>JAEIFR010000122.1:1247500-2501877 GCA_018904105.1 Zaprionus tsacasi
GATCAAACAAAACAACGCGAAAATGTGCCAACAACACGATAGGTGCGCGCAGATTTCCTCTTTTTATTTTCCAAAAACAAAACAACAAAAAAAACACTTCGCATCGTTTTTCCTTTTTTTTCTTCGCTTTTCTAACAATAACGAGAGGGAGAGAAAAAATCATACATCAAGATTATTGTAACTCGCGGCAATTGCATCACAGTAATGGCCACGGCAGCAGCAGCAGGAACAGCAACAGCAACAACACAGCAGCAACAGCAACAGTTGCCGGCAACAAGAGGCTGCAAATCGACTGTAAAGAAAAAATGCTGCACAAAAATCGCAAGAAACATTTTTCATTTGCATAAAAATGCATAGCAAAAGCTACAAGCGCTAAAAATGTTTGCCCCATGTTGCACAGCGTGACGAGGGGAGAAGGGGGAGGAGAGGGGGCAGGTATAGTGGGAGGTGGACAACGCCGCAACAACCTTCAAGCTACAAAACACTTGACTCGATCTTTCGTATCGTTTCGCTTCGGCTTCGAGTCGACTCGCTCCGCGCTGACGTCGCTTTGGTTTGATTGAACACAAGGATATGTGTCCGCCGGGCAGCAGCAGCAGCAGCAGCAGCGGCAACAGCAACATAAACCAAAGTGCAGTCAAGTCAACTGCAACAACAACAACTCTGACAGACAACAACAACAACAACAATGGCAAAGTCCACAATTTGAGGCAAAACGCAACACTTTCACTCTACTTAAGACGAATGAGGCGATTGAGGGAAGCGCTGGCACAGGCAGCAGAGAGGGGGGAGGAGTTCGGGGAGGAGACAAGATCAACGCGTTGGTGGGAAAATGCAGCAATCGGTTTACCAGAGGCGTCTCTCTCCCTCCCTCTCCCCCTTCTTATTTTTCAGCTGATATTTATTATCATTTCGCGCGGCTTTCGTTTGCAACATGCAACACGACCCCAGAGTTGCCTGCAAAAGATTATCATTTGCATGTAGACCCCCCCTCCCTAACTTACCCCTCTCAGAGTCCTTAACTGGGCAGGTGAATCAATCAGTCAATCAATTGAAAGCGCCATTACAATTCGCAACGAGAGTTCAACTAACTGTGCCAGTTACGAGGGAAACTATGAACTTGTTGGGGGCTTAAGGGTAGTCTATAAGGTATTGACTTTATACTCTATGGATAGTTTATTTAAATTTTATTGTATAAGGTCAGTAAAATAGTATTAAGTCAGTAATCTAAAAGTGCAGCCTAAATAATCTTAAAATACTACAAGTTGCAGAGATCCTTTGTTTAATTCCTACAAAACTTTTTTGTATCTTGCTCTATCTTTATGAAATTTATACCATACAAATATAAGTATCATATGCATATACAGGCAAAGTTTAAGAACAATGGCAACACTTTTCAGTGAGTTATAGAGTTTTGAGGTATATACTCTATTTTACTGCAATTGCTGTGCTGCAAAAATTATGAAATTTACAATACACAAAGCTGAATAAAAGATGCAAAGTTAGCCAAAGCATGAAAGTTCTACTGGCCTAACTGCAAAAGTTATTATAAAATATAATCTAGCAAATAGCATAACTTGTACATTTTTGCTGCATTCAGTATGAAACTTGCAGAACACGTAGAAAGATCAAATATGCAACGATAGGCAAAGCTTTAAATACAACATAAGATTCTAGAGTGAGTTACAGTAATAATAAGTTTAAAGACTGTATAACTTTTTAGTTTCTTTTTCAATCCCTATGAAATTTGCACTACACCAAGACAAGTGCAAAATGCGCAGCTGTGTTGAAATATTTCAAAAAATCCATTGATTTCTCTATGAGTTACAGCAGAAATAAACTAAATATTGCTTTTGCCGCACTCAACTCAACTCAATAAACTTGCCTAACTTATGGCCTTGTTGATGTGCCACACAGCCTTGATATCAAGATGCAAGATATATCTATGTAAACGCCCCCACTCTCCCTCTCTCTCTCTCTCTCTCTCTCTCTCTCTCTCTGCCCATAGAACTGAGTGCATTGCACTTGGCGTAACCTAAAAACATTGAAATATGTGTGTGCCCTGAGGCTTGGCAAGGACAACAAACCCGCAAAGCACATGCAGTTATACTATAGATATTACTATTTACTAGATGGGTATACTATGCTATGATATATGGTTATTATATGCACAGAGGCTGCTGCCAAAACTGTAAAGCAAATAATATTTTTTTTTGCAGCCTGCACTTGATAAGGCAAGGCAAATAAATTGTAGGGGAGAGAGAGAGAGAGAGAGAGGGAGAGAGGGAAAGAGACGGCAGCTGTGTGGCGCCTTGTGGCATTCAGATTTAGATTGAGTGCATTCACAATTGCAGCCTGCAGAGTTAAGTGAACGATTAAACGCGCGAGCCTGCGCTCGTTGTGAAAGTGCGAATGCAGCAGGTGTTGTAGGGGGAGGGGAAGGGGAGGGAGTAGAGGGGTATGCAAGCTGCGGGCTGTCGCCCATCAAATGGCGCTAATTGTCCTTGACGACGCTGCGATGCGGTGCCATCATCCCACATGGCATTTTCATATTGCAAATTGCTGCCGGATGAAACGCAGCAGCAACAACACGCGGAGACAACAGCAACAGCAGCAGCAACAACAACAACACACAGGCAGCTGCAACTGCAACTGTTGCACAGAAAGTGAAAACTTGAAAAATTATGCAACTGCCGCAAGGACGTTGCAAGAGTTACACGGCGACAACATGAGCAGCAGCAACAACAGCAGCAGCAGCAGCAACATCGTAGGTCGTCACACACTTGGTCTGATTTTGCTCCCCCTTCCCCCCGCCCCTGCTCTCTAGCTTGCTTCCTCTATCCGTGTGTGTGTTTGTGTTGCAATCTTTCTCGATGATGTTCGCTTCGTTGGGGGCGTTGTTGTTGCTGTCAATGTTGCTGCTGCTGCTGTTGTTGCTGCAGCATTTTGGAGGTTAAACTGCTGCAAGTAGGAAGCATTGTGGCGCCTCCAACGCGACAATGCGGCAGACAAGCGACAACACAGCGTCTTCTTCTTCTTTGACTTTATAATTGCCGTCACTGGGTGCGCATTTTAATTAAGTATACGACGCGTGAACCGACGACTCTATAGAGTAAGATATATCAAAATAAAAATTATATGCTGCCTGCCCTTATAAGGCAGGCAAGGCAAAGTGCAGTCGCAAGACGCGCCTCAGCAAGAGGAAGAGAGAGAGAGAGAGGAAGGAAGGGAGCAGACTGCAGCGAGGTGCGCTCGATTAGCACATGGAAATGAGAGTGACAACATTGACAGGAAGTCAAACATTAAAGAAATCGGGCAAAGAAAGCTGTGTGCAGCATAAAAGAACAGGATAATAGAGCTAGAAAGTGCTGTGAAAATTGGGGAAATAATAAAAGTGGAAAGTTTACAACAAGAATGGAAAGAAAAACTATAATTTAAAGTGTACATTTTCACCATAAAGCATGTTTTATTATTATCTCTATTATGAGAATCAATGCTGCTAACTTGTAGTTTCTTATAAATACAGGAAAGCAAGAACTATAAAGGTATCAAAACTCCATAATATGGTGTGAATATTAAAATACTTTAAAGAACAAATCAACTAATGAAAAAGTGGGCGTGTGATAACTATAAAAAATACATAAATAATTTTATAAATGTAGCTTCGCATTAATTTTAGAGATTATAAAAAGTTTATAAAACGGCATAATATTGAATCTAACTTAAAATAACACTATTTTTATGCTACGTGTCTCATAAAATAAGTCTCTATTTATATAATAGAAACGTATAAATAACTTTTTCTCTGTATTTTTATCGCACAGCGTTGCCACCTAATGAAACTGAGTTAAGTTGGCTGTGCCTCAGAATTTCATGTATTATAAGACATGTATTTGTTGTATTAATATTTATAGGGAGTATGAAAAGAATTGAAAAGAAATGATTTAATATGCAGATATTTCTATTGATATTTTTGGGAGTAATAATAGTAAAAAAAAAAATAGGAAATTTGCACATATTTCTATATAAGTTTGAGAGTATATGTTTTCAAGTGACGATAATTCCCTCACAGACAGTCTTCGCCTTATTTAACCCACACTCATTCACCCCGCTCTTCGGAAATTCCTCTGATTTGCAACATAGCTGACATTGACATGATTTAGCCAAAGAAATAACATCAGTTTAGTGTAATCAAAAAATAAAAGTAAGCTAAATTAAAGCTTGAAGCTTGTCAGTATTTAGCAGCATCCAATTTGGAAGCGTAGCCCCGCAAGGCCCCACTAGGCCTGCCTGCTGCTGCATGTGGCATGTGTAGCAGTCCGTTTAATTACCCCAACTACAACAACAACAACAACAAATCAAATGCCAAGCGAAGTCAAGGCAACAAGCGCGACATTCGCCGGCCTCGATGTGGCTCCGCTCCAGCTCCGTCTCCGACTGCGGTGTCTGCTCGGGTGGCCACCCCAAAATGTTCAAAAATGCGAGCAAGTTTGCGCGTTGACCAAATGCGACAGGTAGCTAGAGAGGGAAGCGGGGTAGCAGGCGGGGAGGGGGGCTACTCATTTAGCCTTTTTAGTGTTTTCTCTTAACCTGACTGACTCTCCTCCATCTCCATCTCTCTCTTGCAGGCGACATTGATGATTGCATTGTGACGCCAACGGTTCAGGGACAGTTCACACCGCTGCCGGAGGCACTGTGTGATGTCATCATGGACCTCACGGCAGAGGGTCAATCCGCAACAATTGAGCATGTGCGCAATAAGCTGGGCGTGCGTTTCCCCCACATGACCACACCCGCCACCGAGGTCATCTACGATACGATGGCACAGCTGATGCAGGAGCAAAAGATCTATCAGACGGCAAAGGGTTATTTCATCTTTACACCAGAGTGAGTAGACGCAACTCAAGTCTCTTTAATTCCCCCTCTAAATCCCTCTTTAATCTCCTCCAGACGACGACGCAGTCGCTCGCGTCCGCGCAGCAATCATCATCAGCTGAATGGAGGACACAGCGCCAATGGCAGCCTGGTGTACTCCCAGCTGGCCGAGGAGGAGCAGCAGCATGAGGATGTGGTGCCGGCGGAGGCACGCACCATGCTCATGTCCAATGCGGAGGCGCTGCACTCGCTCTATGGTGAAATCTCGACGGAGCGGGATGGCGATTTGACGCACCAGTGTATACAGACGAATTTGGCGGATGTCATATGTGGAGGTGAGTGGGAGTAGTAGTATAAGAGTGGGTATAAGAGGTAGTAGTAGTATAAGACTGAGTATAAGTAATAGCAGTAGTAGTATAAGAGGGAGTATAAGTAGTGGTAGTAGTATAAGAGTTAGTATAAGTAGTAGTAGTAATATAAGAGAGGGTATAAGTGGTGGCAATAGTATGAGTAGTATAATAGTGACTATAAGTAGTAGTAGAAGTATAAGAGGAAGTATTAGAGTTGGTATAAGTAGTAGTAGTAGTATAAAAGTGACTTAAGTAGTAGTCGAAGTATAAGAGGATGTATTAGAGTTGGTATAAGTAGTAGTCGAAGTATAAGAGGAAGTATTAGAGTTGTATAAGTAATTTAAATGGTATAGGAATATGCATAGTGCTTTAAGTAGTATACGAATGTGTATAAGTGGTATAATATGGTGTATAAGTAGCGTAAGAATGTGTATAAGTGGTATATAAATGGTGTATAAGTAGCATAAGAATGTGTAAAAGTGGTATCAGATGGTGTATAAGTAGCATAAGAACGAGTAGTAGTAGTATAAGAGTGAGCAGTCGTATACGAGTGCGTACTTGTAGTGAGCTTACTCATCCCTCTATTCTTATAATCATTTCCCGCTTATCTTATACCACACACAGGCAATCCCAATGACAAAATCATCTATCCGCGTGCGGCCAAGCGACGCAGTGCATCATTTCCGACACCGCGCAGCTTGGAGAGACGGCACAGTTTGCGGCTCTTTGGCTCGTCGAAGCGCCTGCAACGCTGCGCCTCCACACGCAGCCTGTCCAAGACGTACGCACAGACACTGAATACGACGGACAGCAGCAGCTCGGAATACCAAAGCACAGATTCGTCATCACCCAGTGAGTAGTGCACTCTAGGAGGGGGTAATCCTCGAAAGAAACTAACTTCTTATCTACCTGTAGAAAAAGGATCTTTGCTCTCACGGCTGTTCCGACGCAGCGGACGCGCCAAGCAGCGACAAGTGGAGACATATTCGGCGCAGTTTCCTCCAGCGGAGTGGTTCAACTCCCGTGCAGTGCATCTGCACAGTGTGGGCACACAGACGGCCGACCATGTGAGTATAAGACGGGAGATGCCTCCAATATCCTTACTGATACCTTCTCTCCCTCCCTTGCAGGACATGCCCGCCGTGCACACGCTGTCCAATTCCACGTTCTACGATGGCTCCGAGCTGAGTCAACGCTCCTCGACGCTGCCACGTCGCCATCGTCGTCACATGTCCAGCGAGTCCACATTTCTGATATCCTCCAGAGATTGCTCACCCATACGTCGCCGTTCGCCTGTCTATTGCAGCAGCTCGCTACCTCGCTCCACGCAGTCCATACCCGCCAGCAGTAGTGGAGCAGCGGGAGGAGGAGGAGGAGGAGGCGTCGGCTCTGCCAATGGCGGCGTCGTTAGCCACACCAAAATGAATCATTCATCGGCCACATTATCACGCCTGCATGCTGCCACGCCCACGCCACAGAAAACCGCACAAAAATCGGTGATAGGCAAACACATATTCGCCGAGAGCGGATCAGGAGCAGGAGCACGTTCCTCCACACTCAAGTCCACGTCGTCTTCGTCGGCAGCATCGCCAGTGAGGCGGCAAACGGATGAACGGCTGCTCCTCAACGGCAGCTGCTCCATGGACAACAAGTCAACGTATCGCAGTCTCCAGAGCAGCGGTCCCTCCAGCCTGGAATCCTGCAAGACATCGATGCTGGCCAGTGGCCCCTCAAGCATCGATAGCGGCAAAGTCTCCTTTAGCCAGAAGACCAGCGGTCACTCTAGTCTGGACTCGCAGTGTTCCACCAATACGGCGGTGGTGCCGAACTCCCAAACGTCCTTGAATGGCGGCAGCACACGTTCCATACTCCTGCTAAATGGATCACCACGTGGCACGCCACGTCATCAGGCGATGCGAGCGCGTGTGGCCGAGGCGCAGGCACAGGCGCAGGCGCAGCGACAACGTGCCAGCACACCCAGTCGCATTCTGGAGGAGCTCACGTATCCCAATGGGAGTGGGACGTTGCCCAGCTCGAATAGCAATAATTCCATTACACTGCAAGTGACCACCAGTTCGAGCAGTGGTGGCCAGAGCATACCCAGCACCAAGATCTTTGTGCAGAACTCACCGGTGCGCAGTGTGATCACATTGGAGAATGGAAAAATGCTGGAGAATTCGAATGTGTTCATCATCAACAACGAAACGATGACCAACGATAAGGGAGAGATCATTAAGAAGACCCTGTCCAAGCAGACATCGACGCCAGCGGGAGCCACATCGACGCCCCTGGCCAGGCCAGAGTCTGTGCCGGAGCAGCCGCTCAGCGAGACGGAAGCCAACTCAGAAACCTGCGATTCCATTAGCTTCATTAGTGAAAGTTCCCCAGAGAATACGGTGACAGAGACGCCCTCATATGATGGTGGCAAGTACGCCAAGAATACCAACAATGATGCCACCATGAATAACAGTCGCAAGCTGTGCCTCCAGCTGGCCAATGGGATTGCGTATAAGAACAATGTGCTGAAGAATGAATCTCAACCGAATTCACCCATTGGAGAGCAACCGCATCCATTGAAGCTGGCGGCGCTGGCGAAGCAAGATTTCGAGATAGCCGGTTCGGTGGGTAATCTGAATTTCTATGAGAAGCATTCGAAGGATTTGGCGCCGGCACAGAGCAATCACAAGCTGATGAACAACAGCAGCAGTGATCTGAAGAATCTGTGCTACGAATCCGTTTGCCAGCTGCAAAAGTGTTCCATGAGCGGGGATGAGTTGGCACTGGCGCATCTGCTGCACAAGTCCAGCAATCCCTTGGGCAGTGAACCGAATCTGGCACTGAAAGATCATGTGAATGACAAGGCTATCGATAAGGAGGCCATGGATCGACGCTTGAGTCTAACCAAGGAGTCACTGGAACAGGGCATGGGCATGGGTAGCGTGTTGGCCGCTGGCAGTGAGGAACTCTACAATTTTCCCAGTCTCACAGATCTATCGTTCAATTTCACATCGCTGGCGGCGCGTAAGATTCTACAGGGTGTCAGCCTGAATAGCATTGATACCCTGGTGGAACTCAACATGGCAGCAGCGGCAGCTGCGGCAGTGGCAGCCAGCAATGCGCAGGAGAAGCAACAGAATAATCAGACGGCGAGCTCAACCACAGCGGCCGCCTCGGTGTGCACGGACTTTGGCATGGTGTAGTTGCAATCCCAGGAGGAGCAGGAGTAGGAGTAGCAGCAGGAGTAGTGCAGGCGCCTCCAGCCAAACAGAGCAGCTCTGTTGGACCCGGAAGCCGCTTCATCATATACCCTAGAAGAATAATCGAAAGCAAAACGAAAACAATTTAGACAAAAAGTGAGGCAAATCGAAATGCATTTGGCAAGGCAATACTTTGCGATACCCTGTAATTTATTAGATTGGTTGCATTGCATTGTGTGTTCTGTTTTGGATTTTTGTTTATCATTATCGGAAGCAGTTTTTTTATTTACAGTGCCAAAATATGTTTAGTTTAATTTGTAATCTATGTATGTTTTTTATGTCCCGAATTTCCCGAACACTCGCGAATCATCCGAATATGCATCTGAGTGCAATTTACTGTAAGTAGAGCGAAAAGGGAGCGGGTATGTCCGAGTAGTCCCTACCGTACGTATTTTATGTAAAGTTCTGCTTTACTTGTGTAATTTTTTTTAGTTTTTTGTACATTTGTTTAAAGCAATAATCGTTAGACTAACCATGCTGATAATGCAACCCCCAACACACACACACCCATGTTATAAGAACATTACTTCGAATATAGAATTTAGCACCTACAAACAGAAATACAATAATTTTGTACAAGGCCTTAATTAGTAGAGTCAGCAATAATATAAATAAGTTGAAATCACTAATAAAATATATACAAATTTATACAAAACATAAGAAAACTGTTCCCCATTTTATATAAAGGAAATGCCGCATTTCATACTTTCGGTTAAAATTAGCTTACCGCCATCTATTTGAAATGATTTGAATTTTAAGCATTGCATACTTTCGGGCTGCAGCAATAAAACTAGCCGAACGCCATCTAGCGGCTGTAAGAGTAACTACAATTTTAGCGTCGTGCTGCTGCTGATTTCTGTTCGCCTGGTAGAATTTGGGATTTGGCAGTCGAAAGTGCAATTTCAAGTTGGGCTTCGTCATCGAAGTGGGAAGCAGCTTCTAAAATTATTGCATACTTTCGGGATGCGACAAAAATTCGTCATGGCGAACACCTTTCTGACAGTCTTTCCCCATCTTTCGAACACAAAAAGTACCAGGCACCCAGAAAGCAGCAGCAGGGCACGGTTCAAACAAAACTTGCATGATAATTGAACATTTTTTCGCTGCAAAGAAATTCTTTTTCAATATAAGACACATTAATTTGGTATTATTTCTTTTCATTTATTTAAATTTTTAAGTCTTTTTCTTTTTCATATACATATCGGGTGTTTGTTTTTCATACACATTTGCGTTTAATTAATATTATTATCGTATCGTATTATTATTATTATCGTATTATTTAGTATGTTTATGTTTTGGGTAGTTTTGGCTCTATAAATATGAATAATTATAGCTAATTGCTTTTAAGTTAATATTCCTGGTATATACACACACAGAGATAGGTAAAGAGAGAGATAGAGATAGAAACACGCGTTATATACGAAGATCGTATTTAGGTTATACAAACATAATAGTTGTGGGATCGAAATTCATAATATACAAAGTAATAAAACTACGCGTAAGTATATTGTATAGATTGGAGAAAGGGTAGGGAGGTTAGGTTAGATACAAAAGAAGATAAAAACAAATGCCAGTAAAGATACGTACTGCCAAAGGGGGTATTCCAAGTGATTTTTGGATTAACTACCTGCCTGATACAATGCGATTATCGTAAGGGGTATTTCCATATAACATATGTGTATATAGTTTGTATACGTATATAGTAAATATATATATATATAGATATCGTGTAAAGGTATAGTGTATATAGATATATATGTACAATTAGTTTTGGAAACTTACTTAAACCGTTAATTGTGAATCGCGAAAAATGTAATTTATATACATTAATATTAGCAGAGAACGAAGGAACATTTAAGAATTCATAATGTAGCTGCTGGTGTTAGATTATTTTTGTTATTATACTTTCTTTTGGAAAATGGCTTTCTCGGGTTCGTATCGATTCGGTTCGGTTCGGTTTGGTATAGTAAAGTCTACAAACAACGCATGTTTTATAGCGTGTTGTATTTTTAATCGCTCGCTAAAATATACACAGAAATTACAACTATTTAGACCTCAGTGGAGCGTGAGTCGTCGGATCGTGAAGCTTTGCGTTCTCGTCCCGGTATTCGTCCCATTACCACAGGTCCGGCCTGTGCTTGTGCCTGCGCCTGTGCCTGAGCCTGCGCTTGTGCCTGCGCCTGAGCTTGTGCCTGCGCCTGTGCCTGAGCCTGAGCCTGAGCCTGAGCATGTGCCTGCATTTGAGCCTGTGCCACCTGCTGTTGCTGCAGCATTTGCTGTTGTTGCAGCAAGTAGACCGCCTGCGATTGCTGCACAAAGTTCGCATGGGTGTAGGCCTGCATGCCGGGTGCGGCATAGACATTATTGGGGGCAGCCTGCATATTGAAACGTATCTTGGACGCGGCATTTGCCGCATTCGCTGCCGCTGCAATGGCTGCAGCATTCTCCCGCGATGCACTCGACGTTGTTGTGGATTGGAACGAAATGCTCATGCCGCTATCCAGAGATCCCACGCTGCCACGTCGCTGTGGCTTTTCATTGCCAACTAAGAAGAGAGAAAGAAAGAAGGATTAGCTAAAGATTCAAGCAGGGAAAAACCATCGTGCTGCCACTCACATTGCTCGTGCATGTCCAGCAAACTGTTGCTGAGCGCGCTGCGCTTCAGTTGCGTGGAATCTCCCGCATTGGGCGCCTGCTCGCCAGCGGCTTGCGCACCTCCAGCCTGATAGGGACAGGGACAGACCTCAACATCGGCCACACCGCTGTCCCGATTATCCGCGTTTCCCGTAGCACGATTACGTGCCGATTTCTGTCGCTCCAGTTCAGCCTCGATGCGCAGCGATTCCATCTCATCCATTTCACTAATGGACTCCTTAAGATCCTCCGCAAACTTGCAGCGATCGTGCTCGTTGCGTGCATTGAATGTGATGAGGATTTTGCCATCGACCTTCTGTGACAATTGAATACAGAACGGATAGTTGGGCAGATCGAGCAGGTTGACCACGGTGCCACAGAGCGGGAAACTGTTGCGGAACGTGTACGTAACGGATGTCTTCTTCTTGCTGAAGATTTTCGTGATCACAAGCAGATCATTGAAGAGGAATACCTCACGCTGATGCACGCCAGGACGTTCCTTCTTATTGACATCGGGTATTTCGTATAGTCGACAATAGCAGACCAAACGACGATGAGGCAATGCGAGATTTGGCTTCTTGCCCACAATGGTGGCCTGTACCTTCATCACCTGGGTGACATGATCGCTGCCCGGCTTGAATTCATCGGATTTGACACGTTCGAAAATGCCACTTAGCATATCCTTATCAATATCATGACAATCATCGATGCCACGCAAATTCTTGATGAAATCCTCGACGCGCATGCGACGCTCTGGCTTCAGATTTGGCGTATGCAGATCCGTATTCAGCATGATGATGGCAAATGCCAGCACAAAGATCTATGGGGGGAGAAAAGAAAAGAGTTGAGTAAGATATAGCAGTTAGGTATCTCATCTTGCTTACCGTATCGGATGATCTCAGTCGCCCCACAATGTCCGCATTGCATTCGCAGTAGCGCTGCGAGAAGATCTCCATGAGTCGCTCGATTTTCTGTGCCTCGCCGGGCATACGGAAATAGGCCTGGAATTTACGCAACGCCACATCCACTTGCCGGCCGGATAGATCCAGTTCCATGGCAAAGCAACTGAGCACAGCCATGTTAAACTGATTCTGCAGATTACCCAAATATTCGCCAATCATTTGCCGCGACAGACCCTTGCGTGTGATGAGGAAACGTGCCACACCTTGTGGCGTATTCTCTAGGAAACCACGTCGAATCAAATACGTTATACCCTTCTCCGGTTTCTTATTAAATAGATTCAATCCCACACGATATTGTCGCTTGCGTATTGTCTCCGACATCTTGTAGTTCTGTGCCACGCCCGCTGCAGAGGCGGCTGCCTGCAACTGTTGCTGCTCGTGTTGCTGCTGCTCATGCTGCTCGTACTGTGCGGCGCTGGTGTGCGAGGAGACAGCATGATCATCTGTGGGCGGTACACCGCCTGCTGCAGTCACCGCTGCCACTGCCACCTGCTGCATCTGTGACGCAGTCACACCACACACTCCACCGCTTGCAGAGTCCGCCGAGTGTGTGGAGAATTGCTGTGAACTATTTAAAGCGGTTCCCCTCTTCCAGGTATGCGGTGAATTGCTACGATCCGAACCCAGATCACTATTCATATTCCTTTCCGCTGAGGTAACACTCGAATCCGAGCCAGAGCTCTGCACCGAGGTGAGGCTGCCATTCTCCGCCGTCTTGCAGAGTCCATTTGTGCGCAGTAGCGATGGTGGTGGCGGCGTTTGGCGTTGCATCATCAGCAGCTGACTCTGCTGCTGTGCCGTAATGGATGAGGTGCGCTTGGGCACCTCGGGCGGCACCTTCTTGCCACTGCCGCTGCCCTGACTGCCACAGCTGGGCGTGGGTGTGGTGCTGCCTCCCTTGGGTCGCATATAGATCTGTGCCGCAGAGTAGTAGGGCGTGTGGGGCGAGTGCCCGCTGGTGTTCACCCACGATGAGTTCAGTGAGGTGTCCGCCGAACTGGCATAGCTCAGATCATGCGGTGATCCATGATAGCTGGTGTAATACGCAGCCGCCGAGGGCATGGCCTGTGGATTGTAATAATGTGGCTCGGCAGCGTGCAGCAAATTGACATGTGGATGCGAGGCCAGGCCGGAGACGGAGGTGGTGGAGCTGGCAATGGAGACGGGTGAGGCACCTAAAAGCAGAGAGAGATTAGGTTGATTCTGAGTGGGAATGGGAGCAGCCTGAGCTGACTTACCTGACTGACTACGCGGTATGGGACTGCAGTCCAGTTGACGTCGCTCGCGCATTGATAACGAGCGTGTGGGTGGCGTCCTGGAGAGTCCTGGCGAGGCTGCGCCTGCTGGACCCGCCATTATGGTCACACGTGGCTGTTGCTGTGCCTGATGCTGCTGCTGCTGCTGCTGTTGTTGCTGCTGCAGCTGCTGCTGCTGCTGCTGCTCAAGCTGAGATTCTGTGGTGCTGCCATAGGCAGACGATAATGAGACATTCGCTGATCCGCTCTCCTCGGCCAGTGTCATGCTGGATGCGGTTACCACCATGCGTCGACTTAGCCGCTTCTCTGCCTTGGCCATGGCTGTGATCGAGGCAAACTTCTTGACCATCATGTAGTGTCGGAAGGCGCGTTGTATGGTCACTGCAGCATTACGCGCACGCACTCCGCCGTACTTGCGTTCCAGCAGCTCGATCTGTTTGTCCAGCAGATCCTGTGATAGCTCGTAGCTGCAGAGAAGAAGGGGAAGAGGAACAAGTTAGAGAATTTCACAAATTTCACTGCGTCGTTGTCAAAATTTGCGCAGAACTGAGCAACGAAAACATTTGCCAAGTTATTATTGCCGCCTCATAACGACCCCCTGCCCCAATCCCTGCCCCAGCCCCAGCTCCCACGATAAGATAGCGTCATTTCGGGCGTCGTGCGAGCAACTGCGACCTGATTAGAATGACAACAAACAAACAGACGTAAAAGCGGCAGAATTTGCTTAACAATTTTCCCGTTTTTAATTTAGATCGACAAAGATAGTAAACATCTAGAAGAGTGTGTCTAGGCGTAGTACCCTTTGCTCATATGACTAAGCTGGTCAAGTCTTTCTACTAGAAAATACCTATAGATAATACTAATAGAAAACTGAACTCAGCGTGACTGCAGCTTTATAGATAATGCTAATGTTAAGTAAACTATCATATAGCTCAGTTTACACTCTATAAATGACTCTGATGTTCTCTTGATTTATGACACTCTTAATGATATTGTATTCATGTTATCGCATTGTTTGACAGCCCTATAGACACTCTGCAGACAGCTGATAGGGCATAGGTAATGCCTAAATTGATTGTTTATTGAATCAACTAACTTAAAGTTGGCTATTTGTTTGATCTAGCTAATTTCAGGTTTAAGCTCTTAGAACTGCTTGCTTTACTTCCCTATTTACTCTAGATTTGTTTACTTCCTGCTCTGGGCTAGACTTTTGGATCTAGAACCTTCTTAGCCAGCTATTATATTACTAACAAAAATGCTGAGCTTTATGAAGACTTGTGCTTATAAAATCTACTTCCTTTACTTCCGTATGAACCCCATAAATTGCTGATTCCTTCGCTCGGTTAGACCTCACTGTATTTTCGTCCTAGCTAGGATATTATTACCCAATTCTCTGCTTCCTGCGCTAGGTTAGACCTTACTATATTTTCGTTCGAGCTAGTATCCTTATTATCCATTTCCCTTGAAGCTTTTAAGTCCCCTACCTTCACTTGTTTATTTACAAACCCCTAAAAACTGTTTACTTTCTTCCTTCCTTCCTTCCTACTCGACTAGTCTCTCTCTCGCCCCTTGCTCAATTACCCTGGCTAGGATTTTATTACCAACCCCGCGCACAGCTTGAGTTCTGTTTGCACGGCAAATGCAGCTGCAAAGCGGACTGATATTTCCGTTTCTGGCTATGTCAGGTGGAATAACAGGCAGCTGGAATAACTGCAGCAAGTGTTGGCCATGTCTAGACTGGAGTAGGCTCAGATGACAACGCGTGCGTCAGAGAGGGAAAACTGGAGGGGGAAGTCAGCTGTAACTACCGTGTGTGCTGCCTGTCAGCCTTATCAGCAAACTGTCGCAGTGTGTGCAAAGTCCAAGCTCGTTAGCTATCCCTATCTATTATGGTATGTATATCTACTGATAACCCATGGATAACTTTGGCCAATACTCACGCTGACTGGGCGCGCGTTCGCTTCAGCACATCTCCTCCATTCCGTATGGAGTTCTTTTTGTGCATCTGCTGCTGCTGCTGCTGATGTTGCTGCAGTTGCTGCTGCTGCTGCTGCTGGTGATGTTGGAGTTGCTGATGTTGCTGCTGCAAGACGACAGTGCCACCAGCACCGGTGCCCACACCACTGCCGGCTATAACCACAGCGCCACCATGATGATGATGATGTCCATGACTGTGCAGCAGGTGATGATTGTGATGATGATAGTGGGATCCGGTACCGGGTGCCGGCACTGCCTGCACTTGCATATAATGTTGCTGCTGCTGCTGCTGCTGCTGCTGCTGTTGCTGATGGCACGTGGGATATTGCTGCTGAATCTGATAGATCATCTGCTGCTGTGGATGCTGTTGTGGCGCGGGATAGTTAATTGCCGTGGCGGAATTGTGACCGCCTCCGGCATAATGATTCTGCAGATAAACATAACCACCGACTCCATCGGTGCTCGAGGCGCCGCCGCCTGCCCCACCAGCTGTGGCAGCGTGTGCCGTCACTGGCGCACCAGATAGATCATACTGTGTGGACCCACTGCGCTCGATGCTCTTCTGGGGAAAGCTGCAAGAGAGAGAGAGGGAGAGAGGGGGAGGATTAGTCAGGGTGTTGGAATTGATTGATATGGCATATGATAAAGATTTGTAGGCGGCATAATTCTTCAATTTTTAAAGGGATTAACTGCTTTTCTTATAGATAACTATATAGATGAGCAGAATATTTAATATTATAAGCTGGTAACTTGATAACACTGAGTATAGCAAGCTTAAAGACGGCACTTTTATCTTCATAAAGTGATTAAGCAGTTTGCAGATCTTATTCCGAATTTTAAGACACAAAACACTTCAAAAATGGTTTATATTATCATAGGATATAGTTTTTAATAGGGGTTTTCCTTTATCAACTGATATAGTTAGCTATATAGCATAGTTCAGACAGACTAGCACACTTTTTTAAGAAATTCCCGAAAGTTTCAAGATGGTAACATAATATCACACAAGATATCAACTCTACAAAGCGATTAATCAGTTCTTTCTTTCGCAGATCTTTCTCACTTTGAATAGAGGCCTCACACCCGCTTTTCATTAATAATATATTAACTAATCACACATGTCTCAGACAGAACTTTCGTTTGTTCGTGCGTCTCACTGATTTATACAAGATCTTTGCATACCTTTCGCCAATTATAAAACCCGAAATGCAAATGATCATCTTGAGGCTTGAGCTAGATGATTTTTTTTTTTTAGTATGTTTTCACGACATAGACATGAGGAAGCGACACACAGTTATGGTTTGTGGTAATCAAAATATACACAAAATAAATATAAATATATTCAAATCGATATTCAAATTTTGGAACCCTCTTGAGAGAGTTACGGTTAGACCGGGAGTGTTTGTTATAGAGGAGGAAGCACTTAAGAGCGTGTCGGGAAGTTCACGTCGTCGCCCTGCAACGTTCGCGTTTCAACTAAACCGAGAGATCGCAATGGGCTCAACAAGCTGGAGGAAACGAAACGATCGACAACGACAACGACAGCGCAGGCGCGTCGGCGTACAGAAACGTGTTTCGCATCGTTTATTCTCGGTGTATGTGTGTGTGTGTATCTGTGTGTGTGTGTCAGCTGCCTACGCAGCCGAAATGCATCTGTTTTATTTGGTTTGCCCAAGACAATTGCAGCTACCCTTGCGAAGCCATAGACAATATGAAATGAACAAAGCAGAAAAGAGAGAGAGGAAAAAGAAGATGGAAAAGAAGATGATCCTCAGCGTAAAAGGATCCATCTTCGAGAAAGCGAGAAGCGAGTGAAAAGAGGCAGTGCCCTTTTCAGAGTTGGGGGTTGAAAAAGAAGATGATCACAGCATATGGCAGATGGAAAAAGGGCTCGAATGGATTTCGGGTACGTAGAAGGAGAAGGAGAGGGAGAAGGAAATGATTAGCTAACGATGACATGTACAGAAAAATATAGAAAAAATTCCAGAAGATCACTTAGCTAGAGAGCACTGCTTTATAGAGAAAGTAGGTGTGAATAATGCGAAGGGAGATTGAAAAACATATATAAGATTGAGAAAGATATGAGATGGAAAAATGAAATTAAGTTGGAAAATTGTTGACAGTTGGCTGAGTTGCAATTCAAACACTTGTTGAGTTGATATTCTGGTATTATTCTGATATATATGATAGATATTCCAAGCTGTAGCTTCTAAAATCTTAAAGGGATTTATTATATTATTATTTATTTATTTAAATATAATAAAATATTAATATTTTTCTAGGTATATCTGCAACGCAAGCTTTTAAATCCATTGTAGCCCTTATAGTATCTCTAAAAATCCCACTTTCCTTAGTAAATCTCACATGCTACCTGCTCTGATTGACTTTATCTTTCATCTATTATTACAATGCCTCAAAATGAGGTACTAACTGTATTTTCCAATTTTCTCTAACATGCCAAACGAATCGTTTTCGTTTTCAATTAAACACGCAACGATTTGAATGTTTTATAATTGATTATAGAACTCGTATAGAGAGAAGAACTGAGTTTGGCTATGATTGCATGTGACCAACTCAGCTGGTGGCCCAATAGGTTGCTAGCCATGGCTAAATAGAACGAAAACAGGCTAAACAAAACACAATGAGGCGCAGCTGCATTTTGCACGCGCAGCGAGAGACTCGAAACAGGATTGTAGCAGGATAAATGGAACCCGAACAGGACATGGAGACAATACGATTTTCGTATAGGGGGAAAGGGAGTATATAATATCATCCTTGTCGGATTGTTTTTTCTTGTAAATGCACCTGGCGAGCTGCAGCAACAATTCCTGTTGTCCTGTCGAGCAGGTAGTTGCCCCTGCTTGTTATTGTTGCCAGAGCTAAGCAACCTGAACCCAGCTGAAGCCTGTCTCACTCGCACACACTCTCTCTGTCTCTCTCTATACGATTTAAGTGCGAGGACTCGTCCAAAAACATCTGCCACACGTCGCCGCTAATTGTTTGCCTCTGCACATGTTGCCAGCTGTTTTTATGCCTGCGGCAGAAATGGAGCTCGCAGTTGTAGCTGTATCTGTATCTATAGCTGTGTATCTTTTGGATACAAATGTATCTGACGGCTGGCGCAGCGTGTGCTTTGGCTCGCGAGGCAGCTCCCCCTCCCCACACAACTTCCTCAGCAACTTCCTCACTCGGACTACTTGATATGCAACAAGTGTCGTCTCTGTGTGTTTGCGTGACCTGAGACGACGACGTCGACTTCGACTGCGGCGGCGACCGCCTTTTTACCCAAAGCGCAACCGTAATTGTTATTGATTTTACATTAGTCTTCATTTTGTTGGTTGCTTATGCTTTATGAAGTGTGCCCTGGGTCTAGCCCGGGTCTGTCTGTCCGGTAAACAAACACGTAGACAGTCGACAGACGCTGCGCTACGGGGAAGCCGCTTAGGGGGGTCGTCTGTCTGAGTAAGAAGGCGGCGGCTTTTCTCTCAGTTCTCGTTTCTATTTCACACCCAGAAGTGGGCGCCCCCTTAGCAGCATTATCTAAGTTGTGTTTAGGCAGCTGGCTGCAGATATGGGTGCATTTAAGTTGGGTTTGTAAAACATGTAAACAATTTTTAAAAATTTAGGAATTTTAATTAAGTCTAAAAATTAAAATTTAAACTGATTTAAATTAGTGTAAAAATTTAGATTTTATTTGCTTATAATATATATATTTTTTAAATTTAAATTTGTATTTATATTTTTTAATTTATATTTTTTATTTTTTAAATTAAATTTTTCTTTTTAAAAATTAATTTTGCAAAGTAAATAATTTATTAACATTCCTTTTACAGTCCCCTTTCAATTGCCTGCCAACATTAACAGCATGTTAACAGTGCCCATTAACAGCTGCTGGCATTAACAGCGCGCTAACATTTATTGCGTGCCGCTTAAAAGTATGCAATACAATTTTTACTGCAGTCATAATTCACCTCCGCCGCACGCAATGAACGCGTTCCACACACATTCCACACACTCCCAGCCAGCGCAATGAAACGCAGCGGAAACGAAACCATCATAAAACCCAAGAAATACCCCGATAAGGAACATTTCAAGTAATTCCGAAGCCGTTTAAGATTCGTTTTTCTTATTTTTTTTTATGCAGGCCATTTATAAACCACAACCATAAAGCGGCGATAACGACGATAGCCGGGCTAGCTACACTTTGCCTCTCCCGCTGCTTACCTGACTGCCGTCACATGGTGCGAGGTGTGTGTCTGCGTCTCCTTGTGCCGTGTGGACAGGCTCACCACGGTCACGTGCCTGGTGGCAGTGCGCACCACACGCCGCACCCGACTTCGCCCATCCCCAACAACCACAACAATTGGCGGCGGTTTCTTATCGCTGTCGTATTGCAAAAAGGATTCACCATCCTCGGCAAGCTGTGCGGGCACAGGCAGATGCCGTCGATTGTTGTGGTTGCAGTTGCTGCTCGTTTTGGACATGATCGAAGGCGGAACGAAGAGGGGGAAGTGAAATGGCAACAATAATAACAGAAATGTTGCTGTTTCGCATTCGTTACGTTTTGACAAAGAGAGACAGCAAATGTTGCAGGGGTGGCGTGTGCGAGGGGGTTGTGGTTGTAGAGGGGGCGCGCACTTTCGCCTTCACTTTCCGTAGGTTTTTTTGTTGCGGTTTCTTTATTTCTTTCTTGCTGCTTCGTGTTGTGTTGCGCTTTTGCTTTGCTTTTGTTTTGCTTTCATTCGTTTTCTTTCATTTGCAAATTGATTTCTGCTTCTCTCTCGTTGTTGTTGTTGTTAATTTATTGTTCTTGCTTTCGTTATAATTTATGTACATATTATATGGTTGATTGCAGTTGTTGTTTGAGTTGATTTCTTTGCCATTTGATCTTTGGTTTTGGTTTTTTTATTTTATTATTATTATTTGTATTTGTTCGTTTTTTGCCGCCGCACGGGGCTACATTTCGTTGTCTTTGTTGATAACACTTTGTAGTATTTTTATTTTTTTTTTTTTTGTTTATTCTGTGCGATAATATTCTTGTTAATAATTGTGCTTAACTTTTGGCTCGCCCTCGCATTCCACAACACGCGTTTCTGCTATCTTTTTCTTTCTGCTGCGCATTGCGTATACGCCATGTTGACACTGGCAGAGGCAGCAGCAGGGGCAGCATAGCAAATGCCCTTCAAAACGACGCGACGTTGTAATAAAGCAGCACAGTGACACACAAAGCGAGAGAGAAGAAAATAAATAGTAAGGGAGAGAGAGAGAAACAAACGCTAATGAAGCAAAGTGGGTAGCGTGACACTTGCAAAATGTTTTTCTGCTTTTTTTCTGGTTTTTTTCTGTTTTATTTTCCATATATTTTTACATTGTTATTGTTATTGTTATTGTTGCTCCATGAGAGACTTGCAAAAGTCGCACAAAACTCTCTCATTCAATCAGCTTTGCTGTCTGTCCGTCTGTCTGTCTCTCTGTCTGTCTGTCTGTCTATCTGTCTCTCCGTCTGTCTGTCTCTTTTTTAGGTCAGCGATCGCTACTGATCGCAACAAGTAAAAGTCGCATAGCTAGAAAATAAATGAAACTGCTGCCAAGCGACAACGACGACGACGACGACGAGTGCCAAGTAAACAATATTCAAATTGAATGCGAATGAATACACTCACACACTCATACTCTCGTTCATATGCACCGTTTGGCATCCGTCAGTCTCTCTCTCTCTCTCTCTATCAAAAACTTGGGGGCTCTGAGAAAGCTCTTTTGGCAGCCCGCCGATCTGACCTGGATCCACACTTAACTCAATCCATAAATCATATGGAAATTTACGTGAGAATCTTGTCAATCTTGGGACAATGGGAAGTTGCATATATAGAAAGGGAAAAACTTATCGAAAGATCAAGATCGGCGCTATATGCAAATTGCAGATCAAATATGTATGATGTATACAGAGCAAGGTACAGTGGGCCTGCCCCCGCACTTTCCAGCTATAAATCTCTTTTATTTTTATTTTATTTTTATTTTTTTTTCGCTACACTTTGCTCAAGTTCAAGAACCTTTTCGACTCAAGTATCATCTCAAGTGTCTTCCAAGCTGATGGCTTTATAACATCATCAGCTTCTTCAGAATTTGTTACCATTGTGAACTGATTCAGAGCGAGGAGGGGGGTGAACTGTCACTGTGACTGATTGTTTCGTCATTTTGAATTACTCAGAAAAAAAAAGTCAACGAATTTCGCTGTTTTGTTTAAATCTAGCGCACTCTTCACACCCCTCTCCCTCTCTCTCTCTCTCTCTCGCTCTCTGGGCAGCTAGCCTTGCCTTGGATTCCACAACAAGTCATGGCATTATTGGCCAAAACAAGTCGCCTACTACCAAAGCAGTCACAGTGGTTCTATTCTGGCTTGGGGCGCCGAGACTCGACTGTGAGAATGCTGCCCCGAAAAACCCACTCACAAGTAGAGCCCGCAAGCTACGAATATGTTTTATTATTATTTAACAAACTAAACGTATAGCAGTTGGCTAAAAGCTGCTTTTAGCATATATATACTGCAAATGGAACAAGTTTTTAAAGTTTTTCTATCCCCCTCTCTCTCTGTTTTTAATTCCTTTTCTAAGCGGAAAATTGCTTTGGTTTTGTGCTTTGAATTTTCATTATGCTGCTGCTCTGCTGCTGACTGACTGCATCCGCCACTGTGCACGACAATGGCTTGACTTGTGTTGTTGTTGTAGTTGTAGAAGTTATTGTTGTTGTTGTTGTAGTTGTTGCTGTAGATAGCGCTGCCTTTGTTTTACAGGTGTTCCACTGCACGAGCAGCGACGACAATCAGTACCAAGTTGTTTTTGTTGTATAATTATTTAATTTATAATTATTATTACACACACACACACACACACACACAAAAGACGCGCGGGCGCACGCAGCGAGCAGCAGCGTTGGCAGCGAAATGCAGCTTGGGTTCACAACAATGGCAGCAGCGCCCGTGCTTCTCCACACACACACACACACACACACACACACACACACAGTATTCACTTTCGTGTCATTAGCAGCAATGGCGCACGTAATCCAACACTCTCTTACACTCACGCTCTCTCACGCGCCTAGTAGTACCTTGCGCTCTCTTCCCCTCTCTTTCGCTGCGCCCAACAATTGCATGCGTTTTGACTGCAGAGCCGCCGCCCGGCTCAAAATGAGCGGAAGAGGAAGTGGAAACACAATATGCAACAACGCGACTGCGACGCAGCAGCGTAATTGCTATGGCAAGTGGTTACACAAGCAGCAGAGGCAGCCGCAGCCGCAGCAGCAGCCACTGCAGCCGCAGCTAAGATCGCGCAACGACAGCGACGCTTTACCCCACAAACTTCGTGACAGCGACAGCGACAGCGCAGAGAGCGAGAGACAGTTTTGTCGCTTTTGTTTTGGGAGCGCACGCAGCAGCAGCAGCAGCACCAACTTTAACCGTTAACTGCAGCAGCTCATCGTGCTTTCTCTGTCACTGCGCGCACGCTGCAGCTGCGTGAAATCAGCTGTTAAATGGCTTAAGCTTTTTTTTTTTGCCCAGTCAGAGCTAAAGAAAATTCCAATAAGGTTAAGTGAATCCAAGCTGGAAGCTTTTGTGAGGCTCAAAATGCAAGCAATGTTTTACAGTTAATTTAATTGCGTTCTCCTGTTGACGCTGCCTCAGCCTCAGTCTCTGCTGCTGCGAGGGCTTTGAGCGCTGAGCTGAGCTGAGCTTGTGCTCTCTTTCTCTGTCTCTCTCTGCGTGCACTCTTGCCTACAGTTTCAATTAAAAATGTGTAGCAGAAATTTCCAGTCGAGTCCACACACACACACACACACACACATAGGCACTCTGAAATAGTCCGACAGTGGGACGCGTTGGTCGTGTGTTTGCCGAAACGTAACGGGGCAGTGGCCGTGGCTGCTGCCGCTGCCGCTGCGCTGCTGTTCCCGCTGTCGACGCCTATTTCTCTTGTTGTAGTTGTTGTTGTTGTAGTAGTTGTTGGCGGCACTATTGTTTTTGTGATACTCGCGCGCAGAGAAAGGCGATTTTCTCTTTAATTATATTTTATTTTTTACATTAAAAAATTGTGTGCAATGCTGTAGTTGTTGTTGCTTTTTTCATGGTTTCCGTTTTGTTTTATTCGGCATTTCGTAGTTGCGCTACTGTTGTTGCTTTTTGTTTTATTGTTTTATTTGGGCAGGGAGGGTACGACGATGTCAAATTAATAAACCGGCCCTGGCATGTTTGGCCCCAAAAAGCAACTACAACAACTTGGGAATTACAGCAACAACACACACACACGGCACACACATACGCGGGTTATCGAAGTCGTGAGCTGCGTGTATTTTGCAATTTATGCTGCTGCTGCTGTTGTTGCTATTTAATTTCTCACTTTTTCAGGCATTCACACACACACAGACACGTTTGTTTGCAAATCAATTGGCGCGCTGCGAAAATTTGTTATACAATTTTTGTTGTTGCTTTTGCTACGCGCATATGCAAAGTGGCAGCACCACCACCACTACAACAACAATTAACAACAATAAATCCATATTCGAAAATATATATATACCAACAAAAACACGGAGTGAGCGAGAGCGAGCGAGCCAAGTTAATGTTAATGTTAATGTTAACAACAAAACGCACGATCGAGCGCGACGACGACGACGACGTCGACGTTGTTCGTTTTGAAACAACAGAAATGCGCGCGCGCACACGATTTCTACACGCTGCTTTATTCCAGCCTGTGCTGCCTCGACGAAACTTTGAGAGAGACTAAATTAACTGACGAAGGCGCGCAAGCTTCCAAGCCGCAGACGTGTGTAGAGCAGCGGGAGAGCGCGAGTGAGCTGAGAGAACGTGTGCACGCTCTCTCTCGTGCAAGCAGCAAGTGAATGAAAAAATCAAGTGTGCGTGTGTGTGCGTGTACTGTGTGCGATGCCAATAGGCGAGTGCGAGTAGTATGTATGTATGTGTGCCAGTTATTGTTGTTGTTGTTGTTCCTGCTGCTGCTGCTAAGCTGTTCTTTTCAATTTGATCAAACCGAAAACAATTGACAGTCAATAAATGAAACACTTGCAGCACAAACAAACAAACAAAGAGAAATACGTACAACATACACACCTGTACCAACTCACAGCAGCAGCAGCAGAGGCAGAGGCAGAGGCAGAGAGTGATATAAGTGAGCATTGACGTACGCGGGCTGTGTGACTGGCACAGTGGGACTAATTGCAATTACCAAGTGCGATTTAAGCGTGACTAGTTACTTAGGAGATCGCACCTGCACCAGTTTAGGCAG
This sequence comes from Zaprionus tsacasi, assembly GCA_018904105.1. Classification (NCBI taxonomy): domain Eukaryota; kingdom Metazoa; phylum Arthropoda; class Insecta; order Diptera; family Drosophilidae; genus Zaprionus; species Zaprionus tsacasi. The sequence goes on from JAEIFR010000122.1 coordinate 1,272,111, forward strand.
CCTGTGCTGCCTTTCTCGAAATTGGGCAAGAGAAATAAATCACATAGAGACATGAGTAAACGGCAGGCAGGCAGGCTGCAGTAAAAGGTGTAAATTTGTATGCAAACGACACACACAGACATGCGCACACACGTTCACAACTGCCCAAAAAGCGATCACAATGACAGCCCACAAAACAGCTGCTGCTGAGAGCGCAAACTGCAGTGCGAGAGCGCGCCGTGCAAAGAGAGTGAGAGCGCACTGCGAATGAGTGAGCGCACGAGTGCCAAAATAATAACGAGCACAAGTACCCGAGGCGCACGAGCAAACAGCACAATAAGCTGCGCTTACGTTACGCTCAGGTGACTCACGACCGACAGAGCGACCGAAGTCTGTGAAGGGCGGACACAGGCAAGAGCGGGGGCGCGCTCACTCTCTTGCGCTGCTGCTCCTCTCTCCCTCTCTGTGTGTGTGTATTTGTGCATGTGCTGTACGTTTTTCGACGTACGTTATGGCCGCTGTAAACGCAAACTGTGAGGCACTTTCGGGTAGTTAGTCGCTTGCGGCGGGCTACTACTAACAAACTGCGATTCGTAATGGCTGACTGGCTGCGGCTGCGACTGAGACGCTGACTGCGGCTGCGGCTGAGCCAAGCGTTAAGCGTAATGATGAGTGTATTTCCACTGCATATGGCTACATGACTCTCCCAGTGAGTGTGTGTGTGTATGTATGTGTGAGTGTGTGAACAACAAACCATTTATATCCGGACCTGCGGCCTGTTTTGACTTTTCATTGAAACTTGTTGTTGTCGCTGCCGCCGCTGCTGCTGCGGACATTGCTGTCACTGGCATCGTTAAAATAAAAACCAAAAGTCATAAAAAACTCAAACTTGTGCCCACTGTGCCATCCGTGTATGTTTCTCTCTCTCTCTCTCTCGCTCTCTTTCTCGCCTGCTGCAAGCTTGATGATCATATTAACGCATTAGGCACAAGGTACACAAAACCCATTTACCTTTTGCCTGCCTGCCCGTCTGACTTTGTCTCTCACTCTCAGCTGTTATGAAACAATCAACAACAGCCACAGCTGCAGCAACAACAACAACAGCAGCAACTGCGATGATGACAAGCAGCAGCAGCAACAACTTCATATGTGTGCGAGGGTTGCTCTGTAGAGTTGCCTAAAATTCAACAAATTTAAAAAGCAAAAATATATTAAGCCATTCCATTCTAGAACTAAAACCATGAATAAAATGCTTTACCCGAAGAAAATCGCTTGATTTTTAAGAAAGTTATGAAGTGCGGAAGGTGAGGATACTGGTCCTGTCCAGGGTCTTACATGTCAAATTTTTGGTGGACTTTGACATGATTTTTGGCTCAAAATTAAGTATCCCCAAAAACAATTTTAAACAACTGTTTTATACTAATTATGACCTCCGCAATCATTTAAAAGTTAAAGCAGACGATTTTAAATTTTGAAAAAAAAATTTGTCTGAAAATTTTACAGGGGGGACCCTTACCAAAATCACAAAAAAAAATTTTTTTTTTTGATTTTTTTAAATTGCAAAAACTAGTAAGCCATTCCATTCTAGAACTAAAACCATGAATAAAATGCTTTACCCGAAGAAAATCGCTCAATTTTTAAGAAAGTTATGAAGTGCGGAAAGTAAGGATACTGTTTCTGTCGAGGGTCTTACATGTCAAATTTTTAGTCGACTTTGACATGATTTTTGGCCAAAAATTAAGTATGCCCAAAAACAATTTTAAACAATTGTTTTATACTAATGTTGACCTCCTCAATCGATTAAAAGTTAAAAGCAGGCGATTTTAAATTTTGAAAAAAAAATTTGTCTGAAAAATTTACAGGGGGGACCCTTACCAAAATCACAAAAAAAAATTTTTTTTTTGATTTTTTTAAATTGCAAAAACTAGTAAGCCATTCCATTCTAGAACTAAAACCATGAATAAAATGCTTTACCCGAAGAAAATCGCTCAATTTTTAAGAAAGTTATGAAGTGCGGAAAGTAAGGATACTGTTTCTGTCGAGGGTCTTACATGTCAAATTTTTAGTCGACTTTGACATGATTTTTGGCCAAAAATTAAGTATGCCCAAAAACAATTTTAAACACTTGTTTTATACTAATGTTGACCTCCTCAATCGATTAAAAGTTAAAGCAGGCGATTTTAAATTTTGAAAAAAAAATTTGTCTGAAAAATTTACAGGGGGGACCCTTACCAAAATCACAAAAAAAAATTTTTTTGTTGATTTTTTTAAATTGAAAAAACTATTAAGCCATTCTATTCTAAAACTAAAACCATGAATAAAATGCTTTACCCGAAGAAAATCGGTTGATTTTTAAGAAAGTTATGCAGTGCGGAAGTAGAGGATATTGTTTCTGTCGACGGTCTTACATGTTAAATTTTTAGTCTATCTATCTATCTAGTCTAATCTTTAAACCGCTTACTACTTCGCTTCGCCAGCGTATCTCCTTTTCTTCTCTCCTCACTTTTCTCTTATCTTATCTCTTACTAGAAAATATTTACTTAATTTCAGAACATTTCGAGTGACCTCCGCTGTAGAGCGCGTAGAGCTCACTTACGAATCGTTTTGTATGTTTCATTAGTAAACACATCGCTCATGTAGTTACTAACTATGCGATTACGATTACGATTACCCACTCTATCTGTCTCCTCTCTCTCTCTCTCTCTGCTGTTGACTTGACCTTAGGCGTCTGAACCCAATTTGTGGATAAATATGCACATAAATGCGAATGTGTGTGTGTGTGAGTGTGAGTGTGTGTACATATGGCAGCCCTGTACATGCTGCTCTAAAAGACCTTCAAACCTCCCCAAAAGCCAAACAAAACGATTGCGATAGCTGGCAACCCTCTCCCCTACCCTATCCCCCTCCCCCTTTAGCTACCCTAACATATTTGGCCGGTTAGTTTAGTACCTTCAACTTGCGTGTCTGTCGGGGCTGTCGCTGATTGCACTCGGTCATGGCAACGCGACGACGACGACGACGACGTTGGAGACGGAGTCAACTCTGGTGATTAGAAAGTGAACGCGCTGCGCTGCTGGGACTGGAACGAGCTGAGACAATGTGAGCGCGACAAGCGGCTTGGGTTGCGGTTAATGAAGCGTGCCGCTAGAGCGCATCCGAGCTGGCACAAGGTGGAGGGGGTGCAGGAGGGTTGCCTGCCTGTTCCGAGTCGTGGCACAGCGTAGCACGACAACGGATTGGGAATTGGAATTGGAATCGGAATTGGGGGATGTGAGTGTGTACTATATGTATATATATGTCAACTTTATATACTCTAATTATCGATAAAGCATACTGAAGTATTTATATCTATCGTATAGCTAACAATATAATTAATTAAATAATATATATTTATAGTATTTTTTTTTATTAATATAATTTATTAATGATAATGCAGAAATATTCTTAAGAATTACTAAACACTATATAAAAATAAGTTAAGTAGGAGATATACTTATATAAATATCTATTTTTATGCCTATTACGTTCTAATGTTTTAATCTATCTTTCCATCAATCTATCTATCAACACGTTATCTATATCTATCAATCTGCACATATCATATATTAAATATATTCTTAGCAACCCACTTGAATCTGCTATATGGTATTATTCAACTACTCCACTTTATATCATCAATTTCACATCTTCAAAAACTCCCAAACTCTGTCAAATTACACTATGCCTCTTTCCCTCAATTTTTATTTCACCTTTGCCTCATCAACTAATCCCAAGGTGAAGCTGCGTGCCAAAGTTTTCCCCCTTCCCCTGCCTGACAGACGATCGTATACACTCTCACCCGGCAGAGAGAGAGAGAGAGAGCGCGCTGGAAGGGGGCACAGACAGGGCACATTTAATTAAATGTGTAACAAACACACACACACACACACACACACAGAGAGAGGCGCCAATAATGAAGATGAATAAGAAGATGACGAAGATGAAGCCTCAAGTGGGAGAAAGGAGAGAGGGGGGGAGAGAGAGGGAGGCAGATCACATTAGTCAATGGCGGCAGCAAACGTTTTGTTGTTGTTGTTGTTTTCTTTTTTTTTATTTGCTTCGCTTTTGCTGTGCTTGAAAATTATGTTAGTGGGAAATTTGGTGTGTTTTTTCTCCCCCTCCTCTTTCTCCCCTCTCTTCTGCTTGTGGTTGAAGTACACAACACGTAGAGGCAGATGGAGGCAGAAAGGGAGAGAGAGGGATAGACGTAGCGCCGCCAAAAACTTCACTTTCACTTGCACTTCAATTGCGCTTCTTGCGGCCATGAATGAAGCCTCGCTGTGGAGGGGGAGAGGGAAGAGGGAGCGGGCAGAGGTGGCTGGAAGCGGGCACTGCTATTTGGCTGCCCGCTGGCGTTGCCTGCCATCAATCACGAGCGGCACGACTCTCCCTCTCTCTCTCTCTCCCTCCCTCCCTCTCTCTCCCTCTCTCTCTCTTGCTTGGGAAAGTGCGCCCACAAGGGTTCTGTATGCTCGTTAGGCTCTAAATCACGTAGAGCCAGTGCCAACTTCCCCCCCCTCCCCCCTCCCTACCTGTCTGCGCTTTCTCATGTTCATTCGTAGAAAGAAAGAAAGAAATGCATGTTTACAAGCGATTAGCAGCCTATTATTTATTTATTTATTTATTTATATTTCCATGCAATTGAAAACTCTCAACGTGCAAGCTGGCAACGCCGTCGCCAGCGGGCTGCCAGATTTGTGATTAAGTTTGAGATTATTATCTGCCTCATCATCGGCAGCCGCAAATCTTTTGGGGGCTTTGCATAATCAGGCAGAGCCAAAATTGGACATCATTATGCCAAGTTTTCTGCTTCTTCTTCTTCTTTTTGTGGCTATTTTCGGCTAAACTGACCTGCTGCTTTCCACAGCTGAAGCTAATGAACTTTCAAGCTGATTCAGGGGGCAACCCTTTACGATATACGATACGATATTCACTCTATGTGTAATTTGGCAACCCACACACAACATTTGCCAATCTATTCGTGTTTTCTTTGTTATTCCTCATTTCGTCAGCTTCCAAATTGAATGCAAATTTTAAGATTGAGCAACCAAAACAGAGAATACAACAACAAAGCGGAGAATACAACAACAGCAGCAGCAAAACGAAACAAAAAGTAACAAAGGAAACAAAACAGAAAACAAAACTCAGCAAACAAGTCAGCAAGAACTTTTAAGTGTACCTAGTATATAGAGTGCTTAAAACTTTTCAATATAACGAAGAGATTATACACTGTAGAAAATGTGGAAGAAATTTCAAAGAAAAGTTTTGCCTTAAAGTAGAGAAAACTATTATATTAAATAGATAATTATCAAGATAATTACTGTTATATATTTTATAGTATCAAGTTATTTAATATTATTTATTTTATAGTATATTTTATCATGATATACTAGATAATTATTATATTTTATTATATACAATATCAAGATGTCTTTACTTAGCTGCAGAAAATAAAGCTAAAACTATTCATAAAAGATATTTTTAAATCCTACAGTAGCCTCTTTTATCATAAATTTGTTGGTAAAACGAGGAAAAATGCTTTTAAAATACACTTAAGATATTTGTTTTATAGCTAATTTCCACTAGTTTCAATTTTAAGGTCTCTCAAGGTCTCAACTGCGATAAGATAGCATATTTCCGTTGTGCTTATCCAGCTATTAGCTAGCATATCATATAAAACTTAATACAAGCTCTACCTTTACTCGTATTACAGGGTACTTTTGGCCTGGGTTCTTTACTTTGCATATACTTGTACACACGCTATATACACAGTCAACTGACTAACTGGAACTCAAGAAATTTGGCACACAACTAGGACAAGAACTGGTAACTGGTCTGGCACCGGCAACCGGCAGCTCTCGACTCCAACAACTACTCCGGTACCCACACTAGCTCTATCTCTTTCTCTCTCTCTCTGTCTCTACCTCACTCACTCGCACACACATGACGTCAGCGGGTTGGCCAACACACCAACTTCTTCTTCAACTTTATTAACTGGTTTTCTTCAGTTTAATTTAGATGCTTTCTTGATGCTCAGAGTCGAGTTTTCGGCATTTCTCAATTTTTTATTTACACACATTTTGCGTAGGCCTACAAACCCAGAAGCCTACTAAAAGTGGAGAACCCACCGGATGTCGTAGCCAAGGCAGATGAATCTAAAAGAGAACTATGCAGATTTTCGCTGCAATTAGCAAGTTATCAGGCTGAAATTGGAGAGAACTCTCTATAATAGCTAGATCATTTGTAGATCATTTGTAGATCACTTGTAGATCACGTGCCTTGTCTATATCACGTGCCTAGTTGGGCCAAACTTTGATCTAGCTCATTAACATTTAATTAGATAACTCTCGAGCATGTCTTGAGGGCACAAGATCAGCTTAGATCAGTGTAGATCACAGTCTAGCGATCATTTGATCGTATTAACTAACTAAATACACATTAAGGTGTCAATTTGCATTAGCTACGCGTAGAAAAGATCATCAGATCATTTAAACGATTGCGATTAGGCCACGATCGGTGATCGTTTTAAATGAAACTGACGATCTAGAAGAGTCTATGTGTGCTATAAAAACTACTATAAAAATCTAGTTTGGCTCTAGTGGGGTGATCTATCTATCTAACTATCTATCTTTTAGTTACGATCAGTAATTCCGGTTTTATATGCGATCAGCGATGCATGCAGTTCCTTATTTGATTTTGGGATGTACTTTAAACATGTTTGGCATGGCTGCTCTTGACGTGGCCAACAAATAAGAGAGTTAATAATAGCTGGCTTTATGTCATTGAGGTCTGAGGTTTGATTAGATGATTACAAAACCCGCAAAATGCTTATAATTATTGTGGTAATTGTAGGGCAGGTAAAAAATATGACCATGATCAGAGTAGCAAAAAAAAAAAAAAAGAAACTACGACAACAATTAATAATTTTGTTTTTGTTTATACTTTTGCATAATGCAAATTGTTTATAATAATAAAATTGTGTTATTTGCACGTAGTCTAGACCCAGTCTAGGGCTCTCTCTCTATGTGCCTTATCTGGCATATGCCTATCTGGGGCCTGTCCCTACGGAAATGTTATCCAAGCAATTAGACAAGACTCGTAAATTGCAGTATAAGAAAGAGATAGGAAGAGGGGGGAGAGAGAGGGAGCGAGATACAGTTGCAGTACCTCCCGCCCGACCCATTGACAGTTATGTACATATAATCACGTGTTTATCATGGAATTTTATGCGCGTGTCTCGCTGTGGGAATCGTCAAGTTACATACACATATACATATATACATATATATAAACGTATGCAAATTGTTATGTATGTCATACATGAGGCAGAGTAACAGCGCAAATGTCAGAGTTCAAGGTTCTCAAACTGTTACTATGCTCGCTTTTTTATGTAACTGTCAACTTTGACTAACATTATCATCCAACACGCACACACACATATACATAAACATATACATATACACATACATACATAGATATATGTTTATTCTCAGTTATTTTGGGCACTTTGTGCAAGAGAATAATCGATTTTTTGCCATTTGAATGAGCTTTTATAACATGCCAAAGCCGTCAATCTATAGTTATATATATATACAGTCAGCCGACTGACTTTGCATTATTCAGAGATTTATTTCTCACTTACGTTCCACACAAAAAACATTGCCTGCTTTTGTGCGCTGCGCCATAATGCATAAAATCGCAGCAAACTTAATAATGTTGCCTACTTTTGTGCGCTGCTCTTAAATGAATAAAAATCACAGCATACTTTCGTGCGCATAAAGTGTTGCCTACTTTGCGGCGCCAATGGAATCCAATTCAACTCAAACTAATGTAATTTTGGTTGCATTCGTTGTGCGTAGCGTGGGCGGCATCTTGCCGTATAATTCGTGTGTGGCCCAAACAAAAAACAGGGCGGGGTAAGCAGCACGAAGAAACTGCGTGGGCAGCTAATCACAAGTAGAAAACAGGGAGAGAGGGAAAGGGAGTGGGAGAGAGAGAGTGGGCAGCATTTGCCATTGATTTTCGCCGCTGCAACAACAGCATCCACATCCACAATGTCTGCTGTGGGCGGCAGCGCTGCTATTTGTGTATTGCGTCACAAGCGACCTCGCGCCGAAGACGAACCTTGAACTGGCAAAGCAGTAGGCGGGGCAGAGTGGGCGGCTGCCCTACAAAAAAAGGATAAACTCTTCGGAACTTACCAGTAGATCTCATTGGAGGTAATCATATTGGTGGTCTTGTAGTACTGAGCCGCCGTATAGCTGCTCATGATGTGGCTCTATATAGGACGTATATATCTTTATATGGTATGAGGATCCCTTTGCACTCTGGTTAGGCAGTGTCTAGGCAAATTTTAATTTTTTTCTTGTTTTATTTGTTTTCTTTTTTTTTTATTAGTATGTGGAACTAGGTTCTTTGATTTTTTTTTTTTTATATATGGACGGTTTACAACACTTTGGCGACGATGAAGAAAAAATCAATAGAGACGAGAGACGAACGAGAGACACAAGCGGCAAAAAATCGCACTCTATTTTACTAACGGCGGGCCAATTTCGCGATATAAACGATATATAGAGAGAATGCTATATATATATAGATATATTTGAGCTGTATACCGTGTGTATATCGCGTATTATTAACGCCCACTGGGGGGCGCTAAGGCAGCCCAAAAGGAGCCGCAGTTGTTGCCGGGGTTGGACGCAGACAAACCGAATACATACACGACGAGGGCGACGACGACGGCGACGACGAGGCAGAGGCGGGGAGTGTGTAAGTGTAAGTAAGCGCACGAAAAAGCCTTAGCTGCTCCTCCTCCTCCTCCTACACACACACAGACACACGCGTTTTATAGTTGCACTAACTAGTTAGATAGCCTAGACTACTTGGAGTCCTCTGCTAGCACTAGGCGGCTACATTGGTCTATCTCACATACATATATACAACAAATATATATATGTATGTATGTATGTGTGTGAAAATATTACTAGGCGGAAAAGCGTCTGCGAAAAACTAACGTCGGCTAACTGAATTGTGTGACTGAAACTGAGGCCAGAGACTACGCAGAGAGCGCTCTGCCTGGCTGGCGTTATTACTGTAAAGGCGTCGTCGGCAGAGCCAAAGCGGCGTCAAACTGAGAGAGCAACAAAAACTGTGAGAGAGCGCACACACACGCACAGTGAGAGAGAGAGAGCGCTTCCCTTAGGCAAAGCGCGAGAACAGATGTGCCGTGCGGGTTGTTTTCAGTCCTTCTGCGCTGGTGGTGGCAACACTGCACAATTTGCACACACAACTGCAGTTATGCAGCCGCAGCCGCAGTCGCAGTCGCTGCCTACTGCAACTGCAAACTGCAGGACAGCTGCGGCTTGAGAGCGCGCGCTCTCACTCTGCGCTCTCTCACTTGCTTTGACTCTCTAATTGGGCAACCAAAAGGAAGTATGATAATTATACATAATGCTAATGTTGCAATTCGCCGCTGTTGATAATTTTATGTGCACATTAAAAATCATTAAAACATTAAAAACAATCAGCAAGAGAGCGGCGCGTAGCTGAGAGCGAGAGAGAGAGAGAGAGAGAGAGCGCAAGCGACAACTGTTGTTTTTGTTGTGTTGTGCAGCACAGAGGGGGCAGAGATGGGCAGAGGTGGGAGAGAGCACTGAGAGAGCGCGTCTTGTGCTGCTGCTGCTCCTGCTCTCTAAGGGTGGCTGACTGAATGCCGTCGCTAACGACAACGAGATGAACGTGTGCGAAACGAATGCGGAATGTTTTTGTCAAAGCATAAGAAGAAGAAGATGAACAACGACTTGGAGTGTGCTTAAGATGGGCAGGGGAGTAAGGAGTAGGGGTAGGTGTAGGGGGGCACAAAAATGTAAGACGGCAATTTACGGCCCACCCTTATGCGCCTCAATAAATTGGGGTGAAGTGAGCCGCAAGAGAGTGAGAGAGCTACGAGCTACTCAGAGAGCGGAAGAGAGAGAGAGAGAGAGAAAGGGACTCGAGAGAGCATGTTAGAGTGCAGCATTGCCAGCACTAAATAAAGTGCAATATACTGAGAGAAATCAATTAGTTAGTTGATTATGGCAGGCAATAAGTTTAGGGTAGGGAAAATAACGAAAATAATTTTTAGAAGATTTTTGTATAGTATAAAATACACTTAGAAAAATTAATTGTGTAACTGTATTTAATTTTGAATTAATTGAAATGTGTTAGATAACAAATTATAATGATATAATGTCAAAATATTAAATAAATTATTGAAGTACTTCAAAAAAGAAGTAAAAAAATTATAAATTAATTTCCACATCAAAAATAAGCTATAAAAAGCAATCACCTTAAGCTGCAGATATAATTATACTAAGCACGCTATATACTGAGAGTGAAATCACGTTGCAGTTCATAAAATAATTTAAGGTTTTAGCACGAAATAATTTAGAATCCCCTTAAGCACTAAGCGGCACCATAAACTTAAGATATAATTTATGTAGAGCACTGTAATTATGCTATAAAGACTAAATAAGTAATTTGCTTGAATTCGACACAAAACTATAATATAATACTTAAAGAGAAACACTATAATCCTGTCATAAAAGTTTGCGCATTCCCAAGAAAACTCTTAGTGTTCTATAGACCCAGTTTAGAAAGCTTTTGTATTACTCGTGGTACAACATTTAATTTGCCCTCTATTTTAATATAAATATTTTATATTAATTGCAGAGAATTTTGCGCAAGCTGACGCGATTCACAGAGCCCGGTTCTCAGGGCCCCGACTACACTTCCCTGCCTTCATCATGATTAGTAGACCCAGAAAAGTGTCGAATTGAAATACTTCTTCTAGTTGATTTCTGGAAAACTCCTTCTCCCTCTCCCTTTCTCTCTTTCTTTCTCTCTGTGTGTGCGTGCTCGAGTGTCTGTCTCAGTGTAGCAGGGGCGTGGGTGAAGGGGGTGTCTACGGGGTTGTCTGCACTTTCTATGGCCCCGTTGCATGCAACAACACTCGAACTCGAGGTTGGCCCACTGCAGAGAGAGAGAGAAAGAGAGAGAGAGAGAGAGAGAGAGGGAGAGAGAGGGAGGGAAAGAGACAGAGTTTGCCTACGAATTCAATTCTTGTGCGCGCAATAAGTATTTAATAATCAGCAGCAACAACAAGGGGTAATTGCAACTTGTGAGACGACACTGCAGTCAGATACCCTGCCCCCTGCCTCCTCTTCCCTCCCTCTCTCTCTTCCTCTCTCACTCTGTCTCTTTGTGCATTTTATTGTGTGAAAAAGACTTAAAAAAAAGAAGTTCAAACTTTGAATGCGCTTCTCATGGCTGCTGCAGGCCCCTACGCCCCTGCACTGCCCCTACTCCCCCCTCTTTCCCTAACCTGCCCCTGCCCCCTCCCCGAAATGGGTCAAACGCATTAGCCGCACGACACAAGCAGCCGCCGCAGCATCAAAAATGCAACTTGCAACCAACTTTGAACTAGATAAGAAAAAAAAAAGAGTCGAACTCCCCCTCGAAGGGGGGCGGGGTAGTCAATAAAAAGCGAGACAAACAAACAAAGCAAGAAGAAGAAAATCCAAAAGGCAAAACTCAAGTGTAAACAAAAGCGCAGCAGCCCCAACTAGAAGGAGGAACTGCAGCACAGTGAGTTATCATGGAAATGAACTCGAAATGAAAATGGAAAAAGACAAAGACAAAGAGGAGGAGGAGGGCAGACCGGAGACTGGAGACCAACTGTGCGCGACTGTGAAAGAATTTTCCAATTTCCCATGCAGACACAGGCACAGCAAGATGACAAGTTATTAGCCGGGCAAGTGGTCACAAGAGGAGGAGCAGGGAAGGGGCAGGGAAGAGGCAGGAGGAGCAGGAAAGAGGCAGGAGGAGCAGGAGAAGAGGAGTAGGAGCGCAGCAACAGCAGAGTAGGAGGAGACGGAGTAGGAGCAGTCGGAGAGAAACTATAGAGGAGCAGGAGAGCAGCAACTGGGGAGGAGCAGAAGCTGGGGAGGAGCAGCAGCTGAGGAGGAGCAGCAGAGGAATAGGAGAGCAGCAGCAGGAGGAACAGGAGGGTAACAGTAGAGTAGCAGCAGCAGGTGAGGAACTACAGAGCAGCAGTGGAGCAGGCGGAGAGAAGGCAGAGGAGCAGCAGGCGAGGAGTAGAGGAGCTGTAGTGGAGAAGCAGCAGCAGGGGTAGCAGGAGGAGCTGGAGCTGGAGAAATAGTGGAGCTGTAGAGGCACAACAGAAGAGCTGGAGAGGCGTAGGTGGGGAGGAGTAGGAGAGCAGTAGAGGCGCTGGAGAGGAGTAGGAGAGAAGCAGAGCCGGTGGAGAGGGGTAGAAGAGCAGCAGAGGCACAGGAGAGGCATAGGAGAAGCAGCGGCGCTGGAGAGGAGTAGAAGGGCAGCAGCGGAGCAGGAGAGGAATAGGAGTGGAGCAGCAGGCGCAGCTGAGGAATCATAGAGTACTCAGAGCCAGCGTAACTTGGAAGTAGTTTGCACTTTGTGCGTGGCAGCTAATTATATAGGATAAATAATCAGCATAGAGGCGAGGAGGCTCCTCCTAGCTCCCTTCCCGCCCCGCTCCCTGCCCTACTCCCTACCCTGCACCCTGCTGCTGTCAGTCATGGGCGAAAAATGTGAAAAATTGTGAAAAAAAATTGTGGAAAATGGAGCAGCTGCTGCGTGTTGTCGTCATCGTCTATGCAAATCCCTTGGACATGCCTGTGCCACAGATCCCTCAACTTGCCTGCCCCTTTAACACTCCCTTTCCCTGTAGTACTCCCGCTCTGCCGCACGCTTCCCTCCCCCCTGCCTGTTCCCCTTTTCTCTCGGTGTAAAAGTCAGCAAACGCTAAAGAGCACACACAGCATGCAGGGGGAGGGGCAGGAGGGGAAGGGGAGGAGTCTGTACACTGCAACCGAGTGCACTTCATGATGCAGAACATGTTGGATGAACATGTCGAGGCCGAGTCCCAGTTGGAGTGGGAGGGCGGCACAGGCGGCGCTCTGAAACGTTCTTTGACACATTATGAAAAGGCAGAAAGTTCGCGCAGAAGTTACTTGAGAATATTAAATACGCTTTTAATATATCATTATCGAAGGGGGAAGCAGAGAGAGAGAGAGAGGGGCAGCTGAAGGTTCTTGAGTTGCAGCTGCATAATTTATAGAGCACCTTTAGAAATCAATCAAGAATTCATATGATATAATGTGAATACTTTGGAAAAATTAAAGAAATAATTCTGCATATTATTTTTTATTCTTTTTAAATACTCTTTCTTTTTTTTCTTTTATTATAACTACTTTTTATATATATTATATCTAGTCTTTATTTATTTATCTCTTAGTGTGTATATTCTTTATAAACGCTCTCCTTTTATACTCTATATCTATTATATTTTATTTTTACTCCCTCTATACATAATCTTTTTAATGTCTTTTCTACTTATCGTCTGGGTGATTAAATTTTTAAAGCACTATTTGTGGCACTTGAAACGTATCTTATCGATATTGTTATATTCCTAACAAGTTGTTTATTAACGATGACTAATGATAACGATAGAATATAGAAAATATGTGAACTACGGAAGAACTTGACAGATAGACAAAGGTATTCGGTTTACAGAGTACTGGTTTATAATTGAAAATATCTTCATCCTTCAGCTTTATCAACTTATTAAACTTTAGAGATATAATACTATACTTTTTACTAATAATTATAATAAAAAACCTCTCTAGCTTCTTTTTAAAATTAATTAAAATATTTTAGACTAACTTTTATGTTATTTTTGAAATTTATTTAAGATCAAAGTTACTTTAAACATTTATTATAATTTTTTGCACTTTTAGTAGACAATCTATTTTATTTCCTACAATAATATTATTCTTTTCAGCTCAGCTTAATCCCAAATCCAGCAGGCTCTGCTGCTTTATAGAGCAGCAGAAGATGTTGCACAAGAACAAAAACAGAAACAGAGAAATGGAAATGGAAAAGGAGATGGAGACGCAATTGTGCCAGTTGCAAGACACCCCCTCAGGGGTCTGAGACCCTGCAGTGCTGCGGGGGAGAAGCAGAGGGGAAAGGGCAGGGGGGGAGCTGCCTGTGGCGCACAGGACGATGACGTTTTGGTTTAGGCGCAGGGAAAAGTGTGCTGAGATTTTCCTGCATATTTTGCAAAGTGAGATGAAATGGGCACACACACACACACAGACAATACACATGCACTCACACACACACACACTGAGACACTCATACACTCACACAGCCTGCACACACTCATCACACACTCATCAGCAACATCGCAGGCTGCTTTGGGCTCTGGCTGCATCAACGCGTCACATCCCCAATGTGTCATTGTGTGAGTGCACAGTGAGTGTGCGTGAGTGTGTGTGTGAATGCTGTGTGAGTGTTTTTTGGGTGCGCTGTATGTGGTTGAATACTTTTACAGTTTGTTAAACTCTATTTATAGAGCGTGTGCTACGCGGCGGCGGAAAATCTGCCTTCTCTTTTGGCTATACGATATATATAAATATCGTATCGTATAATAACATATCGTATCTCTAGGTGTGTGTGTGGGGGCTTAGTAATTTGGGAGTTGGCTGAGACTACAAGTTGTTAAGGTGATAAACACGAATTGAGACTTTAAAAAAACCATGAAAAGCAGAGGAAAAACAGAGGGGGAAAACATGAAAAACAATTTGGGCAAGCTTGTGCCTCAATTTGTCACGTTGCAGCAGCGGGAGGGGGGCGTGTTAATTGGTTGTTGTAATTAAAATGCAGAGAGAGGGATAAGGGGAGAGGGGAAGGCAATAGGTTGCCTAGAAATAGGTTAGAGCGGGAGTACTTTGGGTGTCTCATTTGGGGGCGTCTGGCAACGCAATTAACGTTAACTTAATTTGCAATAAAGTGCCAATGAATGTGGCATGCAACAGCCAGAGCAAACTCTATATATATACCTTATAGAGACTGCATCCTGCTGTGCCTGCCTGCCTGCTCTGAAACTGATTGAATCGATATGAAAACTTTTGTTTGCCTTCCCACGGCGCTGCCTCGCGCGTAATGAACACGTTCATGATGATGATGATGAATTGGATGATGATGATGATGATGCTGTTTTCTAGCCACAGATCCGACAGAGATCTCTGTGTAATATAATCACAGGTCCGGGCAGGGAACTCTCTAGTAAAAGACTGCGCCAAAGAGAGACTCTCCACATAGAGGCAACTTCTACTACTAACTAAGTAGAAACAACATTTGCAACTGCAATAACAATAACAACAGCAAGCGTAACAGTTACAACAACACTTCAGCAACAACAACAACAACAACTACAACAACAACAATTACAACAACAACAACAACAACAACAACAACAATAAAAACAGTAACTAGAAATCAAAGCAAAACGCACAGAGCAAAACACACAGAGTGAAAAAAAACAAGTGGATATGGCTACAGTCGAACGCCCGACAGTAAGATACCCTTCTCCCAATTTTTAAAATCTGTAACAAACGTGTAACCACACTCATAATTTCAAACAGAAATTTTGCACAAATACTTCTACTACATATAGCTTTCTCGCTCACACTCACACAGCGACGCACGTTAAGAGTGACGTCGACGTCGGCGTCAACTACTGAAAGCAGCGCGCAGGCTGCTGCTCGTACATTTGTACTGAAAACGTTGACTTGAATAACTTCTGTGTTATTGGTCCGATCGATTGTAATTTGGAGAATATGTTCATATGGCATTTAGCATTATACATACCAAAGCAGAACTTTATAAGTTTAATAGTTTGCTTAATAATCGTAAATTACCGATTTGCGGGGCGGTGGGCTGGCATCAAACATTTGAAATAAACTTTGTCTGCTTGGGAAATATAGGAACCTCCATGCCAAATTTGGAGTCTCTAGCTCTTTTAATAGCTGAGATCCGTTGTCTCAAACAAACAGACGGACAGCCGGACAGACGGACAGACGGACAGACAGACGGACATGTCTCAATCGACTCGGCTAGTGATCCTGAGCAAGAATATATATACTTTATGGGGTCTGCCACGCCTCCTTATGCCTGTTACATACATTGCACAAAGTTAGTATACCCTTTTTTGACCATTTTCAATGGTCGAAGGGTATAAACAGTCAAGAACGAAGTTTGAATGCACTCATAATTGCAATAAGAGTGTATGCAATTGTAGTGAATAAACTTACAAATCGAATTACACAATTTCTAAGAGTATACATATCTAACATTAACTGATTCATAGATTTATTTTATTATTTATCATATTTATTCACTTAAAATGCAGTTGAATGAACTGAGGCAGTGTGAATAACTTGAGTGCTTTGAATGAATTTGTTTGTGAATTATAATTTCAGACTATTAAAAAATAAATAAATTATAGAACACAGTGTATTGCACTTGAGAAACTATTGTAATAGGTCAGTTACGAAGGGAAATATAATTTAAGAAAGAAATAATCCGCATGGTACAGATTATTATAATAAATTGCATACTCCCTGCTTATATAGAGTTCTAGAAATTTTGAGTAATATTTTCAAGCTTAAACTGTGAATATTCTTATATTTTTATTTTAAAAGAATTGCATACTCGCTGTTTATATAGAGTTCTAGAAATTTTGAGTAATATTTTCAAGCTTAAACTGTGAATATTGTGAATTTTTGAAGTTTTATTTTCAAAAATTGCATACTCGTTGTTTATATAGAGTTCTAGCAAATTTCAGTAATATTTTCCAGCTGAAACTGTGAATATTCTTAAAATATTATATTTTAAATATAATCCTCAGCTTAAAAACATATTCCACCTACTCCACTCAAAAGTTAGGGTATGCAAAAATATAACTGGTTGTCAGCGCCGATGGTGCGATGGACGCTGGCCAGAAGCGTAGGGGGAAGAGAGGCGAGTAGAGTAGGAGTGGGTTGTGGCAGATGTGAGGATAGAAGGGAGGGAAGTCAGGGTGTCTCGGTAATATGACGACGTTGCTGACAATCGATTAATGGGCCACATAAATGGCTATCTTCTGGTTGGTTAACTGGTCGCTTACCAAGCTTACTAAGCTTACCAAGCTGCGATTTCCTTCAGCGCCGAAACCGAATTCGCTTTCGATTTGCATGTTTATTTTTTTTATTTATTTTTTTGGTCTGCGTTTTCGCTTTTTAAAACGTGCATGAATGAGAAATAGTATTAAAAAAATATATAGAAAAAAAAAAAAACAAAATAGTGCGAGTGTGTAGATAAATTCATATTTATGCGTTCATTCGATTTCGAATTTATTGTGGGCGTTTTTGCCTGAATGCGTTCGCTGGCGCCGCGTATTTGGCGACGCCATTGAAAGAGCGAGAGGGAGGGAGGTCAGAGAGAGGGAGCGGGACTGATCGAGGAAGACAAAGAGCTCGTGTCGCCGCTGGGCTGCCGCGTCCATTGACGTTGGCGAGTGGAAAACAACAACAACAAAAACAAGTGGAAGCTGCAGGCTGCAGAGAGCGCGCTAAGGTCAAGCCCCAAGTTGACTGATGAGCAGAGTTGTTGTTGGGGACCCAAAAAAAATAAATTAACAAAATATTGAAAGAGACACAAGAAAAAACCTAAAAATATAAATCGCAAAGCCTACACAGGCAGCAGAAATAAAAAATATAAAAAAAAACACACGCAGCACAAAAAAAAAAAAAAAAAAAAAAAAAAAAACACACACACACACACACTGTGACAGCTGTTGGAATTGACGTGCTTTTAATTTTTGTTGAAAATTAAATTTGAATATGCTGCGGGAGGGGGCGTTGGCTGCACAGTGGGCACAGCAGCAGAGGCGCTGCACTCAAGAGAGAGAGAGAGAGGGGTGCAGCACGTGTGTGTGTGTGTGTGTGGAAAATTAAGTAACGACGCATTTTCTTGGCACCAGCAGCAATTGGGGCGTGCTGCTGCTACGGCATGGGGCATGCAACAAGTCGGGGGAAGAGGCAGCAGCATAGATACTTACAGTGGGGTCAGTCATAGGAAGTACGCACTCAAAAAGCGAGAGAGAGTGACAGAGAGAGGGAGACAGTGCCCAAACTGGGTCAATGTACAAAAGAAAAATGTTTTTTAATGTTTTTATAAATTTTACAAAACGTAAAAACATAAATAAAAAACAACAAAAACTAAACGCACACGTTGTTGTATTTATTATTGTTTTGAAAGAAGAATTTGCTCGATATTTCCGATTTTTTATGGCATACGCTGCGTTAATTGATTGACGGCTTTGGCGGCGGCGCCCTCTGCAGTTGACCCCAAAAAGAAGAAGAGGAGGAGTAGGAGAGAGAGAGAGAGAGAGAGGAGTAGCTGCAGCTGCTCTTTGTCTCTGCGCAGCATTTCCGAGTTGTGTGTGTGGAAATAAAATTGATGGCATTGCAAAAGCCCCAAGACATACTAAAAACGGAAGTGCCTGTCACTTGGCCACGCCCCTTTCGACGCCCCACAGCCCCGCCTTGCTCATTCCGCAGCCTATAGATATGCTAAGTGATCTCTGTTAAGATCTGTGCGCATTATAGGCTTACTTATAGACTGATTCTAGTTGAACCTGACGACGCTGACTCACAGCTTCCGCTTTTCCCACTTATAACTTCAAGACGCAGAGAGAGAGCGAGAGAGAGGGAGAGAGGGAGATAGACAGAGACAATTTCGTATCTTATCTTGTTCTTAGCTATTTGCAGACTGTAGACTTTTTATGATAAGCAGATAGATAGAGTATTGCTTAAGATCGCATGCTGCAATGTAAGACAGGGTGTATATGTAGTAAATATTTGGAATTCTACCAGAATTTTAGTCGAAAAATCTGATTATACATTATATATATATAAAACGCATTATTTTTTAGTCGAAAAATCTACTTATACATTATATATATAAAAAATGCATTATTTTTAAATGCAGAAATAATTCTATAATAATCTAGACCCCAAAAAATGAATAAAATGTGCTCTCGCAAGGAAATCTGATTTTTGAGGAAGGTTTTCATACTAGAGCAAGTTTTCCATACCAAATTAAGAAAATATGCTGATGTACACTATATAGTTCATTATTTACAGTAATATATCAAAAGTAATATATAGCCGCAGCCTCTACGCCTACTCTCAGCTCTTACATAACTTCCACAAGCCTTACATAATTAGAAATCGAAACGAATCGGTAGACCTTATCCATATCCAATCGATTTTCAAACTCTTCTCTTCTTCTGCTCTCCCCATAAGTGTGGGGAGTAAACTGTAACTGTTGTCTATACCGGGAGGGAAGGGGAAGACACTTCCAAGTAGCCAGTCCGGTCTTCATGCGACCATAATAATAATCAAGGCAAATCCCACCACATTTTCTTTTCTTTCCAAAACAGAAACTAGCGACAACTTTTGTGCCATTTTTGGGTCACACGCAGGCAGGCGCGACTAAGAACGGAATGAGACGACGATCGTGAGCTTGTCCAAGTTGGAGCATGACTCTCTGTCAACTGGCCCACGAGTCGGAAGTGGAGGAGGAGGAGGAGGAGGAATCGCTACCACATATAACAAGCCACTTTCCCAGTTACAGTTCAATTTACATGGCCATCAATCATCGTCATCGTCATCGTGGAAGCTCAGCATAATGCAGAATGTGTCTCTGCAAATTGATTACATTTTTCTATGTGCTCCATAGTCGCCCCTCTAATCCTCTCCTGACTTAGGCAATAAGCCGAGCGGATTTTGCAAGTGAAATTTGTGTTTGTGCTTCAGGCTACGAGTACAACAAAATAACGACACGAGCTAAGACCCCAATGGCATTGTTTAATAAACATTTCAAAATGATATAGACAAGTGATTTTAATTATTATTCTTTACTCTGTGTGTCTGTGTGTGTGTGTGTGCTGTCCGATGATCTCATTATACCCTGTGGCTATTGAAAATGTGTGATATGAAGTGTATTTGCTTGGTTTTTGGCAACTTTCAATTTTGTTTTTTCGCAGATCTCTGTTGTTCAAAAAACTAGAGAGCTTAAATTTGGTAGAAAGATTTATATAAGACATATACTACCGTAGTTTGTTTCAAATTTTGCATACCACACTCAATTTACTTGAAAAACACAAAAAAACAGTTATCTATCCCCGATCTTAGTTATTATAACAGCTAGAGCCACTAAATTTGACATGGGAATACCTATAAATCATATACAAAACTGGTTTATTTCAAATTTGTTATACCATACTTAAAAAAATAACTTAAGTTATATTAATTTCATGTTTCTAGGGTATTTGTGCGTCGTTTGCTTTTGTCTCTAATTTTTATTACTTGTTGAATTTTTTTTTTTCAATTGAAAAACTTTGGCGGTTCATGTGAAAACTGTTTCGTATTTCTATTTCAATTTTTTTTTGTTTTTTTCTTCATTTTGTTTTTGTTTATTGCATGCGTAATAAATAATTATGTCTGTTTACGAGTAGCTTCAGTTCGCATTGTTGTCTAGTCAAAGTGTGGGAAGGGGGAACACACAATCCCACAGCCCCAGCCACAGCCGCAGCTCCTCCTCCTCCAACTGACTCTAGACTTGCGGTTAGATCAGCAATGACCACAGCCCACTGTACCTCCCCCTTGCATGCTGCTACTCTTCAGCCCACTGTGCGTCACACACAGTGCATGTCCAGTTAGCATAAGTTTTAATTAAAGAGCAACAATAAAACAAGAGAGAGAGAAAGAGAGGAGAGAGAGGAGGGAAAGAGAGAGCACGCATGTTTTTCAGCCAGCAAATGTTGCATGCTACCAAAAACTAAGATAGAGATCTTACGGCAAAGGGGATGCATATAAAGTTGGGGGAGTATATAGTTAGAGTGTAATTTTATTATAATTACTAGACTAGATAAATGTAGAGAGCCCAAAATTCTACATAAACTATTTTTCTGCACAGCAAAACTTTCGATCTTGCTTATAACTATGCATATATCATTTATTTTATTTTTATTTATTTAGAATTTTATTTTATTTTCAATTTATTTTAATATTATTGACAGCCTTATAGCTGACATACTTTACACCCCACACTACTCACGGGTTATTTTTTTCTTGCCTAGATAAGAAAGTAATGCACACATATTTGCACAGATAAATGTAGATAAGGTATTGGAATATCGTACACACGCTTTACCAATATTAGTTACCAACTGTGTTCTCTAGGTCTGTGTCTGCTGTTATAATACATAGTTACCTCAATATTTACCTAGCATATCTGTTTGTAGTGTGACTAATGAAACCTTTGGTTAGTGCGGGATTTTTGCTCATGTTTCGCATTATTTAATAGGGCTACTGCTAGATTCTCTCTCTCTCTTTCTCGCTCACCTAGTTAGAGCTAAGTGCAGACCCCATTAAATGGTCAGTCAAAGAAACCGTTGCTCATCCCTTTATTTAACTATCATTCATTTATTCTCTCTCTCTCTCTCTCTCTCTCTCTCTCTCTCTCTCTGCGCTTAAAAGGGGCGTCTGAAATTAATAGACTCTCCCAAGCACGCTTAATTATCGCACTCCACAGACATTTTAAAATGGGCAAAGTTGTTGTTTATTTTTTCCACTGTCTTCTTTTTTTCCCCCATTTTTTTGTTGTTTCTCTCCCTCTCCCTCTCTCTCTCTGTCTGTCTGTCCGTTTTGGCCCGTTTTACAAGCATTTCCATCCGGAGCTGTGCGTGCGAGGCTGTTTTAGCTTTATTAGATGATGATAACTTGGCTAATGAGTTGGCTCGTGAGTTCGCCGCGAAAAGCCAACGACATTGTGGATTGTGTGGGGCGCTGACCAAACCAACCGCAACAACAACAACAACTACAACTTCATTTGAGCTGCCCGCGCATTTCAACGTTTTTGTTTTTTTTTTTTTTCATCTTGAGAATTTTTGTTGTTTATTTTTATTTGTTATTTATTACTCGCGCTTTGCTTTTCGCGAAGGTGAACAACGCGCGAAAAATAAAACCAACAAAAAAAAAAAAAACAGAACCTTTTTTCTTGCTGCTGATGATCTTTTGCCCCCGTACGAGGTTAAATGCGACCCGCAATAACGGTTAAGCTAGAGCGGGAAGTGCGAGTGCGAGAGAGAGAGAGCACTATAGATAACTGGGGAGAGTTCAACATGCTGAGCATGACCAAAGTCGAATTCTTCTACCAATTAAAATGGTATTTCTTCATCATCTTCTATTTATCTTAGTGTCGCTTTTTAAGCAGTTCAATGTCGCAGATAAGTGTGTGTGTGTGCGTGTGTGTGTGTGTCTCATATTATCTTCAGGTATTTTTGATGTTTTACTTCGTGTTTGCATTTACGTTTACCGTGCGTAATCTCTAAATATGTTTTTTTCTCATATTTTTTCGACAGGGGCGTGTCATGGCATCGTCTTACCATTTCCCCCCCTCCCCTTGCCTAATCCGTTATGCATTCCCCACGCGCTTTATCAGTTCTATTTACACTTCCCGCTTCCCGCTTGATTGATACACATTTTTTTTATCGTTATTTTTTTTTCATTATCATTTTTTCTTCCCACATTTCTAATTTGGATTGTCTTTCATTATTTCTCTTTCACAAGATGCTTCTTCTTCTTCTGCGACCAATGTCAATTAATTTGTTTGAAAATGAATACCATAATATTTTGAGGCTTTCGTCATTTTATTTTCAATGGGGCTCAGAGTACTCGAAGATCCCTGAACATTATGATGCGGATCCATTTTTTAGACGAGCAGCAGCAACACACAGAAAAATATAAATAAAAAACAGCAAAAAAAAAAAAAAACGAAAAATATATATACAACAGCAACAACTAGAACGATAGTTATTGTTGTTCTAAACTTGCCATTGACATTCTCGCTCCAATTCGATAAGTCGAATTGCATGGCCTGCTTATCGAATATCGTTTATCAGCAGGGCGATAAGGCGAGCGAGAGAGAGAGAGAGCGAGCGAGGTATGCGCAGAAAAGGTAAAAGGCAAAACATAAGGCGATGTGACTCACATAAAAATATATAAAAAAATCAAATAAATCATATAAAAGCAGCTGGTGTAATATTTTGGCCATGACTGTGACACACACACACGCACACATACAGGTAGAGTACTGACTGGGGTTGCAAAAACCAGAAGTCGCAGCCCTGCGGCCAATTTGACAGCTGAACGTGCAGAAAGGACATGACGCAGCAATGAGTCAGTTTACCCCCACCCCCCATCCCCCCTTAAACAAGTTAAGCTTATGTAATGCACAAAACACTCACCCTTCATCCAATTCCAGTGGCAGCCGCTTCAGCTCAAACATGTCCAGCTCCAGGCGCAAATTGGACACTTCGCAGAGCAAGCGATCGCGCTCGATGCTCACCTCCTTCAGCTTGGCATGCAGCAGACTATTCTCGCGCAGCAGATCCTCCACACTGAAGCCCATTTGAGTGGGCTGCGGCGGCGGCAGCGACTGCGACTGTGCAGGTGGCTGTGGGCAGAGCATGGTGCTGGCCATTAGCAGCGATTGTGTTGTCTGATGCAGCAGCAGCTGTTGGTGCTCCGGCGCAGCAGCAGCGGCGGCGGCGGCGGCGGCGTCAGGCTCACTGCGCTTTGGTGACAAGGTCTTGTGTTCGGCCTCCGACATTGTTTAAATAAATAAATAACTCGAGAGAGTCAGACAGAAAGCGAGAGAGAGAGACAGTACACACACTTTTAGCTGGAGTTGCACTTTATGATGGACTGAGACCGCACATTGCGGCGCCGCCGCCACGCAAACGCACTCGCGGCCACGAAGAGAGAGACGTAAGAGAGAGAGGATGGAAAGCGAACGAACCAACGCACACACACACACGCGCGCGCACACAGTGAAAAAAACACGACTTTGAATATCAAAAAGCGAACGTAAGAACCAAACACAACGACGACAACGCAAAGCGACGCCGCCGCAGTCGAAGTTTGCTTTGATTTACACTTCACACTACTTGCACACGATTAACTCTCGCACTCTGGCGGCCTGCTGCACCTGGTGCGCTCTCTCACACACGCAATGATTTGCCGTTATTTCAATAAATTAATTATTGCTATTGCTGCACTTATGTGTGTCGTCAACGCGTTGGTTTAACAACTATTTTTAATTTCGATTTTTAAAACATGCGCGAACGACGACGACGACGTGCTGTTCGTGTGCTGCGTACAATCAAAACGAAATACACGAATACGGCGGGCAGTGTGACCGCAGCTGGTAGCTGAAATAATACCAGTTGGAAAAAAAGAAATACCATTGTGGCTTTTTCGATAGAAAGCTGCCAATCGATAAATTATGGCAATAAATTAAATATATATGCGGCAGAACTTTTGGGGGAAATTTAAAGTTTATAACAAAATTAGCTGTTTTTTTTTTCTTCGTTTCATTTTAATATTTGGAACTATTTGTCATTGCTACGTCTCCGTGCTTAGCTGTACGGCGGGCGGCGGCATAGTCGTTGTCTGTGCTTGGGATTCGCTTTTGCGCGTGGAACGCTTTCGCACTCGCTTCGTCTCCTTGGCCCAGTCCATTTCACTGTAGGATTGCTCTGTGGCACGCCAATGCAGCTCCTGGCGCTGCACCAGCTCCGGATGCTTTTGCTCGAACTCCTTGTCCGGCGGCAGCAGCAGCTCCCAGCGTTTCGTGGCGTTCACACGGCCCACAGTGCGCAGCACATCCAGCGTCTCGGCAGGAGGCAGCTGCGTGGCGGACATGACCTGGGTGCGATGCAGGTAAGGTGTGCGTGAGAAGCGGTAGAGCTGCAGGCAGAAGAGAGAGAGAGATAAGTAGAGATTTGAAAAGAGCTGGAAATGCACTCACTATGTAATCCCTGGCTCGTATCATCTGCTCTGCGGATACTCCGTTGGCATGTGACAGCATCTTCTCGGGATAGACCACCTCCGACTTGGGCACCCAATTGCCGTGCAGCAATATGCCCACTTGGGGCAACAGTGCCAGCACCTTATCCCCACTGACATGCGGATCAATGTGCTCCGACAGAATTTGGAGAACATCCCCGAACGAGAGTATCTTGGCATCTTTGAGTATCACACGCAACTGATCCAGCAGCGGCATGGTCTTCAGCATTGCCTTATTATAGACTGGCATCACATTGGCCGTATCCACCTGTTGGACATGCTCATCGTGTGGCAACAGTTTGACCAAGTATTCACTGGCTGCCAGCGATAGCGACTGATTGGCCTGATGATTTGTGCTATAGAGTTTCTGGCGAGCCAGCTCTGCGGTGGGTGTATCCCGGGCATGCCAAAAGGATTCGCACCACGGTTCATCCACAATGCGCTGCACGAAATTATCGTATGTGCCACGCTGTTCCTTGGTCTTCTTTGCCGCTGCGCCGGCTCCGGTGCCACGTGCAAATTTCACTGTGACCTGCTGCGCCACCTCCTCCTCCTCGAACTCATCGCTTTGTGCCTTCTGCTCCGCCTTGCGTCGCTTGTCATCCTTGTCGAAGTGACTCAGCGATGGTCGCAACTGCACAATGCTCGACAGCGGCGATAGATGCACCTCCTTATCCGCATAGATGCCAACCACATACTTGGAGATGTCTGTCAGGGATCGTGTGCTGGTGAATGCCTGCTTGTCCATGATGCCACGCTTGAATGTCGGCCGCTCCGCACCCTTGGCGGGCACAGCGCCATAGGTGTTCTTGCCATCTGCGGCGAGGGCAAATTGTTCCGCCTTGAAACGATCGTAGTGCTTCGATTCGATGTTCAGACCAAAATCCACTTTGACTTCCTGTGTCAAAGGTTTCACGCAGCAATTGACGACGACGGCAGCGTCATGATTTGGCAGTTCAGTTTTTGTGGGGTACTGGAACAGGTAGAGATTGTCCTGCAGATTCTTGGACAGAAAGACGGGTATCTCCTCCACAATGGGATCCTCCTCATCGTCCATTTATGTTAGAATCGTTAAAACTTGCAATTTGTTTTTGGCCTGCTGTGCAGAAATCATGCGGCGTTGTGGGATGCGTGCGATATATGCTGCGACTGGTTATCGATATCGTTTAGTGTTGCCAGACAAGTGAAATAAGTTGTAGCAAGGTATCGATACTCGCTAAGGCGCGTAATTTGAAATCTATGCGCAGTTCATTCACTTGCAACTTGAAATGATTTAAATAAAGCTGCGCAGCTCGAAATTTAATTGAATTAAATTGAATAAACTTCAGATTTGCATGCAAGGTCAGCGTACTGTGTGTGAGAAGTTGCGCCCGCTTTAAGGAGCGTCATCAATCAACATGAATATATATTTTTTTTCCACTTAATTGACTGTAACTCTCTCGCACATAATCCCCCTTCCACACAGACAGACACACTGTACAAATATGCCAGCTATCAGTTCAATTGAAAATATGTGTTATTAATAACAATAGCACGCTTTATATTATTAAACGTTGTTGCAGCAACACAGACTTTTTTTCACGCCCCTCAATGAGTAATCCCAGCCAGACGACGAGCTCAAGTTTCCAGCTGCCATGATATCTCTCGATGGGTGACAAAGAGTAAACAATAATATGCATATTTCTGTTTTTACGTTCATTAAAAACATACAAAATAATTTATTTGCTTATTAATTTGTTTAATAAATATACAATATGTAAAAATTTCTGGTTAGTTTTTTTTTCGCAAGGCCACTTTGAACAGTTTTATATGGTTTTTTTCGATAAAAAAAAGTAGTACAAAAAATCTGATTAGATTAGTCGGGGCAGTTATGTCTCCCCCTCATGCTTTTTGAACTACTTCTATGACATAAAAGTTACACTGATAACGAGGCACAGAAACATGTTTTCCCTATCGTATTTCTTTTTTTTTTTTAGTAAGACAGAAGGCACAACATGGTAAGTCGGGGAGGGAGGGGGAAAACGATATTGGGGTATTACAATTAATACATATTAGTCTAGATATTATTAACGCGCTGCTGACACTAGATAACCCGGGAACGGGTATATCATAAGCGTGTCTATTATAACATTTACACAACATACAAATACAGATAGAAATCCATTCTGATTCCAATTCCAATTTTTTTTGTGCTTGGCACTTGGACTCCTCTCTCGCAGTCCAGTCTGGATCCCACCGTCGCTTATGACCAGCCGCCTGTCAATTTGTGGAACATTTCCTCGTTCAGCGTCTGATTAGTCTCCTTGGAGCGCATCGACATGAAGATGTAACCGCCGATGAACTCATGCACCACCTTGCAGTCAGCGGAGAGGCAAGAGAAGACCACATTCTCGTTGTGGAACTGAATCATCATGCACTTGATGCCCCAATTAACGTTCCATGCCTTCATTGTATTGTAACGCCAGGTCTTGATGTGATCCCCAGTATTTAGATCCATGCGCATGATGCGGTTGTGCGCCACACCCAGCAGCTCCTCCTTCTTGTGCCCATCGAACTTGATAACGAACAGGGTGACACCAAAGTCCGGCAGAGATTGCCAGGCCTGTATATATTTCAGCTTCGCATCCATCAGCTGCAGCTGGCGCACATTGGCGTGTGCCTCGAGTATACGTTGCACGGCTTTGCTGGAGAACTTCTTCAGCATCTTGGGCGAGAGATAATCATTGGCATCCACGCTACGTGGATTGATATTCAAGGGAGCAGCCTGTGCCTGTGGTTTCTGCATCTGCAGCAGGGATCGGATGCTGCTGACCTCGCTATCGTAGCTGCTGTCCGCCAGAGAACGACCCTTGGCGGCCAGACGGCACGCGGCCATCCATTTGGCATATTGCTCCATATTCTCACAACGTACCCAGTACTCGCTATTGGGTCCATTGCGTCCCTCCGGCGGCACCTCAAGGCGTATGGCGAATTTACCCTGGGCCAGATGCACATCCGGTGTCACCTCGCAGCCACGCAGATTGATGCTTATGCTGGGCGCACCACGTCGCGAATCCTCCTGTGTCTTGTACAGATGCAGATGCAGATCACGATAGGTGAAGAAGTAACGCTTGTAACCCTTCAGCGTGAACAGCTGCGGCTTCAGGAAGCGCAAGTAATCCGATAGTTCGGGTATGCGTGTTATATTGCCAGCATCGCCACCGGCATTGGGTCCCTCCAGTGTGATCTGTAGTTCATTTAGCGCAGAATCAATATCATCATCGCCGCCGCCGCCAACGCCTCCACTGCCTCCATTCTGTGAGCTTGATGTATCAATGCCGGAATCCGAGCTAGGCGGATGCAAATCCGTCTGATGATTCACTTGAAACTGCAGGGCAGCAAACATCAGTGTCTCCTCCTCGGTGCAATCCAGTTCCTCGTTGAGTATGGACCATTTGGCCTGCTCGTACAGCTGATTGATGCGCACCTGATCGTACTTGGGATTCAGATCGAAGAACGTGTAGTACTTGAAGCGCAAGCAGAGTGTATCAAATTCCCGTACACCCTGCTCCATAATCGACAGCGATGAGTCCAGCCAACCGACATTGAGGCGTGCCTTCTGTACCAACGTCTTGGGACGCACCATGCGTTCCCGCACCTCGGCACTGGGTGAACGTGGCGACATTGCAAGATTCTCCTGGAAGTCACCATAGCTGGAGCCGGAATCGTAGCTGGTATAACCATTTTGACTTGTGTTGTTCGGCCTCCAGGTGCCTGTGGGTGAACTAATTGGGGTGCCTGGTGCTGTGGCCGCCCGACGCGGCGTTGTGGCATATGGCGATGCGGGGGCACACAGCAAGTTCCCATTGCCACCACCACCATGTGAACGATCCAGACTGCCATTGCTGCCATTGTAGGCATTTGTGATGGGCACAAATGAGTTGGTATCCAGTGCAGGCTGCAGATACCCCGTGCCATTGGCCTCCGCAACGGGTATCATCTTTGGCGGCAACTTGGAGAAGTTCTTCTTGAGATGCTCACGATCGACGGGTTTGCAGAGCGACAGTTCCTCGGGATAACGTATATCCAGATCTTTGCATAGATTCACCACAGCGCCAAAAGTATTAATCGAGAAATTGACACGATAATCCAATTGACGCAGATCGGGTAGCTGCACGCGCAGAGTTTTGTGCATGGGCGTGAAGTAGAGAAACGAATCCGATTGTACTCCCGCCTGGTCGAGGGTGGAACGCGTGCGTGTTAGCCATATATTGCGGGCTGGCCACCAGAGCGCATGATCGGACCAATCCTTTGGCATTTCAGGATCAACCAGTTGCAGCATTACGCCGCCAATATGCTGATCCCCGCGTACTCTCAGGGTTTTCTCCACCTGCAGATCTGTGATTAGAATCCGCAGGTTCCAGGTGTTTTCGCCTACATGAATCATCTTGAGAGAGTTTTTCCTATTTTAGGCGTATTGCCAACGCGCCAACACACACACAGATTGGGCCACTATAACTAGAAATGAAATAGCGAGGCAAGAAAATCATTTGATATTTTTTTTTTTTTTTAAATTGCTCAAACGATGACGTAATCGACACTTACGTTCGTTCTAGCTTGTGTGTGTGTGTGAACTGCTCTATCCAAGCAATATAAGTGTGCCGTTTTTGCAATACACACGCACGCACACACACTAATAAGGTATACGGGCAAATATCAGTGGTATTTGTGGCGCCCTTATCTCGGCCAGATGTTTGCTTTTTCCTCGGCACAGCACCAGCTCCAGCTCCGGCAACGATTCTTCTAATGCACAACGGGGCTCAATTGCTTCTCCCTCTTTACCCCCGTCGACATACGCGTTCCAAGGTTATATATATATCGTAAGCGTTCCTTCTCTGTTTGATTTCGGAGAGGTGGAGACGTCGTTCTCGTCCCACGGCACAACAAATACTAATGAATGCTGCAAAATTCCATACACACACGACCGACAGCAACAGCGACGACGGCGGCAGCGAAGAGCGAATCGTGAACAAAGCCCACAAACGCCAAGAGCAGCAGCTACGCGAGATAGAGAGAGAAATTAATTCATAAATAAATCAGCACGAAACGACGACGACGACGACGCGACGACGTGTTTTCGCTTGACTTTGCTTACATCTTGTCTGCAAATGAGTATTCGTGTGTGTGTGTGTGTTGTTTGTCGCTTGTTGTTTACTTGCCGTTATACACAATATATTTGGCAATTTGTTGTAGTGACCAGTTGCTATAATGCGTCGTTTAATATTTTTAATTTATTTTTAGAAGATTTTTCACGTTCGTCATCATCAACCTTTGGCTGCGACTGCGGCTGGCATCGAGTAGAAATCATGCAGTTATCGATTGCGCGGCTATCGGTGATCATGGCGATAGTATCGAGCGCTTGATGATTGAAATCAGTTATAAACAAATATTTATTTAGCAACTTTATGGAACGCAAAATTTAAAAATAAATATAACGCTAAAATAAAAATAATAGTTGAGCTTGTAACAAATTAAGATAGCACAAGTAGAGACTTTGCTTAAGTTTAAATAACGTCATATTAATCGATATTTGTTGTGTCAATAATTATTAACATCGATACCAAGTTGTGTTTACAATAGTCGGTTTTGGCAAGTTACCAGTTAAGGAATTCAACAAATGTTAATTTAGCTGATTGTGCAAAAAGTATGAATAATTGTTTATACTTAGCCGTGGCAACGCACACATGTTGCAAGCGCACAGGGAGGCTGCCATTGACAGTGCCACGCACGCACACCAAGCAACGCATGCTTCTCTTCGCACATCGTTCGTAAACAAACACAATGAAAGCTCTCGTTCAGCCCCAAAGCGCCAGTCGTTGCGGCGCTGTCAGTGCGAGCGCACGTATCAGAAAAAGTTTCTCTCTCTCGCTGCGAGATCCCAAGCACACAGTGTTTTTACTACGCGCCCGTTTGCTGTCTTGCTCGCACGCATAGAGCAGCCCAATACGAATACCTGTACAGTGCATGGGTATGCGCGCGTGTGTGTGTGTGTATGTAAACGTCAGCCAGGAAAATTGTGCATGAAAAAAACGGAAAAACTTAGTTAAAACAACGGCAAAAAGAGTCTCCGTGTCGTGGAGACTTTAACTAAAAACAAAATCAACTAAATTAACTATGAAATTAAATATTAAACACATGAAATTGTTGTTAGTTGGCCATGCAGATGCAATCAACAACTGAAAAATCGATGCAAACCGGGCGAAACTAAACGAGAATAAACTTGTCAAAAGGAAAATCAAAACAAGTTTCATAAAATTTACTACAAAATAACAAAAAGTTGAGCAAAGAGAGAGAGAGAGAGAGAGAGCTTGAAAAGTGAATTGCGTTAATATTTAAGTTTAAAACAAAAACGCGCAACAGACGCTACAACAACAAAAAAAAAGACAACAATAACAATAAAAACAACAACAAGACGCGCTTAGTCATCCGTGTGAGTTACGCCAGCGCAGTTGCAGCGCAGCTTTCGGCTTTGTAGGTACGCGCTGTGCCTTGCACTGCTTTTGTTTTTGTATTCGAACTGAACGAAAGAGAGACAGACAGAGACAGGGCGACACAGGGACAGAAGAGTAGGGAGGGAGTAAATAGTAAATAATTGTGCACACGCCTACGCTGTGCGGGATACGCTGTTGATTTCAAATAGCAACAAAAACAACAACAACAACAACAAAAACGTAGTAACCTGTTGTGAACTGCTCAGTTTGTTGTTCACCTTTCGCTCTGGCTAAAAGCAGTCAGTCTGAGCAGAGAGAGAGAGAGGGATAGGAACTAGCTTATAACAAATAAATATAATATAAAATAAAATATTAAATAAATAAATACAACAAATATAATAATACAAATATCAAATAAATCATTATCATACATAATAATAGAAAATAATAGAAATAATTGAAAATGTCGCGTCTAACGGAGGAAATGGTGATTGCGCGCTCCAAGCAATCGGATGTGGCTTTGGTTACCAAGCTCAATTGTTGGTAAGTATTGTTGTTAGTGAAAGCCTACGCGCTGCTCTGGAAGCCGGGATCTGCCCACTTTGTGTTGCTTTCACTGGCGCGCAAACTAGGCTAAAACTGACCCAAATCCCGAACCCAACCAGTTTCTCTGTGTCCACTTGGGCAGCAGCTGCAACTGTGTCGAGGCTCCCATAGGGGGGTTAAGTGCCGTTAGCAAGAGTTCTCAAGCTGCTCTTAACTTTGCCACACCATATTATATCATTTATTTTCTGTATCTCTTTCTAGGGGAAGTGATCTCAGCGATGTGAGCATACTGAAGCGTATGACCGGCGTGGAGGTTTTGGCGCTTAGGTAAGTCTCGCTCCGTACATTAGATATAATATCATATCATTTCCTGCATTGATTTTTGGATTCAATTAAATCTTTAAAGAGAGAAAGAGAGAGCGCATTCATATCCGTAAGATACTTCTCTTTGCCAAATGATGTCATTCGCGTCAGCTTATTATCAACGTCTACGCTCAAGCGCGTAATTAATGCACAAAAAAGTAAACTTAGAGAAAAAAAAAAAAAAAAAACTACTCAAGTTGTGGGGGAGCTCCAAAATTGGCAAGAACTCAGCTCGTCGTAGGTTTTCCAGTTTGCCGTCCAGTGCGAGTGTGCGTGGGCAGAGACAAGTAGAGAAACAAACTATAAGATACATTAAGCACACTTTGTAGATACTTTGAGTAGCTTTGTATCTGTTGCGAGTCGCTTTTATTTTTTTGCCTTGCCTTTTTGAGGCATTCATCATTGTCAAGGTCGCGCATTGTGCATCGATTTGCAAAGCCACATGGACAGCATATTGTCATCTACCATATATCTATAAATATGCATACTATATCCAACTCACATAATATATACATATTTATTATGCATTCCTTATAAGCAGCAAGCCTGAGCAAGGCTTTTAAGCTATAAGCAAAAACAGATGGTTTTATAAGTTTTCTTTTTTTTTTAATTCAAATAAACAGTTTGCAACTAATATACTACATATGGTATGGTATGCATGTTTTACCCAAGAGCTAAAGAACTAGTTTCAATCATGTTTTGCCCCACACAAGCAATCGCTTGTTTCTTCTTCAATCATCTTCTTGTTTATCTGGGGTCAAGTCAAAAGTCGAGTTGGACCCCCCTCTGGGGTTGGACTACGGCTGAGAAAGATCTCTAGCGAACTTACGTGATTAATAACAAGCTCAATATTTGCATTTCTTAATCTCATTAACTCTAGATCAAAATGGAATCTTTAAAGTTCGCTTTATATGATAGATATTAGCTCAATATTTGCATTTATTATTCTTATTAACCCTAGAGCAGTATAGAAACTTTAAATGTTTTATATATACTCAATATTTGCTTTTTTCTTTATAATAATCCCTAGAGCAGTATTGAAATTTTCTAGATATCTTATGTGATTAATAATGAACATGATATTTGCATTTTTCATTATTATAAACTTCGATTAGCTTGGTAATTTATATTTCTCTCTATTATAAAGTCGTATTAGCTTCAGAATTTACATTTCTCCCTATTTACATTTCTCTCTATTATACAGTCTTATTTACTTTATAATTTACATTTCTCCCTATTATACAGTCTTATTTACTTTATAATTTACATTTATTTGCAAAAGTATAAGATAAACGACTTTTTCCTTGAGTTTTCAATAACTTTATGTGCAATATTTGCAAAATTTCATAACCTAAGTGCTTTCTGCATGTTATCTATAAAGTGTTACTCAATACAGTCAGCCAGCTCTTCAGTCTTATCAGTCGTTATAGATATGGGGGCCATAACTTTTTGTCTACCGTCGTTTTTATGCTGCCTTGCAGCGCGTTGCCCCCTCAACAATTTCTGTCTTATGCCTTAGTATGGTTTGCTATATCAAAACTACAGTTTGTTGGGTTATTGTGGCCTTTTTTATTGGCTTATATTGTGGGTTGTTGTGCTAGGCAATGGCGTAGGTCGTTGTCTAACCATATAAATCAGTTCACATAGCTCAACAATGCCCACATAGTTACGCTCGAGTATTACTCATAATACCCAGAGAGAGAGGAACCTTATATTGATTTGCATTGCGTGCCGTTAGCACTTTACGGGATTCCATTAATAATAATAACTCCACCTTCCCATTTCCACCCGGTACTCACTCTCAAGAGCTACTTGAGCAGGCTGAGGCTAACCTTGAGAGCGTAAAGAAAGAAAGATATCGATATGCGAGACTAAAACTATGCGATACTTTGTATCTGGCTATAAATACGACTGGGAAATGGGTGTGGAGTAGTGTCTCCAAAACTTCACAAGGCAATGCACCCGTGTGCCATTTACAACGAGAAATTCAGAATTTCTTTCTATGTTTAGCAGAGAAAAACAATGTCTGCTTTGTGGTTTTATTTATACCCCAAGGAAGGGGGAGATTGGTGTGAAGTAACCACAGCTATATCAGCTATCATATCATATCTTATCGAGGCGCGTAAATTGGCAATTTGTGGGGTAATTAGAGAAAAAGAAAAGAAAGAGAACGAGGTGCGAACTCAGAATGCGCGATGACAATGCGAACTGACCTAGACGAGGGCTTGTACAGCGTGCTCAGCAGCTTGTCAGCTTGTCAGCTTATTCAGCGTGTTGTTCTTCAGCTTGTTGCCTAACGGTAAAAATCACTAAAATATGCCTGGAAAGAAAGTTCACGCTGAGAGTTAATGAACTCTCTGCAGAGTCAAAAAAAAAAAAAAAAAAATAAAAACTTTTGTCACAGCTTGAAAATGATTCATGCCACTTAAGCGCGGCATTTTTATCACTTAAGATACTATATATTATGGTAATATACTGTATATTAATGATCTCTTCTTTTTCCCCCCACTTACAGCGTCAATAGAATCAGCACACTGTCCGCCTTTGAAGACTGCAAGAAACTACAGGAGTTATATTTACGTAAAAATAATATACAGGATATTAGAGAAATTTCCTACCTACAAAATTTGCCGGCGTTAAAGTATCTATGGCTAGAGGAGAATCCCTGTTGCGATCAGGCGGGACCAAAGTGAGTAATACATGATATATATATTTATATATACTTAAGAGCTTTCTCTTTTATTCCTTTCCAGCTATCGTGCAATTGTGCTACGCGCACTGCCCAATCTGAAGAAGCTTGATAATGTGGAGGTTACACAGGAGGAGGTTGATAATGCCTTACGTGATGAGGGTATGTCGCAGCCAACCGAGGAGGATGTCTATGAGGATGCCTACGAGGCGCGACAACAGCAGCAGCAGCAGCAGCAGCAGCAGCAGCAGCAACATCAGCAATATCAGCAGCAGCAGCAGCAGCAACATTCGCCACATCAAGCGCAGCAGCTGCAGCGACCAAGCGCTAGTCCCACTAAGGAGGTACTTCTACTCCCCTTCCTATATCCACATACCCCCCCCTACTATATTTCAACCATCACGCAGGATTTAACGCCAACTAATCGAATTTTCTTTACTGTTTCACTTAATACTAACAAGCTGCCAGAAGCTATCGTAGTTATTCCCATTACTAACAATAATAACAACAACAACGATGGAGGCACAACTAATAGTAGTGTCAGTGATATATATAGTATCAATCAGGTGCAAACCTCAGTGCCCCCAACGCCCACAAAGGTAAATGAACTCTGATTAGACAGAGAGAGTGAGAGAGTTCGATTGAATTAGGGCAAAATATAATTAGTTCTATTTTGTATATTCCTATAACTAACATTAACCTTACTAATTTCTAACTGTATACCATTATTTCCCCAGGAATATGCACACCCGCCATCGCCCAAATATAATACCATTACTAAAGAGCAACGCACTTCCTTTACTCAATATGATGTAAGTTCCCTTTCCCTCCTCCCCAGAGAGTTTTTACCATATCATATTACCAGTTGGGTTGAGCTTGTTGTTTCTCTTCTTTTTTTTTTTTGGGCGTGTACACGTCACACTTGAACCACGTTCGCCCTCGCCCTACTATCTCTATCTCTGTCGCCCTAATGTGCGGCCTGTTACGCGTGAACGAGTCACGCGATGTGGCACTGGCATGGTTAAGGTTTGCCCATTGTCTGAGAAGAGGGTCTTGGGTTTTTGGGTTAAGTCGTGCCACAGTGTGTTTGACTTTGAGAGAGACTCGAGAGAAACTGAAACCGAGAGAACAGCATAATAACCAACTGATTAAATGGGGCATTATGTACGCAGAATTTAAAAAAGAAACACGCCGCACAAAATACAAAATGAGTTAGGTTTTTTTTTTTTAGAAGAAAGAGAAGCAACAAGCTCAGCTTTTTCTTTTTTTCCCCAACTAAAACAAAACTGCACTCACACTAACAGAACTCACCGGGTTCCGATCAGGAGAGTGTGCATGTTGGTTATCGGGAGGTGCGTCCAGCGCCTCTGCCGCCCAGCACATCCACACACTCGATGAAGGTACGTTAAACCAACTATATGTGCTCTATTTATAGCGCTATCTCTCTCTCTTCTCTTACCAGGAATACTATCAGCAGGAGCGACCACAGTTTCCCGCACACTATCGTCACAGTCAGAACGATCTTACCGAGTGGGAGGAACATCAGCAGCATCAGCAACACCAGCAGCAACACCAGCAGCAGCAGCAGCATCAGCAGCAGGCGCCCCAGGTGCATCATAATCCCTATGGCAGTCAGATGCAACTGCATTATCAGCGTCGCAGTGCGGGGCCTGAGATTGGCGGCGGGGATCGTTATGGTTATCGGAATGGCAGTGCGCGAGAGAATGGTGGGGATTGGGAGCCGGAAGAGAGACCCAGATCAAGGTAGGGAGCGTCATATTTTGATTGTTAAGCAACACAGTCTGTAATCTTCCTCTTTCCTTTGCAGGCGTCCCGAGGGCAGGCACAGCGATTCAGTGAGTAATGTATCCATGTTGCAGCACTACACGGGCTGTCATCGTCGACCTGTAAATCGGGTGAGTAAGACAAGAGATAAGAAGTGAATCAAGTAAACTGATATACATTCATTTTTCCTAGAACTCGAATATATTATCGGCCACACTGTGCCTGATCAAGGAACTGGACTGTGGCAGCCTGGAGGTGCTGGAACACGCTGTGCGATGTCGCATCGATGAGCTGGCGAATGAATGATGAAGACGACTCTCTAATCGCATGTCGATTAGCTAATACACTTTAGGACGAGCTGCCCCTGCACATCGAACCCAATACCATACAGGCCGTGGCATCTGGTTCGATTCCAACAACAAGCCCGACCTAAAATGTTATTATCTTCTCAACATGTTGCAAAAGATGCGAAACAAAAGACAACACGAAAAACTCATAAAATATTGCAATAAGAAACGATATTCATATATCGTTAATAACGACAAACAAAATACTTAACAACTTGCCAACTGTAACTTATAAATAGGTAAAAAAAAACTCTTTTATAAGCATATGAATATGTAACAAATTTTGCTAAAGATCGATCATACACATACGAGAATACTAATCCAGTAATCATACAGAAGGAAGCGTTATCTCTTAACGTCTTTGGTTGATTTGCTCTTCTACCTTGTTTACACCTTGGTCGTAATACGTTAAACGCCACACTAGCCTTATTTTGTACTTAAAACAAAAGAAAATAAAGAAAAAGGGGAACAGAGAAAGAGAGAGAGAGAGAATCAACACGATCGTCTTAGGCGACTTTTAAGCACAATACTGAAATCTTCCTTGTTTTTAGAAATTAGTTGAAATGTTTAACTCTGAAGATTCTTTGGTAAGGCAGCTGCAAGACTTGCCTATCGTTTTGTTGAATAATTGTACACGATATTAAACACTAATACTTTTACGCAACTTTTTATAATAATGTCAACTCGTCCAGTTTAAGTTAATTTTCTTTTATGAAACGCATATGAAAATAACGAAAACAAAATAAATTAAAACATATTAACAAACTGAATTTATAACTGTTGCCAGAATTTCCTTTCAACAACAATTTAAAAAAAAATATATTTAAAAACAGATATTTCTCTTTAAATTTCGATGAACATTTGTTTAGTTGGTTCACAAACCTGTAGTGCGCAACAAGCAATATCGTAAACTTGCTTACTCATGTGGTCTTTCGTTTAGCTGGCTCTTCAACCTTCGACAGCTTAGCCTCCAGCTAGCTGATTCAGCAAC
The DNA here is from genome assembly GCA_018904105.1 of Zaprionus tsacasi. Classification (NCBI taxonomy): domain Eukaryota; kingdom Metazoa; phylum Arthropoda; class Insecta; order Diptera; family Drosophilidae; genus Zaprionus; species Zaprionus tsacasi. The sequence goes on from JAEIFR010000122.1 coordinate 1,310,147, forward strand.
CTAAAACAGCTCAAATACGTTTAGCTGGTACAGCAACCTAAAACAGCTTAGCCACAAACCATAATAGTGCAAAATAGTTGCTTCACCAACCAACGTACAGCATCGAGCAACAATGACAGCTCGTTTTTAGTACCAAAACGATATTCAAAAGGGACATAATTTTGAAAATTGAAAATATCTATAAATATAATGGTAACCGATACCTCTTTTATTCAGTAAATATCATACATAAAACCAATATGATTATATGAGTTCGATTAATATATTGCAGACTCAATGTAATTAATTTTTAACTAATTACAGATCCCCAACCAATATTGAAATAAAACACTTTAGTTTGTTTTAGAGGGGCTTTACAACATTTAACACATAATATATTTGACTTTCATGTAGGGTTGTTTTCTCTATTACGGTTATTTTTTTAATATGGAATTGTCTTTAAATTTCATCGTATGACTGACTACCCTATGCAAGCTTGGGTCTAGAGTACTTTCGAGCTAATTTCATCATGTTGCATGTGTTTTTTTGTTTTTCTATTATTTATTTTATCTCTGCTGTTTTGCTGTGGCATCAATTCGCTGCCAGATTACAAGTAACAAAACAAAATCCGCTAAAGAGTTCGGTAACTTGAAATTGTAATTGATGATGATGTTGTTTCTTTTTTTTTTTGTTGTTGTTTGTGTTGTTTATTTCCGTATTATTAGCATATTATTTTGTTATCATCTCTTGTTTATTTTTTATGTGACATTTGGCCGCTGTATTCATGGCAGAAACGCAACGCCTAACACATATACATATACATAAATGTAAAGTGTATATATATATATAGATTAGTTATAGACTAGGGAATACAATGTTTATCGATAATGCTCAAAAATTGCTACACACTGATACAATATATTTATATATGTAGGAAGTCGCAATAAGTTCTCAAAATGAATGTGCTCTGAATCAATTTTAAACTTTGCGATCTTCTTCTTTTCCAACTAATTTTGTGCAATTACAAACATCGATATAGAGTGCCAGATTAAGATACATGTGTGTATATTGACTAACATTCATAATACTCTTTTGATATATAATTATATATATAAGTTTTGTTGCAGTGTAGCCAATGCTGTTTGCTGAAAACGTAACATATACACATAAAACTCGATTCGTTTTAGTATATATATTCAATTATTGTCTGTCACAGCGTCGCGTTGGACACAACAACGTGTGCTAGCCGATAAATATATATGTATATATATTTATAGGGTTTTTTTTTATAAGGTAAGCTCTTAAAATACTAATTGCAAGAGATGTTGGTTCGCAATTGACGCATGTCTTCCAAAATGCTTGTTGTTGTTTGCTGAAATGCGAAAAAATGTCTTCCAAACACTTTTTAGCATATATAGTAAATATATATATTTTTTATATATTTATGCACATTGAGATATTTAATACACTTATTTAATTCTTGTCTTCTGCGGCGCAAAAATGTTTTTTTTTTCTGGCCGTTTTCGCGGTTTGAGCTTCTGATTTGCAATCGCAACTCGTTTTTCGTATAGACCAATTTAGCTATATACTGTTTATATATGTATATATGTATATTCATATGTATGCATATATATGTGATGGAATTATTTGACCAACACTAAACTCTTGGTTAACATTTAGATACCATAATTGTGACACATAATTGATGCGGATTGCGTTATTTGATTTTTAGCTGAACCAAAAACATATTATTATAATCTGAATAAACATATTTCTTTTTTTTTTTGTTTTCTGTATTTTCCTTCTGCCTTTTGGTAAATTGATATGCTGATTCCGTTAATCAAACAAAAATGATAATATTATAGAGTTTGTTTTCGAATAATTTACGACGATATGTTGTGTATTTTCGATATTAATTGGTTGTGATTTCTCTATCCGCTAATCCTTTCTACAACTCTAATCCTTAAGGTTTGTTTTTGTGCCGACATGAGGTTATAATAGGCCAGGGCCTAAATTTCCCCTCTATATCGCGCACTGGAAGCCCTGTGTGATTTTGTTGTTTCTCTTTCGCCTTCGAGCTGAAGTTGTTGTTTTCTTTTTCTACTTTTCATCATCATATTAAATTTTGCTTATTTTATAGATTTTGTTTTCATATTAATTGAAATTAATTACAAATTAATTGATTCGCATAGGGAATTTCGTATGTTTTCTTTTCTTTTTGCAGTTTGTTGCCAAACCGCGAAGATATTTTGCTTTTTTTTATATATTTATATAGATTTTCTTTTACGCTGCTGCTTTTGAGTCTTTCTTACAAATTCAACTAAGATCAACAGTTGATATATAGCATAAAGACATCACTAGCATTATAACAGAAAGAACGATATAGAACGGAAATTGTCGCAGAGTGCGACACCAAATCAAAACTTGTTATGGTTTTTTTTTTCACTTTCTCACTAAAGTGTGTAAACAACAGAAGAGACAACGAAACAAGATATATATATATAAGGTATATATATATAATTGATTGTGATTTGTACACCTTGCAGCTGTAGATTTAGCTGAAGAACGGTGACAAATCACAGTTGCACAAAGACCCGCCATCGCCAGTCTTACAGAGCGTCTTGCACACTTCGTCCCAGTCCGGTGTCTCGGAGTCTCGAGATTCTGCTGCGGTGCTGGTTGTATTCCTGTTGGTTGCCACCGCCTGCTCGACTGCCTCCTCGATTACCATGGAACCGTGTGTAGGTTCACTCTGCACCCGACTGGCCGCCGCTTCCGTAACACGCAACAATCGACATGGACTGCAGCCGGGCAGCGTGTGATTACGCTGATGACAGAAGCTCGTACAGAGACGTGCTCCATACGACTTGACCGACTCAACACCATCGCACTGGGTGCCTGGAAAGATGGAGAGGAAGAGAGAGAGAGAGAGAGTGTGTGTTCTAGATTAGTTAGAGATCTGTGCGTGATTGGAGACTGCGGAAGGTAGTTAGTTAGCTGCCTAGTCGCTTTTGATCATCAATCTGTCTGTTTGAACGTCTATAACTCAGAGATTATAAGAGCTAGAGACAGCAAATTTGGTGTGTACACTGATAATTATTATTCAAGTAGTTTCTCTAAATTTAGTTACTATCGGACTTAAAACATATATGTTATTTAAGTATTAAAAAAACATACTGCAGTTTTTGCTTACTTTTAAGCTCATTTTGACTTAAAAGTTCAGAGAGAGAGCAGCAAATTTTTTAGTGTAGGATAAGGACAAGGTAGGGTCTGTTTGCTGCCCTCCAAAGATCACTGTGCTTTGGGTAAGCTCAATTACTTTAATAATCTTATTTCATTATAAGTTTGTGACTTCATATTTTTTTATATTTTTTAATTATTTCTTTTTTTTTTTTTGGTAATTTTATAACTTACCCGCCTGCAATCCATGCCGCTGTTCGCATTTAGCCAAATCAAAAACCTTGTTCAGGATCTTCGCCGTCTTGCGGCCCGACTTCGCACAGGAATTCGCGCATGGCGTAACGCCGAGGCCAGCTCTGGAGGAAAACAAAACAAAAAATAAATCAAATACGGAATTTGACACTCAAATCACTAAATAGATGTAGACAAAGTGCTTGGCATAGTTGGCCAATATAAGCGACTCTATCAGCACAGGGTAAGGTACGGAACACACTCGAAATGCCATCATATCATATCATATCACACTCAGCACTTTTCACTCGTCAACTACGCGAATCGGGTAATTTGTCATTCAATTATGACAGCCTTTTGGCGGATGCTTATCGGGTGCCCCAAACGAGGGAAGGCCGTTGCTCGATAAGATTGGATGCACAGTTGAATTTCTATTTCTTTTTTTCTTTTTTCTTTTTTTTTGGGTAATTTAGCAAGTTGAACTTACCCGCAGAGCTCTTTACACACCAAACTCCAATCCTGAACTACACTGATGGACGTCAGAGTTGACGACGGCGACGGCGTTGCGTCTTTGAGAAGATTTTCTGCAGCATCCCCCAAAGCTTGCTGTAATGGTCCAGGATGTTGTGACGTCACGGCGGCACGAGTCTGCGCACAGAGCAGCAGTGGAACAACCAATAGCAGACGCAGCATGTTGGCAAGCTGGACTAGAGGGAGATAGACAGACAGAGAGAGAAAGAGAGAGAGAGGGAGTGAGTACATATGTAAAGGGAAAATAGTCATGGCCGTGCTACATGTCGTATGCGTAATGTGCGCCCTGGAGGAGGACGCTGGAGAAGAGCAAGAAGCGTGCAGGCGTATAGGGACGCATACAAAAGAGGCAATTGCGCTCGAAATGCAATTATCGCGCGCCTGAAAGTAGGCAGCAAAACGCTGCTTGCATCGCTTCCTTTGTTAGGCGCGATATGCAGCTCCTCCTCCCCTCCTCCAGCTGCTCCTCCTGCATTGGCATATTTCATGCGCTTGATTTGCCAAATTCAAAGGATTTTCGCCTTTGTTTGCAGAGATCTGGCACCTTATCTGCCTGCCTGCCTGCCTAAATCAACATCGATTTTTCCTCATTTTTCCTTCCTTCTCTCCTCTGGACTACATCACGTGGCTTTATACACTTCCCTCTGCCCCGCCTGCTCCTCCAAGTTGTTGCTCTAACACACACTCCGCCGTCGCCGTCGCATTTGCCAGTTGAGAGTTGCCAACGCGAGCAGACACATCCTGTAGAGAACGTAGAGCAGAGTCCGCACACTCCGCTTTAAATATTTTCGCCTATCTGGGTTATAGAGTCTATCAGCACTACGTGCAAACAACACAGTCAGGTAAATACGATTTGCTTTAATTAAACACGTTGGGTTTGCGGCCAAGGATGAGGATACGAAAGCATCCCAACCACAGTTTGCTCCGTGCAGTTTAAATTTCATTATCTACATACTATATATGCTATGTGTGGTTAAGTCGAGCTCTGAGCTATTTCTGCATTAATTTTTCAAGCTAAAGTCGCATTTATCTTAAGCTTTACAAATTATTTGCGCAGTTCCTTCTTCCATTGATTAATGACAGTTTATTTTTTTGGGATAGCTTAGAAAAATTGCTGGCTATTTTTCAATGAAAGTTCTAAATTATTTTTTTTAGTGCTGAGCTATTATATCATTGAGAGAAGATTGAATTATGAATAAAGAAATTGGAGATTGCGTGTCATGGGCAAAGAATTTAGAATTTCCGTGCGATTGAGTGATTTAGTAATTTTATAAGCTATATATTCAATCTATACTATGTATATATTTTAAAAAAGAAATGTCAGCACATAACTGACTATATTAAATCCATAGAGAGCCGCAAATTCGCTGTCAAACCAAACTTAAATGTTTTCCATTTTATCTCTGCATACACACTTACATCTCACGCGAACTACATGCAATATTATTATAATTTTTTAGAATTAATATATAAAGTAAAATTCGCTTCGATTTATTTTTTTAGTAGACAAATTCACGTGCACGTTTTGAGTTTCAGATGGGAATTAACTTCAGTGCGAGGGTGAAATGTGCTTAAAAAGGCTTGACGAGGGTTCTATTGGTACTACCTAGTATAAAGCAAAAACCAGTCATAATAAAACACTATCAGCATGATATGCACTCATATCTAGAGAGACAGAGAGAGAGAGAGGGAGTGGAAGAGGAAGATTGGTATTTTTGACACATGCTCGAGCTTAGTACTATATATAATGACATATATTTGCCCTATTGTGTTGGCCATAATCGTAGATAAGAGCCACCCAGAAGCGCCTAATTATAATTGGTAGCTCTTGGCTTTTGGCTATATGATAAGCCTGTGTGGACTTGTCAGTTCAATCAAATAGATAACATTTGTGTTGTACGGATAATAGGCGATATAATGAATTCAAATAAATGCGCTGTATTTTATGCATAAATTGGCAAGATAGATAAGGGAAAAGAGTTGGGCAAATCTAAGTGATTTATGGTGACAGCAGGTGTAAAAGAACTGAGATAGCATATCAAAATAAAGAGAGAGATCAATCAACTCGTATATAGTATATATATTATGCTTAGTTATTAAACAGTATATAATAATCTTCATTCTATATTAGTAAGATTTCACATGTATGGTTACATTTAAGTCATTTATACCTACTTGCATAGTATACTAAAAACATCCTGAAAAATCGATATATTATGCATATTTTCCACATTTTGTATCCGAATCGGCTGCGGGTTCGATTTTAATGCTAATTATGAATATCTTAATTGATTTTAAGCAAAAAAATGATATGTCAAATTTTTGAAAATTTTCAAAATTTTTACAAGGGGGTTGCATGGAAAAAGTCGAAAAAAATCGAAGTCCCCAAATTGATAAAATTGAAATGCAGAATTAATTTAGGCACAATACCGTGATCAAAAAGTCTTCCCTGAGTACAAACAAATGATTTTTGGGGAACTTGTGATAGATTGAAGCCAAAAAAAACCGATCTGAAACAGTAGAGTCTCCTTCTGCCAGAGACAACCCTAGAAAATTGATAAAATATGCATATTTTCCACATTTGGTGTCCGAATCAGCCGCGGATTGAACTTTTATGCTTGTTATGAATATCTTATTTGATTTTAAGCAAAAAATTGATATGTCAAATTTTTGAAAATTTTCGAAATTTTTACAAGGGGGTTGCATGGAAAAAGTCCAAAAATATCAATGTTCCCAAATCGATAAAATTGATATGCAGAATTATTTTAGGCACAATACCGTGATCGAAGAGACATTTCCTAGTAAAAACAAATGATTTTTGCAAAAGTTATGACTAATTAAAGCCAAAAAAATTACCCAAATTTTTGATTTTATGCAAGATGATAATGTTGCTGCAAGTTCTCAAGTCCAATTTAATTAGAGCACACGCTCAGGGCGTCCTTCTAAGTTTCTAAGTACTTGAAAAAACAAAACCTTCGTCTTGTTGTGGACATTGTGAAACAAGGCTGCAAGTAGAGTGTCCCTCGAAGGCTGACAATAACTTTTCTGGGCCAATAACCATAGCCTGCAGGTTGTCAGATAAGGAGAACAGTAAAGTTGAAAAATGTCTTTTAGGTCTGTTTTCAGTTTTCTGTTTGAAAACTTGGTCAGAAGTGTAGCAAATGTGCTGATGATGATGTTCTCTCTGCAAGCACCTTTTTTTCATTTTAGCTGACTGACAGGCAAAACTCAAAGTTACGTAAGCCTGCATCTGTGTGTCCTAGTGTGACTGTGTGTGTGTGTGTGTGTGGAGCACTCAAAAGTATGCTATGGAAATCGTTCAATTGCACGTAATACAATTGAACTGCCTGAGTTGAGTTGAGCAGGCTGTGGCGGCCATATTGAAAAACATAGCTGCCTGTGTGTGTGTGTGAGTGTGAGCTGTGTGTAGGTGTAACTGTTTCTTTTTCAGTTTAAATGTTTCTCTTTTTACTTGGATTGTGACCTAAATTTCTGCAGCTGGCAACCAAAAATAAAACGAAAACATTCATAAATTGCCTGGCTGGCACATGTGTTCTCTATGTATTTCTTTAGCCCTAACCCCAAATAACAAAGATTTATTTATTTACTAAGGGAATGCGGATAGGTAGGTCTCTATTAGTTTGTGGTTCTCTAACGTCCATACTAACAATTTTTCTTTGTTCCTTTGTAGGAAGAGTCAATTTGATTATGTAATTGTTGCTTTTTTATTCTAATCATGCTTTTTTTTCGCATTTATTTTCCTTTTTTTCTTTGTAGAGGAGAAGATGTCGAGCAGTTCGAACGGCTATAAACTCTCCGACAGTACAGACAAACCTTCAAAAAAAGGTGAGTTATAGTATTATATATTTATATATTATTATGAAGCTTAAATTTGATATAAAAAGCATTACTATAAAGAGAAAATTGCAATTAAACCGCCTGGGTTGGTTTTGGCCCTATACAAACTGCAATCAACTGGCAGCCATTTTTAAAAAAGCAGCTGTCTGCATGTGTGTGTGTGTGTACCAGTGTGTAGGTGTAACTATTTCCCTCTCTTTTTTTTGGCTGTGACCTAAATTCCCGCGAGTAGCATAAAAAAAAAAAGAATCCATAAATTGCCTGGCTCACACATGTGTACTATATACTATATATACTATATTCCCAGCTATATTTCCAGCTATATCCCTAGCCACACATAGCACAGCTTTATTTATTTACTAAAGGATTGCGTAAAGGTCTCTCCCTCTCTCTCTCTCTCCCTCTCTCTCTCGGTGTTCTTCCCCCTGTGACGTATTTCCATTTGCGCAAATTGCATTTTCCGAGGGCAATAAAAAACTTTTGGTCCATTGTAAATGTCAAAAACAGTTGCAAAATTAGTTTGTTAATTAGCTTTTCATTCTGCCACATCACATGACGAGAACAGACAGAAAGTGCCAGGCATGAGGGGGAGGGGGGAGGAAAACTACAACAACAAATTATGCCAGGCACTTAAAATTACTTAAAAAAAAGGTTCACTCGAAGTAGGGGAAATCCCTGGGTTGCCCCCCAAGCAGGAGCATGCGCTGTGGAGTGTGTCGTGTGTATCCATTGCTGCCGCCCATTTTTGTTTGGCTCCGCCTCCAACACACACACATACAGAGACACACAACAGCCAAGATGGTTGCCAAAAAATACATGTAGCCCCCCAGTGACGTCATCAAATCTGGCACATACATTTGCATATGTATGTGAAGGAGGCGTAGGCAGAGGGAAATAACTTGGCTGTTGTGAAGGTTATGCAATCTACAGTGGGTGTAGGAGTATGTGTGTGTGTGTGCCTGTGTGTGTGTGTGTGTAGGTGGCAGCCATTTTGCGCCTGGCTGGCGCCTGGCAGCGCAAGCTTCGTAGGCAACCCAAGCGGATGCTGCTGCTCATAGCACGGCAGATCGTCAGCGAGTGTGGCCGCTTTTAAGCTGCTTCAGCGTAAACCGTTAGTTACAGTTACAACTACAACAAGTTACACAGTTACAGTTACCGTTACACAGTTACCGTTACAGTTACAGTTACAGTTGGCCAAGTGCTTCCGTCCCGTTCAGTTCGGTGCAGAGTTAAAAAAAATAAAAACGCGTCTTACGTGTGCTTCTTCGTAAGTTGTAGTTGTTGTTGCAGTCATCTCAGCTCTCTCTCTCTATCTCCTATCTCTGTCTCACCACAAACGCATACAAGTAGCCAACTAAACTAGCTGAAACTAGCTAAAACTAGCCAACTAAACTAGCTAAAACTCGCCAAAACTCGCCTCAACTTGCCTCATTTCGCACGCCACAGACGCCATTTTGTTTGTTGTTGTTGTTCTTGTTGTTTCAATCGCACATTCTCGCCATCCACACGTTATAACGCACAAGCAGCCAAAGTGAATTACCTAAAGCAATACATCGACGATATCCGCAGGATAATCGGTAAGATATCGCCAAAAACCAAACCAGAGAGAACCTATCTATACCTTATATTATAGTGTGTATATGTTCCTTTTCGTATCCGACTGCGACGTGTCTGTTACATAATTTACCTTCAGGTTTAAGGTTTTCTTTCTCTCACACACACACACAGGAAATTATCTTAACACGCAGTGCGCAAATGCAGATGGCGCCAGGGTCTCTATATATACATATATACCCCACACACTTTTTATATAGTACACAGTCACAGTCAGTATATGAAATCACTGCATATACACATACTATATAAGATTGCCCGCCTACACACTCACACACTGATTTTGTCCTTCACTTGTCCTTGTACCGTGCTAGGAAGTTATATATACTTCCAAGGATGGGGAATTATCTTGCACCTCCCTCCATTTGTTTTTCTGTTTATTTACCATTGCATTTGAGATTATATAATTGTAGCTACATCGTAAATCGCTTATCGTATTCGTGCATACATACGATACATATATATCCGTTCTTAGTCGGATATTGTGTAACACCTTGTACTATTATCCTACGCTCAGGGTTAGATAATCGCATAACATATGCTCATCGTGTCATTAGCTGCCTGATATACTGTTTTCTCTGGCCTTAAGCATCCTTTAATGGATTTGTTTTTCTTTTTTCTCTCTCTCTTTTTCAGAGGAGAAAATGTCGATCAATCCGAACGGGTATAAGCTCTCCGAGAGGACGGGCAAACTGACAGCATATGGTAAGTAGATAGTATAATAATGTAGATTTATTATAATACTGAATAAGGAATAAGATGAAATAATGAAACAAAATAAGAAAAGTTGAGATGATAAAATATGAAATAAAATGTATATAATATAATATATTATTATTATAATATTATTAAGTAGATAATATACTTCTAAAATAATATATAGAAAAAAATGAATGAAGTTGTATTAATATAGTATTGAAATTTATGGAGAATATCAACATTTAATCGGTTTATGTATAGATCCCGAGTTTTACATGGCTTTATGTCTTTATAATAGCGATGATTTCTGATAGATATTTGATGACAGACCTACTAATTACTGTAGATAAAGTTGAAATATAATATATAATAATAATAATAATATTGAAATATAACCAACGATCATTAATCGGAACAATTTCATATATTGTTCAAGAATATATATGTTTTCAATGCCTTCAGTTGCCTCTTCCGTTTCTAAATGGGAGTGAAGTGTACTATATTTTAGATCTTAGCAGCATAGCTTAAGTAAGATCTCCCTAGCACAGTTTCCTATAAGATATCTATATAAGAAAGCACCCTGCCAAATTTCCTAATCCTCCAACATAACTAAACCCCATCAAATACAAGTTATCCTCTTGCAATACTCAACTATTTGTTGTGCAAATAATAAATGAGAGTGTTAAACTGACACTGGCAAACAAAACGCTGCAAAGGACACCGACAAGGACGCACACTCACTCTCACACACACATGGAAACATGGAACATGGAGCTGGAGCTGTCGAGGACAGCAGGAGACCTTGATAAATTGCCCGGGCGCCGTTTGGCTTCGGCGGAGCGTGTAACTGCCGAGTGGCCTGTAACAGATTTTTTGGGCCAGCAAACAAACAGTTGCAGGAGCAGAGAGCAGGAACAGTCGAACAGACAGACAGACAGACAAACAGGAGCAGGAACAGACGCACAGACAGACGTGCTAAAGTCAGAGGCAGCCACCCCAAACAATCCCAGGGAACACATGAGCAGCAGAAGGTGCTGCCTGCCTGCCTGCCAGACGCGTGCACCAAATTGAAAGCACAACAAACATAAACCGTTTAGTCACAGGATATTACGCACGCTTGAGAGAGCAGGATGGAAATATGTATATAGGTCTAGGAAGAATTTCTGCTGGGCACGAGGGTTGGCCAACGGCTGTGGCTGACGTTAAGCGCAGCACATTAAATTTTATTTAACTTTCCAACCAAAACTTGAGGAATTTTCAAATTGTTACAATATTGTCTGGAATTGCTGGAGGAGGAGGAGGAGGCCTGACTTGGCCACGTTTTAATGACAATCATGCGCAACGTTAAGTTTTCAATTGATTTAGCGAGCGACTTCTTACTACCCTTACTCCCCTTCCCAACTCACTTCTTGGTTCCCCCATTAATTACCCAACAAAGCCAGGCAATTAATAGCATCAACCGCAGCTAGAGGAATACCCAACTGGGCAGGTCACTGGAGCTCACCCGCTGTGGGTTAACCTTGCCACAGCATGGGGCAACCCTCCAGCATATGCGGCGGGCTGCCATAAAATCTGGCCATCTACAGCAGCTGAGCCAGTAGCTATAAATCTTAAGAGAAACATTAAAAAAATTTGTATACCCTAAAAAAATAATTAATTATTTATTATGATATATTAAAATTACCTTGACTCTAATAAAACAGAGTTTATGCTTATTACTTCAATCTGTCATCATATCTTAAGGAAAATAAAGCTTTAATTAGTTTATAGCAAATTTTCTTGAAATATTAATAAATTTACAAATTTTCCCAAAATTAACTATATATATTATATAAGAAAACTACTAAATATACTCTATACCATGCATAAATGTTACATATTAAAAAGAAACTAAGAAAACTTTATATATCATTAATTTATTAAGGTTATAAACATATTATATATACAACTATGTATTATATATAAAGTACTACGACTGTAGAAAAGTTTTCCAGATCTCAGTAAAGAATTTCTCCCCGCTTAAATACCCCACCGATTCTCCACTGTCGTTAAGCCCCTCGGGCTATCGAAATGAAATCTGTTTTTTATGCCTTGCCCACAAATCATCATCATAACAATAATAATCTCGCATATTATAAGAAGTCGGGGAAAGAACGTTCCTCCGGTCAGATAAGACAGCAAAGTCATTTACGCTGTCAACGGCAGCGTATGCCATTTTTTATGCCCCCAACGATAAGGTAGAGAAGAGACTCAGCAGAGACTTATAATGTTTTTTTTTCTTTTCTCTTTCTTATCGCAGATCTCATGCCAACCACAGTGAGTGCTGGCGCGGAGACTCGAGAATTTCTGCTGAAGGTAATCGATGTGTTGTTGGATTTCGTGAAGGCAACAAACGATCGTAATGAGAAGGTACTCGACTTTCATCATCCTGAGGATATGAAGCGTCTGCTGGACTTGGATGTGCCGGATCGTGCTTTGCCGCTGCAGCAGCTGATCGAGGATTGTGCCACAACATTGAAGTATCAAGTGAAGACGGGTGAGTAGTCTCAGGGTTCCCTTTCCCAGGGGTAGCTTATCATTTGTTTGTGCAGCCTGTGGCTGTGTTAATCAAATTTGTCTCTGCATAAATTTGCATAGACATAGAGCATATGTCTGGGTAATATGGTATGGTATAGCATAGTTTTAAGGGCGCGTGCCCAGGCAGCTTGCGGTCGCATTAGACAACAAAGTGTGCAGTCTGCGAGATAAGCATATTAACTTAAAACAGACAATGCCATTTTATGGCCCATTGAGCTGTGCAACCTCTCTCGGGCTTGTTTACACCTTTCAAAAACAGTGACTCTTCCCACACTGCCTCTATAAGCTCTAAATCTCATTTGCCATCAATCATAAATCAGGTCCAAAAAAAAGGAACCCTTTCAGCAGCCAAAAAGTCATTCACACGTTTCACTCTCTTGTTGGTTTTTCTTCACTCTCGAGATTGGAAGAATACTCTGCCTGATTTCATTGAAAATTAAATCAAGTGGGCGGGGCGGGGCCTGTGGGCGACACGTGACCGCAATCGTGTTTGGAGTATCGATAATAAGCAGAAGCAGCAGCCCAACCCCCGGAAGCGACGGCCTTGTCTAGCAAACTGCGTGAGCTTCCTTCCCCCCTCTGCAACCCCTCGACAGACCTGGCCAGGAAATTATGCTAGAAATATGTTATATCAGCTGCCTTGTCTGTTTGAAATTGAATTAAAAGTAACCTTACATTGCGATGCAATCAGTGAGTAGCTGAATAAACGAGATTTAATTATGGTTTGGAAAGAAATCAGTATCTGATTGTGGTTTCAGTTAAGATTGGGTGCCCTTAACTCCAGGAAATTTGAAATAAAGTTAGTTAAGCACAAAGTAAGGCGTTATAATAGCAAAACAATCTAAGTTTATATCAAGAAAGTATTAAGAAACAGTCTTTGAAATAAAACATAGTAAAAAGAAGTATACAATATATAAATCATTATTATATAATAGAAAATACTAGATAATCTTAAAACTTCCCAAAAAATTTCACAAATATATCATTATTATAGCAAAAGCTAACAAATCTTAAAACTTCGCAAAGAAATCGCATAAATACATATATCATTATTACAGCAAAAACTAGCAAATCTTAAAACTTGCCAAAGAAATCTCGCAAACATATCATTATTATAGCAGAAAGCAGCTTATACTATACCTTAACCAGCTTAAAGAAAAAGAAAATACTAAATAAGGACTAAAATCCCACAAATATATCATTACTTTAGCTCATACTATGCCCCAACTAACTAATTTTAAAACTTCAGCAAGCAGACACAGTAAATCAAATCGATAAGCACAACGAAATAGTTGCAATTCTCCTTGGAGCACATTTTCACGTACATTCTGGCATACTATAAATCCCATTTATGATCCATAATCTCACATAATGCGCAGCCTGTCGCAGGGGAAACATGATATGCCAGGCAGGAGCTGGGCAGGAGCTGGAGCGGGCTTTACGTCGCCTGCTGCCAAACGACTCTATAAAAAAAGAGGGAAGCTTTAATCAAAATCCGTTGTTATTTTCTGACTCGCTGCATTCCTGATCCTTTGATGCGAATGAATGACTGACGAGGCAGCCTGCCTGGCAGAGTAACCCAGACTCGTGCACAGGTCGAGGGTGCGTCGAGGATGTCGAGGATGTCTTCCTGGCGGCAGCAGCTGCGGCCACATGGGCAAATTGAAATGTTTGAATGCCGACGGAGGGTGTGTGTGTGTGTGTGTGTGTGGGTGGATTTAGCCTTGTGGGCAATGGGATTTTAATCACACGACTTATGGCACTCAAGATGTGAACTGACAGACGCCCAGAGCAATGAGGACAACGAAGGGTTCGCTCTGTGTGCAGGGGGAGCTTCCCCCATGTTTGAAAGCATTTTGTGATTTTTCGTGGGATTTGGCAAGCCTGGCAAGTCGCAATTAGCTGCAATAAATGAACAATTTAAGACACTCTTTATAGAGCGAAAGGGGAGGGGGGGGGAGATTGGTAACAATGTGCGAGCCTATTGATTTTTGCTGACCCCCAAAGAGGTCGCTCTCTCTCTCTCTCTTTCTCTGCCCTTGAACATGTGTATATCCGGCCTTGCATTGAAGGCCAGCCAGGCATGCTGGAGAGGAAGGGGGAGGAATGAGAATTCTGTTTTTAATATAAAACAAAAAAAGCCTGAGACAGCCTGCCAGACACATCTGCTGTCGGCTTAGGGCGCGCTGCAGAGTTGACAAGCAGAGCGAAAGCTCTCAGGAAAAGCATTTTCCGCTACATTAAAGACGAGAATTTCCCTATATATGTATATATCTTACTCCTCAGGCCATCCGCACTTCTTCAATCAGCTGTCTTGCGGCTTGGATCTGATCTCCATGGCGGGAGAATGGTTGACAGCCACAGCGAATACCAACATGTTCACATATGAGATCGCTCCGGTGTTCATTCTCATGGAGAATGTTGTGCTGACCAAGATGCGTGAGATCATTGGTTGGTCTGGTGGTGATTCCATATTGGCACCCGGTGGTTCCATCTCGAATCTTTATGCTTTTCTCGCTGCACGTCACAAGATGTTCCCCAATTACAAGGAGCATGGCTCGGTGGGATTACCTGGCACTCTGGTTATGTTCACTTCGGATCAGTGTCATTATTCGATTAAATCTTGTGCTGCTGTCTGTGGTCTGGGCACAGATCACTGCATCATGGTGCCATCGGATGAGCATGGCAGAATGATCACTTCGGAGCTGGAACGTTTGATCCTGGAACGCAAGGCCAAGGGGGATATTCCGTTCTTTGTCAATGCCACAGCTGGTACCACTGTGCTGGGCGCCTTCGATGATATCAATACGATTGCGGATATCTGCCAGAAGTACAATTGCTGGATGCACATCGATGTGAGTAATCCTGCTAGGGGAGAGTAAAGGAGTGCTTGCTAATGGGGTATTCTTGTTTCTGTTCTTTTTTTTTTTTTTTTTTGCAGGCGGCTTGGGGCGGCGGCCTGCTGATGTCGCGCAAGCATCGCCATCCTCGCTTCACTGGAGTTGAACGGTAAGTGAGATCTGTATAGAAAATATATATATTTTATAGATAATATTATGTACTGTCAATTTAAGAGACTTTAAAAAAATAAATCAGTTGTATTTTATTTTTATTTTTTATAAATTTAAGCTGAAATTTCCATTTTATAACCCTTAAATTAAACAAGATATAATTGAAATTTTTTAAATAATTGTAAAACTAGTTTTACTATCATTTTATAATTTTCTTATGTGTATAACTCAATTGGGTATATGAAGTGCAGCTCTATCTATAACCTTTATGAGTATTTTATCTCCCTATAATTTTTATAAGTATTTATAATAATATTCTTACTTGCATATCGTAATTTTCTAAGGAAATAAGTCAAAGTTTCTTATAAAAGCAACCCTTCCCTGAACACTTAAAGCACTTCATTGTTTTTTTGCCTGCTTTAAAGTTCTATCCCATACTTCATTTCTCGCCTTTTCTCATCTCATTCATCATCTTTGCCCTCATATATACGCCAGTCAAAACAAAAAATTGAAATCTCTTGTTGTGCAAATTTAAATCTAAATGCTCCCAAATGGCCCGCATAGAACTCGTTGCCTCCTTTCTCTCCCCTCCCATATCGAGGACATGTGGCAGAAATCTCAATTTGTCATTTAGTGCCTCCATCAGGTGTTCAGAGCTTAGTGGGATTACAAGGACCAAAGCCGAGTGCATTTTCGTTTACGTAAAAGACAAACAAATGAACAAAGTGGATTTTCCAACCCGCCCGCAGACTCTCGAAAAAGGCCACCCCCTGGGCGGGCACAGACGGGGGAGGGTTAGGAGTGGAAGGGCTGGAGGGCAGGAGGGTTGCGCCTGCTGGGCATTACTTACACAACAATTACGCTGCACAATGTTCTTGTCTGTAAGGAATTTTTAATTTTAAAGTTATCCCAGAGTTGGAGAAGTGCCTAAGTGCAATTGCCACGCCTCCTCCTGCTCCTTCTTAAATCCCGCCTAGCTTAGGCAAATGTCGCCACTGTCGTATCGACAGCTTGCGGTCACTTGCAGCGGAGTGGCCCATAAACACTTTCAAATTGATGGGATCCCAGCCCAGCCCAGTCCAGCCCATCCATCAAGACGGCTTCGATGTGGCATGCAAATTGTGGTTCCCTAATTGAAAGAGTCGCTTTATAAATTAATCATTAAATGTGTGCTTGTGGCAGCTGACAAAGCCCTGGGCTGATTAATGGCTATCGGTTCCAAACCAGAGGAGACTCCAGTCTATAAGGAGATGCTCTTAAATCGGCTGAAACAATGACAAGTTTCTCTCTCTCTCTCGGGTCTCTCAGGCCTCTCAAACCTGACGCCACATGCCGTCACTTCAGGCACACTCCATAAGCATCATGTTTATAGACACACACACACACACAGACACACACAGTCACCCGCACATAACTGTAAATAGCTCCCCCAGGGATGTTTAGCAACCCTCCAGGGTTGCTGTCACTTCGAATTCAATTAAAGTGCTGCTGCGGCCTCTCAAATTGCCACAATTTATGGCACTTGCCAGTGTGTCCTTGCCACAGGCAGGGACGGCGTTAGAAAGGGGGCACCACAGGGGGTAGCTCGCTTAGTGTTAATTGTTTGTAATTTGTATTTTAATGTCATTTAATATTTACTCTACGCTCTGATTTCTCTCTCTGACAGCGCCGACTCCATCACCTGGAATCCACACAAGCTCATGGGAGCCCTGCTCCAGTGCTCCACAATTCACTTCAAAGAGGATGTGAGTATAGAAAGAAATAAAAAAGAGTTATCCTATCTGGCAGTTTTTTTGGCTTCAATTAGTCATAACTTTTGCAAAAATCATTTGTTTTTACTAGGAAATGTCTCTCTGATCATGGTATTGTGCCTTAATTGATTCTGCATTTCAATTTTACCGATTTGGGAACTTCCATTTTTTTCGAACTTTTCCATGCAACCCCCTTGTAAAAATTTCGAAAATTTTCAAAAATTTGGCATATCAATTTTTTGCTTAAAATCAAATAAGATATTGATAACTAGCATAAAAGTCCAATCCGCAGCTGATTCGAACACCAAATGTGGAAAATATGCATGTTTTATTGATTTTTTAGGGTTTTATCTGGTAGAAAGAAAGTATCTACTCTTTCACATCGGGTTTTTCAGCTTCAATCACTCACAAGTTCCCCAAAAATAATTTGTTTGTACTCTGGGAAGACTTTTTGATCACAGTATTATCCCCGAATTGAGTCTGCATTTCAATTTTATCAATTTGGAGACATTGATTTTTTTCGACTTTTTCCATGCAACCCCCTTGTAAAAATTTCGAACATTTTGAAAAATTTGACATATCAATATTTTGCTTAAAATCAAAAAAGGTATTCATAATTAGCATAACAGTTCAATCCGCGGCTAATTCGAACACCAAATGTGGAAAATATGTGTATTTCACCTTACAAAAGTTTCAAAAATATTCAAATTAATTTGTAATATTTAGTTGCTGTTTAAAATCGTTTAAAATATACAAAACTAACATATAATCCTGACATTTATTTATATTAAATATATTTTATGCCTATTCAGTGAGGATTATGTGTAGCTTTTAGCTTTTTAAATGCAGAATATATTTTAATCTACCCCTTAACCTGTGGAGCAGCCTGACCTCCCTCCCTCCCTCTATGGGAACTGTTGCCCCAACATTCTTCAGCGTAGCACAATGTTTGTTGTTGTTTATCTAAAGAATTCCAATTGTGTTTCGCACAATTCCTTGTTATTTCTCATGCAGACAGGGCAGGGGTTGTCGCAGCTCAATACGGCGATGAATGGGCAACAATGTTGAACGACAACCCTGTAGAGCTGCCACCATCACCCCCCAATTGGCTCGGTATTTTTTTAGCATTCAATCTCCCTCTCTCTCTCTTTCTCTCTGTGCAATATGTTGCCTTCGGTCACAGTTGCGCCTTTTGGCAGGCGGAATTTTAATTAAAATTTCGACTTGACTTATGAGAAAAAGAGAATAGAGTATAATACCCTGTTTATTTTGTTCGCCTGCAGGGTCTGCTCATCAGCTGCAACCAGATGTCGGCGGAGTATCTGTTCATGACCGACAAGCAGTACGACATTAGCTACGACACTGGCGACAAGGTGATCCAATGCGGCAGGCACAACGACATCTTCAAGCTGTGGCTGCAGTGGCGCGCCAAGGGCACCGAAGGCTTTGAGAAGCAGCAGGATCGCTTGATGGAACTGGTGCAGTATCAGCTGAAGCGTATACGCGAGCAATCCGATCGTTTCCATCTGATCATGGAACCGGAGTGTGTCAATGTCTCGTTCTGGTATGTGCCCAAGCGTTTGCGAGGAGTTCCACACGATGCCAAGAAGGAGATTGAGTTGGCCAAGGTAGGATGGAGTATATACTGGGACAATCTGCTCATACTAAAACCCTCATTGATCTCTTACAGCTCTGCCCCATCATCAAGGGACGCATGATGCAGAAGGGTACACTCATGGTCGGCTATCAGCCCGACGATCGTCGTCCCAACTTCTTCAGGTCGATCATCTCGTCGGCTGCAGTGACCGAGATCGATGTGGACTTTATGCTCGATGAGATTCATCGATTGGGCGATGATTTGTAAGCGTATCAAATTTCTTTGTGCTGTAGTGCATCCAACCAAGAAGTATCTTTAAGGTAAAAGGCATATCATATAAGAAAAATACTAAAAAAAAGAAGAGAGAAATATCTCCCAAAACTAATCAAAGTTCAGTGTTGCTGTAAATTCGTTAATGTTGCTAAACTGTTACGTTCTTCAGTTACGTTTCTTCGGTTATCTTATTGTGTAAGCATCTGGCCAGTGTTGGTAAACTAAACAAAAAAAGAATACTATATACTGTAATAATCAAATAATGTTATCAAGTTGATTTTCCGTTCCACATTTTATGAATAATTCCAAGTTTATTACGACTGTTGCACATTATTAGACGAAAATCGAAAGAGAATATATATATATAGTAAAGCACACTATTAATATCTATATGTATATTGACAACACACCCGCCACACTAGCCACCCGAACATAATCAAACACAATCCCAAAACGAAAGTTGGAACTATGATATAGTATGATAATTTTGGAATGTGTTTTGAGGCTGCTGATAGAGAAAGAATAGAGAAAAATGTGGGAAAACTATCAAAGTATGATATATGATATCCTAACATATCAAGCGGTAAATCGAAAATCGAATTAAATTGGTTGCATCTTTTATCTCAATTCTGTTGCTGATGATATCTAAAACTATATATAAAGTTGATCTATGGCAGAGTTTATGCTTTCGGCAAAGTACCTATATATATCGTATATATAAACTTAAAAGAGACCTGTGCTTGTTAAACTGATGAAACGTATAGAAATTGAAACGCCAAGACCTGCAGACAGAAGCCTCATATACCAGATACTATATAGTAATATAATATATGTGTGTATAAGGCTGCTGCCTGGAGAGACCTGAGCGAAAACTAGTCCAAGTATCGAACTGTGCTATATACACGAATACGTATAATCGAATTAGTTGAAATTCTTTCTGTTATGATTATTATAAATGTCTGATAAATGATATATGGTATATATATATATTCGGTGTCAATTAAACGCAATTATAGTATGCTAATTAGAGGGAAAACTTAAGAAAATGCTGGAAAATACTGAAAAGGAACCTTGGTTCGTTTAAGTTTTGTTTATCTTAACTTGTTTCGGCAGCCGCGTGTTGGAAATGGAACGAAATCACGATAAGAAAGAACAAATATCATTATTACACGCGCTGTATACACAAATATATTCCTTGAAAACACATTATAAATATATGATATATGTAACTGTATGTATTTAAACTGAGTTCAATCGAAACAACAAACTATGTGTACTATATATCAGATATATGTATTTAAAAATTCGAAAAAAAAGAAAACCAAATGCAAAACAGACATCAGAAGATCTCCATAGTCTGCATTTTATGTATAAACTAATGTACTATATATATATATGTATTTGAGAATTTGAATTCGAATAAAACAATTATTCCAGCATCAAAACAACAATGATATAAGAACGAGTGGATAGGGAGCAAAGAGAGTTCCGTTTGGGGGCTCGGTTCGTGAAGAGAGCGCTACGAAACCGGCTCGACCGGCTTAAGAGCGATCGTATCGGCTATATAAAGGCGATCGTCTGGCCGAGCCGTAGCTCAGTTATCTCTGAAACGTCGTCGCTCTGGCGTTACGCACATTCCGCTTTGCTGCTGTCATTTTAATCAGTCTGATTTGCTCCCAAGTGCCGAAAAGCTATAAATTCACATCTTATTATAACCACACGAATCTCGAGAACTTGGATAAAATGTCGTCTAGCTTTGTGCCAGTGCCAGCGGGTAGTGATTTCCCATTGGAAAATCTACCATATGCGGTTTTCTCAACCAAAACGAATGTGAGTATATAGATTTTATCTAGAATTTTAGGATTTTCAAGCATTTCCCAGTTGCCATGTGACTTTCAGCAAGTTTTACATGTTTTTTTTATATAAAACATAGTTCGTAAAATGAACTGTAGAACGAGAAAAACAAAAACAATAACCGCTTTGTTGCATATAATTTGCATAAATAAGAGGAGAAACTAGTTTGTTTACAAAAACAAAGTATAACAACACCTGTGCTTATCTAACTAACGAATATCGTAAGCTTGTATCGTATAATTTCATCTATCGTTTTTATTTTTAGCCCACTCATCGCCTGTGCGTGGCCATTGGAGAACATGTGCTTGATCTAAAAGCGGTGGCGCCACTGTACCCACCCACATTGCAGGTAAGAGTGAGATGCACTGCTTGCTGTACTAAAATTCACTTTGTCTTTCTCTCTCTCGCGTAGGATGCTCTGCAGGCGCAGACATTGAACTTGCTGATGAGCTTGGGCCATGAAGCTTGGGACGTAGTCAGGACACAAACCCAGCAGTTGCTTACGAAGGGTTCTGAATTGGAACAGAATTTAGATCTGCGCAGCGTGTAAGCCACTGTGGGAATACCCTGTAAAATACCCTATCTTAATATACTTTTTCTGCAGCGCCCTTGTGCCGCAGTCGGAGATCACACTGCATCTGCCTGCCGAGATTGGGGATTACACGGACTTCTATTCGTCCATCCATCATGCCACCAATGTGGGCATCATGTTCCGTGGCGCAGATAATGCACTCATGCCCAATTGGCGTCATCTGCCTGTGGGTTATCATGGTCGTGCCAGCTCTGTGGTCGTCTCGGGCACGCCCATTCGCCGCCCCTTGGGTCAGACGCTGCCCGATGGCGTGGAGAAACCCATTTTCGGTGCCTGCAAATTGCTGGACTTTGAGCTGGAGATGGCCTTCTTCATTGGCGGCCCAGGCAATGCGCTGGGTGATCCCATCAAAGTGGATGATGCGTGGAAGAATGTCTTTGGCTTTACCCTGATGAACGATTGGAGTGCGCGGGATATACAGAAGTGGGAGTATGTTCCATTGGGTCCATTTACTGCCAAGAATCTGGGCACAACCATTTCACCGTGGGTGGTGACCACTGCGGCACTGAAGCCCTTCCTGCTGGACAACTTCCCACAGGAGCCGGAAGTGCTGCCCTATCTGAGGCAGAAGCAACCCTTCAATTTCGACATCAATCTGGAGGTGTCCCTAAAGCGTAAGTGGAGTAAACGTGGAGAGAGAATGTTTCTGTTACTTCAATCTTTCCAGCTGCCAACGACAATGAGACCCTGATCAGCAAGTCCAACTTCAAGCATCTCTACTGGACTCCACTGCAGCAGATCGCACATCACACTGCGACCGGTTGCAATTTGCGTCCCGGCGATCTGATGGCCTCCGGCACCATAAGCGGCGAGACACCCGATTCGTATGGTTCACTCCTGGAGCTGTGCTGGCGCGGCACCAAGACGATTGAGCTGCAGGGCGGCAAAACGCGTAAATTCCTGCAAGATTACGATGAGGTCATCATTCGTGGACACTGCGAGAAGAATGGGCTACGCATTGGCTTCGGCACTTGCGCTGGTCAAGTGTTGCCTGCACATCCCGTAGAGCAGTAAACTGTCGATTGAATGATGAAATAATAAAGATAATCCTTGAGGAACTGTACCAGATCTCTGCACCCACATGCCACACTCCTTGGGGCCGCTTTAATTGCAATCAACAAGTGAGTTGCCCGTCTTGACTCGCTCTGGCAACTCTCTCATCAACACGCGCACTCGCTCTCTCTCTCTCCCTCACTCTGTCCTCTGTTTTTGCACTGCCGCTCTCTCAGCACGCTTTTGCACTGCCGCTCTCTCTCTCTCTCTCGTACTGAACGCCAATTGTTGTGTGCGCCATTACATGCTGCTTCGTAAATATGCGCATGCTGCTAAAAGCGACGTCGACGCCGCTGTTGGCGCCTCGCTCCCAGTCGCTCGCTCGCTCGCTCATTCACTCTCTCTCTCAGTCAGTACTCGGCGAGCGACGGCGAAGGCGGCGTCCAAACGGCAGTTAGCGTCGCACGGCAAACAAAGTTGTTAATTCCACAGAGTGTGCAAAAAAAAAAAATAAATAACAAAACAAATTTGAATAATAAAACAATTATTCCGTAATGCGACTGGCGCCAGGCGCCGCAGTAGCAATAAATTCCTAAGTGCATCGCTTGTTTCAAATAAAAAATAGAAAAACTCGTAGAAAAAGTTACAAAAGGCAGTGCGGAAATGCCGTGAAAAAGAGTTTAAAGTGTAAGCAATGAAAAATGTGAAATTCGCTTAGTTTTAGTTGAGTTGAGCCTTTTTTCAATTGGATTTTCCGGCAACAACTTTGGGAAAAATCAATTTTTCAGCAGGTCTGCGCACGCACACACACACGCACACACACAGGCAAAGGCACTCACAGTCAGACAGGGACACGCACACACACTCAAGTGCAGGCTGACTTTGGCGCCCACCCACCCTGCTGAACACTGAAACCAGACCCGGACTCAAGGGTCTAGGGACCCTCCCCTCCCCTCCCCCCGTCTCGCTTCCTCTTGAGTCCACACTGCGTGTTGTCCTCAACTTTGTCGTGCCTGCACTTTCATGTTTGTGTTTGTGTTTTGCATTGATTTTCTGCATACATACAACGTAAACGACGCCAGCGTCGCAGTGGCAGAAGATGCGCAACTCTCAAAAAAAAAATACAAAAACGCACTCACTCACTAACACACGCACACACGCGCACTCGCTCAGCATGCAAAAAGTTAATCAGCTCGTTGCACAGTCGTCCCCCGGCAACAACAACAACAACAACAACCACAGGGCGAAAGATACGCAACAGTGAGAGGCTATAAAAAAAAAAGTTTGCAATTAACTGGCGCCGTCGGCTGTCATGCTGGAACACAGCGAGCCCCCTCCCCCTGCGGCTCTGCCATGCCAGCACCTTAGGGAACCTGTTTTGGCGCGCCACTTGCTCTCTCCCTCTCTGTTTTTTCGTCTTTTTCTATGCCATGCAATGTGCGCATGTGCCAGAAGGAGAGAGGGAGAGACACAGCGAGAGAGCGACGTCTAGACTACTCTCAAGTGGCCTCTTCTGCCGCGCTCTCTCATTGGAGAGCACGCGCCGGCGTCGGCGTTTGTTCACTCTCTCACACTGGGAAGATAACGTGCGAAAACAGAGCATAAAGCAAAAGGCTGCACAATTAGTTGCCATGTTTATATTTACTACACAGTTCGTGCGTTGTTTTTTCGAGATGACAGCGTGCAGAGGTCAGGAAGTGCGGATAATCGTGCTAAAAGGGGATTACAGTGGGCTTTAACTGAAATTATGCATTTGTAATATGATATCTTGTAAATTTAATTAATTAATTAATTATGAATAATTAAAGTTATTAATATTTCTTATGTTTGTATATTAATTTTCTTAAGCTTAGTCTTCACCGCAATACATTTTTATTCCACTCAAAGCTCTCGTTTTCGTGCTCTCGTGACACGTTCATTCCCTTCGTTTCCATCTCAAACGTTACCTTGCTGTTTCTTATTATCAATAAGTCATAAATTGAGCGACAGCTTTCAGTTTCATTCTTAAAATCGGCCCAGCGTCAATAGCTGTGAATATAATTCACATTAGACGACTAGACGACTCTCTAACTTATAAAGTGATTATTTTTTTATGTCTATATAAATTCGCTATTATCGCATATAACACCTTGGACTACACTTTAAAGTACAGATGTGTTGGCTGCGAGTTATCACTCTACACTTTTTTGCGCATAATTATCTTGTCTAAGTGAAGACATTCTCATACCGCAATTAACCCAAATTTTCGCAGAGACACTTGTGTGCATCGTTGCAAAATAATTCACAAAACTTAATTAGACATAAATATGTTTGCGTAGGTGTGCGCTAATATGTGAGTGGGGAAGATAAGGCGCGCCATGGAGCAGCGTAAACGTGAAGCAATTCACATAATTTGCTTAGGCATTTTCCAAAGTTCAGCCAACCGTATAATGAAAGGCAAAACAAATTTAAAATTTCTAATCAGCGTCTCCCTGGCGTCGTCGTCACTTCATATGAGGAAAACATTTTGCATGCATGCGTGTACCTATTTATAAGCACATACACTACATACATGTGGTACATATTTGTACAGTGATCGCAGGCATTATAGAATATTAGGAAGTAATGCCGATTGAGTCGTTAGCTTAATATAAATTGGAAAAATCTTACAGTTGATTAGATTATAATTTATTTATTATAATTAAATTTGTCGTAAAATATATTAATGGGGAATTATATAATAATTATATATTATTATGAATTAAATTTATTTACATACTTCGTTATTTATTTATATACATACTTCATTATTTATTTATATACTTCATTAATATATTTTAATATAATTTCATTATTTTATTTCCCATTTCCATTAAAATGTCAATTGGAGTGTAGCAGAACTGCTTTGCCTCAGTGTATTTATTGCCTTCTGCTTCTTTCTCTCTTCCTCCCCCTGCCTGGCGCTCGTTCTGCACAGTAGAATGCGGCCCCAAATGATTCCAAAGTGCAACGATGTCTGTGCGAAACGCCCCTCGTCGCCGCAGCAGCGCCGGCTGTCAAGCACAAGAAAGTGGGTGGGTGACGGACAGAGTGACACACACACACACACACATACACAAAGACATGTGTGTCGCAGCGCCAGTGTTGTTGCTGCGCTGCTTCTGCTGCTGCTGCTGCATTTGCCCTAGCGCGCTGATTGGGCGCGTTTCGCGTATTTAGGTCTGGGCGTTATCGGCGTCGCTTAATAAACTTGCAGCGCAAGCGAAATTGATGAGATGCGTTCAGAGAAGTAGAAAGAAGAGAAAAAGAGCGGAGTAAGAGGAAAGCAGCAGAGTAATTGGCAACGCGGGAGAGAGAGAGAGAGAGCGAAGAGTGTTGTCAAATCGTATTAGAAATCAGAAATTCATGTAGGGGGAGTACACTGTTTTTGTCGCATTGTTTACTTTTTATAACAATTAGTTTTTTTGTTATTATTTTTATAACTGAAAGTAATCAACGTACAATTTGTTATTTAATTTATGCGCATTTTTTCAGCAGCAGCAGCACCAACGCTTTTTCGCACCATCAGCCAAAATGCCATAAACACACTTACACCCGCTGCACACACACTTACACATACACAAGCGTAACGAGCAGTTGAATTGATAAAAAAACAGTAACAACAACAACGTAAACAGGAGCAACAATAGGAAAGACGGAACAATTCAAACTTGCGATAAACAAAATAAGTTGGCAACATGACGCAGCAAATGTGCGTATGCTTGCTATTGCTGCTTGCTACGACACACTGGGCAACTGTGTTGGGCTGTAAGTACAACAATGCTCAGTGCTACGAAATTCACTCCAAATTCACACTGACCTATCCTACCTTGTCCTATCTATCCAGCTCCTGCACCCAGCCGGCAATATAGCTGCATGAGCTACCAGGAGAACGATAGCTCACGGCACGATGATGATCTGGAGCAGGAGAATAGCGAGGGCATCAGTGCAGAGCAGCTGCAGGAAGATCCACAGGAGCTGCAACGGGAGGAGCAACAACTGCAACAGCTGCTGGAGCCAAGTGCAACACCCAGTGAGCCGCACAAACGCAACTGCCCAGAGGGTTATACCTTCTGTTTTACGCTCTGGAGTCAGACAAGCAATGGCACCAAGCTGGTCAAGCAGGGTGAGTAGGGAAGAGACGCCTCTAATAGCTTCTCCAACTTATATCTTTTCCTTTCTCAGGCTGCTGGAAGGACAACACGGATCCCAATTC
This sequence comes from Zaprionus tsacasi, assembly GCA_018904105.1. NCBI lineage: Eukaryota > Metazoa > Arthropoda > Insecta > Diptera > Drosophilidae > Zaprionus > Zaprionus tsacasi. The sequence goes on from JAEIFR010000122.1 coordinate 1,337,121, forward strand.
CACTTGCAGTCAATCGGAGTGCACCAGTTCGGCGCCCACATCTCGCTCCCATTACTATTACTGCTGCTGCTCCGGGGATTTGTGCAATGCCAAGGTCGCCGTGGTGGAGCCAGCGCCACTGGAGCTGAGCAATAATGTGCATGGTGCAACGGTGCTGAATCGTGCTGCCACCCACCAACAGAACTCACTGCGTGCAACGACTATGCTCACCTGTGCTGGGCTGCTCACCCTCATCATAATTGGAGCATTGCTAGCGTTTCAATATTGTCGCAGTGTCAAGGAGAAAAGTGAACCGGAGGAATCTCCGCTGGCACCATCGGGTCCTGGCTACAGTTCCAATTTGCGTAATGTGGATAACATGAATTTGATAGGCATGTTGGGCAGTGGCAAATATGGGACGGTAATGAAGGGTCTGCTGCATGAACAGGAGGTCGCCGTGAAGATCTATCCGGAGGCACATCATCAGTATTATGTAAATGAGCGTAATATCTACGCATTGCCCCTGATGGAGTGTCCAGCGTTGCTCAGCTACTTTGGTAAGTAGAGCCAGCTAAAGAAGGAGAAGCTCTAAAGGATCTCTCTCTCTTCCAGGCTACGACGAGCGTCGCACAATGGATGGACGGATGGAATATCAGCTGGTGCTGTCGCTAGCTCCACTGGGTTGCCTCCAGGATTGGTTGATAGCCAATAGCACCGACTTCGCGCAATGCTGCGGCATGTTGCGTTCGATTACACGTGGCTTGTCGCATCTGCATACGGAGCTGCGTCTGGGGGATCTGCACAAGCCTTGCGTGGCTCATCGGGATCTCAATTCACGGAATATACTTGTACAGGCTGATCTTAGCTGCTGCATAGCTGACTTTGGCTTTGCACTGAAGGTATTTGGATCCAAGTATGAGTACAAGGGTGAAGTGGCCATGGCGGAGACGAAGAGCATCAATGAGGTGGGCACACTGCGTTACATGGCACCGGAACTGCTCGAGGGTGCAGTGAATCTGCGGGATTGCGAGACTTCGTTGAAACAGATGGATGTATATGCACTGGGACTGGTGCTGTGGGAGGTGGCTGCACGCTGCTCGGAGTTCTATGCACCCAGTCAGATGACGCCGCCCTATAAGGCGCCCTACGAACAGGAGGTGGGACCACATCCCAGTTTCGATCAGATGCAGGCACTGGTGGTGCGTCACAAGGCGCGACCGCTCTTCCCCGCCGGCTGGGGTGGTGGTGCAGCGGCTAAAGCTGGTGCGTGATACCTGTGAGGATTGCTGGGATCATGATGCAGATGCACGTCTGACATCGCTCTGTGCCGAGGAGCGCATGCAGGAGATGTCCAGCCTGCGTCCGAGGCTGCAGCAACAGCCTGCTAGTCCGTTGCTCAATACAAACAATCTGGCATCGCCAGTGACGCAGCTGGGCAGCACCACAATCACAGCGGCTGCTGCAGTGCATCAGGCACAGTCGCAACTCTCGTCGGCGGATGGGGGATTGCTGCAGCCGCCTCCGAATCAGCAGTTGCCCACAGAGAAGAATCACCTGAACTATACACAGCCACAGCTGCAGCCGCATCTGCAGGGTCGCAATCCCTGCCAGGAGCGCAATCTGGCACCGCAGCCCGTGCGTGCGCCGCCGGTGCTAGTGGAGAGGAGTAAGAAGCACAGCTTCCAGCCACAGCAGGAGCAGAGCTTGTCATGCCTGGAGCATGATGTGAGCGTGGAGGAGCTGATCGTGAATCACCATCAGCAGAAGCACAATTCGAGTAGCCTGGGTCAGGGATTTCCCAAGCAACAGAACACAGATCACAAGCTACGTGGCTGGCATGGAGTGCGTGCATTGATACACAAGAAACTGTTCCGCAAGGAGCATGCGGAGGAGCTGTGCCGGCAATTGCAGCTGGGCGAGGAGAAGTGCAATCTGGTGGCGGCTCTCAAGGGCATGGATAATGCTCGCCTGCGGCGACCCAATAATCTGGATTTGAGTCCGCTACAGAACATGGATCGGGATCGTCATCCGCTACAGCTGCGCAGTGCGGAGCAACGTAGCGGCACGCCAGCGCACATTGTGCCTCGCTCCCTCTCCAGCAGCCTCATCAAGCACATCAACAATAACAACAACAACAGCAGCAGCGGCTCCAACCACAACAACAACAGCTGCACCCTGAGTCCCCATGAGAACGAGCTGCACACACTCTCTGCCTCACGGGCGATGGTCTCCTCCAAGCGTCGTCCTGGTCATCTGCGCACAAATTCGCTGCTCGTGAGCAGCAGCAGCAGCAACGGTGGCATCCTGCAAACGGAGCAGCAAATGCGACGCCAGCACAGCCTCGAGGTGTTCCGTGAAGTCTTCAGTGGGCGTGGCAGCTGCGAACGGCTGCGTGATCCCAGCGAGCGTGTGAAAACACCTGGGGATGTGCCGCCCTCGGTGCGCAAGGCACGTGCCTCGAAGACACTCAGTTTATACGATGATCGCATGATGGACTCATCGCTACTCAATATTCTCTAGCATGAGGAGGTTCTGCTGCTGGAGCTATAAAGGGAAGCAGCAGGCAGCAGAACTGAGGCAGCTAACTCTCATATCTCAAACTTCATCGACAACACACGGCAGCAACATCAGCAACAGCAACAGCAACAGCAACATCAGCAACAGCAACAATAACATATTCAACGATAGCCATACGACGACGATACATATAATAGTTGATAGAGCCCCCCCTCGACCTGATATAATACGATATACGATATATACATATGTATTTTTTAGAGAAAGATTCACAAGTGTTTTCCCGATTGTAGTTCAGGGTCGGCTCCAGATAAACACACACAAATCTGTAGATGTACATGTATTTTTTCATCAATCAATCAATCATCCTAGCATTTAGTGCGGCAAACAACCAAAGTCCTTATAGATTAGAGACACAGATAGGGAACAGAAAACAGGATAAGAGACAGAGAGAGAGAGAGGGAGATAGAAAACAGGACATATTTTTGACTTAACACTTGGCTAACTGCAGTCTGATTACGATAGCTTGTCTATTAGGATTAGGAGATAGTAAGGAAAGAGTTGAGCTTACTTGAGCGCAACTGTACCTCGGTTTAGTTTAGATACAGATACAGTTTTTTAAAAGAAAGCCATATACAACACGCAGAATTCATTATATATAGAGAATCCCCCACATATTATATAGAGTACCCCACACAGGCTAGACTCTGTAGGGTTGCCAGTCTGATTGGCAACCCTAACAGTCTACGCCTTCGAGTCTTCGAGTATTATACAAATCACATATAATTCTATAACCTACGTTTATGTGTTCTAAAATGATATAAGTAGATCCTTTCCTACTTTATACATATTATGATGCGTAAACTTGAATTCCCTATCATGTATTTCATGCTTCCCATATAAACGTAAGTACACCTTAAGAATTTCAAGCGGTTGCCTTTCTACACTACGATATATTGTATTCAAAATCTTTTAGAGATCCGAGTGAAGTTTTTTTCGTTGTTGTCATTTTTGTAGTACTTATAGACCAAAACACCCGCAGCCTTTCAATAGATGTATGTATAATGTAATGACACTAGTAATATATGATTTACACTAATTATAAATATATATATAATACAAAATTGATATATATAAATATATTAAAATTTATTTAAAATTCATTTCTAACGCAAATAAAAACCAACAGCAAAATTCACACTCGGCACAAGGTTTTGACTTGCAAATCATGTGGAGCGCGATCGCAGCTCGATCAGTACCGGCGCGTTGGGTTTATTGATCAGCAGCGTTACGATATCCAGTTCCACATCCGTTCGACCGCGCCAGATGAGTTCATAGTTACGCAGCAGCTGGAGGAGAAGGGGAACGATTGGAATTGCAAATCAAACGATCAAAGATCTTTAAAGATCTTAGACGATCTTCAACTTACCCGCAGCAGCAAGACGTGCATGTTCTGCTCGGCCAGACGTCGCGCTATGCAGGCACGCATGCCGTGTCCGAAGGGCAGCACCAGGTAGGGATTGAGTGCGTTGCGTTGCTGTAGCCAACGATCGGGTAGAAAGCGCAGGGGATCAGGAAAGTGATTTGGCTGACGGCAGGCGACCATGTTCTGTGTGACCACGGTGGTCTAAGTGGGAGAATCATTTTAGATTAAAGCTGAGTAGTTGGTTCTTCCCCCAACTCACCCCCTTGGGCACAAAGTAACCACTGAGCACCATGTCCTGGTTGAGCACACGACCGAAACCAATCGAGATGGGATTAAGGCGAAGGGATTCCTTGAGCACGGCACGCGTGTAGGTGATGTCAGTGCGCAGAGCATCGGCGCTGAGTGCCTGCTCGGGATTGGGTAGCACCTTGAGTGCCTCCGCATGGATGCGTTGCTGTACTTGAGGATTACGTGCCACATGGTAGAGTAGAAAGGCGGAGGCATACGAAGTGGTATCAATCCCGGCCAGCAGTAGATCCGCTGAGGTGCCCACCACATCGTAACGATCGAGCTGTGGATTCTGTATGTACGCCGTGATCAGGGAGGAGCGAGAGCTGCTGGACTTCATGTTCTGCTCGAGTAGCTCCAGGGCCACACTCTCCATGTAGCTCTGTGCCTGGCGCAGCTTGCGGTAGCTTGGCGTCTCCACATAGCGCCACAGCTGCAGGCCTTGATCTGTGGGCAGGATGCAGCTGTTCGTGGTCTCTGCGGCGTGCATGAGACGTGTGGAGCGGGACTCGGCATGCTGCTCCTGCGGGGAGAAGGACTCAATGCGTGTGCCGAAGGTGAGCAGGCAGGTTACTGCAAGGGAAGGGAAGGGAAGTGAGATTAAAGTAGATGTAAGATTAAGATAGATCACGCACATTCCAAATTGAGTCGGGTTAGCTTGGGTAGCATGTCGATGATGCTGCCCTCGCCCTCCGCGCGCTGCAGGAACTTGAGGAACTCCCGCGTGACATTATCCACATCGGGCACGAAACTACGTACACTACGTGGTGCACTCAGCTCCTTCTGCACCTGGGAACGCAGACGCCACCAGTCGGGGCCGTTTGTGGGCAACAGGCCGGTGGTCTTGTAGAGATGTGGACGCTGCTTGCGGTACTGGGCCAGGGCGAGATGACTGCGTCGCTGCGGACAGTCACGTTCGTTGAGCAACGTGGCAATGTCCTTGGGATCATATAGCCAGACTATATCCTGTCCCGGCACCATAGTCTCACGCACAATTGCTCCGTATTTTTTGTACTTATCCTCGCCTGCCTTGTGCAGCTGCAGCCACGAATAGGATCCAATGCCGGGCATATAGTTGTAGAGGTTTCCCAGGCCGAAGGGACCGCGTGGACCCGGCATGGCCTCGTACGGCTTGGCGAACGTGCATTGCCGCGCATTGCAGCAGATTTTCAGCAATTTTGTTAACATTTTTCCGTTCCGTTCTCTGCGAATTTCCAAACATAACTGAGAGGGAGCGATCGAGACATTTTCGGATTTGTATTTTATTGCGGCTTCTTCTTTTGTTTCACTTGTCGCCAGAAAGGTCTTCGGACCTTCTCTCTCTCTCTCTCTCTCTCGTTCGGCCTGCTGCATTGCGCTAATCGGGTTTTACCTGGTCTGCAGCTGGCTCTGACTCTGACTTCGTTTACCTGATCTGCTCTCTCTCTCTCGAGCGCAAAGAGAGTTGCCAACTCGAAAACTGCTGTCTACTTTTAAGCTGCCCGCGTTGCCAACTCTCCTGCTCAACTTCTAGCGCGTTGCATACTTTCGAGCGCGCCAACATGTTAACGCGCTGTTAGGTTAACAGCAAGCAGTTTGCCATTCCCTGTTAACTCTAACAGACTGTTAACTTTTGTTGTTGCTTCCCTATACAACTTTTGCAAGCAGTGCACACTCAACTCTGTTAACTTTAACATAAACTGTTAATGCTCTGTTAGCAAAAATAACAAGCAGTGCAAAATTTCGAATAAATTCAAAATTAAAATTGAAATTTCGAAAAAACTAGCGCACATAGCGGTTTCCGGCTTTTTGAAACTGATTTTTTACTATTTTCTCTGCCCAGACACCAGTTGGCAAGCTTCGCTGTGTGTATGGGTCGAGTGTAAAGAAGCCCTAAAGTTTTTGCCACTTTTTTTGAAAAACGGAAACGTGAAAATGGAAAATTCGAATTTTTCAATTTTAAAACAGTTCTGCCTTTAGCTGTACGAAATGATTTTCCCATAAGTTGAAAAATAAAGCCAGCAGAGAGAAAAATTCAAAGACAAACAGAGGGTTAGCCCTTTGAGCACTTAACCCATTAGACTTTGGGGTGTCTAGAACACTCCCTATATATACATATGTTCTATGACCTAGCCCAAACACCAATCGACTCACTTTGTCAGTGCCTTATCGCAGCTAAGATATAAAATCAAAATATCATAGGCGGCTTTTCGTTAGTCAATTTTATTTCTCCGTGTTTTCGGCTCATACGTTTTTTATTTCGATTTTAGTTTTTTCACTTCGAGAGAGTAGATGATAGAGAGAGGAAGATATATATCTCTCCGCAGAGCAAAAAAGTATATACAAAGTAAAACGCCTTTCTAATCTGGTGAATCAGTCTTGCGTGGATCGTCATGAAATCAGTGGGTGCAGTTCTCCTGCTGCTCCTCTTGCTGCAGTGGCAGCCATTGGAAGCAGCCAAGATTCTGTTCATTGTGGGCACACCGCAGCACAACAATCCCGGCTGGCTGAGCCCGCTGTACGAGTCGCTGCTGGGACGTGGTCATGCTGTGACCCTGGTGAGCACAGTGCCCGATCCATTGCTGGAGGGTTTGGAGTTCACACAGCTGGTGAACTCATATGATCTGGTGAAGAAGCACTATTCCGTTGATGGCATGGGTGGGGGCTACCAGGAGCAATGGGGCATGAAGCATATGCTTATCTGGTACGAATCTCTGCTCGGCTCCTGCCGTGCCATCCTGCTGAACTTGCCCACCAAGCTGTTGAAGGCCGAATACGATGTGATCCTCTATGATGCCACCTATGTGGTAGACTGCCTGCTCACCCTGCTGCCCGAGTATCGCATGACGCCCCTGATGGGTTTGAGCAGTGGCAAATTGACGCCGGAACTGCTGCAGTTGGTCAAGGCGGAGAACACCATCAGCATACCACGTGTGCCGCATTTCGTTAGCCAGTTCTCCTCCGACATGAGCTACTGGGAACGCATACAGAATCATATATACTATCTGGGCGACAGCTTGTAAGTAGTTTTCCATTCATTCTTCAGAGGATTACCCTGACCCCCCTTCCCTCCTTCTCAGCATTCGCTGGGGCGTTGTGCTGCCCGTACTGGATGGCATGCTGCGTGATGGCTTCGCCATGCCAGATGTGCAGCTGGTGCTGCTCAACACGCACCCCGTGCTGGACTACGTGCAGAACATGCCGCCAAATATCATCGAGGTGGGTGGCCTGCACATCCGTGGCGAGTCATCGCCTTTGCCCTCCGATCTGCAGGCATTTGTGGATCGCTATACCGAGGGCATTGTCTACATCAATCTGGAGCACATCGATCTTATACGCGAATTGACCTACAGTGCCATTATCACCATGGTCAAGGAATTCGGGCAGTTCGGTTTCATTCTCAACATGAAGAACACTCGGGATGAGCATCACTTGTTTCGCTTTGTCAATGTGCAAGCTGTGCAGGTGGAAGGCAACCTGCAGCAGGATATTCTGGGTGAGTCTTCCCAGTTGGGTCTAGTCACAGTTTCTTGAGCTGCCTGTTTCCATTCCTTCCCAGCATTGTCGCACATCAAGGCCTTCATCACACATGGCGATAGCTTCAGTCTGCAGGAGGCCATCTATAATGCGGTGCCGGTGATTGTGCAGCCACTGATCTTGGAGCAGCTCAATGTGAGTAGCGGGTTTTAATCCATCCTTAGTTTACTTAACCCCCTTCCCATCTAGAACGCCAAACGCATCGAGGAGCGCTACTTGGGCATACGAATTCCCTTCGAGGAACTCAAGGCGGACAGTTTCCTGAATGCCTTGTCCTGCCTGGTGCGCGATGGCACCTATGCGGATGCACTGCAGCAGGCACAGTTCAGTTTCCGCAGTCGCCTGGTCAAGCCGCTGTATGAGGCTGTCTGGTATGTCGAGCAGTTGGCTGCCGATCCCGATCTCTTCAAGCATCTGCAGCATCCACGCGCCCAGGAGCATAACTACTTTGTTGGCCACTCCTTCGATGTGCTGATCTGGCCGTTTCTCTTCACCATTATATTCATCTTAAACGGAATCTTTCTGCTTATGTCGAAGGACTCCAAACAGACACTTGTCTGTATTCTAAAGAAGAAGAATAGAATTGATAAGAAAGAAGACGGGGAGGATGAGCATGATAAGCCAACGGAGATCGCTAGCGAGCTGTTTGAGAAAATGGAAATGAAAATGGAAATGGAGGAGGATAAGGAGGAGTGCAAAGCCGCAGATGATGAGAAACTGGATTAGAGAACGAGGGAACTGTCGTATTATACATTTTTAAGTATTCTTTTGATGTGTGATTGCTATAAATTCTATAATTAATTTGTTTTTAGGGGAAAAAAATAAAAAATAAATTCACAATTTTTTTACATGGTATTTTTTTTTTTTAATTTATTTATTTCAAACGAATGTGGCTTTTTTAAGGGTTTTTACGAAAGTTAGTAAAAAGGGAATGAAAATCGGATGTTTAAATCCGTTTTGCAAAGCCGCAGCTTCGTGTGTGCGCGAGGGTTTTTCAAAAAATAAAAAAAAAGATTCAAACCCAAAAAAAAAAAAAAAAAAAAAACTGTTTATTGAACGATTTTCACTAAAAACTGTAGGCTTATGTTTTTCAATTTTCTCTGTTTACTGTACTTTAGTAAAATTTTCAAGTTCGTTCCTTCTTTACGGGCATGCCCGAAAAGCGCAAAAATTGTAGGGTATCTTTTTTTATTTTTTTTTTGTAACGCGTTTGCTTGGTTCGTGTCAGCACTAAAAGGACAATAACTTGGGTTAAGGAAGTGTCATCTCTATAGCAGAGTCCTCCACCTTGCAGTTATTAGTTGCCACAAAAAATTTACTTGTGGTATAAAAAATTAAATTACTGGGTGGTTAGAAGTCGCTTTGCAAAATGTCCTTTGCTATAATGAAATTGTAAAATGTCCTTTGCTATAATGAAATTGCCAACAGAGTGCTGCAGGTGACCATAAAAGTTGCATAGCAATAAGAGCTTTTCTGTCTTGAAAATAGCTCTATTTCTGCTTGTAATTTGTCCCCATAAATACTATTGGGTTGCATTTATGGTGCAGTAAATTCAATTTATCGGTGTTGACCCCAATGTTCTTATTCCCTATATCTGTTCTATATATTTTGAATTTATTTGTGCCCAAAAAACACTAATAAAGCAATACAAGTGATTTTATTAATACCCAAGCTTGAAGGCAATAAAGAAAGTCCTTGCAACCAAATACTTTTAGTCAAAACTCACACCAAAACGAATATAATAGTATTAAATTAATTTATTATTTAATACGTATACTTATACGTATTACGTATACGACTCTCTTTAAGTGAAGATCATTCATTGATCATTCATTGTTTATATATATAAAATAAATAATAATTTCAGTTCGCATTTATTGAATTTGTATTTAATAATATTTAATTGTCTCTGTTGATATTAATGTATTTATCTTTTGGATTGATTTTACGCATAAATCATAAATTATTTAAGTAACAAGTGTCTACCATAATTACTTTGCTGGATCGGGCAATTCGAAATGAATACAAATTAAATCAATTAGGCAACCTCCCAGCTGAAAAAAGGCCACGCAGCAGCTGCATAAAGTAATTTGAATATTTTATTTCGAGCACAAATCAATGAGTAACGATTTCCATTTCCACTTCGTTATTTCCGCTACTTTTGCTGAATTTTTAAGCAGCAGATTAAACTAAGCAGAACTATATTTATAATATATTTTCATTTGTATAGACTTTACATATTCTTAGCCAGCGTATCGAGGCTTAGCCACAGGCGGGTTGGCGGCTAAGTCGACCTCGAGGCAGAGAGAGACTGCGAAAGTTAACTACCCCAACCCGAGCGAGTGAATTTTATCGATTGGATAAGTTCACACATTGCCTACATTATTTGGGCGCGTGTCAGACCTGGCCTACAGTCCCCCCCCCCTCCTTGCAAGGTGCTGTCTGGGGTGTCAATGCCCCCGCCAGGCCAGGAAAAGGCAGCGAGCGCATTTTGTATGCAACATCGATTTATAGGGGGTCTTCCTACCCTGTAGATAATCATAAAGCGTAGATATTGTTGTAAACTAGTATAAAATATAATCAGCAACTAGGCCTATTGGCTTTGGCTAGGGAAAAATACTAGTCACTTGCCTTCTGTGTAGTTTCAGTTGCTTCGATGAGCAATCCCCCCCCAAATAGAGTTCCCCAACTGCAGTAACTGCTCTATTAGCTGCTGTAGCAGCCTCTACAGTTCGTAGGACTGTGTAATTACACTTCCAGCAACAACATGCAATATTACGAATTACGATAATAATTTCCATTTCTAATTTCCTTGCCAAAGGACTTTGCTGTTGCCAGTTATCAGCTCGACTGCCTCTACTACATCCTCCTCCGTCCTCCTTCATCCGGTAGGCAAAGGCAGCAACAGCAGCAACAGCAGCAACAGCAGCAACAGCAGCAACAAGCAGCAAACTCAGCAGCAGCAGCAGCAGCAACAGCAACAACAGCAGCAGCAGCAGCAATTGCAGCTAAAAAACCCGCCAGACGTTGGCATAATTCCAATGCAAATGCAATCATTGATTTTCTTAGCTTATAAACGCGAAATAACATTGCCCCAATTATCACTTGGGTGGGCTATGGGGTGGGGTGGTAAAGCTGGGGGAAATTGCGCTTTCTTGCCATATTGATCTGACTCAACTTAAAGAGTTAAATTTTAACTTATGTTTTTAGTTTTAAAAAACGCTTTAAAATGGGGAAATAAAATAGGCAGCTGTAAATTCATAATATAAATTTATAATAAATAAATAATAATAATATATATAACAACAAAGAAAAGTCCGTAAAGTCCTTCTATCTGTTTCTCTGTCTGTCTGTCTCATTGCCTGTCTGTCTGCCTGTCTGTCTGCCTGTCTGTCTGCCTGTCTGTCTGCCTGTCTGTCTGCCTGTCTGTCTGCCTGTCTGTCTGCCTGTCTGTCTGCCTGTCTGTCTGCCTGTCTGTCTGCCTGTCTGTCTGCCTGTCCTGTCTGCCTGTCTGTCTGCCTGTCTGTCTGCCTGTCTGCCTGTCTGTCTGCCTGTCTGTCTGTCTGCCTGTCTGTCTGCCTGTCTGTCTGCCTGTCTGTCTGCCTGCCTATCTGCCTGCCTGTCTGTCTGCCTGTCTGTCTGTCTGCCTGTCTGTCTGCCTGTCTGTCTGTCTGTTTGAAATCACAGATCTTAGCTAATATAAAAGTTATAGACACCAAAATTAGTATACATGCAACTATATATCATAGGCAGCTTAAGGTCATATCAAATATAGAGTGCCACGCCCACAATCTGACTATAAAGCGAAACTCTTGCAGTTCTAGGGTATGTTATAGTTTCACCTGCTTTCAGCTTCATTGAGCTCAAGTTAAATTGTTTGTTTGATCTCGTTTTGCGTTTGACAATCTCTGCGAGCTTAGTGGCAAGAGTGTAGGGTAGGCGGAAGGCGGGGGGGCGGGGCAACCCAGCAGGGAATCCGCTATAAACGTAGTGACGCGTTTTTTTCCCGATTCCAATTGAAGTTGGCTTTGTTTGTGGAACTTAACTGCGGAGGGCGGCTGGCTGTGTGGCAAAGGGATAACAAAAATTCTTTTATGCTGCCTCTCGTGGCTGCACATTAGGTAGGTAGAGGGAGAGAGAGGGGAGGGAGACACGCCCACACGCCCTGCACGCCTACACGTACGTGGATCTGTTGTTGTTGTTGTTTGTTGTAATTTGATAATGCATTTGATTAAGGAAATGAAATTTTTATTAAGGTTGTTTGCTTACCCGCTCGCTGGCAGCTCGCGCGTTTTTGCTTTTATGTTGCCAGGGAGTGTGTGTTCGTGTGTGTGTATTGCCATTTTGTTGGTTGTTCTGTTTTGTTTGCCATATTCCACACACTTCTTTCTCGACTGCTTCCGAGCGTTGCTTCCCGAGCTTCCTCCCCCCAAGTGCTGCATTTTTGTTTTCGCATAATTTCTTTGAGTGCGGTTGGATCTCTGCGATTTTTACGATGCGACCGCCAAAAGGTGGGCAAACCTACCTATACACCCAACCCACCCATCAGGCAGGTATGGTTAAGGCAAAAGGGAATCGGCGAAATGTTTGCTGTGTGTGTGTGTGTGTGTAACAGTTACTTGATTTTCCCCTAGTTTGCTTCATTTTCCTTTTTTTCATTGTGTTGCTTCGACTGTTCGCAGACAACTGTTGTTTTCGCAGGCACTGTGAAACGTATGTGCGTGTTCCTGTGTGTTTGAATACCCTGTAGATCTAGAGAATGAGTAGTTCAGAGACTTTAAGCTATTAGTCTATATATATGTCTAATATTTATACACTTTATAGACTTGAATATAAATGAAAGCGTATTTTAGTGGCACTTGCAGTTGATATAATATATAATATGACATCAAATAAATTCCCAGGGTATACCCCAGTGCCATACCCATTTATTTATCCGTATATTCTAGCCTAGCTGCCGTTCTATTTACGTTGAACTTTGCAATAAATAAATAAATCATTTAATTTCACAGTTTCCATATGCAAATTGTGTGTGCTGCGGAAAAAAACTGTATTTCATTTATTAATATATTTTTTTTTTTTTGGGGTATATGGAAATTATGCCATAAAGTGGACTGAAATCAGTGGGAAACTCCTATGCTATGGAATTATGAATGTAACGAGGAGAGTTTGTACTTGCCAATATAGAAAGGGATTTAGTTAGCATACTGTATTTATTTCTATGAAATCCTTTTCTATGCAACGGGTACCCCTTTAAATTCACACTGCAAATCAAATTTGCATACTCCCCACAATTTAATCATGGCTTATTTTCCGCTCTGCGGAATTCATCTTATTATTATTGGGGACGACTTGTCAACGCGCCTATGGAACAACGGAATTTGTTTTCAACACCGTGGCAGAAAAAAGAAGAAAAAGAAGAAAGAAAGAATGAGAAAAAAGAGAGGGAAACAAGCGAAAACAATGGGCAACCCTCTCTAACCCTTCGTGCACTACTAACTAAGTGCGCTCATTCAACTTCAAAAAAACAAACTTTTGCTATTGTTATTACGTTTTTTTTAAAGCGTTTCTTGCCGGTCATTGACTTTCTCTCAACTTTCCCAGCTTGACATTTAACGAGCAAAACAAGCAACAACACACACACACACACACACACACACACTAGCTAGTTTTCTCTTCAGAAAAAAAAGAATAATAATAACAGGCAGCGAATGTAATTTTAACATGTTAAGTGTTAGAATGAAGCCTACTTTTGCGCGCTTTCGCTTGCCCGCCCCCGCAACAACAGCAGCAGCAGCTTCACATCTCGTTGTTGCTGTTGTTGTTGTTGTTGCTGAGGTTTTCGTGTTGCTGCTGCTGCATTGTTTTTGTTGCCCCTGCCCCCTGCCTGCCTGCCTCAGACAATGTCCACGGACAACAAAAGCCATGTTGATGTTATGCTTGCCAAGACCCAGACCTCAGGTCTTGCTGCCATGCCCCCTCTGTCACCCACCCCCCTGGGATTCCCCCTATGCCTTTGCTGCGGTTGCAGTGTGCTTTGAGCATAAAAGATATTTCAGATTTTAACAGAATGATGTTAAAGCACGTGCCATGTTAAAGCAAAACGCCAAAAAGTGATGATGATGTGGGTCCCCCATGCCCGATGATAATTTGTCTAGGACAGTTGATAAATCATAGAAGTAGGATCCGCAGATCGTTTAGAGTAGTGGTGCTTCAGAAACAATAAATACCTAAATGATCATACTTATTATTCAATAAATAATTCAAATAAAAAACATTAATAACAATATATGATCATTATAATTATTTTTTCTTTAATTAAAGAGTATATTTAAAAAAATATAGCATACTTTTGTGAGTAAATTCAAGTCGTATACGTAATTATAAGTAACTGCAAGGATTTTTAGCAGAGACACAAACCACACGCCATCCTTTTGCCCCCTATGGTATGCAACACAAACTTGCTATAAAAAGTTACAGCAATATAAGTTGCCAATCGAACAATATCCCAGTTTAGTAGCTGTTATCCTTGGAGTCCTGTCTGATGCTGCCCCTGCAACATGTCTGCGTATGGGCAGCAACTCGCACCTGTTATCTATCCTATACACGAGCCTGTTATCCACGCTCTCTCAAATTAATGCGCTCTCTCAAACATGTCCCGACGCTCTCGCAAACATGTCGAGATGTCAAATGTTATGTTCGAATCCTTGGAACCTTAGGCGGCTTTCCCTGGTTTTCGAGAAAATCGCGTCGGAAAAACGTCGAAATTTGCTAAATACAATATGTTGTGTGGCACGAAGGTGCTCGCTCAGTCCCAAATGGGGCATAGTCTACTAGGTAGACCTACCCCAAAACTCACTCAGTTGGAAAAGACAATAGACCCCGTAATTACAGGCGCGGCGCGGCGTTGAAAAATCTGCGTGGCGCTTAAGTGTGTCTGTGTGTGTGTGTGAAAGTTGTTTGATTTTGTTTACGAGCGAGAGAGAGAGAGAGAGACAGTGTTGCCATTGCTGCTGCGGCTAACGGCAGGCTGGACAACGGAAACCGGAAGTGGCGCTGCATGCGGCGGATATTGCAAATTATTAACCTTTAGCTGGCCAGAGTTGGCAACCCTTTCTGCTCCGGATGTACGCCTATAACCTTTGTAAAGCTATCTGTTTTCCATTCCTCAATTGACTCTATTGCCATTCTCTCTGTCTCGCTCTCTCTCTCTCTCTTTCTAGCAACTTTCTCTTTGCGGTTATGCCAACAGCACCTGGTCGAGCGTACAAAGCGATTTATAAACGATTTTGGCCAAAACTTCTCTAGCACTGCGACCCAATATGTTTCAGCACCGCCTGCACTCTTTCTCCCTCTCTCTTATTCTCTCTCTCTCTGTCTGTGGCCCTGGTCCTTATCACCAGACTCTCCGCAAAACTTTTGTGGCAGCCCTGTTAAGTGATTTTTCTGCCGTTGCTGTTGTTGTAGCCAAATATTTGCTAATGACTTTCGACAAGCTCAAAATTTGTTGTGGGCCCTTTTTCAAAAATGAAAAATACACAGTGTGTATATACATATGTGCTATAAGGTATATATAGTATAGAGTTAACATATGTTTACCTTGCCCAAAGTTTCTATTGCTTTGCCGTAGATATACGTATGTTTTTAGAGAGGATTGGGGCAAGCAACACATGTTAGTTCACAAACAAAAATATTGTGCATAAATTAACTAATAAAAACAATAACAAAAAATATATTTAAAATGAAAATATTTTGTACTAAAATTCAATTGAAAAGCAAATGAAAAACACATTTAACTAGACAATAAAAAAATAAATATGTAAATGCATTTTATAGCCGAGATTCAAAAAAGGCTTCTCAATCAACATAAATTAGACAGTTTCCAGGGCAAATCCCTTGGCTAATTATGCGGCTTATTGAAACTTATTTAATATTATTAATAACGATAAAAAAATCCCGAACTCGGCCCGTCAAAACAAGCAAACTCAATTAACCTTTGAAGGGACATGGAAAAAAAAGTTATGACAGAGAAATAAAAATGAAAACGAAATTGAAATGGAAATGAAAATAATAATAATTACGATAATCAGGCAGACGAAACGTTAAATGCAAATTGATTTAATTTAATTGTGCAACATGCTATTAAATGCGTATAAATAGGCAGAGCTGTCCATATATACATATATACTATATATATACATATATTTGTTTGTATGTTAAATGTTGCCAAAGCGTTGCCACAAGCTGCTGACGGAACCGCAAACACGCCCAACAAGACGCAAAGCCAAATGGCTGCCCTCGCCTCTTGCCACGCCCCGCCCATTCTAGCCGGGCGCCTTCGTAAATTGCGGAATTTGAGCTTGTGGACAACGTGGCGTATGGACAATGCAAATTGAATTCCAATGACGAGAGATATCATTGATGCGTGCCTGAAATTTGCAATTCGTGTGGAAACAATCACAAAATCCATAAAAAAAAAGGAAGAAGAAGAAGAAGAAGCGCAGGAGAAGTTGACAGACAGGTCAATGAGGAAGACAGACAGACGAGCAGACAGACAGACGAGCAGACAGACAGACGAGCAGACAGACAGACGAGCAGACAGACAGAAGAGCAAACTGTAGAGACGCGCAGCAACAATTACAATGGCAATTTTGGGAGGGAACAGTCTGTGTTGCGTGCCCCAAATTGACCTCATACAGCCAGAACAAGAACAACGGGAGTAGGGGCAACAACAACAAGAACAACAAGAGCAGCAACAACAACAATTACAACAACTGCAGGCACTCGATAAATGGCCGAAAATGGCTGTTTGAGCCGCAGCCTGCAGCCAAAAAAAAAAAATAAAAGGAAAGCGTATCAACAATTTTTTACTACAGAATATCGCATTGTTAAGTGCTTAAATGTTTAAAATTTAAATAAATAATATTAATGAGTATACAAGAAATTTATGCATAATAACTCCAGCACTTTTTTGAGCTGCTTTGTAAAGCAAGTATAATAATAATAATAATAATATAGTATAATAATGCAGCACATGCTCAAATTGCGCATAGAACTTTCCACCCAATTTGCATAAGTCATAAGGCATATACACACTATATATTATATACATAGTATAATATATATAAATTCCAACTGCTTTTCATATATCGGTGGTATGCGGATTTTGGCCGTCATTATAGCCAAAACATTTCACACTTTTCGCTCGCCGCGTTGGCTTAGCTGCTTTCGTGTTGTCCTTTTTCTCTTTTTCACTGTTTCTATTTATTTCGCAGCTGTATGTCTGTGTGTGTGTGTGTTGTATTTCAACGGGATTTATCGCACTTGGACTGCGGCCGCTTTGTTTGTGGCGCGGCTTGGGAGCTGACAGGAAAATCCAAGCGACGCCAGCGTTGTCCAAAAACTGCAGCCAGCATTGGTCAGACGCGGTCGCGTTTTCTTCTTTCCTCTTTTTTTGGAGCCATGTTTAGGCAAGAGAGAGAGAGAGGGGGAGAGTACCCTATTGTGAACGTCTGCTGAATGTTTTGCCGTCAGTTTTGTAAGTCCTTCTAATGCGCCTTTTCCCTTTTTTTTTGTGTAGATTGCGACGAGGTGTTCGTTTTAATTGCATTCTTTGCGCTAGTATGTGTGTTGCTCTCTCTCTCTCCCCTTCACTCTCTCTCTCTCTTTTTCTCTCTCTGTGTGTGTTGGAAAATTGCATGTCATTTGTCACGAAGCCCATTTGCATTCGCCATTCGCCATTCGCCATTCGCCTAAGCCATATTAATGAGCGGTTGCCCCGCGTTGAGTGGGTGCCATTTGGCGCTGTGGATCGTGGAATGTAGATTGTGCTCTGGTCCATGGCCATTATCAGCACTATATCATATGACATTTAAGACACACTCCGCAATACATAGAAATGAATATATGTATATATCTGTAAGAGCAGTGTGTGACACGCTTTTAATTTGCTGCGGCTTCCGGCATGTTGCATGCCACAGACCACAAGCAGAGAGAGAGAGAGAGAGAGAGGGAGAGGAAGGGGAGCAGAGTGTAGACCAAGCCACAAGGAGCAATTAATCAGTTTACCAAAGTGAAGGACACACTTCAAAGCAACACGACACGCTAAAGAAATGAAATTTGTATTGCAAAAGGAATTGGGTTTCTGCTTTGCTTTCTCTACCCTCAAGCGGGCTGCCATTTATAAGGCTTCGATTTCGATTTTTTTTTATATATATGCGATATCTCAAGAGTTCCCACATAGTTTATGGGCACTTGCATACATATATCGCTGTTTTATGCCACCCGTAAAATGTTGAAACTTATTTCTGGCCATAAATATGGCCTCCAGATTGGCCTAATTGAGTGCAATTCAAGCTGGTCAAGTATACGCCCCGTAGTCCCCATGCCCTGTGGCCAGTGAGTGATTTTTATATCGTTTTCATTGCCTCCCTCCTCCCTCCCCCCCTCACATGCTTGTCGTTGCCCAACGATTTGTAAGGCACATAAAATATCTTGTAGTGCAATTTGTATCGACAGTTCTCGGAATACTTGAGTACGAGAATTGCCTTTAAAGCTTTATAGGGGTATCGAATAGTTCGATATATTTAAAAAGAGAATAAAATCTTATTGAAAAAAATGGCAAATCAACCCAATCAGCTGTAATTTAAAATAAATAACCAAACATTCTCTAATGATATTGTTGGATTTCAACGAAAATCCTTCAAGCCAAATGGAGAGTGCATAGCGCAAAGATCAACAATTTGGCAACTTCGTTTGCGAATTTGGCTGCCGGCGATGAGTTCGTGAGTTTGGTCAAGTATACGCCCCCTCCCCGTCCCCCTCCCCCTCCAGCCACTGCCTTAGGGCTGGGCAAGTTTTCTTGGCAAAGTTTTCGGACCAAACAATGACAACTAATAAATGAATATTGACAGGCACGACCAGCCCGAGCCAGCTCGAGTCTTGTCTGGGCCATTGGGGCTGTCAGCCTATCGACATAAGAACTTGGCTAATCGCACAGTTATCGACTTAATGGTTTTTCTTTTCAAAAAAAAAAGAAAGAGAATGAGAAAAAAAAGGAAAAAGACAAGCAAAAAGCAAAAACGAAACAAGAGAAATTTCTTATTGAAAGGCACTTTGACATGCACGATATACGCACTCAGACACACACACAAACACACACACGAGTCTCGCTTTGACCTCGAAAGGGCCAGGATCAGGCTCAGCCTCAACCTGAGGATGAGGCTATATCCATGTGCGCTCCTCAGTCGCGTCCTTTGAACTGCAAGTCAAGTCAAATGAAAAACGCACCGATGGAAACTCAAACAAAAATGGCAAATGGTTTTTTTTTTCCCCCGTTTTCCTTTTTGCTTTCTGCCTTGGGCCCTGGGGGGCTGCCTGAACCTGGCCGTATGTCGCTTCAGGGGCGTGGATGGACTATAAATAAAAGGTTGACCTCTATTGATTTCGCAGCAGGCAAAAAGGGAAACTCGTGAGTGTGTTTATCTACCATTTGTTTGGCTTTTACCTCCTTCTTTTCCTTTGCATTCGCTTTGTTTTCCTTCTCACACACACTCTCTCTCTCTCTCTCTCTCTCTTCCTTGCTTGACTTACGGCTAATGGAGAAAAATTGCGTTTTAATGAGGCGACAGCTTTATCTGCCGAGCCTAGGCGTCTATTTTCTAGCTTCCTGCCTATGATATATCTGACGGTTATGATCTTTTAAATTATTGTCAATTATGCACAATTATTTGAAATCATTTTTTTCCTCTCTCTCTTTCTTTCATTTTGTGAGCTACTTTAATTTGATTTATATGAAAATAATTGCGCATATTAGACGACAAAGTGACAGACTGACAGACTGTAAGACTGACAGCATGACAGGCACAAACACAAAATGACAGAAAATTGCACAAGCCCTCGCTAATGACAATTGATTGTCCTACTTGTACGCGTATTTGTCAGACAGTACGGGGCCCTGTTCTCAGTTCAATTCACATACTATATACGTGTGCCCAAGCCATATATGATATGACAAATTATCGTTTATTTTATTCAATTGCGCATTAAAGGCATCGCTCTACAGGCTTTCTACTTTAAATTGTTATTAATATTTTGTATACATATTATTTTTATTATACGCGCTATGCCTAGGAGTCGATAATGCCAAATTGTTGTCTGTATGAACAGCTATAGCTTAGAGATCTTAAGAGCTAAGGCTAGCAAATTTGTTGACAGTATTTCTTATGCGTGCAGGCAGCTCAAGCTGGCTTTGAAGTTTCCCCTTGTACTCTTCCCTGCTCATAAATTGTAAAAAACCTATTGCGAGCCTAAATTTAAAGTTTAAATAATAATTTTCTAAGTGTACAAAACTTATAACCTCTTTAATGATTACTGAAAGTTTCACTGTGATATGATATTAAATACAGCAGATATACTTGCTTTTATTTGCATTACTAGTGATAGTATTATTAAAACATTATTGAAATTCTCTCCCACGAAAAGTATCATAATCAAGCTGAAATGTTGAACACCTTAACGGAGCTCTGTAGTTCTCTCCCTCTGTAGTTCCCTTTGCCCTAACTGAAAGTGCAAATCGTAGAGAGAGAGTTATGCAAATTAAATTCGCATAAATGCCAAAAAATGAGATGCTGAATCAGCCCTTTTTTTTTTGTTTGTTGGAGGCAGCCAAACCAACGGTATTTCGATGAAAATACAGTTAGTGCGAAGACTCGTGCTTGTGCTGCCATTTCCAATGGAATTTGTGTGCCTCGCAATCTACTCTAGCTCTGGCGTGGTGGAATATGTGATCCCCTCCATATTTGCCATCCCGTTTCGTGGCACTGCAATTTCTTGCATTCCGCTGCGGAGGCGGCATCCAGGCTGCTGCTCCTCGTAAATATGCGTGCATATGCATAGCAACAACAACAACCGCGTAGCTAACACACACACACACACACTCATGCAGTTACCGTTACAGTTACAGTTATACAGTTACTGCTGCTGTGCATGGAGACAAACGGCGGCCATGCTGGCTCCCTGGACACGGCTCGAGCAGAAGCCAAAGCACACATGGGCCTACACAGCGAGTCGGCTTGCTTTACGACTCCATTTTGTAGCTCTCTAGATATTCGGCATATCTGTGTGTGCCGCCACGCCCCACTTCAATTTGTTGTACTTTTTTCTATGCCACTTTTGAGCGATTTATGGTAGAAAACAGTGAGACAAAAAACGGGACTCCAATAGATACAAGTGTGTGTTCCTACCTGGCAGACAATAAATTGATTTCGTTTTTTTTTAGCTGCAACAATTGCCTTATTGATTTTAATGTTTCTTTATTTCTTTCTTATTTTTTTTTCTAACAATTTCAAGGTCGGCAATAAATTCCCCAAAAAAGGTGCTGCAGCATTCCATTGTGTACCTTTTTTTCATAGGTATTTCTATATATATTTAATATATTTTTTTAAGGTATTTCTTTATATATTTTGATAGATTTTTAAAGGTATTTTTATATAATATATTTTGATAGATATTGATTGATGGCAATGGGCATTTATTGAGTGCTTGATGGTTTGAGTTTAGGCTGCAGCTGCCGCTTCATTAGGCACACTGGCACAACTTGGGCCAGTCAAATAGAAGCACATGTGTGTGTTCTACTTACATAAACAGTCTCTGGATCAGAGTGTGCTCGCTTAGGCAAAGTTGAAAGTTCATTAGTAAGCCATAAAGTAGACTATAAATTCGCGCAGCTAGAACATATGTGAGTCACACACACACACACACACACACACACACATTGAATGGCTCATTATCAACACCCACGCAGCTGGCTGTGAATCTGTTAGCCGCAACAGCAGCAACAACAACAACAACAAAGGCAGTTCAAGTGGTTTTTCCTTTTCTCTCTCTCTCTCCCTCCCTCTCTGTTTGTGTAGCATATCTTTAGGCGCCATCCAGCCACATATCTACATTTAAATTATGCAAGTTGTTGTCTACGCTCCACCAATGTCTATTTCTCTCGTTCTGTCCGCCTCTACACTCGTTCCTCTGTCTCTCTGTCTGTCTGTCTGTCCCTTTGTCCCTCTGCCTCTCAGGCCGGCTATGTCTTTGACCCAGAAGCCCACATTTGGGCCGCGTTTTACACACACACTCGCTTTGAGTGGGCTATATGCATGTGTGTGTGTGTGTGTGTGTATGCTAAACTTTTGGGGCCAGCTCACGGTTTCTTCTATACGCATTCGCACATGTTTGTCAGCCTGCAGCAATCAGTATATACACACTCTATATATATATATGTGTGTATATGCTGTCTATAAGGACTGGTTGTGCCTACCTTAGCTTACCTAAGCATTGCACGCTTTTTCTATTTGCGCCTGCTGCTGTTTATTTGTTTAAATTTAACGCATCTTCGCCCCAGTTTCACTCTCTCTCTCTTTCTCTCTCTCATTCTCTCTCTGTCTGTCTGTTGCCATGTTGCGCCTGCTTTCTATTTCTACAAAGTCAGAATTTATTTTGTAGGCGTTTCCCCCAAAAATTATGCTACAAATTTTTACACTCATTTTGCTTGTCTCTCATTTTTCGTGGGTGTTTGCGCCGCAGGGGTGTCTCCTTTTTTTTGGTTTCTTTATTTTTGTTTATTTATAGACCTAATGAATCTTAAATTAATGGCCTAGACTGTAGGAATGCGTTGTAAAAATGCGCTTTTCATTTCCTTATACAAACAATCGAAATAATTAATCGATTCTTATATTTTGATGTGCTTATACAAACAATCGAAATAATTAATCGATTATTGTATTTTTGAACTAAACATTGTGTTCCGATTTGGGCGATTTATCATTTTGTGCACATTATTCATTTGATTTGTATAATCATAGGTCAACAAACCATTTGATAGATTCATTTCGATTCCTCTCTCCCCTCCCCGCATTTTACTCATTTATTGTTTGTTTTTTTTCTTCTTCTCATTTTTTTGCTACTTTTCACTTTTGCTTTGGTTTCGCTTCATTTGTTTTCAGCCAGGCCAGGCGAAAAAATAATTTCGGCATCGCTTTTGCTCGTTTCGTTTTCACATTGCTTGAGCTTTCGTTTCGTTTCGTTTCTTTTATTTATATTTCGTTTTCAATTTTCATTCCATGAGTTTTTCTTTGTCCGGTTCTTTTGCTCGTATTTTTTGATTTCTTTTTTTTTGCTAGGTAGGGGGGGGGATAAGAGGGCCAGCGTTGTCTAACCCGTGGGCTGCGTTGCGTGAAATCGCATCAGTTGTACAAACTTTGGGGGGCGCGTTATTTAATTTGCCATTGAGGCAGTGCGCTCCATTTATTCAGTCCACGTTCAGTTCGAGTTACAGCTCTCTCTTTCTCTCTCTCTCTCTCTTTTTCAGCAATTGTGCAGCGTGTTTTTAGGCTTGATCAAATTTAATTACAGCGTTTCAAGCTTAAGAAAAAATTGCGCAAAAATTAGCAATGCGGTGTGCTCTGTGTGTGTGTGTGTGTGTAAAATCAATGTGACCTTGGCCAGCCCAAGTCAAGTCAATCAGTTCGTCCAGTGTGTGTGTGTGTGTGAGGAGGGGGGAGGGGGTAGGAGGAGGAGCGTAGACGCCTTGCGAGTCGTTGAACATGACCCAGTTCGATACTTGCTAAATAATTGATCCGTTGCTTTGGTTATTTGTGCAGGAAACACACAGCAGTTTAGAGAGCTGAGTAATTGAGAGCCCCCACCCCCCTCTCAGCCCCTCTTGGCTACGCCCCTGCCCACACGCGCCAAGAAGCAGGCTTAAGGCGCTTTAAGTATTCGTTTTCGCATCCGTATCCGCATCCGCATCTAATCCGTGGCTAATGTTGTAATTTGACGCGATTCTTAATTTGAATTTAATGCACAGCGTAGTTATCCCAGCCCAGAGCAGGTTCTATACACTCTGAATTGAATTCAGAATATCGGTAGCCTATATAACTTTGACCTTTGCAGCCCTCGACCCTGTTGCGTTTATTGAGTTAATTAATAAGTTGAATTATGCAGGCACTTCCAGCGAGTACGTACACGAAACTTTCTCACGCTTGAAGTAAGTCCAGCATAATTTAGTTTAATAATTTCACTTTATGAGCATCGTAGTACTCCATGTACTTTAAGCTAGTTTGGGCCCGCAACAGGCTCCCAAAAGTCTGCTAATGAAAGATATTTAAATTCTGAAACTTTAGACATTTTGACTTGGCCAAACTGTGCACACACACGAGCATATATTGCAGCTCTGCCAGACGCGAGTTAAAGCGTTGCCTAAGTGTGCCATAAATGTGGCTCAAATATTTAACGAGCTACTACAACGAAGACTATGCTAGCTGGCAACTTATTAGGGCAATTGTTACGCACTCGCCTCGTATATTACGCATACGCAGTGTGGTACGCAAGTAAGAGTAAGCTGTCTCTCTCTCTCTCTCTGTCTCTCTCTGTCTGGCGGGGAACTGATTCATAATTACATACTTATTTCCATTTAATGGGCACATTCACAGTTAATGCCTTTTGCGGTCTTGTGCGTCCATTTTGACTTTGCCTTTGCCTTTGCTCGCTCGTTTCTTACTTTTATCTGTGCACTTTGCTTTGCTTGTGGTCGTATTAAAAAGCATTTTTAATGCATTTTGAGTTATTGCTTGTAAAATGCGTTACTTAATGCTTAAACTAAGCTTAAACCATGGGAAACCTTTTTCCAATTAATACTTTCCTCTCTCTAACAAGTTGCCTCAGGTATCGCTTGCGCTCTTATCGTGTTATCGATTAGAGAGCAGGTAGGAAAAAGGCTTCTGGCTACACTGAACCCACATCAAATTTCCAGCTACATGAATTACTCATACGTTAACTTGCTTAACTAAAAGTTTTGCCCTGCTGATATATATATAGAGTATGGCTCGAATGGGTCTCATAAATTATGTCAATGATGCCAAATTGTTATCGCCGCGTTTGACACATGTGAAACTAACCGAACCTTGTGCATAATTAATGGCGCAGGAATTGGCAAAGAGTTCAAGGTTAGCTGATGGGATTACGATTGCACAGGCGGGAGGAGGGGGAGGCATATATAAGGCAGGGATAAGCTGAGTAAGTTGTTCGACATTGGCATATGTTGAGCAAAGTGTGTGTGTGTGTGCCAGAGAAATATGATGCGCGCTTTATTCACACACACACACAACGACAATGGCAAACAAGACGCAGAAGATGAAGAAGAAGCAGAAGCAGAAGCAACAACTTTTGTATAGCATACTTTTTAGCGAAATTATTTACATACAAATGCTGATGATGTTGATGAAAGTGGAAAGACGACGACAGGAGACAGCAGAAAGCAGACAACGCTGGCGCTGGGCAGACGCAGAGAACACTGACAGCGGCGTCCGCCCAACAAGGACATCGTCACGCCGCCGCCTTCGGGCATCTCCCTCCCTCTCTCTCCACAGGCACTTGAAACTACTGCAAGAGTGAGAGAGGGGAACTGGGGAAAATGCCTTTGCCGTTAGTTTCGTGTTGCAAATACTTTTTTGCCGAGCAAGACGACGACGACAAGTTTGTGCCTGTCTGTCTGCCATTGTGTCAGCTATCTCCCTCTCTTCCTCTCCCTCTCTCTCTCTCTAGCTGCGCCACGGTGCGTATGTGTAATGAACAAATTTTTGAGCGCGCGAAATTTCACTTGCTTTGCCATTTGATTAAGTGAAGTGCGTGTGTTACCCTACCTACTCCCCTCCCCTCTGTATATACCTCTCCCTACTTCCCTGCCAACAATTCAAATTAAATTACTAGCATAGGATTTGCATATGCGACATTGTGTGCAGCCTTGAATCCATCTGCAGAAACTGTGAAACTCAGTTTCAGACTCTGCTTGATATGCCATATTTATTGTTGGAGCAGGCGCATGAATTTCCCTTCCCCCACCTCGTTATATACTACACATATTCGGCCCATCATCACCCTCTCTTTCTCTCTAAATTACTATCTCCTATAAACATGGAAACAATCTGCGCCTTCGCACACAGCTTTGGCACACAGCTGCTGCAACATGGGGCGGGCAAAACGAATACTCGATACTCTTTCAGCACCACACACAAGTTTATGCCATTTGCCAGTGTTGGCCGGGCCAAGCCGAGTGATGCAGATGATCTGGAGATTGCCTATCAGCTGGACAAGAGTACGCAGAAGATTAATCTGAATGGCGAGGTCTATTGCAATGGGGGCAGTCAGCCGTATCTCTTTCAGGCCGTACGTAAATCCATGATTAGTGTAGTCTGCTCCTGCAGCGATATGGCGTGTGTGGCCTGGCGACAGCCACAGCCCCTGGGTAATCCTCGCTTCATACGTGCCGCCAATGAGCTGATCCTGAGCAAAGAGTCGCAGGCACTGAAGGATAAGCGTGTAGGTTTCCATATTAATCTATAGTATACACGTTTCTCATGTTCCACGTTCTGCTCTGATTAAGGTTCTGGGCATACAGACTCGTTCCAGCCTGGAGGCACTGCGTCTGGCTGCGGAATTTCTGCGCGAGAAGGTTAACTGCAGCACCTGCATGTTGGCCTATCCACATAGCCAGCAATATGAGCACATCTTCAAGCGTGCCGGCTTCATGTGCAGCGATTATAATTATTTTTGCGAAGATAAGGGAGAATTAAATATCTATGGATTGGTTGCAGATCTTCTGGCTGCTCCGGAGTTATCTGTGGTGCTGCTGGATGTCTGCACACAGAATCCCACCAGCCTTACGCCCAGCATCGATGAGTGGAAACTCATAGCGCACATTGTGAAGTGCAAGAAAATGATTCCTCTCTTCCATCTGGAATCCCATGGCATCGCTAGCGGTGATCTCAGTCAGGATACGTGGCCAGTGCGTTATTTTGCCGATTGTGGATTCGATTTTATATGTGCTCAGTCGTTTGTACAGAACTTTGGACTATATAGTGAGTGTCAGAGAGAGAGTGTAGAGCTGTCTACTTATTTCTTCTTCCTGCAGATGAGTCTCTGGGTCAGCTGATGATTGTGGCAGGGAATAAGACGCAACTGCAAACCATACGCAGCCAATTCGAGAGCATGTTACTCGATCATGGCCGGCAATGCTCATCAACCTTGGCCAGTCGCGTAGTGACCAAAATACTAAACGATCAAAGATTGCATAGAGATTGGTAAGCTATGGGGTAAGATTAGATAGGCCAAGGTATATACTCTCTTCCCGCAGGACTACCTCGCTCAAGGATGTGTATCAGAGCATGCAGCACATGCGTCTCGCTCTCAGCAATAAGCTGCAGATATTGAAGACCCCCGGCAACTGGGAATATCTGAAGCTGCAGCGTGGTCCCCATCTCTATATCAATCTGAAGCAACCACAACTAATGCAGCTGCGTAACAGACATGTCTATGTGCCAAGTGATGGACGCATCAATGTGGGTGCCCTGCGGGAGGACAATGTCTCTCATGTGGCTGAGGCCATCAACGATGTTATGTCCAGGGTTAAGAAGGAGGACCTGACCAGAATGGATACCGCCTTGCAGGCGATGCAACAGTTTCAGGCTGCCTAAGCCAAAGCTGAGTGTGAGATTATTACAAAATGCAGCTCAAATTTACAGTTAAAACATAGTATAATAGAAGTACAACTCCCCCTTCCCCTTGTCTTGTATAATATCCATGTAAATACCAACCAGTATTTCACTAGTTAAAGCATACATACTACTGGAAACTTTCTTTACATATCCCAAAAAAAATAGTAAAACTTCATGAAATGTTTCGAAATTCCTGTGAAAGTTTTATTTGTTTTTTTTTTTTGTGTACCCCTTGGCGAAATGATGAAAAATGCACTTTGTAATTCTCGTCATCGTCGCACATGTCGTGCTCGCAGCACTTATGAACGTCACATTAGAGTCAGTTGCCAGTTACTGCCAGGGAGAGACAGAGAGAGATACTCTGCGTATACGTAATGCGTTTGGGGTGTGTCAGAGGGAAGGATTATGGCAACAGCTCGTTAAACTACAGTTTAAAGGTTCTGACATGTAGTGAGCTGGCACTTTTGTGTGTGCGAGTGTGTGTGTGTGTGACAAGCAGTTGGCATATGAATTTATGCTTGTGTGTCTAATATGCTGAAATGGGCAACAATTAGAGAAAGAGAGAGAGTGGGAATTGTTTCAGAAGCAGTCCCAAAATATGCTATCATTTTATACCTATACCTTTTCTAAACTTATACTTATCTTTCAGTTTATTTGAAATACACATACCCTTTTATTTGAGCCATAAATTAATCGTGCTGGCTTTGGCTTAGTTAAGAACTCTCTGATGGAAGATACCCAACTGTTGCGCATCCCCTCCCCCCCTCACTAAATAAATGCACATAAATCGAACCCTTTTTGCGCCCCCTTGCACGTTTATCTGGCCAAATCTAACCGCAGTGGCCATAAATCTTCGCCAAGCAGCAACTTTAGACAGTAGAAAATAGATTGAAATACATTTTTTATGCCAATCCGCGTTTCGCTTTTTGGCAGAATGTCCTGTCCTGCTCTATTCTATCCTATCCCTTTTGCAAGTCGCTGGGGAATTTAGCTGGCAACTCGGGCTGCAATTTGTCAGCAAAGGGGGAGGGGGGAGGCAAGGCGGGCGGCTATAGTAGTAGTCAGTCAGTAGTCTGTGTAGTCACTGTCAGGGTCAACGACAGTCCCTTAAAGCGTTCCTAATGAACGCCATTGAGGCAACTCGACTGGCCTTTCAAGTCAGTCAGTCCACTGCGATTGCGATATATATGTATATAGTATACCCGATTTCGATTTTCTAAGCTTTTCAATTCAATTCAATTGCTTTGACAGTATCACAAGCAATAAATGTGGAAAGGGACAAGTATGTGACACACCCACACACACACACACACCCAGCCCTTGGTATTTTTGAGCGTGCGTGTGGTTTTATCATTGATTGAACTTGTTTAGACGCCTCGAAGAACTCAAATTTACACTCCGGCAACAGCTGACCCAGTTTTGGGCCCTGCACTTCTCTCCCCTTCTCTCTCTCTCTTCTCGACCGAAATCACTGGAGTGTTAAGTGAATTGAGTTTTACAGGAAAAAAAAATGTCAGCTCCTCCTGATGTCTTATGCGAATTGAATTGAATTTAATGAGAAAACAATTATCCAATCAACTTGTTGAAAAGTTCACCTAACTCATGTTGAATTTTTGAGGCCAGAACTTTTGACTTACGGAAGTGCCATGATGTGATACGGGAAAACTCTTGGTAAGACTTTGATTTATATGAGGGTCGTTTGATAAGTCCGTGACTTTTTGAATAAAATATATTTTTTTCGTCAAAGAAGCGTTTTATTTCTCAACATAATCTCCTTTTAGCTCTATACATTTAGTCCAGCGTTTTTCCAATTTTTTTATTCCTTCCAAATAATAGGTTTTCTCAAGGCCCTCAAAATAGTCGTTTGTTTCTGTGATGACCTCTTCATTTGACCCGAATCTCTTACCGCCGAGCCATTTCTTCATGTTTGGAAACAAAAAATAGTCACGGGGGCTAAATCTGGAGAATATGCTGGATGGGGTAGCAGTTCGTAGCCCAATTTATGAAATTTTGCCATGCTGACTACACACGTGTGCACCCGTGCATTGTCCTGATGGAACAGCACTTTTTTTCGCCAAATGCGGTCGTTTCTGCTTCAAATCAATATCGAATCTGTCCAAAAGCTCTGAATAATATTCGCCGGTGATCGTTTTACCCTTTTCAAGGTAATCGATGTGAATGATACCTTGTGCATCCCAAAAACTGTGGCCATGACCTTGTTGGCCGACAGACCCACCTTGGCCTTCTTTGGTGCACGTTCACCCGGAGAAACCCACTGTCTTGATTGTTCTTTGGTCTCTGGTGGTGTGGTGGATCCATGTTTCGTCTACGGTAACGAAACGGCGAAAATTCGTTTGGATTGCGGTTGAACATCGCCAAACACTCCTTTGAAATGGTCACACGGTTGCGCTTATGGTCGTGTGTGAGCAATCGCGGCACCCATCGCGCGGAAAGCTTTTCATGTCCAAATATTCATGTAAAATGTGATGTACCCGTTCAGTTGAGATGCCTACAGCCTCAGCTACCTCACGCACTTTCATTCTCCGATCATCCAATATCATTCCATGGATTTTGTCGACGATTTCTGGCATGACGACCTCTTTTGGGCGACCTGAACGTTCGGCATCACTTGTACTGGTACGACCACAACGGAACTCAGTAAACCATTTCTTAACCATTGAAATTGATGGTGCAGAGTCCCCATAATATTTATCAAGTCTTTCCTTGGTTTCGGTGATGGATTTTTTACGCAAAAATAATGCTTAATTAGCACACGAAATTCACTTTTTCCATTTTCGTTAAAATTCACGAGATCGTCTGCTTTCAATGCCTATAAAACGCAAACCAAAAAACGCAGCTTTCTCAAAATTTTACAGTCAGCTGTTAATCGATAACTGCTGACAGGAGCAGTGTTGTATTTAGAGCAGGTGCGCGGCAAATACAAAAAGTCACGGACTTATCAAACGACCCTCGTATAAAATATAAAGATGTATATGTAAGAACTTGTCTTGTCTTATGACTGCGCCATGATCTAATAGAAAAACTCTTTCCTTTTGGATTCGTTTTTAAAAAATCTTTGGTACACTCAGCATTACTCCTGGCCATGTTCATTTTATGCACTTCCGTTAACCTTTTACTGCATGTTTCGTGTCTGATTTCTCGCACACACACACACACTCATACACACACACATAAACCAATTTTCGGTAATCGTTTCGCCGCGTTTTTGTGGTTTCACATACATTTCTCAGCGGCCCTCGAGCCCGCGTTGCCGCAAGGACATGACCGCAGCGACATGCCAATTGCGGCAAGTGTTGTGGATTTTCCTAGCCCAGCCTCGTCTGGGTCTGACTCGCAAGGGAAAATGCTCCAACACTGTGCTGGAAAAGTGCTAAAAAGCGCAGCGCGCAGATTTTCACATGTGGCTGAGAAAGGAGAAAATTATTTCACTGCATTCAGTCGTGAAGTCAAGACGAGTTTATCGACTTTGGAATGCTCTATCCGCAGTGACGCTAAACAAAAAGGTCTAAATTTCCAAAATATCAAAATATTTGAAAAGGTCTATTATGATATAATTTAAATGTAGAATCACTCAGATAATCAAAACATAAACAAAAAGTCATTCCGCATGAAAATCGTTTGACTTATAAGAAAGTTATGATCGGTGAAAAAATATCAATTTTGAACAAAAAATTTACAGGGGGGACCATTGTCTAAATTTTCAAAATATCAAAAAATTTGAAAAGGTCTATTATGATATAATTTAAATGTAGAATCACTCAGATAATCAAAACATAAACAAAATGTCATTCCACATGAAAATCGTTTGAATTATAAGAAAGTTATGATCGGTGAAAAATTATCAATTTTGAACAAAAAAATTTACAGGGGGGACTATTGTCTAAATTTTCAAAATATCAAAAAATTTGAAAAGGTCTATTATGATATAATTTAAATGTAGAATCACTCAGATAATCAAAACATAAACAAAATGTCATTCCACATGAAAATCGTTTGAATTATAAGAAAGTTATGATCGGTGAAAAATTATCAATTTTGAAAAAAAAATTTCTAAATTTCCAAAATATCAAAAAATTTGAAAAGGTCTATTATGATATAATTTAAATGTAGAATCACTCAGATAATCAAAACATAAACAAAAAGTCATTCCGCATGAAAATCGTTTGAATTATAAGAAAGTTATGATCGGTGAAAAATTATCAATTTTGAACAAAAAAATTTACAGGGGGACCATTGTCTAAATTTTCAAAATATCAAAAAATTTGAAAAGGTCTATTATGATATAATTTAAATGTAGAATCACTCAGATAATCAAAACATAAACAAAAAGTCATTCCACATGAAAATCGTTTGAATTATAAGAAAGTTATGATCGGTGAAAAATTATCAATTTTGAACAAAAAATTTACAGGGGGGACCATTGTCTAAATTTCCAAAATATCAACAAATTTGAAAAGGTCTATTATGATATAATTTAAATGTAGAATCACTCAGATAATCAAAACATAAACAAAAAGTCATTCCGCATGAAAATCGTTTGAATTATAAGAAAGTTATGGTCGGTGAAAAATTATCAATTTTGAAAAAAAAATTTCTAAATTTTCAAAATATCAAAAAATTTGAAAATGTCTATTATGATATAATTTAAATGTAGAATCACTCAGATAATCAAAACATAAACAAAAAGTCATTCCGCATGAAAATCGTTTGAATTATAAGAAAGTTATGATCGGTGAAAAATTATCAATTTTGAACAAAAAATTTACAGGGGGGACCATTGTCTAAATTTTCAAAATATCAAAAAATTTGAAAAGGTCTATTATGATATAATTTAAATGTAGAATCACTCAGATAATCAAAACATAAACAAAAAGCCATTCCGCATGAAAATCGTTTGAATTATAAGAAAGTTATGGTCGGTGAAAAATTATCAATTTTGAACAAAAAAAAAAATTTCTAAATTTTCAAAATATCAAAAAATTTGAAAAGGTCTATTATGATATAATTTAAATGTAGAATCACTCAGATAATCAAAACATAAACAAAAAGTCATTCCGCATGAAAATCGTTTGAATTATAAGAAAGTTATGATCGGTGAAAAATTATCAATTTTGAAAAAAAAATTTCTAAATTTTCAAAATATCAAAAAATTTGAAAATGTCTATTATGATATAATTTAAATGTAGAATCACTCAGATAATCAAAACATAAACAAAAAGTCATTCCGCATGAAAATCGTTTGAATTATAAGAAAGTTATGATCGGTGAAAAATTATCAATTTTGAACAAAAAATTTACAGGGGGGACCATTGTCTAAATTTTCAAAATATCAAAAAATTTGAAAAGGTCTATTATGATATAATTTAAATGTAGAATCACTCAGATAATCAAAACATAAACAAAAAGTCATTCCGCATGAAAATCGTTTGAATTATAAGAAAGTTATGGTCGGTGAAAAATTATCAATTTTGAAAAAAAAAATTTCTAAATTTTCAAAATATCAAAAAATTTGAAAAGGTCTATTATGATATAATTTAAATGTAGAATCACTCAGATAATCAAAACATAAACAAAAAGTCATTCCGCATGAAAATCGTTTGAATTATAAGAAAGTTATGATCGGTGAAAAATTATCAATTTTGAACAAAAAATTTACAGGGGGGACCATTGTCTAAATTTTCAAAATATCAAAAAATTTGAAAACGTCTATTATGATATAATTTAAATGTAGAATCACTCAGATAATCAAAACATAAACAAAAAGTCATTCCGCATGAAAATCGTTTGAATTATAAGAAAGTTATGGTCGGTGAAAAATTATCAATTTTGAACAAAAAAAAAGACCATTGTCTAAATTTTCAAAATATCAAAAAATTTGAAAAGGTCTATTATGATATAATTTAAATGTAGAATCACTCAGATAATCAAAACATAAACAAAAAGTCATTCCGCATGAAAATCGTTTGAATTATAAGAAAGTTATGATCGGTGAAAAATTATCAATTTTGAAAAAAAATTTCTAAATTTTCAAAATATCAAAAAATTTGAAAAGGTCTATTATGATATAATTTAAATGTAGAATCACTCAGATAATCAAAACATAAACAAAAAGTCATTCCGCATGAAAATCGTTTGAATTATAAGAAAGTTATGATCGGTGAAAAATTATCAATTTTGAACAAAAAATTTACAGGGGGGACCATTGTCTAAATTTTCAAAATATCAAAAAATTTGAAAAGG
The DNA here is from genome assembly GCA_018904105.1 of Zaprionus tsacasi. Lineage (NCBI taxonomy): Eukaryota > Metazoa > Arthropoda > Insecta > Diptera > Drosophilidae > Zaprionus > Zaprionus tsacasi. The sequence goes on from JAEIFR010000122.1 coordinate 1,370,652, forward strand.
TCTATTATGATATAATTTAAATGTAGAATCACTCAGATAATCAAAACATAAACAAAAAGTCATTCCGCATGAAAATCGTTTGAATTATAAGAAAGTTATGGTCGGTGAAAAATTATCAATATTGAACAAAAAATTTCTAAATTTTCAAAATATCAAAAAATTTGAAAATGTCTATTATGATATAATTTAAATGTAGAATCACTCAGATAATCAAAACATAATTATAAGAAAGTTATGGTCGGTGAAAAATTATCAATTTTGAACAAAAAAAGGAATTTCTAAATTTTCAAAATATCAAAAAATTTGAAAATGTCTATTATGATATAATTTAAATGTAGAATCACTCAGATAATCAAAACATAATTATAAGAAAGTTATGGTCGGTGAAAAATTATCAATTTTGAAAAAAAAATTTCTAAATTTTCAAAATATCAAAAAATTTGAAAATGTCTATTATGATATAATTTAAATGTAGAATCACTCAGATAATCAAAACATAAACAAAAAGTCATTCCGCATGAAAATCGTTTGAATTATAAGAAAGTTATGATCGGTGAAAAATTATCAATTTTGAACAAAAAATTTACAGGGGGGACCATTGTCTAAATTTTCAAAATATCAAAAAATTTGAAAAGGTCTATTATGATATAATTTAAATGTAGAATCACTCAGATAATCAAAACATAAACAAAAAGTCATTCCGCATGAAAATCGTTTGAATTATAAGAAAGTTATGGTCGGTGAAAAATTATCAATTTTGAACAAAACAAAAAATTTCTAAATTTTCAAAATATCAAAAAATTTGAAAATGTCTATTATGATATAATTTAAATGTAGAATCACTCAGATAATCAAAACATAAACAAAAAGTCATTCCGCATGAAAATCGTTTGAATTATAAGAAAGTTATGATCGGTGAAAAATTATCAATTTTGAACAAAAAAATTTACAGGGGGACCATTGTCTAAATTTTCAAAATATCAAAAAATTTGAAAACGTCTATTATGATATAATTTAAATGTAGAATCGCTCAGATAATCAAAACATAAACAAAAAGTCATTCCGCATGAAAATCGTTTGAATTATAAGAAAGTTATGATCGGTGAAAAATTATCAATTTTGCAAAAAAAATTTCTAAATTTTCAAAATATCAAAAAATTTGAAAAGGTCTATTATGATATAATTTAAATGTAGAATCACTCAGATAATCAAAACATAAACAAAAAGTCATTCCGCATGAAAATCGTTTGAATTATAAGAAAGTTATGATCGGTGAAAAATTATCAATTTTGAACAAAAAATTTACAGGGGGACCATTGTCTAAATTTTCAAAATATCAAAAAATTTGAAAACGTCTATTATGATATAATTTAAATGTAGAATCACTCAGATAATCAAAACATAAACAAAAAGTCATTCCGCATGAAAATCGTTTGAATTATAAGAAAGTTATGATCGGTGAAAAAATTATCAATTTTGAACAAAAAAATTTACAGGGGGGACCATTGTCTAAATTTTCAAAATATCAAAAAATTTGAAAAGGTCTATTATGATATAATTTAAATGTAGAATCACTCAGATAATCAAAACATAAACAAAAAGTCATTCCGCATGAAAATCGTTTGAATTATAAGAAAGTTATGGTCGGTGAAAAATTATCAATTTTGAAAAAAAATTTCTAAATTTTCAAAATATCAAAAAATTTGAAAATGTCTATTATGATATAATTTAAATGTAGAATCACTCAGATAATCAAAACATAAACAAAAAGTCATTCCGCATGAAAATCGTTTGAATTATAAGAAAGTTATGATCGGTGAAAAATTATCAATTTTGAACAAAAAATTTACAGGGGGGACCATTGTCTAAATTTTCAAAATATCAAAAAATTTGAAAAGGTCTATTATGATATAATTTAAATGTAGAATCACTCAGATAATCAAAACATAAACAAAAAGCCATTCCGCATGAAAATCGTTTGAATTATAAGAAAGTTATGGTCGGTGAAAAATTATCAATTTTGAAAAAAAAATTTCTAAATTTTCAAAATATCAAAAAATTTGAAAAGGTCTATTATGATATAATTTAAATGTAGAAACACTCAGATAATCAAAACATAAACAAAAAGTCATTCCGCATGAAAATCGTTTGAATTATAAGAAAGTTATGATCGGTGAAAAATTATCAATTTTGAACAAAAAATTTACAGGGGGGACCATTGTCTAAATTTTCAAAATATCAAAAAATTTGAAAAGGTCTATTATGATATAATTTAAATGTAGAATCACTCAGATAATCAAAACATAAACAAAAAGTCATTCCGCATGAAAATCGTTTGAATTATAAGAAAGTTATGGTCGGTGAAAAATTATCAATTTTGAAAAAAAAATTTCTAAATTTTCAAAATATCAAAAAATTTGAAAATGTCTATTATGATATAATTTAAATGTAGAATCACTCAGATAATCAAAACATAAACAAAAAGCCATTCCGCATGAAAATCGTTTGAATTATAAGAAAGTTATGGTCGGTGAAAAATTATCAATTTTGAAAAAAAAAATTTCTAAATTTTCAAAATATCAAAAAATTTGAAAATGTCTATTATGATATAATTTAAATGTAGAATCACTCAGATAATCAAAAAATAAACAAAAAGTCATTCCGCATGAAAATCGTTTGAATTATAAGAAAGTTATGATCGGTGAAAACTTATCAATTTTGAACAAAAAATTTACAGGGGGGACCATTGTCTAAATTTTCAAAATATCAAAAAATTTGAAAAGGTCTATTATGATATAATTTAAATGTAGAATCACTCAGATAATCAAAACATAAACAAAAAGTCATTCCGCATGAAAATCGTTTGAATTATAAGAAAGTTATGGTCGGTGAAAAATTATCAATTTTGAAAAAAATTTCTAAATTTTCAAAATATCAAAAAATTTGAAAATGTCTATTATGATATAATTTAAATGTAGAATCACTCAGATAATCAAAACATAAACAAAAAGTCATTCCGCATGAAAATCGTTTGAATTATAAGAAAGTTATGATCGGTGAAAAATTATCAATTTTGAACAAAAAATTTACAGGGGGGACCATTGTCTAAATTTTCAAAATATCAAAAAATTTGAAAACGTCTATTATGATATAATTTAAATGTAGAATCGCTCAGATAATCAAAACATAAACAAAAAGTCATTCCGCATGAAAATCGTTTGAATTATAAGAAAGTTATGATCGGTGAAAAATTATCAATTTTGAACAAAAAATTTCTAAATTTTCAAAATATCAAAAAATTTGAAAAGGTCTATTATGATATAATTTAAATGTAGAATCACTCAGATAATCAAAACATAAACAAAAAGTCATTCCGCATGAAAATCGTTTGAATTATAAGAAAGTTATGATCGGTGAAAAATTATCAATTTTGAAAAAAAAATTTCTAAATTTTCAAAATATCAAAAAATTTTAAAATGTCTATTATGATATAATTTAAATGTAGAATCACTCAGATAATCAAAAAATAAACAAAAAGTCATTCCGCATGAAAATCGTTTGAATTATAAGAAAGTTATGATCGGTGAAAACTTATCAATTTTGAACAAAAAATTTACAGGGGGGACCATTGTCTAAATTTTCAAAATATCAAAAAATTTGAAAAGGTCTATTATGATATAATTTAAATGTAGAATCACTCAGATAATCAAAACATAAACAAAAAGTCATTCCGCATGAAAATCGTTTGAATTATAAGAAAGTTATGGTCGGTGAAAAATTATCAATATTGAACAAAAAATTTCTAAATTTTCAAAATATCAAAAAATTTGAAAAGGTCTATTATGATATAATTTAAATGTAGAATCACTCAGATAATCAAAACATAAACAAAAAGTCATTCCGCATGAAAATCGTTTGAATTATAAGAAAGTTATGATCGGTGAAAAATTATCAATTTTGAACAAAAAATTTACAGGGGGGACCATTGTCTAAATTTTCAAAATATCAAAAAATTTGAAAACGTCTATTATGATATAATTTAAATGTAGAATCGCTCAGATAATCAAAACATAAACAAAAAGTCATTCCGCATGAAAATCGTTTGAATTATAAGAAAGTTATGATCGGTGAAAAATTATCAATTTTGAACAAAAAATTTACAGGGGGGACCATTGTCTAAATTTTCAAAATATCAAAAAATTTGAAAAGGTCTATTATGATATAATTTAAATGTAGAATCACTCAGATAATCAAAACATAAACAAAAAGTCATTCCGCATGAAAATCGTTTGAATTATAAGAAAGTTATGATCGGTGAAAAATTATCAATTTTGAACAAAAAATTTCTAAATTTTCAAAATATCAAAAAATTTGAAAAGGTCTATTATGATATAATTTAAATGTAGAATCACTCAGATAATCAAAACATAAACAAAAAGTCATTCCGCATGAAAATCGTTTGAATTATAAGAAGTTATGATCGGTGAAAAATTATCAATTTTGAACAAAAAATTTACAGGGGGGACCATTGTCTAAATTTTCAAAATATCAAAAAATTTGAAAACATCTATTATGATATAATTTAAATGTAGAATCGCTCAGATAATCAAAACATAAACAAAAAGTCATTCCGCATGAAAATCGTTTGAATTATAAGAAAGTTATGATCGGTGAAAAATTATCAATTTTGAACAAAAAATTTCTAAATTTTCAAAATATCAAAAAATTTGAAAAGGTCTATTATGATATAATTTAAATGTAGAATCACTCAGATAATCAAAACATAAACAAAAAGTCATTCCGCATGAAAATCGTTTGAATTATAAGAAGTTATGATCGGTGAAAAATTATCAATTTTGAACAAAAAATTTACAGGGGGGACCATTGTCTAAATTTTCAAAATATCAAAAAATTTGAAAAGGTCTATTATGATATAATTTAAATGTAGAATCACTCAGATAATCAAAACATAAACAAAAAGCCATTCCGCATGAAAATCGTTTGAATTATAAGAAAGTTATGGTCGGTGAAAAATTATCAATTTTGAAAAAAAAATTTCTAAATTTTCAAAATATCAAAAAATTTGAAAATGTCTATTATGATATAATTTAAATGTAGAATCACTCAGATAATCAAAAAATAAACAAAAAGTCATTCCGCATGAAAATCGTTTGAATTATAAGAAAGTTATGATCGGTGAAAACTTATCAATTTTGAACAAAAAATTTACAGGGGGGACCATTGTCTAAATTTTCAAAATATCAAAAAATTTGAAAAGGTCTATTATGATATAATTTAAATGTAGAATCACTCAGATAATCAAAACATAAACAAAAAGCCATTCCGCATGAAAATCGTTTGAATTATAAGAAAGTTATGGTCGGTGAAAAATTATCAATTTTGAAAAAAATTTCTAAATTTTCAAAATATCAAAAAATTTGAAAATGTCTATTATGATATAATTTAAATGTAGAATCACTCAGATAATCAAAACATAAACAAAAAGTCATTCCGCATGAAAATCGTTTGAATTATAAGAAAGTTATGATCGGTGAAAAATTATCAATTTTGAACAAAAAATTTACAGGGGGGACCATTGTCTAAATTTTCAAAATATCAAAAAAATTTGAAAACGTCTATTATGATATAATTTAAATGTAGAATCGCTCAGATAATCAAAACATAAACAAAAAGTCATTCCGCATGAAAATCGTTTGAATTATAAGAAAGTTATGATCGGTGAAAAATTATCAATTTTGAACAAAAAATTTCTAAATTTTCAAAATATCAAACAATTTGAAAAGGTCTATTATGATATAATTTAAATGTAGAATCACTCAGATAATCAAAACATAAACAAAAAGTCATTCCGCATGAAAATCGTTTGAATTATAAGAAAGTTATGATCGGTGAAAAATTATCAATTTTGAAAAAAAAAATTACAGGGGGGACCATTGTCTAAATTTTCAAAATATCAAAAAATTTGAAAAGGTCTATTATGATATAATTTAAATGTAGAATCACTCAGATAATCAAAACATAAACAAAAAGTCATTCCGCATGAAAATCGTTTGAATTATAAGAAAGTTATGATCGGTGAAAAATTATCAATTTTGAACAAAAAATTTACAGGGGGACCATTGTCTAAATTTTCAAAATATCAAAAAATTTGAAAAGGTCTATTATGATATAATTTAAATGTAGAATCACTCAGATAATCAAAACATAAACAAAAAGTCATTCCGCATGAAAATCGTTTGAATTATAAGAAAGTTATGATCGGTGAAAAATTATCAATTTTGAACAAAAATTTCTAAATTTTCAAAATATCAAAAAATTTGAAAAGGTCTATTATGATATAATTTAAATGTAGAATCACTCAGATAATCAAAACATAAACAAAAAGTCATTCCGCATGAAAATCGTTTGAATTATAAGAAGTTATGATCGGTGAAAAATTATCAATTTTGAACAAAAAATTTACAGGGGGACCATTGTCTAAATTTTCAAAATATCAAAAAATTTGAAAAGGTCTATTATGATATAATTTAAATGTAGAATCACTCAGATAATCAAAACATAAACAAAAAGCCATTCCGCATGAAAATCGTTTGAATTATAAGAAAGTTATGGTCGGTGAAAAATGATCAATTTTGAAAAAAAAATTTCTAAATTTTCAAAATATCAAAAAATTTGAAAATGTCTATTATGATATAATTTAAATGTAGAATCACTCAGATAATCAAAACATAAACAAAAAGTCATTCCGCATGAAAATCGTTTGAATTATAAGAAAGTTATGATCGGTGAAAAATTATCAATTTTGAACAAAAAATTTACAGGGGGGACCATTGTCTAAATTTTCAAAATATCAAAAAATTTGAAAAGGTCTATTATGATATAATTTAAATGTAGAATCACTCAGATAATCAAAATATAAACAAAAAGCCATTCCTCATGAAAATCGTTTGAATTATAAGAAAGTTATGGTCGGTGAAAAATTATCAATTTTGAAAAAAAAATTTCTAAATTTTCAAAATATCAAAAAATTTGAAAATGTCTATTATGATATAATTTAAATGTAGAATCACTCAGATAATCAAAACATAAACAAAAAGTCATTCCGCATGAAAATCGTTTGAATTATAAGAAAGTTATGATCGGTGAAAAATTATCAATTTTGAACAAAAAATTTACAGGGGGGACCATTGTCTAAATTTTCAAAATATCAAAAAATTTGAAAACGTCTATTATGATATAATTTAAATGTAGAATCGCTCAGATAATCAAAACATAAACAAAAAGTCATTCCGCATGAAAATCGTTTGAATTATAAGAAAGTTATGATCGGTGAAAAATTATCAATTTTGAACAAAAAATTTCTAAATTTTCAAAATATCAAAAAATTTGAAAAGGTCTATTATGATATAATTTAAATGTAGAATCACTCAGATAATCAAAACATAAACAAAAAGTCATTCCGCATGAAAATCGTTTGAATTATAAGAAAGTTATGATCGGTGAAAAATTATCAATTTTGAACAAAAAATTTACAGGGGGGACCATTGTCTAAATTTTCAAAATATCAAAAAATTTGAAAAGGTCTATTATGATATAATTTAAATGTAGAATCACTCAGATAATCAAAACATAAACAAAAAGTCATTCCGCATGAAAATCGTTTGAATTATAAGAAAGTTATGATCGGTGAAAAATTATCAATTTTGAACAAAAAATTTACAGGGGGGACCATTGTCTAAATTTTCAAAATATCAAAAAATTTGAAAAGGTCTATTATGATATAATTTAAATGTAGAATCACTCAGATAATCAAAACATAAACAAAAAGTCATTCCGCATGAAAATCGTTTGAATTATAAGAAAGTTATGATCGGTGAAAAATTAACAATTTTGAACAAAAAATTTACAGGGGGACCATTGTCTAAATTTTCAAAATATCAAAAAATTTGAAAAGGTCTATTATGATATAATTTAAATGTAGAATCACTCAGATAATCAAAACATAAACAAAAAGTCATTCCGCATGAAAATCGTTTGAATTATAAGAAAGTTATGATCGGTGAAAAATTATCAATTTTGAACAAAAAAATTTACAGGGGGGACCTTTGTCTAAATTTTCAAAATATCAAAAAATTTGAAAAGGTCTATTATGATATAATTTAAATGTAGAATCACTCAGATAATCAAAACATAAACAAAAAGTCATTCCGCATGAAAATCGTTTGAATTATAAGAAAGTTATGATCGGTGAAAAAATATCAATTTTGAACAAAAAAATTTACAGGGGGGACCATTGTCTAAATTTTCAAAATATCAAAAAAATTGAAAAGGTCTATTATGATATAATTTAAATGTAGAAACACTCAGATAATCAAAACATAAACAAAAAGTCATTCCGCATGAAAATCGTTTGAATTATAAGAAAGTTATGATCGGTGAAAAATTAACAATTTTGAACAAAAAATTTACAGGGGGGACCATTGTCTAAATTTTCAAAATATCAAAAAATTTGAAAAGGTCTATTATGATATAATTTAAATGTAGAATCACTCAGATAATCAAAACATAAACAAAAAGTCATTCCGCATGAAAATCGTTTGAATTATAAGAAAGTTATGGTCGGTGAAAAATTATCAATTTTGAAAAAAAAATTTCTAAATTTTCAAAATATCAAAAAATTTGAAAATGTCTATTATGATATAATTTAAATGTAGAATCACTCAGATAATCAAAACATAAACAAAAAGTCATTCCGCATGAAAATCGTTTGAATTATAAGAAAGTTATGATCGGTGAAAAATTATCAATTTTGAACAAAAAATTTACAGGGGGGACCATTGTCTAAATTTTCAAAATATCAAAAAATTTGAAAAGGTCTATTATGATATAATTTAAATGTAGAATCACTCAGATAATCAAAACATAAACAAAAAGTCATTCCGCATGAAAATCGTTTGAATTATAAGAAAGTTATGATCGGTGAAAAAATATCAATTTTGAACAAAAAATTTACAGGGGGGACCATTGTCTAAATTTTCAAAATATCAAAAAAATTGAAAAGGTCTATTATGATATAATTTAAATGTAGAAACACTCAGATAATCAAAACATAAACAAAAAGTCATTCCGCATGAAAATCGTTTGAATTATAAGAAAGTTATGATCGGTGAAAAATTATCAATTTTGAACAAAAAATTTACAGGGGGGACCATTGTCTAAATTTTCAAAATATCAAAAAATTTGAAAAGGTCTATTATGATATAATTTAAATGTAGAATCACTCAGATAATCAAAACATAAACAAAAAGTCATTCCGCATGAAAATCGTTTGAATTATAAGAAAGTTATGGTCGGTGAAAAATTATCAATTTTGAAAAAAAATTTGAATTTTCTAAATTTTCAAAATATCAAAAAATTTGAAAATGTCTATTATGATATAATTTAAATGTAGAATCACTCAGATAATCAAAACATAAACAAAAAGTCATTCCGCATGAAAATCGTTTGAATTATAAGAAAGTTATGATCGGTGAAAAATTATCAATTTTGAACAAAAAATTTACAGGGGGGACCATTGTCTAAATTTTCAAAATATCAAAAAATTTGAAAAGGTCTATTATGATATAATTTAAATGTAGAATCACTCAGATAATCAAAACATAAACAAAAAGTCATTCCGCATGAAAATCGTTTGAATTATAAGAAAGTTATGGTCGGTGAAAAATTATCAATTTTGAAAAAAAAATTTACGGGGCCATTGTCTAAATTTTCAAAATATCAAAAAATTTGAAAAGGTCTATTATGATATAATTTAAATGTAGAATCACTCAGATAATCAAAACATAAACAAAAAGTCATTCCGCATGAAAATCGTTTGAATTATAAGAAAGTTATGGTCGGTGAAAAATTATCAATTTTGAAAAAAAATTTCTAAATTTTCAAAATATCAAAAAATTTGAAAATGTCTATTATGATATAATTTAAATGTAGAATCACTCAGATAATCAAAACATAAACAAAAAGTCATTCCGCATGAAAATCGTTTGAATTATAAGAAAGTTATGATCGGTGAAAAATTATCAATTTTGAACAAAAAATTTACAGGGGGGACCATTGTCTAAATTTTCAAAATATCAAAAAATTTGAAAAGGTCTATTATGATATAATTTAAATGTAGAATCACTCAGATAATCAAAACATAAACAAAAAGTCATTCCGCATGAAAATCGTTTGAATTATAAGAAAGTTATGATCGGTGAAAAAATATCAATTTTGAACAAAAAATTTACAGGGGGGACCATTGTCTAAATTTTCAAAATATCAAAAAAATTGAAAAGGTCTATTATGATATAATTTAAATGTAGAAACACTCAGATAATCAAAACATAAACAAAAAGTCATTCCGCATGAAAATCGTTTGAATTATAAGAAAGTTATGATCGGTGAAAAATTAACAATTTTGAACAAAAAATTTACAGGGGGGACCATTGTCCTAAATTTTCAAAATATCAAAAAATTTGAAAAGGTCTATTATGATATAATTTAAATGTAGAATCACTCAGATAATCAAAACATAAACAAAAAGTCATTCCGCATGAAAATCGTTTGAATTATAAGAAAGTTATGGTCGGTGAAAAATTATCAATTTTGAAAAAAAAATTTCTAAATTTTCAAAATATCAAAAAATTTGAAAATGTCTATTATGATATAATTTAAATGTAGAATCACTCAGATAATCAAAACATAAACAAAAAGTCATTCCGCATGAAAATCGTTTGAATTATAAGAAAGTTATGATCGGTGAAAAATTATCAATTTTGAACAAAAAATTTACAGGGGGGACCATTGTCTAAATTTTCAAAATATCAAAAAATTTGAAAAGGTCTATTATGATATAATTTAAATGTAGAATCACTCAGATAATCAAAACATAAACAAAAAGTCATTCCGCATGAAAATCGTTTGAATTATAAGAAAGTTATGATCGGTGAAAAAATATCAATTTTGAACAAAAAATTTCTAAATTTTCAAAATATCAAAAAAATTGAAAAGGTCTATTATGATATAATTTAAATGTAGAAACACTCAGATAATCAAAACATAAACAAAAAGTCATTCCGCATGAAAATCGTTTGAATTATAAGAAAGTTATGATCGGTGAAAAATTATCAATTTTGAACAAAAAATTTACAGGGGGGACCATTGTCTAAATTTTCAAAATATCAAAAAATTTGAAAAGGTCTATTATGATATAATTTAAATGTAGAATCACTCAGATAATCAAAACATAAACAAAAAGTCATTCCGCATGAAAATCGTTTGAATTATAAGAAAGTTATGATCGGTGAAAAATTATCAATTTTGAACAAAAATTTATTTAAGGGGGACCATTGTCTAAATTTTCAAAATATCAAAAAATTTGAAAAGGTCTATTATGATATAATTTAAATGTAGAATCACTCAGATAATCAAAACATAAACAAAAAGTCATTCCGCATGAAAATCGTTTGAATTATAAGAAAGTTATGGTCGGTGAAAAATTATCAATTTTGAAAAAAAATTTCTAAATTTTCAAAATATCAAAAAATTTGAAAATGTCTATTATGATATAATTTAAATGTAGAATCACTCAGATAATCAAAACATAAACAAAAAGTCATTCCGCATGAAAATCGTTTGAATTATAAGAAAGTTATGATCGGTGAAAAATTATCAATTTTGACACAAAAATTTACAGGGGGGACCATTGTCTAAATTTTCAAAATATCAAAAAATTTGAAAAGGTCTATTATGATATAATTTAAATGTAGAATCACTCAGATAATCAAAACATAAACAAAAAGTGCATTCCGCATGAAAATCGTTTGAATTATAAGAAAGTTATGATCGGTGAAACCTTCTCCCAATTTTGAAAAAAAATTACGGGGGACCATTGTCTAAATTTTCAAAATATCAAAAAATTTGCACAAATAGGTCTATTATGATATAATTTAAATGTAGAATCACTCAGATAAGCAAAACGTAAACAGAAAAGTCATTCCGCTGAAAATCGGTTTCAATTACTAAGAAAGTTATGATCGGTGAAAAATGCTATCACATTTGAACTAAAAACGTTGATTTGAATAACTTCAAAATATTAGAACGATCGGATTGTTATTTGGGGATATGTTTATATGGTTTAGAAACATACCAAAGCAGAACTTCTAAGTTTAATACTTTTTAAAAATCGTAAATTACCGCATTTGGGGAGGTGGGCGTGGTTCGAACATTTAAATAAACTTCACCTTATCGGTTAAAGGAACTTCCATTTTCAAAATTTGGTGCCTTAGCTATTTTAAATAGCAAAAATTGAGATCCGTTCCCTGATATAATAAATGTAGACAGACAGACGGAACATGTCTCATATCGACTCGGCTAGTGATCCTGAGCAAGAATATATATACTTTGTGGGGTGGCCATGCCTACTTATTCCTGTTATCAAAACATTTGACAAAGGTCTATTATGATATACTTTAAATGTAGAATTTTCAGATGGTCAAAGCGTAAACAAAAAGTCATTCCGCATGAAAATCGTTTGAATTATAAGAAAGTTATGATCGGTGAAAAAATATCAATTTTGAACAAAAAATTTACAGGGGGGACCATTGTCTAAATTTTCAAAATATCAAAAAAATTGAAAAGGTCTATTATGATATAATTTAAATGTAGAATCACTCAGATAATCAAAACATAAACAAAAAGTCATTCTGCATGAAAATCGTTTGAATTATAAGAAAGTTATGATCGGTGAAAAAATATCAATTTTGAACAAAAAATTTACAGATTTACAAAATTTAAATTTTCAAAATATCAAAAAATTTGAAAAGGTCTATTATGATATAATTTAAATGTAGAATCACTCAGATAATCAAAACATAAACAAAAAGTCATTCCGCATGAAAATCGTTTGAATTATAAGAAAGTTATGATCGGTGAAAAATATCAATTTTGAACAAAAAAATTTACAGGGGGGACCATTGTCTAAATTTTCAAAATATCAAAAAAATTGAAAAGGTCTATTATGATATAATTTAAATGTAGAAACACTCAGATAATCAAAACATAAACAAAAAGTCATTCCGCATGAAAATCGTTTGAATTATAAGAAAGTTATGATCGGTGAAAAATTATCAATTTTGAACAAAAAATTTACAGGGGGGACCATTGTCCAAAATTTTCAAAATATCAAAAAATTTGAAAAGGTCTATTATGATATAATTTAAATGTAGAATCACTCAGATAATCAAAACATAAACAAAAAGTCATTCCGCATGAAAATCGTTTGAATTATAAGAAAGTTATGGTCGGTGAAAAATTATCAATTTTGAAAAAAAATTTCTAAATTTTCAAAATATCAAAAAATTTGAAAATGTCTATTATGATATAATTTAAATGTAGAATCACTCAGATAATCAAAACATAAACAAAAAGTCATTCCGCATGAAAATCGTTTGAATTATAAGAAAGTTATGATCGGTGAAAAATTATCAATTTTGAACAAAAAAATTTACAGGGGGGACCATTGTCTAAATTTTCAAAATATCAAAAAATTTGAAAAGGTCTATTATGATATAATTTAAATGTAGAATCACTCAGATAATCAAAACATAAACAAAAAGTCATTCCGCATGAAAATCGTTTGAATTATAAGAAAGTTATGATCGGTGAAAAATTATCAATTTTGAACAAAAAATTTACAGGGGGGACCATTGTCTAAATTTTCAAAATATCAAAAAATTTGAAAAGGTCTATTATGATATAATTTAAATGTAGAAACACTCAGATAATCAAAACATAAACAAAAAGTCATTCCGCATGAAAATCGTTTGAATTATAAGAAAGTTATGATCGGTGAAAAATTATCAATTTTGAACAAAAAAATTTACAGGGGGGACCATTGTCTAAATTTTCAAAATATCAAAAAATTTGAAAAGGTCTATTATGATATAATTTAAATGTAGAATCACTCAGATAATCAAAACATAAACAAAAAGTCATTCCGCATGAAAATCGTTTGAATTATAAGAAAGTTATGATCGGTGAAAAATTATCAATTTTGAACAAAAAATTTACAGGGGGGACCATTGTCTAAATTTTCAAAATATCAAAAAATTTGAAAAGGTCTATTATGATATAATTTAAATGTAGAATCACTCAGATAATCAAAACATAAACAAAAAGTCATTCCGCATGAAAATCGTTTGAATTATAAGAAAGTTATGGTCGGTGAAAAATTATCAATTTTGAAAAAAAATTTCTAAATTTTCAAAATATCAAAAAATTTGAAAATGTCTATTATGATATAATTTAAATGTAGAATCACTCAGATAATCAAAACATAAACAAAAAGTCATTCCGCATGAAAATCGTTTGAATTATAAGAAAGTTATGATCGGTGAAAAATTATCAATTTTGAACAAAAAATTTACAGGGGGGACCATTGTCTAAATTTTCAAAATATCAAAAAATTTGAAAAGGTCTATTATGATATAATTTAAATGTAGAATCACTCAGATAATCAAAACATAAACAACAAGTGGATATGGCTACAGTCGAGCGCTCGACAGTAGGATACCCTTCTCCCAATTTTTAAAATCCGTTACAAACGTGTAAGCACACTCATAATGTCAAACAGAAATTTTGCACAAATATTTCTACTACATATAGATTTACTGTCACACTCACACAGCGACGCACGTTAAGAGTGACGTCACCGTCGGCGTCAACTACTGAAAGCAGCGCGCAGGCTGCTGCTCGTACATTTGTACTGAAAACGTTGACTTGAATAACTTCTGTGTTATTAGACCGATCGGATTGTTATTTGGGGATATGTTCATATGGCATTTAGCATTATCACAAACCTAAGCAGAACTTTCTAAGTTTAATACTTTGCTTAATAATCGTAAATTACCGATTTGCGGGGGCGGTGAGCATGGCATCGAATTTTTAACATAAACTTCACCGGCCTCCATTATATAGGAACTTTCAAATATCAAAAATTTGAAAGTGTCTATTAGATTTTTTAATAGCTGAGATCCGTTCCTCATACAGACGGACAGAGGACAGACGGACAGACAGACGGACATGTCTCAATCGACTCGGCTAGTGATCCTGAGCAAGAATATATATACTTTGTGGGGTCTGCCACGCCTCCTTATGCCTGTTACATACATTGCCAAAGTTAGTATACTTTTTGACCATTTTCAATGGTCGACAGGTAATCAAAACATAAACAAAAAGTCATTCCGCATGAAAATCGTTTGAATTATAAGAAAGTTATGATCGGTGAAAAAATATCAATTTTGAACAAAAAATTTACAGGGGGACCATTGTCTAAATTTTCAAAATATCAAAAAATTTGAAAAGGTCTATTATGATATAATTTAAATGTAGAATCACTCAGATAATCAAAACATAAACAAAAAGTCATTCCGCATGAAAATCGTTTGAATTATAAGAAAGTTATGATCGGTGAAAAATTATCAATTTTGAACAAAAAATTTACAGGGTTACAAAAGTTTAAATTTTCAAAATATCAAAAAAATTGAAAAGGTCTATTATGATATAATTTAAATGTAGAAACACTCAGATAATCAAAACATAAACAAAAAGTCATTCCGCATGAAAATCGTTTGAATTATAAGAAAGTTATGATCGGTGAAAAATTATCAATTTTGAACAAAAAATTTACAGGGGGGACCATTGCCTAAATTTTCAAAATATCAAAAATTTTGAAAAGGTCTATTATGATATAATTTAAATGTAGAATCACTCAGATAATCAAAACATAAACAAAAAGCCATTCCGCATGAAAATCGTTTGAATTATAAGAAAGTTATGGTCGGTGAAAAATTATCAATTTTTAAAAAAAAATTTCTAAAATTTCAAAATATCAAAAAATTTGAAAATGTCTATTATGATATAATTTAAATGTAGAATCACTCAGATAATCAAAACATGACCAAAAAGTCATTCCGCATGAAAATCGTTTGAATTATAAGAAAGTTATGATCGGTGAAAAATTATCAATTTTGAACAAAAAATTTACAGGGGGGACCATTGTCTAAATTTTCAAAATATCAAAAAATTTGAAAAGGTCTATTATGATATAATTTAAATGTAGAAT
Organism: Zaprionus tsacasi; assembly: GCA_018904105.1. Lineage (NCBI taxonomy): Eukaryota > Metazoa > Arthropoda > Insecta > Diptera > Drosophilidae > Zaprionus > Zaprionus tsacasi. The sequence continues at coordinate 1,386,838 of JAEIFR010000122.1, forward strand.
CACTCAGATAATCAAAACATAAACAAAAAGTCATTCCGCATGAAAATCGTTTGAATTATAAGAAAGTTATGATCGGTGAAAAATTAACAATTTTGAACAAAAAATTTACAGGGGGGACCATTGTCTAAATTTTCAAAATATCAAAAAATTTGAAAAGGTCTATTATGATATAATTTAAATGTAGAATCACTCAGATAATCAAAACATAAACAAAAAGTCATTCCGCATGAAAATCGTTTGAATTATAAGAAAGTTATGGTCGGTGAAAAATTATCAATTTTGAAAAAAATTTCTAAATTTTCAAAATATCAAAAAATTTGAAAATGTCTATTATGATATAATTTAAATGTAGAATCACTCAGATAATCAAAACATAAACAAAAAGTTATTCCGCATGAAAATCGTTTGAATTATAAGAAAGTTATGATCGGTGAAAAATTAACAATTTTGAACAAAAAAATTTACAGGGGGGACCATTGTCTAAATTTTCAAAATATCAAAAAATTTGAAAAGGTCTATTATGATATAATTTAAATGTAGAATCACTCAGATAATCAAAACATAAACAAAAAGTCATTCCGCATGAAAATCGTTTGAATTATAAGAAAGTTATGATCGGTGAAAAAATATCAATTTTGAACAAAAAAATTTACAGGGGGACCATTGTCTAAATTTTCAAAATATCAAAAAATTTGAAAATGTCTATTATGATATAATTTAAATGTAGAATCACTCAGATAATCAAAACATAAACAAAAAGTCATTCCGCATGAAAATCGTTTGAATTATAAGAAAGTTATGATCGGTGAAAAATTATCAATTTTGAACAAAAAATTTACAGGGGGGACCATTGTCTAAATTTTCAAAATATCAAAAAATTTGAAAAGGTCTATTATGATATAATTTAAATGTAGAATCACTCAGATAATCAAAACATAAACAAAAAGTCATTCCGCATGAAAATCGTTTGAATTATAAGAAAGTTATGATCGGTGAAAAATTATCAATTTTGAACAAAAAATTTACAGGGGGGACCATTGTCTAAATTTTCAAAATATCAAAAAAATTGAAAAGGTCTATTATGATATAATTTAAATGTAGAAACACTCAGATAATCAAAACATAAACAAAAAGTCATTCCGCATGAAAATCGTTTGAATTATAAGAAAGTTATGATCGGTGAAAAATTAACAATTTTGAACAAAAAATTTACAGGGGGGACCATTGTCTAAATTTTCAAAATATCAAAAAATTTGAAAAGGTCTATTATGATATAATTTAAATGTAGAATCACTCAGATAATCAAAACATAAACAAAAAGTCATTCCGCATGAAAATCGTTTGAATTATAAGAAAGTTATGATCGGTGAAAAATTATCAATTTTGAACAAAAAATTTACAGGGGGGACCATTGTCTAAATTTTCAAAATATCAAAAAATTTGAAAAGGTCTATTATGATATAATTTAAATGTAGAATCACTCAGATAATCAAAACATAAACAAAAAGTCATTCCGCATGAAAATCGTTTGAATTATAAGAAAGTTATGATCGGTGAAAAATTATCAATTTTGAACAAAAAATTTACAGGGGGGACCATTGTCTAAATTTTCAAAATATCAAAAAAATTGAAAAGGTCTATTATGATATAATTTAAATGTAGAAACACTCAGATAATCAAAACATAAACAAAAAGTCATTCCGCATGAAAATCGTTTGAATTATAAGAAAGTTATGATCGGTGAAAAATTAACAATTTTGAACAAAAAATTTACAGGGGGGGACCATTGTCTAAATTTTCAAAATATCAAAAAATTTGAAAAGGTCTATTATGATATAATTTAAATGTAGAATCACTCAGATAATCAAAACATAAACAAAAAGTCATTCCGCATGAAAATCGTTTGAATTATAAGAAAGTTATGGTCGGTGAAAAATTATCAATTTTGAAAAAAATTTCTAAATTTTCAAAATATCAAAAAATTTGAAAATGTCTATTATGATATAATTTAAATGTAAAATCACTCAGATAATCAAAACATAAACAAAAAGTCATTCCGCATGAAAATCGTTTGAATTATAAGAAAGTTATGATCGGTGAAAAATTATCAATTTTGAACAAAAAAATTTACAGGGGGGACCATTGTCTAAATTTTCAAAATATCAAAAAATTTGAAAAGGTCTATTATGATATAATTTAAATGTAGAAACACTCAGATAATCAAAACATAAACAAAAAGTCATTCCGCATGAAAATCGTTTGAATTATAAGAAAGTTATGATCGGTGAAAAATTAACAATTTTGAACAAAAAATTTACAGGGGGGACCATTGTCTAAATTTTCAAAATATCAAAAAATTTGAAAAGGTCTATTATGATATAATTTAAATGTAGAATCACTCAGATAATCAAAACATAAACAAAAAGTCATTCCGCATGAAAATCGTTTGAATTATAAGAAAGTTATGATCGGTGAAAAATTATCAATTTTGAACAAAAAATTTACAGGGGGGACCATTGTCTAAATTTTCAAAATATCAAAAAATTTGAAAAGGTCTATTATGATATAATTTAAATGTAGAAACACTCAGATAATCAAAACATAAACAAAAAGTCATTCCGCATGAAAATCGTTTGAATTATAAGAAAGTTATGATCGGTGAAAAATTATCAATTTTGAAAAAAAAATTTACAGGGGGGACCATTGTCTAAATTTTCAAAATATCAAAAAATTTGAAAAGGTCTATTATGATATAATTTAAATGTAGAATCACTCAGATAATCAAAACATAAACAAAAAGTCATTCCGCATGAAAATCGTTTGAATTATAAGAAAGTTATGGTCGGTGAAAAATTATCAATTTTGAAAAAAAATTTCTAAATTTTCAAAATATCAAAAAATTTGAAAATGTCTATTATGATATAATTTAAATGTAGAATCACTCAGATAATCAAAACATAAACAAAAAGTCATTCCGCATGAAAATCGTTTGAATTATAAGAAAGTTATGATCGGTGAAAAATTATCAATTTTGAACAAAAAATTTACAGGGGGGACCATTGTCTAAATTTTCAAAATATCAAAAAATTTGAAAAGGTCTATTATGATATAATTTAAATGTAGAAACACTCAGATAATCAAAACATAAACAAAAAGTCATTCCGCATGAAAATCGTTTGAATTATAAGAAAGTTATGATCGGTGAAAAATTAACAATTTTGAACAAAAAATTTACAGGGGGGACCATTGTCTAAATTTTCAAAATATCAAAAAATTTGAAAAGGTCTATTATGATATAATTTAAATGTAGAATCACTCAGATAATCAAAACATAAACAAAAAGTCATTCCGCATGAAAATCGTTTGAATTATAAGAAAGTTATGATCGGTGAAAAATTATCAATTTTGAACAAAAAAATTTACAGGGGGGACCATTGTCTAAATTTTCAAAATATCAAAAAATTTGAAAAGGTCTATTATGATATAATTTAAATGTAGAATCACTCAGATAATCAAAACATAAACAAAAAGTCATTCCGCATGAAAATCGTTTGAATTATAAGAAAGTTATGATCGGTGAAAAATTATCAATTTTGAACAAAAAATTTACAGGGGGGACCATTGTCTAAATTTTCAAAATATCAAAAAAATTTGAAAAGGTCTATTATGATATAATTTAAATGTAGAATCACTCAGATAATCAAAACATAAACAAAAAGTCATTCCGCATGAAAATCGTTTGAATTATAAGAAAGTTATGATCGGTGAAAAATTAACAATTTTGAACAAAAAAATTTACAGGGGGGACCATTGTCTAAATTTTCAAAATATCAAAAAATTTGAAAAGGTCTATTATGATATAATTTAAATGTAGAATCACTCAGATAATCAAAACATAAACAAAAAGTCATTCCGCATGAAAATCGTTTGAATTATAAGAAAGTTATGGTCGGTGAAAAATTATCAATTTTGACAAAAAAAATTTCTAAATTTTCAAAATATCAAAAAATTTGAAAATGTCTATTATGATATAATTTAAATGTAAAATCACTCAGATAATCAAAACATAAACAAAAAGTCATTCCGCATGAAAATCGTTTGAATTATAAGAAAGTTATGATCGGTGAAAAATTATCAATTTTGAACAAAAAAATTTACAGGGGGACCATTGTCTAAATTTTCAAAATATCAAAAAAATTTGAAAAGGTCTATTATGATATAATTTAAATGTAGAAACACTCAGATAATCAAAACATAAACAAAAAGTCATTCCGCATGAAAATCGTTTGAATTATAAGAAAGTTATGATCGGTGAAAAATTATCAATTTTGAACAAAAAATTTACAGGGGGGACCATTGTCTAAATTTTCAAAATATCAAAAAATTTGAAAAGGTCTATTATGATATAATTTAAATGTAGAATCACTCAGATAATCAAAACATAAACAAAAAGTCATTCCGCATGAAAATCGTTTGAATTATAAGAAAGTTATGATCGGTGAAAAATTATCAATTTTGAACAAAAAATTTACAGGGGGGACCATTGTCTAAATTTTCAAAATATCAAAAAATTTGAAAAGGTCTATTATGATATAATTTAAATGTAGAAACACTCAGATAATCAAAACATAAACAAAAAGTCATTCCGCATGAAAATCGTTTGAATTATAAGAAAGTTATGATCGGTGAAAAATTATCAATTTTGAACAAAAAATTTACAGGGGGGACCATTGTCTAAATTTTCAAAATTTCGAAAAAAAATTTGAAAAGGTCTATTATGATATAATTTAAATGTAGAATCACTCAGATAATCAAAACATAAACAAAAAGTCATTCCGCATGAAAATCGTTTGAATTATAAGAAAGTTATGGTCGGTGAAAAATTATCAATTTTGAAAAAAATTTCTAAATTTTCAAAATATCAAAAAATTTGAAAATGTCTATTATGATATAATTTAAATGTAAAATCACTCAGATAATCAAAACATAAACAAAAAGTCATTCCGCATGAAAATCGTTTGAATTATAAGAAAGTTATGATCGGTGAAAAATTAACAATTTTGAACAAAAAAATTTACAGGGGGGACCATTGTCTAAATTTTCAAAATATCAAAAAATTTGAAAAGGTCTATTATGATATAATTTAAATGTAGAATCACTCAGATAATCAAAACATAAACAAAAAGTCATTCCGCATGAAAATCGTTTGAATTATAAGAAAGTTATGGTCGGTGAAAAATAATTTTCAATTTTGAAAAAAATTTCTAAATTTTCAAAATATCAAAAAATTTGAAAATGTCTATTATGATATAATTTAAATGTAGAATCACTCAGATAATCAAAACATAAACAAAAAGTCATTCCGCATGAAAATCGTTTGAATTATAAGAAAGTTATGATCGGTGAAAAGTTATCAATTTTGAACAAAAAATTTACAGGGTGGACCATTGTCTAAATTTTCAAAATATCAAAAAATTTGAAAAGGTCTATTATGATATAATTTAAATGTAGAATCACTCAGATAATCAAAACATAAACAAAAAGTCATTCCGCATGAAAATCGTTTGAATTATAAGAAAGTTATGATCGGTGAAAAATTAACAATTTTGAACAAAAAAATTTACAGGGGGGACCATTGTCTAAATTTTCAAAATATCAAAAAATTTGAAAAGGTCTATTATGATATAATTTAAATGTAGAATCACTCAGATAATCAAAACATAAACAAAAAGTCATTCCGCATGAAAATCGTTTGAATTATAAGAAAGTTATGATCGGTGAAAAATTATCAATTTTGAACAAAAAATTTACAGGGGGGACCATTGTCTAAATTTTCAAAATATCAAAAAATTTGAAAAGGTCTATTATGATATAATTTAAATGTAGAATCACTCAGATAATCAAAACATAAACAAAAAGTCATTCCGCATGAAAATCGTTTGAATTATAAGAAAGTTATGGTCGGTGAAAAATTATCAATTTTGAACAAACAATTTACAGGGGGGACCATTGTCTAAATTTTCAAAATATCAAAAAATTTGAAAATGTCTATTATGATATAATTTAAATGTAGAATCACTCAGATAATCAAAACATAAACAAAAAGTCATTCCGCATGAAAATCGTTTGAATTATAAGAAAGTTATGGTCGGTGAAAAATTATCAATTTTGAAAAAAAAATTTCTAAATTTTCAAAATATCAAAAAATTTGAAAATGTCTATTATGATATAATTTAAATGTAGAATCACTCAGATAATCAAAACATAAACAAAAAGTCATTCCGCATGAAAATCGTTTGAATTATAAGAAAGTTATGATCGGTGAAAAATTATCAATTTTGAACAAAAAATTTACAGGGGGGACCATTGTCTAAATTTTCAAAATATCAAAAAATTTGAAAAGGTCTATTATGATATAATTTAAATGTAGAATCACTCAGATAATCAAAACATAAACAAAAAGTCATTCCGCATGAAAATCGTTTGAATTATAAGAAAGTTATGATCGGTGAAAAAATATCAATTTTGAACAAAAAATTTACAGGGGGGACCATTGTCTAAATTTTCAAAATATCAAAAAAATTGAAAAGGTCTATTATGATATAATTTAAATGTAGAAACACTCAGATAATCAAAACATAAACAAAAAGTCATTCCGCATGAAAATCGTTTGAATTATAAGAAAGTTATGATCGGTGAAAAATTAACAATTTTGAACAAAAAATTTACAGGGGGACCATTGTCTAAATTTTCAAAATATCAAAAAATTTGAAAAGGTCTATTATGATATAATTTAAATGTAGAATCACTCAGATAATCAAAACATAAACAAAAAGTCATTCCGCATGAAAATCGTTTGAATTATAAGAAAGTTATGATCGGTGAAAAATTATCAATTTTGAACAAAAAATTTACAGGGGGGACCATTGTCTAAATTTTCAAAATATCAAAAAATTTGAAAAGGTCTATTATGATATAATTTAAATGTAGAATCACTCAGATAATCAAAACATAAACAAAAAGTCATTCCGCATGAAAATCGTTTGAATTATAAGAAAGTTATGATCGGTGAAAAAATATCAATTTTGAACAAAAAATTTACAGGGGGGACCATTGTCTAAATTTTCAAAATATCAAAAAATTTGAAAAGGTCTATTATGATATAATTTAAATGTAGAATCACTCAGATAATCAAAACATAAACAAAAAGTCATTCCGCATGAAAATCGTTTGAATTATAAGAAAGTTATGATCGGTGAAAAAATATCAATTTTGAACAAAAAAATTTACAGGGGGACCATTGTCTAAATTTTCAAAATATCAAAAAATTTGAAAAGGTCTATTATGATATAATTTAAATGTAGAATCACTCAGATAATCAAAACATAAACAAAAAGTCATTCCGCATGAAAATCGTTTGAATTATAAGAAAGTTATGATCGGTGAAAAATTATCAATTTTGAACAAAAAAATTTACAGGGGGACCATTGTCTAAATTTTCAAAATATCAAAAAATTTGAAAAGGTCTATTATGATATAATTTAAATGTAGAATCACTCAGATAATCAAAACATAAACAAAAAGTCATTCCGCATGAAAATCGTTTGAATTATAAGAAAGTTATGATCGGTGAAAAATTATCAATTTTGAACAAAAAAATTTACAGGGGGGACCATTGTCTAAATTTTCAAAATATCAAAAAATTTGAAAAGGTCTATTATGATATAATTTAAATGTAGAATCACTCAGATAATCAAAACATAAACAAAAAGTCATTCCGCATGAAAATCGTTTGAATTATAAGAAAGTTATGGTCGGTGAAAAATTATCAATTTTGAAAAAAATTTCTAAATTTTCAAAATATCAAAAAATTTGAAAATGTCTATTATGATATAATTTAAATGTAGAATCACTCAGATAATCAAAACATAAACAAAAAGTCATTCCGCATGAAAATCGTTTGAATTATAAGAAAGTTATGATCGGTGAAAAATTATCAATTTTGAACAAAAAATTTACAGGGGGGACCATTGTCTAAATTTTCAAAATATCAAAAAATTTGAAAAGGTCTATTATGATATAATTTAAATGTAGAATCACTCAGATAATCAAAACATAAACAAAAAGTCATTCCGCATGAAAATCGTTTGAATTATAAGAAAGTTATGATCGGTGAAAAAATATCAATTTTGAACAAAAAATTTACAGGGGGGACCATTGTCTAAATTTTCAAAATATCAAAAAAATTGAAAAGGTCTATTATGATATAATTTAAATGTAGAAACACTCAGATAATCAAAACATAAACAAAAAGTCATTCCGCATGAAAATCGTTTGAATTATAAGAAAGTTATGATCGGTGAAAAATTAACAATTTTGAACAAAAAATTTACAGGGGGGACCATTGTCTAAATTTTCAAAATATCAAAAAATTTGAAAAGGTCTATTATGATATAATTTAAATGTAGAATCACTCAGATAATCAAAACATAAACAAAAAGTCATTCCGCATGAAAATCGTTTGAATTATAAGAAAGTTATGATCGGTGAAAAATTATCAATTTTGAACAAAAAAATTTACAGGGGGGACCATTGTCTAAATTTTCAAAATATCAAAAAATTTGAAAAGGTCTATTATGATATAATTTAAATGTAGAATCACTCAGATAATCAAAACATAAACAAAAAGTCATTCCGCATGAAAATCGTTTGAATTATAAGAAAGTTATGATCGGTGAAAAATTATCAATTTTGAACAAAAAATTTACAGGGGGACCATTGTCTAAATTTTCAAAATATCAAAAAATTTGAAAAGGTCTATTATGATATAATTTAAATGTAGAATCACTCAGATAATCAAAACATAAACAAAAAGTCATTCCGCATGAAAATCGTTTGAATTATAAGAAAGTTATGATCGGTGAAAAATTATCAATTTTGAACAAAAAATTTACAGGGGGGACCATTGTCTAAATTTTCAAAATTTCGAAAAAAAATTTGAAAAGGTCTATTATGATATAATTTAAATGTAGAATCACTCAGATAATCAAAACATAAACAAAAAGTCATTCCGCATGAAAATCGTTTGAATTATAAGAAAGTTATGATCGGTGAAAAAATATCAATTTTGAACAAAAAATTTACAGGGGGGACCATTGTCTAAATTTTCAAAATATCAAAAAATTTGAAAAGGTCTATTATGATATAATTTAAATGTAGAATCACTCAGATAATCAAAACATAAACAAAAAGTCATTCCGCATGAAAATCGTTTGAATTATAAGAAAGTTATGATCGGTGAAAAATTATCAATTTTGAAAAAAAAATTTACAGGGGGGACCATTGTCTAAATTTTCAAAATATCAAAAAATTTGAAAAGGTCTATTATGATATAATTTAAATGTAGAATCACTCAGATAATCAAAACATAAACAAAAAGTCATTCCGCATGAAAATCGTTTGAATTATAAGAAAGTTATGATCGGTGAAAAATTATCAATTTTGAACAAAAAAATTTACAGGGGGGACCATTGTCTAAATTTTCAAAATATCAAAAAATTTGAAAAGGTCTATTATGATATAATTTAAATGTAGAATCACTCAGATAATCAAAACATAAACAAAAAGTCATTCCGCATGAAAATCGTTTGAATTATAAGAAAGTTATGGTCGGTGAAAAATTATCAATTTTGAACAAAAATTTAAAGGGGGACCATTGTCTAAATTTTCAAAATATCAAAAAAATTGAAAAGGTCTATTATGATATAATTTAAATGTAGAAACATTCAGATAATCAAAACATAAACAAAAAGTCATTCCGCATGAAAATCGTTTGAATTATAAGAAAGTTATGATCGGTGAAAAAATATCAATTTTGAACAAAAAATTTACAGGGGGGACCATTGTCTAAATTTTCAAAATATCAAAAAATTTGAAAAGGTCTATTATGATATAATTTAAATGTAGAATCACTCAGATAATCAAAACATAAACAAAAAGTCATTCCGCATGAAAATCGTTTGAATTATAAGAAAGTTATGATCGGTGAAAAATTATCAATTTTGAACAAAAAAATTTACAGGGGGGACCATTGTCTAAATTTTCAAAATATCAAAAAATTTGAAAAGGTCTATTATGATATAATTTAAATGTAGAATCACTCAGATAATCAAAACATAAACAAAAAGTCATTCCGCATGAAAATCGTTTGAATTATAAGAAAGTTATGATCGGTGAAAAAATATCAATTTTGAACAAAAAATTTACAGGGGGGACCATTGTCTAAATTTTCAAAATATCAAAAAATTTGAAAAGGTCTATTATGATATAATTTAAATGTAGAATCACTCAGATAATCAAAACATAAACAAAAAGTCATTCCGCATGAAAATCGTTTGAATTATAAGAAAGTTATGGTCGGTGAAAAATTATCAATTTTGAAAAAAAATTTCTAAATTTTCAAAATATCAAAAAATTTGAAAATGTCTATTATGATATAATTTAAATGTAGAATCACTCAGATAATCAAAACATAAACAAAAAGTCATTCCGCATGAAAATCGTTTGAATTATAAGAAAGTTATGATCGGTGAAAAATTATCAATTTTGAACAAAAAATTTACAGGGGGGACCATTGTCTAAATTTTCAAAATATCAAAAAATTTGAAAAGGTCTATTATGATATAATTTAAATGTAGAATCACTCAGATAATCAAAACATAAACAAAAAGTCATTCCGCATGAAAATCGTTTGAATTATAAGAAAGTTATGATCGGTGAAAAATATCCATTTTGAACAAAAAATTTACAGGGGGGACCATTGTCTAAATTTTCAAAATATCAAAAAATTTGAAAAGGTCTATTATGATATAATTTAAATGTAGAATCACTCAGATAATCAAAACATAAACAAAAAGTCATTCCGCATGAAAATCGTTTGAATTATAAGAAAGTTATGGTCGGTGAAAAATTATCAATTTTGAAAAAAATTTCTAAATTTTCAAAATATCAAAAAATTTGAAAATGTCTATTATGATATAATTTAAATGTAGAATCACTCAGATAATCAAAACATAAACAAAAAGTCATTCCGCATGAAAATCGTTTGAATTATAAGAAAGTTATGATCGGTGAAAAATTATCAATTTTGAACAAAAAATTTACAGGGGGGACCATTGTCTAAATTTTCAAAATATCAAAAAATTTGAAAAGGTCTATTATGATATAATTTAAATGTAGAATCACTCAGATAATCAAAACATAAACAAAAAGTCATTCCGCATGAAAATCGTTTGAATTATAAGAAAGTTATGATCGGTGAAAAATTATCAATTTTGAACAAAAAATTTACAGGGGGGACCATTGTCTAAATTTTCAAAATATCAAAAAATTTGAAAAGGTCTATTATGATATAATTTAAATGTAGAATCACTCAGATAATCAAAACATAAACAAAAAGTCATTCCGCATGAAAATCGTTTGAATTATAAGAAAGTTATGGTCGGTGAAAAATTATCAATTTTGAAAAAAAAATTTCTAAATTTTCAAAATATCAAAAAATTTGAAAATGTCTATTATGATATAATTTAAATGTAGAATCACTCAGATAATCAAAACATAAACAAAAAGTCATTCCGCATGAAAATCGTTTGAATTATAAGAAAGTTATGATCGGTGAAAAATTATCAATTTTGAACAAAAAATTTACAGGGGGGACCATTGTCTAAATTTTCAAAATATCAAAAAATTTGAAAAGGTCTATTATGATATAATTTAAATGTAGAATCACTCAGATAATCAAAACATAAACAAAAAGTCATTCCGCATGAAAATCGTTTGAATTATAAGAAAGTTATGATCGGTGAAAAATTAACAATTTTGAACAAAAAAATTTACAGGGGGGACCATTGTCTAAATTTTCAAAATATCAAAAAATTTGAAAAGGTCTATTATGATATAATTTAAATGTAGAATCACTCAGATAATCAAAACATAAACAAAAAGTCATTCCGCATGAAAATCGTTTGAATTATAAGAAAGTTATGGTCGGTGAAAAATTATCAATTTTGAAAAAAAAAATTTCTAAATTTTCAAAATATCAAAAAATTTGAAAATGTCTATTATGATATAATTTAAATGTAGAATCACTCAGATAATCAAAACATAAACAAAAAGTCATTCCGCATGAAAATCGTTTGAATTATAAGAAAGTTATGATCGGTGAAAAATTATCAATTTTGAACAAAAAATTTACAGGGGGACCATTGTCTAAATTTTCAAAATATCAAAAAAATTTGAAAAGGTCTATTATGATATAATTTAAATGTAGAATCACTCAGATAATCAAAACATAAACAAAAAGTCATTCCGCATGAAAATCGTTTGAATTATAAGAAAGTTATGATCGGTGAAAAATTATCAATTTTGAACAAAAAATTTACAGGGGGGACCATTGTCTAAATTTTCAAAATATCAAAAAAATTGAAAAGGTCTATTATGATATAATTTAAATGTAGAAACACTCAGATAATCAAAACATAAACAAAAAGTCATTCCGCATGAAAATCGTTTGAATTATAAGAAAGTTATGGTCGGTGAAAAATTATCAATTTTGAACAAAAAAAATTTGGGGGTTCTAAATTTTCAAAATATCAAAAAATTTGAAAAGGTCTATTATGATATAATTTAAATGTAGAATCACTCAGATAATCAAAACATAAACAAAAAGTCATTCCGCATGAAAATCGTTTGAATTATAAGAAAGTTATGATCGGTGAAAAATTATCAATTTTGAACAAAAAAATTTACAGGGGGGACCATTGTCTAAATTTTCAAAATATCAAAAAATTTGAAAAGGTCTATTATGATATAATTTAAATGTAGAATCACTCAGATAATCAAAACATAAACAAAAAGTCATTCCGCATGAAAATCGTTTGAATTATAAGAAAGTTATGGTCGGTGAAAAATTATCAATTTTGAAAAAAAAAAATTTCTAAATTTTCAAAATATCAAAAAATTTGAAAATGTCTATTATGATATAATTTAAATGTAGAATCACTCAGATAATCAAAACATAAACAAAAAGTCATTCCGCATGAAAATCGTTTGAATTATAAGAAAGTTATGATCGGTGAAAAATATCCATTTTGAACAAAAAATTTACAGGGGGGACCATTGTCTAAATTTTCAAAATATCAAAAAAATTGAAAAGGTCTATTATGATATAATTTAAATGTAGAAACATTCAGATAATCAAAACATAAACAAAAAGTCATTCCGCATGAAAATCGTTTGAATTATAAGAAAGTTATGATCGGTGAAAAATTAACAATTTTGAACAAAAAATTTACAGGGGGGACCATTGTCTAAATTTTCAAAATATCAAAAAATATGAAAAGGTCTATTATGATATAATTTAAATGTAGAATCACTCAGATAATCAAAACATAAACAAAAAGTCATTCCGCATGAAAATCGTTTGAATTATAAGAAAGTTATGGTCGGTGAAAAATTATCAATTTTGAACAAAAAATTTCTAAATTTTCAAAATATCAAAAAATTTGAAAATGTCTATTATGATATAATTTAAATGTAGAATCACTCAGATAATCAAAACATAAACAAAAAGTCATTCCGCATGAAAATCGTTTGAATTATAAGAAAGTTATGATCGGTGAAAAATTATCAATTTTGAACAAAAAATTTACAGGGGGGACCATTGTCTAAATTTTCAAAATATCAAAAAAAATTGAAAAGGTCTATTATGATATAATTTAAATGTAGAAACACTCAGATAATCAAAACATAAACAAAAAGTCATTCCGCATGAAAATCGTTTGAATTATAAGAAAGTTATGGTCGGTGAAAAATTATCAATTTTGAACAAAAAAATTTACAGGGGGACCATTGTCTAAATTTTCAAAATATCAAAAAAATTTGAAAAGGTCTATTATGATATAATTTAAATGTAGAATCACTCAGATAATCAAAACATAAACAAAAAGTCATTCCGCATGAAAATCGTTTGAATTATAAGAAAGTTATGATCGGTGAAAAATTATCAATTTTGAACAAAAAATTTACAGGGGGGACCATTGTCTAAATTTTCAAAATATCAAAAAATTTGAAAAGGTCTATTATGATATAATTTAAATGTAGAATCACTCAGATAATCAAAACATAAACAAAAAGTCATTCCGCATGAAAATCGTTTGAATTATAAGAAAGTTATGGTCGGTGAAAAATTATCAATTTTGAAAAAAAAATTTCTAAATTTTCAAAATATCAAAAAATTTGAAAATGTCTATTATGATATAATTTAAATGTAGAATCACTCAGATAATCAAAACATAAACAAAAAGTCATTCCGCATGAAAATCGTTTGAATTATAAGAAAGTTATGATCGGTGAAAAATTATCAATTTTGAACAAAAAATTTACAGGGGGACCATTGTCTAAATTTTCAAAATATCAAAAAATTTGAAAAGGTCTATTATGATATAATTTAAATGTAGAATCACTCAGATAATCAAAACATAAACAAAAAGTCATTCCGCATGAAAATCGTTTGAATTATAAGAAAGTTATGATCGGTGAAAAATTATCAATTTTGAACAAAAAAATTTACAGGGGGGACCATTGTCTAAATTTTCAAAATATCAAAAAATTTGAAAAGGTCTATTATGATATAATTTAAATGTAGAATCACTCAGATAATCAAAACATAAACAAAAAGTCATTCCGCATGAAAATCGTTTGAATTATAAGAAAGTTATGATCGGTGAAAAATTATCAATTTTGAACAAAAAAATTTAGGGGGCCATTGTCTAAATTTTCAAAATATCAAAAAATTTGAAAAGGTCTATTATGATATAATTTAAATGTAGAATCACTCAGATAATCAAAACATAAACAAAAAGTCATTCCGCATGAAAATCGTTTGAATTATAAGAAAGTTATGGTCGGTGAAAAATTATCAATTTTGAACAAAAAAATTTCTAAATTTTCAAAATATCAAAAAATTTGAAAAGGTCTATTATGATATAATTTAAATGTAGAATCACTCAGATAATCAAAACATAAACAAAAAGTCATTCCGCATGAAAATCGTTTGAATTATAAGAAAGTTATGATCGGTGAAAAATTATCAATTTTGAACAAAAAATTTACAGGGGGGACCATTGTCTAAATTTTCAAAATATCAAAAAATTTGAAAAGGTCTATTATGATATAATTTAAATGTAGAATCACTCAGATAATCAAAACATAAACAAAAAGTCATTCCGCATGAAAATCGTTTGAATTATAAGAAAGTTATGGTCGGTGAAAAATGATCAATTTTGAAAAAAAAATTTACAGGGGGGACCATTGTCTAAATTTTCAAAATATCAAAAAATTTGAAAAGGTCTATTATGATATAATTTAAATGTAGAATCACTCAGATAATCAAAACATAAACAAAAAGTCATTCCGCATGAAAATCGTTTGAATTATAAGAAAGTTATGATCGGTGAAAAATTATCAATTTTGAACAAAAAATTTACAGGGGGGACCATTGTCTAAATTTTCAAAATATCAAAAAATTTGAAAAGGTCTATTATGATATAATTTAAATGTAGAATCACTCAGATAATCAAAACATAAACAAAAAGTCATTCCGCATGAAAATCGTTTGAATTATAAGAAAGTTATGATCGGTGAAAAATTATCAATTTTGAACAAAAAAATTTACAGGGGGACCATTGTCTAAATTTTCAAAATATCAAAAAATTTGAAAAGGTCTATTATGATATAATTTAAATGTAGAATCACTCAGATAATCAAAACATAAACAAAAAGTCATTCCGCATGAAAATCGTTTGAATTATAAGAAAGTTATGATCGGTGAAAAATTATCAATTTTGAACAAAAATTTCTAAATTTTCAAAATATCAAAAAATTTGAAAAGGTCTATTATGATATAATTTAAATGTAGAATCACTCAGATAATCAAAACATAAACAAAAAGTCATTCCGCATGAAAATCGTTTGAATTATAAGAAAGTTATGGTCGGTGAAAAATTATCAATTTTGAACAAAAAATTTACAGGGGGGACCATTGTCTAAATTTTCAAAATATCAAAAAATTTGAAAAGGTCTATTATGATATAATTTAAATGTAGAAACACTCAGATAATCAAAACATAAACAAAAAGTCATTCCGCATGAAAATCGTTTGAATTATAAGAAAGTTATGGTCGGTGAAAAATTATCAATTTTGAACAAAAAATTTACAGGGGGACCATTGTCTAAATTTTCAAAATATCAAAAAATTTGAAAAGGTCTATTATGATATAATTTAAATGTAGAAACACTCAGATAATCAAAACATAAACAAAAAGTCATTCCGCATGAAAATCGTTTGAATTATAAGAAAGTTATGATCGGTGAAAAATTATCAATTTTGAACAAAAATAAAAATTGTCTAAATTTTCAAAATATCAAAAAATTTGAAAAGGTCTATTATGATATAATTTAAATGTAGAATCACTCAGATAATCAAAACATAAACAAAAAGTCATTCCGCATGAAAATCGTTTGAATTATAAGAAAGTTATGATCGGTGAAAAATTATCAATTTTGAACAAAAAATTTACAGGGGGGACCATTGTCTAAATTTTCAAAATATCAAAAAAATTGAAAAGGTCTATTATGATATAATTTAAATGTAGAAACACTCAGATAATCAAAACATAAACAAAAAGTCATTCCGCATGAAAATCGTTTGAATTATAAGAAAGTTATGGTCGGTGAAAAATTATCAATTTTGAACAAAAAATTTCTAAATTTTCAAAATATCAAAAAATTTGAAAAGGTCTATTATGATATAATTTAAATGTAGAATCACTCAGATAATCAAAACATAAACAAAAAGTCATTCCGCATGAAAATCGTTTGAATTATAAGAAAGTTATGATCGGTGAAAAATTATCAATTTTGAACAAAAAATTTACAGGGGGGACCATTGTCTAAATTTTCAAAATATCAAAAAATTTAAAAAGGTCTATTATGATATAATTTAAATGTAGAAACACTCAGATAATCAAAACATAAACAAAAAGTCATTCCGCATGAAAATCGTTTGAATTATAAGAAAGTTATGATCGGTGAAAAATTATCAATTTTGAACAAAAAATTTACAGGGGGGACCATTGTCTAAATTTTCAAAATATCAAAAAAATTGAAAAGGTCTATTATGATATAATTTAAATGTAGAAACACTCAGATAATCAAAACATAAACAAAAAGTCATTCCGCATGAAAATCGTTTGAATTATAAGAAAGTTATGGTCGGTGAAAAATTATCAATTTTGAACAAAAAATTTCTAAATTTTCAAAATATCAAAAAATTTGAAAAGGTCTATTATGATATAATTTAAATGTAGAATCACTCAGATAATCAAAACATAAACAAAAAGTCATTCCGCATGAAAATCGTTTGAATTATAAGAAAGTTATGATCGGTGAAAAATTATCAATTTTGAACAAAAAATTTACAGGGGGGACCATTGTCTAAATTTTCAAAATATCAAAAAATTTGAAAAGGTCTATTATGATATAATTTAAATGTAGAAACACTCAGATAATCAAAACATAAACAAAAAGTCATTCCGCATGAAAATCGTTTGAATTATAAGAAAGTTATGATCGGTGAAAAATTATCAATTTTGAACAAAAAATTTACAGGGGGGACCATTGTCTAAATTTTCAAAATATCAAAAAAATTGAAAAGGTCTATTATGATATAATTTAAATGTAGAAACACTCAGATAATCAAAACATAAACAAAAAGTCATTCCGCATGAAAATCGTTTGAATTATAAGAAAGTTATGGTCGGTGAAAAATTATCAATTTTGAACAAAAATTTCTAAATTTTCAAAATATCAAAAAATTTGAAAAGGTCTATTATGATATAATTTAAATGTAGAATCACTCAGATAATCAAAACATAAACAAAAAGTCATTCCGCATGAAAATCGTTTGAATTATAAGAAAGTTATGATCGGTGAAAAATTATCAATTTTGAACAAAAAAATTTACAGGGGGGACCATTGTCTAAATTTTCAAAATATCAAAAAATTTGAAAAGGTCTATTATGATATAATTTAAATGTAGAATCACTCAGATAATCAAAACATAAACAAAAAGTCATTCCGCATGAAAATCGTTTGAATTATAAGAAAGTTATGATCGGTGAAAAATTATCAATTTTGAACAAAAAATTTACAGGGGGGACCATTGTCTAAATTTTCAAAATATCAAAAAATTTGAAAAGGTCTATTATGATATAATTTAAATGTAGAAACACTCAGATAATCAAAACATAAACAAAAAGTCATTCCGCATGAAAATCGTTTGAATTATAAGAAAGTTATGGTCGGTGAAAAATTATCAATTTTGAAAAAAAAATTTCTAAATTTTCAAAATATCAAAAAATTTGAAAAGGTCTATTATGATATAATTTAAATGTAGAATCACTCAGATAATCAAAACATAAACAAAAAGTCATTCCGCATGAAAATCGTTTGAATTATAAGAAAGTTATGATCGGTGAAAAATTATCAATTTTGAACAAAAAATTTCTAAATTTTCAAAATATCAAAAAATTTGAAAAGGTCTATTATGATATAATTTAAATGTAGAAACACTCAGATAATCAAAACATAAACAAAAAGTCATTCCGCATGAAAATCGTTTGAATTATAAGAAAGTTATGATCGGTGAAAAATTATCAATTTTGAACAAAAAATTTACAGGGGGGACCATTGTCTAAATTTTCAAAATATCAAAAAATTTGAAAAGGTCTATTATGATATAATTTAAATGTAGAATCACTCAGATAATCAAAACATAAACAAAAAGTCATTCCGCATGAAAATCGTTTGAATTATAAGAAAGTTATGGTCGGTGAAAAATTATCAATTTTGAACAAAAAATTTACAGGGGGACCATTGTCTAAATTTTCAAAATATCAAAAAAATTGAAAAGGTCTATTATGATATAATTTAAATGTAGAAACACTCAGATAATCAAAACATAAACAAAAAGTCATTCCGCATGAAAATCGTTTGAATTATAAGAAAGTTATGGTCGGTGAAAAATTATCAATTTTGAACAAAAAATTTCTAAATTTTCAAAATATCAAAAAATTTGAAAAGGTCTATTATGATATACTTTAAATGTAGAATCACTCAGATAATCAAAACATAAACAAAAAGTCATTCCGCATGAAAATCGTTTGAATTATAAGAAAGTTATGATCGGTGAAAAATTATCAATTTTGAACAAAAAATTTACAGGGGGGACCATTGTCTAAATTTTCAAAATATCAAAAAATTTGAAAAGGTCTATTATGATATAATTTAAATGTAGAAACACTCAGATAATCAAAACATAAACAAAAAGTCATTCCGCATGAAAATCGTTTGAATTATAAGAAAGTTATGATCGGTGAAAAATTATCAATTTTGAACAAAAAATTTACAGGGGGGACCATTGTCTAAATTTTCAAAATATCAAAAAATTTGAAAAGGTCTATTATGATATAATTTAAATGTAGAAACACTCAGATAATCAAAACATAAACAAAAAGTCATTCCGCATGAAAATCGTTTGAATTATAAGAAAGTTATGGTCGGTGAAAAATTATCAATTTTGAACAAAAAATTTACAGGGGGGACCATTGTCTAAATTTTCAAAATATCAAAAAATTTGAAAAGGTCTATTATGATATAATTTAAATGTAGAATCACTCAGATAATCAAAACATAAACAAAAAGTCATTCCGCATGAAAATCGTTTGAATTATAAGAAAGTTATGGTCGGTGAAAAATTATCAATTTTGAACAAAAAATTTAGGGGGACCATTGTCTAAATTTTCAAAATATCAAAAAAATTTGAAAAGGTCTATTATGATATAATTTAAATGTAGAAACACTCAGATAATCAAAACATAAACAAAAAGTCATTCCGCATGAAAATCGTTTGAATTATAAGAAAGTTATGGTCGGTGAAAAATTATCAATTTTGAACAAAAAATTAGAATTGTCTAAATTTTCAAAATATCAAAAAATTTGAAAAGGTCTATTATGATATAATTTAAATGTAGAATCACTCAGATAATCAAAACATAAACAAAAAGTCATTCCGCATGAAAATCGTTTGAATTATAAGAAAGTTATGATCGGTGAAAAATTATCAATTTTGAACAAAAAAATTTACAGGGGGACCATTGTCTAAATTTTCAAAATATCAAAAAAATTTGAAAAGGTCTATTATGATATAATTTAAATGTAGAAACACTCAGATAATCAAAACATAAACAAAAAGTCATTCCGCATGAAAATCGTTTGAATTATAAGAAAGTTATGGTCGGTGAAAAATTATCAATTTTGAACAAAAAATTTACAGGGGGGACCATTGTCTAAATTTTCAAAATATCAAAAAAATTTGAAAAGGTCTATTATGATATAATTTAAATGTAGAATCACTCAGATAATCAAAACATAAACAAAAAGTCATTCCGCATGAAAATCGTTTGAATTATAAGAAAGTTATGGTCGGTGAAAAATTATCAATTTTGAACAAAAATTAAATTGTCTAAATTTTCAAAATATCAAAAAAATTTGAAAAGGTCTATTATGATATAATTTAAATGTAGAATCACTCAGATAATCAAAACATAAACAAAAAGTCATTCCGCATGAAAATCGTTTGAATTATAAGAAAGTTATGATCGGTGAAAAATTATCAATTTTGAACAAAAAATTTACAGGGGGGACCATTGTCTAAATTTTCAAAATATCAAAAAATTTGAAAAGGTCTATTATGATATAATTTAAATGTAGAAACACTCAGATAATCAAAACATAAACAAAAAGTCATTCCGCATGAAAATCGTTTGAATTATAAGAAAGTTATGATCGGTGAAAAATTATCAATTTTGAACAAAAAAATTTACAGGGGGACCATTGTCTAAATTTTCAAAATATCAAAAAATTTGAAAAGGTCTATTATGATATAATTTAAATGTAGAATCACTCAGATAATCAAAACATAAACAAAAAGTCATTCCGCATGAAAATCGTTTGAATTATAAGAAAGTTATGATCGGTGAAAAATTATCAATTTTGAACAAAAAAGGATTTCTAAATTTTCAAAATATCAAAAAATTTGAAAAGGTCTATTATGATATAATTTAAATGTAGAATCACTCAGATAATCAAAACATAAACAAAAAGTCATTCCGCATGAAAATCGTTTGAATTATAAGAAAGTTATGATCGGTGAAAAATTATCAATTTTGAACAAAAAATTTACAGGGGGGACCATTGTCTAAATTTTCAAAATATCAAAAAATTTGAAAAGGTCTATTATGATATAATTTAAATGTAGAATCACTCAGATAATCAAAACATAAACAAAAAGTCATTCCGCATGAAAATCGTTTGAATTATAAGAAAGTTATGGTCGGTGAAAAATTATCAATTTTGAACAAAAAATTTACAGGGGGGACCATTGTCTAAATTTTCAAAATATCAAAAAATTTGAAAAGGTCTATTATGATATAATTTAAATGTAGAAACACTCAGATAATCAAAACATAAACAAAAAGTCATTCCGCATGAAAATCGTTTGAATTATAAGAAAGTTATGGTCGGTGAAAAATTATCAATTTTGAACAAAAAATTTCTAAATTTTCAAAATATCAAAAAATTTGAAAAGGTCTATTATGATATAATTTAAATGTAGAATCACTCAGATAATCAAAACATAAACAAAAAGTCATTCCGCATGAAAATCGTTTGAATTATAAGAAAGTTATGATCGGTGAAAAATTATCAATTTTGAACAAAAAAATTTACAGGGGGGACCATTGTCTAAATTTTCAAAATATCAAAAAATTTGAAAAGGTCTATTATGATATAATTTAAATGTAGAATCACTCAGATAATCAAAACATAAACAAAAAGTCATTCCGCATGAAAATCGTTTGAATTATAAGAAAGTTATGGTCGGTGAAAAATTATCAATTTTGAACAAAAATTATAGGGGGAAAATTGTCTAAATTTTCAAAATATCAAAAAAATTTGAAAAGGTCTATTATGATATAATTTAAATGTAGAATCACTCAGATAATCAAAACATAAACAAAAAGTCATTCCGCATGAAAATCGTTTGAATTATAAGAAAGTTATGATCGGTGAAAAATTATCAATTTTGAACAAAA
This sequence comes from Zaprionus tsacasi, assembly GCA_018904105.1. Lineage (NCBI taxonomy): Eukaryota > Metazoa > Arthropoda > Insecta > Diptera > Drosophilidae > Zaprionus > Zaprionus tsacasi. The sequence goes on from JAEIFR010000122.1 coordinate 1,409,109, forward strand.
AATTTACAGGGGGGACCATTGTCTAAATTTTCAAAATATCAAAAAATTTGAAAAGGTCTATTATGATATAATTTAAATGTAGAATCACTCAGATAATCAAAACATAAACAAAAAGTCATTCCGCATGAAAATCGTTTGAATTATAAGAAAGTTATGATCGGTGAAAAATTATCAATTTTGAACAAAAAAATTTACAGGGGGGACCATTGTCTAAATTTTCAAAATATCAAAAAATTTGAAAAGGTCTATTATGATATAATTTAAATGTAGAATCACTCAGATAATCAAAACATAAACAAAAAGTCATTCCGCATGAAAATCGTTTGAATTATAAGAAAGTTATGGTCGGTGAAAAATTATCAATTTTGAACAAAAAATTTCTAAATTTTCAAAATATCAAAAAATTTGAAAAGGTCTATTATGATATAATTTAAATGTAGAATCACTCAGATAATCAAAACATAAACAAAAAGTCATTCCGCATGAAAATCGTTTGAATTATAAGAAAGTTATGATCGGTGAAAAATTATCAATTTTGAACAAAAAATTTCTAAATTTTCAAAATATCAAAAAATTTGAAAAGGTCTATTATGATATAATTTAAATGTAGAAACACTCAGATAATCAAAACATAAACAAAAAGTCATTCCGCATGAAAATCGTTTGAATTATAAGAAAGTTATGATCGGTGAAAAATTATCAATTTTGAACAAAAAATTTACAGGGGGGACCATTGTCTAAATTTTCAAAATATCAAAAAATTTGAAAAGGTCTATTATGATATAATTTAAATGTAGAATCACTCAGATAATCAAAACATAAACAAAAAGTCATTCCGCATGAAAATCGTTTGAATTATAAGAAAGTTATGATCGGTGAAAAATTATCAATTTTGAACAAAAAATTTACAGGGGGGACCATTGTCTAAATTTTCAAAATATCAAAAAAATTGAAAAGGTCTATTATGATATAATTTAAATGTAGAAACACTCAGATAATCAAAACATAAACAAAAAGTCATTCCGCATGAAAATCGTTTGAATTATAAGAAAGTTATGGTCGGTGAAAAATTATCAATTTTGAACAAAAAATTTCTAGGGGGACCATTTTCTAAAATTTCAAAATATCAAAAAATTTGAAAAGGTCTATTATGATATAATTTAAATGTAGAATCACTCAGATAATCAAAACATAAACAAAAAGTCATTCCGCATGAAAATCGTTTGAATTATAAGAAAGTTATGATCGGTGAAAAATTATCAATTTTGAACAAAAAATTTACAGGGGGACCATTGTCTAAATTTTCAAAATATCAAAAAATTTGAAAAGGTCTATTATGATATAATTTAAATGTAGAATCACTCAGATAATCAAAACATAAACAAAAAGTCATTCCGCATGAAAATCGTTTGAATTATAAGAAAGTTATGGTCGGTGAAAAATTATCAATTTTGAACAAAAAATTTCTAAATTTTCAAAATATCAAAAAATTTGAAAAGGTCTATTATGATATAATTTAAATGTAGAATCACTCAGATAATCAAAACATAAACAAAAAGTCATTCCGCATGAAAATCGTTTGAATTATAAGAAAGTTATGATCGGTGAAAAATTATCAATTTTGAACAAAAAATTTACAGGGGGGACCATTGTCTAAATTTTCAAAATATCAAAAAATTTGAAAAGGTCTATTATGATATAATTTAAATGTAGAATCACTCAGATAATCAAAACATAAACAAAAAGTCATTCCGCATGAAAATCGTTTGAATTATAAGAAAGTTATGATCGGTGAAAAATTATCAATTTTGAACAAAAAAATTTACAGGGGGGACCATTGTCTAAATTTTCAAAATATCAAAAAATTTGAAAAGGTCTATTATGATATAATTTAAATGTAGAATCACTCAGATAATCAAAACATAAACAAAAAGTCATTCCGCATGAAAATCGTTTGAATTATAAGAAAGTTATGGTCGGTGAAAAATTATCAATTTTGAACAAAAAATTTCTAAATTTTCAAAATATCAAAAAATTTGAAAAGGTCTATTATGATATAATTTAAATGTAGAATCACTCAGATAATCAAAACATAAACAAAAAGTCATTCCGCATGAAAATCGTTTGAATTATAAGAAAGTTATGATCGGTGAAAAATTATCAATTTTGAACAAAAAATTTACAGGGGGACCATTGTCTAAATTTTCAAAATATCAAAAAATTTAAAAAGGTCTATTATGATATAATTTAAATGTAGAAACACTCAGATAATCAAAACATAAACAAAAAGTCATTCCGCATGAAAATCGTTTGAATTATAAGAAAGTTATGATCGGTGAAAAATTATCAATTTTGAACAAAAAATTTACAGGGGGGACCATTGTCTAAATTTTCAAAATATCAAAAAATTTGAAAAGGTCTATTATGATATAATTTAAATGTAGAATCACTCAGATAATCAAAACATAAACAAAAAGTCATTCCGCATGAAAATCGTTTGAATTATAAGAAAGTTATGGTCGGTGAAAAATTATCAATTTTGAACAAAACAAAAATTTCTAAATTTTCAAAATATCAAAAAATTTGAAAAGGTCTATTATGATATAATTTAAATGTAGAATCACTCAGATAATCAAAACATAAACAAAAAGTCATTCCGCATGAAAATCGTTTGAATTATAAGAAAGTTATGATCGGTGAAAAATTATCAATTTTGAACAAAAAATTTACAGGGGGGACCATTGTCTAAATTTTCAAAATTTCGAAAAAAAATTTGAAAAGGTCTATTATGATATAATTTAAATGTAGAATCACTCAGATAATCAAAACATAAACAAAAAGTCATTCCGCATGAAAATCGTTTGAATTATAAGAAAGTTATGGTCGGTGAAAAATTATCAATTTTTAACAAAAAATTTACAGGGGGGACCATTGTCTAAATTTTCAAAATATCAAAAAATTTGAAAAGGTCTATTATGATATAATTTAAATGTAGAATCACTCAGATAATCAAAACATAAACAAAAAGTCATTCCGCATGAAAATCGTTTGAATTATAAGAAAGTTATGATCGGTGAAAAAATATCAATTTTGAACAAAAAATTTACAGGGGGGACCATTGTCTAAATTTTCAAAATATCAAAAAAATTGAAAAGGTCTATTATGATATAATTTAAATGTAGAAACACTCAGATAATCAAAACATAAACAAAAAGTCATTCCGCATGAAAATCGTTTGAATTATAAGAAAGTTATGGTCGGTGAAAAATTATCAATTTTGAACAAAAAAAATTTAGGGGGACCATTGTCTAAATTTTCAAAATATCAAAAAATTTGAAAAGGTCTATTATGATATAATTTAAATGTAGAATCACTCAGATAATCAAAACATAAACAAAAAGTCATTCCGCATGAAAATCGTTTGAATTATAAGAAAGTTATGATCGGTGAAAAATTATCAATTTTGAACAAAAAATTTACAGGGGGGACCATTGTCTAAATTTTCAAAATATCAAAAAATTTGAAAAGGTCTATTATGATATAATTTAAATGTAGAAACACTCAGATAATCAAAACATAAACAAAAAGTCATTCCGCATGAAAATCGTTTGAATTATAAGAAAGTTATGATCGGTGAAAAATTATCAATTTTGAACAAAAAATTTACAGGGGGGACCATTGTCTAAATTTTCAAAATATCAAAAAAATTGAAAAGGTCTATTATGATATAATTTAAATGTAGAAACACTCAGATAATCAAAACATAAACAAAAAGTCATTCCGCATGAAAATCGTTTGAATTATAAGAAAGTTATGATCGGTGAAAAATTATCAATTTTGAACAAAAAATTTCTAAATTTTCAAAATATCAAAAAATTTGAAAAGGTCTATTATGATATAATTTAAATGTAGAATCACTCAGATAATCAAAACATAAACAAAAAGTCATTCCGCATGAAAATCGTTTGAATTATAAGAAAGTTATGATCGGTGAAAAATTATCAATTTTGAACAAAAAATTTACAGGGGGGACCATTGTCTAAATTTTCAAAATATCAAAAAATTTGAAAAGGTCTATTATGATATAATTTAAATGTAGAAACACTCAGATAATCAAAACATAAACAAAAAGTCATTCCGCATGAAAATCGTTTGAATTATAAGAAAGTTATGATCGGTGAAAAATTATCAATTTTGAACAAAAAATTTACAGGGGGACCATTGTCTAAATTTTCAAAATATCAAAAAATTTGAAAAGGTCTATTATGATATAATTTAAATGTAGAATCACTCAGATAATCAAAACATAAACAAAAAGTCATTCCGCATGAAAATCGTTTGAATTATAAGAAAGTTATGGTCGGTGAAAAATTATCAATTTTGAAAAAAAAATTTACAGGGGGACCATTGTCTAAATTTTCAAAATATCAAAAAATTTGAAAAGGTCTATTATGATATAATTTAAATGTAGAATCACTCAGATAATCAAAACATAAACAAAAAGTCATTCCGCATGAAAATCGTTTGAATTATAAGAAAGTTATGATCGGTGAAAAATTATCAATTTTGAACAAAAATATTGGGGGGCCATTGTCTAAATTTTCAAAATATCAAAAAAATTTGAAAAGGTCTATTATGATATAATTTAAATGTAGAATCACTCAGATAATCAAAACATAAACAAAAAGTCATTCCGCATGAAAATCGTTTGAATTATAAGAAAGTTATGATCGGTGAAAAATTATCAATTTTGAACAAAAAATTTACAGGGGGGACCATTGTCTAAATTTTCAAAATATCAAAAAAATTGAAAAGGTCTATTATGATATAATTTAAATGTAGAAACACTCAGATAATCAAAACATAAACAAAAAGTCATTCCGCATGAAAATCGTTTGAATTATAAGAAAGTTATGGTCGGTGAAAAATTATCAATTTTGAACAAAAAATTTCTAAATTTTCAAAATATCAAAAAATTTGAAAAGGTCTATTATGATATAATTTAAATGTAGAATCACTCAGATAATCAAAACATAAACAAAAAGTCATTCCGCATGAAAATCGTTTGAATTATAAGAAAGTTATGATCGGTGAAAAATTATCAATTTTGAACAAAAAATTTACAGGGGGGACCATTGTCTAAATTTTCAAAATATCAAAAAATTTGAAAAGGTCTATTATGATATAATTTAAATGTAGAATCACTCAGATAATCAAAACATAAACAAAAAGTCATTCCGCATGAAAATCGTTTGAATTATAAGAAAGTTATGATCGGTGAAAAATTATCAATTTTGAACAAAAAATTTACAGGGGGACCATTGTCTAAATTTTCAAAATATCAAAAAATTTGAAAAGGTCTATTATGATATAATTTAAATGTAGAATCACTCAGATAATCAAAACATAAACAAAAAGTCATTCCGCATGAAAATCGTTTGAATTATAAGAAAGTTATGGTCGGTGAAAAATTATCAATTTTGAACAAAAAATTTCTAAATTTTCAAAATATCAAAAAATTTGAAAAGGTCTATTATGATATAATTTAAATGTAGAATCACTCAGATAATCAAAACATAAACAAAAAGTCATTCCGCATGAAAATCGTTTGAATTATAAGAAAGTTATGATCGGTGAAAAATTATCAATTTTGAACAAAAAATTTACAGGGGGGACCATTGTCTAAATTTTCAAAATATCAAAAAATTTGAAAAGGTCTATTATGATATAATTTAAATGTAGAATCACTCAGATAATCAAAACATAAACAAAAAGTCATTCCGCATGAAAATCGTTTGAATTATAAGAAAGTTATGATCGGTGAAAAATTATCAATTTTGAACAAAAAATTTACAGGGGGGACCATTGTCTAAATTTTCAAAATATCAAAAAAATTGAAAAGGTCTATTATGATATAATTTAAATGTAGAAACACTCAGATAATCAAAACATAAACAAAAAGTCATTCCGCATGAAAATCGTTTGAATTATAAGAAAGTTATGGTCGGTGAAAAATTATCAATTTTGAACAAAAAATTTCTAAATTTTCAAAATATCAAAAAATTTGAAAAGGTCTATTATGATATAATTTAAATGTAGAATCACTCAGATAATCAAAACATAAACAAAAAGTCATTCCGCATGAAAATCGTTTGAATTATAAGAAAGTTATGATCGGTGAAAAATTATCAATTTTGAACAAAAAATTTACAGGGGGGACCATTGTCTAAATTTTCAAAATATCAAAAAATTTGAAAACGTCTATTATGATATAATTTAAATGTAGAATCACTCAGATAATCAAAACATAAACAAAAAGTCATTCCGCATGAAAATCGTTTGAATTATAAGAAAGTTATGGTCGGTGAAAAATTATCAATTTTGAACAAAAAATTTCTAAATTTTCAAAATATCAAAAAATTTGAAAAGGTCTATTATGATATAATTTAAATGTAGAATCACTCAGATAATCAAAACATAAACAAAAAGTCATTCCGCATGAAAATCGTTTGAATTATAAGAAAGTTATGATCGGTGAAAAATTATCAATTTTGAACAAAAAATTTACAGGGGGGACCATTGTCTAAATTTTCAAAATTTCGAAAAAAAATTTGAAAAGGTCTATTATGATATAATTTAAATGTAGAATCACTCAGATAATCAAAACATAAACAAAAAGTCATTCCGCATGAAAATCGTTTGAATTATAAGAAAGTTATGGTCGGTGAAAAATTATCAATTTTTAACAAAAAATTTACAGGGGGGACCATTGTCTAAATTTTCAAAATATCAAAAAATTTGAAAAGGTCTATTATGATATAATTTAAATGTAGAATCACTCAGATAATCAAAACATAAACAAAAAGTCATTCCGCATGAAAATCGTTTGAATTATAAGAAAGTTATGATCGGTGAAAAAATATCAATTTTGAACAAAAAATTTCTAAATTTTCAAAATATCAAAAAAATTGAAAAGGTCTATTATGATATAATTTAAATGTAGAAACACTCAGATAATCAAAACATAAACAAAAAGTCATTCCGCATGAAAATCGTTTGAATTATAAGAAAGTTATGATCGGTGAAAAATTATCAATTTTGAACAAAAAATTTCTAAATTTTCAAAATATCAAAAAATTTGAAAAGGTCTATTATGATATAATTTAAATGTAGAATCACTCAGATAATCAAAACATAAACAAAAAGTCATTCCGCATGAAAATCGTTTGAATTATAAGAAAGTTATGATCGGTGAAAAATTATCAATTTTGAACAAAAAATTTACAGGGGGGACCATTGTCTAAATTTTCAAAATATCAAAAAATTTGAAAAGGTCTATTATGATATAATTTAAATGTAGAAACACTCAGATAATCAAAACATAAACAAAAAGTCATTCCGCATGAAAATCGTTTGAATTATAAGAAAGTTATGATCGGTGAAAAATTATCAATTTTGAACAAAAAAATTTAGGGGGACCATTGTCTAAATTTTCAAAATATCAAAAAATTTGAAAAGGTCTATTATGATATAATTTAAATGTAGAAACACTCAGATAATCAAAACATAAACAAAAAGTCATTCCGCATGAAAATCGTTTGAATTATAAGAAAGTTATGATCGGTGAAAAATTATCAATTTTGAACAAAAATTTTTAAAAAATATAGGTTTGGTCGGGAAAATTATCATTTTAACAAAATTTGGGGGACCATTGTCTAAATTTTCAAAATATCAAAAAATTTGAAAAGGTCTATTATGATATAATTTAAATGTAGAATCACTCAGATAATCAAAACATAAACAAAAAGTCATTCCGCATGAAAATCGTTTGAATTATAGGAAAGTTATGATCGGTGAAAAATTATCAATTTTGAACAAAAAATTTACAGGGGGGACCATTGTCTAAATTTTCAAAATATCAGAAAATTTGAAAACGTCTATTATGATATAATTTAAATGTGGAAACACTCAGATAATCAAAACTTAAACAAAATGTCATTCCGCATGAAAATCGTTTGAATTATAAGAAAGTTATGATCGGTGAAAAATTATCAATTTTGAACAAAAAATTTCTAAATTTCCAAAATTTCAAAAAAATTTGAAAAGGTCCATTATGAAATAATTTAAATGTAGAATCACTCAGATAATGAAAACATAAACAAAAAGTCATTCCGCATGAAAATCGTTTGAATTATAAGAAAGTTATGATCGGTGAAAAATTATCAATTTTGAACAAAAAATTTACAGGGGGGACCATTGTCTAAATTTTCAAAATATCAAAAAATTTGAAAAGGTCTATTATGATATAATTTAAATGTAGAATCACTCAGATAATCAAAACATAAACAAAAAGTCATTCCGCATGAAAATCGTTTGAATTATAAGAAAGTTATGATCGGTGAAAAATTATCAATTTTGAACAAAAAAATTTACAGGGGGACCATTGTCTAAATTTTCAAAATATCAAAAAATTTGAAAAGGTCTATTATGATATAATTTAAATGTAGAAACACTCAGATAATCAAAACATAAACAAAAAGTCATTTCGCATGAAAATCGTTTGAATTATAAAAAAGTTATGATCGGTGAAAAATTATCAATTTTGAACAAAAAATTTCTAAATTTCCAAAATTTCAAAAAATTTGAAAAGGTCTATTATGATATAATTTAAATGTAGAATCACTCAGATAATCAAAGCATAAACAAAAAGTCATTCCGCATGAAAATCGTTTGAATTATAAGAAAGTTATGATCGGTGAAAAATTATCAATTTTGAACAAAAAATTTACAGGGGGGACCATTGTCTAAATTTTCAAAATATCAAAAAATTTGAAAAGGTCTATTATGATATAATTTAAATGTAGAAATACTCAGATAATCAAAACATAAACAAAAAGTCATTCCGCATGAAAATCGTTTGAATTATAAGAAAGTTATGATCGGTGAAAAATTATCAATTTTGAACCAAAAATTTACAGGGGGACCATTGTCTAAATTTTCAAAATATCAAAAAATTTAAAAAGGTCTATTATGATATAATTTAAATGTAGAAACACTCAGATAATCAAAACATAAACAAAATGTCATTCCGCATGAAATTCGTTTGAATTATAAGAAAGTTATGATCGGTGAAAAATTATCAATTTTGAACAAAAAATTTACAGGGGGGACCATTGTCTAAATTTTCAAAATATCAAAAAATTTGAAAAGGTCTATTATGATATAATTTAAATGTAGAATCACTCAGATAATCAAAACATAAACAAAAAGTCATTCCGCATGAAAATCGTTTAAATTATAAGAAAGTTATGATCGGTGAAATATTATCAATTTTCAACAAAAAATTTACAGGGGGGACCATTGTCTAAATTTTCAAAATATTAAAAAATTTGAAAAGGTCTATTATGATATAATTTAAATGTGGAATCACTCAGATAATCAAAACATAAACAAAAAGTTATTTCACATGAAAATCGTTTGAATTATAAGAAAGTTATGATCGGTGAAAAATTAATTATAAATCAAACGATTTTCATGCGGAATGACTTTTTGTTTATGTTTTAATACCCTATGGTTTTTTAGCAAAATAATTCTCTGTTTAGGCCATGGATTTTAAAAAAAATATATGGTCTATTAGGTTTTTTAAATTATAAGTGTGATTACGCGTTTGTAACTGATTTTGGGAATTGAACGAAGGGTATCCTACTGCGGGTGCGCTCGACTGTAGCCTTCGCCACTGGCTTTTTATATATTTGCCTTTTCACATAAGAAATAAAAAAGTTTCCATATATCTTTAGCTGTTTTTATTGTCAGAATCAAGTGCAGCTTCTGTTTTAGTGTCAGTTCAAGTGTGATAAAGGGTTATATTTTTTGGGCAGTAAACATGTTTATATGTACTATCTACAGAAATATTCACAAGTACTTAAATTATATATGTCCAATAAATGTACAATTACTGCTTAGACGAAGACAAGAATATTATGGTAAAATATTAAAAATCAAACCCCTTTTTCAGCACTTAAATCAATTTAACTCTAGAAATCCTCCTCCTCCCTGTTTTCAGGTTTAAAGTTGTCAAAGATGGAGGGGAGGTTCTTGAAGCGTTGCTCTCATAAAGCGACCTTGCTTTGGGGCTTCACCATGCCACCTGGGTGGGTAAGTAGTCGGTTGGGTGTGGTGTAATTTGAGGCAGGAAGAGGAAGGGTGAATAAATTGGTTTCTGTCGCATAAAGCCATTACTTGGGAGCACAGCACAAAGGCAGCCTACTACTGTAGGTATGAATTTTAATATGTGCGAATATTTATATACACAACTGTATACCGTACGTATATATATAAAATATTTCATAAGCAGGCAGGAAGCAGGGAGAGGCTCCTGTTGAGATCAAAGGGTTGGCGTGGTGCGTCATTTCCATATGACTTTTGATTTGCAGGCACACACACAGAACGTCAAGTTAATAAACTGAAATATCTTTTTCACTGAGGTTCCATATTTAATACGCAATATTACACACTCTAGACGAACCTATAACATATATGAGTATTAAGTGCGAAGGTGTAAAATTGAAAGAGATAAGAGATAAACATGAACTACTTTCTAGAGCACATAAAGGCAGCACTTAAAGTAAAGTTCAAAGCTCGTGTAACCCTTGTGTGGTAGTTAGGCTTCCTATGGTTAAAACTTTGGTAACTCTCAGGCAGGAGAGTCATGAGCCGCCATTAGGCCATTAACCAAACACCTTGTTACCTGCTTTCTGCTGCGGTAATAGCGCTGGTTTTTCGCGCTTGCCGGATCAAGTGTAAGCCGGCCGAGAGCTAAGAAGAGAGAGAGAGAGAGAGAGGGAGAGAGGAGAGAGTTAAGTTACACAACGACCACGTCCTCATTAGCATTGAGTGGGCGTTTGTCCCGGTGGCCAAGTTGGGGGCAAACTGGCTAAAGGGGCCATCGAGCCAGCCACAGTTGAGCCAGACACTTGAGCCGAGTTAAGGACTTTGTTAGCCATAAATTCGCTCTTGGCCAACAATAAGGATATTAGATGTCGCTGTCGTCATGTTTTGCTTGTAGTACGTGGACTCCCTGCACAATCCCTTACAGAGTTTTGCCCTTGCATTTTCCAATTGCCATGCATTTCGCTTTATTCTTCGTCTTCTTCTTCTTCTTCGAGGAAAATGAAACGCCAATTTCTTGGCCATTTTCATATTGTATTCATTGCTATCATTGTGTGTCTGTGTGTGTGTGTGTGTGCGCTTCATTGTTCATTGTGTGCACGTACTTTATGCATCTTTCATCTTTGTTGTTTTCCTCTCTCTCTCTCTCTCTCTCTCTGTTCGAGAATTGAATTAAGCTCAACTTATGCGGAATTAACTAAATTGTTGTTAAGTGCAGCGAGCTTTATCGCAGATCAGCTTACTGTGTTTTACATATCCAATATCGATTATACGGCACGAATTTTCTTTATGAACATTGTGAAATGAAAGCAAAGTGAAACCTCAATTTTCCAATATAAATCATGCCGCTTACATGCATGCTTCCGGCCGTTGTCCTCAATCCCCAATCCCTCGCTCGCTCTCTCTCTCTCTCTCTCTCTTTATCTCGCTTTTTCTCTCTTTGTTTCTTTGTCTCCTGCTCGCCCTACATATTCAAAGGGCAAAACTCAATATGAATATCGCACATATATACGATATTTATTATATATTTTTTGTCTTTTGGGAGGCCTACGCACAGTTAACAAAATATTTCAACTTGGCTGCCTTTTTCAGGACCTGCTTTGCATGAGTGTGTGTGTGAGAGTGAGACAACCAGAGTGCTTGTAGTTGCACGGCAGAGCGGAAGGAAGCAAGCGAAAGAGACAGAGGGAGAGAGAGAGAGAGAACGACGTACAGGAAATTATTTATATTATTTTTATGCTTCAATTTGTATTTAATCCAATTCTGGTTCTCTTTGTATTTTTTTGTTTTTGCTCGCCTGCCAAGATTTAATATGCATTTTAATCAAAATGTATATGGTATATGTGTGTAAAAAGCCGTTACCAAAACGTGGCAATATTAAAAAAGTATATCGAGATCGGGTGTACGTACGCGCACACTACGAAATATAAATAATAATTTCCGCTGGCGACCACAGGACACGGCATATCATCCTTCTTTTCCACAACAAATACAACAAAAAGGGAGGGGGCAAGAACAACAGCTGCGTGAAGTGCGTTCAATTATTTTTCCTCCAGTTTTTCACTTTTTTTTTGCTCTTGTGGTTTTCTACTGTTTTTTTTTTCTCTCTCCCTTCTCTGTTAAACTTTCATCAAGTTTGTAAGTGTTCGTGGTTCTCAAAAAAAAAAAAAAAAAAACGAAACAAAAACAAGAGCAAAAAGAGACAAATATTCTTTTTATTTCTGAAAGAATTTTAAGCGAAATATTATTGCCATAAAAACGAAAGTCACCAGAGTAGCCCAAGAAGAGTCCCAAGCAAGTCACGTCGGACAACAGTCGAGTCCCGACAAACAAAAGTATAATAACACAAAACGAGATATACAATTCAACTCAACTTTGTTTTCGTATTCAATTTTAAAAGATTGCAAATGCAAGAATGTTTTGTTTTTTGTGCTCAAAAAAACTTTCAATTGATTTTTTTCAGTTCAATGATATTTTATTATATTTATTCTTAAGTTAAGTAAGTTGTATTCAAATATAACGCAACTATAAACATTTTAAATTATATTGTATATTATCAGATTTATTCTTTTTCAATTCAATGATATTTTATAGAATCATTTTTTAGGTTGAGTAAGTTGTATTCAAATATAATCACATTAATATTGAATATTCGCAATTTGTGTGAGTTGAATTAAAATATTACACTTCTATAAGCACTTGATGATTATTTATTCTCGGGTTAAGTAACATTTAAATGTTACAATCCTACAATGCACTCGAGTGAGTGTAATTATATTTTAAGCTTTACATCTGGCATTATTTGCGCTTAACCGGTTTTATGATCTTTCATGAGGTTTCACAAACAGTTAATTGAGTTAATATATGTATGAATAACCATATCATTCTTTGCTCTTTACTTTCCACAATGCCCCATATACGAGACATATACGATATGTTGTTACCCCGTATTATTAACGCTCGTGTGATTTTGACACCATCAAATTGGGTCGTCGCGTCGGCTGTGTGTGTGGTCTTTCTGCCCGTTATGCTCTTGGCTTGTTAGCTTCAAGAAATGGAAGGTCCTGTATGGAAGGTCCCTGCACACATAACACAATTTGTTCCACAACATTGATTTAATCCTTTTTTCTCTGCCTCGCACACACACACACAGAATCATATAGGGGCCAGGCAAGTATAAAGACCTAAGCGTAGTCGTCTGGCACAATTTCTTAAATTTTCCGTTGGTTTTGTTGCCGTTTTCCGGCATTTGCGTCCTTGAATTTCTTTTCGCTCCTTCCTTGCACATTACCATAAATTTCCTTCACGGTTTCTTTCTTCTCTCGTCTTCTTCTTGGTCCCATTTGAGCTTTCAATACATTTACATTTGCATTTACTGATTTGAAAACGTTGAGACGCACTTCCAACTGCTTTTCCGCACGTTTAAAGTTTTCTCTTTCTCTTTCTCTGTTTCTCTTTCGCTGTTGCGTCCATCCGGAAAGGAAAAAGAAAAAGGAAGTACCGGAACTGGGGAGCAATATCATGTTTTTATGTTAGCCGAAGGTAAACAATATATGCGTAAGTAATCTCTGTTGACTTCAAGAGCAGCCTATCGATACTACAAGAAGAAGAACTTATCGTATTTGTTGTACGAAATTAATAAGAGAGGAGAAAGAAAAACAAAGAAAGTAATTGAAATAAGTTGAAATCTTTTTTTATTTTTATATTTTAAGATTAGGAATAAATATTTATTGATTACGCGCAAGGGAAATCATATATTATATACGTATGTCTGGTAATATTTCTCTTGTCACTCCCAGCACTTCGTGCACCTCTTGCAGCTGGGCAGGCAGATGCCCCACTACCTTCGCGACATCAGCAACTGTGCAGGCATATAGATACCCTTTCTTGAGATTATCCGCTTGCAGCCAACGTTGTAACCAGGTAAATTGTTCCCGATTCTGAGGCTCACAGAGCATATATCTCTCAGCGATCTGTTCGAGCGTTACAAACGGATTGTTAACGCCTATGAGGGCCAATCCACGCGTGGGCTTCGCATTGTCCACAAGCAGACGATAGAAGTGACTCGGCACAGGCAGGACGCCGGTGTTGTTACGGTTCACAGTCAGGTGGAAACTGGTCCCTGCTGCGTCTGGAAGCGGCATAACGCCATAGGTGCCCGTATACACGCTCACCGATAGACCCGAACGGGCCACAAAGCGTCGCGTTGCATCCTCCATAACGGCCCAATGGCCTCCATTGAAGCTCTGCCATTGGGGCGCCACATTCATGTAGTTAAAGCTGCAACGCTGCTGGCTGGCATAAATCAGATCCGACTTGGCGGCCAGATGACCGCGTGCAAGAAATAGACCCGCCCTCTCATCAAACAAACTGTCCACGAATCCACCAGCTGCCGTTGCCCCCAGTGCCCCCCCCTGGCTCTGCTGCAGCTCCTCAACCCGTTGCTTTTGGTGAGCCTGTGTATATAGTCGATCCATGTCGTAGCCAACAAAATGGCCGCCGGTACTGAACGTTTTGCGCTTCACATGCTGCTGAAAGTGTTCGTTGGCCGGCAGCAACTGGTAGAAGGTATAATGAGTACGCAGTTGGTTCTTGTCGTGGCACAGCTCCAGGGTATGCACAAATCGTCGGGCATCGAGTCTGTAGCCCACACGATAAAGACGTGCACCGGAGCCACAGAGTCTCCCCGTACTTTCCACGGTGTAAGTTGGCGGTCTCTGGCAGTGGAATTTGCGAAATTCACGTTTCTCCTGGGACCACGCGAATGTTTGGTCGTTTAGGCAACGTATCTCGATGGAACTTGGACCAGACAACACATGATCATCATCATTTTTAAGATTTGCAAAGCTTCCATTGCCGCAATGCAGCTCAATGTGTGCGTTTTGTGGTATTACCAACTGACCCTTGGCATTGGGCAGCCAATATGAATCAGTCTGAGGATGTAGATACAATGGCTGCGGGGTATCTGAACGTGGAAAATCCACTTGTATGTCCAAAATGCAAGGGGTGCCTACAGAAAGGTAAGAGATAAGACTTTAAGACTCATACTACTTGGCCTAAAATAAATTTAAAATTTATTTATAATATATTTTACTGTTTTATATATTTCTCTAAACTTTCACATGTCTTCTTAAGTTTCAAGAACTTGCTTACCTGCTCGAAACGTGTCATCCAAGTGCACTTCTTCGATTTCTTTGATTATTTGACCCACTTCTTTTTGTGGAGCAATCGCTTCGCGTGCTCCGATCTCGGTCGATGTCACGAGCGTTAAGAGTGCCAGCAAAAATTTAGTATTCATACTGGGAGAGAGAGAACAATCCGCTAACGATGATGTTGCCCGAGCTGAGTCTGGCCAACGATTAAATAGGCGGCAACTTTGTCAAGCGTACCCATATCTCTCGCTCTTTATTCTACGTGCACAGTGTGAATTCCCTCTCTCTCTCTCTCTTTCTCTCTCTCGACCGAAAGCCGGTTTTGTAATACAATGCGAGAGAGAGAGAGAGAGTAAGATTTAAATGTCGTGTGTCTGTTATATTATTGTTGTTGCATTATCATTTACATTCGTATTTCCTACATATGTTTGAACAGCTTTTGCTTACTATAAACATGCGTTAATTGAAATTAATAGGAAATATCTTAGAATGCTGCTGCTCTCTAGCATAGTCATTATCAATCGACTGATAACATTTGTTAAATATATAGAGCGCTTATACACTTTCAAGTAAAGTACCCTTCATTAATTACATTTTTAAGCGGTCATTAAAAATCTAAAGTTCATTAAAGTTCAAAGCCAACTCAGGCAATATTACTTCAGATTATGATTAGTATAGATTAATGACTGGGAAAATTATATAAACCTTGCAATAATAATATTATATCATACTCATTTGAAACGTGATTGAATCTTTTTTTAATTTGCATTTTTATTAATTTGAAATACATCATTAGTTGGTTTTTTTTTTAAAAGAGACTATCAGATTCGGTTGTAGTTCGGTGTTTTTGGGTAGTACTGTCCGTAGTACTGCCTGTAACACTGCCCGAGCCATTCACTGAGGTCGATCGACTCACATTAGATTGATTCGCATTGCCGCCGTATCCGTAGCTGGACTGCATTGTGTAGGGTTGCCCGTTGACAGAGTATTGAGCCGTCTGCACTCCCTGCCTGCCATTCGTATAGCCCGACATCTGAGCGGAATATTGACCTCCACCTCCACCGCCATTTCCGGAATAATTGTTATTCCACTGACCACCCATTGGGCCCATTCCTCCGCGGCCACCTCCGTTCATTCCCATTCCCATTCCGTAACCGCCCATTCCCATTCCGTTTCCGCCCATTGGAGGACCCATTCTCATTCCATTTCCACACATTCCACCACCGCCCATACTCATTCCCATTCCATTACCACCCATACCCATTCCCATTCCACCTCCTCCCATTCCACCTCCTCCACCTCCCATTGCTTGCCGCTTACGGCGCTTTCCATTTCCATTCATTCCATTTCTATTCATTCCATTTCCATTTCCATTGCCATACATTCCATTTCTATTCATTCCATTTCCGTTGCCATTCATTCCATTGCCATTGCTATTCATTCCATTACCATTACCATTCATTCCATTTCCATTGCCATTCATTCCATTTCTATTCATTCCATTACCATTCCCATTCATTCCATTTCCATTCATTCCGTTTCCATTCATTCCATTGCCATTCATTCCATTTCTATTCATTCCATTACCGTTCATTCCGTTTCCGTTCATTCCATTTCCATTCATTCCATTTCCATTCCCACACATTCCACCTCCTCCCATTCCACCTCCGC
The DNA here is from genome assembly GCA_018904105.1 of Zaprionus tsacasi. Lineage (NCBI taxonomy): Eukaryota > Metazoa > Arthropoda > Insecta > Diptera > Drosophilidae > Zaprionus > Zaprionus tsacasi. The sequence continues at coordinate 1,426,100 of JAEIFR010000122.1, forward strand.
CCATTCCACCTCCTCCCATTCCACCTCCTCCCATTCCACCTCCTCCCATTCCTCCACCTCCCATTGCTTGACGTTTACGGCGTTTGCCGTTCATTCCATTTCCGTTTCCGTTCATTCCATTCCCATTCATTCCATTACCGTTTCCATTCATTCCATTTCCCATACCATTCCCACACATACCACCAGGTGGACCCATTCCTCCTCCACCCATTCCACCAGGTGGACCCATTCCTCCTCCACCCATTCCTCCTCCACCCATTCTTCCTCCACCCATTTCCTCCACCCATTCCTCCTCCACCCATTCCTCCTCCACCCATTCTTCCTCCACCCATTCCTCCTCCTCCCATTCCTCCTCCACCTCCGCCCATTCCTCCTCCTCCCATTCCACCACCACCCATTCCACCTCCGCCCATTCCACCTCCTCCCATTCCTCCTCCTCCCATTCCTCCTCCTCCCATTCTACCTCCACCCATTCCCCCGCCGCCCATTCCATTACCTCCTCCCATTCCATTGCCCCCTCCCATTCCATTGCCTCCTCCCATTCCATTGCCTCCACCCATTCCATTGCCTCCTCCCATCTGTCCCGCCTTGCGTTGTTGGCCAAATCCACTTAAAGATCGCTTAATCCTCTGCAACGAGCTACCTGAAAACCAGTCAAGTAATAAAGATATTAACCTAGGGCACTCCGATACCAAGTCCTATATAGGGATATATTGTGAATTGTTTCCTTTTATTTGACCTTGGTGCACTTTGACAATGTTTATCCGTTGTAGTCGTTGTAATTGTTGTTATTGTTGTTGTTGTTGTAGTTATTATAGTCATAGTTGGGTCTATATGTGGTAGTGTAACTGTACTGATTATTATAATTATTATTATTATTAGTGGGATAGGTTCCACTTGGGCCATAATACTGGTTGGGATTGTAGCTAACTCCGGCGTAACTGCCTGTCCCAACGGGAAGTATAATATACTGAGGTTCTTGCACTACAATGGGCATGGGAACTGGCCTAGGCTGAATCATTGGATAATAGACGGGAGCCGGAACTGGTGCTGGAACTGGAACTGGAACTGGCATAGCTGGTGCCATCGGCACTGGCATAGGCATGGGCATGGGCATGGGCATTGGAAATTGCCTCTTGGTAATATTGTGCTCGGTTTCTGATACTAATCTTATTTCTGGCCAATCTGGGAAGAAGCAGAATCAAGAGAATTGGGTCAGAGAAGATGCATGCTTACGACAAGGCACCCGAAAAGGGCAGATTCACATTAACATTGTATGCATAATAGTTGGGTGTAGGATACAAATAGCCTGGATAAGTTCCACCTCCAGCCCGACGACTCATCTCTATAGCTCTGGCGGAATACAAATAAGACGGATAGGCTGCATTGTTGATGGACATACTCATATAGGGATTTGGCAAAGTCTGTGGTGCGAGTCTAGGCTGAATGGGACGTGTCTGGTAAGGTGCTGGAACAACAGCGATGGGATACGGTGCTGCTCCGGGTGGAGGTAGGGGCGGTAGATAAACCATCTGGGGTGAACGACGTTGCCGCCTCCGACCAGATGAAGAAGGGTCTAATGAGTAAAGAGAAGAAGCAGAGATACGCCCAGTTTAGATAGTTATGTAGAGCAGATAGTTATTGGTCAATGCGGAGGATGGTTGAACGGATCGTGCCAGAGGATAACCGCCAGTCTGTCTAGGGTAACTGCCCGCTGTCAGTCGGGGATAACAATTGTAATAGCAGGGCGGAGTGGGAGGTACCAATTGAGGTCCTCGGGCTGCTCGAGCAGTGGCATAGCTAGGAGCTGATCTTGAAGCGGGTAGATATTGTGTTGGAGAGTAGTTGGTACAGGCATAGGGATAATACGGACTAACCACACAGGGTTGTCCCCAGTTTTGTCTATTGTAATTGGGATTGAGATACGGATTATTTCCCGATTGCTGTGAGCCTGCATCCTGCACAACGACCAGAACATTTGCCTGCACCTGATCAGCATGACTGAGAGGCGAGAGACTAATGCCTGCCTCCGGGCTCAACAGCTCGAAATCCCTATCCAACTCCATGGATGGCAGATTGGGACTCAGTATTGGATTTAGTTCGTCATTCAGTTGTATCGTACTGGTGCTGGGACTGATGATGGGTGCACGTGCATTATTGGCTGTGGTGGATGTGGTGTCGATCAATTGCTGATCTGAAAGGGATCACTTAGCTGCATTGAAGGTGAGCTAACCGAGAAATCTCGACATACCTGCACTCTTTTCGTTCTGCACACATTTAAACCCAGTGCCACAATGTTTTCCCTCGTGTTGATCCCCATCACAGGCCACATGGTATACTACACATCTTTCATCGCTGGCACACTGCGCCTCAGCACAATCCCGGGCAAACTCTAAGAGAAACTCATCCAATTAGTCACATATATTTTTTTGGTAAATCCTGCTAATCCTTTCACTTACTCTTGCCATGAGCTGAGCTGGCCACAATCGAAGCCAACAGGCCAAAGGCGACTAGGCCCAGTTTCAGTTTTATAAACATATTCTATATAATTTTCCAGCGAAACTAAAGTTGGATCTGTTGGTAAACCTGACTTTATACCATAGACATGACACGCTTCGATACATATTCAAATTGCATTCATTTAATAAAATAATAAAGAACGTTTATTAGTTTTAATTGGAAGTAAACGATTAATAATCGCAATCAGCGATAGTCGTGCATTATTAGGCAGCTTTTGGTCTGCAACTAAATTATGAAATTAATTTCCCACTTAGAAACAAAAGCTTGATAATTCATTTAATTACTCAAAAATTGATTATGAATTGAAATTAATGAAAATTCTTCTTAGTCTCTTTTATCTGAACAGTCTCTTGAAACTCGTGATGACAGATAAAGTTAGTTCATTAACGTAAATTCAGAATTGCCATCGTATTGTCAAAGATAATGCCCGTCTATATATAGTTATTTGACCAAGTTAAACGTGATTAACACCGTGACATTGCTTTGTGGGCACATACACAAAAGATAAGATAAGCGATATATTCCGATTCATTGGATTACATACGGACTCGTATCAAAGGGTAATCAATGCCAGAGTGTTTATGGGTTATAATAGGTTTATGGGAGTGTTTTCAGTTAACAAAGAAAAAACGTGTGACACGTTTTCGAAATTGGGGATCATATAATCAAATAAACTACAAAGCAAACTACACTTATCTTTGCATCTATAATAATAATTATTTATTGTAATCACGTTAATTCTTAGATAACCTAAAATAGACCTACTGTTTGTGAATTGAGTTCATACGCCCAGAATTCCGTTTGTTATCAGATCCTCGAGTGGTAAGTCCTTTACAACCGCTGTAAAGTCCTCCACAGTGCAGGCATAGGAGTAACCCTTCTTCAGATCTGTCTTGGTCCAACTGAGCCAGTTGATTTCATCTCCTATATCTGAACAGATAAGATATTCCTCTTCAATCTGCTCTAGACTGGCATGTGGATTATTCACACCCAGCAGAACAATTCCCTTGCCAGTCTCACGATCCTTGATGACACGATAATATAGCTTGGGCACCGGAATCAGTCCATTATTATTATCATCGAAATCCAAGTAGAGTGGTCGCTGTACACCCTGTGCATCTGGCAACGTGGAGACACCCCATGTGCCCGTGTAGCAATCCACTGTGATGTTCTCATCGGCCACAAACTTTCGGACACTGTCCTCGATGCGTTCCCAGTTGCCGCCATTGAAGGTCTGCCACTGGGGAGCCACATTCACAAAGAAGAAGGATGCCTGCTGTCCGGCTCCAAAAACAAAGTCTGTCTTGGCCGAGAGATGTCCGCGGGCCAAGTAGACGTTAGCACTGATATTGAAATAGGATGAGGCATCCATATCGAGGATCTGGCTGATCGTTATGTTCTGCTGCACCTGGGTATACTTTCCATTGACATCCTTGCCGCCATAGAAGTCACCAGTTATGAAGCTGGGTCTGCTCACCGAGCGCTGGTACTGAGCACTTCCCGGCGTGAGGATGTGATGCACATAACGTGTCACCTCCTCAAGTTCATTGTGGCATACATCGTAGGTGGGCAGGAAATCATCATCATCATCATCGTCGACTCCCTGGGCCAGCTGGAAGCCAACCTCCAGAAGATTTGTGCCACCATTGCAGGTGCGATTCGTGCGTCGTGCTGTGTAGCCTGGCCAGGAGCTGCAGACAAAGTCCTGCAGCTGATAGATGCTGCCCAGCACCTGGAAGCTCTGATCCTGCCAACAGCGTGCATCGATACGTGAGAAGCCTGCGAATTGGCCTACGAAAGTTCTACTGCCCGTGCAGTGCAGCTCCAAAGTCTGGCCATGCTGCAGCTCCACTTCACCCTCACGATTTGGCTGAAGATACTCCGCCCTGCCCAGTGCATCACGTTGTACATAGACGGGAGCAGGATCCTTGAGATCGCCATTCACCCGGAAGTTGCAGCTTGATGTCTGCGGTCCTTCATCGGAAACTCGTACACCCAGTAATCCTGTGGTCTGCAGTTCATCCACGGGCAGATCCTTGACCACCGCCGTGAACTCTTCCACGGCACAGGCATAGCTGTAGCCCTTCTCGATGTCCGTCTTCTGCCAATCGATCCAATCCAGCTGTGCACCCACATCCTCACACACTACATAGTTCTGGAGTATCTCCGCCAGGCTGGCATGTGGATTATTGACCACCACCAGTGCAATACCCTCGCGACTCTTATCGTCTATGACGATACGGTAAACTATGCTGGGCACCGGCAACTGCTGCGTCTCGGCATCCAGAAAGATGGGCGTCTCTTCGCCAGCGGCATTGGGCAACGTAGCAATACCCCAGCTACCGGCATGGACACTCACGTTAAGCCCCTCATCGGCCACAAACTGGCGCAGACTCTGCTCCACGGCCAGCCAGTTGCCTATGCCGATGCTGCGCCACTGCGGCACGGCGTTCACATAGAAATGGGTGGCACGTTGCGCCGAACCGTGGATGAAATCCTGACGAGCAGCGAGTTGACCTCGTGCCAGATACAAGTCACGACTGCTGTCCAGATACTGGCTAGCATCGTGGCCAAGTATGGAGCTCAGTGCCTCCAGCTGATGGGACTGGCCATAGTAGAGATTAACATCCTTGCCGGAATAGAAGTCTCCTCGCAGATAACCCGGCTGGGCCACACCACGTTGATAAGCCACATTCGCCGGCGTCAACTCGTAGCGCACGTAACGTGTGATCTGTTCCAGCTCATCGTAGCAGATCTCCAGCTGTGGCAAGAAACCAGCGGCGACATTGAAACCAATCTGCAGGAGATCCGTGCCACCCTCACAAGCAACACTCGAGCGAACCGCCACATAGCTTGGCCAGGTCTGACAACTGAATCTGCCTATAGCAACCTGTGATCCCTCCGCCTCATACAGTTGATTGCCCACGCAGCGTGCTGTCACGGCGGTGTAACGATTGAAGGGCACAACCAATGCCCCCGTGCAATGTAAATCGATGCTGGATCCTTCGTCAATGACATAGACACCCGTTTCATTGGGCAGCAACCAGCTAAGTGCACCCTGTGGTGTCAGCAATGGTGCAGGATCATGTAGATCGCCATTTGTGCTAAAGTGACACTGATTGGGAACGGGACCAGGACTCGGTGTGGGAGTAGGAGTGGCCGGAGAACTGGTGGATGCAGTAGAACCCGGCGTTGTAGTTGGAGTATCAGTAGAGCTGGAACTGGATTCCGTGGAGGTCGAGGACTCAGTGGAAGTGGGAGGATCAGTTGAGGTTGAGGGTTCAGTGGAAGGCGGAGGATTGGTAGAGGTTGAGGGTTCAGTAGAGCTCGAGGGTTCAGTGGAAGTCGAGGGTTCTGTAGGAGTCGAGCCCTCTGTTGTGGTCGAAGCTTCTGTAGAAGTGGAACCTTCCGTTGAGGTCGAGGATTCAGTGGATGTTGAAGACTCTGTGGTGGTAGAAGGTTCAGTGGAAGAAGGCTCAGTGGAGGAGGACTCAGTGGAGGAGGATTCAGTGGAGGAGGGCGCCTCTGTGGTGACCTCATCATCCAGACCCAGCACACCATTTGTTTGCAGATCTTCAAGCGGCAGGTCCTTGACAACCTCTGTGAAAGCCTCCACAGTGCAGGCATATGAGTAGCCCTGATGCAGATCCTCCTTGAGCCATGTTAACCAACTTAACCGATGTCCAATATCCTCACAGAGTATGTAATCCTGTAGGATCTGCTCCAAGCTGGCATAGGGATTATTCACACCCACCAGCACAATACCCTCACGACTGACCACATCAATGACTACGCGGAAGTAAATCATTGGAACTGGAATGAGTCCATTGTTGTTCTCATCATGATCCAGATACAGCTCCTGCTGCTGCCCGTTCACATCGGGCAACGTGGAGACGCCCCAGGTGCCTGTGTAGCAATCTGTGGTTATGTTGCGATCCGCCACAAACTTGCGCACACTCGTCTCCACTCGCTCCCAGTTGCCGCCATTGAAGGTCTGCCATTGTGGAGCCACATTGATGAACAGGAACGTGGACATCTGCGCAGCACCAAAGATCTGATCTGTCTTGGCGATCATGTGACCACGTGACAGAATGCGATCGTCCGAGTAATTGAAATACTGCGAGGCATCCATGCCTAGAATCTCGCTAATGGTTATATTCTGTTGAACCTGAGTGTATTTCGTATTAACATTGCGTCCGCCATAGAAGTCCAGTTCCAGGAAATTGGGACGCGCCACGCCATGCTGATAGTCATAGCTGGAGGGATAAAGCACATGGTGAACGTAGCGAGTTGCCTCGTTCACCTCGTCATGGCACACGTCGTAGGTCTGCAGGAAACCATCGTCCTCCAGCTGGAAGCCAACCTTGACAAGATCAGTGCCTCCATTGCATTTGCGACCCGTTCGCAGGGCCGTATACGTTGGCCAGGCTGTGCAGCTGAAGTTGGCAAAGGGATAGATCAATCCATCGACCAGGAAGTATTTCCCCTGCAGACACTGTGCCGTCAGCTGGCTGCGATTGCCGAAGGGAGCCACAAAGCTCCCGCCCGCACAGAACATATCCAGGAGTTCGCCATTCGCAAGACGTACAGTATCCGTGGGATCGGGCACGATTATTTCATAGGAATTGTGACGCACAAAAAGCGGTGCAGGATCCTTGAGATCTCCGTTCACAAGAAATTCACAATCACCGAACACGGGAACACCCTGTTCGCCCTCAGCATAGGACAGAACACGCGATAGACGAGCAGCTGTGCCGCCGAGCAGCAGCAGCTCAAGGATTAAAATCACAGTCACGTAGTAGCACTTCATGGCACTGCGTACTAGGCCGATATGCCAAATCCAGCCAACGTCGCGCATATTCTTATATGAATACCTTCGTCGTATCGCATAACGGTATTATCTTGACGTTATCGCTATCGTGAAACTACTTGACGCACTCGACGAGGTTTACAACCGTGTTGATTACGCATGATGTGAACTAAACCAACGCCAGCATGTGAAAAGATATATTCTAGCCTCAGGGTAAAGAGTTTAAAACTTATAAATAATAAATAGAAATCAATAAATGTAATGGGAACAATACGAAATATGTATGTGTAGTGTAGTGATCTATCGATAGTAGGCGGAAAACTTGTGCTCATTTTATTAACCACACACAGCCGTATACCCTTCCGGTCGAGCACTATAAATTCCCATTGAATTGTGCCCAATAAACTGAATCAATTAGCGAAAAATAATTATTGCGACAGTTTCACAAGGTTCTATAATTGTTTTTTTTTTTTTGGCAATCAGTTCGTAGAATTATCGATTGGTACTTGAGTAGCCTATATATCACGCATATGTGTCCTTTCAAGACTCTTCTCTAATAATTAATTGATGATTGCTCGTTCAGACTGTCAGCTGCAAAGACCGACTGCAAATATTCTATCAAAATCAACGACAGCGACAGTAAATGAATGACAGATTCGACGCTCAAGATTGGTTAGAAAAACAATGCGTACGCTGACTAATTTGCAGCACTGTATTTTGACAATCGACTAACCGTGAACAATAATAAAGAAATCAGCAAAAACAAAAAAACCCAATGTAAAAACAAATCAATAGGTAATTGAGTTTAGGCAAATGCTGCTGACAGCTAAAGTGAATACGTGAATATATATATGGTATACTACGCTCTCTTTGATATTTGAATCGCTTCGAATTCAACTGTTTTACTGTTTTAAATTTCGTTGACCGCATTTCTGTGGCCTTATAATTTCCGTAGACTTCCCATTAATCAGCATATTTGGTCTAACTGCAAATTAGACGTTTCTGCACATGACAATTCGCGCATAAATTCTGATTTTCAATAATTTATGCTAACTAATTGCAACACATGGCGTATGCGCAATGTTCTCCTCATTGGCCGCCAATTAAAAGTGGGTGGACAATTTACAGGGGAGTGGGGGGGGGAGATGCCAGATGGCAGTTGCCACTCTGTTAATGGCAACCTTAATTATAGTTCTTTTTTTTTTTTTTTTACGATTTTCACTTCTTTTTCAATTTTGCACGCCCTCTGCGTCCTTGACAGATGGCTGCCTCTGGCTGGCTGACTGGCTCAGGACGCAGCTCAATTAAAAGTGCATTAAGATATCGCAGTACGGAGGGGCCGGAGGGGCAACAAGGTTAAGGCGCCAGCTGCTACCTGATAATTTCTTGCCTGATTGCAGTTACCTAATGAAAGCGCATAATTGCAAAAAATGCGAGAGAACGAAACTGTAAACTGAACGAGAGAGAGAGAGAGAGAGAGAGCATTGTTTTCGCTGCGACCTTGGCATTTGTTTTGCTTTGCTAATGAGAATATGATATGCTGACTATATAGATTGTAGTACTAAATAAATACATATATATCGATTAATTTGCCAACTGAGTCTGCTGTCTATGCAAATAGCTTGACGCAGTTCATCTGTTCTGTAATTAACTTCGATATGTTCTATATATATATGTATGCCGACTTAAATCGGGACAGCACAATACGCACAAGGCTGACTTTCGTTGGCTACGATTTTCCGCATTTTCTTTTTGGCCTGAAGTGAGCCGAAGTGAGCTCTTGTGCGGCGCATAAAACCCCTCGAATAACACTGATACGCCGTGTGGCCGACGCTGTTGATGGCAACGTTGGTGGCGGCTGGAGCGCTGAATAAATGAAGAATAAATGTAGATGGCGATGGCGATGGGGTTGGGGCTTGGCCAGCGAGATTTCTGGCCACTGGCACCGCGATGGCCAAACAAGGCGGCTTTCAAGTGCAGCCGGCGCAGCAGCAACTGCAAAAGACAGCCCGGCCAAAAGAGAGCAATGCGTTGTTATTTTCTGCTTCTTTTTTAATATTTTCCCCTTCTTTTTTTTGTACTGTTTTTGTTGGTATTAAAAATGATGTGGCTGAGATTGTGTTTTTTTTTATTTGCTTTTTTTTCGCTGCTTCTTTTTCCAGGCGTAAGCAATTTTTGCAGCTCTCTTTCTCTTAAGCGAAACATTTTAATTTAAATGTTAAAACGTGACAATAGCGCAGTCTCTCGGGCGGGGGGGAGATATGAGAGTGTGTCTCCTGTCTCGTATCTCATGTGTCGGGCATGTCAGTCAACGACACCAGCAGTTACTCTCTGCATACCCTGTAATGAAGGTAATTCGATATTGAAGCACACGAATTTATGTGAATTTATTTTAATGAAAAAGTCTTAAAATACGTTTTAAATAAATATATATAAAAATAGACACAGTCAGACAGAAATAATCACAGACGGGATGCCATAGCAATCTTAAAAGATTTAAATATTCGAATCCCTGGCAGAGTATTCTCCTCTTTCAGTTCACTCCTGTTCGTCAATCTTGTCGCTGTCATTGTCAGCTTCCGTGTTGCTGTCGGTGTTGTTGCTGTTGCTGTCGGTGTTGTTGCTGTTGCTGCTGCTGCTGCTGATGTTTTTGTTATTGCTTGTTATTTGAGTGGATTACCCGCGATGTTGTACGGTACATGGTCCGCTGGGACTGCAGCTGGCCGCTGGATAAAAAACGGCTCTTAAATTATGCCTGCTCAAAAAGTTGAACGACGTCGGGAGCAGCGGGCTCAACGTGCTTTCGATGGGCTCCTGGCCACGAATCCTGTTGGGGTTGTTTGGCTGGTAACCACAGCTCAAGTGCCAATTAATAAGTTTTGCCTTTGGTATACGTTTGAAAAATACAGCAACAATAAAACGAGATCCCCTTTTTAAGCAGGAAAACCCTTTGGAACCCGTGTCCTCTGATTGTTGTCGATGTTGTTGGTCAGCGTGGTGTATGCATGAATTATTCAAAGAAAAAGGATATTATAAAAGCAAATACACACACAGTCGCGCACACACCCCCTCCACACACACACACACACACACACCCGGCGCACGTGTGTGCATATATGAGCATATATTTTTTATGTGCATCTCACTTGATTTTGTTGTTGTTCGAAGGATGGAGACGCGCCTGAGTAATTGGAAGTTTTTACTGCCGCCTCGTTTACTTCAATTTCGCGCGATTCCTCTTCAGTTTCCATTGCTCTTGTACTCGTTATTGTTCCTCTCCAGCTCTCGCATTCGCCTGCTCCTTCTTGTTGTTGTTGTTCTTGTTGACGAAGCAAATTTTAATGAATAATGTGCGGCTTCACACAATGTCGTAAAATATTCATGTTGGCTGCTGCAGATGAGTTCGGGTTGAGTTCGTGTGTCTACATGGTACATGGTGCTTTAAGAGCAGCCAAATTAAACGGCAAAACTTTGCAGTCAAAGTAGAAGAAGAACTATAGCATACTTTTTGGAGGCAGCCACGAAATATATTAAGTATACGCACGGATGGCATTCTAAATTGCTGCAGTTGTTGCAGTTCAATTAGCATATCTCTGCGCTTTCTCTGTGATGTTTCCTCCAATATAAATGCATAATAAGTTCTCGTTTAATGTATATAATATGATAACAGGCTTGTCTCAAGTGCATTGTTACCATTGTTGTGAGCTGCAGCATGCTGCCTGTTGCCTGTTGCTGTTTTTCTTTCACTTCAGAGCAAGCGCTCGCTTCACTTTCCGGCTTCAGCTTTTCCACTGTGCTCTCTCTCTCTCTCTCTTCACAAAAGGAAATTTTTCAGCAACAATGTCTGTTGATTTTCACTTTACTATGCAGCAACACAAGGGCTGCTCCTGCTGCACCAGTCCTGGCTCTTGTTGTCGTTGACTGTGTGCGTTATCGTTACCGTTGTTATCTGTAATGTTGCCGTTGCTGTTGCTGCGCGCAGCAGCAACATTTAATTCAATGTAAATGTGTTAAAGCGTGCCGGGCATACAGAAAACACACACACACACACAGAGCAAGCACATCGTTTTTAAATTGAAACAAATAAGCGATGGCTGTCCGAGCCATGATGGTTGCTCCTCATGTTTCCTCTTTCGAGCTCCTCTCTCCTCTCTCCCACGGGCAATCATCATTATACATCATTATACGCGCATGACGTCTCTCTCTCTCATTCTTCAACAATAAGACGATTGTTAAATGTTCTCATTTAATTTGATTTTAATTCCCAGTGGCAAATGAAATTGATTCCCAGCCAATAATCAATCAGACTCGGAATCGAGTTGAAGCGCTTGGGCTCAGTTGAAGATATAATCAATTTGCAACGGGTCTTAAATGATATTATATTTAGTCCCAATTGTTTACAAACTATTTAAATGTGTGTGCTGAAATGAGTAAGATATTATAATAATTTACTATATGATAGTTACTTGAGCTGCTAGTACCCTCTTTCTACAATTTCCAACTATCAGACTCAAATGGTGCCGCATTGAGAACTGCATTTCGAAACGATATATTCTGCAAAATAAAGATAATAACTAATAATGATATAAATAAACATATTTAAATCAACTGCTTACATCCATTATTGCCTTATCACTTGGCACAGGCATCTCCAGCTGCAGGGGCTGCTGTTGTGTTGGCGATCTGATGCCGTATAGCAATTTGCAGACATCATTTATAAAACTGCTGCCCAAATATCCCGATGCAATGCGTAGCAGCTGCAGTTGTCGGCATTTGCTCAGTACTCTCAGCAGGGCATCCGAAATGTCAGCCCGGGTGGACATCCACACGCTGAGCCTCTGGAGCCGGGTTAGCTGTGCCAACATTTCCACACACTCTGCTGTCGAGCAGAAGCATTTCAACTGCTGCAGCTCATCGAGTCGAACGATTTGCAGCATCTCCTCGGTGCTAAGGGTGCCTCCATCGATTTCCAGACACTGAAGCTGAGGTCGCAAAGCCAGGGCTGTCAGTAGGGGAACAAACGAATCCTTGCGACGAATTCCGAAATGGATCAGTCTGTTCAGTTTGGGCAGCTTAGACAGTGGCTGATAGGCTGCAGCTTCTGCCAACATGCCGAACCTCAACGTCTCCAGATTACCACAATGGGGTACTATGTCCCGCAAGTTACCCTGCACACAATCGTAGCCAAGATGCAGATGGCGTAGATTACGCTTTGTTTTGCAGCACTTGACCAGGGTTGCAGAGCTTATTTTCTGTATGTGCAATTGCAGTTCCTCCACATGACTGGGCATCCACAGGTTCTCAAGGGTCCATTCTGAAGAGCATATTTATTTATTACATATAATTATATTCATAAATAGGATAAACTCACCATCCTTGGCATAAAACTCTAGTGTAATCAATTCCTTTAGATTTCTCACTGCGGCTAAGATCAGTTCGAATGGTTTATCGATCGGGGTGATCAGATATTGCAGTTGTTTTACCACCAATCTTCTTAGGCTGATCATGCCCTCTAAAGCAGAGCAGAGTACACTGAAACATGCGACTGGTGTCTCACAACCATGACTCCGAAATGGGCGATATGTATTAAAATGATCGAGATCTATGATGAGCGTCTTAACTGATTCCCGGCAAATGCAGAACTCGATCAGTTCCCGCCTCTTGCAATTTTCATCGATCGTAAATTGACGATAACGTTTACTGGCCGACGTTATGAAAACATTACGAAAGCGACTACAGACCTGAGCGAAATTATTATGATCTTCAGCTGGCAATTGCTCGAGTATGTGATCCAGACAATCGTCATTTAAATCACAAATATTCATTTTCCACAAGCGATCGAGAGATCATGTGTTCCACACAGCCGGCAAATCTCAACTACTGAAATTCGTAAATAAAAACAACCTCAGCCGCAATCGAAAGCAACGTGTCCCAAGCCCATGAGTAATCAATTATTTCTATATATATAAACAACAGATAAGATATGCATACGTATGTTGTTCGCCAAACTGGTTTAAATTCTCGGGGAAACTTACCTTGCACAACTCGCATTGCTGGCGAATCGTTTATAAACACGTATTGCATGTAGATCTACATTAATTTTGTATTTCACAAATCGTATAATAAATTGCACTTTTCTATAATTCATATATTTTAAATTTATTCGCTTTGTTTAATCAATAATTGCATGCACTCTTGATATACAAAAACTTAAATAACTAAGCACTGCATGCGGAAAGTTATCGCACTATCGATCTCTATCGATATATCGATAGGTCACATATCTTAGACCAACAAAATAAATAACGTTATTTTTTTTAATAAATAAGAAGTCATCAAATATTATTCTGTTATGTATGCGTCTGAATTTTATTTAATACGTAAAACCAATTTAGAATCCAACTAGGTCTTTCGTGATTTTGAAGAGTTTAGTTTTAGTCGTGATGGTGTTTTTCCGGACTTGTGATATGAGCGCCGAACCGATTCATAAGTTGGTTTACATTGTTTTATTTTACGCGCCTTTTTCTTAGGTACATCCTTTAAATTCAAAATCGAATTTATCGAATTCTTAATAATTTGATGTGTTTTTTGTGTAGGTTTTGAAGAAGAACCAATTTTGAGCGAGGGAAATGGTAACGATTTTCCACCAGAATTTCGTTTTTGATCCAGTGCACCATTACGTACCCATTGAAAACTAGCTTTTTCAATCGGAATTATATTCGATACACCCCCCTTGGGGCTGCTCTTCGATGCTGGTTCATTCATTTTAACGCTGCCCCCCTTGGAGTTTACCGACATAATGATCTTAGACGAAGTTTTGTGCACTTTTTCAGTTGAACATATCGAATTGCGATTCAATAGTCTCGCTTGGTCGTCGAAAATAATGCTCTGCATAGTAATTCCATTACCATGGAGTACTGGCATGAACAACTGTGCCTCACGTCCTGGATGTTCTACTAGCAGAACATTACCTTCCAGCAGAAACTTCATGGAGAATTTCAATTGACTGCACTTTCGCACATTCATATCTCTTGGGCCAAATTGATATACGCGTTTATCAAACCAAAGTATAATACATAACAACGTACTTGAACTAAATTTTAGCATCAACAGTCTAAAAGGTGTTTGTCATATATTTTTAGTCTGAAGTTAAGTACAAGTGTGATATGTTGAAATAAATATAATAATCATGAGAATCATAATGAAAATTATTAATCACCGGCTGCTTTGCAATTCGGTTTCCCATTTAGCAGGATTTCTTGAAAGTTTTCGAATGGATTCACTTGAAGCTTAAATTACCTCTATGCTAGTTTTATTTCCGCTTTGAATATTTCCCGATATTCGAGTTATGGTATTTTATTATTTCATTGGGAAGATTGACAAGGCAATGACTACAAATGTGCGGTAGAAATATTTCAGATTAAGATAAACATTATATTTATTTCAATAGTGGAAACATTTTTTATGCACACTTCAAGGGTTTCAAAATTATACGAAAATATATATTATAAAGTTTTAAACAGAGCTCTATATAATCGACAGTGTACCATATAATTGGCAAGTTATATAATGCACATGGGCAGATAGATATTTTTACTCTATCCTACCAACACCCCACCAATATTCCGCCGGTGCGGAACCGCCCACACGGCCACCGAATTTAATGGCCCCAATTCGCGTCAGTTTTCCACAAAGCAACCAATAAAGAAAACCGCAAGCCGCAGCCGCAGCCACGTTAGGACTATCAGCGATGTACCAGAATCGAATAGCAAGCATTTTTCCTAATTGTATCAAAGAGTGGGCGAATTTATGGCCCCAACTATTAAATGTCCGACTTCTCTCTGGCCCCAACTGCACCGGCTGTGTTTTATGTGTGTGGTGGCTCAAGTAAAGCTGCAAAGACAGAGAGGGACAGAGAGAGAGAGAGAGAGACAGAGAGAAAAGCGACCACTTTCGGTTGGTCAGAATTGTTTCAGTGTGCCGTGGGGCCGCTTGCCCAGCTCAGCGAATTATAAAAAATTCAATTATAAGCTTTTATAATGGCATGGATGGGTTCGGTTACACCTGCTACCTTTTTTTTTATCGCATTTTACAACGGTACGGGATAATGCATTTTGTCTCAGTGATTCTGATAGCGCTGCCTGCCGTACAGGTGAGAATCAATTGGCGGCTTTTAAGCTAAAATTACTAGAGCTGGAAAAAGGGAAACTTGTCAGGTGAGTTTTCCATTTACGTACAATTTGAATTAATACTTGAGAAATTTAAATTGATTTTCCAGCACACGGGAGAAAAAAACATAAAAAAATGTTTTCCCACGGCAGCTTGAAGTCTTTTACCTTCTGGCATCTTTTTTGTCTCCCGAAAAAAAGGTGATAAAAATTGATTTGTTGTGTTTGACATGCATGTGTTTGATTTGTACTTTCTCTCAGGAATTGACATTAATTTGCAACTATCCCCTTAGGGTATTTGGGACGTCGTTTCAACGCTTGTCGTCTCGACTGGAGTGATTCAATCTGACAAGAGCCGAAAATAAAGTAGGCTCAATGTGCGAAAGAGTTGACAGCAACAATGTGTAGGAGGTGCCACGCCCAGCGGCGATTGTCCCAGCCACACACACACACATATACGTAAATATATTATTATATATTCTGGTTTCACTCAAATCGCCTCAAAGACAGGCGAATAAGCAGAACATTTGCATAAGAAAGTGTGAAACAGACTCCTTATTATGTTTGTGTATGTGCTCTGTCTGTGTGTGTGTGTGTGTGTGTGTGTGTGAGGGAGAATTTTCCATAAGCCGTTTTTGCAGTTTTTGACAAATGACTTAAAGCCTTTAGGGTATACAACATGGTTGAGAAGGGTTAAAGTAATTTGTTGAGACTGTTAAATATTGAATGCGGACCCAGCAGCCAGCACAAGGACAAACAAAAACAAATGCATAATAAAAATGGAATATTTTTTTGAAACAAGCCTCGTGCTGCCCTCTCTGGGTTCAGGGCTACGAAACTGTCCAAGTGGAAATATGAAATATTTTTGTTTAGGGAAAATTTATGTTTGTGCGAAACGTGACAATCAAATTGGCGTAAATAAATAAGTTTTATTTTATAATCTACTTCAAGTATGATTGCAGTAACTTTAATTATATTTTAAAATTTTTCAAATATATAAAACTATTAAAATAACTTGGTATTATATCTTTTCGATTGAAGGGAAATACTTGCACAACTTGTATTAATAAGATGTTCTTTTCTCACAAGTAACTATAGAGTTCTTCCAGGTCGCAACTTAATGTTGATTGACTACAGCATACTCTGCATAGACTGCATATCGATCTATATATATGTCTTGTGACAAATCTGGCAAGTGTCTGCAATTAAGTTAGCCTCATTTCGAAGGATACAGGGAACGAGATGCTGAGGCAAACGAGAAAGTTTCATGCACAGTTTCATTTTGGTTTTATTGCGGCAACTTGGCCTGATGACAATGGCGGTCGAGGTGTGCGTTTAATCCGGAAACTTATTTATGTATGTACATAAGTAGCAAACATACATGTGTGTGCGTGTGTGTCTTTCCGGTCGTTGGGCTGACGCATTTCTCGCATGTGTAAGCGGACTGAGAGAGAGAGAGACGAGACGAGACGGACACTTTCTTATGACACGACCGCGCACACTTTCACTTTACATAAGCCCTTTGTAGTGCTTACAGCCTGACACCCTCAATCGCCTTTGTGTGCGTGTGCAGTGTGTGTGTGTGTATGTTGACAAACACTTGATAATTCCCTGCATACACGCACTTTGCCAGGACCTCTCTCTCTCTGTCTCTGCTCGTATACTCTTATGCTCGATAAGTAAGTACGAGTATCTGCAAGATAATCTTACTTTGCGACTGAGCATTTTGCAGGACCTTCTGCCTTCAGCCCTCGGTCTGTCTCCTGTGTGTGTGTGTGTGTGTGTGGCTGCCCGCAAGGGTCTCTTGAATTATTTTAAATTGTTTTTGCCATGCATTTTGATCGACTTTTTATGTATTCATATGCGTGCGCTAGCAAGAAATAAAATGAAAATGAAAAAGAAAATAAAAATAAAACACAATAATGATGGTGCCCCCCTTCGTTTGCATTTGCCAAAGGGCCATAAACTGTGATTTAGCGTCTGTGTTTCTGGGGTTTTCTATCAGCATTTAATCTGGCAGATGGTTAAGTGACCGACTTAATGGGTTGCGGGTCGCTTGGCATGTCTGATTCTCCGAGATTTATCTCTATGAATTGCCAGAACGACATGCTAGATATTTGCAGAAATTCGTATGCAAAAATAGGTGATAAGTAACGTTTATAACGAACAAAATTAAATTATTTAAATAATTCAATTGAAAATGCCACAAAATTGTTAGATATTAAATCATGCTACTCAATTTCGCATCGCAATCTTTCAATATTTGAGATACTCGCATAAACATTTCATATTCCAATTCCATTCTACTCTTTCACTTTTCACTTTTCCATTTCCGTTTCCGGCCGCTGAGCGTTTGTTTTGTGGTTGATGATGAGCACTTGCTGTGCTAATTTAATTAACGTGCAAATGCCTGAAATTACTTTCTGAAAAGTTTCTCTGTTTATTCTGCCTGGCTGCAGGCCTTACACGACGAGCTTGAAGAGAGAGAGAAAGGGAGAGGAGAAAGAGAGAAGAGAAGGCTTCTCTCGTCCGCTCATAGATCAAAGCTGCCTCTCGTGCTGTGATGCTGCAATGTATCTCCGCATGGTTCTTTCTGTATGTGTTGTATGTGTGTTTGTGTATGTGATTTGTGTCTGCTCTGTCAGCAGGTGTGCACGCGCTTGCATGTGTGCCTCTGTGTGTGTGTGTGTGTGAGCCCACCTCGGTTTTTATAAAGTAGGTCAGTAGTTGTGCGATGCCAATAAAACTTAATGCGTCCGTGTGTGAATGGCGTACGGAATGCCCGTAGTATTTGCACCAGCTTGTTGATATTTTTTAATATTTATGGAATTTTTAAATGACAGTTAAGAGTAGTTACATACATATTTAACATATAGCACAGCATCGAGAATGGGTATCATTTCATTTTCAAAGTCAGTCACGCGAATAAATGTGCAAATAGGGAATCCCCGCAGGAGTTAGTCATCTCTAATATGGTATAACTGTATACTAAATTGATCTACCTGCAGTTTAGACATTCCTAACAAACCAGGAACAATCTTCAAGGTGTGCTCTAACATTATAATCAATTATCTGTCCTCATTCCCAGCTTTATAACATGCTGCAGGCACTGCGGCATAAATAAACTTCAAAGTATGACTTCCAAAAAAATACATAAAATAAAAATAAAAATGAGATGGCAACGCAATGTGGGGAGAAAAAGAATAAATTCAATTATGCTAAACTTTGAACTCTTAATTAAATGTGTCAGAAACAATTTCATTAACGAGCCACAAAGCAGTTTATAATTAGAAAGCGAAAAAGAAAGAAAAAAATGGAAAATTATTCAAGTGTTTGCCTTAAGGCATCTATTTCAGATACTCTTAAATTATAGACGAAATTCGTTGGACAATTCTCAGAGGTAAGACAATAATACCTACCCTATTTATATTGCAGGGTATAAACAATTCAAGTGCAAACAATACGATTGCGTTTGCGTTTGCGAGACAGACAAATGAAATGGCCACGCAACAAAATAGCAACTGTTGGGACTGTCTGACTGTCTGAAGGAAGGACATCAAGCAAAAGCGCTGAAAGCCTTCGATGTGGATGAGACAGCCCGGATGGGAGGAGGTAGGATTGGTCAGGAAACGGCCAAGACGAGGCGAGGCTGGTGCAGTGCATTGTGTGGCCAAGTGAAAAGTTGACAACAACGGAAATTATTGTTTCTATTCTTGTTTGCCACATCTCACCCTGCTCAGGCAAGATTATGGCAAGCTTCTCTTTATAGATCTCCCGCACTTTCAAGTTTTAAAGCTTTATTTCTGATTAGTTTGTAGAGAATTTAAAAAGAAAAGAACAATACAGAACTCAAAGTAGACACATACAGTTTAAATAATTTATAAAAACTACTATAAAATTCCTCAAACTAACCGTATAAACCGCACATAAAAAATACTATTGAAAACTTTGTTCCACTTAAAGTTATCCGAACATTTATTGGTTCGTATCTATGGCATGGCCACGCTTAATTTTTCATATCTATTATGGAAACTTCGACTGAAGTGCGATAATAAAAACTATGCACATTATCGAGCAGCATAAGTTAAATTTGGGGCATTACAGGAACTTTAGGGAGCAGCTTTAAGAACTGGGCTCGACTTTAATTAACTTGCAGTACAGTACACTGAGAGAAAACTGCACAACGAATTGCTCATGTTGTGGTTTATCTTGTTGTTGTTCATTTTGTTGAAGATTTTCTTGGTAATTGCATTGTTTGACAAAGAACCAACTGTGCTGCGACCTTTTGACAGTTTATAGCCGTCTCTGGGTGTGTGTGTGTGTGTGTGTGCGTGTGCGTCTTGCCCTAGGGCGAAACTTTTCGTAAGCCTTGTTGACTCTCTTGAACTTACCCAGACAGCCTGCAGATGATGTAGATCTTTGGCAGAAGGATATTTTTGTGCGAACATTTTTGAATTTTGTGCGAAATTTCTTTGACATTTCATGCAAACTTGTTGAAGTGTTTCAATTAAAACTTGAGAACTTGTTGACATTTATCGAACACACACACACACACACCCGTAGAATGCTGTTGTTCTTGCAAGTACTACACGCACACACACAGTTGCAAGCTGGCTTAGCATTAGGTGCACTCAGTGCGAGCTTTCTCGGTGCAACAAAAAGACATTGACTGTTCTACTTAATGTCATTGTTAAGACAAGGACTTCTGCATTGAGCTGCATTGCTTAGGATGTCTGTCACTCAAGTGCTTGGCAGGAGCCGGAGCAGGAGCACACCGTAAGGATTTGCAGTTCTCCCCATCAAGTTTCTTGATCAAATTTCACTTCAAGTCAATGAGGAAATCAAGTACGATATACAAGTACGAACAATCCACTTCAGGCAGACCGTTTAGATTAAAGTTTTGCCTCTTGAACACTCGTTCAATTCTCAATTAATGCAATTTTCATATATATTATTATTCAGTTTATTCATCTGCCGCCTGCCATCGAATTAAGGGGGGCGTATTTATCGAGATAAACAATGTTGCAATTGTTTTTTGTTTATGCTAATACGATGATTTGTAATTTAATTTTCAAAAACTGTTTGCTCGCAAATTAATTAAACGAATATGCTAAATATATGCAGCGGTTTTTTTCTTGTATTATCAGTATACCCTATGTTTAAATAGCGACAGCAAAAGGGTATTATATAATTTATTATATTATTTATTGCTCTGCTTAGAGGGTAACTCACCTGTCATATTCCTCTCTGTGTCGTGCAATTTAATTTGTTTTTGTGGCACAATACAATCCTAATTAATTCCACAGACTTGTCAGTTGAAACATTAACAAGTTGTTTAGTTAATGGTAAGTAGATTTATATCAAAAGTGGCTACACTATTCAACATGACAAGGGTTCGCAATTGTGTTTTTTATCAGGCAAACTAAACAAACTCCGCTAATCGAAGGGGGCAAAGGGTCAACTATGTTTGTATTTGTTGTGATCTCTCTCTCTCTCGCTATCACGCACTAATTACACGGAAATTGATATCTAGCCTGAAGCTGAATCTTTGTTACACATTCCAGCCCAAAATCGTTTTGTTCCTGCTAAACTAGACATATATAATCCAATTAATGTACAAGGACGACGCGTCGTTCCTTTTGAAACTTAATTGGTTTACGGCAAAGGTAACGGCAACCCGTAAAGGTAAAGGTAAAGGTAAAGGCAAGACAGTCAAGAGGGGGGTAAGGGGGTAAAGGTATCGCCATCTCGGTCTGAGTGCTTCCCACGCCTGTGCCCGGTTTGAAGTTTCCACTCACAGTTGACTATATAAAACGGCTAATTGGTTTTCCAGAAGGGCAACCTAATTGGCATGTGGCTAACGGCCAATCAGACAGTCTAATTGAATGTGCGCCAAAGGGTTCGGTAAATCTATTTTATTTCCCACTGTACTATATATGCTGGGTGGAAAGTTATAAAAGATAACTTAACTGATTTCCAGTTGAGAACTCATGAGTTCCGAACAATATTCTGCATATGGAGAAATATCTTAAAGTTTCATATTGTTTGTTGCGGATATTAATGAGTTATTTCATTTTCATATTTGTGCGAAATTAACGAAGCGACAAGCTTAACTTTTCTCTCTCTCATTTTTTAATTAACTGTATAAATATTTACGCCATGTGTTGGGCAAAGTAATATTTAATATTCGAATTTACTACATAAATAGTTGGGACTTTGCCCTCATTGCTGGGTGTGGTCAAACATGTGAGCTGGGGGCACTTGTAATGCATTTTAATAAACTTTATGGCGGTAAAATTTACAGTTGAAAATTCCACACACACAGTGTGTGTGCGAGGTGTGTGCACCACTTCAGCACTCAGTGTAGCATAAATAAAGGGCTAACCAGATTGCAGGAGAAAATAAGGAAAACATGCAGACAATTGTGAATGGAAATTTATGTGCTGAAATGCGAGTTAATTAATAATAAAATTGAAAATCGAAAATCGAGAATCGAGAATAAAACAATCTACAGTGAAGCAGGCACCCCATTCTATAAAGCCGTATGTAATTTAGCTTAAGTGCTTAAACTAATTAAATATTCGCATCTTTAATGCGCTATGCGAGTCAATCAGCATTTCTCTCTATCATTTATAAGGCAAGTATGGTATGGTATGGGCAGCAGCTGCATCTAAGCCGAAACAACGGACAAACATTAAGAAATTGTGTGTCGGAAAAGTGCTGACATTGTCTGATTGGCAATTTCAGCTCTGCAGACCGCAATACAAAGTGCAATGCAGTCTCTTGGCCAGTTCTTTGGGCCATTGTTTGGCTTAGGGCTTTCAGCTTTGCTTTGCTTTACTTTACATTACTCTGTTCTGTTCTGATCTGATCTGATTTGCAGTCCAGTTTGTGGTGCTGTATCCGTATCCGTATTTGTTGAGCACTCAACGACAAGCACTTTAGCAATTTATTGTACTCGCTGGCATATTTAATTGCCAAAGCCGACCCAGGTCGACAGACCTGACAGACAGACAGAGCTGACAAATTATGCCAATGTGGCCAGGACGCTAATGCACTGGGCCTAAATAATTGAACGAGTATTGTGTCTGGGCTTTTGGGGCGTAAATAAAACACACACACATACGCCTGTCGTCTGTTGTTTGTGTTCGCACACACACACACACAATTGACACGCTGCGTATACGCAATTTGCATATAACGCATTCGCCCCGTGGCACGCTCAACACGGCGCACACACCTGATACCTTTTGTCTATTAGCTGCCAATTTCAATTTGCAGTCAGCGAAAAATTTCAATTTGCCAACGAGTGGCATCTGAAGAGTTTCCAAGTTAAGATTCCTTGATGCAAATCATTTAAATTCAATAGAAACTTCTCAGTCACCCTACTCTGTCTCTCCAGCATTCGTTTATGCGTAATTTATTTAATTATTACTTAAGCCGCAGAGCAGCTGACAAAATGTCTTGTCGCTAAAATTCCACTCAATTGCATTTACGAAAATAAACACCTGTCTTTAATTATACTCGTATCTATGTATGTATGTTTGTCCCTCCCCCCTCCACACAAACTCAGCTGGCCTCAGCTGAAAATCACGACATGCAAATGCAAATTCATTCGGTTTGGATTGCAAATTCAAAGGTAAATAAATAAATAAATTCATTTACACTGCCTTAAGCTATGATATTTTCAACACAAAGCGAATTCCTGACACGAAATGCAGAAA
Source organism: Zaprionus tsacasi (assembly GCA_018904105.1). Taxonomy (NCBI): domain Eukaryota; kingdom Metazoa; phylum Arthropoda; class Insecta; order Diptera; family Drosophilidae; genus Zaprionus; species Zaprionus tsacasi. Next base: position 1,449,322 of record JAEIFR010000122.1, read on the forward strand.
ATGGGGAAATTTCGTGTGACCAGGTGCGAATCGAAGTGCAATTTAAGCTTATTTTATTTATTATAATATTTAAAATGCCAAATTTACGAGCATCAAACTAATCGTCCAATTACTGACAGCATGAATAATGTTTAGGTTTATTTAAGGAGGAAAATTGTGAACTATATGCATGATTTAACATGGCATTTAAGAAGGGAAATTAAAAACAAGTCGGTAAGGCTACAGTCGAGCGCGCCCGACAGTAAGATACCCTTTGCCTTTGATTTGATTTTTAAGAAGGTAACGAAAGGTTTGATGAAAAAAAAAAATTTGTTGAAATTTTACAGGGGGGACCATTGTCTCAATTTCCAAAATATCAAAAAATTTCAAAAGGTCTATTATGATATAATTTAAATGTAGAACCACTCAGGTAATCAAAACATAAACAAAATGTCATTCTGCATGAAAATCGTTTGATTTGTAAGAAAGTTATGATCGGTGAAAAATGAGAGTACCAGGCCTGTTAAGTGTGTTACATGTCTAATTTTTTGACAACTCCGACATGATTTTTGGGCCAAAATTAAGTATAGTTTAAAATCGATTTAAACATTTGTTTATTACTAATTTTGACCTCCGCAATCGATTAAATTTAAAACCTCGCGATTTAAAATTTTGAAAAAAAAAATGTTGTTGAAATTTTACAGGGGGGACCATTGTCTAAATTTTCAAAATATCAAAAAATTTCAAAAGGTCTATTATGATATAATTTAAATGTAGAATCACTCAGATAATCAAAACATAAGCAAAATGTCATTCCGCATGAAAATCGTTTGATTTATAAGAAAGTTATGATCGGTGAAAAATGAGGGTACCAGGTCTGTTAAGTGTGTTACATGTCTAATTTTTATGCTTGTTACATACACTTGCACAAAGTTAGTATACCCTTTTTTACCAATTTCAATGGTCGAAGGGTATAATAAACAGATTAAATACAATAAATCAAAGAGTATTTTCTATTCAATTACGTTAAAAGGACTTATTAAATTTATAAATTACATATTTAGCCGAATGAAAACACTTGGAGCTCTATAAAATAAATATATGATATAATATATGAAATACGACTATATTGCTACGCATTGAATCACCCGGCTGACACCCATGCCATAAACCCTTTCGTACAACCATTTCCACACAGAATTTAACACATTTCCATGTGCTCGAGGACCCAGCTGAAGGCAATAATTCTTGTGCTCACCTGGCTCACCTGGCGATGCCGAGCAGCGTGTTGAATGGGTCCTGCAATGCGAAATGGAGCACAAAAAGGAACAGAAGGGGGAGGGAGGGGAAGGGGTGTATTGGTGGGATGCAAACTGTTGCGGTAGCTGCCGCTGGTGATTAACTGTAAACTGAGCTGCCGGCCATCATTAAGTTCAGTGCGGAGCAGAATTCAAGGATGCGACTTTTAATGCAGAAAGAACTTAAAGCGACGTTAAAGTTAGTTAAAGTACTTTTTTCCCCGACTTGCTGACGAGAGTAAAGTGAAACTGGCAGCTGCACTTCATTTGCAGGCAGGCAGCTCATTTGTGTGTTTCCTCTCGGGCGCGTATTTTTCATCTCTCTCTCACTCTCTCTCTCTCATTCTGTATTTACGTAGGCGTGTCCGTGTGCTATGTAGAAGGGAATATGCGAAAACTTTTCCGTATTGTTGTTTCTTACATTACTCCGGCATCCCTCTCTCTCTCGCTCCTTTTGCTGCAGCATCGCGTGTAATCTACTCAAAGCAAATAAATTTTTAATGTTGACTAATGTAGAAAATGTGCAAAGAAATTTACCTGGTTCTGTGCCATCATCTTTCATAACTAAGCAGAGAGAGCGCAGAAGCCAAGGATGCGGCTGTAAATGGCAGCAGGCTCAGCGTGCAAGGCTGAGCGAGCAGATTGGCATGATACTTCCTTCTTTTTCTTTGGCATTATTCTTCTTCTATTCCACATAATTATATGAAATAAACAACAAACAATCAGCAAAAGAAAATTAGAGACAATTGCATCAGGTCATTAAGAATACTTTGCAAACAAACAGCAACAGAACTTGCGCTCGTCAAATGTTAAAGAGAAATAATACTGCGAAATAATCAAAGTAAAGTTAAGTGAAAACAATAGCCAAAACTCATAACGAGACAAATAGATGGCAGGAAATGGAAGGGGGAGTTGGAAAAAGGAAAACTGGCCAAACATTAACGAGCATCAGCGAAAAACTTGCAACTTGCAGCTTGGCCGCCAGTGGAAACATGGAACCGAACCAGGGATACAGAGAGAGAGAGTGGGGGAAACTGAGGATGGTAAAGGGGGTGGCTAGGGATGGGCAGGGGCTTTTGCTATTTGCATTGTTTGCAAAATGCTTCAAGTAAATTATGCAGAATTGCAACAACAGTGGCAAAAAGTAAAAGTTAAGCGCACAACAAAATGGAATTTACACTGGCTTTCTCTGCTTTCTCCACTCTCTACTTTCTATTCTCCTCCACAAGCACTTTTCGTGATGTCTTTGTAGCTGCTGCTGCTGCTGCTGCTGCTGCTTCTACTGTTTTTAATAAACTTAATAACTTTGCAATTTGTTGCTGCAATCAGCGAGGGACAAACAGGACAAACAGCAACCAAAATTGCCGAAACCAGGGCGGCATGCAAATGGTCCCCCCCTCCCCCTGGAGAGGCGACACATGGCGAACAAATTATGCAGGCGACACGCCATCAAATTAATTTGAAGCCCACAAACTTTTTTGCGAAATTTACATGAAAATCACAAGCAACATAAAACAATGTTATTAAGATAAAACAAAAGGAAGGAACGCAAGGAAATGCACAATTATAATGAATGAAGAACATTTGCAGAGCCTAACAAGCAAGAAAATAAACAAGGCTATATATGATATATAAACATGCCTACATATACTGCAAACTGCAGCCCAATTTTCTGTGTATGAAACAAAAATTAAATAAACTTTTAATGCGTTAAATATTTTAGCAAAGCGCAAATGAAGATGAAGCTTGGCTACCGCAGGGGGTAGCCCTCTAAATAAACAAACATCTGTGGCAGGTGAGGGTCGTCAGGTCGAACAAATTGAATTTGCACGCAAAGCCAAACAGCATAACAAATAGATGATACGCGCACGTCATGTGGTCAACATAAGCCACAACGCAGACCAAGGACAACGGGAGAGTTTGTCCAACTAGAACCAGGCCAGTAGATAACCGAAGACAGGGAACAAAATGGAAAATCACTCACTAAACCAGTCAACCGGGCGACCAGGCGACCAGGCGGCCAGGCGACCAGCTGGGCAGTTGGACCAGCTGGATGACGCTTAGATATTTGGCATGCGTGACGTTAGCCATGCCTAAAGCAAGACCACAGCTGCTGCTAACCAAATCCCGACACAGACATCCTTTAGAGGGAGAGGGCAGGAGGAGCATGGGATGGATGGGATGGATGATGAAAGCCATAGAAGTCGTCGTCTGAATGGATACGGAGCTTGATGTCTCGCCACAGCTGACAGTTAACAGTAAGCAGCGTGCAAGGTAAATAAATCAAACAAAAATGGCGGCTTTGGCTACGTGACGCGGCAGGCCAAGAGCAGCCATAGCCATAGATTCAAGTTTGACTGATTATCGGACGACTGCAGGTGACACATAACTGTGGCCAGTTGCTCCTCGAACTCCTCGTGTGCGTGACACAAATTGCAGACCAGTTAAAGACCCCAAAACAGAGTAGGATGCGATAGCTGCATTGACAAATGGTTACCTGGTCCGTGTTCGATGTCTCCTCATCCTGGCCATGTCCTTCGATGACATCCTCTGGCCGGCAGCTAATGTAAGTCAACTTGTGCAATTTAGGAAATGTTGATAAAAGAAATAAAATTATTAAACATGGCCAAATAATAGGCCCATTCATTTGGCTGGCTGGCGGGCAACATGCAACACACACGCAGTTAAGATAACCCCGACTGACCTCGCCTGAACCAACAACGGGTACAAGCTGACCCCGAGGCCACTGATGTACAAGGCATGTGCATGCGATTCCGTTCGGGTGCCTGCAACTGCGGCAGTGTGTAATAAGGTTGCATATATTATGGCATATATATTGTGCCATATATTAGGCCAGGCTTGCCCTGCCCTGCCCCGCCCTGCCCTGTCTCGCTCCTGCTTGCCAAGTTGAGACTCCGCAGGCAGCCAGTGTGGCCAGTGGCGCGGTCCTCTTGTTCGGCTTGGTTGTTGCAGTTGTTTGCCTTGTGGTGATCACTCAATTTGAATTAATTTGCGGCTGTCATCCAACCTAAAATTAGTTTATGCTGATTTGCATAAACGCAAATGGAAACTTTGCGGAATATTCGGCCGTTGCGGCTCCATTGCGGCTAGACTGCGGCTGCCACTGTGGCAGGCAACAAAAATGAGTATAATAATCAAAATATGGCGTCTCTCTGCGGTGTCTTAGCTTAATGCTCGAACAATCAGTTTGTACGTTGAATTTTTCAGGTATAGGAATTTTTCTCATCTTGCAACATATTTGTATACTTATTTGCTTCAAAAATGTGTTGGCTTGAGATCAGCAGCATAGCGCAAGTTCCATTTAAAACTGCAGCTTAAGTTTTGCTTTGTTTTGTGGCCAGCAAAAATGCGCAGAATGTCAACAGCAGTTGGCCCTAACTAAGCCTTGGCCATTTGAAGTTTTGTGGCTTCTTGGAAAAAAAAAATAAATATTTTGGCACTTTGCTTTTCGTTTCTTTTCGGGACTAATTCCGTTTTTGTTTATCTCTCTCCACACACACAGAGAAACCCTACACACTCTATGCCACTGAGTCGGCAGTTTTTATGTGGCATCGCCTTTTGTGACAGCCGCCACAGAGAGCAAACTGCAATTTGGTTGCATCGGTGCTGCCTCAAACAGCTGCGTCTCCGTCTGCAACTACACATGCTGCTGCAAAGGATTAACGTGCCACAATCCAGAACATCCAGGGCCGTAGCTAGCATGTCCTTTTAAATTTAGCCTTACAAGGTACCCTTTAGGGCGTCTAGTATGGAAAACTTTGTTAAAAATCAACAGATTTTCTTGAGATAAAACATTTTATCCATTTTATCACGTGGATTCAAGATTGATCCTGCATCAAAAAATAATGATAATAATGATAATAAATAATAATAACATTTTCAAAAATTATCCTCGATTTAGGTACCCCTATAGAACGTCTTCTATGGCAAACGTCGTCCAAATTCATCACAATTCCTTGAGAGAGAACATTTTATTCAGCATTATCCAATATTTGTACCACGTGATCTAGCTAAATTCAAAACATTTATTACTCTATTGTGCCCCTAGAGTAAAAATGTTATCAAGCCAGCTTTGCTTTTTTTATTAACAATTTTTATTTAGAATTTCTTGTTCGTTTATTTTTTCATGACAGTATTAATTTTTTCTTTAGTAATAGGTAGTAGAAAACAAAAAGGGAAAATTTATAAGAGTAAAATGGCAATGTCTATGGAGAAAAATTTGCAGTGTTTAATGGAGGAAAACGGGGCGAAAACTTGCAGAAAAGATGAGGTGGATCATTTGTCCCGCATGCCAAACGTGTGTCCAGTTGGCAAATGCTCCGACATTATCTTTCCGTCCAATATGATGATGCACCTGCTGCATAAGCACGGCAATATTAGGGAGAAAACAACGATCGAGGTGTACGAGAATTTGCCAATTATCCTGCATGTCGATCCAAGCAATTTGAAATTCGGTGAAAATCATTGCGTGGCCACGCTCGTCTTTGGCGGCACCAAGGGTGAGCCGAACACACAGCCAGGCCAGAAGTACCTGAGCCTGCCCAACATTGGACTGATCAACAATGAGCACAAGTACGACAATTATTTGCCCATCATGTTGATGGTCTGTCGCAGCAGCTGGTATGCCCATCTCAAGGACAAGCAACTGGAGCGTCAACTGAACATGGTACATGGCAGCAAGGCGGGCGTCTTCGTCTTCTGGCTCGTAGCCCCGAACACAACCCGCAAACTGTACTACACGCTAACCGCCTTCGATCGTTTCTATCACAATTCTCGCAGTGTCATCCGTACCGTGCGGGATTATACGAGCAGTCAGAATCCCAGTGAGTTTCTGGCCGACGATGATAACTATTTATTGCTGCGGGACATGGAGGTACGTGAGCTGATGAGTGTTGCCAAGCCAGGCCTGATGCCAGACGTAAAGATTAAGCCGCGCCTACAGTTTGAGCTGATTATCCATGAGCAGCTATTGCAGTCGAATCAACCTACTGAGGGATTGCCAGCGGAGATGGCATTGGCCTATACCAAGGGCAAGATTCCACGTACCAAGGGTGCCATCGATCGCAGTCGGACCGGTAAAATGCTGCTCAATAAGAAACCACGCTCCAAGGTGGCCATCGGAACAAAGGAGATTTATGCTAACTTAACTAAATTTTAATTTAAAACGGCAACACTTTTCGTTATTTTAATTGGCTTTGAGGCGAGAATAAAACCGAACAAGATCAGGCTTTAAATCGGCACTTAAAGCTGCAATGCGATTGCAGTTAACACTTCTTACCAAGTGGGGGAGGATGGCAGAGCTTTTGTGCTCAGCACATAATTATTTAGTAAGCCGACAGCTGATTGAATCATAGTGCGAGGCGACGCCGTAGGAGGGGGGAGGTCGCATAAATCGCTCGAGGGTGGCAGAGCGGAAACAGTTCCTCCCCCTCGCAGGCGTGTGTGAAGTAAGCTGCTTTTGCACACAGCGTGACTGAGAGAGAGGGAGGGAGACAGACGCACACGTAGACATCATGTAAATGACGCTAATTGTATTACAATTTGCTTGAATGCCTAAAAGCAGGCAATGGCAATGGCAATGGCAAATCGCAAACCGCTTAGTTCGGATATTATATATGGCATGCCAGGAGGAGGAGGAGGGGGAGGGTAGGAGGGCCAACACAATTGTTGCGCATTTCAGCAGGCAACCACTTGCCGCACATGCAATTTTAATCATGAGAAACAGCCAGACTTGCACCCGCCGCCATCATGTAGCATGCCCAACGAGCGGGCTAGTAGGGCGTGGTGCAGGGGCAGGAGCAGGGGTAACCACTTGAATTATGCCTCTGCCTCTGCCTCTATCCCATTGCAATTGCATTCAATGCGAGATCGCTGCCGGCCCCACTGTCAATGCCTCGAAAATCTCAACAATTTTGCAGGCAACTCTGTTGGCCAATTTGGTTGTATATGTATGTGCACTCCATCTCCATAGACACATTGTGCGCGTGCCAGATGCATTCCACACATACCACTAATTAAGCTATTTACTCAAATGACAGTGTAGACTAACTCCAGTCGGATAAACTGCTGCTAAAATACCAAAATACCAATTTAATTAAAGTAAGTCACCAATTAGATTTTATTTATACAAAAACATTAATTGTATGTCAAGTTCAGCAAATTAAAGAGCGGATTAGAAGACAACTAGAAAATGGAATAAAATATTATTAAAAGAACTTAAAAAATCGTTAAACTTGCCTTTTCATTGACGTCGATATGCATTCCTGAGCCATAGATCTGCAGATCGAACGGTTCATTGGGTTTGATGCCATTCGAACTAAGGATCTTAAGTGCAATATCAATAAAGTTGGCATCAATCTTGCTGCATAGTGTAATTTCAAGTTTCCTCAGTCTCTTGCAGCGTCGCAATATAAACAAGAGATAACTATTGGTCAAATTGGTACAATTTAAAAGCGTCAACTGGACCAGCAGAGGTAACTGTACTATATACTTGAGACAACGAACATCGGGCATGACACAGGCAAGTGTGTGTAGGGCCTGCAGTTTGACAATACGATCGGCCTCCTTCTCATAGATACACTTGCCTGGTATAATCAGTTCTTGCAACTGTGTATTATATCTACAGTCAAGTGATTGGAATAAAAAGAATGCACTAGACTTGACATCATGTATTTCCAGATATATCAGTTTTCTAAAATATCCAACTGTCTTGGCGAGACACTTGTTCGCATCGTATAAGTGCAAATACTCCAGATTTATACAGTGCGCAGCCAGTTCCTGTAGGGTTTCACTTTCGGGAACACTGTAAAGGTGCAGAGTGCGTAGGTTCCCAAGCAATTGCGACATTTTCTTGATATCCGTACACTCCAGTGAATTGATTTCCAAATGCCTTAATTGGGTTAGACTATTCAGTTGTTTTTCTATAAGAAGTTGAGTTATTAGATAAATAATATAAATACTTTTTCAACCTACTTTCTTTTACATTGAAGTTGAAATCCCAAAGGCAGAGATGCTGCAGATTCGGCAATTTATGTAAACATTCCAGTAGGGTGGCGATAAAGCAGGGTCCTCTCAATTGAATTTCCTCTAGCTTTTGCATTTTGGGTAAATAAAGTTGAGCTGCAGCGATATTCTCGCTTGTTATGCAAATGTTTATGGACCTGAGATTGGAACAGAATTCTTGCGCCAATGCCAGACCCTTTCCGGTCATACAATAGCCGCCATCATATATTTTCGTTATACTTTGACCAATCCATTGTAACTTGTTGCGACAACTAACGGTTCTCGCAGTTTGCAAACAGATCTTTTTGAAAATATCACGATGGTAATAAACAAAAGCTTCACGTAGCTTGGGATGCGCAAGTGCAAGATTGTTTTGATCCACAATATTTTCGATTCGCGAGAATATTAACACTAGTTCCTCAATGCTCAGATCAAGTATATTCTTGCTGCTTTCCATGTTTGACGACAATTTCCCTTCCTGCTTTTGTAGAAACGTAGCAAACAGTGTGACTTATCGTGCGTAAATGGGGCAAGTTGCCACTTATCGATTGCTGGCAGAGTTATCGAAAAATACGAGGCAGTTTTACAACACTGAATAGCGTGCTTAAATTCGAAAGTGTGTGACCGTACTCTGTTTGCTTTTGGATCTGCTGCCATAAAAAGACAAGGTATATTGTTTTTATAGCAAAAAGTGAGCAAAAAAATGTTTTATGCTCTTGACAAAATTTACCGCATTTTACCTTGCAAGAGATTTCTCTTTCGCATTCGACTCAATTGCCTTATTCTCCATCTGTTGTTTAGTGCCGCCTCCTTTTTTACTTATCTCTCAAGAGCTTTTATGGTATGTAAAGTGTCCTGCAGTTCTTCGTTTTCCATTCGTTTTGCTGTCCAAATTGTCATCTTTCTGTTGCCTGCGGTGACAATGTGAGCCACATTCCCAGCCTGAGCCGCAACTCTTCAAGTCTCAAGTCTCTGTGGCAGCACACTCTGCTTGGATCACTTGAGCATAAACCGATTGTCGAGAAGATGCCGCAATAAGAAGAAATATAAGTGAATAACACACACACACACACACAAGCACACAAAATATGTTGTTGCAGCTGATGCGGCTGCATTTTCCTGCTGGCGGCCATAACAATTTCAATTTATCGGAAAAGTAATTAACAAACCTGGCAACAGTGTCCGCTCGATAATTTGTAAATGACGATATATCGAAAGTCGCTTAGTCGCCTATCGATAGTCTACTGTACTGGCACTTAAAGCAAGCATGATATTGCAGTTTAATTTAAGTACAGAATCTCTGCCTCAACACTTATCTCAGCATTTAAATTGACCCATAAAATTTGCATAGCTTATCAAGGTATCTATCTATCTATCAAAATAATGCTGGGGGGGCCAATTCGTTTATTTGTAATTGTAATTACAGTGCGGATATTTTAGTTGATGGAAAACTTAGCCGATTAATTGTTATAACTGATTTATCGCATAGCTGAAGCCAATAAATAGAAGTTGCAAGTTCGCCTCGCTCTTTCATTGTTTGTGCACAACAAAGTGCAAGAAACACTTTGTTTATGTTCGCTGTACATGAACATTAACACTTTGCCACTAATGATAAATAGTCTTGGCAAGAGGAGACTCTATAGAGTACAACAACAATAACCGGGTAGTTATACTATAGAGTGTGTGCAGTGCACAAACACACAACAATAGAGACAGCTACAATATAACATTATTAATAGAGCAATGTGTACTGCAACGAGGGTGCCACGCTGAGGGGGAAAGTAGAGAGGGTATTGCAGACAACTTTGTTGCCCTGCATCAAGTTTTCTGCGTGGTATCCTTCCCACACCACTACCCTCTCTACTCTACTCTAGAAATTGATTGGAAAATGCCTTAAACATCTTTTTTATTGCATAAATAAAAAGCGAATGACATTTGTTTTGTTCTAGTTAGGTTTTATTTTAGTCCTATACATACTCGTATTTGATAATCATTTTTCCATTTCATTTCCATTCATTTTTCTTTTATGCAGGTATTACTTATGTAACTAGTACTAATTAAATTGATATCAACTTTTCTAGCCAGTTTCATTAGCCAAGCCCAACAATTTTTGGTTCGAATATAATATGATTATGCATTAGATATATGTGAATATGTCATAGATAATAAATTTACACAGATCATGGTTTAAATTTCATGATTTACTATACTTGTGCTCTCTCAAAAAGTTTGGAATGTTTTGTTTTATCACTTAAACGGGAAATTAGAATAATTGTCATGGCTTTTATTACGGTCATAAATTGAAGGGGGGTAAGGGGAGGGGGTCCAATGCAGGCGGGTGTACACATGGTGCTGCATTAAGGATGAGTTATTGCCCAGTTGGCGTTAAAGTGCGGCTTCGGTTTTAATTAGTTTGCCACCTCAGCGAAAAGGGGTAGAGCGGATGGGTGAGGTAAACATTATTTGCTTATCGAACACGTGCACCAACTGTGCCAGGGAGGAAAATGAAAAACAACAATAAAACAGAGAAGAATAGAAGAGAAACAGCATAATATAAAACTACATACATATAGCTGCAATTGTTTACAACGTTGAGTTGTTTGAACAGCGAACTTTTGTTTCTCTGCATACCAAAAAAGGTTGCTCTTCCCTCTCTACTTCTGCCTTCTCTCTCTCTCTCTTTCCCTCACTCTTCGTATATTTATTTGCATAGGAAAGCGTGTACTGTCTGGGGATTGCAATGGAGTTTGCACCTCGACCTCGGGGGCATCATCATCTTTCGGCTTGTTTTACAGATTCGATTCGGAAATCAAAAATAAACAAGTAGAATTTAGCTATTTCTATGCAAAATATGAAAAATTTAAGGGGTACACTTCTCCGATTACTAAAATATCTTCAAGCTGAATTTTACCTCAAAAATCTCATTGTATTTTTGCTCAAATTAAAGGAGAGAGAGTAGTGTCGTAGTAGGGAAAGAACTGACTTAACTAGAAAAGTCCATTAAAGCACAGGGAAATACATACATTTTCAGGCAGTTGCCTAATGGGCAACATTTTCTACTTTCACACACACACACACACAGAGAGACACACATACACATGCACTTCAAAATGGCCTAAAAAGGAAAAGGTGCGCACCCAAAAGCACCTCAATTTACACATGCCCCTTGCACACAGACACATACTGTATATGTATGCAGGTGTGTGTGTGTGTGTGTGAGTGTGTGTGTGTGGGGCATATTCAGACGTGCGAAAATGTAACAATTTACAAAGGGTTATGCCAAAAGAGACACAGACACAGTGCCAACTACAGTCGAGCTACGCTAAAGTGGATGCGGCTTAAAGACAGAAACAATCTTAAATTCAGTAAATTATTCTATAGTTCGCTGCTTTTATTTTATATAGAATACTCAGAATTATATAAATTATGTCTTACATATAGAGCAAAAGAATCTCTTGATTCGATTTATTTGCTTGAGCAGAGCAAATTCGTTTGCCCAAAGTAGCCTAATGCGATTGTTAGTTTTTCCCTTTGACTTCTGTCTCTGTCTTCCTTCTCGCTTTTCTCTCTTTTCCCTCTTGCCATTTCTTGGCCGTTTTCTGCTCTTTCAAATTTTGTTTTTCCATGTAAATGTTTGAACTGTCTGCACGAGTGCCACGACAAAGTGGGGCAGCAGCAGCAGAAGCAGCAGCTGGAGCGAGGGAGCCAGGGTGACAAAGAGGGTCAGCAGCTTGCACAAACAGCACGCACACGTGGACACACAGTACACACACACACACACACACATACACTTCCAGTGTTGCATTAATATGCAAATATTTGTGTGCAAATTTTGGCAGGTTCACACTCTGCCCCTCTCTCTCTCTCTCTCCCTCTCTCCAGCGAGCAGCTTATTCATTGAGGTTTCCAGTTGCAGTTATTACAAATAGCTAAGTGGATCTATTATAAATGGCTAAACTGACTCTAAAAACTTTCTGCCATAAAAATACTTATATCTAAGTAGTACCCTCACTCGCTCCCTCTCTCTCTGCACGTTGCATGCAACGTAATCTGCTTGTGGCGGCACTCCCAAACGGTGCGACTTAAGCTGTGCTGCAAGTCAAGTCATCAGCAGCCATCGCAGGCAAAGGCACAAGGAACCTGGCTGGGAGGGAGGGGAGTGGACATCAAAGCAGTTCAGCCCTTGGCTGTGTCTGTGGGCTAACGTGAAATCGATCAGCTAAGTGGGTTGGCCAAGTGTCCTGTCCTGCTTTCTTCTCTCCTCTCTCTCTCCCTTTCTCCCTTTCTCCTGCCTTGTGCGTAGTGCAGCCACGTGTTTCTTGCTGTTGTTTTGCTTGTTTTTCCCAGCTACAATGACAGTGGCAATTGAATTTGCTTTGCCCCCCTCTCCTTTCACGACTAGTAACTGTTGTTGCCAATGTTGGACAGCTCCTGGCGTTAACTGCACATTAAACAGCTTGATTGCAGAACCCCAATCAACCGAATTCTTTTTTGAAACAGCTTCGAATCGATTCTTTTACGTTACGTTCTTTGCTTTGCTTCTTTCTCTCCCTCTATTATTGTCTCTTTAGATTCCTGTGTGCTTTTTGTTGTCACAATTCCCATGGCCGTAGAACAAATGGAATTACCCGAAAAGAAATAACGTGCATTGTTTGTTTGTTTCTCTGTTTGTTTCTCTGTTTGCCTCGCTCTGTACTTGTGCCTTGTGTAGCCTGCCGATTGATTAGACTCTTACCGGATTGCATGTAAATAGAGAGAAAGAGAAGGAACCATTATGAAAGTGTGTGAAATAGAGATTATCGGGCTTTGGTTTCGAATGGGCTGGGATTGGGAATTTATAGAGTGCGGTCTCTGAGACTGAGCACAAGCTGCTTGCGGTTACTTATGCACTGGGCCACATAACCTTGTCAAGACTTTGGAAATCTAATTACTCGACTGCTCGTTTCCTCTGTTGACAGCCCTCTCTTTCCCTCTCTCTCTCTCTGTCTCTCTCCCTCTCTGTCTCTATGCTTGCCACTTAGATATGCAGTTATCTGCGTGTCTATTAAAGTTGGCTGAGTTTCACAATGAATAACTCGTCTGGGTGGCCCCTTCGCATATCAAATGAACGTCAAGAAATATATCTTGGCCCGGACGGAAACCGCACACACACACACACAGAGAGAGAGAGAGCTAGAACTAGCGGAAGTCGCATTCGCACACTTGTCGCTCATAACTTCAGGTTTGGGTCGGCATTCCAAGGCAGGTGAAAGGAAAACGAGAATGGGAAAACGAAATTTCGCACTTGCTGCACTTTTTTTTTTTCTTTCGGGGTCAAATGCAATTTAAACGATGAGCAGTTTTCCTACTTTTTCGTTTTCTTTCAAGTACTTCCTTCGTGGCACAAGCAAAATGTGCTGAAAAGAGGGCAAGCGAAGGGAGGTAAGAAGAGAGAGGGAGAAAGGGGGAGGGCGCAAAGCGGAACCGCATTTGAGCCTTTTTTATCGAGCAGCTCTGCACAGACAACGCCGCCACCGCCGATGCCGAGCAAAGCAAATTTATATAGCCAAAAGGAGCGAAGAGGATGGGGAGTAGGATGTAGGGAGCAGGGAGCAGGGAGCTGGGAGTCTTGTCTAGTAGCTAGCGAGGGTGATGATGGCGGTGACGGTGACGGTGGCGGCACTGGCGGTGTTGGAGAATTCGGCTGTCGTTGCCGTTGTACAAAGTGGAAAATGTGGTTAAAAACCGCAATACGAAATAAATTACTTTTTCTGCTTTGAGCTGCACAGTCCACCGTCCGAGCTGCAGTCCAAGCTGAGGACCGAGGACTGAGGACAGTGGACTGAGGCTGTCGAGGCTGCTTTGGCAATGCAGCTTGAAATTGAAAGCTTCCGCTCAGCTCCAGCTGCAGCAGTTCGGGTCATTTATTCAGGCAACCAAGCGAACGTAGCCCAACCAACTTAACCCGCCCACATTCCGAACATTAGGCCGCGCTCGCCATTGCTCGCTTCCGTTTCCGTTTTGCCGCGTCCATTGTCTCAACACTGCGCTGGGCCCCGTTACTGGCGACCCCATTTTGGTCAGCTTAAAGCACGCTTAAAGGCATCTTCAGTGCGGTAAAGTGGACTGGACTGTGGGCCTATTTGTCCAGTGTTGGAGAACGCGTTGCAGGCGCCTAATTTGAATTATGGCCATCAAAAAGTGGCTAAACTTGTTACTGCCTCTGCTGCTGCTGGCTCACAGCCAGTACCAACCAGTACCATCATGTGTGTTGGGCAGTCCGATACTTGGCATAGTGAAGAAGTTTTTGCCAGAAAATACAAATTGCCACATCATCATGTGCGGAAATCTTTATGGCAATCGTATGTAGAGTCCGTTGTAAGCTATAGTTCATTTAAAACAAAAAAAAAAAACAAGTCGGAAAGGCTACAGACGAGCGTGCCCGACAGTAAGATATTCTTCACCCAACTCCTAAAATGCATTACCAACGTATAATCACACATATAATTTAATACAAAGAATTCTGCACAACTTATTCTACTATCTAGGGCTTACTCGCTCTTATAAACTGGCGATTTAAAGTTTAAAAGAAAAAAAATTTGTTGAAAAATCATAGGGGGGACCCTTACCTAAATTTTCAAAATATCGAAAATTTCAAAATATCCAGTGTGCTATTTTTTAAATGTAGAATCACTCAGGTTGTTAAAACATAAACAAAATGTCATTCCGCGTGAAAATCGTTTGATTTATAAGAAAGTTATGATCGGTGAAAAACGAGGGTACCAGGCCTGTTAAGTGTGTTACATGTCTAATTTTTTCAGTATTCCGACATGATTTTTGGGCCAAAATTAGGTATCGTTAAAAATCGATTTAAACATTCGTTTAGTACTAATTTTGACCACCGAAATCGATTAAAATTAAAACCTCGCGATTTAAAATTTAAAAAAAAAAATTTTGTTGAAATTTTACAGGGGGGACTATTGTCTAAATTTTCAAAATATCAAAAAATTGGAAAAGGTCTATTATGATATAATTTAAATGTAGAATCACTCAGATAATCAAAACATAAACAAAATGTCATTCCGCGTGAAAATCAGTTGATTTATAAGAAAGTTATGATCGGTGAAAAATGAGAGTACCAGGCCTGTTAAGTGTGTTACATGTCTAATTTTTTCAGTATTCCGACATGATTTTTGGGCCAAAATTAAGTATCGTCTAAAATCGATTTAAACACTTGTTTATTACTAATTTTGACCTCCGCAATCGATTAAAATTAAAACCTCGCGATTTAAAATTTTAAAAAAAAAATTTTGTTGAAATTTTACAGGGGGGACTATTGTCTAAATTTTCAAAATATCAAAAAATTTGAAAAGGTCTATTATGATATAATTTAAATGTAGAATCACTCAGATAATCAAAACATAAACAAAAAGTCATTCCGCATGAAAATCGGTTGATTTATAAGAAAGTTATGATCGGTGAAAAATGAGAGTACCAGGCCTGTTAAGTGTGTTACATGTCTAATTTTTTCAGTATTCCGACATGATTTTTGGGCCAAAATTAAGTATCGTCTAAAATCGATTTAAACACTTGTTTATTACTAGTTTTTACCTCCGCAATCGATTAAAATTAAAACCTCGCGATTTAAAATTTTTAAAAAAAAAATTTTGTTGAAATTTTACAGGGGGGACTATTGTCTAAATTTTCAAAATATCAAAAAATTTGAAAAGGTCTATTATGATATAATTTAAATGTAGAATCACTCAGATAATCAAAACATAAACAAAAAGTCATTCCGCATGAAAATCGGTTGATTTATAAGAAAGTTATGATCGGTGAAAAATGAGAGTACCAGGCCTGTTAAGTGTGTTACATGTCTAATTTTTTCAGTATTCCGACATGATTTTTGGGCCAAAATTAAGTATCGTTAAAAATCGATTTAAACATTCGTTTAGTACTAATTTTGACCACCGAAATCGATTAAAATTAAAACCTCGCGATTTAAAATTTTGAAAAAAAAAATTTTGTTGAAATTTTACAGGGGGGACTATTGTCTAAATTTTCAAAATATCAAAAAATTTCAAAAGGTCTTTTATGATATAATTTAAATGTAGAATCACTCAGATAATCAAAACATAAACAAAATGTCATTCCGCGTGAAAATCGGTTGATTTATAAGAAAGTTATGATCGGTGAAAAATTATCAATTTTGAACAAAAAATTTACAGGGGGGACCATTGTCTAAATTTTCAAAATATCAAAAAATTTGAAAAGGTCTATTATGTTATAATTTAAATGTAGAATCACTCAGATAATCAAAACATAAACAAAATGTCATTCCACATGAAAATCGTTTGAATTATAAGAAAGTTATGATCGGTGAAAAATTATAAATTTTGAAAAAAAATTTACAGGGACCATTGTCTAAATTTTCAAAATATCAAAAAATTTCAAAAGGTCTATTATGATATAATTTAAATGTAGAATCACTCAGATAATCAAAACATAAACAAAATGTCATTCCGCGTGAAAATCGGTTGATTTATAAGAAAGTTATGATCGTTGAAAAATAAGAGTACCAGGCCTGTTAAGTGTGTTACATGTCTAATTTTTTCAGTATTCCGACATGATTTTTGGGCCAAAATTAAGTATCGTTAAAAATCGATTTAAACATTCGTTTAGTACTAATTTTGACCACCGAAATCGATTAAAATTAAAACCTCGCGATTTAAAATTTAAAAAAAAAAATTTTGTTGAAATTTTACAGGGGGGACTATTGTCTAAATTTTCAAAATATCAAAAAATTTCAAAAGGTCTATTATGATATAATTTAAATGTAGAATCACTCAGATAATCAAAACATAAACAAAATGTCATTCCGCGTGAAAATCGGTTGATTTATAAGAAAGTTATGATCGGTGAAAAATTATCAATTTTGAACAAAAAAATTTACAGGGGGACCATTGTCTAAATTTTCAAAATATCAAAAAATTTGAAAAGGTCTATTATGTTATAATTTAAATGTAGAATCACTCAGATAATCAAAACATAAACAAAATGTCATTCCACATGAAAATCGTTTGAATTATAAGAAAGTTATGATCGGTTTAAAATTATAAATTTTGAAAAAAAAATTTACAGGAACCATTGTCTAAATTTTCAAAATATCAAAAAATTTCAAAAGGTCTATTATGATATAATTTAAATGTAGAATCACTCAGATAATCAAAACATAAAGAAAAAGTCATTCCGCATGAAAATCGGTTGATTTATAAGAAAGTTATGATCGGTGAAAAATGAGAGTACCAGGCCTGTTAAGTGTGTTACATGTCTAATTTTTTCAGTATTCCGACATGATTTTTGGGCCAAAATTAAGTATCGTTAAAAATCGATTTAAACATTCGTTTAGTACTAATTTTGACCACCGAAATCGATTAAAATTAAAACCTCGCGATTTAAAATTTTGAAAAAAAAATTTTGTTGAAATATTACAGGGGGGACTATTGTCTAAATTTTCAAAATATCAAAAAATTTCAAAAGGTCTATTATGATATAATTTAAATGTAGAATCACTCAGATAATCAAAACATAAACAAAATGTCATTCCGCGTGAAAATCGGTTGATTTATAAGAAAGTTATGATCGGTGAAAAATGAGGGTACCAGGCCTGTGGAGGCCAAACTTGATACGTCTAGCTTCCATAATGGAGATCTGTGCGTTCACTCAGACATCCCCTTATTGAAATTGAAGAATCAGTTCAATTGCAGGCAGCTTCTTTGCCCAAGCGAGCTTAAGCTCAGCTTAGATGGCCTTCAAATGGCGTCAATTGGCTTGGCGTGCACACGTTAATTAGCTACTATAATGCCAGCTAAATCGTATAATGCAAAGTCACAGCCAATTGAGGCGACTTTCGTGCAAATGGAAATAGTTTTGAAAACATTTATTCAACACAAAGGCGCACAATGGCGATAGAGAGAGAGAGAGAGAGTCGCATTAAAGTAAAATAGCGCTAAGTGCGCAACTACAATTACAGGCTGTGACCCGCTCCCTCTCTCTCTCTCTCTCTCTCTCTCTCTTTCTGTCTCTCTCGCTCTCACAACACTTGAGTCCACAGTTTTCTATGACAATTGTTGGCTGGTCAACCCATTGTAGTCTGCCTGACTGCCCTGCCTGGCCTGGCCTGCTCCACTCTGTGTATTCTCTGCTCTGTCCTGTCCCGTGTCCTGTTCCATTCTGTGCTGCTCTCTTTGGCCATTTTGCCATTTATTTGCCGTTTGCATTCAACGAGCTGATGAATGGCCATTAGAAGTAAGCACAACGCTCTACGAGATTACCTTAAGTATGCGGCAATTGCACAAGCAGCTTTCCGATGCTGATAAAAATAAAGTACCTCGCACGCACCCTTTCGTGTTCCAATAATTTATGCCACTCCTGCCGGAATGCTGCTCCTCTCAGCCTCTCCGTCTCACCGCCTCTTCCTCATCTGGGGCATGAAGAAGGAAAAGTCAAGCAGGAAGGCTGGGGAGCCTGGGGCAAATTTATGGCATTTAAACAAAAGACAGCTGCCGGTCACAGTGTCTGAGAGCAGTACGCGTACTGCTCGAGAATGCCCAAATGCCTGCTAAATAAACGGAAATTGATGATGCGTAAAAAGCGACGTTGACAATTTTAAAAACTTGTATTGCCATTCAATTTTATCGCTAAACTAGTGAGATACCCTGTAAGCAAAGAGTTAAGGTAGCAGGTTAGTTGCAGCAGATATTGGAAAGATATGTGCCAGCTAGTTTATAAAGCAAATAATATATTTTTTTAATTTATTTACTTATAAAGTTGCAAATTTCATTTAATTCAGCTAAAAGTATTTTCTGTAAAATACAGCATATCTGCTAGTCGTGCATGCTCGCTGCATGACTGCTTGATTCCTGTTTAAGTTGCGTGTTCTACTTGCACACACACACACACAAACACACACTCACACGTACAGCTGGGGCCACACACATTTATCATAATCGAAGTTTTGTGTGGGCTGCAGCGTGGCGGGGGGAAACGAGGAGGAGGAGGAGGCAAACTGCGACGTCGACTGCGACGGCTGCCATTTGTTTCCATTTTGTGTTAACGTCAGCAGGCCGAGCGCGCTGGAACAAAAGGCTGCGTACGAGGACCAAAACTGAAGCCGGAGCTGCAGCTGGAGCCGGAGCTGGAGCTGGAGCTGGAGACGTGCGTCGTCGTGTTGCAGGCAAAGGCAAAGGCAAAGTTTGGAAGGCAACGGAAGTGCAAGTGGCGCTGCATTGACATTTCCGGTTCGCAGAGCTTTTCGGGCGGAGCTGAGCTGAGCTGAGAGTGTACCAACTTTGCGCCAGTTGGCAGTAGCCCGGAGCTTATTTGGCAGTTGGTAACTGAGCGGAGTCGGCTGTGGCAGCGACAAGAAAAAGTAGGCAACTTTCTAGTTGACAATGATGATTCTTTTTCGCCCCACACACACAGAGACACATTGAGAACTATTAGAGCAGTTGGTGCTGCAGGAAATCGCTTGATTTTTCTACTTATTTTAGGAATTTTCCTCAGCGTAGTAAAGCGTATTTCGCTTTTGCCGCCAGCATGCAATGAAGCAGTCAAATCTCGGCAAAAATCTCATTTCTTCAGCGTTTTTTCATGCGTTTCTCGCTTCTCTCTCTCGCTCTTTTTGCTCTGCAGAGTCTCATGCTCATTTGATTTTGGCTGTGTTGCTTTTTAAATATTATATTACGCTCAGCTCTGCGCGGGGGGGAAGAAGCAGAAAAAAAGCGCTTAATGTGCAGAAAAAACGAGGTATAAAAAAAACTGTGAGAGAAGACGTAGCCAAAAGAAATGGGCAAATAAACGAAATACTTTTTTTTGCGGTATTTCTTTTGCGGTTTGCTTTTTTATGCGCTTCATTTTGTGTTTTTTTTTTTGCGCTGCGCAAGTGAAAATGCAGATAAAGTTGCCGCGTGTGCTGCCTGCACAACCTGCACATGGACACACGCAGCACAAATGAGAAAAATATCTGCAGACAGGTTTATTTAATATCACAGTTTCTGCTTCTTCATTTTGTTTAATCAGTTGGGAAGCTTTCAATTGAACCTGCCGCTTAATGTGGCAAGTGCAACAAGTTGCAAGCGCTACGCAAAATTAAACAAGTTATTGCCTGCTCCCCAGTTGCCTCTGCCTGCCTGCCTGCTACATCTCTGCCCGCTTTAACGTCTTTTTCTCCTGCTTGCCTCGTGCTCTCCCTCTATAATTTATGCAGATTTTATGCTACGCGTGGCAGGCCTAACCATGCCCACACACACACACACAGAAAATCAACCGCCCTCCCGCTGTGCTGAGCTGTGACACAATTTCGCGCCACTCAACATGTGGCAAGTGGCAGGCAAAGAGCGAACAATGCCCCAGCAAAAGCTCTTCGAGTGCCACAAATGCCTTTTGCTCTGCTCTGCTCGGCTCTGCTCTGCTTTAAAGGACCTTTGGCTCTGGCTCTGACTGTGGCTCCGACTGCGTCTTTAGCTTCTCCAACTGCCTTCCCCCCTCCGCCCTGCTTCTAATTTGTTGCAATTCCAAGTTGTTTCATATTGAAATTAGTTGAGAAATTAAATTTTCTGTTTGTGGCGCCTGGCTTGGTGAAGGTTTCTTCTTCTTTATACTTCTCGTTGGATTTTTGCGCCCTTTGTTTGTGCAACTTTTCCCCACACGCTGGAAAAGTTTATAAATTGAAATTATGCAAAACTCGCTGGGTGCTGTTGGAAATATTATTACGCATACGCCATGTGGGCGCAGCAGCGAGGGCTCATCGCATGCATGTTGCACGTTGCACGTTGCATACCTGCAGGCGCCGCATGAGTCAAAAAACTTTGCATTGCAACAATGCGACGACCACGGAGCAGTACAGTAACTTCTATTAAATTTTCTTACACATTTTTCATATCAAAATAAAACCGAAAAAAAAGCCCAGCGAGAAAAAGAAAGAAGGAAAATAACGACAAGTGACCTCCCTCTCCTTCTCCCCAATCTGCAAAACTTTTCCTACCCGAGCACTGCAAGTGAAACTCAGTTTTCGCGTGCGAAAAGGAATTTGAGAAAGGTAATTTCGAAACACTCGAAAACGTTATCAGAATTGGCCTCATTAGTGGAACTGAAGAGTGAATCGTTTGTTTTATGTTTTTTGGGTTTTTAATACTTACTTCCTTCAAGAGTTTTTTCATAGAAATACATAATTGAGTCAACCATAATATTATGCCTTGAAATCAGAGCAATTGAGCGATATTGTGTGCCACAGATTTCCCCGATTCTCCCATTCCGATCAATCACAATGTTTAATTTTTATGAGGCAAATTTCCTCTCAGCTCAGATACTTATCTACGCTGTACTTTGTGGATCGCATGGAGTAATAATAACTTATTTTGTACCCGGCTTTATATATATGGACTATAGCGATGCGCAGATTGAAAGATATCAAGTAAAGTGCTTAAATTTAGCTTTATAACATTTTAATGGTCCCCGTACGGGCGGGACATGGACATGGACGACCGGTTGCCATGGGTGGAGGCCTTGTGCCAAGTTTTAAAATGTCATAAAATTTTCAACAAGTACTTTAACTTGTTAGAATTGGGTAGAAAGAGAGAGAGAGAGAAAAGAATGAGGAGGAGAGAATGGCTGCTGGGTCTTGCCAGTGTATGCATTGAGCTGAAAATTTTCGCAAAACTGCGCCGTCTGCGATAACCGTCAAGCACTTAAAATGCTTTATTTCCATTTTCAGCAACAAAGCAATTTTATTAGCTTTAGAAAATTGTACAACAAAGTCACAAGCAGCAAGATGCGGCAAAGAGGCAGCTGCAACAAAAATTATGATGACTTTTTAATTAAGCAACGAAGAGGCAGCAAAAACAGCCCAACAACAACAGCAACAACAACAGCAATAACAATAACAAGTTTTGTCGCCAAGTGAAAAGCGAAAATTGTGCAGATTCGTGCCCTTTTCATTCGCAGTTAATGACATTTAGTAGGGATGATGATGAGCTTGATGGGGTTTAGGATGCTAAAGAGCTGTGCAGGCTCCAGCTCAGGCGCACAGACAGTTGCCATTTGTTGTTTGGCCTGGGCTACGTGATGCGCAAATTTGGACAACAAACCGAGAGGCAGAGAAAGGGGGAGAGAGAGTGGAAGAGCTAACCAAGCTGGCCGAGAGCAGAGACAACACCCAGTAGAGCTACCAGTCGAGTGGCCAGTCGACCATTCCACAAGGCAAACAATTGAACAACTCGAGATGCATATTCAGTCAGATATAGATACAAATACAGTTACAGTTACAGTTGCAGACACAGTTACAGTTAGCAACATACATACTGACAGACAGACAGAGAGACAGAGAGACCGACAGACTGGCAGACAGACAGACACGCAGACAGACTGCTGCACGTCTGGACAGCAAACGCGTTAGATAATGTTGCCCCTACACATTGTCCTTGTACAGTGCTGCAAAGTCGCAGATACAGTTGTTCGCATTGGCCAGCTCAAACAACAATTGCTGTAACTGTACTATATACATATATATATCTGGCTGCGTATATACACAAAGTCAGCTCAGTTGCGAGTCGAAACAATAAAAGCCAAAACCCCTCGAAAAGCTGCCAACATCATTGGTTGCCTTCTTCCGCTGCTGCTCCTCCCTCTCCCTCCCTCCCTCCCTCCTCGTTTTTTCCAGCCTGTTTTTTGCGAGTGGTAGCGGGTAGTCTCCCGCTGTCAGTCATTAATTTTAGCTGAATTTTCAGCCAGTTTCAGTCTAAGCCACAGCAAAAACGTGGTCAACAGAGACGCCCAGCAAATGCCAAATGCTGCAACTCATTTGAAATTCAAAAAGTTGATGCCGTACCCAGTCCGGGTATGCGTATAAACATAGCCAAAGCGCTATCGAATGTCAAACTTGTAAAAAAAAAACAGAATGAAAAAACTCTGAGAAATTATGAAAAAACTGCAGAGTAATGTATACTTAATTTCGCATGGAAAACATACTTACACTTTATTGTCTTTTAGCGCATTTGAAAGTCGCTGCAACTGAACTTTGTTATTTATTTCGCATTTGTGGTTGAATTTTGTTAAGCTAAATTCGCTTCGAGATTTATTGTCATATTGCCATTCATAATTTTCAGACTTGTAATTCCCAGCAGAGCTGAAACTAAATACAATTTTTCGCCAAAAAAAAAAAACAAAAACAATATTTGAATATTTGCCACGTTTTATACTATGTAGCATACGGACACACGTTCAAGCCATAGCAGCAGCTGTAACTGAGGCTGAAAATATCGAATTGTCTATAGTGCGCACACACAGATGCACACGCGGCGTATGCGCTATTTTAATTGAAATTCAGTCCGGCCGTTCTAATGCCTCGTGCCGAGCAAAGACAATGGGGCAAATGCATTTTATTATGTTCTCCTCTAAATTGCGGTAAATTATATTTCAATTTCGTCAGCACCAACAACAATTGCGAAAAATGAGTAAGCCGGACCAAGGATAAAAGATTCGCACGCCATTGATAATAAACTGTGCACAATTTTGCATATCAAAAGCAAAAGCAGCAATTAAAATGAAAGAAGATACGTGTACGCGCACACACACTCACACACACACACCTACATCAACACATGCACTCTACACACAAATACGAAACGGAAATGATATATGGGACGCGCAGGTATGAAATGAGTGCGAGCAACAGAGTAAAAATATTTGATAGATAATTACCATATATATGCATGTAACTCTGTGTCCATGTGTGTGTGTGTGTGTGTGCGCACACCGTGTATGCTGCTCCTTTTTGCTCATGTTTAACCTGCATTATGTAAAACACAAATGCGACACACTCTGTTAATTTTCATAAAATTAAATTCACACTTCTCCAAGGGTTACTCGAGCGATCGCTGCTACAGCCAGTGAAGATTGGATTTCAAGTACTGCAGGTATGTGCTTCAAAACACGACAAGAAGATATATTTTAGCTATGTCTGTATGAACATCTATATCTCAGAGAACATAAGAGCTAAAGCCATTAAATTTTGTGACAACTTGTATATATATTATATATATGGAATGGAAATATTTTCCTAACTCTATAAGCTCACCTCGCTATGTGCTCTGTCAGGCTTTGCTGTTTATGTATGCCGCACATTTTCCACACATGAAATAATTATAATTTTGTGCGTGCTTTGATTTTTCGCCTCTTGACAATTTTCCGTAGCGTTTCCTGTAAACACAAAATGGCGCAGTGCTCACAGCTCTCGTTGTTGGTGTTGTTTCTGTACTGATTGTTGTACCGCTGTTCCACACTAATTTGAAAAGCAACCGCCAGAGAGAGAGAGAGAGAGAGAGAGAGAGAGAGAGAGCATTATCACCCAGAGCAACAGTTTACGGCAGCCGCGAGTGCTGCTGATTGGGCTGACTTTGATTACTGTGAATTCTGAAATGTGCGAGAGAATTGTTTCCCAAGTGTGAAATGAGCAGGTAAACCTTGTAAAGAAATCATGCGAGAGTTGAAAGAAAGACGAAATATGCGCATATATTCAAATTATTTAAGAAGCAATCAAAAACAAACCAAATCGAATGGGAATTGGCCTTGTTGCCCTGTTTTCTCAGTCCTTGTTTATTTTTTCATTATTCAACTAGACAGACAAATGAGAAAAGTTTCGTGTGTGTGTGTGAGTAGCTTTCTTCAAAGTCCACACGTCCACACTGATAACTTAGTGCCCTGAGCTGCCGAGCGGCACACGCGTCGTATGCGTAATATTTTCTAAATTAGTTGAACACAGTTAATTAATGTTAGTCGCAAGTAGCCTCAATTCTTTTAAGCCCTTCTACAGCTAAATACGTTTTCCTTGGTGTCTACCTTGTTATTCATGTATTTTGCCCGTGTACGTGGCGCTCTCGTGTCTTGTTTGTTAATGTAATTGCAAAGCTCTAAATATTAAAAATTCATTTTCTTTCAAATCCAATTAAATTTCTAATTAATATGCGACACATATGGGAGGCGAATGGAGGCAACTGGAAGTAGATAAAAGACAACAGCAACAGCTGCGATAACACACACAGTCGCAGCACACTCGAGCGACAAGTTTGCCGGACCAAGTTTTTAAGTCCCATCAGGAAGTGTAGAACATACATCGGGCTTATCTTGTTTGGGCTTAGAATGTGGCTTAAATTCTCCATATTTGTCAGGCAAAAGCGTTTAGTGCGTTCAGTTGACCTATGCAATGTTAAATTTTCAGCACACACAAACCCCCAACAGGTTGACGACACTGAGCACTAAGCACTTGACCTTTGGCACTGGATTTATATATAGTATATATACCGTGTACTACTGCTGCGAAAGTTTTTACTGCTCAGCCACACGTTCGGGTAATTTTGCGGTTTATTCATTAAAAACTGCTTAGTTGGCGCGCTGAAATAAAAACAGAAAGACCAAACTAATAGGGAAGTGCGTCCTCTTACCCAGCCTCCCCCCATATGCCTCCCCCTTTGGGCTCATGGCTTTCACCCCCCTCACATGTGGCTTGTTGACATAAAAATTACGCGCATGAAAGTCAACATGGAAAATGAGTAAACAAGCTAAGTGAAATTGTGAGTTTGTGTGGAGAGAGGAGGAGAGGAGAGGAGTGGAGAAGGGGAGACTTGCACATAATGTTACCCAGCCCACAAAAGCACAACTTAAATATGAACTAAGAGGTGAAAATGGCTAATAAATTATGGTTAGTGAGTGAGGAAAGAGTACAATAACTGCGAGCTGACTTTATTGTTGTCCCCTATCTGCATTCATCCATCAATTGAATAAGCCTAAAGGCTATATAGTTCCCTCTCTATATGCCGCACATATGTTTTTTCCCTGCCCTGCCTCTTGTGAATCCATGGAGATAATGTGTAACCTATGCCCTTAAGCTTTAAAAATAAACCGCAGCTTCGCTTACCTTTAACAAGATCTGTTCTCAATATGCTGCCCACACCAAACACTGTATAAAAAGTGTGGGTTTTAGTCTCCCCCCGCTCTCTCTCTCTTTCGCTAAGCTTTTAAGCGCATTTTATTTATACATATACATCATTTCTGTTTTCATTTTTTATATTTTCAATGCTGACAATTCTTTTTTTTTTTGGGCTGTTGCGTCTGTATTTATTACGCTTGCAATGATAACAAGTCGGAAAGGCTACAGTCACGCGGTGACTGTAAGAGGCCATGGATTTTGAGTTTATATATTTAAAGTAAACCTTACGAGAGAGATATGTGCATTTTTGGCGCGTGCCAAAATTCGTTACATACACACACACCAGCGTCAACTTCTTCTTCTTAAATTTAGACGTCCGTTAAAAATGCACTGACCTGCCTCACGTTGTGTGTATTGCCTCACACGCATATATGTATGCATGTGTGAGCTTCGCGTGCATGTATTGTATACATGCACGCATAAGTACAGCATGCAAAACATCTTAAAAGGCAAAATGTAACACTTAATATATAATTTATGAGATAAATATTAATAAATGGGAAATAATTCAAAAATGCATATGCTTTATAAATATAAATGTAAACAAATATAAAATACAACAAAACATAAAAAATTAAAATATGAAAATTCTATTTTCGCCGTGGGAAATCGAACCCTGGCCGTTTGCATAAGAGTCCGCCATCCTAACAACTAGACCACCGTCGCCGCGCTCCGCGCGCCCGTTAAAATTGCATTTTCAGACAATTTGCTCAAAAATGTCATATTTGTCTTCTACAACAATAACACAAATACTGAATTGAATGAGCACAAGAAAGACGAGTTTTATTTATCTATATTTAATAAGATTGTTTGTTGAAATTTGATAAATGAAATCAAATTTTATAATGATGAAAAAAAATAAAATAATAACTTCCCAAAAAATAGTGAAAAAGTAAAAACAAAATCAAACCGCCTTCCCGTGGGGTCGAACCTCCATCCCTTTCCTTCGTTCGATTGCCGGCTGCTCTACATATTTGACTATCGCTGCGACTGATTGCTGAGCAGCTAAGTTACTATTTCTATCTCTTACACATACATAACCATTTTCGCATTAAAAGATCGAAAACGCACGTGGCTGGCAGCAGCTTGCAGGCAAGGCATCACAAATCAATAGAAAATGTTAACTCGCGTAACTTCTATGTTTATTATCCGATCGGGTTGCAATTTATAGAATAGGTTCACAACGTATTTATCTAGATGTATGCAAAAGCAGAAAGTTAAGACTTCAATACTTTGCTTAATAATCACAAATTACTGATTTACGGGGGCGGTGGGCGTGGTACCCGAAATTTGAAAACGACGTTTACTGCCTAGGGTATACAGGAATCTGTATACCGAATTCGGAGTCTCTAGCTTTCTTAATAGCTGAGAATCAGACGCTCATACAGACGGACAGACGGACAGACAGACAGACGGACAGACGGACAGACAGACATGGCTAGATCGACTCGGCTAGTGATCCTGAGCAAGAATATATATACTTTATGGGGTCGCAAATGTCTTCTTCTACCTGTTACGCACATTCCGACAAACCTAATAGACCATGTATTTTTTTAAAATCCATGGCCTAAAAACATATTATATATTTAAGTCTAACCATGCAATCGTTCACATAAATACATAAATAAAGCACACTAAAGTGCTGGGGATATTTTTGCAAATATTTTAAGCTGATTTCCGCGTGCAAATGGATGTGGATATTACAATAAGATAAGCGCTTTCAGGGATTTCGATTGTGTGTGTGTTGGCGGTCATCAAAAGGACTAAGTAGACTATGCATGGTATGGTATGGTAAATGTTGCCTCTATGCGATAAATGTTTTATAAATGTTGCAATATCGTTTTGGCCACAAAATGCTGCCAAATTGATTGGTTTGCGCATTTTACAATATAATCCAGCATCATGGTGCCTCTCGCACTAGATAATTCATAATGTGCCTATGAAATGGTACTATGTACTATAAATATAATAACTAGGAGATTCCGTTAAATTTGGCACAATTTGCAGAAGAATTTCGATAAAGGGGAAATATTTATAAATAAATTGGGGACAATTAATGCATACATAAATCAATTTGTCGAGCACGGATATTATTGAAATGCCGAGAGAGTGGCGTAAACAAAAATAAATAAGAATAAGCGCAAAGAACACGACTAACAGATACTCAGTAAAAGAAAGTAAGGTGTATCAGCTTTCAAAAATTTAAAGAAAACGAAAATCTTCTTTTTCTACAGGCAAAAGTTTAAGGAATTTGCGTAAATAAGCATTATTAGGTTTAGTATATCATACATTACCGCCGCACTCCATACTGGGTATGCTCGGTAAAAACCTGAAAAATGATATTACTAATTGGGGCACTCGCGTGCTCGTTGTCGGCTCATAAAGCAGACAGCGGCAATGGCACGCAAAAACCTATAGCAGGTGCATATTACGGAACAAAAATAAAAAAAAGAAAGAGCCGGATAAACGTAAAATAAGAATGGTAAAAAAGCATTGAATGTCATACTTGTGCATATATACGAGGCACACGACCCATCTCCATCTCCATTCCAATTCTCATTCCCATGACCTCTGACCCGCAAAAAATATGCGCTACAAATCAGGACAGCGTGGATGGCGAATAAAAACCTATTGCTGACTTTTTTCGGGGCCATTATTTGTCGCTTTTTGGGAGGAGAGAGAGAGAGAGACGGGGGCTAGCAAGAAGGAAAAACATAGGCCAAAATATAGCATATATTTTGGCGAGTGTATGGGACATGTATGCGCATGCATGTGCATGTCTGCACAGGCTGTAATTGTTATATTGATGGACGCGCATTTTGATTTGTTGATTGTGTCAATTTGGAAGCGGAATAAAAACTGTATATATACATACATATATAGTATCTGCATTTATTGATTGCCATGTGCGAAGCTATAAATAAATTTTGCGGTCGAGCGGGATCCCATTATTCTTTTTGTTCTTTCCGCGTGGGCGAAGGCATTCAAAAGTTCATTCAAAACAATCATTGAATGCTTATGAAAGTTTAAAGAATTCCACAAAGTTGTATACAAAATAATTAGCGAGCAATGGCAATGGCCATAATGGCAGTTGTAATGGCGTATTGCGTATACGTAATATTTGGAGCACACACACACAAACATAATTCGATTAGGCCATAACGAGCATCGTTTGGTTGGAAATGGGCAAACAACAATTTGCTTAAATGGATTTGGGGCGCATCGCTTAAAATCGCTTTTAATTTTGTTAATTAGTTTGCAACATCGAAATGTTCGCATCGCCGAATCCCAATCAATTATGGTCTATGATAGCGAGAGATTATATATACATGTATATCAAGTATAAATGACTATTGTACTTGAACTTTAAATGCAAATTGAAGATTCTCTTGATGCGTACATAATGTCAATTATAAATTGAATTTGATATCATTGGCAAATGCAAATGAAATTTAGATTTCGACTGCCACTTCCGCTCGATTAACACGCATTTCCGGTATACATATTTAAACACGTGGCAAACCAGAGAACAAGTGAATCCATGAAAACAAACGATGTTCGACTTTGCTCTGCAGACAAAAACTGTAAATTAGTGTGTGAAATTTCAACGCAGCCAAAATAGTTTGGCCCCAAAGGGCAAACCAAACCGGAAACGAGAGCTGCAGCCGGGAACGGGTAACAGCGGGGGGGCAACTGCAGCGACAGCAACCGCAACACAACCCAAAAAACCGAAAAAGCAAAGACCCAAACTCCAATTGCAACTAATTTCTATTTTATGACGCCCGCCCCCTGCCCCGCCTGCTCTATATACACTGAGAAATATATGTATGTATTACAGAGAAAAAAAATAAGAGGGAAAAAACTTTTGTTTGCACTGTGTTTGCCACATTGACCGCGTGGCTGAGCCCTCGATACGCTTTCAATTTCCTTGTGAGGTCAGTTTACAAAAGCCATAACCGAAAAACGGAACAAAAAGATGGAAAGAGAGAGAGAAAGAGAGAAAGAGGGAGGCGGAATTATATCGATTTGTGCAGTTGTGCTATGTGCAACATTTACATGGAAATTAAAGCGGATTTCGCTTTCACAGCTGCGTCGGAAATTCCAGCGATTTAAGGCGAATATGAATATTATAAAAAAGTATGATAAAAGAAATAATTAATATAATATAATACCATTTCTTAGATCTGCTTTAACTGGCATAGTTATTCTTTGCGAATTGTCTTTGTTCTCCGAAGTTTCTGTATTTACATTCAATTTAGCTGAAGAAGAAGTCGGTCAATCCTTTAATGCACTTGTTACTTGATTAGAAATCTGTGAAATCTGCTGCAAGATATCTAAATAAATAGAAGTAATTCAATTTAAGAATCACTTCATACTATTAACATAACTTGACAGCGCACTGGGAGTCATTGCAGCGCACGATTTAATAAGCTGCCATAAAGAGGGGAAACTCTGGTTCGTGGTCAGTCAGACATTTCTTCTTGCTTTCTTTTTTTTTCATTCTATTTTTTTCTCTTTGCTGTGGCTGTCCCGCTGCATAGGACAGCTAAAAGCGAGCGCTTAAACGGATGACGCAAAGCTGTTGCTGCAACACTGGGCGTATAATTAATTTTAAATGCGAATGAGCATGAGATCATCCCCCCAGCCCCTCGCCCCACGACCCTATTCAGCTGCCACACAGTTGTCCACTGCGCGCATTCACTCTGCAAGTTTTGCCCTTTTTATATACACAATTTAACATGGTCATATTTATTGTTTAATTACGCTGACAACTTTGAAATAATTTCAACAAGCTTGTTGCTGCTGCTGTTGGTCTGTCTGCCTGAACATCATTTGAAACGAGTAATTAACTGCATCAGTTTAATTAGTAATTGCCGGTTGTGTTGTTGCATTTATCAATGCGCTACCAATAATTCCATATTCCTTTGTGCAATTAAAATAATTGACTACGCTGCAAATGAGAAGTGTCTGAATATGTTTAACATTGTCATAAAATTGTCATTGTTTTTGTTTGCTAATTAAATAAGCAGCTGAATCAGGAGATTTAAGGCAACAGAACCTTTTGAAAGATATATCCAACAACACAATCGACACAATACTCCTGCAATATTCAGCAAAAAGTAAACAAAATGACCAACTGCAGCAGAGCATAATCAAAGTACGTACAACAATTTCTTATGCTGCGGCGAAAATGTTTTATGTTCGCGCCGCACGCAATGAAAATTGCAAGTTGGCCAAAAAGTGGCAACAGCACAAGGAGCCCCCCCCCCACACACAAATGTTTTTACGGCTACTGACGGCAACTTGACAAGATGCCAAAAACAGCGAACGGCGCGAGGCGACGCGACGCTTGTGGCCACCAAAGCATACAATAAAAATAAAATGGAAGCGAAACAGTTACGATTGTGGGCGTGGCAGTAGGTGTGGCAACTGTTGCCGTGCTTGGATTGGAAGGTGTTGCTTAGATAAACTGACATGATTTAAATAGCAGAAAAACTTTCACAGCTCTGACAAGGCACCTGACACAAAACTGCAAAAAAGCGAAGAGCGCGCACACACACACACTCGTACACTCGCACACACACTCGAAGGTGTAGTTGTGACATTTTTCAACATGGCGTCTGTCATCTTGCGTCTGTCATTTGCCTTTCCATTGTGACATTGCGGTCCAGGCGATGTTCCTCTTCCTGTTCCCGTTCCCTTTCCCTTTCCTCTTCCTGTTTCACTCTTATCAAGTTGCCCGTTTGTTGATTGAATAAACAGGCGCAACCTGTGAGGCTTGCTCTGCTCTTCTCTCACTCTCCCTCTCTCTCTCTCCTCTCTCTCTCGCCCACTCTCCGTGTGTGAGTGTATGTGATGCCCTTTGTTTGTTATTGTTTGTGTGAAAACTTTTTTGACATGGCCACAGAGACCGTTGGCAGACTGTGTTTTTTTTTTTTTTTTTATATATTAGAGCGTTCACGGGAAAAATCATAAAAAGACACCGTCCTAGTGACGGTAGTGTGGGACATGCACCCACTAAAAAACCCGCTCACGAAACGCTCTTCCTACGGCTCGTTTTGTGTTACCCCTTGCGGCACCACTCCTAAAGTATAAATCTTCGCAAGGGATCGAGCTAGCCCTGTGGTGGCTCTACCTGGTTATTGGCTGCTGCGAAGGAGAGTTTCGCAGTCTTTCTAGCCTACGCTGCTCTACCATAATGCCACACACATTTGTTTAATGCATTCCCAGTTTTCTGGGGTCTCTAGCATAAGCCCTATAATATTTGC
This sequence comes from Zaprionus tsacasi, assembly GCA_018904105.1. Taxonomy (NCBI): domain Eukaryota; kingdom Metazoa; phylum Arthropoda; class Insecta; order Diptera; family Drosophilidae; genus Zaprionus; species Zaprionus tsacasi. The sequence continues at coordinate 1,481,913 of JAEIFR010000122.1, forward strand.
TGGACTAATATTAGCTCCTAAGCGTCTATTGACGATTTCCCGTTCGTTTGTATAATAAGGGCAGTGGAAGAAAATGTGTTCCACAGTCTCATCGTCTCCATTGCAAAGATAGCACACAGTTTCAGGATCATGGCCGTACTTGTTCAGATAGCGCCTGAAACAACCATGTCCTGTAAGAAACTGGGTCATATAGTAGTCCACTTGTCCGTGTCTTCTTCTGACCCACACTTCTATATTCCGCACCAGTCGGTGTGTCCACCTCCCGCTGTTTGTTGCATCCCATCTTTGCTGCCAATCCCTGATGAACTTACCTTCATCGTAAGCAGTAGGAGTTTGGCTGTGCCTCTTATTATATTGCGCTTGGTACTCTTGCGCGATCAAGTCAGCCGGCATTATGCCTGCTAGAACTTGGATGGCATCACCGGATACCGTCCGGAAAGCGCTGCAGACTCTTTGGCCGCTACGCCTCACTACAGCATTGTAGTGTCGGGCGTAAGTTGTCCTGCCAAGCGCTGATGCCCATATAGGGGCGGCATACATTAACACCGATAGGGTGACACGTGATACGAGTGACCGTATCACTTGCCTTGGGCCCCCGATGTTTGGCATTACTCTTGCGAGTGCCATTTGTACCCTGGCTGCTTTTTTCGCTCATTGCGATAATATTCGCCTTAAAGCTCAGCCTGGCGTCTATGAGTATGCCTAGGTACTTTATTGTAGCGCCCGTTCGGATATTGAATCCGTCAATACTGAGCGTCACATCCTCAAGTTTCTTTCTACTTGAGATGAGAACCGCCTCAGTTTTTTCCCCGGCTAATCTTAAGTCGTGCTCGGTCAGCCACTGCTTTATCCTTTGCGTGGCATCGGTGCTGTTGTCTTTCACCTCCGCCAGGTGCTTTCCAACTATGATGACAGCAATATCATCAGCATATCCGATGATCTTAACTTCATCCCTTAGTGGAAGGCGTAATACCCCATCATATACAATGTTCCACAGGAGCGGTCCAAGAACCGATCCTTGCGGAACGCCGCCTGTAACTTGGTATTGTTTTCGCCCTTTCTCAGTGTCGTACACAAGTGTACGGTCACTTAGATAGCTACCGACAATGCTTAACAAGTATCGAGGCGTGTTGAGGTTACGCAGCGCCTGCATGATATGTTGCCAACTCACCGAGTTAAAGGCATTTTTTATATCAAGGGTAATAATAGCGCAGTACTTTTTTCTGGCCTCCTCGCCACCTATCTCCTGCTATTGCTTCTTCAGCAATCTGCTTAACCCTACTGATCGCGTCTACTGTAGACCTATTTCTCCTAAAACCATATTGGTCATCCGATAGACCACCTACTTCCTCTACGAAGGTGCTAAGCCTGCTAGCTACTACTTTTTCTAACATTTTCCCCATTGTGTCTATCATACAGAGTGGTCTGTATGAACTGGCAACGCCTGGCAGTTTGTTACCTTTTGGTATTAGTACCAGTCTTTGTCTTTTCCAGATTTTCGGAAAAGTCCCTGTCTGTATACACTCTGTGTATACTTCTGCAAACAGGGTGGGGTTCTCTTCTACCGCTATCTTCAATACCTTGTTGGGTACTGCATCTAGTCCCGGCGCCTTGTTGTTCGCGAAAGTCTTAGCTATCTCTAAAACCTCCTCAGCATCTACATCTACTTGGAATCTACTCGTCTCATCCGTCCAAACATCAGTAGGTTCATTATGTTGATTCCCCTGTGTTGGGAAAAGGGTTTCAACAATCGTGCGCAGGAGTTGTGGACAAGCCGGAGCGTTTGACCGTTGGCAGACTGTGTGTGTGTGTGTGTGTGTGTGTGTGTGTGTGTGTGTGTGTGTGTGTGTGTGTGTGTGTGTGTGTGTGTGTGTGTGTGTGTGTGTGTGTGTGTGTGTGTGTGTGTGTGGTTGTGCGTGCCGCATGGCCAGAAGTAGAAAAATAATATTTACATGCCAACCGAAAATTGTCAGAAAGCCCTTGCCTTTACCTCATCGACGCGTTGCTCTCTCTCTCTTCTCCCTACGCCTCCGGCTCTGCCACAGGCTCAGCCTGTTCCGTTGTCATGCGGACTAAGAGGCACAGAGTCAGAGCCAGAGCCGGAGCCAGAGCAAGTGCAGGAATGAAAAATGGCCAAAAATGGCTGAAAATCTCAATGGAGTCAGTTTTGAAGCCCAAAGACAGGCCGGAGAGTCAAGCGAGCTGCTAATAAATCATTTAGAGCGTTCTCCGGCAGCGACAATAATGTGTCAGAGAAGTCATCAAACTGGGCTCAACTTAATAAAGTGAGTTTCCCTTATTGAAATACGCAAAGGGGAAAAAAACAGTCAGGCAAATACAACATGCAAATTTATTTATGACTGACAAAGATGATGGCTAAAATGTGCATATAAATTGAAAAGGGAATGGGAACAGATGTGAAAAGTTAAATAATAATATTATAGTGCATAGGTATACAGTAAATTTTATTTGAGCTTTAAACTCTATCTATTTAACTGTCCATATGTAACTGTGTCTAATGTCCGCCTCTCTCCCTCGTTTTATCGACTATTTTTCCTGCTGGCCTTCGTTTTTCATTATCAAATGCTTTTCTGTTTTCCTGTTTGCTGCTTTCAAATTAAAGGTCAAAGTTCCTTGTGATTTATGTCTCAGAGACGTCTGTGTAATTTTCGGTTTATTTATTTACACTCGATTCTGTGAAAATTCATTCGCATGTTGTACACACTTTGTTACCCTTGTTGAACACGTTAAGGTCCCGACTTACCTCCCTGGTCCAGTCAGCCCCATACCATTATTTCATTATGCTGCCTTCCTACTTTTATTTTGTTGTCCCTTTTGGCTTTTTTGTATTTTCTGCTGATGCCAGGTTAGGCCAGGACAGGACTAATGATGACAAATGTATAGAATAGCCAAAATAGTCTAGGCCGAGTTCAAAGGTCAGCCGGCTGGTCAGTCGCAACGCATATGTTGTGTCCGTCCCGGGCGCGTCGTGCTCGTCCTGTCTGCATGCAAATGACTTTATTTGAATTTTAAATGTGTAAATTGCGCTCTCGTGTGGCTTGATTTCTGCCTCCCACTGCCCCCTCCACACGGCGACTCCACCGTTTCCGTTCTGTGCTTTCTTTACGACTGGACCGTTTGTCACTGATAACGGCACAAGTGAAGCACACGACGGCCAAATGAAAATTGCAGCCTCTCTCGCTCTCTCCCTCTCTCTGTGGAGATGGAACAATGCCGTGTGGCAACAATGGCAGCGACGACTCCTCCTTTTCGTTGCTCCCCCTCCCTCTCTGCCGGCATCACCTGGCCCAGCAGCAGCTGCTTGGCCTGCCAAGGAGATATAATCATTTCCGTTGCCGGCCCACGTACGTATTTTATCTCTTTCAAATTTTGCGTTATTGTTATGCGTTTTAAAAGGTTTCCTTGATAATGGAGCCGCAACATAAAAAGGCAACAATGAATAAGAGAGAGAGAGCAAGAAAAAAAAGAAGAAAACAAAAACATGAGAAATTGTTGACTCACCTGGTAATTTCCGCCGGTTGCCATTGCCTTTGCTCTTTCTACAGTCGTCACGCGTTGCGTATACGTAATGTGCGTATCAGTGCGCCTCAGCTTTTTACTGTGGCTCCGGCTGTGGCTCTGTGACTCTGCCTGTTGGCCTCGGCTTGAACTCTCAACTCGCTGCAAACTCAAACAGCACGTTAGTTAGCGGGAACACCTACATCTGCCGCTGACAGCTTTTTAATTAATTTCAAATGCGTCTAGCGGGGCCAACCCCAACGCAACGCAAATTTTAACTTCCTCCCCCCTTGCTCTGCCTCTGGCAAGTTCATTAACACGCAACTAACATGGTTAACCAACAGTTGAGATATACTATACGTAATGCATAAGTTCCTCAATTGGTTTTTTTTTTTGCTTTATTACTTTTTGATCGTCTTCCGCAGAGTAGCTGCTACAACTATCTTTCGTTTCGTTTGCCAATAATTACCTATATAAATCGCGAGTACCCGCCTGCAAGTTATCATTGCATATTGCAGCAGTTACGCGCTCAACTTTGACAATTCCAGTGAGCAAACTTTTGGCCAACTATTTAGCCAAATCGCTTGAGCAGAGCGCCAATAAAGCGAATAACTTGTGGCTGCCAGGCCCAACTTCTGTTCCTCTCTCTCCCTCTCCGCCTCTTCTATCTCCCTCTCTTTCACTGTTGCCGTTACGCCCACTTCTAAAGAATTACGACACAGACGAAGAATTTATGATCCATCGAGCAGTGTTGCCAGAGTGCGGCGGCGACGGGTAAACGGAAACGGAAACCGCTCAGGCGCTGAAATCGTGTGCGTGTAAACATATTGGCTGCCTTCAAGGATATTTACGGCCGTGCCGGTTACACTTCTGTGTGTCATTGATGTACGGCTGGCTGGAGAGTATGGTATGCAAAAGGTAAGGTAACCAACCGAAGGGTGCCATAGGCCATAGGTAGGGCTCAAGCCGGGGTAAATGTCGTGCGAGCTGGCATGAAAAATGGCAAATTAACTGAAATTAATGGCAGGCCATGTGCGAATTTATTAAAATTGATAGCGAGAGAGGAGAGAGAAGGAGCAGGAGAGAAGCTGCCGGTGGCTTTCTAACTTCATTTGTGTCGATTTTTATACGACGAGCTAATCAAACAACCACATTTGGGTTACACCTAATACTTATACTCTTAAATCGTGTATCAATCAAAAGTCAAATCGATAAGTCTTAAGACTTTGCTGTACAATTGCTGATTGAAAGACTAAGAACCAACTCTCTCCCCCTCCTCCTCCCACAAACTGTTTTGAGTCAAAGTTAAGCCGAGCAACCCGTAAATCATGCAGCTTATGTTATCAATATGAGCATTAGATGCTTCCTTCCATTCATCCTCCCGTTTTCACAGCCCCATTGGGCAGGGCCAGCCAGGGCATTCATTCTCACAATCGATGGCGTTGAAGTTCTCGTTTCAGCGCGCTGCCTTTGGGCGCATTTTATTTATTTATGGCTTCAATTTGCTTGTAAGTAATTAAGCCGAGTTTGTCTGGATTATCGGCGAACAGTGAAATTGCCAAATGTCGAATGCCTGTCAAAATGTCTGGCCAGACTGGCAGCTTAGATGGGATGGGATGGGATGGGAGTGTGGAGTATCGAAGGACCTTGAATTCTATACGTGGCAATGGCAAAAATACTAGATGGGAAACATATTTCGATATATAGTAATAAAAGAAAATTCATTTTAGTTTAAGCTGCAAGCAAGTCGTCAAACAGGCAGGTATCCTAACTCTTCGTCTTTATGTGTATTTAAATTAAATCCTCTAACCAAACAATTAACTTCTTTAAGCGACAAGTATATAGATCTTTTATTTGGGCAAATTCTTAGCTCGTTTACCCCAAATCTTGCTGGGGGTTGGAGTACTTGTGATATCTGGCACCGAAGATGTATCGCGTATCAAAAATAAACTATTGAAGGTGGAAACCGAGGCCGTCTCGCCTGACGTCTTGTACGTCTTTCGATTTTTACTCAAGAGTTCCTTGGCCGCACGATACTCCTCCCAATCGGCTGCGAGTCGTGAGAGCATCTCTTCACCAAACACCAGAAATGGTTGAGATGTTTCAAGTTTATATTGCTGCACAAGCTGGTCGAGACTCTGCTCAACCAACGGCAGCTTTTGGGCAATGTACTTGCGTTCCCGCTCCTCGCGCAGCAGCTGTCCCCCACGATTGCGATAGCGATTCGGCTCCTTGGCCTTCTCCTCGAGTGCCTGCATGCGTGTCCACATCTTGGTGCGCTTCGCGTATCCCTCGAAAATGTTCTTGTGTCTATTGTAGAAGCCCTGCAGATCGATCAGCTTCTGTTCGAGCAATTCCAGCAGCTCCTCGGTACAGCATTCGCTCTGATAGCTATGTGTGGTCGGGAATTGTAGAGTCAGATCGGACCAATGATTGATATCCTCGCACACATGATTGATCAGCATGGGCAAGTTCTGATGGCGCAGCGTCTCACAGCTCAGCAACTCCTGCCCCAGCATCTCGTATTCCCTCTGCGTGTACTCCTCCGAGTGGCATAGCTTTTCGATGGCCAGCTTATCAACCAATCCGGTCTTCTGCAATGTTTGCGTCATACTGAGCAACTTCAGACGCATCTTGTCCAGCGATTTGTGCCATTCCTTCATACGCTTCTTGGCGTTCACATCGTTTTGACGCCGCTGTAGCTCCTCCGTCAGGTGAATCATTAGCTCGTTCAACTTGAGTTCCTGTTGTTTCCGAGTCTTGGCCAACGATGCATCCTCTCCGCTCTGCTCTGCAGCTTCCGTTGATGCGGACAGTTGCGTTGCCATCAACTTGGACTGGTCCAGCAACTCTTGAATGTCCTTCTCGAAGTTTTTCTGCTTCTGCGTCCAAAGTACGCAGAGTTTATCGACGGTTATCGGTTCGTCCCCTGTGCTCTCCATACTTGTTGCGTTTTAATTAGTTTTTTAGATCATGAAAATATATGTATTTTGTGCTTGTGGTTTTGATACCCAATAAATATGTTTGAAAGTTAAATAAATGTTACTTTCCAAACATGAGAATTTAAATCTAGTATGAGTTTGAACTTGCCCAAAGTACGTACCTCTATAACATTAAATAACTCTCTAAATATTTTTTAATACAATTTTATTCAATTTATTCCCATAAATCAATCAAAAACATGGCGCACAAAAGCCATCGTTAAATAAAATGCAGGTAATAATTTGCAGTGCACGAAAAACTATATAAATTTTCATTCAAATTTTGTGGCAGCAAATCACTAACTAGAAAAAATACACACACACACACACACACTGGCAACATGCACAACAAATTATTCAATTGAACTGAAGCAACCGCTGCAGTTGGCATCCGAGTGGATTAAAATTCATTGAAGCCGAAGTTGAAGCTGCTTTTTTGCAGCTGCTGTGGTCTGTCAGTCTGTCATTCAGTCTGTCTATGATGGACAACACACTTCCGAAGCACTCAGTTCATCCTGCTGCTGCTCCTCCGCCCCTCCCTTGGCCGAAACTGGTCAAGAGCCTCGCGACTGTGATTTAAATGCGCTGAGGAGCAGCAAAAAAAAAGACGAAACAAAAAAAAAATCAATCGCATCGCAACCGCGAGCGTAATTAATATTGAATAAGGAGAAAGGGGCAAGAGTTAAGCTGAGATACGACTGCACAGACTATGGCAATACCTCTTAATCAGTTAATATGTCATATGCTCTATGCTTACCTTTGTTGTGATGTCACTTAGTTTGTAAGACATATAAGTAAAAATCATTTGAAATTATGCAACACTAATAATTACACGCGTTTAACAATTTATCGAACTTATCGATATATTAATCGATATACGAATAAGCGAGTTAAGCTCTTCATCAAATCCTTCTCTGTGTTTTAGAAATTTTGTATCTCAATTGTTGCATTCGACATGCTGCTTCTTCAGTTTTCGCGGCTTTTGTGGTTTTCCATTAAGTGTTGAGTACTCACCCTCTCTCTCTCTATCTCTCTCTCTCTTTTTCTTTTTTCCTGGCAGCGACGCTTTCCGCCATTTTGCGCCAATTGAGCTTCCGCTGTCAAATGAAATGCAAATGTTGCTTGCCATGCAAATCGCAACGTTTTCAATAATTGAAGACCTTAGTCGGAAAATAAACGATGCCACCATTATTATTATTATTATTATTATTATTTGTGTGCTCTTCCGCTGTCAACACCTTATGGCTGTTGCTGTTGTTGGCGTTTTTTGGACTTGAGCTGGCAACAAATTGCGCACATTTAAATGCAAAAATCGTCGAGAGGGGTTTGGGGGGAGGAAGGTAGGGTCTACAAGGTGTACATGATTGCGATGCCAGATGCCACGCCCTCACTCTTAGGGGTTATTTACTGCGTGCTGTGCGTGAGTTAGCACTCGCTCTGTCTGTCTGTCTGTCTGTCTGTCTCCTACTGCTGTCGCCTCTGCCTTGAGGGCACAGTACGTATCTACCTTTTTCGTCGGATCTAGAATTTGCCCAAGATTTATGTCACACACACACACACACAGAGAGAGAGAGAGACACCGACAGACAGGAGGCTTCTGTGTGTGTGAGGGCATGCGAGAGTGTGTGCTATGAATATGCATGCGTTCATTATGCCGGATTATTGTTATATCAGCGGAAATGGTGTAGAACTCTGACTGCAGCATGAATACAACTACGATTTGAATATGCGCACTTTGCTGAGCCACATTCGGAGTGGGAATTTGCACATTGAAGTGCCGCCAGTCGCATGGGCAAGTTCTTTGAACTTAACGAGGGCGAGAGAGAGAGAGAGAAGCGGCAGATAGGCTCGTACTATAAATAGCAGGAGAACAAGAACAAAAAGAAATAGTCGGGGAGTAGCAAAGCGAATGATGCTGACAGTTAGAGAAAGAGAATGCGAGAGAAAATGGAAGAAAACTACAGAGAAAGATAGTGACATAGGGATTAGGCAGAGAATGAGTAAAGTAAAGAAAGCAAGCAGAGAAAGCCTGCCCATTTAATCTGCAAGAGTTCCATTAAAGGGTAGAGATATCCAATTCTGCATAGTTATTACATGCTGCAGCCTATTGAGAAACTGTTGCAAAACAAAACGCAATAAATCACCCGCATTATCAACGCATAACGACAACGGGATAAAACTTAAATAAATGCAAATTAAAAGTAGCATAAAATTGTAATTTGCAAATTGTGAATTGTAAATTGGTAAATTGTGAATGCGGGCCACACACACACACATACACAAGCGGCGACAGGTTCATTTGGCAGCTTACTAGTTTGCCCATCGTTTTACCCTTTCGCTTGATGTGCACCTCGGGGCGGGGGGGCGATTTAATCTGTGCCGCTGGCCAACACACAACATTGCCATGGCAGCAGCAGGAGCAGAAGGAGGTGCTGAAGCAGGAGCAACTGCAGCAACAACAATTAAGCCGTGCGTACAAATTCTCGGGCAAATTTCTCATTCATCGCCCGATGGGGCACCAAATGGAACCGCAGTCGACCAATTGCAATCGCAATTGCAAGTTGGCGTAATGAAAGCGCCGCGACTCACGGCGACTGACGTCCCATTCACAATGGAACATGGCCAATGCCCACTGCCCGTCCCCCGCTTTTAGCCATCTGACACTGTCCCGTTGCGCAGTTTAGTTCAGTTGTGGCAACCGCAGTGCTGCTGAGTGGGCGACGACGACGACGACGACGATGTCGATTGTCGCTGTGATTAACTGCATCGCAGCTGCGCATTTTCGGTTTCAGCTTTTAATTCTAAACAGCGCACGGCGCTAATTTGTGGCAGTCCTCGTTGACCGAGTGTTCTGGCCATGGCGAAAAAAAGCTCCAAACCCATAGAGAAAGCTAAAGCTGCCACTGCTGCTGCTGCTGCTGCTGCTCCCTCTGCGTATTTCTGATTTTCATCAGCATCATCTGTTCGGGGCTTCTGTTTGACATCTAGTCTTTTCATTTTCTAATTGCCTGGGTAGCAAGCAACGAAATCAAATTACTATATGTTCTATATGTACATATGTATGAAGCCCAATCGAATGTCAGCAGAAGCTCAATGACGTCGATTGACAGACAAAGTTCCCAAGTCTCTTGGCAAATGCGAACGACAACTGAGCACACACACACACACACAGAGGAAGCAGCACATTTAATCAAGGCAGCAAAAAGCAATGAGCTAAGAGTACCCAGCACATACATGCGAGAACGTATGCTATATGAAACCGTCGTTATGTCAGTACTCTTAGTATTTATTATGCATGCCAGCGAGAGTAAAAGTTGAGCAGATTAAAAGACCCCACAGAAGATATATGATATATCTTTCATAATCATATCGTAAAACGTGCTAGAAATATATACCTTACTCACAACAATAATCCGTATATATATTGTATAAATTACTTTCTATACTTTGCTTTGGCAATTACACTAATCAAACAAAAAACAAACTATGAAATGAACTTTATATAAAAAAAATTCGACTTTAATTATGGCAGCACGTGAAACAAAGTAAAATACAAAACTAAAAACTTTTGCCGCATGCCAGCAGAAAAACAATTGCAAATTGTTCTTGTTGTTTTCTGCTTCTTTTTCTAACTAACAATAGAACGTTTAAAAAATAGTTCTCTAAACAAAGGCAAAATTAACGTTTGTTTTATTATGCAAATCAGAGTGAGAGAAGTTTTTATAGAAAGTTTCAGCACATTAATAAATAAAAAGTTGGAAAAAAAGGGTTTGTTATTATGAAATGATAGTAGTCTACAGTATCGCATTATTAGTCCAATAAATGTATCGTCAAATGATCATATATTATAAAGCAAATTTGCTTAGTTTATTATGCTTAAATTATAATTTGTGTGTTTTACTCTTACCAATCAGGATTGTGAGTTTGTGTTGTGGGCCAACAACAGAGCAGACAAGCCAATAAAAGGCAACAGTTTATAAACAAGGAGTAAGAAAGGACGAACAACAACTGGAGCAAAGCAACAAAAGAGTATACAATGAGAGAGAGAGAGAGAGAAGTGAGCGATAAAAACCACTTAAAAAGCAAGACAAACTCCCTGCACCCACAAAAGCTTCACTTCTAGTTGTAGTTGTTGTAGATGGAGTTGTAGTTGTAGTTGGAGTTATACGTACTACAGAAAACTAACACGCAGCATAACAAGAGCAGCAGCAGCAACTACAAATAGAATCGTGTCTGTCTGTCGGTCCATTTGCCTGTTATAGTATAAAAAGCAAAATAATTGGCGTGTCAGACATTTTGTTACGCCCAATTTAAGTGCTTCCGCCTTTGCATGAAAGGCAGCACGCAGCAGCAGCAGCAGCAGCGACAGACGACGATGGCGACAGACAGACAAGTGGCAAGTGGCAAGTGGCAAGTGGCGAGTGCACTCTCAGTTACGTTGAAGCAAAATCGAGGGTCGAAAGTCAAGCCAATCCGCTTGGTTATACTATAAATACAGCTGACATTGAGCTGCAGCGCTCAAACGAGCGTTAAACTATACTCAATTACGTGATATCTGCTGCTTTAAGATTATATATGTATATATTATTATTTATTTAACTGTTTGCACTTCAATGTTAATTGCCAAGCAGTTAATCCGGCAATTTCTTGCAAATTAATCACGCGAAATCAGTCGCCATATTGACTTTGTCGCCAGCATACAAATATATAATATATATGCTATATATATGCATTATATTTGCAGCCACTAAATTAAAACACATCCGTCCGGTTGGCGCTGGGGCTGTGAAATAATTAATTTCCATAACAAAATTTACATTAATTAAATAACAAAATGGCAATATGAATGCACATTTAAATGTAAATAATTAATTGGCTCGAGGCAATAAACGCAATTAAGATCGATTAAGAGATGGCAAAAAAACGAACACAGATCAATAATAAAAACGCTACGTATACGTGATATTTATGTAGTTAATTTACCCATTGAAATGCAATTAATTTCTCAGTGAAATGGAAGAAATTTATAATTATTGAAGTGCATTAGAGTATACTATATATATGTAGAAATACGTATAACCGCAACATAAATGTGTATATATAACCTATATATGCCTGGAAAATCGCTTTGAAAATTCCGACATAGTTTTTGGTGTTTGCTGTACAAACCGTTTGCCAGGTTGCGTGCGAGGCAAACATTTAACAGTCAAGCCCTGTAATTACTCACACAAACACGCATGTATGTGTGGGCACATATGTGGCACAGTATATACATATACATATACGTACATGTATGTGGTTAGAACGCGGCGCACTTCCGCTTAAAACCTTTCACTTCCGCTCAGCGCACAGTGCATTTAAAATGTAATGCAACAAGCCAGGCCAAGAAATACGCAAGGTTGTTGTTTTCTTCTATAATACTTCTTCTTCTTCTTTTCGGGCATCGCATGTGACACGCAAATGCAAATTTTTTATATATATTTTTATGATATTTTATTTTTGTTGGTTGTGTAAATGCGGACGATTTAAAAAGCGAATAAATAGGCATAAAGCGCTTGTTGATTTGCCACACGGAGCGCGGCAAAGTATGCTACGAAATATATTGAAAGAGTCGCATAATGCCGCAACCCCTCCCCCCTGCCGTTGCATATTATCGGGTCGCCCTGAGTTATGGCGACAAAAAGCAATCAATTTTTAATTTGCGTTTAATTAAAAATACAGCAGGCCCGGTCGCAATTTAAATCGACCTGATGGCCAGCACAGCGAGGCAGAGAGAGAGAGAGATCGCGCCGGCAATGTCAATAATGTATGGGGCGGAATGGTCGGCTGGGTCCGCCGGGTCGAAAGTTAGCCAACGCTACGCTTAAATGACAGCAACCAAAATCTGGTTTTGTTGCAATCAATCATGGCCAGCAACGGAGATGGAGCCAGCGTCAGTTTCAGTTGCCAAGAACACGCGCAATCCATATGCTGCAGCAGAGGCAGCAGCAGCGTCAGCGGTAATTGGAAATAGGTAACGCTGTGATTGCGTGGTCAGCGATGGCAGCTCGTCGACGAGCACGCCCCAGCCTCGACTGGACACAGTCCCCAATCCCCTCCTGCTCTTGGATGGAACATGGAGCAGCAGCTGAGCTCAAAACATACCGCACTGCACTGCGGTTGTAACTCGCAAAAGTTTCGCATGACACGCGCTCTGTTTCAGCTGCCTCATTCATTTTGATGACTTTATTAGCATGCCACGCTCTGCGACATATATAGTATGTGTGTGTGGTGTGTGTGTGTGTGCGTGTACATACGAGAGATGTGTGTATAATGAGCATTCGTTAAATTGGCAAACAATTATCGTTAGCCCCTGTATAGCTAATTAAAACCAACGGTTTTTGAGCTCATCGAGCAGTCCACATGGGTAACATTTCCATCAGGTAAATGTGCAGGTTAGTTGGATCAAATATTCAATTGGAATATGCTCATCTCTTGTCAGCAATTAGCTGAGCTCTTCTAGAAGGCAAATAAAAATATGTAGATTACATATCCTACTTATCTTAAATTTTAAATAAAATATAAACAATTTTTGCGCTTCCAGCACAGCAATCCCTCAAAGAATTACTGAGCTTAAGCGCTCGACAACTTCGACAAGTGCTGCCATTAGCCTAACCTGTTGACAGAGATTACCTTACACGCGTCGACTCGCATCCGGTCACAGCTCAGGCAAATTGTGTGCCATAAATTACTCAGCGAGGAATGGAAAAAAAATACAGAAATTTCGGCACATGCCAGATGAACACACGCCGGCCCAGCAAAATGTCGCAAACATGAAATTTAATAATTCTAATTTGTTAAATTTATGAAGTTTATTACTTGTTTAATAGACATAAATGCCGGGGTGCCAATGCCATCCCGTCGCGAGGGCCATCGTTCCAGAACCAAAGACTGCCCACAGTGGGTGCCAAGTGTATACGTTCGTTAGTTTCGCTGAGTATGCTGACTTGCATATACTCTTGATCTTATGATAAGGAAAATAATGTCTTTTCATTCCCTTCTCATTTTATAGAGCATAATGTTTTCGGTTTGGCAATTACACATTTTTTTCATCTCTAGCTTCCATTTTATGATGTTTTTTTTTTCCAGTAGGGACCGTTGTGTTTAAGCTTGCGTATGTATGCGTGTGTGTGTGAGTGTTTTTCTTTATTGTTTTTGCGTGTTTTAGGTTTTCCTTCTGCCGCGCGGCATCATGTCGCATTTGGAGCTTAGGCGACTCCGCTGCTGGCTACGTGCGGAAATGTCTCTAAATTGTGTGTAAAAATTTTTGGCTTCTTTTTTTTTGTTTTTGCGGTTCTCTTGTGTGACTTTTGTTTCCTTGTGACACCATATGGCCCCTGCAGATAAGACTAAGTAATTGATGGACACAACGAAAGTCAAATGCAAAGCAAAGCGCTTTTTGCCAGATTTAATGGTGGCACATATGCGGCATACCAAAGAGAGAAGAGGCAGGCCACCAAATGCGTTTAGGCTCGCCTCAGTTATTGCTTAAAGCAAGTCACTTTTCTAACCTCAAACTGCCCGTAATTGTCTGCTGAGGTTTGCCCAGTGGATTCGATGTTTAAGCATGAAATTGAGACATGTTCCTTGACTACATTTTGCGGTTAACTCAAATGGCAGGGATTTTTTTTGGCGAGGGAGGGGGGTAAGCGCACTAAAACCCATGTACTGTAACGATTTCGACTTTGTTTGCCTAAAACTTATCAAGGCCATTGCAAGTGGTTGGCCAAGAGCAAACAAGCGGCAAAATGCTTCAAGCTGCATTGATCTAGGCCCCCTCCCCCCTCCACACACCCCCTTATCGACGTGTGCTGCAAGCTTGGTCAACTTTTATGGCCACTCTCGGCTTTCTGTGGATATTGTGCACTAGTCTCGGGGTACCACTCTATCTCTCTATGCACTCCTTAACCCTCTCCCCCTCTCTCTCTCTCTCTCTCTGGCATGTGTGTGCTCGTTTAGTAGGGGGTTTGCCGGTCATTTTCACTTGATTGGGCAATTTCCAACTGGGCATTGTCTAAGCGACCACAAGCTGATGGCTAAATTAACTGGCACACATAGCAGCAGAGTCAGTTCGATTCTGCTCTATGGCCTCCGAGCGCCATAAGAGATTTGAAAATGAGAACACAATTTCAGAGAGGATGAACGCCACCACATCCCTCCCCTCCCAGGCCAAAAAATGGCATTAAGCATTGACTTTGCAATTGAATAATTTAGCAAAAGTGCTTAAAATACCATAGCTTATCTTCGAGCATATGTAGGCTATATAGCATGTTTTACTACTAACTAAATTATACTATTTTTCATCGCGACAATAAAGAAAATCAATTGATAAAATTGTCTGCCATTAAAATAATCATATTCTGCGAGGCGGAATAAAAATTATATACCAAGAATAAATTCCAATGGCGGGTTCTGTAAGTGCGCATTGGAAATGGCGCACAGAGGACTTATGCGGCACAGTACACAGTCCTCTCGAGGTCGCAACTAAAAGCTGTCAACAAGGCCAGAATACAATAAATATGCGCTGCTTATGATTAATGATTTACGCACACAAGCAAAACCCAAACCAGACCCTGCTCCCGAGCCCACCCAAAATCTCCCAGGGAGGTGGAGATACGAAAAACCTAAAAAGTGTGTGCGCCTAAAAGCAGGCAAAGTCCAGCAGCAACATTCAACAGCCCCCGGAGGCGTCTTGCGCGGACTGCGGCTTTCAGTTTGTTTGGCTTTGCAGCCAGCGTAGCGTGTATTAAGGGAATTAAAATGTTATTATATGAAAAACGAGAAGAGTGAGAGAGAGAGAGAGGGTCAGAGAATATGAGCGATAGAGAGTGAGGGAGTCAGAGAAACGTGAGAAAATGCGTAGATGGGAGGGCTGCCAAACTTGCTTGGGTACTCGTTGTTCCCTGGCGTTGGGGCAAGCCACTGATCCCGGATAACGACACGATAATCACACCCAGTATATGACAGACAGACAGACTGACGGACGGACGGGCGAATGGATGGCAGGACGGGCAGCCAGACCAACCGAAATGAGAGACAGGTGACTCGTGCATAATTCTCAATTTTTTTTTCTCTTCTTCTCTTCCTTTTCTGCTTTGTGTGAAAAACTTAATTTTACGCTTTTGCATTTCCAGCGTAAATAAGCCGCGGTCGGAAAAACGACAAGAGGAAGGGAAATGGAACAGAGCTCAAAGAGCAACCGAATTTTGAAAAACTGACGTGAGGCTACTTCAAATTTAATAAGTTTGGCAGCAACTTTTCTATATTAAAGCAATAACCTGAACTTATTCAATTTAAAAGAGTGCAAGTAAATTTCTTCAATTTGAGTATAGAAGCTTGAGTAATGTGAATAAGAGGAATTTCTAAATTACTACAAATATAATCTTCCTTAAAACACAGTGCGCACAAACGTAAAGAGTTGATAAGAGATCTTCAGTATCTGTAAAAGAAAACTTATTAAATTAATTTTGCACATAAGCAAATATTACGTATACGCACCGCCATGTAGGTAGCCATAGATATGGGCGTGAATTTATAGGTGCGCAGCATACGCGACTCACAGGAACTCATTATGAAGAATAGCAACATTTTACGATAGGCAGCATCTCCTTCATACCAATTGTTATAGAAAGCGGCCGGCATGAGTTTATCGCTCTATCGAAGAGGTAAGATATGTAGTGTAAAAATCCCAATTCAATTCAAATCTTAACTTACTGCATTTGTGAATTGTGTTCCATTGTAGCAAATGAACAATGTAAATACTAAAAACGATAACAGGCCCACAGAGTACTTGAAAGCCGATGCCAGACTTATCATGACCATGGCAAAGCCCATCAGACAAATTGCAATGGTCGATGTGGTGAAGTTGATCAGAAACGTAAAATTAAAGATGCGATTAATATCATCAGCAATGCGCAGCAACTGGCTGTGATAACGAATGAGGGTCTTGAGCTTTCCATTCGCACCCGGTAGACGTGCATCCAGATCATTAAGATTATTTGCCAAGGCATCAAAATGCAGTTGCATCTGGGTGATGAAAAAGCACAACAGAAACTGACTGGCCATAATAAAGGCTACGCCCACCAGTGAGGATAATGCCTGACAGAAATAGGCACAGGCAAAGCTCAGTGTGGACTTCTCCGAGGCCAGCAATTGCCAGGGATACCAGGTATTGCTTTGGTATTTGTATTGAAAGTGTTGCGACTCCACCACCACCTCGTAGACTAGCTCAACAATGGGCAATGCATTGTAGTATGCATAGGCGAACATGAAGAAAATGGTTGTGTATCGCATAAGTCGGGCCGACTTCTCATAGTAGTTTCCGATGCGATAGAACCGCCTTCGATAGGCATCTTCCTGGGGATACAGTTGTTGCAACTCGGCAAGCAGATGCTCGATATCCTGGCGATTTTGTAGCAACATCCACATATTACAGGCACCGACAAGAGTGAGACCCATCACGCTGCATGTTTCCGATATCTCTGCAATATATTCACCCAGTTGTTGCTCCTGTGTGTCTGTCACACACAGATAGATAATCATGCCCACATTCTGATAGACCAGATTGACGGCACCGAAAAGAAACCACAATCGCTTCAACAGAGACTGATGGACACGTGGCACTTCGCTGTTGCTCTGCCACTCGTAGCGCCGCATTGTGGCCAGGCCGCAACCAATATTCGGATAGTGCATAAAATCCTTCAGCTCCATGATGATGATAATATTGCTGCTGATTCACTCAAAGAGGTACCTCAAACTGTTCAGGTATCGCCATATTTAAGGCTTATATACAGAGCCCAACAATGTGGTAGCGATTGGCGGCCAATCAAGGAAATCATTAAATAATTCGCTTTGACTTTCCATACTGTAAAGTAGTATAATTTGTGCCATTGCGCAATTTTTAATGAGCGCCTGGGAAACTGCCACTGCCAGCCAGCCAAATTGGGTCATTTTCCAGGTAACAAAAAACAAAAAATTTAAAAAACTCTCATCCTTTAGCTGACCGCCTACACTTATCTCGCTGCTCGCTGAGCTCTTCAGCCGCACGGCTGCAAAACACTTTAAAAATTAATATAAAAAGCCGAAACCGAAGTGTACTTTTAAATATTTAATATTTCTATTTGCCGTTTGCTAAGTGTCTCTCTCGCTCTCTCCCGCTCTCTGTCTCTCACTCATGAGAAATTGCAAAAGTTCTCGGCACTGAGTTTGCAGCCCCAAGAAATGATTTATCATCGTTGTTGCTCTGCGCTGTGAACACAGTCAGGTATTTGCCATAATAGAAATGTAACTTGCAGTCGGGTGTATTGGTTGATAAATTTATAGGGTTACAAATTATAGACATGGTCTTGGGATAAGCCTAACTAATTTCTTTTATTTTTTGTTTGTTCACTTAATTTTTTCTAATGTTTATGCACTTGATCCCCGTCGACTTGTCATTGTGCGTCAGTATATTTTGACTTTTTTCTCATTATTTGTATTGAGTGCATCGAAAAGCCGGTGACAAGCATATAACGAGGGAGTCCATTGTTTATTTCTTTTATATTTGTGTCAACCTCATAATGTGATGCCCTTAAGTCGGCTATCAGTCTTTTATATTTAGCCTGATGCTGTTGCCGCTGGCGTTCGCTGGCATCATCATATGTTTGTCTATTGTTTTGTCAGTATATGTATGTATGTGTGTGCGCGCGTGTCTGTGTTTGTACACTCCATTTCCGCCGGAAGCCTCACAGATTCCATGTTTGTACATATGTATGTATATCGTACTTACCGCTTGCTGCCTTGTTTATTTCTTTGTTTATGGCCATTCTTGTTTTTATGGTTTCTTTTTCCACAGCTTTCTGATTGTCGCTTTTATATTTATGCGGTCTCTTGGTCTCCGCGCCCGCTCTCCAGGCTCATATGGTAAGTCTTCCCTATGTGTACGTATGTCTATGAAATTTCCTGCGCTTGGACCTTTTGCTTTATGGTCTGCTTATGTTCCGTCTTTATTCTACTGAATTCGTTAGTGTTTATTGTGTTTCCTACGTTTGTCGCTGCGTTTTTTTTCTCTCGTTTTACACATCATCTTTTATCAGACGTTCGTTGTGGTAATTAAACTTTGATTGCTTTCAAATTGTTTTTATTGATTGGAAGATTTTACTTGAATTTCAACAAAGTGCTCTTTCCTAACGAGTTGGTGTTTCCCAATCGAAAGCTAATAACAATGGTTGCTGTCATTCTGGGATAACGAATTGGGCTAACAAATTGTAATTGGCCAAGTGCTGGCAAAGGTGTCAGCCATAAATGATTGGAATTTTCAATAAACAAAAATTAAATTCCAACAAACAATTGAATTTAATAAACTGCAATGAGATTTCAATTATATTTCTGTTTCAATCAGTGCTTTAGTACTCGACACTTATCAAGCAGCTGATAAGAATTGCTCAGGCGGCCATTGCACTCTCCGTCTGCCATCAAAGGCAAGCAATAATATAGTTGTCGCCTTCGCACTCATGTATTCTATTACTAGTTGAGCGCACAATGATGGCTGCACATAGGTAAAGCGCACTCTCTTTGTCCCCTTCTTGCTCACTGCTCTGTGCATTCACATAATGCACTAGCTCACCCGTTCGCACTTATACGTTCAACTTTCTGCTGAGTGCGCTCACGAGATCTGCGCTCACTGACACTCATACAAGCGCGCTCTCTGCCTGCCACACATACAGTCAAATCGGAATGAAGTGTTTGATGAATCTCTCTTTCTCTTTATATTCGCTTGGGGTAGGCCTTAAATGCAGCTTTAATTTCGCAAAATAAGCGTAATAAATCTAGTAAAATATGCCACCACTTTTTGCAATATTCTTTAATTCGACGAAATATGTTCAATTGATCGATGGCAGCAGCTGCTGCTGCTGGAAATTTAGAATATTGCGGAAGAAGAAGAAATACGATGCTTTCAGATACTTAGAAGGCCATTTGGCCAGCAATTTGAGCTGAGCGTGTGCCAGTCCAACTGCAAGAAAACAAACAAAGCGCACAAAACTTGGCAGCGGCGGCAGCAGCAGCAACAATACTGTACACTTCTGTGCATGGGCAAACGGGCAAGTGCCAAACGATGGCGATGGATCTTGAATGCAGCACGTACACAAAGCCAATTGCCAGCACTCAGCTTAGCTCGGCTCCAAGTTCAGCTACAGCTACAGCTTCAACTCAAACTCAAACTCAAATCGAGCGGCAGCTGCGCGAAATGGACAATCTAAATTATAACCAAGTTGGAGTGAAAGCAAGGACGAAGGAAGGTGGAGCTGGAGCTGAAGCTGGAGATGGTGATGAAGATGAAGATGGAGGCGGAGTCGAGCACGGAGTGTGAGTAATAGTTTTGGCTGGCAGCGTGTCCGCCTGGAATTTATGGACGGAGTCCGGCCAAGTGCCACTACACTGATATTCACTTTGAATACTTGGCAACCGAAGGCATGGGCATCCATCTTGGACCTCTGACAACTGCGCCCAACTGTTGGATTTATCGATCTCGCTGCCACCGCCACCGTCGTCAGCTTCTGACTCCAGAGAGTCATTTGGGTGGGGTAGCCTTTTAAACTAATTAGGCTTAGCTCGCTGCCAAAGCAGTATGGGGGGAGGGGCCAACACATGCTACTAATTTCCAGAGCATTTTCAAAATGAACTTGTTTGCTTTCGGCCGCAGTCGAAATAAATTGCCAGAATACTTAGATTGGGTTAGCTAAGGTTAGGCAGGCTGCTGGACCCGTTGCCATTGGGCAACGGCTATAAATCCCATTCAAAACTGAATTTAAAGCGGTAACTTTTGTTTGCGTTGTTTACAAGACGCTACGGAGTAGTATAAAACTCCTAACTCCTACTCTCCATGGCATCCGGATCTATTGCACCTTTTGGCCATCGTCTTTTGCCAAAAAAAATATATATATGTATATAGTCAGTCCGAAAATTTATGTGCAATGCCCATGGAAATTAAACTGCTGCTGCTGCTGCTTCTTCTTCGTTTCCCCAGTTGCAGTTGGTAGTTGAAAGTAGTGAGAAAAATTATTCTTGCTGCCACTGTGAAATTTTCAATTAAGATAAATGAGTCCATTAGACGTCGAAATTTATTTGTTATTATGGTATTTCTCAAACACACGCGGGCGCGTACTCAGCACTATTGAGTCTGTTTTAGGATTATATTTATTACGAAATTGAAATCCCCAAACAACGTATCCATTTACCTTATCTAATCTAGAATTCTCTGTCCAAATTCAGCGCAAAATTAATTCAATTAAAGTAATTTGTCTGATCTGAACACACTGAAACCCGTTGACGTTGACAAAATGGGGAAAAGCAAACAAATTCGCTAAGGTTAACGAAATTTGGAAATTTCTAATCATTTTCGCACCTTTTATGTAATGGAAATTTTCGTACATAACTAAGATGGCATCTCTTTCAGCTCTTGTTCTGCGAATTTGCTCGCCCATTGTGCCCAAAATTTGTATGGGCTTCAAAGAAAATGTGCGCGTAGCATACCCTTTACTTGAATTGCCCACAGCAAGTAAAGTAAATCACGTCGCATAACAACAGGCACACAGAAATACACACATACATACATGTGGTATATATATAGTACATACACAATTCATGGCATAAATCACAATTTCTTAGCCATTAAGACGAAACCGCAAAGATTTGCGGCACTTCTAAAGTTGATGATGAAGCGAAAGCGTCGGCTTTTGTGCCACCCTACTCCACTCATGCCATCCATCTACCGTTCACCCCATTTGAACAAAAATTTAAATGGCCAAGGGGTGTGGTAACGAGGCCAAAAAAAAGAACGTAAGCCTCGAAACCACGCGGCACTGAAAGTTTCATTTAAAACATTCTGGTGAAGCCAACCAAAAATGCGAACTAACTCTTAAAGTTTGTGAAATGAAAGTTCTTCTTTTTTTTTTATCAACTTCTAGATTAATTGTTAGCAACAGTTGATGCCAGCAAAGTAGACTGACATAACTTTCTCCGGAAATTTCTCTCAGTGTTGTGCCACTCTAAGCCAAGAGAGCTCAACAGTTTCCCGCTTGTTGCCAACTTGACGAGACAAGCAGCAGCAGCAGCGTGACGGCATTTCGCGAGAAATCCAACGAAAAACATCTCTCTGACACTCTCGACTTTAGACACATTTGTTTGGGCGACCGCAGCTGAGCTGAGCTGAGGTTAATAACGCACACACTAAAATGATATATGTATGTTATACATATATAATAGTATGTCACGTTATTGCGGAAAAGTTTAAAGTTCACATTGGCCAATTAATTATTTTGCGCTTCCGTTTCCATTTCGGATCTTTAAGAAAGGCCAGGCATGCGCCTGGTATGCGCCGACTTTCATTTGCTTTCACTCTGCCAAATAGCCGCAAATAAATTCCGGCCACATTCTTTGGCGTAGAGAGAGAAGAGAGCAAAACCAGTAAATTACATTTGCAGGACGCTCTCTCGACCCGCTAACAAATTGCCATGGCATTTTGTTTAGTTGCCCGAGTTGCCGAGCTGTAACCAAAAAGTAGGCAGCAGTTTGTACCTGCACCTGCCACCCCATCTGCCTCACCTATCTAACTACAATTTTCTTCACTTTATTTCACACTTGGCCCCAAAAACGGCAACACACATAAGGTGTGTCCATTTTATCTTGTTGCCCCCATCCGAAAAATGTTAAAAAGAGAAACAGGAGGAGGAGGAGGATGCCAACTGTAACATCGAGTGAAAAACTTTTTCTCAGCTGCTTTTTGCTTTTGCTTTTAGTTCGCCTACTTAGTTACTTTTCCACAGCGACCCAGTTACACTTTCCACCTGACTATGTGTGTGTGTTTGTGTGTGCGAGTGTGTGTGTGTGTGTGGGTAATTCAACTATTGCGGCTGCATTTGTTGCTGCCAGTCGGACAAGAAGATAAATTAGGCAAAAGCAGTTCGGACAACTGGGCGTATGCGTTATGTGCCACCAATAAAACTAAGTTGGCAACAAAATCAGCTTGAAAGTAGTTCGATTTTAAGCTGTATTTATTAGTCTTACTGTATTTATTTATTTTGAGTATCTATTGCAATTTCAAACACTTGAAATATTTGATGAGTTTCTCAAAGTTATTTATCAGAAAAAGAAATAAGTTTATTACTCGTATAAGCCTTTTTCTAATGCACTTTTAGAGTATTTATTATTTACTCAGGTCAATTTAATAACTTTATTTATAGGTCAATAAGTCTTGTGAGCTAAGTGTTTGTTGACCAACGAAAAAGAGATATTTACAATTTATTTTCATATTTCAGCCTTGCAGAGGCTTATTAAATGAAAAACTAAAATTGCATTCGAAAAGGGTAATAATTTTAGCCAATTTAGCTGCAAAAAGAAATAACTAAACACCTTTATACTGCAACTAGCTGCTTTTTCCCCATACTCTAACTTATTATTCACGTAATAATAGCGCACTTTGCAGCTGCTGCCACTGCTGTGCCACTTTGTAGCATAGGTAGGGATAATTTTCAGAAATTATATATGACCACTTAAGTTGTCATTAACGTTAACGACCTGGCCAAGCGAGGGAAAAGCGAGAAAAAAGAACCCGACCATGTCGAGGGCATTATGAAATGCTCGAACAGCGCGGCTAAGTGGCGCCGTGGCAAGCCTCTGAATATTTTGCTAGCTTTCTTCATTCTTCTTTCGTCTTTCTTTTTTTTTTTTTTGGGTAAGGCCTCTACAATCGGCAAATCTGGCAGTGCTTGTAGAGCTTGTGCCTTGTGTAGTATGTAGTAGAGCTCGGGTAATCCAAAATTAATGGCCTGTCAGTCATAGTCGTCTAGCAGCCGCAGCCGCAGTCGAACAGCTAACACGGCTCTTAGCCGCGTGTCTGGCCTTTCGACGCCTCCGTGTTGGCCTCTGCTGCTGCTGCTGCTGCTGCTGCTGCTGCTGCTGCAAAATGCTGCCTCATTTCGGTTGCAGTTGCAGGGGCACTTACACAACTACAAGCTCAGCTACATCCTGTCTTTGTGTAAATTTCCGCTTCCTTTCGAAAGTGTTTGCCGCTGGCTGCCAGGCCAGAGTCAGTGTGTGTTTGTGTGTGTGCAGAAGACATCCCGCCCCGCACTCCTCTCGTCGCCATCTTGTACTCGCTTCTAAAAGCTCCGCTTAATCGAAAACTCGTATGAATGCAGCCCGAGCAAAAGGCAAAGGCAAAGAGCCAGACCAGACCAGACCAGACCGGAGCAGACCAGACTTTTTTCGTCGCTTTCATTTTGTGGCCCAGTGTACTGACTGCCGCTGCACTTAAGTCCCTGCCGTATTGCTCTTTTCGGGAGGTGGGGCGCGAGAGGAGGCGTGACAGCAGTCAAGTTATTACAAGCGCAAAAATATTTTCACTTAAGTAGCTGCTGCCACTATTTTGCTCAATTTATTTCAACATCAAGCTGCCTTTAGTAACCAGCTGCAGGGACTAAAGAAAGGGTATAATAGACTAGATGATAGCTTCTTCTTACGACTAAATAATTGCCAGCTAGAGCTAGACACGCCTCAAGGCATATATTGACAGCGTATCTCAGCGTCGACTACAATTTAGTTTCCCCTCATGCTTTTTTAATTTCCCACACAATTTCTGAGCAATATTTTTATAGTTTGAGTGCATGTGTGCTGTGTCGTGTTCCTTTCAATTGAACTCTCATATGATACACACGCTTTCCCAAACAATCCCCCATGGAACACCAAAAATATTTGCAGTATTGCTCGAATAAATTTTAATTGAATCTAGAAACATATTCAATTTTTTGAATATAATTGAATAGAAGGTAAAGTCAATTTTAAATTTACCAAAAGAAAAAAATGATGTTAAATAATTATATTATTCACATTTTGTACACGACTCAAATAAAACTGATAACCTTCCGGGATTTATTTGCAAAACTAAATATATGAATTATTTAACTATGTTTATGTACATGAGTGCATTTTTTTTCTGTTACAATTTAGCATCGTTCGTATCATATATACATTTTTTTATTTGTCTGTATAAACATTTTTTTGCTGATACGTTTTTATATGTAATTGCGAGTGCGTACAATGCTTCATGCTGTTCTTTTGGCCATGTTTTTTGCACATTTGGGCGTGCAGCCATGTGCGAATAGTCAAAAATTGAGGCACCAGGGAATATGTTGGGCAAACATTTGGTCGGGCTATGATAGAGGGTCGGTCGTCTACGCAATGTCTAAGCAAATTTTATCATAATTAAACAATTTATGCAAACTCGTTGACAAATATAAAAAAAAGCTTAGTTATGCCGTCAATAAATCTATATATTATATTATAATAAACTTTATTATAGGGTATTTAATGGTCGCAAACAACCCATATGCCATGCAAAACGACTGCTCCAATATGTTTCGTTATTGTGGTGCACTCGTGTGCATTTGGGCATTTAACTATGTGTGAAAATGTGAAAATTCATTTTAATTTTCATTTTGCTAATTGAAATGCTGCGTTCCACAATTTCATTTGAAGTGCGTGCCTGTGTGGGTGTGTCTGTGTGTGTGTGTTAGTGTCTATTTGCATATGTGTGATTATTGCTATTTGCTTTTTCTTTTCCATTAGTAGTTCAATTGTGATTTTCAAATATAAAGAAGAACATTCCATGCATTCAAGCAGAAATATGACATAAAAAGATGCCAGTCTGGCCGAGAACAAGGATTTAATCAGGCCTAAATCGATATGGATTTAGTTAACGTATGCCTCACTCCTTTGAGGCTGTTAGACGAGGTCATAGCTCAAGTTGCTTAGCATATTTCGATATTTTGGCGGCTTTGATTATGTGTAAATCAAATGCAACGAGATACGTTAGCAGCGCCTGTTGCCTAGGCCAGCTCCCTATTACTCACCCCTCTCTCTCTCTGATCCTTTGGGATACTCGCATAGCATTGCTGCCTGGAGAATCGAATTTCGGGAAAATTATGAGACGTTTGCGGAGCGAGTGACCCATAAAATATCACGTATACGTACGAGCAGCACAGACAAAAGCAACAACAACAACAACAGCGCACGCTTATACTAGCTGCGTTTTTATGATTTGTGTGGCATAATGCCAGGCAGACCAGACCGGCCACGCTGATTGTAAATCTATGCGGGCAACCAAGGCACTCTCACCACCCCACCCCACCCCCCCTTCGCACTGCTGCTGCTGTGGTTATTGCCGCAGTGTTAGAGCTGAGGGAGCTCATGTTTGGGAGAGAGTGTGGGGGGGAGGGTCCAGCGCTTGCGGTTTCGCTCGCAGCAGCTGTCACTTTCATCTTTAAACTTTAATGGCAAAGCAAAGTTTTTCATGCTCAGCTCCCGCTCCCCCTCACCCTCACCATCCTGGCTCTGGTCAAGGCGGCCGATGCGCACGTCTTGGCAACCATCTTTTTGGCGGTTGAGGTTGAATCTCTTTTTTGCTCCTGCTCCTGCTCCCACTGTTGCTCTGGCTAATCCCCAGTACGTGTTCTGCTGGTGAAACGAAACGTTTTTCGTAAATATTTATTTATTATTTACTCCTGTGTGGTCGGACCTATGGCGTGCGCACCTTGAGGAAACGTAGAAGAGAAATACAAAAAATTGACTTGACATTGCTGTGTGCCATGGCAGACGCGGAGCTGGCTCAACTACGTGCCATTTGCTCTGGTTTGGGAACACAACTAAAAGCTGTCAAACACGGCGTATACTTAATATTAATTACATTGGCAGCACGAACACAAAAGCAAAGCAAACGCACTTTGTAATACCCCAGTTAGTAATCTTTTTTGGGCCTGTCACACCGAAAATCACACAAAATCCAACAAAATGTGTTCAACCTTCCCTCCCCTTCCCTGTCTATGCTCTGTCCTCTTCGCAACTGATAAGCATCTTGAAAGTTCTGCACTGAAAACATTTGTCGAAGCAATTGACTAACTAGTCGTTCCACTAGTTAGAAGTACTATATATGCCGTAATTAGTGAGCTTAATTATATTATTAGGTCGTTAAGCAAATTACTTTAAGCGGCCTCACTTGAGTAATGCTTCCGCTCGAAACAATATATTATATTATATTAGGCATATGAGGAAATAAGCTGAAGTTTGGGTGATTGATGGCCATCGTGTGTGTAGTAGATTGTTGCTGGAAGGGGGGGCCTTTCATTTCATTACTCATTCATGTCGAAAATACTATTAACGGCTTATGAAAACTATTTGCGAATAGAATGCAATCAAAGTGAATAACTCAAATGCATTCGCAAATCGAGCAAATTGAGATGAATTAAATAAATAAGTGAAGTATGGGGAGTTGCCATTTATTCGCTATAAATCGAGAATTTGTTAGACTGCCACTCCCTTTTGCTCAGTGTAGTCGACGCTTTCATTTGTAGTCGGCTCAGACATTTTACCCACGCATTAAAAGCGTATGGAGCACCCCCACTTGCAATTAACACTTAAATTAATTCATATTAATTAAGGCACACCCCACACCTTAACAACGCCAACTCCTCGTCCGACCGTGGCCAAATGAGAATACACTTAACGCTTTGGTGAGGCCGCCTCCCCTTCTTGCCATTAGGGTGTCGAAATTGGGCGAACAGGAGAAGGACTGGCCTCGTGAAAGTAAACGCATTTAACCTCAACGCAATCAACATGGCAAAGCGGCAAATACTCGACATATAATAAATAACAACAACAACAGCAACAACAACAAATAGGCAAAGTCTCGGCCAGACACAACAGCAACTCATTAATAAAGAGCGTGAACGAGAATTGTGCCACAGCAGGATACGCGTAGCCCCAAAAACAACAACAAAAACAACAAGCAAATATTAATCACGTTTAATAAGTTGTAGAAATTAGCCAACTCTCTGTGGGCTCTGCTGGGTTTGGAGTGTGGACTTGTTTCTGGGTGTGCTCTTTCAACTGGAGTAAAGTCATTTTGTTTCCTAATTTGATTGGGCATTTTCGTTATTCATTTGCGGTACTTTTTTAAAAATATAAAAAAAATATATATAAAATGAAATATTCCTCTTATTCTTGAGTTTATGACATTATTCTATTTTTCTTGTGAAATCGAAAAAGTTCAGTGAGTATACTTGTACTATATAGCTATCCAATGCACTTCTAAAAACTTTTATAAACGTATTAAGCAAACTTCTCTTTCTATCTCTATCATGTGCTCTTTATTGTTGCACTTAAAGCTGATATCAAATTGACGTTAAGTTCTTGCCAAACTTAAAAGACTTAATGCACTGGGAGAGATGTGCAAACAAGTTTAAACGTGACACTGAGCTGCTCACACACAGGTGAGAACAGCAAAACAATAACAAAAGTTCAGCATTTAAAGAGATCAACAGAAAAAGGAAGAAACAAAAGTAAGATAGTTTGGTAATTTGCTGCTTTAAAGCACTGGAGCACTCCAGTTTCGGAATGCTTTAATTTTGCGCCACGCATCCATAGTTCCGCATACATTGACACGCCTCTCAAGAAACAGGGGCAACCACAGAATCCTCACGAAAACTTTCAGGCGTAAATTTCAATCAGACCGCTTAATGCCTACCGGAACGCCCCTCCTCCGCCCGGCAAAATTACCTTAGAGAGTTAATGCAAAACACGCGAAAAAAACCCACCCGAACAACCCACCTTCCTGTAGGCAGGTGTTACCAACTACACGAAAACTGATTCGCTATACTATACTATAGTATATTGGAGCTTAACTAACATAAATATTTATATTTATCCCCAGGCGATGTAGGTGACACTTGGGAGCTAATCAAATATTCCAGAATCAGGCAACGAAACTGATAAGTTCATATGACACCCTGCGTGCTATAATTTCCAACTCAAACACCATATAAACATGGTATATACTACATATTTGTTTAAAGGGTAGACTTAGTTTAATTGGCACAACATAAGAGGGCAGAGTTTTTCATTTACATTTTCTTCACATTACTTATGCATTATGCATGAGTTCAGCGTGGGGGAGGGGAGGTACGTAGAGTTAAATGCGAATAGGCTTAATGGAGGCAAGGAAGCGCCTGGGTGGATGTGAGAGAGTCAGACAGAGAGAGAGAGAGAGCTGAAGATAAAACTGCAGCAGCAATAACAGGTGGAGAAAGATAAGTAGTGCAGAGAGAAAGAGGAAAAAAGAAATTGGAACAGTGAAAGAGAAAGAGGCTAAGTAGTTAGACAGCTAGAAAGAAAGATAGCGATAGAGAGAGAGAGGAGGGCATACCCGACTAACCAATTTTAAGAGCATTTACCATTTTGCATTTGCTAGAGATGATTTCGAGTTGCATAAATCTGGGGACAATCGTAAATTTGCCTCTATAATAAATAATCTCAGACATGCAAAGTATAACTAATAAAAAGTGTACTCTGCTTTCATTTTTGTCTTTTTTCTTCTTTTTGCACTTTTCGTTTTATGTCTGCTTACCAAAACTATTTATGGCTGCCAAGCAGAAAGAGTTGGAAGGAGAAGAGGGATCGAGAACAGAGAGCTTATTGCAATTTTATGATAAATTTTGAAATAACTGCAGAGCTTCGATAAAGGTCATTTGGAAGCAAAGTACGCAAAAGCAGGTCGGCACTCTCCACTCGCTCTGCTCTCGCTTCCAGTTGAAATAATTGTACGCACAACGGCGCAGCACCACAGCACGGCCTCGCTGCAACAACCAACAGAACACACCCCTCCTACACCCCTCCCCATCCCCCTACTCTTGGCCCACTCATGGCAATGTTTGGGCCAAGGCAGCGACCGAGCAACATCATGAATCAGACGCTTTACTTCCCGCTGTGGCAACCAACACAGACTCAAAATCGTAATGCTACTAAGAAAATGTGAAGGAGAGAGAGAGAGAGAGAGAGAGAAAGAGGGGGGAAGGTGGAAAAAGAATGCACAAACAGCAACAGCAGCAGCAGCCGGTAAGAAAAAGTCGACGTAACATTGTAAAAAATTACTTATCTGCGCCCTCCCCCCTCCCCAAAATGATTTATTGGCCCAAATGGCAGGCAAATAGCATTAAAAGAGTGGTCTACGGCAGTCCCAGAGGCGGGTGACGGGTGTAGTCTGGGGCCGAAGGGTTTCGGCATAAATAACGCAAAACGAGAACGTTACAAGTCTGTGCTCAAGCACAAGCCTAGGTTAACTATTTGGTTCCTCAAATAACTACGAAATTAAACCAAAAATCAGAGATGATTCCGGGTAAAACCCAGCTCTACTAATGAGAGATTACGCCAAAAATTTCCCCCTACACCGATCGAGTGGGCAGCTATACTTCCGTCTGAAATAAATATAAGCGAAACAATAATACACACATATGTATAGTATTATAACGCGTGCTGTGCTATCTGTTAATCGAGTGCGTTCCCCTTTGACCGAGGCCTTTGAATTTAATATTTTTTTCCCATGGATGCACAACGAACAATTGTGCTTATCGCATGCAAATGTATATGTATATGTACATGTATATAATTACTTTTATTTATTGACTCTTCATACAATCGCGTTGAGCATATTCATTTTGATCACAGCTTTGTAAAGAATTGAGAAATCCTCAAGTATAAGCTAAATATATTAATATCTAGGTGCACAGGCGATTTAAAATAAATTTGATATCTACTATAACACTGATATATCATTTATCTTTTGCATTAACTTTAATACCATAACCTGATAGGGTGTACATAACATTTTTATCATGCCGAAGCTTTTGCATTCTTCGTTTTCTCGCATTTGTGATCCCTACACTGAACTCAATCGAGAAACAGACTTAAGTCGGTTTAGATACGTTTAACTGAACAGACATCGTAGCTGTGAATATTTATTGCAAAATGTTATTAAAAATATTAAATTGTTTTTGGATCATTATATTGATATTTCCAATGTACTCAACTGAATATATATCCTATACAACTGTTAGCCAGTCGGTGAGTAATACTCTGATTGATATCGTTGTGCGAAATAGTAATTTGTAGTAATATTACTCAACAGTGCGGTCTCCAAACAACGGCAGAAATGCACGAAAAATGCGGTGTCTACACATATTTAAAAATAAAACCTCTTCTACTAGACATTCAGGCACTGCAGAATCAAATAAAGTCATTGGAATCTGTGATTGAATCTAAAAATAACTTAATCACGTCTACTGCGGAGGCAAACAAGAAAGCAATGCTAGACGGTAATAATACGAAATACACACATGATGCAGAGATAAGAAAATTAACAGCCGCTAACCAGATTTTAGAAACACAATTACAATCTAAGAGTGATATCATAGGTGAAAGAGATAAGCAGATTGACACATTAAATACTGAAATTTTGGCTATGAAAAACAACAATGATGCCCAAATGCAAGGCCTGAATACACAAATATCAGAGATGAATAAAAAAATCGAAGAGAAAGATCAACTTTTGATCAAACAAGGCAATACAATTCAAGATTATCAGAATACAATATCGAATAAGGATAACCGTATTGCTAATTTACAGGGAGAACAAGGACAGCTTAATTCTAAAATATTTACCTTGGAAAAAACTATCAAAGACATGGATAATAAATTAAAAGCAAATTTGAAGACCATTCAAGATCTGCAAGCTGATATACTGGTTAAAGACCATCGCATATCAGCTATACAAGCAGGGCAAAGCCAACAAAATGGGAAATTGGTGGAAAAAGATAACACCATCGAAGGCTATAAGAAAAAGATTCACAGTCTTCAGGCTGAAATAAATAATAAGGACAACCGTATATCCGATTTGCAAAATGAACGTAATTCATATGCCAGTTCGATGCAAGCTAAAGACAATGAACTAATGCAGAAACAGTCGAGACTGAACGCTCTGCAAACGGAACTGGAACAGGAAAAAAAGAAGCAAACCTATAATACCAATTATCGCCCAGCTTACACCTACCCTGGGCCTCACCCTGGACCTCATCATTGGCCTCAGCCTGGCCCTCACCCTGGCCCTCACCCTGGCCCTCACCCTGGCCATCACCCTGGTCCTCACCCTTGGCCTCGCCATGGCCCTGGTTCCTATCACAATCACAATCACAACCACCCATACCATCGCCACTATCACAATTGAGACGTCGGCGAAGGCAAACATGATTATTAAGGTGGATTAATTTCTTTATGTATATTTATGCTATCAATATTCTTTTTTATAATATTTCAGATTAAAACATATAAAGCAAAACGTTTTCATGACAATAGTATATAATATAAAACATATTGAGAAATACAAAGCGGATGGAATCCACAGAATTCATCCAATTACAACAAAAACCTCTCACTCAACTCATATCAATTTACTTATATGTATTTGAAAAGAAAAAGTATGTATACTTTTTTCCAGTAAGCATCATAATTCATTTGGTTAGTTAAATAAAATATTTAACATTTTTTACTAGATATTCATGTCATCGGCCAGTTTTACGCTTTGTTGGCGTTAAATCAACCGAAATCGTTAGTTCGTTAACAAAGAGTCGCATCTGCAAAAAAATCCCCCAACCAATCAACCAGAGAATGCCTATACCTCTTACTGTATATATATTACTGTAGAAACAACTAGAATTATCATTTTTTCAATAGAAAATTGACACACGCAAGCATATCATGTACTTGAAAAAAACCCAGCTTTGATTAAACAGAAGAATACAAAAATATGAAAACAATATACATACAAAAATGTGATTAAAGTATTTAAGTCTAACTAACACATCTTATATTGTTCTATACTATAGCTGATCGGTATAGGAAACTTCTTATTTTTGTTTATTCCTTTCTTGTATTCAGTATGTGTCCAACTGTAGAGCTGAACACACGTTCAGAAAGCGAATATTGATTGAAAAATGTTAAAATATTGTGTTGGGATTATTCTGTTGGCATTTCCACTATGCGCAACACAAAAGAGTATATCCTATCCAACTGTTACCCAATCGGTAAGCTAATTGGAATTGTTTTTGTTGTTCGAGATAATAGTTTACAGTGACGTCATTTTGCAGTGCGGTCTTCAAACAACACCAGAGATTCATGAACTGTGTGGAATCTACACTTATCATCGATTAAAACCTCTTCTACTAGACATTCAGAAGTTCTTGAATCAAATAAAGTCCCTAGAAACAGTGATTGCATCTAACAATAATTCCATTCAGTGTCTTGAAAAAAAATTATTGGCCCAAAGTCAAGTTATCAGCGATAGAGATAAGCGAATTGAATCATTAAATGCTAAACTATTAACTGCAGAGAACAAAAACAGCGCTCAGATGCTTCAACTTAATTCGAAAATAACAGAAATGAATGAAGTAATCGCAGAGAAAGACAAGCAGTTGATCAAACTTAGCACAACAATACAAGATCTTCAGAATACAATATCGAATAAGGACAATCGTTTAGCCTATATTCAGGGAGAGCTAGAGCAGCAAAATTCAAAATTAATTACATTAGGAAAAAGCATCGATGATAAAGACAAACATATCCGAGAACTTCAGCAAAGAATTCAAACTTATGAATCTACTATATCGAATCAAAATAACCGTATATCAGCTTTACAAGCAGAGCAGAGACAAGAAAAGAGAAATGTCGAGGAGTATAAGCAAAAGATTCAGGCTGAAATAAATAATAAAGATAATCAAATATCTAATTTACAAAATACTGTGAATTCAAGATATGTCCAGCTACAAACCAAACAAAAAGAACTATCTGAGGCACAATCTAAAATGAAAGATTTAGAAGAAGATTTGAGAGAGGCCAAGTGTAGGCACAGTCGTCATCATGGTCGTCGTCACCGTCACTGTCATAGACAATGATGATCGCACATATTTTATTTATGGTAAGTTTCCTCACCCTGGCCCTCACCTTGGCCCTCACCTCTCTGGCTCTGGCTACGGTTCCTACCACAATCACAACCATTATAGATCCATCGCCGCTATCACAATAGAGTCGTCGGCTTAGGCAAATATGATTTTAGGGTTGATTACTTACTATTTCTTTGTATTTCTTATGCTATTAATATCCCTTTTAAATCTATTTCAGATTAAAAACGTCTAAAGCAAAACGTTTTCATGACAAGAGTACAGAATATAAAACATATTGAGATATACAAAGCGGATGGAATCCACAAAATTCATCCAATTACAACAAAAACCTCTCTCCCCACTCATATCAACTATGTTTTTTGGTATATCCGAAAAGGAATAAGTATGTATACTTTTTTTCCCAGGAAGCATCGTAATTCATTTGTTTAGTTAAATAAAATATTTACCAATTTTTTCCTAGATGCCCATGTCATCGGCCAGTTGTACGCTTTGTCCGAGTCCAATCAACCGAAACCGTTAGTTCGTTAACAAAGAAATGCATCTGCAAAAAATCGCCTAGCCAATAGACCAGAAAATGCCTATACCTCTTACTTTAAGTATAAGTAAAGACGTGTATTAAATGTTGCTCTCAGTTTTCCTGTTAATCAACATTTGGACATTACAAAATTTAAAAAAAATACAAGACCTTATATCTGTATAATACAGTAGAACAACAATCAAGTAAACAACTATAATTACTATTTTCAATACAAAATTGACATAAATATATCATGTATGGTACGCGAAGAAAAAACCTTAAGATTAAACAAATGATTAAAAACCTATGAAAACAATACATACAAACATTTCATTATCGTATTTTAACACAGTCCGATTAATACATATAATATTCTTGTATACTATAGACAATCGCTATAAAAGACTTCTGACTTTTCTTTATTCCTTTATAAGCGAATTTGTATTTAGTATGTGCCAAACTGTAGAGCTGAACACACGTTCAGACAGCGAATGTTGATTGAAAAATGTTAAAATATTGTATTGGGATTATTCTGTTGGCATTTCCAATATGCGCAACACAAGAGAGTATATCCTATACAACTGTTAGCCAATCGGTAAGCTACACTTCAATTGATTTTGTTGTTCGAGATAATAGTTTCCAGTGACGTCGTTTTACAGTGCGGTCTTCGAACAACACCAGAGATGCATCAAACGTGTGGAATCTACACTTATTATCGATTAAAACCTCTTCTACTAGACATTCAGAAGTTCTTGAATCAAATAAAGTCCCTAGAAACAGTAATAGGATCCAAAAATAATTCCATTCAGTCTCTTCAGAATACAATATCGAATAAGGACAACCGTTTAGCATATATCCAGGGAGAGCTAGAGCAGAAAAATTCAAAATTAAAGGCGATAAGTCAAGCTATCAGTGATAAAGATAAGCAAATTGAATCATTAAATACTAAACTATTAACTGCAGAGAACAAAAACAGCGCTCAGATGCTTCAACTTAATTCGAAAATAACAGAAATGAATGAAGTAATCGCAGAGAAAGACAAGCAGTTGATCAAACTTAGCACAACAATACAAGACCTTCAGAATACAATATCGAATAAGGACAACCGTTCAGCATATATCCAGGGAGAGCTAGAGCAGAAAAATTCAAAATTAATTACATTAGGAAAAAGCATCGATGATAAGAACAAACATATCAGAGAACTTCTGCAAAGAATTCAAACTTATGAATCTACTATATCGAATCAAAATAACCGCATATCAGCTTTACAAGCAGAGCAGAGGCAAAAAAACAGAAATCTCGAGGAGCTTAAGAAAATGATTCAGGATGAAATAAATGATAAAAATAAACAAATATCTACATTACAAAATACTGTGAATTCAAGATATGTCCAGTTGCAAACGAAAGAAAATGAACTATCTGAGGCACAATCTAAAATGAATGATCTAGAAGAGGATTTGAGAGAGGCCAAGTGTAGGCACAGTCGTCATCACGGTCATCATCACCGCCACTGTCATAGTCGAAAAAAAAAGTGCCAAAAACATGATGACAATGACGATCGCACATATGTTATTTACGGTAATTATCCAAAATTTTCGTAAATTTAAGTATCTTATGTATATTGTTTAATTTCAGGTTGATATGATAATGCAATATTTTTCTCGTGAACGTAACGAACAATGATGGAAGAATAATAAAGCCGACACCCACAAAATCAGATAAATACTTTGAAAATGTATAAGAACAAGAAAATTAGATAACATGTTAAATTTAAAATATCCGATTGTACAGCAGCTGTAAAAATATTTTACTATTTTTTTACTATTAAATACGGAATAAATTTATATATTCTCTTCAATCTGTTCAAACCATATCGATGTTATTCAAAATTTTTACTCACAAAACTTGCACTAATTATACGAGAAAGTATTCATGGTGCTATGAATACAAAAAAAGCAATATCATACATATAAACGAAACTGTCAGCGTGTAAAAAATATGCAGGAGTGAAGAAAGTAGCAAAACAACAGAGAAAAAATTGTAACCAGCTTCGTTTTAAATGTATTTTTGCAATTTTAATGAAATGAAATGCATGTGGATTCAGGCTCGTCGGCACCGAATCGCAGCGGATCCGGATTCAGCTCTGGCTTCGGCTCAGGCTCGGGCTTGGGCTTGGGCTTTGCGGTGTAAATGTAAATGCGCCCGCCAGACACGCACGTCCAGCACACACCCGCATCCACCCACACCCGCACAATCCGTGCCCTTACAGGCCTGCTCGTCCGCGTGCCTTTAGGACGCTTTTCGCTTGCCTTTTGCAAGCACTGTGTGTGTGTGCATGCCTATGTGTTGGTATGTGTGTGTGTGTGTTTTTGTGAATGCGTTTAAATGCAAATTACATTTCATTTCATTATAGTATGCGGCATTTTCACGTTGGGCATGGCCAAATAAGAATGCAAAAACTGCTGCATGCGAAACGAGTTTAAAATGGCGGACGTTACCGTTAGCCCTCGCGTCGACGCCCCCGCGCCCAGCCTTGAGGCACGCATTAGACACAGGCAGAGGCACAGTTAGAGCCGGAGTCAAAACCGGAGCCAGACTCGGAATCGCCACCGTCGACGACGTTGTGCCTGTCAGCAGATACCACCCCCTACCACCCCCACTAGTAGCATACACTTACCGACATTTTTCCAGAGCACAACAGTTATGAACATTCACGCTAATGCGTTGTGAATGTTCAGCATTTTGTATACCCTGCAAACGCATGCTACACATTGGGGTATGCCAGATGCTGCGAGAGTTGCTGAAATATATGATATATTTTTGTAAAATAAAGGATTTTTATATTATAATATATTCTATAAAAAAATTACTAAGAATAGTTAAACAGGCGCATAGGGTATTTGTTGGTCTATCAAATCTAAGCTTAGCTGCTTGTTTTTTTCTATATAAATAACGGTAAGCAAGTGTTGCGCATCGCTTCAGTTGGAAGGGAGTTGCTGTCCTTGCTGCTAATATGCAGCCCTACGCCTTCGCCTGGCTCTTCTCTCTTTCTTTTCGCTATTCCTCTGTTTTAACATCTATCCTCCTCTATCCTCTCCCTCTGTCTCATCGCCTCTTGGCACGTCCACTGAAGCGACTGCACAGGTGCTCTGCATCTCTTTTTGCACATTCCCCTGGACGCTGTTTTGCATTGGAAATTAAATTACGTTTAAGATTTAAAGTGCACGGCACAAATTGCCATTTGCCACGGTAGCCGTGTGCTGCTAAATATAATGAATTATAATCAAATTTCATCCAAAGAAGACGATGGCAGAGAAGAAGAAGATGATGATGAAGAAGAAGCGCCAGAAATTGTGTTAAATTGCCAAAGGAAGTGGCCGAGCAGAGCAAATCCATAATAAGTATCCAAAATGGATTTCAGTTTGCCAAAGTAGTACTAGAATTATTGGCCAATCCAATGGTTAACTCTAGTACCTACTACACTTATCCCGGAAGAGGCATTATTTTGCTGTTGACTGCAACATTTATGGCTGTTTTCGAGACCCTAAACGAGAGAAGCGACCCCAACTAAAACATCGCTAGCTTACAGTGTAATTACGCACTGCGAATATATGTGTGTGTGTGTGTGTGTACGTCTGTTCTGGGGTATATTTTGTTATTTTTACTGCTAATTTACTAGCAGTATGATGCTGCACCCCTCCCCGACCCAACCATTTCTCGAGAAGTGGTATCATACCATAAACTTTTGCAGCCCCCACAGCACGCAGTGCATATTTCGTTGGGAAATCCTTGTAAGCCACAAAGACTTGAAAATTTGTGCGGAGCCACAAATTTCATGGGAATAAAATTGCAACGAAATAAACTTGCACACACACAAACACATACATACGCATAGAGCAGAACATCAGAAGAACACCGAAAATGCAATTGAAGTAAAAAGTACTCGAAAAATCAGCGGCAAAAACCAAAAAACCAACGGCCACTCAATAGTCTGGGCCGAAATTGCATGAGGAGTAGGGAGTAGGATCGGAGAAGGGAGGGCTGAGAAATGAGAAATCACAAATGGAAACTGGTAACGGGCGAAGCAGGAATACGGACGGGTTTTACGGGGGCAAAAGGCAACCAAGAACGCTGGCTGAGGCAAACCAATCGATTTGGCAATGCGTACTAGTTTCCAATTAAAAGTTTACTAATTATTTCTAAACTTTTGTGCAGCGACGATCAATGCGCATTGGGCATGCAAGCCACCAACGAACGTAACGAATGCCAAGCACAGTGGTGCAACTATTGTGAATATATTGAATCAAAATTGATAATGGCTGACATGCACTGTCGCAAGTGCGAATGAAAGCACTGTATATACGCTTGTAATGCGGGAATATGCTTGACTCGCTCTCTCTTCTCTCTCAATACTGTAAGCTGCAGAGTGCTAGTAAACAGAGCGTAAGTTAACAGCAGATCTGTCTCTGTTAATTATCCTCTGCTGTTAACTTACGCTCTTAATGTTAATTTACTACTTTATTTATCGATAACTTATTCCGAATATGAGACTTAGCTGTTTTACACCAATTTTCAATTAGTTCATTCGTTTGTTTGCTCCACTGTGCAACACTCAGACTACGACGAGGACGACGACAGTCCGGAAATCCTGCCGCAAATTGGTTACGATTGTGAAAATGTGTGCGTATGCCGCCATTGCGTTTTTGGTGCGTGTTAGTGTGCGGGTGCGAATGCATGCGTGTAGAAGTGTTAGCATACTTTACGATTTAGCTATAGGTGCGCCGACTAGGCCACCGTTTCGCTGATGAGACTCACCCAGGATTCCATGTTGTATGTGTGTCCTTCGCATCGTCAGTCGCCAGCCCGTAATTGACTATGCGTTGACTTTTGTTAATTTCGCTGCGTTATGGACCGACTCATGTGTTTGCCAGTTCCGTCATTTTGTTGCCACACACACATACACTCTCTCTCCCTCTCTCTCTCTCTCAGGCAGTGCCCTGTGTGTACATGGCTCGCATTGAGTAGTCAATCAAAGCGCAAATCGATTGACATGCCTTCCCATTTGGGACAACAACTCGCTCGCTGGCCGTGCGGCGCCAGGCTCTGCTTTCGGTATTAACGGCAATTGCACATCGCCCGCGGCCAGGCTGATTGTAATCATTGGTTTTGGCTGCCATCTGCGCGACATGCCCATTATTTTTGCAGCCTAACGAGTTTTGCCAAGAATTCTAGCTGCCGCCCACCTGATTGACACGAAATCGAAGTGCCAGCAGCGTGTGTGTGTGCGCACCAAAGTGATCAAGCAGATGATGGCCGTTGTGTGGTGTGTGTTGTGTGTGGCGCGACAGGTAACCTACATGGCAATTAGTCGCAAACGAAGTAGCAAAGGTAAGAATAAGGAAAGTTTCATTCATATCGACACAGTTATCGTTATGAAAGAACAATCAATTAATCGATCAGCTTTCTTGCAGCTACATTGTCGAGCGCTACTCAAGCACTTTGGCTAAATAAATAGCAGGAAATTCGCATGACAAACAGCTCGACAACAAATAAAACAAGTGTGTGTGTGTGTATGCTCACTCGTCTATATTATCCGATAGATATATAGATAGATATCGACAACGACAGGCCCTAGATCACATGGCAATTGAAAATGCGCCAGCGACCAATATTTGTTATTGCAGTCCGTGTGCGAAGAGTGTGTGTGTGTGCAGACAAGGAGGAGGATGCATTTGTCGCCGTTTTGCTGGCGTCATTATGTCATGGCAAGAGTACGCCGGGGGCGGAGGGGAAATGAATGCTGTGCGTGGGCGGTGGGTTAACAGATTGTGGAGTACGAGATAATGTCCATGCACCATGTTGACGCACTTAACATTGCAATTTGCAAGCTGTGCTTTATTTTCCCTCGTACAGCGCGTCGTATACGCAATACCAGACAAACAATGCATACACCTATCGTACAGTTACACAACCCAACCCTACCCTACCCTCCCCTCCACACCCCACTCCCAATCCGCAATGCATTCGATTTGTCTATTGTTTGGCAAATGTTTTTATCTCTGTTTGCGGTCGTTTAATTATTTTTGTAAGCTTCGCTGTGCGCACTTTCGCCAATTGTCAGGCGAAATTTAATTATGATTCATTAAAATAGATTATTTAATTGTTATGCAATCAATTTCCATATTTGCAGTTATTTGAATTTGCAAATAAATTTCGTTTAATTACACAATTGTTTGAATTGCGTAAACAAGATACAGAATTCCAAAGAATTTTAATTAAATGAATTCAAAATGTTGTAAAGCAAAGTGCGTGGACTCGACACGGAAACATGAGCTAACCATGCAAGAAAATAAATATATAGCATACTTTAATGATCTATCAAAATGGCTGCCTTAGTGACGGTTAATCGATTAATTATAGCAATGAGCTTTTAACAGAGCATGTCAACTTTAAGGAAGTGTTGCCTTACTTTAATTAACTATAAGAAAACTTTAAATATATCGAAAATAGCATATTGTAATGAGCTATCGAAATGGCTGCCTTAGTGGCGGTTAATCGATTAATTATAGCAATGAGCTTCGAACAGAGCATGTCAACTTTAAGGAAGTGTTGCCAACTTTAATAAACCTTATGCCAATTTTAAAGAAGTGTTGCCAACTTAAATAAACTTGATCAGACCGTGTGGATGACATTAATAATGAGTAATGGGTATCTTCTAGTGAATCCTTTTGACCCAACATTGCATTCTTTTAGTGCCTTCGTGCATATATGTGTGTGTGTGTGTATGCCTGTATCTGACTTGCACATTTATTGGAATTATTATTGTTGTTGTTCTTGTTATTTCTGTTGTTCTGATTCTCCTCCTCGCTCTGTTTAGACATTTTTACAGTTGGACCGCACTGCGTGAGCTGCATAAAGGGATTGAATCCAGCGTACTGGGTAAGGGAGTATAGTACACTGGCAGCGGCCTGCCAAACTTCGCAGCACGTGATCGCAGCGACTATAAACACATACACACACTCAGCCTCATACAGTGCGCCTGAAATGTACTCACACACGTTTGCGTGTTATGGCATTTTATTGGCAGCATTTTATTCGCAACGCGTGAGTCGCCAGAAACGTTTTGTTTTCCGCTATTGCTGTTGTTTTTTTTTTTCCTGTGCAGAGGGGAGATTGATGACTCCGTCATAGAGCAATAAAGCATGGCAGACGCGAATTAGTTTATGCCACAACAGGCTTGTACAGTACGCCAATAGACTAGGCAAATATTGATGGAATGTTTGCCACAAACTTAACAATATTCCGGCATATAATTTAATAAATTTCGACATTTAAAGCTGTTTACTACATTTTTTGCTGCTGTGTGTGAGGCGTGTTGCAAAAGTTTGTTGCCTGCACTTGTCGTTGTGTGCGGTTGTGTAAACAAACGACAATGCAACACGTCAACAGGCCTGGCAGTTGCAGCTGCCGTTGCAGTTTTGCGCCTGCGAACTAAACAAATTTTATTTGCTCACACATTGAGTAAAAGTTTTGCCATCGCTACCGGCTATGGCCATGCACAGCGCCCCCAGTCTGCCTCTGCCCACATGGCACATGGGAAAGGAAAAACTGCATGTTTGCGATTTTCATCTTGTACGAGTTTATTTAATGCCCCCCGCCCCCTCCACCAGCTCAGCCCGGCTACAGTATGTACTGTTCGCTTGGCAGCCTGTTTGTAGCGTCGTTATTTGTACGTCGGAAATACCCTGCTCCGGGTTGGGATGCGAGCACAACAAGCTTGGGGCACGGGCACGAGCTGCTGTCTGACGGCATCCGAGTGCGCTCAAGTCAAATAGTCAAACTGTCAAACTGCATGTCGATATATTCTTTAGCGTCTACTTTGTTGCCCTTGCCATAATGATTTCAGCTGTCGAATGTTTTTGCCCTGTCTGACGGGGCGTATGCGCAATTTTGCAACCTGATTGAAATAAATCGTCTGCATCTATGTCAGTCTCTGTGTCAGTGTGTGTGTGTGTGTGTGTGTGTGTGTGTGTGCAAGCAGCGGTCACATTTGGCATGACCCACTCTTTATATATTAATGAAATGTTGCTACTTTTCACAGGCCAATTGACAATTTTCGGGATTGTCCGCAACTGTACACAAAATAAACTAAATGCGGTAGTACGATATGTCTGTCGTATTTAATTTAGCTTGATTAAACAAAATGCAAATTGCAAGTTTTGTTTATTTTTTCATATTTTAATTAACATATATTTTAAACAAATAACTAAAGCTACAGAGGAGTAATACCCTTCCTAACTTTGATAAGCTCTTTTGGGGTCAGCCTCGTTAGAAATATTGTAGAGTTAAAGTCGACCAAAAATTTGACATGTAAGACCCTTGACAGGACCAATATCCTCACTTTCCTTACTTCATCACTTTCTTAAAAATCGAACAATTTTCATCGGGTAAAGCATTTTATTCATGGTTTTAGTTCTAGAATAGAATGGCTTAATAGTTTTTGCAATTTGAAAAATTAAAAAAAAAAATATTTTTGTAATTTTGGTAAGGGTCCCCCCTGTAAATTTTTCAACAAAAAATTTTTTTTCACAATTTTAATTCGCCCGCTTTTACTTTTAATCGATTGCGGAGGTCAAAATTAGTATAAAACAAGTGTTTAAAATTGTTTTAAAGGATACTTAATTTTTGGCCAAAAATCATGTCAAAGTCGACCAAAAATTTAACATGTATGACCCTTGGCAGGACCAATATCCTAATTTTCCTCACTTCATAACTTTCTTAAAACCCAAACGATTTTCATCGGGTAAAGCATTTTATTCATGGTTTTAGTTCTAGAATAGAATGGCTTAATAGTTTTTGCAATTTGAAGAATACAAAAAAAAATTTTTTTTTGTGATTTTGGTAAGGGTCCCCCCTGTACATTTTTCAAAAAAAATTTTTTTTCAAAATTTAAATTCACCTTCTTTTACTTTTAATCGATTGCGAAGCTCAAAATTAGTCTAAAACAAGTGTTTAAAATTGTTTTAAAGGATACTTAATTTTTGGCCAAAAATCATGTCAAAGTCGACCAAAAATTTAACATGTATGACCCTTGGCAGGACCAATATCCTAATTTTCCTCACTTCATAACTTTCTTAAAATTCGAACAATTTATTTCGGGTAAAGCATTTTATTCATGGTTTTAGTTCCAGAATATAATGGCTTAATAGTTTTTGCAATTTGAAGAATACAAAAAAACATTTTTTTTTTGTGATTTTGGTAAGGGTCCCCCCTGTACATTTTTCAAAAAAATTTTTTTTCAAAATTTAAATTCACCTTCTTTTACTTTTAATCGATTGCGAACGTCAACATTAGTGTAAAACAAGTGTTTAAAATTGTTTTAAAGGATACTTAATTTTTGGCCAAAAATCATGTCAAAGTCGCCCAAAAATTTAACATGTAAGACCCTGACAGGACTAGAATCCTCACTTTCCTCACTTCATAACTTTCTTAAAAATCGAACAATTTTCTTCGGGTAAAGCATTTTATTCATGGTTTTAGTTCTAGAATAGAATGGCTTAATAGTTTTTGCAATTTGCAATATTCCAAAAAAAAAATTTTTTTGTGATTTTGGTAAGGGTCCCCCCTGTACATTTTTCAACAAAAAATTTTTTTCAAAATTTAAATTCGCCCGCTTTTACTTTTAATCGATTGCGGAGGTCAAAATTAGTATAAAACAAGTGTTTAAAATTGTTTTAAAGGATACTTAATTTTTGGCCAAAATTCATGTCAAAGTCGACCAAAAATTTAACATGTATGACCCT
Source organism: Zaprionus tsacasi (assembly GCA_018904105.1). Lineage (NCBI taxonomy): Eukaryota > Metazoa > Arthropoda > Insecta > Diptera > Drosophilidae > Zaprionus > Zaprionus tsacasi. The sequence continues at coordinate 1,525,591 of JAEIFR010000122.1, forward strand.
TGGCAGGACCAATATCCTAATTTTCCTCACTTCATAACTTTCTTAAAAATCGAACAATTTTCTTCGGGTAAAGCATTTTATTCATGGTTTTAGTTCTAGAATAGAATGGCTTAATAGTTTTTGCAATTTGCAATATTCCAAAAAAAAAATTTTTTTTGTGATTTTGGTAAGGGTCCACCCTGTAATTTTTTTAACAAAAAAAATTTTTCAAAATTTAAATTCGCCTTCTTTTACTTTTAATCGATTGCGAACGTCAACATTAGTATAAAACAAGTGTTTAAAATTGTTTTAAAGGATACTTAATTTTTGGCCAAAAATCATGTCAAAGTCGCCCAAAAATTTAACATGTAAGACCCTGACAGGACTAGAATCCTCACTTTCCTCACTTCATAACTTTCTTAAAAATCGAACAATTTTCTTCGGGTAAAGCATTTTATTCATGGTTTTAGTTCTAGAATAGAATGGCTTAATAGTTTTTGTAATTTGAAGAATTCCAAAAAAAAAAATTTTTTTGTGATTTTGGTAAGGGTCCCCCTGTACATTTTTCAAAAAAAAAATTTTTTCAAAATTTAAATTCGCCCGCTTTTACTTTAAATCGATTGCGGAGGTCAAAATTAGTATAAAACAAGTGTTTAAAATTGTTTTAAAGGATACTTAATTTTTGGCCAAAATTCATGTCAAAGTCGACCAAAAATTTAACATGTATGACCCTTGGCAGGACCAATATCCTAATTTTCCTCACTTCATAACTTTCTTAAAAATCGAACAATTTTCATCGGGTAAAGCATTTTATTCATGGTTTTAGTTCTAGAATAGAATGGCTTAATAGTTTTTGCAATTTGAAGATTTCCAAAAAAAAATTTTTTTTGTGATTTTGGTAAGGGTCCCCCCTGTACATTTTTCAAAAAAATTTTTTTTTCAAAATTTAAATTCACCTTCTTTTACTTTTAATCGATTGCGAACGTCAACATTAGTGTAAAACAAGTGTTTAAAATTGTTTTAAAGGATACTTAATTTTTGGCCAAAAATCATGTCAAAGTCGCCCAAAAATTTAACATGTAAGACCCTGACAGGACTAGAATCCTCACTTTCCTCACTTCATAACTTTCTTAAAAATCGAACAATTTTCTTCGGGTAAAGCATTTTATTCATGGTTTTAGTTCTAGAATAGAATGGCTTAATAGTTTTTGCAATTTGCAATATTCCAAAAAAAAAAATGTTTTTGTGATTTTGGTAAGGGTCCCCCCTGTACATTTTTCAACAAAAAATTTTTTTCAAAATTTAAATTCGCCCGCTTTTACTTTTAATCGATTGCGGAGGTCAAAATTAGTATAAAACAAGTGTTTAAAATTGTTTTAAAGGATACTTAATATTTGGCCAAAATTCATGTCAAAGTCGACCAAAAATTTAACATGTATGACCCTTGGCAGGACCAATATCCTAATTTTCCTCACTTCATAACTTTCTTAAAAATCGAACAATTTTCATCGGGTAAAGCATTTTATTCATGGTTTTAGTTCTAGAATAGAATGGCTTAATAGTTTTTGCAATTTGAAGATTTCCAAAAAAAAAATTTTTTTGTGATTTTGGTAAGGGTCCCCCTGTACATTTTTCAAAAAAATTTTTTTTCAAAATTTAAATTCACCTTCTTTTACTTTTTAATCGATTGCGAACGTCAACATTAGTGTAAAACAAGTGTTAAAATTGTTTTAAAGGATACTTAATTTTTGGCCAAAATTCATGTCAAAGTCGACCAAAAATTTAACATGTATGACCCTTGGCAGGACCAATATCCTAATTTTCCTCACTTCATAACTTTCTTAAAAATCGAACAATTTTCATCGGGTAAAGCATTTTATTCATGGTTTTAGTTCTAGAATATAATGGCTTAATAGTATTTGTAATTTGAAGATTTCCAAAAAAAAATTTTTTTTTGTGATTTTGGTAAGGGTCCCCCCTGTACATTTTTCAACAAAAAATAAATTTTCAAAATTTAAATTCGCCTGCTTTTACTTTTAATCGTTTGCGGAGGTCAAAATTAGTATAAAACAAGTGTTTAAAATTGTTTTAAAGGATACTTAATTTTTGGCCAAAAATCATGTCAAAGTCGACCAAAAATTTAACATGTATGACCCTTGACAGGACCAATATCCTAATTTTCCTCACTTCATAACTTTCTTAAAACCCAAACGATTTTCATCGGGTAAAGCATTTTATTCATGGTTTTAGTTCTAGAATATAATGCCTTAATAGTTTTTGCAACTTTCTTTCTATCTCTTCACTAGTATCTTGTTGCTTGTTTTCCTTTTTTACACAAATTCTTATAGACATTCCGCGAGCCTTAAAGTTGGGGCATATGGAAATTCGATGCAACTTTAAAGCGGGCAATGGTTTTTTATTTGCGTATACAGTTCAGAAATTGTCTCTTTAATCCTTGTTCCTTATGTTGTTTTGCGTTGCCTTTTGCTCTACGAGTTTTTTACAGAAGTTTTCCGCCATGTTTTCTGTTTTTTTCTTTTCACTTTCTTCAAGAGTTACGCACAAGTGGAGGAGCATAGTGGCAGCATAATCCAGCTGCCTTTGGCCCACAACTTTATCTTTCTCTGTGGCAATTTCAGTGCTGATTAATTGCCGCCTCTTAACGCCGTGGCTGACCACTCAAGGCCCGCCAACTGAGAGGGATTCCTGCGTTTCACTCGCTGCACGACAACTTGTCGCATCCTTCTCTCTCTCTCTCTTCCCTGACTCCCTCCCTCTCTGCCTTCTGCCAAAAGTTCGAATTAATAACGCGTTTTACTGTGGGCTGCTGCATCCCTCGACACAGTTTTCCCCAAGTCAGGGTCAACCTTTGCTCTGAGCTTTGGGAATTCTCCGGACATGCAGCATGCATTGAGCTGCAATTTTAATTAATTGAAATAAAGCTGACGCACTTGGCCACAAGCTGTCCCTTTGAAGGCCAACGAAACGAGGTGAAAGCATTTTAAGCAGCAATTTTTCACTATTTACTTTAAAAACCAAATATCATGAGACTGTGCAGCGGTACGGTAAGTTTGTTGAAGGGAATATTACCTGAAATATTCTCCAATTATTATTTATGCTTGTATTTGTATAATCCTAATTAAACACGCTTTATTATCTACTTGTACTTTACTTCTAAGTCCTCCTTATGTCTCCTTCATTACAGCTGATTAAGACTAGCTCTCTGTCACATTGGATTTTCTTATGGTATGCCTGGTGCGTCAGGACTTAACCAAGATACCAACAAGAAGAACAGAAACTTTTCATTTTCAACTGGAAATTACTTTAGCAATGTTGCCCTGTTACAAAGTCAGGTCATTAGGAAAGTCTTAGTCAACCATTTGGAAACATTATCTAAACGTTCTGTGCCATAGGTTAAACACTTCTTTAGCACATTTGCTTCAATTACAGAAATGGCTTTAACATGCAGGCTAAGACTAGAGAGAGAGACAGAGACAGAGTGAGACAGTGTGAAAGGTCGTGGGTAAAAGGATGAAGTATGGCAGATGAAAGGCTACAAAGTACATGTTATAGATACAATTGTGTTTGTTGTGTAATTACACAAATGCATTTATGTTGGCCTGCGACCGAGACACACACACACACACACAACACACACACACACACACACAACGAACACGAGCGCAGGCAGACAGAAATCTGTCGACATTTTGTATTTGTGCAGCCATTCAGAACAGAAGAAAACACAACAAAACAAAGTGTAAACAAAATATGTATGTTTGTACATGTATGCTAACATTTTAGACTCAACCGGTCGCACACACAGTCGCGCACACACACACACACACAGACAGAGAGATGCAAACATAATCAGTGGCATTTTCATTTGGCTGCATCAGCACAAAAGGCGAACCGGCTCAGACTTAATTAAAATTTCATTGTGTGTGGTTCACCTTTTACTTTCCGCTCCCTGCCCTCTCTCACTCTCAATCCTCTCTCTCGCTCTGTTTTGTTTTTGTTTCGTTCTGATTTCACCCTTCGTCAGCTAGACAATTGTTTTTGTGTTAATGCGTTTGGCTGGCTCTATTTGGCATATTGTTTGCAACGGCGACCCTTGAGACACAGCCAGCACAATGCCCACTTTTAGCTGTTGTTGTTGGCTCACTCCACTTGCATTTTATGGCCCTGACTTTGCTGGCCCGTTTCTCGCGTTTTTGCAATTGTCTCGTTGCTGCTGCTCGTAATTAGCGGCAACTGCACAAAAGTGTGCTACACATTGGACAGAGCACAGAGAGAGAGAGAGAGAGAGAGAGGAAAAGAGAGAAATGCGGAGACACACCCGTTTCTGGTAATTGGCGCTTTTTGGGTAACTGGAAAAAGACCGGGCCACTAATTTGCAAAATTGCTCAAATAATTGGCCAACTTGATGTATTTCATTTTAAATTAAACGTCGTTTGACTCCCGCAAACTGGTCAAAAGCAGAAAAAAATACCAGTACATGCATACATATATACTTTATATAACTGCCAACTGCAATTGGCAGCAGCACTTTTTAGCCTCAAATTGCTGGCCAAAAAAAAGCACAATTTTATTTTAAATTAAGTATAACTTTTTGTTAAATTATATCTATCCTGCATACAAAACCAACTGTAAAATATATTCTATCCCTACTTCTTATCAAGAGCATCAGCAGTTCGTTTCGACTTGTTAAGAGTTTTTCGTTAGCCAATTTAGCAAATTAAGCGCATTCACAATGTTTGGCAAGTATTTTTTTTTTTGCTACCCCGTGTAGCATATTACGTATTCGCCGCATGATAAGTTGCTTTAAAACGCTACGTCATTCGATCGAAAAGGAAGTTGACCTATGTCAGGAAGCACACAGAACAAAAATAAACAGAAGGATGAGCGAGCGAGAGAGATAGTCAAAGCGGCTTTCGTTGTGCGTCACAAAATCAATAATAATAAATTTCATAATGCATATAAGAAAATTAATGATGTTTCGGCTCACGCCTGCGTGGAGTTTAATGCGGCAATTCTTCTCGCTCATCGCACTGCTCTCGCTGGAGGTCATTATGCTGGCCCCGAGGCTCGAGGCCCGAGGCGAGGCGGTAGCGATGACATAGATAAGTATTGAGGGAGAGAGGATAAGGAGGGAACGCAAGAGAGACATACATATTAAGCGATGGCATATTTATGGGTCAGCCGATTTTTGCGCATTTTCCTTGCTTCCACTTTTGCATTAACGGCACTTCTGTCATCATTTATCATCGATTGCTTGCATATGTCGGCCTTCAAGTGGATTTGGGCCATACAAAAATGGATAACCAAGGGTCGTTAAGGCAACAAGATACAGCTATGCGTACGTGTCTGTGCCTAACGATAGACTCAACTCATCGACCCATCGGCTTCGTGTGTGGGAATGCGAGACAATTGTGACAGATCGTTCAATTAAAGAGTCGCAAATTTAAGAATTCTGTTCGGTAGTTAAGTCCTTTAGGTAGTTTCCTCTTAAGTGTTCCCCCTACAGTTTATGATTATGCTTTATTAACCGGAGTTTTGTTTCAAAACGAAATCAACTGCACTCAACTTCAACGACTCACTAAGCCGTAGCTAACATATTTATGATTGGAGTGCAGACTCGGGGCCTATTTGTGTTTCTGTGTGTGTATACACTCGTATTTATGTTTGTGTTTTCGCTTGTTTGTCTACGCATGGGTGTGTATATTCACATGCAAATGAGTAAATTTTCACTGCCGTTTGCAGTTCACATAAATGTTGGCAAATTTACCGCAAAACTTCATCATTTGTTGGCTAATTGTGCGCCGATTTTGGCCTCACTTTCAACGTCGCTGTCACTGTGCGCAGTTGCTATTCATTCCCATTGCATAATTTGCGGAAAATGCGCTTTTCAAATTCGCACTCATCTGCCTGTCAATGTTGCTATATTGTTGGTTACTGTTGTTGTTGTCGCTGCTGCTTGTTCAAACTGATATGTCAATCAATATATATTTGCTGATTGATCCCATTGTCAGTGTGTCAAATGTTGAAGCTTCACTGTGGTTCGAAGCATTTGATTAATGCTCATGCAGTGGCATGGAGGGCAGCAATTGCGTTATCCGATGTGGCACCACACGACGTTGGAAACTATTCAATTAAACTACTCGTTACTATAAATAAAATGTCATTTAATTGCAGCGATACTGTGACAGACAGACGGTTTAATAAACTTAATGACTTTCTTTACTTTCCAACACAAATGTTAAATATTATTTATTATTAAACTGTATTCTATCAAATCGGAATGCAAGTAATAACATTTTTGCAGTAATGTCCTTAACATTCGCAATGGCGATAATTGCTATCGGTCTCTGTTAATTAACGCTGTTAACTTAACAGACAGACTATTAACAGCGCTCTCTTGCTCGCGGCTCTCACGAGATCCCCTTCACAACATGGCGGAGAGCAAGTAGCAAGAACAACACAATGCAACAGAGCATACACGCTATATGCACTCACTCTATCTCTCTCCCTTTCAGTCTTGTTGATGGAAGCCTAATAATGGCGTCCACGTGCATACATTTGAATAGGAGAGAGTGTAAGATGGCCGTTCGCTAGCCATTGTGTTATTATGGCTTATGGTTCAAAGAGAAACTTGAAAACTCACTCAAGCTATGACAAAAATATCACAGATAGACTAAGCAAATCTGTTGCCAACTAACTAGCCACAAAACGAGCCAACAAGTGCAAAGCCAGCTGTGGGGAAAAGTGGCGAGTTCTCTTCTTCGAGTGCTTCAGTACTTTGTTATTCTTCTCTCTTCATTTCCTTTCCTTTTTACTTGTGCTAGTCTTTTCATTTTTCTGGCCATTTGTTGTTGTGCATTTCATTTTTGCCACTTTTGAGTTTGCCAACTTGGCCAAGAACGAAATGAAAATTGGATTGGACTGCGGAATACAAAAGCCACGCAACAAAAAAAAGAATTTGTCAGCATTCAAAGCCATTTAGAGAGGTGCGCGGGCAATGCGAAAAGTTTGCGACTTCAATTTCAACTTTTGACCAGATACTATAGAGCGTTAAATTAGACGAGTATGAGATTCAGTTGCGGTGGGCAGTTTCTCCCTGGATTTTTTTTTTTTTTAACGTTTCAGTTTTAATTTAAAAAAAAAAAATCGAATTCATTACCTTGCTAATTACATTCGGATTAGTAACTAAGCAAGAATAATCTATAGAATAAACGCAAAATTAGTCTGGTCAGCAAATATTATTACCATGTCTGCTGACCCTCGAGACATGTCGGAAATTTGATGTGGGTGCCTGCCACATCTACATCTCAATTTGATCACAAAAGCCAGCACACTAATGCCTTGAGCCGCAAAAAGGTCATGTGCTCCCTTTTTAGCCATAATATATCTGGGCTCTGCTTCAACTTTGGGCAGAGAATTTAATTCAAAAAAGAAAAACGAGAAATGAAAATCGAGAGAAATTCCCCCACACACACACACCCTCATACACAAATTACGCAGTTGTCAATAGTTTTTTGGGCCAAGCAACGCCTCTAACTTTATCGACACTTTGAAGTGAGTTCAAAAGGTGTCTGGCTGGCTTCCTCCCTCTCCCATCCTCATTCTTTGACAGTTTTGGCGTAAAATTGAGAATTTCGCACTTTGGAAAAAAACTAATGGAAATAGTTGGATATAGGAAATTTCGATTCTGAAAAACCTGTTGGGCTGGAATAGGGAAAGCAAGTGTAACATGGAAAGCCATGCACAGGATAGATTAACAATCTCATACTTGGCTCAAAAATCCTTTTTAGTTGGCCATGTACATACACAGATCAATATTTAATACATAATTTTCGGTTTTTCATTCGATTCGATCTTATTTATTTTTATTTAATTTCGAACCTTATCGAAGAAGGTTTAATTTTTTTGACCCACATATACCTACACAAATTACAAGTTACAAATATGGCAATGGAACAATCCCACAAAGAGAAGCGGGAAGCCATTGAAAGAAGTCTGGAATTGAAGCTAAAGAAGGTGAAGGAAGATGAAATCCGGGAGAAGAGGCTGCGCGAAGCTGTACGTGATCTGCCACACGTACCAGGCTCGTGTCCGGTTAGCCGATGCCATGAGGTCGTCTTCCCATGCAACCTAATGACTCATATGCTGCACAAGCATATGTATAAGCCAAACTGTATGACTTCAGAGATATACGATCACAAGCCAGTGGTAGTTTGCTTCGATCCCACGACATTTCAGCATGGCGAAAATCATTGTGTGGCTACACTTGTGTACGGCGGTGTCAGGAATAAACCAAAATCGCAGCCGGGAGTCAGCCTATTGAGCCGACCCAATGCGGCACTAATTTCAAAGAATCGCAAATTTGTCAACTATTTGCCCATCATGATGATGGTCTGTCGGACCACCTGGTATGCCCAGCTCAGGGATAAAGAGCTGGAGCGTCAGCTAGTCGAAATGAATGGCGATAAGGCAGTCATCTATGTTGTCTGGCTAGTAACGCCCAGCATAACACGTAAATTGCATTACACGCTGACCGTCTACGATCGGCATTATCTCAATGCACGCAGTGTTGTGCGGACGGTGCGAAACTATACCGCCAATCAGAATCCCAGCGTATTTCTACCCTACGAGGATAATTATCTGCTTATGCGTGAAACGGAAGTTCGAGAATTCATCAAGGCGGGCCATAAAAATGAAAGCGCTGGCATTCCCATGGAAATCATTGTCTACGAGAAATCGACAGATGAGCCAGTCCGGCATAGTAGTGCTAAAGAACTTCAGGAAGCGCAACAAAAACTGGAAGAAGTGTATCTCGAAGGCGGCTCGTCACGCCTTTCGGGAGGTGCTAAGGGTAAAGGATCAATGCAGAAGAAACCAAGAACAGTAAAAGAGACAATTACAAAGTTACCAAAATTAGACGTTCGACGATCCCCGTTCGAACTAAGTTCCGAGGAGCAAGCCCTGGAGCAGCATGAAGACGAAGCCTTAAAGAAGCTGGAAGGAAAACAACGTGTTACAGAGATATTGAAAAAGCGCGAGAAAGTGATTACACGCACGTCAAAGAGCCTGCCAAATTCTTCGACTGATCTGACTACCGAAGAGGAGGCCCTGGAGTTGCTAGAGGACAAGGCTTTAAAGCGATTGGAAGCCAAAAAATCAAATAGTATTTTAGCCGGGTCAGATATGGCAAGCGTGGAATACGCCGTAAGGTTGGGGGATGAAGACTCCCTAACAAACTCATCCAGTTTGAGCAGCATTTTGACTTAATATCAGATGAGCAATTGAAAATTATTATTTAAAGCAAAATTAAAGTAAAAAGAAGAGAAGAATACAATAATTAGAAGACTTCTACACTAGGCTGCTGATCCTGTACATATGTATATAACAATTCCAACTCATTTAATCTGCCTGCATGCCGCATCGATAAACATGCAACAGGCTGCTGCCGCCACACTTGGCTCATTTATTTGACTCTTATTCAATTTTTATTACAAATTTGAGGTCGCACGTGATGTGCTTGCAATGTGCCACGTACATGCACACCACAACAACAACCACAGTCCATCCCCTTCCTCCTCCTCCATTACACCAACATAGATGACCAGAGAGATAAACCGACTCTGCCCGGTCGGCAGTCGCATTTGTATGCGCCATTAGCGCACGAAATACAATACAAAAATTAGTTAATGCGGCTAAGAGAGAAGCTAAAGCCATGGGGCATGGAGGAAGAGAATACGTGAGAGTTGGGGAAGAGACTGGAAACTGGTATTACGTAGCCGCCCTGTGGCCGTTGGCTATTTTGCTGGCTCCTTATTTAATTAAGCACTTAATTATTTAATGCGCTGATTGTGCCATATTTCAAAGCTGCTCTCGACTCTCTCTCTGCTTAATCACAACTCATCAGGATTGCACGTGCATGCCATGCTCTCTCTGTGTGTGTGTGTGTGTGAGAGTGTGTGTGGCTGTGTTGAGGTGTCATAATTACCACAAGCAGCATGCAGCTGAAATTTAATCAAGCAACCACAAGCATTGCACAAGGGCGCCAGTCGAATTCATCTGGGCCTCGCTAATTAATGATGCAATTGTACTCCACACTCCCCCTCTCTCATTCCATTCCACTGGACTGGCATTAGATCGCATTACAGGCCATATATATATAATTGTCCAGCTATTTGGGTACTTAACAGTGCAGTCAAGTCTATTTAAAGAACACATACTCGTATATATATATTCAAATCTTTATCTCTGCAACATATGTGTCGGCAATATTCTCTGAACCGCTTTTAATATCGCTTTCATTAGACAGACCATTTTTCTTGTCGCTTGCATTTTCACATGCGACATGTTGGTTTTAATTAAACTTGGGTCACATTATTGCGCACTGCTCTCTGGAAATAGTGTGTAGTATAATAATATGGAAAATATGTTACTAGAACTTTAATTATCTGCAGAGTCCCTTTAAATTTGCACAGCAACTCGTGACAACTGTTGAATGTGTAGAATTTGGTGAAATAAAATAAAAAACCTGATAAATAACTACTGTATGCGCATAAATAAATAAAACGAAATTGAAAGTACAAACAATCTGTTGCAAGTGTGGATAAACAAATGCGAGAGACTCGACTAAATTAATCCGTTGCGCGATGTGCAATAAAATGCAATCAGTTCGGCGTGTTTTTCAATCAAAGCGAAAGTGCTGAATGGGTTTGTGTAGCACACACACACACACACACACACACATGCATACATATGTATTCGTATTCCATCAAAATCGAAGCTAAGAACGACGTAAGCGCCAAATTCTATACTATGCCAGTTTGCGCTATATTTTTGCACTTTTTCTACTCATAACACACACACACACACACGCATTTCTATCTGCGCTTTACGTGTCATGCACACACAAGCACGCACCCAACCGCACACACCCACACACACACATACACTAACACTGTGTAACATGGCACGCATCCGCATTCTTGCTGCTCTGCAACAGAAAATTTGCGCTATTAATATTTACATTCAACTGCCACTCCCCCTCTCTCTTCCCTTCCCCCAACCCTTCGGCTCTTTAGCGCCTTGTCAGTTGACAATAGCTACGCCTGCTGGCTGCAAGTAGGGCGTCTGCATGGGCGTGGCTGGCAATGAGGCGTATTTTTATATACATATAGAGTGGGGGGGATTCTCTCTATACATTTGCAAAAGGCTCAAGCGGCACTTAGCTTCTGCTCGTCGCCACTTGCCACTTTGCTGCACAGTGGGACAAAACAGAATGAAAAATTAATTTCATCATGTATCTTGGCTGCACTGCAGAGCCTGTAACTAGTCTATCTTTATTTTTAGTATTTGCTTTTAGAGCACTAATTTAGCTAGCACACCCACTGTTAATTTAGGTCACACACACGCTAAATACGCTTTCAAGCGTCGTTTGTCGGTTGATTAAATTTATTCGCCTAATCGCGTTAATGTTGCTCAAGGTTATACGGGAGTACTTAATAGATCATGCCATGTGGCGGTGTTGCTATTGAATTTTCAATTAAAGATGGAAGAAAATTGTTATATAAGCGGGAGAAGGTTGAATCTATCCTGTATATTTACAATTTTAAATGCATTTTGTATTTAGAAGACAAGCAGAAGGTACTACAAAAATAAATATCCTAAACTAACTTCATACTAAATTCAAGCCAAAATCCTTTTGGAATATTAAAGAAACCGTTGAGACTGGCGGCAAAGCCAAAAGAGAACCGCCAGCTCAATTAACGCGCTTACGTATACGTAATTTACGTTAAATGAGTTAGGCAAGCCCAAGGCTGGGTTGGGAATATTGTTGGGCGGGCGGGATGTATGGTTGAAGTAGGTGTGTGTGGGAGGGGGGGGTCAAAATAATTCATATGCGTGTGCTCTTTGCTCTGAGCCGTTGTCAGCCGTTATCTGCAAAACATGAAGGCGACAGCAGGGCAAAGGGCAACAGGCAGAGGGCAACGGGGGGGAGGGAAAAACTGTAACGGTGCGTCGTCATCGTCGTCGCTGGCAAACAACAAGAAAATCCCCTTTGCCAACAAGCATCGCACAGTGTAATTAAGAGACACTCAACGCAGCCAGCAGCAGCCACACTCCATCAATGGATCTCTGGGCTCCGCCAGCGGCCAAAGGCCGATGCGAAAACAATGATGGGAGCCAGGCGGAGGCAGGAGCAGGCAGGAGCAGGCGAGCTGCCGCCGGTTCGCCCTCAAAGCTGACCCAATTAGCAGACTGCGTTGGGCGATGTTTCTTTTGGCTCACTCGCTCGCTCTCTCTCTCTCTCTCTGCTGCTCTGTCTGTCTCTCTTCGCTTCGCACACATCGATGATGCCGATGCTGCTGCTGCTGCTGCTGATGACGCTTAGCACTAGTTGGTTGCCACGTTTTGTAGCCACGTTAATTAAATTATCACGTGTCAATTAATGCCAGCTCCCAGGGCAACAGGCGAAAAAAAAAAAAACTGACGTTACTCGCTTTGTTCCCATCAGCCGCACGGTGCGTATGAGTGATTTTAATGCCAGTTGGCGCTGCTTGTGCTGCTGCTGCTGCTGTCAGTGTTGCAACCACTATCAACTGTCATAATTTTTGCGCTTGGCAACTCTGCCAGCCGAGCCTCGCGAATTTATTTCCCATACCAGCCTGCCCCCACTCCTCTCCTCTCTTACTTCCTCTCAAAAAAGCGCACAAAAACTGTCGCTCACAAATTTTGTTTGAGTCTGCGTCAAAGTTGCCGCTTGTGGCATTGTATTGGATGCTTGTCGTAGCATGCAGCAGGCTCTTTTACCCCCCCCCCCTGCTCTTCTCCACAATTGCCTTGCCTTGCCTCAACTAGAAACTGTCGTTTATATTCTCCTGGGACAAAACTCGCGTTTAAAGTTTTTCAATTAAACGTTTAAATTCTCCGCTGCTTCAGGTTTAATTAAACTCCCCAGACCTCACGCCCCACTCCCAGTCATCCACCCACTCCCTGTGCCCTGGCTACCGGCCTAGAAAATTTTGTTTAGATTTATGCTCAATTTGATTGGCAAAATGCCTCGAGTCATGCACCGCGTCGTTTTGTTTTTGCCGCGCTTAATTAGGGCACGAGGCGTGCTTTAAATGTTGCAACAAAAAGAGGCAAACTTTTCCAGATTACGTCAAGCAAAAAGGCTAAAAAAAACTAAAGATAGTTCTCTGAGATTAGACGCAAGATGGAAAGATGGAAAGATGATGATTATAGAGCAGCTTTATCTTTTGATTATATTCCAGATAATCTAAGGGGTTTTTTTTTCAACTGAGTTTAAATATATTCACTTAATTTAAAGCCTTCGATTTGGCCCAGGCAAATCTTGTGCAATTTCGTGTAAATTTATTTATTTAATGCGACCGAAAATCTGCCATAAACATAACAAGCTTTTTAGCCCGGCAGGCTTGGCTCCTTAAAAGGATAACCACAAAACCGCAAAATTTGTGTTGCATTTGGATGTTTTGGCAACGTTTTAGAGCGCTCGCTGGGAGCTTATGCAAATGCCTATATAAGGGACTGTTCATACATACATATATGAAGATATATACATATATAGTACGCTGGCATAGCCGACCTCTGGGCGCTGCGCCAAACCACCTGTTCATGCTCGCCCAAATGTGTCTCAGGTGTGAAACATCAACGACACGTTATTGTCGCCATTGCAGTTGTCCATAATGGTCTGGCCATAAGCCTCGACAGACAGAGAGACAGAGAGAGAGTGAGAGAGAGAGAGACAGTGAGAAAGACAGGGCCCGCAGGACAATTGTCCAGGCGCGGGCACGGGCTGTAAACATTAACAAGCGACGTTTATCGCCATCGCAACACGCGGCAACTGCAGTAGCTATATAAAAACAATACACGCGCATGTATGTATATATATTTTTTTTTAATATTTTCTTTTCGGCTAGGCTTCGCTTTTCAGTTTTCACTTAAGTCTCCATGCGGCTCCTCGTTATGCGCCTCATTACGTGGAAACGCAAATGTTGCTTGCCAGAAATTATGCAGCAATAACTTTAACTGCCGCGCCGAGCACTTAAAACACATTGAAAATGCCACCTCACACACACACACACACAGAGACAGAGACAGAGACAGAGCGAGTGGGAGTGGGAGGGCAACACACACACTCACACCCAGGCACGTGCACTGATCCTTTAAGCAAGCATTGCGTATACTCGATTTTTATTGTTTGTCATTCGTTTTGGTTCTCTCGCTCTCCCTCTCTCCCCTTCTCTGCCTCCCCAGTTAGCCGTAAAACTCAGGCAACAAATATGAAAAAGAAAAGCCCTGCAGCATATAGCATAGGGGGTGGCTTGGGAAATCCTCAAATTGGGCTGACATTGCAGCACGAAATCTCGGCATTTCTGCCTTACCCACTTAGATGAAATTAGCTTTGCTCTCCCTCTCTCTACCCTATCCTGCCTCTCTGTCTGACTTGTTTATTTCGTCTGTATTTTACTTGCGCTTCGCCGATTGTGTACTTTATGGTTATCAATTCGCTTATCAAATGGCGCAATCGGCTAAGTTCTTTCGATTGTGACTACACGTACATTATTATCTTTCAAATGCGACATCATATGCATATATGTACTTCGTCTACGCAATTATCCATGCTCTGCGTTTGCTTCGTTTCCCAACTCCTCGCCCTTCCTTCGTTCCCTCCTGCCACACCCCCTGGAAAATGCTTTCAACTGTAGCCAAGTTATCCACTTTGTGGCAACGAGCAAAGTTTCGACTAATGAAAACTTTAAAAATGCATATAGCTTAAGAGCTGCATAACGCACATGCACACACGCACACACGCACACATGCACACTCACCCACACAGGCACACATTTTGTGGCAAGGAGGAAATGCTTGACAGGAATTTGAGTAAAGCTCAAAAATCCTTGGCAGGAATTTAATAAACAAAAACCTAAAATGGCCGTAAAGCAAATGCACACACTCACACGCACGCACACACACACACACACACCTAAGAGCGTGCGGAGTGGGTGTATTTGCTTGACTTTGCTCGAACTATGAGTTGGAAAAATTGAATCCAATTGCATAAACATTTGCTTTCCCCCCCATAGGGCGGACAGAGCGGATACGAAACGAATCAAATGGCTGGCAATGGCAGCTCACAGCTCATGGATCTGACATAACTGACATTTTCTAAGCCGTTAAGCTGCTGAGAATGCCTTTGCCAATGAACTTGACTTTTGTTACCAACCCAGCACGCCCTAGATTTACTCCCATTCTGCGGCAAACTTAATATTCATGATTTATTTGCCTTTACTTACGCGCCGCGCCCAGCATTGTTCGGGGTCATCAAGTGCTCAAGACCGACTCGACGGTCTGTAATAACATTTTAAATACATTTAATGCTCGTAAATATTCCACCTGCTTCTCTGTTCTACTTGTTGTTGTTGTTGTTGTTGGTTTATTTGTGCTGTCAACGTCCCTTAAATAATTTATCATTAATCATTTTCGCGGCCAGGACATGACCAGGACACTGACGCTGCTGCGCTGCGCTTCATTTTACTTTGTTTTATTTTTTCCCCCTCATTTCGACATAATTCCGCCATTTATACAGTGTTTTTTCTGTCTCTCTCCCTTTTTTTGTTGTTTTTATTGCGCTTCGCTGTTGCCTTTTAATGCATTTTAAATCGTGTACATTGACCAATTGTCAAGATCTGAATTAATGAGCATCTTCTTGATTGATGAATTTTGCAAGCCAGATTTTCTCTTTTACGCTTTCTTCTATTTGCAGCCTATTTAAAATTCATTTGCGAAAATGCAGCGAAAACATTAATCACAATGCGAGATAAGCTGCAAAGTCAAGTTACACTCATTATGACACAATATCGCAGAGAGAGAGTATCTGATTGTGAGCGCACAAGACACGAGCACCATGAGTTGTGCCCCTACACTAGCCGAACTGCTCGCACTTCCTAAGGCGACATGCTGAGAGAGTGCAACATAACTAGGCGTGAGACTGTATGAGTGTTCGTCTATTTTACAATTACGAACAACGGCGCAGTCGGTCTCAGTGTGCGCACGAGTTGTGCTGCTCACACTGCCGAAGGCGACATGCTGAGAGAGCGCACCATAACTAGGCGAGAGACTAGTGAGAGCAGCACTGATCGCTAGAGCCAACGCGCACGTTGATTGGCTGCACATTTCGTTGAGAGAGCGCCTTCACATACGAAGGCAAGAACAGCCAAGCATGTGTGTTCGTGGGTGAAGTGTAGTGTCTCACTCTTGTGCGCAGTGTCAGTCGTAGCTAAGCCTTCAATTAATGCGCATGTGGCGCAGCGAAATAACTTTACTTAACTACAGAAAAAACATATTGTACTCTATTTCTAGAAGAATACTATGCTACGAAATCAGCTTAGTATAATAACACTCACCTTCTATACTTGTCAGGCGGCCTAGAGCAAGCTCTATCAATCAATTGGCAAAGGCACATTCCTCGTCATTAGGCATGCATGTAATCCCTAGGTCTCCAAAACTAATTAACACAACATTTGAATGCCCCCGAGCTATTATCGAAATGCCAATGCTGAACTTCCTTCCGCCTGCTGTTCGACCGACTAATACATGCTCTGTCGCCTGCGGCATTGCTAATTTTTGTCTAATTTGCAATGCACCTGGTCACAAAAATAAATTGAGTATCCGTGTGGGATGTGCCCAAGCCATCATCATCATCATCACATCCCTGGCACACAATCTGCCCTCTCATATAAGCAATTAAAAATCCTTTTGCTAACATAAAAATACCATTAAATCTAGGCCGATTATCCTTGTGGGCTTTGTTGGCACGCCAAGAGTGCACATGTGTGTCTGTGTGTGTGTCTGTGTGTATGCTAAAATATCCGGCACAGCCCGAGTGTGTTTGTGTGTGTGTGTGTGTGAGTAGATGCTTAGATAACGAGTGGAGCGAAGCCACTAATACACCCAGGGCCATCAACATATTTCAGTTGTGGTCACCATGTTGTTGTCATTGTTGTTGTTATTGCAGTTGTTGTTGTTGTTGTTGTTATTGCCTCAATAGGCAATTGCATTTTTTACATGAGTTCCAAGTTCCAAGGCGTTGCCTCCTCTTACGACCATAATGATTATTTCGAGGATTATAGCCCAGTTCTTTTCCCAGTTTGTGCGCTTTACTTATGTTTATTGGCAATGTTAATATTTGTTCGCTTGCCATTGTTTATCTGCCATGTTATACGCACACAAGCGAGCGCACACATATGTTGCTTGTTCTTTCGCACACACACACACACACTCGCATTTAGTTTTATTGAGACTGGATTTTTGGGCTTGTGAGCCCAAAGTATTAAAGCCATGTTTTGTGGCTGCTTGTGTGTGCAACAACAGGAGCACGAGCAGCAGTAGCAGCAGCTGTTTTTGGATTTAACCTAAGCCTTGGCATTTTCCGCAGGCGTTGCAAAGTCTCTGATGAAATTGAAATATTGTCAATTGCTGCTTGTTCGAAGGCTGCCCCGCCTCAGCCTGCCCCTGCTACACGATTTTGTACTTGCTTTTTTGAAAAACAAATCATCGGTTTGATTGTATGATATTTATCTGCATATATATGTGTGTGTGTGTGTACGTCCTCACATGGCTTGTAAATATCACATCATTTAGTTAGAATGAACGCCCTTAGGATATCAGATATTAGGCAAATATTATGTTCGTATACAATGATATCGTCTCCTCCGTAGATATGACATGACAAATTTTCTGAAACATTGAGAATTCATGAGTATGCACATACAATGATAATTGCAAATATACATACATATTAACTTAGTTAAATAACTGCAAGTCATAGCTGGCGCCTCTTTTATACATTTTTTCCAATTAGAGATTTCGGTGCTCTGCTTTCCTTATCCTCAGTCATAAATTTGTGAAGAAATATCAGATTTCAGTTTCGGCCGATTGGCTATTGTTGAATTGCCAACACTCGCGCAGTACTATTATATGTAAATCAGTTTGTGGCCATCTGAAATGCGGCGCTCGCTTAGCTGTTGCAACGCAATTGCGGCATAATTACAATTTCAGTTCGCGTTGGCTGCAGTGCCATTTATGCGGACATGTGTCTGTGTGTGTATGAGTGTGTGTGTGTACACGTATGTAGCCACAATTTTCTTTGCTATTTCATTAAACTGCTCTTTGGTTTGCCAACACGCCACAACCACACACACACACACAGACACACACACACGCTGGCACATAGAGAGCAGCGAATTCCACTTGCCACACATACAGCATACTATAGTATGCCACATTTCGCTGCAGTTGCAGACAGCAAACTATTAAAGGCCACTTCAAAACGTAACCGCAGGCGGTCCAACGCTCCAGAACCTCTGTCTGACTGCAAAATCCAGTCTGACTCTCTGTCTGTCTGTTTTTGGTATGACTGAGTGTGTGTGTGTGTCGGCCCGGTCAGGCTGATTGCTACGTGCAGGGTATACGAGTACTCTGCGCTCAGACACACACACATACGTCTGCATACGTGTATGGCACACCTGCTCCAGCGGCAGAGTCACAGACAGAGTCGCAGTCACAGCCACAGTCGCAGCCGCAGTCACAGTCGGAGATGGAGATGGAGACAGAAACAATGGTCGGTTGTGCGGCGACCTACGTAATTTAATGTTTTATTTGCTGCACAGTTGGCCGCGCTGGCGTATACGTAATAACAGTCGGCACACGTCGAGCACGCGATGCCAACGTGCTGCGGCCTTCTAACCCGATGACGTTAACAACGCCAGAGCACAAGTTCGCCCCAAACAGAGCTGAGCACGTGATTTAGCAAGATGATGCAGTTTCTTTCTTAGTGTCGACAAGAAATCTCGAAAGCAGTTCCTGAATAAAAGCACTTTAGTAAGATACTAGAATTAGAGTATACAAAATGTTATTAGGCTTGCAGTCTCTAAAATATATAATAATTTAGTTCATTGTCACTTACCACAACTATTTATACACAACTTACTTAATTTCTTGTAATTTTCTTCTCTACTTTTCTTTTTTTTCTCGTGCTTATTAGCGATCGTCCTTTCGTCTGCAAGCGCTGCACTTTTTATATCGATAACAAGGTGTTTTTAATTATTTTCATTCTTTACTTATCGATAACAAATCACTTTAATTTATTGCTACGATATTTTCATTCAAATATATATTAAAATATTTCAAACAAACTCAATAAATACCCAAATATTTGTTGAATGAATTTTCACTATTCAAAGCACAAACTGAAGGCGTTTTGTTTGTTATATCACTCGATTGCCGTGACATTTACCCGTTACTGTCACGCGATCATCACCGTTTGCATTTTGGCCATAGTAGCAGCACAGACAAAAGTCAAAGTTCAAATTGGAGTTTTGTCGTCATCGTTGCTCAAAGTGTTTCCACACTCCGCCCCGTATGCAATTAGTGTAATTAGTGCTACGTTGTTGCTAATAGTATTGTTATTGTTGCTGTTGTTGTTGCCTTCGGCATAGAATAACATGCAAAGCCATTTTCATGTTACACATGCAAAAGTATTAAGCCGCCCAACGAACACAACGAACGCCGACGCAATCAGCCGTTCATTTATTTTGTTTCTGTTTCTGTTTCAGTTGCTGCTTTTGTTTCTGTTTTACTTATTTTTGTTGTTCGTGTTGTTGTTGTTGTTGTCGGTGCGTGTTCACGTTAGCGTTATTGTTGGCTGTTCTTGTTGTCGCTGTTGTCGCTTGTTATTGTTGATTTAAGTCATGACATCGAATCACTGCCATATCGCTGAGACCTGCCTCCTCATTGACCCAGTCGAAAATTTGGCGCATTCCATACTTAAATGTACATACGATATAGATATAAGCAAATACATGCATATAACACACAATCGGCATATATAATTGGCATATTATTTGCCAGCTGACTACGTAATGAAAATGTTTTGCATACTTCTAATTATTTGCAATGTGAAATTGAAACATCAATTTGAAAATGTATGAACAATTTGAAACATCTTTGAGGGATTTCGATTTGGATAACGTACTTCTTTATCCTTATAAAGGTCTTTGCAAACTGCATTACAGCACATTTAACGGTTTCTTGCCATCAGATCTAATTAGCGGAAGCACAAAAGCGGCTTCTGAAATGGCAATGAGGCAAATGGGATCCAATGGGATGCAATGCGATGAGCCTTGCCCGCATCTAAGCGCATTAGGTATGCGTCTCGTGCGCCAATTAAGTTGAGTCAGAGTTTCAGCTTCGCCTTTGAGTTTCAGCTTGAGGTTGAGCTCCTTGCCTTGCCTGCCAGCTACTTCGTGGTTAGCTCCGCATTTTTTCCATCAAGCCGCTTACAAAGCAATTAACCTTTAAGCTTAGCGTTTGCACATCTCTTAATCAGTTTGCAGAAGTCACCTGCGTTGGGCCAATATAACGAAGCGTGTGTAAACTGAAATAACAACGGTTTAAGGTTTTTTTCTTGTTAAATGACAACATAATAAGCTCACCTGATGACCATTTCTAGATGGCATTGTATGCCAGATATAAATATATTGATATAAATACTAAAGTGAGATTTGAAGTCAATCAAATCAAATTTTAATAAAAATCAATCTGACCACGCACACAGAAAAGACCGAGTTTGATCTGCCAGATTTAATTTTGTATATATAAAGTTTCCTCAGTCGTTTCTCAGTTGCCGGCAATCAAATGAAATCCGTAAGCCTAGCAACATAAAGCTGGTCAATTTTGTTGCAATTCGAAGAGCTCAATTTTGTCTGTCCATCCAATTCGATAGCCAAACTTCTAAATGTCATGGCAGTTAACTCCTCTTATTCCTCAGTGCTCAGACAGTTTTCCCTTTGACTGTTTAAGCAAAAATCAATTGCAATTAGTAAATTCGACAATTAAAACATTTGGGTAGATCCGGGAAACCAGAAAAAACCAGAAGCCTTTGGGCTGATTGTGAAAATTACTTTGGCTTAGCAACGACGAAACAATTTGATAAATATATCAATGTTTTACCTGATGATTGAACGGCTAAGCTGCAGATAGTTAAGAATGTTTTAAAGCCAATGTCTGAGTTGAATATTAAGCAAATAATTAGTAAAATAGTAAGGAAAAAATTATACTTGCCATTTAATTTATGTTTGTGATGGGAAATACCGATGCTTTTAGAAATGAGAAATCAATACGATCATGTGATCACAGTGATATTTGCAAATATTTTAATAAATGACTAGCGAAAATCACAAGTTTTTCATTAGTCCATCACTAATTGCGTTCATTAGCTTATTCCCTGTTTCGCGGCTTTACAGAAAAATAGGTTTGATAAAATCATTAAAATAGCGTGAAATATTCAATAATAGTAAAACCTATCAAGCCTATATTTAAATCACAGTCTATAGTTGGTAATTTCTATGAATAACTTTAATTATTATAATATTATCAAACAGATCAAAGAAGACATAAGAAAAGTGCAAAGAAAAAAAACGATAAGTAGTCAGCTGTGCTGCGAGACACTCAAATGCCTTTCTATGCAATAGAAATGATTTAAAATAATTTGTTTAATGTGTAATAAATTATTTTGTAGGAATGTGTGATATTAACGGCGGGTTCGTCGATCTATATGACAGCGATGACGATAGCATTGCATCTTTCGCCACTGCCGCATGCTCTGAAGAATCCAAGGGAATAAAATGCTCGGAACTGTTGCCACATGAGGTTTCATCGTTGGAAGAGAAACTGCAACGCATTGTGGTCATTCAACAAACGGATCAGTCATACCATATGGGAATCAATGATATACGGGATCAGGCCATTATTTCAGTACTGGTGGAACCAAGTTTTTACGGACGACATTGCAATAAGAATGTAATTATTATTGCCACTTCAAACAATACGTATGTGTTTGATCTCAAGGCACTGGGTGGTATTTTCCCAGAGCTATCTCGTCTACTCAATGCAGAATATCCCAAAAAAATAATGCACTATAGTCATCGGGTATGCGATCAACTCTATCATCAGCACAAACTAAATGTAAATGGAATATGTGATACATTTGTGGCACTATGTGTAGCTCGACAAGATCGTAGTATTATATCGTTAAGAGAAGCCATATCACATATGTTTAATATACCGATTACTGAGCTCACATGTCAAGAAATCGATGACGTAAGTATCATGAATAAAGTAATGTTGTCGTCTTTAAGATTTACCTTTTCTTTGCAGATTACTGAATCAAAACGTAATTTTACTGCTCGACCTCTATCTAGAGGGCAGCTGCAGTACTTGGCCAAGATTGCTATATTACAGCAAAAACTTCACGATAGACTTATATATGAAAACATATGTATAGGCTTACAGGAAATGTCTTCAAAGTTCAGTTGTCAGTTTAACAAAAATAAGAATTCAGACCAAGTAGCTCTTAATATGAATACAGGTAGCAGTTCTGGATTCGAGTGCATAAATCCATATTATGAAATATCATCGATAGATGACTAGCTTATAACCGAAAGTTAATTAGATTCCTATTATTTATATTACGTATATAACATTCCATGGCATGAACCTTCTTGTTGATGCATTTAAAGCTCTATATGAACTCATACATCTGTATATCGACGTTGCAGAAAAGTTCCTTGCATGATAATTTGTATTATGTATACAAGTCTACATCAAATCTAAAATCTGTAGACATGAGAAACTAAATGTCCTACTGCAAAAAGCATGTTAATTTGAAACATTAAGCTTTATTTGCTTTTCTAAAGAAATACTTTTTATACCTCTCGACCATTGAAAATGCTAAAAAGGTATAATAACATATTTTTGACTTAATCGTTTTTTTTTTTTTATAAATAAACGATATCATTTTGATTCTGGATCTACGGAGTAAGGACTTCGCCATCTCGTCTGGATTTCGACTTAACCTCAGAAAACTTAAATTCCTTTAAAAGTCCCCTAGTATAGGGGACTTAGCCAAATCTTGGATATAATTGAATATTGTAACACATGTATGCAATTCCAGCTTGTCATTTTATCAGTTGTCAAAAACCTATATAAATAAATAAGAAATAAATCTTGTACTTATTTCATGATATAAAAACAAAGTCTAGTTGCCATGGGCACTGCTTCTCTTGTTTTGAATTGTCCAGCTGGTACCTTACAAAAGCCGATTGCTATGACTTTTATAGCATTTTGCGTGTTGCTGAGATGCAACAAGTAGAAACTTAATTAGAGGTAGTACATTAACTTTAGGAAATCTAACGCACCTTATTTTGCATAAAACTTACATATACTTAAACAAAGCAGATTTTATTTAAATTTATTGTTTATTTTGAGTATCAATGAATTTATTCATCGATTGTTCCATACATCGGTTGAACCCGCAAACAATGGTATCGATAACATGCAAATAATAAGATACGTTTTCAACGAAACCTTTTCATCACTATATGGAACAACTGCGACCGGTCCGCACGTGTAGTTGAACTCTAATTACAATTTATTAATTAAGTTTTAGCTTAATAAAAAGCTCCAGCTTGCATTTAATTACATAGAAATGGTAAGAAATGAAAATAACTGTTAAAGTTTCAAAATACCGCCTACTAAGAAATGATTTTAAGATGAGCTTCTCGAAGCTTCCACAAACACTGATAACTCGCAGTGCCGGGCTGTTGTGTAACTCTTAAGCAGCATAAAGAGCGCATCAATAGTGGAAGCAACATCAATTAAATAATTGTTTTTTTTTCAATCATTTTATATTATGTTTAGGCCGCCGCTATTAAGAGAATCATCCCCATGCTGGACCGCATCCTGGTGCAACGAGCTGAAGCTCTTACCACGACGAAAGGTGGCATCGTCCTACCTGAAAAATCCGTAGGCAAAGTTCTCGAGGGCACGGTTGTCGCCGTCGGCCCCGGTGCACGCAATGCTGTAAGTATTTCATAATTTTGAAAGATAATTACAAATTTATTTATATGTATTGTTCCTTCAGACCAACGGCAGTCATGTTCCAATTGGTGTAAAGGAGGGAGATCGTGTTCTGCTTCCCGAATTCGGTGGTACCAAGGTCCAATTGGACGAGAAAAAGGAATTGTTCCTTTTCCGCGAGTCGGATATCCTGGCTAAATTAGAATAGACGCCAGCCATTAAAATTCTATGAATTCTATGTTTTCTTTTAGTACGTAACCCCCTAAAATAAAAGTTTAATGCAATGTTTTTGTTTGCATCACAGAAAAATAAATGGAATCTTCAATTAATGTATAAACTATATTTTGTACAAGGTATGAAAAACTGTTAAACTAATCTAGCTTCAAATTGCTCAGTCCGTAAACCTGATTAAAGGCCGATCTTTGTTTAATGTCAGGCAAGCCCTCCACTGCAGCACGTTCCCGAGAAATATTTACCAACGCCTCGAAAGACCGTGGCTCCCAAATGGCTAAATCTGATAGCATTTTCCTAAACAAAAGAAGTTTAGTTATTAAATTACAGTTAAAAAAATCAATTGTATAAAAACTGACTTGTTCAACAAAATATCGGAGCGCGCAAGGCCTTCCTTAAATGTATCCAGAGCGACTCCATACTGTTGGCAGCCGGCTTCAACTCGTGTTGTCCAGAGTTGAGCCATGTCCAGTTTCTTGAGCTTACGGCCCGTCGTTGCGTAGGCGAGGGCTCGATTAACGCTGCGTATGGCCATGGAATAAACATTGCGGGGACGACTACGGTAATGCTGGAAGAATTGAGACATATTAAGAAAATATATTTGACTTAATGTTTTAACAACTTACCGCAGCGAGTTTAAAAACTCGCCTTTTACGCCAAAACTCGTCAGGACCGCGTGCACGAACCATCAATGGGATGTTTAAGAACACCATGACAAGGCCTTTGTGTCAAATCAAGCAACAATTTCAACAATATTTAACTAAAAATCTTGCAATTTACATAACCTGCATGGACAAATTAATCGGGCTCCGTGTCGTGAATGAACAGCTGATTATCGATGCTTTTCGCATTGAAAGTAAAACTATCGATACCTGTAAATCAATTACAAGAGTCTAGACAGATTTCTTTAATGACAGTGATATTTTCTGACGTCACAATATACAATGATTAATATATAATACACTAAATTATAATAATTCGCACTTCTAGTTTTAATTTCCACAATTTCGGCTCTTAAATTAGCAATTATTTAACAATGTCCATAAATACCAAGTACTGGAGAATGAGCTGAACAGCGCGCGAAAATCATTTCCAAACGTAACCTTACTCATTTGATTACTCTGATTGCCGGTTTTCGCTGTTTATTTACAATTTCACACAAATGCTTAAAATTAGATAAATTTAAATGTACTCTTTGCCAAATATCGCACAAAAATTTTGTGATTGAGTTGTAATGTGTGCAAACAATCATACAACCACAACACATCCCGCCGCACATGCCATGCTTTGCTCCGAAGGACGCGTAAGTTTGTACTGCTTTCTGGCCACGGCAGGCTTAGTCCTGCTGCCGTCCGTGCCACAGATCTATTATGGAATCGTGCCAAATGCCTGGGGCGCCGTCCTGTGGGGCCCGCTGCTATATTATGTACTTATTAACCTGATAATACGTTTTGTGCTAAGGGACACCGACTATCAAGTAAGTAGGGAATGACTCATTCTAGCCAAAGAGACCCATCTAATCTTATACTCAACTTGTTTATCTTTCAGGTTGCTATACGTGCTTCTTTTCTGGGATTTATTCAGGCTGTGAGTGTGCTAGTCATTTGTTTTGCGCCCACGCCATGGAAACAATTTGGTGTTTATGGTAGCTTCATGGCCTTCTTCCACTATTCAGAGTATCTAGTAATTGCTTGGGCCAATCCACGCACCCTATCACTAGACTCATTTATGCTAAACCACTCGGTGCATTATGGCCTTGCCGCAGCAGCTAGCTGGGTGGAATTTCTACTAGAATTCGAATTTCTGCCCGAGTTCAAAGGCTACGGTAACATTTGGATGCTGGGCGTAGCCCTATGTTCTTTCGGTGAAGTGATACGCAAAGTGGCAATTATTACGGCAGGTCGCAGCTTTACACATTTGGTAAGTCATGCAAAGTCGATGATATATATATATTGATTGCAAACAAATCATTGCCATTTGTTTCCATGCTATTGCAGGTACAGGATGAGAGGCATGCGGAGCACAAACTCATAACCAACGGCATTTACGCTTACAGTCGGCATCCTTCGTATGTGGGCTGGTTCTATTGGTCAATTGGCACACAGATAATACTAATGAATCCGCTGTGCATTTGCATTTATACACTAGTCAGTTGGTTATTCTTTCACGATCGCATCTATGTCGAGGAATACTCTTTGCTCAATTTCTTTCAATCCGACTATGTGCGCTACCAGAAGCGTGTGCCAACGGGCCTGCCCTTTATCAAAGGGTATCTGATTGAATAGCTAAAATGCCACTGGCAGAGTACGGGATCAAAAATGTCATCAACACAAAACCAAACAACAGTCTAAAAGATTCAAAATTCAACTACTTATACAAATTTCAATTGTTATCTCCAAAGTATTCATACAACGAAATAAATATAGAGAAGCGTCGCAACGTCGCATTTTGAGTTCAATTCCAAATTTCAAAAGACTACCGCACTTAGTAAATAATATTCTTTTATAGAGCAATTAAACAGATTCTTTGTCTAAGTTAAGATATAGTTAATATATCATTTAGTTGCTACATCAACTAATCCAGTCATATATTTCTTATATTTACTAGTAAACATGGTGCGTCTCTGTAATCGCAACAATCTAATCTGGCTGACTCACTATTGACCAGATCACTATATATTATATTACATATGTGTATAAATTAAAAGAAAACGGTTTCATCTATAAGTAATTATGTTTTTGCTAACAAGTATATTTAGAAATTTTAGCTTGGGTTATCTCCGGGTCACAAAACTATCAATTTTAAAAAATGCAAACTCATCTCTTTAAGGTGTATGTGTTTTGTTTTTTTATTATCAATTTAAATTCGAATATTGCTCTAACTTTGTATATAGACCACATGGTTCATTTCCGTTCGTATGTCTGTGTGTGTGTGTGTGGATTATATGTACAAATAACCAATATTAACAAAATTGTCTTAGACACTCTTTGAACTTAATTGCTGCGAATACAAATCTATTTGCGCAATGACTCTCGGTGTACTCTGCGTGGGTGTGTGGATGTGTGTGTGTGTGTGTGCTGTGTCTGTGTTTCGGTATGTGTTTGCATGTGTGGGTGTATTCCCAGCTGGTTACAATAATTATTCGACAAATTCCGGCGCTCCAGAATATGTACAACCGGAATTCCTGATGATATGACCAGCCGCATAATTGCCACTGCGTATGCACACGTCCAGCGACTTGTCCTGCACAAATTGCGCTAGGAAACCGCCAACGAATGCATCCCCAGCGCCATTTGTATCCACAATTTCATGCTTCTCCAAACTTCTAACTGGAAACTCCTGCACGGAATCATGCTGTATTAACAGCACCGGGTGACGACCCTGCGTGAGTATCGCAATACGTGGCCGTTCCGGATTCTTTTTCTCTAATCCAATCAGACGTTTGCCAATCTCACGCAGATCCTCGTCAGCAGGCCAACCTTGGGCGGTTGCAAATGCTTGCGCCTCCGACTCGTTGCCAAAGATGATGTCAACGTAAGGCATAGCTTCCAGAAGCGGTGTCATGAAGAATTGCGATATGAATGGTGCGCTGAGGTTCATTAGGAACGGTCGCTTATTCGCATGGGCGGTGGCTGCCACAAGCATTATGCTGGGCGGACTAACGGTCAGGAAGAAACCCTATGAAAATTAAAGAAGAATCATCTTAAAATTGAACTCATTTTATGAATATATATAGAGCTACTTACTGATATATAATAGTAGAGGGCATTCTCAATGAGAGCTTTATTCACCGGCTGCTCCAAATGATCAATGGTGAAATTGTTGGCTGCAGCCAGATTGGCGCACAGGGAACGATGTGTGTCGGTTATAAGAACAGCACAGGTGCCAGTGGGCGTATCGTCGCTGACTTGATAATGCACATCGACGCCGGCTGAACGAGCCTTCTCCCTCAGTTTATCCGCATAATCATCCTTACCAACACAACCGAAGAAGACAGCCACATTCGGTTGTCCCAGCATCCATTGAGCAATGCGCAATGAGTTCTGCACCGAGCCGCCAGCTAGGAATTCCGCCTGGAAACCATCGACCAACTCACGATAGATGGGCATATGACGTTCCTCGGCCAGAATGGCATCATCCTCTTTCATATCATATTTCTTCAGGAAATCCAGTGGTACCGTTGCCGAAATATCCAGTAGAGGATTACCGCAACCGACCAGGATGCCTGTCCTGTAATGAATACATTAGTTAATATCGAAAACTTGAGCATGTCCAATTCCCCCATATGTAATCTAAAACAAAACCTTAGTTTTTTCGAGCAGCTACAGTCGCACATGTTTTCCACTCGAGAGTTTGAGCTGAAATTAGCAATTGAAGCAGCCGACAAAAGCGGCAAATAGTTATCAGAGACCGTATCAGTTGTTGTCGATGAACCGCAGCGATAGCCCCCAAATATAGTGCGATATAGTGCTGGCCATAATGTAGTTATATAGGGTGCTACCCTCTGAAATTTCAACGATACTTTTTCTATTCGCATGACAGTGCATGGCCTGCTTTATAAAAAAAAATGGGTAACTTTCTGCTAAAGGTAGCGAGAGGCACCTTGTATTATTATACATTTTGCCAAAGATATCGCATAGCGCGTATCGATAGAATTTTGTAAAGCTTTGAAAATTATAGATTTGGTAAATATTATATTGTTGTAAATTAATAAAACGAAAAATAAATAGTTATATAAGAATCCCGATTAATTTGTTAGCCACAATCGATTCTAATAATCTTAAGGGAAAGCAGGCACACATTTTATGGTTCCCAGTGTGTTTTTATCACTTGTTTACGCAGCTCTGTAGTATTTGTTAACAAGAATTTAATTATCAAAATAGAACATATGTATGTACATTATCTATATATAGTATATATAGTAATTTGGAAGTTCATTCAAGTCCCGACCAGCTGCCAAACGGATTAGCAAAACACATAACAAAATTCATAGTAGATAACATTATTTGAAGCATGCCGTGCACGCCCACGATTTTCACAAGTCACTGTAAATTTCGGCAGATTAGATTCATGAACAACACAAGCACGTGGTGCCAGTTGTAGTCAATTTTTAAACTACGACCCCATCGGCGGGGTGGTACAGTGGGACGGAGGCTGAAACGGCCAGACATCTAAACTTACTTCAGCTTGCTTGTCATTGTTGTTGTCGTTGTGATTATTTTACTGGCTGCTTATGTAAACATAAGCACGTTATTGCACCGTGAAGCTGAAGTCTACAATTGACTTTATATCACTCTATAACCTATGACTTAGTTAAATTACACCTATTATGATCTATTTTTAGCGTATTTCCCTAATTGTTGGAGCTACTTTGCTCCTTAGATTTTGGGCGCAAAATGACTGCGATATCAACAGCTAAAATGTACTAAAATACGCCCACGATTTATTTGCATTCCGATAGTATTATCTTTAATATATATGTAGAACTAAAATAGCTGAAAAGCATAAAAACAAATCTAATATTTCTGAAAAATATAAAATAAACATGACTTTATTATAAAAACTTTACTTTTAAATAGAAAATAGTTTTAAATAATTCCTTTATTATTTAATATTTAACGTCTTTGAACGTGTATTGTAGCAGACAGCTCTTGCCTGGGTGCCTGTTATCGAACTATCAAAGAATCGAAAATAACATGAAGTTGGCTGCAACACGGCTTGGTTCTCTTTCTTTCCGGTTGTCAAAAAGGTACGAAAGTGTTTTATTTTTGTGCAGAAGCCGCTTCGAATATAATTCGTAAATATGTGAGCGATCATAACTAATATTGGTTTTATTATTATTATTTACAGTGTAGCGCAACCTCAAGTACACAAACATGGCCGAAGTTGATGTGTAAGTTTAGAAAACATAAATTCTAATTGAAAAAAACTGTTCCGGCTATTATTTTGTTGATGAAATTAATTGGTCCGTGTTTATGAATTTAAATTGATTAAAAATCTTCCAATTACTGAATAAAATGTATAGAATAAGCTTCTATGCACGATATATGTGATGATTGTTCGCGAATAACCGTTTTTTTTTATTTATTTTTCGCCCCGCTAGTGATGTGCCCTCTGCTGCGCCCGTTCTTGGCGGTGCCATGGACATAAACACCGCGCTGCAGGAAGTGCTGAAGAAGTCACTGATCGCCGATGGACTCGTCCATGGCATTCACCAGGCCTGCAAGGCTTTGGACAAGTAAGCAACAATAAGAATAACGTTTACACGATGAAGTGAACTTGGCGGTAACTTCATTGTGTAAACTCAGAAATCTCATCTTACGCTGATGAAATTAATTGGTCCGTGTTTATGAATTTTACATTGATTAACAAATTTCCAATTACTGAGTTAATTTCATTTAAAAAAGGATGCGAGTAAGTTGTAGAAAAATATATGATTAATTTTACTTTAATTTCTTTAGGCGTCAGGCTGTCCTCTGCATTTTGGCCGAATCTTTCGATGAGCCCAACTACAAGAAGCTGGTCACTGCCCTGTGCAACGAACATCAGATTCCCCTGATCCGCGTTGATTCGCACAAGAAACTGGGTGAATGGTCTGGCCTGTGCAAGATCGACAAGGAGGGTAAGCCCCGTAAGGTGTGCGGTTGCTCTGTTGTCGTCATCAAGGACTTCGGTGAGGAAACGCCCGCTTTGGATGTGGTTAAGGACCATCTCAGACAGAACAGTTAAACACTGATTCCGTCTGTTGAATGAGAGACTACGTGGCAGATTTTTATTGCTTAATTAATAAAAATACATTAAAAAATCCACTGAAATAACGTAAGATATAACGAATCGTGTTAGATTTTTGGAATGTTCTCTTTATTGAAAATAACACGGCAAAGTGAAAATATGTTTGTTCAAAAATTAGATTGCTTTGCAAGCATCCTTGTGCATCGGCCAATCTTTGAGTTGGCATTCCCTGTAAGGATTGTGTGAAAAATATGTATTTTCCAGCATTAAGTACGATACTTGCCTGGAACAATAATGTACTCTCTTGCATTTGGCGCACTTCTTTTTGGCCGGCTCTTTGCAGATGCCACACGTGTGCTCGTGTCCTCCACCAGCAGAATCTGTCTTCTTTTGTGGTTTCTGCACTTCATTATCTGCCATGTTCTGCTCCAGTTCACATAGGACTTCCGTACCATATGCATTACTTAGTTTGGTGGCCAACGCGCAAATCTCTTCTTTGTTATTGTTAAGGAATATACTATCTTGGCTCTGAGCAACCTGATAGAAGCCACCATCACGCTCCACTTCCTTGATGAGCTCCTTCTGTATCTGTGGCAAATCCTCTAGCAGCAGATTTTGGCTCTTGCTTGACGTGGATGAACCGGTTATTGTCATGCGACTTATGAACTGCTTCAGGTCGATAAGCACAGGCAGCTGATCCAGTAGGGTTTCATGCATTAGTCCCAGTAGCTGAAACAAAATTATATTATATAGAAATGTCTCAAAGACATACGATTTATGCGTACCTTGGCGAGCTGCTT
Organism: Zaprionus tsacasi; assembly: GCA_018904105.1. NCBI lineage: Eukaryota > Metazoa > Arthropoda > Insecta > Diptera > Drosophilidae > Zaprionus > Zaprionus tsacasi. Next base: position 1,557,288 of record JAEIFR010000122.1, read on the forward strand.
GCAACGTGCCTCATTAAGTGGATAATGGTCGATTTGCAGCGGAGAAAGGATCAGCTGGCGAAGACAGAACCAGGCTTGGGCTTCAGTCTTAAGCACTTTTGCTGGATCCTCCACGGCAGTCCACTTCTCATCGATGAACTTTTGCAATCCCTTGCTGGTCTTGCGCTGCCATGGCCGGAAGCAGAGCACATCTACCATGAGCCATGGTATATCATGGGTGACCAGAAGTCGACGTGCTGCACCCAAATTGAACAGCGACACATTTTCCGCCAAGTAGTTGAGCAAGGAGACACAACGCAGACCAATCTTATAAATAAGATCTCGCTTCTGACGCTCCAACTCTGTTAGCACAGCCTCATCGACATCCAGCTTGGTCTCATTCTCATGATAGCCCATGCTAACCAGACCAATAACCTGGGCAATGCCCTGGGCACTGTAATCGATAAGATCAAGCACCGAATCCTGCAGTGATTCACAGCCACTGGGATGGTAGAGGCAAAGATCGAGTAATGCCACCACAGCTGCCTCGTGATAGAGCACCGTATAAATCAGGAATGTTGCCTGCGGATTGGGATCTATCTCCAGCAGATGCGGCAGCACACGTGACTTCCAGAGATTCACACAGTACGCCTCGTGGATGAGGATCGATAGCTTGTCGCGCGAAATTAGAAACTCCTTAACCTCCTCCTCACGATTCTCAGCCACCTCGAGTGCCGCCTGCTGGCTCAGCTTAATGATCATCTCGTGCACCTCCAGCCATTTGCTATTGCCAACATCTCGCACCTGGAAACAACGAATACTCTCTACGAACATATAAAGCTCCTCAGGGTACACAAAGTAAACCATTTTATATTTTTAAACTTTTTTTTTCAACGAGATTATGAAAATACTAGAGAAACTTTTCTGTAACTTGACTTGGGAAGGCAGAGAATGATGTGGATAAATGTAAATAAATGAAGCCTCGGTTGTCATAGAAATTCCTTTGGTTGCTAAGTTACTTGTTTCTCGAAAGATAAGGAGGGAATTCGAATTCTAACTGAAACAAGTAAGAAATAATACTTAATAATAGATATAAAAGATCATACAAATCACATTTTGTACATTCAGATTGTATTTTAAAGCACAGTTAACAATTATGTTTTACATTCCCATTCTATAATGTGTTTCTACAACACAATACAATCCCATTTTAATATGTCATTTGTTATTACTAACCTACATAAGTATCTTATGCTTCATCACGTATCAGTTACATATATCATGCCATAAACTTAACTTTACATACATAGAAACGAAATATATAGTCTCCAGAAGAGAAACCTTCTAAACCGTAAACTAATGACTCGTTTGCTTCCTCATTCCGAGAGAGTTTACGTACTTCTTGAGAAAATCCCGTAAACGATTGAAGCGTAATACTGCACACACATGGAGGAATGACTGGACTGGTCTGCTTTTCAATTCCATATACCATCATGGTCTGGTGCGATTAACGGTACAACTTAACCTGCTGCTTGAGCTCGGTATCACTAATGCGATCCTTGAGATTCAGTTCATCTTCCTGCTTACGCAACAATTCAAATATAGCCGCCAACTGTTCGCGCTCAATGCGTCGCTCCTCTTCAATCTGACTGGGCGAAAGATTCTTTTCCATCTTTTGCTGATATTGTTTTGCCTTTAATTGTCCCATTAGATGGGAATAGTTGAGCTTCCCTGGCGCCAATTCGGCATCGCTTTCGCTTAGCGCCTCCTGCTCTTCCTCGTATGCTTCGTCGTCGTCGTCATCATCATCGCCGTTTTCGCTTTGCAAACGCATTCGCATCTCTGCCTGCATCTCGGCATCATCTTCCATGCGTAACTCATCAGCACCGAGTCCCTCATCCTCTAGCTCCTAGTTGGCAGTTCATAAAGGATAATTCATATACTATATATAAATTTATATCTACTTACAGGATCGTCCTTCAAAAAATTGGCAAAATAAAGCGCTATTAAAATGCATAAAAGAAGAGTGGTCAGGGCCACAACATAATATCCTGATGGATCAAACCATATGTCGCCCGATGTCTTAAGCGTTTGTTGCATTTCTAGATATGATTTCGATTCCGTATTTAATTTACGTTTTCTGTTTTGATAACCTCATCCACAACCTCAAAAGGAATGTGACCAGCTTTCAAGCGAAAAAATACTAAACTGTGACAGTACAACTTAAATTTGGTCTCACTGCGAACATTTTCGCCAGGCGAAAATGTTTTCGAACTGAGTACTAGGCTTACTTTCAAATTTAAATCTTATTATTAATAAACAAGAAGAATGAAATGACATTGATAAATTTCAAAAACTGATTAAATCGAGAATTGCTAAATTGCTGAGTAATCTAGCATTTCATTGAGACGCTCAACACATCGGTTTGCACACTATGATGTGACTCACCTGTCTTTTCATACGTTAAAAACTATGATGATACACTATGCTACACTAAATTACATTTTTTGTAAAACCATTCTTGAAAATATCAAAGGTCTTTTCAGAAATAAAACAAAATTCAAAACACAGTCTTTTACATTTTCAATTCATCGCTTTTTTATTTTTTTAATATAAAAATGGCATTTCTTTACTAATATTAAGTTTAAATTACTAATGTAAAGTATGTATGATCGCGGCAATTGAAAAATATATGTGTTGTTGTGTGTTTGTATATATCAAGTGAAAAATATTTATAATGAATATGAAACGTGGTCGTCGTCTGCCAAGCGTATATATAATTCTATATATGAAAGCGTTCAAGTTGACTTATAAATTAATATATATGTATATATATATATATAGTTATAAAGTATATAACCTTTTGTTTTCAATTAAAGCAAATAAAACATTGCATATTTGAAAAAACAAACGTATTTTGTTTTCACTACTTTGCAAAATGTACATCAAAGGAAGAAACAATTAACAAACGATCCAGAATAAAACAATAAGTTACGCATTAGTTAGTCAAACTTATTTCTCGTCTATACAGATGCTACATGTTTTCTCGCTATTATGCAAAAATAAACTATGAAAAGACATTTCATGAGTAGTTTTTCGTTTGTATTCCATTCTCATTTCCTTCGTATTCTCTGCGCGTTTCTTAGTTTCTCATTTTCGTCTCTATCTTTCTCTTCTCATTGCTATTTCGAAGTACAACAGTTTTGATACGCTTTACATTTTATATCTTATTGCTAAGTGTACTTAACATATAAATTTACCAATTTTTGCATTTCTTTTTGTTTATTAATTAGTATTATTTATATATATATATATATATATATATATATATATGTACGAAGCTACTGTTGAGGTTTCATTAATTGTGTGTTCTTCTTCATATAGATGATTTGTTGCACCTTTTGCTGTGTGTATTTTGTATATTAGCGTTCTGTGTACGATAGTGTTCCTCCATACGTACTATATAGATATTTGTCATTTTTATTTAGAATTTGCGTTATTTGAAAACGTAAATGTAACAAGTTTCTTTTTGTTTTGTTTTGTTTGTTGTTTTGTTTTGTTGTTCGCCCTATGCACTGTGCACAAGCCATTAAAGTATTCTCCCTTTGTTGCTTTTCAATACAAGTTATATATATGTAATTCTAGTTTTAAACTATAACTCTTTCATATTTCAAAATATATAATAAACAAAATGTAGTTGTTTGTTGTTTTTATAAATGAGGGCTTCTATGTTGTTTTGCATTTTTCTGTTTTTTTTTTTTTTTTTTTTTTTTTGCGTTTGGTGTTGCGGTTTGAACCACCGTCACATAAGATCGTAGTGTTGTATTTGAGAATAGGCTGCCTTATGACAAGTCTGAAAAGAAAAGGACAACGAATAAATGAGGTTATCTAGCTGTCTCCCTCTCCCGCAAGGATATACTCACAGCTAGGCGCTGCCTCGTAGCGACGCTGTATCTGATCGTATGTGAACTTAACAAAGGCATCGTATTGCTCAGCCAATTTGGTGGTTAGCACAGACTCGTAACGCTCGCGTAGCTGATCTTCACGCTCCTTGATCATGCCCTCGCATATGAGTTGCACCTGTTTAAATGTGAACAGCGCCTTGTCTCCGTGATGACGCATCAGATGACTCGGTGGGCTGTCCGGGCGATGTGGACTCTCGGGTCCCATTTCGGAACCACTTGACTCCGAGTCTTGCATGCGTTCCAGCGAGGACGATGTGATAGGCAACTGTTTGCGTTTGTGCAGTCTTTTGATTTCATTGCACAAGTTCTCAGCCATTTTATCTAAGGAGCGAGAGAGAGTGAGAGATCAGAGATATAAATACTGTGGCAGATGCTATGCTATAATCATTAATCATTATGACTCACCTGGCGACATCTTTGCCAATGCAGATTCTGAGAAAGGACTGAGCTCAGCACTTTCTTTGGCATAACGATTGCTGGGTCCCGTAGAGCTGGAACTCGCTCCTGCGGAACTGCCATCGCCGCTACGCGAAGGCGAATTGTTGCCCGATTGACCAAAGGGATTGCAGCGGCGGCGTTTTGTGGGACGCTGATTGAGTGACTCCCAGTCCAAGGCGCGTTTAAGTGTTGCACATGCCATAGCTATGATTAATGATGAGCACCAATAACTTGGTAGATAGATTATCTATATGTGTTTGTATATATATATAACTCTTTATATATATATATTATTTATTTTAGTTAGCTAGTAGGTAATAAATTGGTTTTCTCTTGTTGCTTATTATTGCCACACAGTTTGTTGGAAGCGTTCACTGCGAATGAGATTCAAAAAAAGATGATAAATATACTTGAAGAGCTCAGTCAGTTATAGGAATAAATCGGTCTAGTCTCAATGCGTTGCCAACTGAGACTGAAAGAAAATAAAAATTTGAAAAACTCTAAAACTGGTTTCAAGGAAAACAGGATTCACCTGACACACACACACTCGCGCGGACACTCAAAAAGGAAAGAAGAAAATGGTTCAGCGATTTATGGCCTGGCAGCTGCTGCCGCTGAAAGAGTAACCGAGGAGAGAGAGAATGGAGGAGCAACGCTGCAGAGCGCGAAGGCATTAAAAGAAAACGAAGCAGCGATGCGCAATTAAAGGGAGTGTTCGCCCTGGCCACAGGCCGACAATACAACTTGCCACCACTACGACAACAACAACAAGAAGAAGAAGAACAACAACCACTACTACAACACACCCATGCATAGCAATGCACACGCTACGACAAACGAGACGAACAGAGGCAAAAGCAAAGAAAATACAGTAAGCAGCAACCACTCAAACCAAGCACCGACTCACACACACACACACATGTATCATACGCACTACAAGAACAACAACAATAAATATGCGTATGCGTATCCTTTGAACTGTACCAGCTGTTTTCCCTGCTGCAAACCGCAGCGCAGCAAACTGAACATACACACACACACTAACACATTCACACAAACGCGTGCTGCTGCTAATGAACTCAGCCGAATCAATTTTAATGATTGCCTGCTGCCATTTTATTCTCTGCCGCAATTTACACACATTTTTAAGTAGTATTTTAATAATAAATGATTAGTACTTTTTTACGTGACGAACACCAAGCCATATAACAAAAAAAAAGAGATTCGTTCGTTACAAAAAAAATACAAAATGACAGCAGCTTATGCGCTCAATGGTCATCTCGCTCGCACACGCACACACAAACGACGCACACATCTGCAGCTGTGAGTTGGAATTTTGATTTTTTGTGAAATTTTAAAAATGGTCGCAACGCATATCATTATCAGAGAAGCTCTTTAGATAGCACTTGAAGGAAAAATACGACTAATAGAGTGGAAATTCTGCACGTCATTTGCTGGCTACACTTACGTTAAATATATAGTTCTTTCGCTTCAATTTCTTTGCACCACTTCACACGCGCTTTATTTACTTTTTTTTATTTTTATAGTACATATGCACGAATTTTTCCAGTTCAAATTGTAAAACTATATGTATTGCTATTGCTTATTGGGTTGAGCAGTATTTCAAAGGCCACTGAAATGCACTGTGCTAAGTTATTATAGAGTTGTTTATAAAGTGCTTTATTTGTAAATTTGTCTTTTTGCGATGTAATTTTCAGTTTTCTGTCGGATTCTTACGAAAAATGGACGACCGATGCATGCGTGACGACGATTCGTGAACAGAGAGGCGAGTCTATCGGCAAGCGACAATTTCCACGCTGTCATCGAACATGCAGCCCTGCTAGCGGTGCTGCAACTGTTCGATAGATGCATTAATAAGGCGAGTATGCTGAGCATGTCTGCAATAGATGGAAAATAATGCAAATTGGAAAATAATCTGTTATGCTATTGATACATAATTATAAAAGGTGTTACTGTTTGAACGCAATCAAATATGCATAAACATTCCATGATATTAAGAAAAATATCTGGATTTTAGCTTACGTGGTCAACTCTAATTTTTGGTATTTTTTCACAAGCATATATTTATTTTTCACTGTCACAATAAGGTCACACTGGTGCGAACGACTAAAGTGGGAATAAAAGGCAGAGCTCGCAGCGAATTTGTGCAATTAATAATATTAAATATTTTTATACCTTTGTAGATTCATATTTTTATACCCGTTTTCAATAAATTGAGAACGTTTATCAGCTATTAGCTCAGTGCGTGTATATTAATAACCAACATTACGTATCGCGGTAGGAGCCAAGAGCAGCTAAAAAGTAAAAAGAGGAGCAAAGAAAGAAAGTTCTAAAAATATTTTTATCGTTGTGTGAAAGTCGAATATTTCATTTCGAAAAAACAAACAAAGCTGTTAATTAAAGACGAAACGACACATAACTAATTGCAAAAATGGTATTGAAAGTGTACGTAAGCGGTATGTCCGGAAACAAGGAGGTGAGTACATATTGCACTCTGCTGCGTGGGTGTGGAGCGGGCGGGGCGACACACTCATACAATTGCATTTGTGTGTGTTTCGATGATTGAATCAAAAAAATTGTCATATGAAAGGAATGTTTGGTTAGTTAATAGAATATATACTGCATTGAAATAATTAAATTGTATACTTTTATGCATTGGTTTGTTTGCTTGTGACAAACAAAAGCACACTGTATGCGTGTGTGTGTTGGTGTGTGTGTGCACGATGATGTAGTAGTACAGTCAAAACGTCATCTCTTTTAGCGGCCTCTCCGAACAAAACAGAACAGCAAGTGGGTATTTTGATTGGCGTGTGCATGTGTGCGTGCGTTCGCTTTGATGGTAGTGGTTGCAAGAAGCAGCAGCAGGCACAACGGCCCCAAACATTTCCATATAAGCATATTTGATTGTGTGATGCGTAAAAGAATTCATTGATCGCATTATTATGTTTGTATGTGTGTTAAACCGTTTAGATCTCCATACATATGTATGTGTGTGTGCATGAATCATTGTGTGACTGTCGCTTCTCTCTCTCTGCCTATCTTTGTTTGATTCGCATGTTTCCAATACGAGCTCAGACAACGGTCTTTGTGCATAACAACAATGTGCAATGAGAGAAAGGGAGAGAGAGAGTGGGTGTGATGGCTTTGTCGTTTTGTGTTACGTTGATTATTGTTTTTGCTTTTCCTACGATTGAAATTGATAAGTATAAAATGTTATCAAAAGCCAATAACACGCATGAAGTAATAACAACGAAATTGTGATATCATTTAACAAACCCTGTATGGGCATAGTCACAATATGTGTGTGTGTGTGTGATTTGGCTTGCCGGCAATTCGAAACCAGGGCTGGCAACTAGTTAAAAGCCATTCACCTCTCTCACTCACTCACTCACGACTTATCTACATATTAAAGTACCGTTTTAATTAACTGTCTCTCTCTCTTTCTCTATTTGTCTGTGTGTGTTTTACAGGTCAAGAAGCGTCAGCAACGCGTGCTGATGATCTTGGATAGCAAGAACATCCAGTATGATACCGTCGACATCACAGAGCCCGGCAAGGAAAGTGAAAAGGAGATGATGCAAAACAAATCCACAAGCAACGGTGGCACAGTGAGCGATCCTGATCCCCGTCATCCACTGCCACCGCAAATCTTCAACGACGAGGATTATTGCGGCGACTACGATGCTTTCGACATGGCCAACGAAATTGACACGCTGGAGGTGTTCCTTAAACTGGCACCTGCCGATACCACGGCCGTGAGTACTGCCACCATTGAGCTGAAGCAGGAGAATGGTGTGGCCAAGGAGGATGGTGAGAAGGCGGAGGAGAGTGCGGAAGGAGAGAAGGATAAGCCTGCGACGGAGGAGAAGGCGGAGGGAGAGGCGGAGGCGGAGGCCAAGGCAGAGGTTTGAGAGCAATTTGTACTTTTCTGTTTACTGTTACGAAGCGACAACAACAACAACAACAATAGCAACTGCAACAAGCCTGCACAGATGCAACAACAATAATTCTTTATTAACAATGACAACAACAAAATATTTACTAACTAACTCAACTCGTCGCAATCGGCAAACTCACCACGCCAGCCATGTTAACAACAGCCGTAGCAATAACATAAAACTGTAATCTAACAGCATTCTGTACAACAACAAGCGCGTTGTCTCTTCAAATTTCAAGCGAATGTTTGGGTTTCTTTAGGCTTTAATTTAAGCTACAATACTTACAAAATGTGTATGTATGTATGTATACATACATAAATACATCTACAACTATAACATGCAGACTAAACACTAATTTATTAAGCGATTGTGTTCACGCTAAATTAAATTACAATTTTTTATCAAAATATATACTTACAACACATATATTTATTAAACACACACACACACACACGCCCACATGTGTAATAATTGTATTAAATGCGATCTTTATGTTAATATCACTGACCGAAACTGACCCGCAAAACTCGATAAAAAGTTTTAGTTTCTATCATTATTGCTTCCAATTGGACAAATTGTCTTAACCCTTGTGTAGCAGCAATTTAACTGAAGCCTTGAACGATTTTTGTGCGGCGGCCGAGTTATGTTAATGCGAAAACATAAAAATCCGCTGAATATATAAGAACATATGAATAAAAAAAAATTGAAATATATTTGTATTTACTAAAAACCAAAAGTCGCAAGCTTTCTTAACCCTCGTAAGTCGTTGTAGCGTAGTTAACAGTGCAATAACAGTGCATTAACAGCAGCATGCTGAATAACAGCGAGAGTTGATCAACGAGAGATCGCTAATTTTGCAACATATTTTTAAAGAACGAAGAGGATGGCGAAAAAACGAAAGAAGAGAATGAAGAAACCGAGAAGGGGGAGAAAGAAGAGAAAGATGAAGATGCGGCCGAAAAGGAAGAGGGTAGTGAAGAAAAGGTAACCTAAATATTTAGTTAATGCATGAAAGAAGACAAGTTAATATTCGAACAGTAGATGCGATCGATGAGCTAATCCGGCATGCTGCAACAGTAGAGAAGCTTAGTGAGACATACGTATTATAGTTTTAGATACTCCTACAGATCTCTAAATACAATTTCCCATTTCTATAATCATTCCTAATTACATCACACCAACTCACCTTGATTGTAATTCACCACACACAATGAAATCACCAATTCTTTACCCCAGACTGAAAACGAAGAAGGTAAAGAAGGTGAAACTGAGTCCAAAGAAGAGAAAGCGGAATCGTCAGGTAAAGTAAAGGAAGGTGACACGTTTAGCTTTGGTTTTAACTTTCTCCTGATGATGAAACAGAGAAAACAGACGATGCCAGCGAGGAAAAGACAGAGAAGGAGGCTGATGAGAAAGAGGTCGATGAAAAGAAAAACGATGAGGATAGTGCAGATGTTGAAAAGGCTGAAGAAAAATCCGAGGAAACTGGCGATGAAACGAAAGAAGAGGAAAAGAATCCTGAGAAATCCGAAGATGAAGAGAAAGTGGCAGAAAAGCCCGACGAAACAACCGAAACAGCAGAGAAAGCAGAAGATGATGCCAAAGAAAAGTCTGAAGATCCCAAAAAAGAGTCTGAAGATGCCGATGAAGCGTCTGAAGATTCCGAGGAAGAGTCTGAAGAAGAAAAGCCAGAGAAATCAGAAGAGGAGGCTAAAGAAGTTGTTGAAGCTGAAAAAGAAAAGGATGAAAGTGAAGAGAAAACACCAGAAGAAGAGAAAAAAGAAGACGAAGAGGAGACTGAAGCCAGCCCTGCCGATGATGCGAATGTAGAAAAAGAAAATACAGAGGAGTCTACAACCAAAGAAAGTACCGAAGAAGTTGTTGAGGAGAAAGAGGACACAACAGATACCAAAGAGGAACCCAAAGAAGATGTAACACCTGAAGAATCGCAAAAAGAAGAAGAACCAAGTGCAGAAGAGAAACCGAAAAGCGATGAGGAAGAGAACAAGGATAAAGAAGAAGTAACGAAAGAGGAAGCTACAAAGGAGGAAGCCAGCGAGGAAACGAAACCCGAAGAAACCAAAGATGAAGCTGAGGAGTCTTCTTCGGAAGAAGAAGACGAGTAAAGCAGAACAGACGAACGTGACCAACCACAATATACCCCGCATTCTCATCAAATGAACCGCACCTGCAACCGCATCAACCAAACACACACATACCCTACACACACACACACACACACACATTAGCGAATAATGCACATGTATTGTAAATAAAAAAGAAAACCAAATAAACTAATCGTAGTGCAGCCGGTGAAGGGTAATAAAAACCGAAGAAGGAGGAAGAAGAAAGTTAGCTAAGTATTCTATGCTCTAATTGTCGATTCTCTCTTTCCTTTTCTCAGTCAGCAACAAAAACAACAGAGGCGACTCCAACATCTCCAGCATCTTCATCTAACTCCTCCTCAGCTCAGCTGTTGGACATGGAACGAGCTGCAGCAGCGCATTAGCATAGTCTATAGAGAGGGGCCACATAGAGCTGGAGAGATTAAACCAATCCGAACTTAACTGCTTTTTTTTTCATAGTTTTTTTATTTTGAAAATGTTTTCTTGTCTTTCTCTTGTTTATTGACCGGAAAAATGTCAACAAAACACACACAATTTCACACACTTTTTTGTTTTGTTTTGTTTTAGTTATTCTCTCTTGTATCCAAGTAATTAAATATACAGTACATTTATAATTATGTTTAGTACAGATGACATTAAAATGAAGTTTCCTTTACTTATTTATTACGCTCTAGTTTCGGGCTCTTTTATCCATGTTGTTTCTTCTTCTTCAGCTTCTTCAGCTTTTTTCATTCACAATTACAAAAACTAGTAAAAAAACCTATGCGAAGTGTTCGCAAAACGCAAAATCATTTACTAAAAAAAGGAAGAACAAAAAACTAAGTTCTTTATAGGTTGTGTTAGGTGTGGAGGAGGAGGAGAAGGGGAGCACATGATAGAGAGACATTTAATCGCTATTCTCCTCATCTGATGAATCTGTTGTGTAATCGCTTAGATTCTCCTGCTGATCATTGTGTTCTGGCTCCGATTCGCTGAGATCCCATTGAGGATGATCTGTTGGTGGTGCCGGTGCCTTTTGCACATCAAGTTTAAGCTCTTGCTGCTGGTCCATGCCCAGATACGAGTCTGCAAAAAGGAATAAGGCGAGTTATAATCTGAGATTCCGAAAAAAAGATGCTGATCCTGTCACTTACCTGATCTTAGGCAGACCATAAATGGATAGACGCCTGGCCAACGTGGCGCCGTAAACCGCAGTTGAATCTCCTCCTTATCGACCAGATTTGTCACATGGTATGGCGCCGTGAGCAGAGTGCGAGACTTACGATCGCAGATGTAGGTCCACCAGTACTCCTGCTTCTCCTCGGGGAAGTAGGGACAGTGCACAGTGTGCGACAAACGGGATTTGCCCTCGAGACGTTCGCGTTTATTTAGTTTAGCCTGCAGGCGTTCCCACTCCTCATCATCATCATCATCCAGCGAGGAATTGTTCTTGTTCTGCTTATCGTCATCTTCGCTACCGGAACCAGCCACAGACTCCACATCACTGTGCTCGCCAGCATCGGATTCAGCCTCCGAATTGGCTGCTGTCTGATCATCCGTTGTTGTGGCAGCAGTTGTGGTGGCCACAGCAGCAGCTGCAGCAGCCGGTTTGGGTTGCGCCTTCTTCTTCTGATTGTTGGCCGGCTTCTTGCCACCCTTTCCCTTGCCGCCCTTGCGTGGCTTAGCCCAGGCTGATGCCTTTTTCACGGGTGCAGGCACAGCAGCAGCTGTCCCATCATCACCATCATCCCCAGGAGCCTCCTCGTTGGCATCATCTTTAATACCCTGTTTTTCCGGTGCCTTCGTATCGCCAAACAAGGATCTCATATCTTTACGTTCCAGTGTAACCGTAACCGTTACAATGGCACCCGCTGTCACCACATTCGTATTCTCATCGTCGATCACCTCACAGCGTATGGAGAAATCAATCAGCGGCATCTTGCCCAGCACACGCATAATGTTCTCATACTCGAAATCCGTGAGATTCTTAAGCAACATGCGGCTCTCCTCCGGCTTTAGCTGGGCGAACTGTTGCAGATTCTTGACATGACGCTTCTTGTTCATGAAATACAAATGATCCTCGGTGAGATGGGGCAACTGCAGCAGCGGCGATTTGAATTCCCACAATCCCTGTATGATCATTGGCGACATTTTCATGCAATTCTCAATTGTTTCGATGCTGGGCAAACGATTCACACGCCTTGCGTAGGCCATCATCACGAGCTGATGCACGCAACTGACCATCTCCTGCACCAGATACGGACACTTCTTCACAATGAATTGACGATCACGCTCCAGAGTCTCAGGATTAAGGGGTATGCGTGTGAGATGGGCATGCAGTATAGCGCGGGTCTTGATCGAATACATGCGGCACAGAGGATGCTCCTTGCACTTCTCGTTCAGATTCGGTAGCTGCCTGATGAGCTGTGGAGCACAAGTGGGGATTAGCTTGAGTTCTCCTACTCTTCGAATTCATTGACTTACCGCTGGCACCTCATCGTTATCGGATTGCCGTTCCACCACCTGCGAGTTGTGTCGCTTGTCAAACTCCAAACTGGCAGCCAGCACCATGAGGGCGCGCTTGAGCAGCATATGCGGTGTCTTGTGGATGAAATAGAAGTACATCTGTGTGGTATCGAGCAGCACTTTGTCGCCACTGAAGCGTATGGAGCGATACCACCAGACGCCCACGGCGGAGGGCATGGCAACCATAAAGACCAGCGCATACAGGCCCAGAACCCAAACACTGTTCTCCTTCTCAACAATCCAAGAGGGCAAGGCAATGCCAAATGACATGACTCCAGGACCATCAGGATTACCATATTTCTCGTAATTCTCCTTGGCCACCTCATCGGTCAGCGCCTGATACGCTTTGCTTAACATCATGAAGGATTTCTCGTCACCCGTCTCCTTATCCGGATGCAATACTTTGGACAACTTGTAGTAGGCCTTCTTGATCTCAGCCTGTGATGATGTGGGCGGCACATTAAGTATTTCAAAGGGATCAAAGCTGGCCATCTCATAATCGAACTGCGAGACGCGATAGGTGAGATACAATAGTAATCCCCAGCCCAGTACTATGGACAATTTGATGGCAACCGATTTGACCACACGATATGGTTCCGCATTGGCCAGGATTATGTTCTTCTTTAGGCAATCCGCACATTCGCATTCCTCTTTTCGCTTGCTAGGATCTAAGAGAGAGAGAGAGTACGCGCTGTAGATTAGAATCGTATATGGGGCAAGAGAGTAAGAGCGAGAGAACCAGGGAGAGAGCGGAATCGAGATCGCGAGAGTGATTCGTGTGCGTGTATGCTTTGTCTGTCTATGCTTGTGTGTGTGTGTGTGCGAGTATGAGCGTGTGGTTGTGCGTTCCATTTGTGAGGTGAGCTGGCTTAAGATTTCATTGTTGTTGTTGTTGTTGTTGTCACTGCTATTAACGCTGCACTCGCAGCTTTCACCAATACGTAGAACTCTCCACAGCTTGTAAACGTTGTTAGAATAACTTATTGGAACGTGTCCAATCCGTAGCACATGTTTGTGTAGCTGTAGCTGTAGCTGGGGAGGGAAAAGCTCAATTATACACATAAGCGTGCAGTGCGATAGAGCGAGAGGGAGTGCGATGGAAAAGATTGTTGAAGAGAGAGAGAGGAAATTGCATGCAGATTATAATCATTAACTAACCTTCTTTCTTTTTACGTGGCCAATAGTAAATCGTTGTTGGTATCAAGACTAAAGCCAAAAACGATAAGACAAAATAATAAAACGTTCCGCCACTTTCATCATATTGAAACTTTTGACCCGCCATTGTTTCTGTTGCCGCTGTGCCGGCCCACACTAATTATTTATACAGGATAGCGTTGTATCTTCTTCAAGTGGTTGGATTTGGGTTTGGGTTCGGTTTTTTGGTGTGGCCTTTTTTCCCCGTGTGTCCGGCTGGGCCCAGCAGCTGATGTTTTGTACGCTGGCAGTTAGTTTCTAACTGCGCGCTACTATGATATTTTGTGAAATGCAAGAGACTTTACATTTGGATCTTCGGATTGATCGAAATGTGAAAACCAGCGGCTAATTATACCAATAAAACGCCGCGAATTTAAATTAAAACTTATGTATTTACAGTCGTCGTCAAATGACACGTCTGTACGGTGTGACCGTTTACATTATTTTCTGCAATACCCAAGACAATGTGGCCGTTGCACAGTGGATGAAACCAAAAAAATACTAGCTGTCATTTTTACATTGAAACAAAATGCACCTGCAGTGTTTTCACTCAATTTTCATTTATTATGATTGCAGTCAAGTTAAATTTATTAGAATTAATATTTCAATTTAAAATTAAAAATACTAGCTATATTTTCAAATAATTCACCATTTCCACAACCATCGTTACATCCAATTAGAATGCTTGCATATCGAATATTTATTCTTTCGATAGATTTTGATTACTTTTCAAATATCGCTGCGCTTAGTTGTTTGTCATCGCTGTGCGTTTCATTATTCTATCGCGTTGAACGCGCAAGGAAAGAAAAGTTTGTGCGCTTCGTGCGTTTTGATTTTTAAACTAGATTGCTAATGGTATTAGCTATTTTTAATAAAGAAGGTGCATGATAACAATAGTTTTTGCTTTAATTGAAAATCTCCGTAAACGCCGAGCTCAGCGAAACGCGTAAAGCAATGCGAAAAAGTGCCACATAAAAAACCAGTTATGTATGCGGAGTCGCGAGTGTTTCCTTTTTATTAAGCAGTACGAAAAAAAAAGAAACATTTTTATGGCAAAAAAATGTTAAATGAAAGTGTTTTGCGATGCGTCTAAAGTGAGTGTTTTAATGCTTATTAATTGTATGGGCACAGCAACAAAACGTCAACAACTACTCTAAATGGCCAGTTTAATAGCCAGACAAGGTTAGTTTTCTCCATAACAAGCTGTCGCGAATCAAGAGTTTTAATGTTAAAACATCCAACCAAGGCATAAGCCCAATTCCAGCGAATTTCTTGCAAATATAAAAAAAAGTAAGTACAAGTCGACACAAATATGTATGTATACACTTAAATGCATGTGCATACTAGCCTTAAAAAAAAACTGTGGGTTTTGAGTCGAAGAGGCGGCGGCCTCCTCTGCGTATGTTTTGGGCGTGAGTGCGTGTGTTGTGTGTCTGTATGCGAATATCAGGTAGAAGAACCGCATAACACACATAGATAAATAAGACTCAAGGGCAGCTAGCAGAATTATACGTGTGATTTGTTCTTGTGCAAAAAAATACATTGAAAACACAACGAAGACGCCGCTCCGCGCGCCGTTGACGTCTTCGTTTTGTTTCTCTCCCGGGACAGGTGGTTTAGTTGTACGTTTTGTTTTGCTCAATTTTATCTGGCCGTGGCCCAATGCTGTGCTAATTTTATTTCATCGTTTATCGTGTTTATCTCTTCTTTTTGCATGTGTTTTTGTTGTTACTTTTCGCGTTTTATATAATTGCCGAATTAAAACCCGTTGAGAGAAGGGAAAAATCGATAAATCAGCGCCGCTGCAGCTGTTTGTGATGCGTGCGTGGGCCGTGGAGCCCAGGACGTAATTGGGGTAGGAATCGCATACAGGCACACGCACACACAGGCGCATGTTCGTATATGCATATACGTATGTATATGTATGTATTTTTATTTATTTTTTTCGTATATGTGTGCATTGTAAGTGAGTGTATGCCGCATAAAACAAATAAGCCGCTCAGAGTAAAACATCGTTTTCGGCATGCTCTTACTCTCTTTTTCCCACACACACATGCACATTTGCATTGTGAGTATGTAAATGTGCACTTGAGTTGTTTGCAACATTTCGTTTATTTCCTCTTATGCATTTTGTGCAAATAAGAAAAATCAATAAAGCTGCTGACGTTGTAGATTCCCATCAAAAAAAAAAGGGCATGAAAAGTAAAACCGAGTCTAAGAAACATTTAATTGTTTGCATCTGTATGTGTACACATGTTATTAACCCAATTTCAATATGGCAGGCAGATGTCTGTGTGTGATTCAAAGAGAGAAAGAGCGGGAGAAAGAGATAGTGCGAGCAATGACTGCATGACCAGAGAATAAATTAAAACAACAACAAATACACTGTGACTCACTGAGCTGTTTTAGCCTTTTTATGTTAGATGATTTTTTTACTCATTTAAATTTCAAAATTTACTCATCTTTTCGCACGTCGAATGACGAACATAATCTTTAATCACACTTCGAGCGCGTCAATTTTGCGTGGGGGGGGAGGGCAAAGCAGTGCGGCATTCCAGCTGGCCAAAAGTCAAGTGATTTTCGCATGAGTCAGCACAGAAGCCGTTATTATACGTGATTATCCGTATCGCTGCTTAGCAATTGCAGAATTTTCCCTACTTTGCCTACTTTCCCCACACTATGCACAACTAGCGAGAGAGCATTTTTCGTCTATGATATCATTTTCGTTGATTATTTCAATTAAAGTGCTTCGCGTTGTGTTGCCGCAAATTTCTGTGGAAAAGCATGTGTGAAAAATTGGTCTATTTTTATATCTATTTAACCGACTTATCTTCATTTCGCATTTTCACATGAATTTCCGGCAATCGATCAGTGTAGAATTTTTTTTATATCGCATGCGATATTCTGTTATCTAAGCAGCGCAAATTAAGGAAAAGGCGAAGCGTGCTTAAATTGTCAGACGCCAAACATGTATGAACGTGTCTGCTGCGAGCGTGTGTGTGTGTATTCATTTACTAACTGTGCTACGTCGTTCGACAAGGCGCCTGTGACTAATTTATGTACGCAAGATAATTTATTAACCTTAGCGCAAAAAAAAAGAAAAACCTGAATGCAACTGCTAGTTTTATTAGTCAATAAACAATCAAAGTTTTGACACTCTAAAACGCTGACCTAGAATAATTCGCCGACTCGTGCTCTTTCTTTCTCCCTCTAGCGTGTTTTTTTAATTGGCACGTCTTGTGCGACGGCTAGAGAAATGACGCCATATTGCGTGCCACACTTTCAATGAACTTTCTGCGTGTATGTATGTATGTAATGACATCTTTTCGTGTGTTTGTGTGTGTGTGTGTGCGTGCTCCCAAAGGGCGAGTGCGAGAGCTGTCAGCTGACATTTGACAAAAGAAAACTGCAATCATAATAAACCGGGTGACTGCTCTTTAAGCTGTGTGTGTTTTTTTTTAAGGTGCCACCCGTTGCAATTGGTTAACTACTACAGTAGTTGTTACACGTGTGTGTGTGTGTGTGCGATTGTTTGTACAACATGTTCCAATTTGTTTTAATGATAATGGAAACCAGTTTGGTCTGCATATGCAGCTGCAGATATAAAAAACATATGTATACATATGTTTATTCCATTTCACTATCGGCGTAACTGCAGCCTAAGTAGAAAACAAAAACAAACTGTCTAATCGCACAACCTGCAGAGAGCAACTATAAATTCCAAGTAAAGCTCACTTCACACACACACACGCACTGTGATCTCTGCACGAAATTCTGTGAGAGAGATTGTTGTGTAAATGAGAGAGCGCGCGGGAAGAGCGTCGAATTTCGTCTGAATTCAGTATTGTTTGTTGTTGTTGTTTGTCTTTAATTTGTTTGTGTGAAAGTGAGGTTGAATGAGTTTGGGCAAACACACACACACACACACACACATGTGCGCGCACAAACAAAGTATGGTAGTTCGATGCGCCCTTTGTTGTTGTAGACAGTGTGTGTGTTTTTGTCTTATCAGCTTATTTATTTATTTCTGTCGAAGTTTTTTTTCTTTTTTGTGTATTGCTCATAGTTTCGGTCATTTGTGTCTTGTACTTTTCCATTACTAAATTATTCGTTACGCGCTGCGCTGCGCCGCGTTGCACTTGATTCGATTATTTCGAATTTATCGAAAGGGAAAATAAAGTTATCTATCGTTTGGCGCTGCTTGCTAATTAATGATACATGTTAATTATTTTTATCGATGTAAGGGGCGTTCGCTATGGTGTCCAATATCTTGGCCCATTTAAAATCTAATTAGTTTAATGGCACACGTTGCAAATTAAGTTGAAAAACGCGCTACATGTTGCAGCAAGCGATATCTAT
This sequence comes from Zaprionus tsacasi, assembly GCA_018904105.1. Lineage (NCBI taxonomy): Eukaryota > Metazoa > Arthropoda > Insecta > Diptera > Drosophilidae > Zaprionus > Zaprionus tsacasi. The sequence continues at coordinate 1,575,813 of JAEIFR010000122.1, forward strand.
CTGCACAAACGCACACACACACACACACACAAACGCGCGCCTTAATTGTTTACAGATTAGTTTCAGCTTTGGGTGTGGCTCCCATGTGTGTGTGTGTTTGTGTGTGTGTGTGTCGGGTGTGAACAATTAGCCAAGCGTACAGGAGGAGAATACGTTGCCAGTGTGGCCGCTTGGAAAAATTGTCACGCAACCTGGGCACACCTACCTACTCACAGAGGAGTCTTAGGTGGCTAAAGTCGGCTCATCACGTTTCAGAGTTATGGCTACTGATGATGATAAAATCGGCTAAACTTGAGCTATTTTTGGGCACGCTTTGTGCTCACTCTGTGTGTGTTTACCTTGTGGAATGCGTAGGCCCCTCTCATCTGCTTTTGGCTATGATTTATATTTGGCACATAATTTGACAAATCGCATGCAAAACTTGAACAAAATATTTATATTCCAAGTTGTAAATATTTCACCACGATACGCGTAGGTCTCTCTTTCCTTTTCCGCATTGCTCTTGGCTGTGGTCAGTTAATTTGTTATATTACCTTATACACTCTTCTCTCACGCTCTCTCTATCAGTCTCTTTGTCGCTCTCTCTCTCTCTCAATTGATCTCAATTGAGCGCTTCATTATGCAAGCTCGCAACAGTGGCAGCCCAAGGGTTCATCAATCATTCAAATCGGCAATTCGGTATACATAAATCAAATATGGGAAATAATGGAAAAATACTCGTTACTGTATGCTCTATAAATAGCAATAGAAATACAATATATTTAAAGGTTATAATGTCTTTTATTAGCTCCTATTGCCACTGTAAAAGGTTTTATGACTTTCGAGTGTTGATATTACCGAGACTGCAGTTGCCAAGAACAACAACAACAATAGCAAACAATGCAAATAACCTTCAAACACCTCAACAAAATTTTGCGCAACATCCAAAATTGAGCTCGACACTATGACGAAAATCAATTTTCAATTTGCATGCGATTTCTTTGAAGTGTTTCTAGCGTGCAAAATTATGCAAATTGATCGAAGGAGCCCAAAGTTTTGAAGTGCTGTGACCCGAAATGCAAAAAAGTACAATGTAAAGAGCGAGAAGTACCATCTAAATATTTGTGTAGAGTTGCCACGAAATTCGACAGAGGCTCGCCAAGCCTTTGTGTATGCATGTGTGTGTGTGTTTATTTTCCTTTGCCTGAAAATTTGAAAAAAAAAATTTTTTGTAAAAATTCATTACATAAATTTCGAAGATATCGAAAATTTATAAAACATCTATTTTAATATTTTTAAATGCAGAATCACCCAGGTTGTTAAAATATAAACAAAATGTCATTCCGCGTGAAAATCGTTTGATTTTTAAGAAAGTTACGATCGGTGTAAAATGAGGTACCATGCCTGTTGAGGGTTGTACATGTCTAATTTTTTGACCATTTCGACATGATTTTTGGACCAAAATTAAGTATCGTTTAAAATCGATTTAAATGATTGTTTAGTACTATATTTAACCTCCGCAGTCGATTAAAATGAAAAACTGGCGATTAAAATTTTGAAAAAAAAAATTTTTTGTAAAAATTCATAGGGGGGACTCTTACATAAATTTCGAAGATATCGAAAATTTATAAAACATCTATTTTAATATTTTTTAAATGCAGAATCACCCAGGTTGTTAAAACATAAACAAAATGTCATTCCGCGTGAAAATCGTTTGATTTTTAAGAAAGTTACGATCGGTGTAAAATGAGGTACCATGCCTGTTGAGGGTTGTACATGTCTAATTTTTTGACCATTTCGACATGATTTTTGGACCAAAATTAAGTATCGTTTAAAATCGATTTAAATGATTGTTTAGTACTATATTATTTAACCTCCGCAGTCGATTAAAATTAAAAACTGGCGATTGAAATTTTGAAAAAAAAAATTTGTTGTAAAAATTCATAGGGGGGACTCTTACATAAATTTCGAAGATATCGAAAATTTATAAAACATCTATTTTAATATTTTTTAAATGCAGAATCACCCAGGTTGTTAAAACATAAACATAAAATGTCATTCCGCGTGAAAATCGTTTGATTTTTAAGAAAGTTACGATCGGTGTAAAATGAGGTACCATGCCTGTTGAGGGTTGTACATGTCTAATTTTTTGACCATTTCGACATGATTTTTGGACCAAAATTAAGTATCGTTTAAAATCGATTTAAATGATTGTTTAGTACTATATTTAACCTCCGCAGTCGATTAAAATTAAAAACTGGCGATTGAAATTTTGAAAAAAAAAATTTGTTGTAAAAATTCATAGGGGGGACTCTTACATAAATTTCGAAGATATCGAAAATTTATAAAACATCTATTTTAATATTTTTTAAATGCAGAATCACCCAGGTTGTTAAAACATAAACAAAATGTCATTCCGCGTGAAAATCGTTTGATTTTTAAGAAAGTTACGATCGGTGTAAAATGAGGTACCATGCCGGTTGAGGGTTACATGTCTAATTTTTTGACCATTACGACATGATTTTTGGACCAAAATTAAGTATCGTTTAAAATCGATTTAAATGATTGTTTAGTACTATATTTAACCTCCGCAGTCGATTAAAATTAAAAACTGGCGATTGAAATTTTGAAAAAAAAAAATTTTTGTAAAAATTCATAGGGGGGACTCTTACATAAATTTCGAAAATATCGAAAATTTATAAAACATGTATTTTGATATTTTTAAATGCAGAATCACCCAGGTTGTTAAAACATAAACAAAATGTCATTCCGCGTGAAAATCGTTTGATTTTTAAGAAAGTTACTTTTACTGTTCAAGCGAAACAGAAGACCAAATAAAGCAAAGAACTGCATGAGGAAACACAAAGAGAATATGCCATAATTAATACACTTTGATTCGACAGAAGTCGTCGTTGAGAGGAAGTTGACAAGGAAATAGCATAATGAACTTAAGTATATTTATTGCATTTTATTTAGTATATTCTCTATTTCCTTCGAAAATTGCCATTCACCGCAAGAAACACTCAATTACACACACACACACACACACACACACGAGTATGTTTGCGCTCATGCAGAGCCTCGTCATGGTTTGACTACCTTTAATTTATTGGTTTCGTATATTACTTTTATATGGCATCAATATCGAATGTCTCTCTTTGAATGAGCTATAATTCGCCACTGACTAATCGTTTTGAGGGCATTTAAAACAATTTGATATACAGCAGGTTTACATGTGTTGCGTATAAATCAAAAGCAAATGGAGAGAAGGAGAGAGAGAGAGAGTAGCTGCTGCTTGTATATGTATACAACAGTGTTACCCCATCAATAAAAATCTACTTCGATTAATTCGATACAAATGTTGACGTTTATTGCGACGAGACGATGACTCTTTGGTCATTTACCTATCGGCGTGCCGCTCGCAAAGGCTTCAATAACTGCGTTCTCTGCACGCTCTCCGCGCTCTTCGCTTCAAGATAAATGATTGTTCTGTTGCTTAATTCGCCGGGTTTGCTGTTCTTGCTCACAGTGGGGCGTGTGCTGACATCGCGTTGCCTGCCTGCCTGCTGCCTGCCTGGCTTGACTCGACCATAAACGTGTTGAACAGGCGTATTTGGTTATTTTTGCTTCTTTTGTGCCACTTCGTATATGATTCACGCGACTTTTCTTTGCTCATTTCCTCCTTTTTCATGTTCTTTGCTCCTAACTGTTACCTGTGTTGTTCTTGTTGCTGTCTCTTTCGCTCTTCGTGTATCGTGACTTTCCTTTTGCTTATGCCATAAATCATCTACAGTTTTGGGCAGTTTGGACATGGAAATTTGTCAACCGAGTTTGCGTGTGTGTGTGTGCGCTGCTGTCACCGTAAACGCTTCGCACATCATTTTGATTGTACAATTGCGCGACTTACAACATAATTTGCCAAATGTGATTAGCAAATTATATGGACATGGAGGCGGTTTCAATGCTCTCTGCTTTCAATTCAACGCTTCGTTTAACTGCGGCAAATTGAAAGCTTGACTTGCCACAATTACAGCGAATTGAAAAGCATACAACTTGTAGGCAATAATAAAAATTGGCCAGAGAGAGAGAGACTCTGCTGTGCGGCTCGCTAAGAGAAGTTCGTTAACCTCTCTTATGTTTTTTTGGTTTTTGTTTTTAGTAAGTACGTACGTTGTTATTAGATACACACACACATGCGTATGTAGCGCATAAGCCACGCAGCTCTCTCTGCCGCCCTCTCTTTTGTTTTGTGGCCGCTGGGCAGCACTAGAAGCGCCGTTGCTGACGTCATTGAGTGGGCGTTCAAGCCTCGCTTTGTGGTGCCTTAAGTACTTGCCGCATTTGCTTAATTGTTGTTCTGCCATGAAATTATTCATTTTTTTTTGTAATGTGTGTGTGGGCTGACAGAGAAAATTTATTAATTAAGCGATCGATCCAATTATGTGCATTAATAATATGCAATTGGTAGAAAAGTTCAAGCATGCTACAACGCGCAATTATTATAAATGTAATGACACTTTTGCGCAATAATAGTTTATTAACATTTTGCACACAGCAACAAGAAGCGACGACGATGGCGACGGCGACGGCAACAACCGCAAGAGTTGGTTAGCATTTGCTTTATGTACGGTAACGGTACCTGAGCATGATGGCGTATAAAAAAGCAGAGATTAAGAAATGAACAAACATTCGTTTTGTCTATCTTGCTGCTGCTGCTGTTGTTGTTGTTGTTGTTTGATTGCTTTTGTTGTATATGCAAATGTTGCTGGCAGCCACGCCCACTGTCAGCTTAATTATCGTACATTTCCTTGTGGCGAGCATCAAGATGCAATGTTGTTCTCTCTCTCTCTGCAAAAACAAAAACGCAGCTTGGCAGAGAGCACACCAAGGCGCCGACAGCAAGAGAAGAGAGTGAGAGCGAGTGTGAGTAAGAGAGAGCGGGGCGCTTTTGTTTCTGTTGCGACGCGCTTATCTGCGCACTTTGCATCTGAATTGTGTGCGGCGAAGGCGAAGGTGGTGCATAGGCGCACAGCAAAAACTACAACAAATAGAAACGAAGCGAGGCAAACGCCGCAAAACTTTAATCATAAACAATGGAAAATTTACAGCATGGAAAGTTAAAGCTACAAACTTGTGCTAACAGAGTGTAATGTGTGTGAGAGAGAGAGAGAGAGTAAGAGCAACGGGGTAACGGGGTAACGGTCTGTGGAGCTCTGCTCGGCGAAGCAATGCTTGGTCTATGCTCTTTCAAAGCAGAAACAAAAATTTAGTAAAACTTTTATTTTGTTTAGCAACAATAGCTTTACACACAGACACACCGACACACATGCATAACTGCCACTGCGCTCTAATAATTATTTATAATAATTACTTTTTTGTGGCCTGCTGTTTAAACATTAATTATTTTTGGCATACTCTCTAAGCGGAGGGAGGGAGAGAGAGAGTATACCAGTTTTTTTCGGCTAGTTTGCAAAGCGTATTAAATTTGAGATATTAAAGAGAGTCAGCTAAGTCGCATACTCTTTTCATCTTGTGCTGATACCATGTTATACCAATATAATACTCAAAATTTTGGCTATCTTTCTTTGTCTGTCCAGTTCGTTCTCTCTCTCGCTTTATCTCGTCTCGTGTATGCCTCCTCTTCGTATCGTTTTAATCAATCTTTTGCTTGGCTTATTTTTGTGTGCGCTTTGACAGCGCGCGATCAAGCAGCGCGCGCGGTTGACCTTGAACGTGTCGTCGTCGTCGTGTGCAGGAGGAGGAGGAGGAGTGACTAGACGAATATTCCGATAGACAGGCACACAAACGGATTCTGCATTTCAATCGACAGAGAAATAAAAAAAACGCACATATCTTGGCAGACCTTATGGCCATAATGCACATTTGTCGTGGAAACTGACATTAAAATTTGAATTAGAATTTGCCTGTGCTCGCTTTGCTTTGCTCGTCTCATTTTTCTTTTCGCCTTGAGTCCATAAATAAGAATTTTATTTAGTGCGGCGAATTTGCATATCGAAAATAAAATTTGTTTTTATTGCGCTTGCTGTGTCCTTCTCGGGGCGCCATCCCGCCAGCTGCAGCTGCAGTTTTGTCGCTGAGTGACATCAGCTCTCCGGCTGCGACGTAGTTGCTGCAGTTGAGCATTTTTGAGCCACCCAAAATGCACTCATTCGGATGGGAGGGGGGGGAGTCTCATTTGAGTAATTAATCGCATCGCAGAGAAGCACGTACGAAAAGCATCAACCATACAGTTCGTTTGTTTGGAGCGACGCGTCGCTGGATGCCATAAAAATGTGTGTGTGTGTGTGTGCTTTATGTTTGTAATAAAAAAGCGTAAAATTGTTATTCTTTTCGTTGTAGTTGTAGTAGGCCCGCTATTTTGGTTAATCAACGTGCAATGAACTTTTTTACATAAGGCAACAAATTGAGGCAGGTTCTCGTTGTCTGCGCGACTGTGGCTGTGGCTGCTGTATTTGCCGTCGTATCACACACTCATTGTACCGTATCAGCAAAAACTGTTTTTGTTTTTATTGTCAAAGACACTGGCAGAGAGGCATAAACTTTTATTTTTGTTTTCCGCATACACATACAGAGAGGGGGGAGGCTAATTTGCATAAAGTTTCACACGCCGGCACACACAGACAGACACACACATGGACGTAGAGACAGACAAGCTGTCAGGCACTAGACAGATTGAGTAAAATAAAAACCTCACTCCCCACACACACACACGCGCGCACACACACTCAGCCCACTCTCAATGCGGCAATGCACTTGCCGCCCATCGGCACTCTCACTCTCCCACACAAGCACAAGCAGCTGAGCGATGCGAGGCTCTCGCTCTCTGTAGCTCTCTTCGGCTCTCACACAACTTCGGCTGCTGTTGCTGCTATTAGTGCTGCTGTGGAAGTCGAGAGTTTAGTGTGTCTTTTGCTTTGAGTACGTGCGGTTACGTTGTCGACGCGTCATCGGATCGCGTCTATTGTCGTCGCTCGTCTTTTGTTTATAATAAAATCGTAGCGATCGTGTGTTGCCACGCTTTGTAGGGGCTCTGATTGTTAGTTTATAATTTCATTTTCTAGCTTTTTGCTATAAAATTTTGCCGAATTATCAAGATACTCGTATAAAATACGGTGGCGTTGGCTACGGGTGATTTTGATTAACAACCCAATCTATCAAGAGTATTTTTTTTGCTTTTGCTAGTGGAATTTAATCAGTAATAAACCCGCTGTCGTTGTTCTCAACAATTCAAGCGATTTCGATTTCAATTTCAATTTGATTCAAAAAAGAGAGACAAACTCTTGACAAAAATTCAATAAGCTTCCGCAAACAACAACTCTGTTTATGGCAAAGTAATTCAAAATAAACAATAACAAAGGCGCACGGTCGAGAGCGCTTGTTGGTTTGGTTATTTAATTTGTTGTTGTAATAAATGCAAAAATGCTGTGTAATTATCGCCGCCCACTCTCAGACAAACAAACAAATAAATAAATGTGTGTGAAACAAATTCCAGCTGCAAACTAAAGCAAATCGAATTGCGATCCACACACACACACATGAATGCAATCCACACGCACAGCTGTGTTTGCCATGTTTTTTCACAGTTGGCTGGCGCGATATTTGAGTTTTTATTTTTTTTTTTCGCCTTGAAGGGCTCTCGATATGACGCCAGATTGAGTTACAAGTTCTGTTTTAGAGTATTCCAAGTATTTTTCGCGTGGGTTAATTTTAATTTTCATAACAAATTTTATAGCATTATTCTTTATGGCATAACAGTTGTTTGTTTGAAAAACTAATGAGGAAACCAAGCCGATGATTCTACAATTGCTGTACACATATCCGTTTGGAATTCAAAACTGGGGTTAGTATAGAAAATATATATTTTATTTATAGTGTGTGAACTCTCTACATTTGTAAGTCTTGCAACGAATTAAACTTTTCCCATAATTTGCAATTGTTTTAATTTGTTGGAAAAGGGGGAGGAGTTCTCCCTCTTTTCAAGTCGTTGTACCGTTGTATTCTTCTCACTTGACAAAGGTCAAGTTAATGTCAATGCCAAATCGCGTTTATTGCACTGCAAGAAGGGGGCAGTCATGTAAATTCTCCACTTAATATTTTTTTTTTTTGTTTTTGAGACGAACCTTCTCGTATATTCATAATTTTTATTTAATTATCATGCCGGCGCGTCGTCTTGTTCCGCCTGATTGAGTTGAGCTGCCAAGTATGTTGAGTTTGCAGTTCGTTTTTCAAAAATCTTTATGATTTATTACCAAGCACGTTTATTTTAGTTATTTTTTTTTTTGAGAGTTTTGTGTGCTGCTCAGGGCCAGCTGGTACAAATGTTTAGTTCTTCTTCATTTTCCCATCGATTGCAAAAAAAAACATATGTACGTGTATCTAGTCTAAACTGCAAACTGGCATGCAAGATCTTAATCAAAGTTGTTGTTGTTGGCGTGTTGCAAGGTCCTCAAAGCCCACAGAATGCGCCACTCACAGCTCGTAAAAATCAGGGTTTCCATTACTGACCTCGTCAGCAGACTTTGCACACATGTTGCAAAAGTAATGCTCAATGAAGAAGTTAGCTACTACGCCCCGACCCGCCCCCTATAGATGGATAGAAACCACGCTTGGGTAGTTTGCTATAAGAATGTTTCGATTGTGTTCTTGAATACTTTGGGCACGAATAGGTTAAATGGGCTAAAGTTTTTTTTATATTTACTAGACTGTCCAATTTATCTTATAACTATTGTTAACTTGCAATATTACCTGCCTAATTGAGTTTGTTTATTACACAACGCAAAAATCCTACACGCTTAAAGAGCTGACTATTTAAATTTCCAATAAAACTCATTTGGCTATATATAAATAATATGAATCTATATACATATGTATATGTACTATATATGAATATTGCATTAGTGTGCGTTATTAAACAAAGGTCGTGTGGGGAATGAGTAATGCGATAGAGAGAGCGAGAACCCAGACAGACCGAGTGAACAGCGATCCGAAGATTCTAAACAATCGATAAAGCAATAAAAGAAACGTAAGATTTGAATTTGTTGCCAAATATGGGCGTAACAAGTTGACGCGTTGACAATAACAACAACAAGACAATATAGACATGTAAATTCAGATTGTATAAGATTGAAAAATATTGTAAATAAACAGACAATACACAATATAAGATATAGTGGTGCGTTAAGCCCCAAACACACGTGTAGGAAGTGTGGGATACTTAAAGTCAGACAATCTATGGGCGATTTAATTGCCAGCGAAAGTTTGAGTACTTAAGAACTTAAGTTAATAACCCGAAAAAGAGAAACACTCGAGTGACAGCAAAAGCAGCAGCTGTTTTTATCTTTTATATATATATTTTTATAAAATATATGCATATAAGAAAAAAAGATTTCAACCATCTAGATATCAACTACTCAACTCAATCGAAAAACCAGTCGAACCCCATTGCAGCTCAAGTGGAAAGGGGACACTCAAAGATAGAGGGAGAGAGAAAGAGAGATAAAGACTGGTGAGTGAAGCGACAAAACGATGGAGCTTATAAATGCGGCTACACATTGTTGCCAGTCAGATACTTAGAGTAGAGTAGAAGAAGAAGCAGAAGGAATACCATAGACATGTGTATACACATTGTAATAATTATAATCATAATGGGGTTCTGTATTTATAGCGAAACGAAGTCGTGTGTCGTCGTCGTCGTCGTCGTCGTCGTCGTCGTCGTCGCTTGAGGCATGCGATGATTTTGCGAATTGTCCAAGTGCCTACAAGTTTATGCTGCCTCTCCCTCCCTCTCTCTCTCCCTATCTTTCTCTAAACTAGCCAGTCCCGCCTTCGGTTTCTCCAGACGACAACTTGAAACGACGCCTAAACTCCAAATATCACATAGAGCATACACAAATTGCCATACAAATTGAGCCTCGGGGCGTGCCCAGTTAGAGATGTGCGTATCGCCCCAGAGATCGTGTAAATTTTGTATAACTCTGAAACTGTTCTCAGATCTCAGATCATATATGAATTTCAGTCATTTTTCATAGAACAAGACAAGCTTTGTTGAGTTATAAATGACATAGACTCTGGAGAAATTTGAAATTTGAATATCTTATACACACCTTGCAAAACTTTGTTTGAGAAAGCTAAAGGTTGATAAAAACTTTAAGAAATAGATTATCGCCATATAACCATAATTCCCTATGACGTTTTATTTATTATAACTGAAATAAACAATGATATATATGCGATTAATTGTCAATTATGGCGTAGAATGTGCACAGCCAACTCGGATAAGCTGTGCATGATATGATATATGGATTGACGTTGCCCGATCGAACGTGCAATAATCGGGTTACAAATGAATTTACTCATTCTTTTTGCATAAATATCATATTTCTGCTGATAAATGTGGTTGGGTTGACTGGTCAGTTCTTTTTTACGTAATCTCTTCGTTCTTATAATTTCAATCATTTCTCTTGTTCCATTTCTTTATTATCTACTTGAAGGGCCGCCCCATATCCGTTTCAAATAAAGATAACAATCTCTTTATCTATCTTGAAATCTGTTTGTTTTGTTAATTGCTGTGATATCGTTTTACAAATCAAAGACCAATCGATCTTTTGTTTCTTTTTTTTTCTCTCATATTTATTGTAGATTGTGTGCACGATTTGCATGATTAACTCGAGGTTTCTCTATATAGCAGAATGTATAGTATTAATTTCCATGTTTTTAACGCGATTTCGCTACGCGTCTGTCGTCTGTGTCGTGTCGTGCCTTCATATATGCAAATCCAAGCGGGAACTAGTAATACCGTTCATATCGGAATTCTATACTATAATTAATAAAGAAGAAAACTAGAAAAAAAGCACTGCTACCTTAGGCACGTTAAAGATTATATACCCTTGCAGAAATTTCTTATTCAAGTTTATATTACAAACACCTAAAGAAAAATGTAAATCGACCAAATATGCATATTTTACACAGTTTGAGTCCAAACTATGTGCGGATTCGATTTTTATGTTCATTTTTAATATCCTAATTGATTTTAAGCAAAAACTCTAAAAAAATTTTTTTTTGAAAATTTTCGAAATTCTTGTAAGGGGGTTGCGTGGAAAAAATCGAAAAAAATCGATGTTCTTAAATCGATGATATTGAAATGCAGAATCCATTTAGGTTAAATACGCTGATCAAAAAGTCTTCTCCGAGTAGAATTAACCAATTGTTGGTAATATAAGAGCTATATAACTATTAAAAATCTATATTTTACACAAATACCGATGTGGAGTGGAGAGACAACCCTAGAAAATTGAAAAATATGCATATTTTCAACGTTTTTTGTCCGAATCAGCTGCGGATTGGATTTTTATGCTAATTATGAATATCCTAATTGATTTCAAGCAAAAATTTGATATGTAAAATTTTTGCAATTTTTCGAAATTTTTGTAAGGGGTTTGCATGGAAAAAGTCGAAAAAAATCGATGTTCTTAAATCGATGATATTGAAATGCAGAATCCATTTAGGTTAAATACGCTGATCAAAAAGTCTTCTCCGAGTAGAATTAACCAATTTTTGGTAATATAAGAGCTATATAACTATTAAAAATCTATATTTTACACAAATACCGATGTGAGAGTGGAGAGACAACCCTAGAAAACCTAAAAATATGCATATTTTCTATGTTTTTTGTCCGAATCAGCTGCGGATTGGATTTTTATGCTAATTATGAATATCCTAATTGATTTCAATCAAAAAATTGATATGTAAAATTTTTGCAATTTTTCGAAATTTTTGTAAGGGGTTTGCATGGAAAAAGTCGAAAAAAATCGATGTTCTTAAATCGATGATATTGAAATGCAGAATCCATTTAGGTTAAATACGCTGATCAAAAAGTCTTCTCCGAGTAGAATTAACCAATTGTTGGTAATATAAGAGCTATATAACTATTAAAAATCTATATTTTACACAAATACCGATGTGAGAGTGGAGAGACAACCCTAGAAAACCGAAAAATATGCATATTTTCTATGTTTTTTGTCCGAATCAGCTGCGGATTGGATTTTTATGCTAATTATGAATATCCTAATTGATTTCAATCAAAAAATTGATATGTAAAATTTTTGCAATTTTTCGAAATTTTTGTAAGGGGTTTGCATGGAAAAAGTCGAAAAAAATCGATATTCTTAAATCGATGATATTGAAATGCAGAATCCATTTAGGTTCAATACGCTGAACAAAAAGTCATTTTAGAGTAAAAACAAATGATTTTAGCAAAAGTTATGAGTGATTAAAGCCAAAAAAAACCGATTTGAATGTGGTCGGAGATGCTTCCTTAGGTGCGTTGCAAACTTCTGGTCAAAATAAATATACCCTCTGCAAGGGTATAATAACGGATTGAACGATACGAAATATTGCCCTCGGGTTTGTGTTTTCTGTTCAAGAACATTTGCTTAGTTAAATTTCAGTGAACTTCGACAATATTTACACAATGTCTGAATGTGATCGGGCTTATTGAATATTATACTACACGCTCCCTCCTACCTCCCCCTCGACACTTTCGATGAGTATTTACCCGCGAAGTTCGCGAAAGCAACTTGAAAAGTATCGCAAACAAAGGAGACCGACGAAAGCTTTTAGCTGACAAATTTAATACTCTTTCCCCCCGTACCCAGATATCTGTTTGTTTATGCTGATATATGTACAAAATTTATATATATATTATACGAACGCTTAAATTGCACTTGCACTTCCGAGATAACAAATTGAAATTCTAGAAGTCGATGTTTGCCTTGGTGTGGGGGTATCCAAAGGAAACAACGGGAAATTGTCGGGTTTGTGGGTGCCATCACAACTATAGAATAGAGTCGAGGGTCAAGCTAGCTAGATGTTATTGTTATTGTTATTGTTGTGGTTTCTAACGGCGATTTAGGTTTCGGTTTTGGGTGCGTCGTCGTCGTCATTGACGTCAATTTAATTGTGATCTATTGAAAATGGTTTGGAATAGCTGTAGAATCATAAATAGTTTGCTTTTGTCTAGACAAAGATAAATGTAGTTGAGAGAATTTTCGAGTAATTATCACATTTGTTGCCTCTTTAAAATACCATTTAAATAGTTAGCCCAAGTATAGTGACTATATAAAAACTGACCTCACTTTCCAGTCTCTTGAGATCATTGTAATGCGTTTTAAATTAAATTCACGCAGCTGCGCTTAAGATAAATTTAAACTGCACTTACTCATTCAGGTTTTCTATATGTATGCAGATCTTAAGTATTCCAGTAATTAAGAGGCATAAAAAAAAGACAACTACCCCACAATACGACGGCGCAGATTAGTTTATAATCCTTTAAGTCATATAAAATAGTTTTGATTATTGTTTCGACAATCAACTTTATATATGCACTTGTCAGCTTTACGATTTTTGTCAGGTTTTATCGAGGACAAATCTGACTGCAATTGTTTAATCTATAAACAGATCTTAATTACAATTGTATTAGTAAGCGTGGTGCAGTGATATATAAGTTTACTCAGAAAGGGAACCAAAATGCGGTTTCCGCGTGTTGAGTCAACTTTGCAGGCGCAACGAAGATACCCTATAAAAACCCAACTCACATATCATTTTTATTGCGAACAAAAATTTGTTAAGAAACGATCCGCGAATATTGAGTACAAATCAACTCTTTGTTCTCACACTTATCTGTTTGAATTCTACAGGATTTTATAAATTCTCAGACTATCTTATCGTTTAATGATATATGCACATATAAATCGATTATATAATCGATGCATCGATTTATCGAGAAGAAATTGTTGCATTTTAAGCGTTTTATGATTGTGATAAAGCATACACTCATGAATAATACTTGAAGTACTCAATGAATCTCTTCTGCACACATTATTTATTTATGTCTTTTTTTCTCTCTCTCTTTCTTTTTGCAGTTTAATTGTACAACAACTACAACAAGTGCAACAATTGGCACAATTGGCACAACATCAGCAACAACTAAAAGAGGAAGAGGAGGAGGAGAAGAAGAAGAACGATAACAGAGACGCCGCTTGAACTTTCAGCAGGGCAACGCGAGGGAGAAACGAAAAACGAAAACGAAAAGTATAAACAAAACGAAGAAGAAGTAGAAGGCGGAGTAGGAGGAGGAGGAACATCGTGTTAGCAACAGCAGCAAAAGATACTGAGGATCGGTTTCGCTTCTTGCCTCTGATGCTATTTCTGTGTGTCTCCTCCGACGTCGTCGAGCACAAGAAATGCAGCATGTGGCCAAGTAGAGTCGCTAGACAGCCAAAAAGCAACAACAGCAAGTGAAACGTCTATAGCGTCTCTTGGCCACTTGGCTGTCACTTGGAAATCACTTGACAGTCACTTGGTATTCAAGCAGCGAACCGGAAAAGCGTCGATGAGTCGCTCAGCCGGTACCCCGTCTTGTTCCCACTCCTAATTCGAAAAAAACACCTAAACGCCCCACTCCAAGTCAACTGTATAAAACAATGGAAGCTACGCCAACAGCGGCGCATGTGCAGCACCAGCAGCAGCAGCCATTAGCAACAGCTACGGCCAGGTCATTGGACCAGCAGGAGGATTTGCCCATTGGTGGCGGCGGTTCACCCAATCACTCACACTATTCGAATCTCACGAACAGTAGCAGCAGCAGCAGCAGTCCCAGCAACGCCAGCAGCCCATCAGTGGCCACAGACAGTAGCAGTTCCTCGTCTTCCTCGGCACCGCAATATAGTGAAGATTTGCGTGCCGCAACAGCAACACAGCAGCAGCAGCAGCAGGGGCAGGATCAGCGCCAGCAACGTGGTTCACATTCGGGCAGCGGTTCAACCAAAACCTGTGAACTGGATGTGGGCGAGGAGGAGCGTGATACCTTCTCGCCCATCTCCAGTCCAGAGTGTAACGGAGCATCTGTTGTAGCTGGCAGTAGCAACGGTTTGATTGCTAGCTCCACACCTGGACGGGATAATAAAGCATTTGCAAGCAAATTGAAGCCACCCTCCAAGGAGGAGAAGCAGCGCCAGAACGAGGAAATTGTCTGCATGGAGACATCAACAGTTTCCACTGAAACAGGCTCATGGGAGTCTGTGTATCCCACAGCAGCAGCGACAACGGCGGCAGCGGCTGCTGCACCAGCCCCACTGGCTCCAGAGGGTATCAGTGCCAGTTGCCTGTTGCGGGAATTCGAGAAGCGGGAGCAACCGTTGAGCACATCGGGTCATAGTGCATGTTTCATTGATGCCTCCTCGCTGCGCGATGAGGATGAGGTGCTGTCGTTTCCCAGCCTAGATGGCATGCAGGAGGCGCATGAAGAGGAGGATCACCACGAGCCATCGGCGGCAAAGCCAGCAGGAGAAATGGAACTGGAGCAATTTCACAAGGCATTCGCCAAGTGCAAAGTGGCAAACACAGTGGGTCCACGTAGCAGTCACTCGAATTGTAGTTCGGATGTGGAAACAGATGAACCACAGCCGGATTCCAACAGTGGCACCAACAATTTGTCCGACGAGGAGAAGCTGTGGAAGCGGGAGCAACAGCAACCCGTGGGTAGTGGCAGTGGCGCCACAGATGCCACCGAACCGAGTAGTGTCTCATTGGCAGGTGATGCAGATTCTTCAGCGGATTGTTCATTGAGTGCACGAAGACGTCGCACCATGTCGGCTGCGCCCACGACGACGACGTCGACGACGACGGGGCCGGCATCCTCGGTGCCTGTTGCGGTGCCCTACAGCTTCCAGCACAACACACAACAGTTTAGTGTGCATCCACTTGCAAGCAGTCCCAAGTTTGCCTCACATCATCATAATCAGCATCATCAACATGGACACGATCTCAGCTATACCACAGACTACTCGTCGAGCAGTCCAGCGCACAGTTTGGTCTGGTCCGAGCAGGGCAGGACATCATCGCAGTCGCAGGCGTTGCAGCAACAGATGCCACAGCCGCCGATCACCGAGACGCCACACAATTCCATGGTGCATGTGCTCGAGCATGTGGGGGGCAGCAGCAATAACAGCTCAATTCATCGGGATTATACGCTCAGTTCATCCCTATCGCATCATCGCGACTCGGGTGCATATTGTAGCGATGCTACCGACTCCCCGCTGCCGCTGCCACGTACACCCAAACGTTCCAAATTCGATGAGGCGAATCCAATTGTCTCGGGCGGCGCATCTGTTGAGGATTTCGCCTTGCAAAAGCAATGCTATAGTCCTGGCTTCAAGCGTCGCACCGAAGCTTGTCCCATTGTCTCGGGCGGCTTTGTCTCATTGGATTTTGCTGCGACTCGTCCGTTGCACGATGACGACGACGACGAGGATGATGAGCGGGAGCAGCAGCAGCAACGTCAGCAGGCGCTTGCGGATGATGCCGAGTTGGAGGGCGTGGAGCTGCGCATGAAAACCGGAGGACAACAGCGTAAACCTCTGCCTGCCATTGCCTCCTGGGTGGTGGACATGAGCGATTGTCGACAGGAGCGACGCAAGAGCAGCAGCTCCACCTCTAGCCTGGAGGCAGGCAATCCAACTCCACGCTTTCGCGAACGCACCGATTCGAATAGTTCGCATAAGAGTGGCTGCGGTTTCTATGTGTCACTGGATGACATGGACAGAAAACCAAAGCCACAACAGACGCAGGCACAGGTGCAATCCCAATCGCCACTGAGTAAATCCTACACAGCGCCAAAGGGAGCCAATTTCTTTGTGGATCTCTCGAAGAGCGAGTATCAGGCCAAGCAGGAAACGGAGCAGCAGCAGCAGCAGGAGGAGCAGGTGCAGCCCACGGGCAATGAGACGGATAAGAAGAGCAACATTTTCAGCATGTTCATTGATTTTGGAGAGCAGGCAAAACCACGTGCCACCAATGGACGCAAGGAGCCCTTTAATTTGGCACAGCGCTTGAGCAGCTCACTGAGTGTGGCGCAGCGTCGTGGTGAGGATGTCATGAAGTCCAGTGCCAGCTCCACGGAAACGTTGATGGCCAAAAGTGGCTCGCAGTTGCAGCAGCAGCAGAAGGAGGAAAGTAAATCCTTGGATTATCGTTGTAATTTGGAGCAGCAACCGTTGACTTTGGCTGCACTGCGTCGCATGTCGCGGCAGCAGCAGCAGCAGCAGGAGCCGAACAAGCGACACAGCTGGGGCAGCAACAATAGCAACAGTAATAGCAAGGAGCAGCTGCCCACAGTGGGTGACTATAAACGTTCCATTAGCCTGACAGCTAATGGTGGCGATCAGGGATCCGGTACGGGCTCTGGCACTGGCCTGATGAGCATTATCGATAAGCTGCCCATCATCTCGAAGGCATCTTCGCTCTCGGTGGATAGTTCATTGTCGCCATACGATGATTATAGCGGTGGCTCCCATGCGGGCGCACTGAGCAGCTGCTCCGATGAGGAGCAGCAACAACAGGCTGCGGCGGATCGTCTGAAGAAGCGACGACGTGATGCTCAGTTGAATGAGACATACGACAAGAGCAGCAGCATCGCCTCGGTCATGACAGAGGGTGTGCTCTCCAAGGATATGTCACCGGCATCGAATACTGAAGATACTGAGGATCTAACCTTCCAGCAGGATGAGCAATTGGCGCTACGTGAAGTTCAGCAGGCACAACAACAGCAGCAGCAAATGTTGCCATTGCAGCAGAGCAGCAGCTCCAATCGCACCTCCATAATGGAGACCATAATTGAGGCCAAGGAAACGGCATCCCCTAAGAAGCAACCAGCTGTAGGGGCCGCCACCTCCGCCGTGCCCGCTGCTAGTCTGCAGTGCAATGGACACACCATGGAAACGCTGCACGCGACCATTGAGAAGCAGAAGCAACTGCTGGAAACAGTCAATGAGCACGCCGAGCAGCCGGCAAACTTTGTCAAGCTCTCGGACATGGATAAACCGGTGGCCAAACATGAGCTGCAATCGCCGGATGCGATGAGCAAGAGCGCTGGCAATCAGCGTAGCAGCAGCCAACGTTTCTATCGCGATGAACAGCAGCATCGTGCTGGGGGACGTCCCCATTCGTGGGCTATGACCAGATCCACGGGTGGCAGCAATAATCCCATACAGAACTTTGCCAGCTCTGTGGACAATTTGCGCAGCTTGTCCCGTCTGTTTCCCAACTTTAGCAAGGAGTTCTCCAACTCACTGCCCGGCGACATGACGCTGGACAATAATACCCAATCCCAACAGCAGCAGCAGCCTCAGGATTATATTCAAACGGATCTGAGTGCCGATTCAAGTCTGGCGTCAAGTTTCAGCCGCTCCGGCATGGATGAGTCTTCCCTGAGCTGCCGTCAGCCACGTCGCCTGGGTGAGGATTTGCTCAAGATGTTTCTGCAGGAGGTGGCCACCGATATGCTGGTCGAAGTGCATGGACGTCGCATACGCGCCCACAAGTGCATCTTGCGTAGCCGCTGTCAGTATTTCGCTGCCATGTTGGCGGGTCATGGTTCCCAGAGTGTCGTCTCGCTGCAAGGCTATTCCTATGCTGCAGTTCACTTTGCACTGTGCCACATCTATTCGGGTGCTTCGCATCCGCCTGACGGTATTAGCCTGATGGAGTTAGCCGCACTGGCTGATCTACTCGGACTGGAGGGTCTCAAGGAGGTCACTTCACATGCCCTGAAGACCAACTACTGCCACAATTTCCATAAGCCTTGCTCCGGTTGCGTTGATGGCATATTGCAGGTGCTGCCCGTTGCCTTGAATCATGCTCTGGATGATCTTTATCGCAAGTGCTTGCGCTGGACATGTCGGCACTATCTGAAGGTGTGGCCCACGCGTCAGTTCTCACAGATGCCGCCAGATATACTTGGACGTTGTCGGCAACAGATTGTTGCCTATATGGTAAGTGGAAGAACACATTCTCCTACTCCAGGTTGATAATCACACTCTCTTTCTTCGTTTTGTAGACTTCGGAGACAGTGCTGGATACGGTGCTTGATTGTGATCATCTGCTGGCGCAGTTGTCCGCCTATCGCTGGGGACATGTCTGTGAGCAGTTGGTGCGGGACATACTGGACGCTGCGTATGCCTATGTGGGTGATCATTTTGCCAGCTTGATAGCCAGTGATTCGTTTCTTTCGCTGGGACATGATCGTAGTCGTCATATACCACGTCTGGAGACGCTGCTGCTGGAGACAGCTGCTGCACTGACACCGGAACAGGCATGTCGCAGTTATCAGCGTGTCACGCGATTGAACACGGTGCTGCAGGCGAAGCTTATCCACATGCCCGTGAATTTGGGTGAGTTGGCCAAGGAGTTGCAGGGATTGCAGGAGGAACAACTCGATTGGCAACCGGAGTACATAAGGCTGGTCAGCGCATTGGTCTATGCTGTGGAACAATGTCTGATTCGACAATGTTCGCGTGCAATGCGAGTGACTGCATGGCAGCGTATGGATCTGGAGCTGCGCAAGAAGATACAGACCATGGCACGTCTCACCGAGCCACTCGATCTGAAGCGAAATGGTGGCAAGCCAGTGAGCAAGGCATTCTCATTCGGTGGCAGTACACGCAGTCAGGATCTGGTGCAGATCAAGCTGGCCATACAAGCGCAAACGAAACGTGCTCAGGCACAGGAGACGCAGCTGTACAAGGCGACGCAAACCACATACGAGGCGGTTGGCCATGTCCAGACTACGGAGCGCGGTGTGCAGGCACAGGCTCAATACGATTTGCGCGAGGGCAACTGTAAGTAGCAAGCATGAATCCTCCTTCCTTCCTGCCATTCTAATCCCCCTTCCGATTTTCTAGGTAAATTGCAAAAGTCCAATACACGCGCCTATGTGCCGCAATCGCAGCGTGCAAGCTCTCATGTGGCTACAGATCGCCACAGCTTGGGCTCACATCGACGCACACAGTCTGAAGCGCCGCCGGTGACACAAAGGAGAAGCACAGCGCCAGTCCTAGCTGCAGTTGTCCCAGCTCCGCAGCTTGTAGAGCCCAAGCAAGCAGTCGCAAGTAGCACAACAGCCGCCGCCACAACAAAATCTTCCTCTTCAGGGCGCCTTGGTGAGGTGCGTGCTCGTTACTTGGAACCAAAGAAGCAGCGCGTGGCCAATGGCAGCAACAGCAGCGCAGGACCCATTCGCAGTGCCACCAGCTCCAGCATTCCAGCCGCACGCAAAGCGCAGGCCAAAAATCTGCACATCTCCTCCAGCGACAGTTCGCGCAACTCTAGCCCTGCGGCAGTGCGACGTGGACAGAATGGCACGCGATTGGGTAATAAATCGAACAATATGTCATCGGATAGCTTGGCCAAGAGCGGCTCTCGTGAACGTTACTCCTCTGATCTCAATGTGGACTCGCTGGCGGAGAGTATGAAGAGTTCGGTCATAACGAACAAAACGATCTCACATGAATCGCTGTCGAGCAGCTCCAAACTGGCACGCGTGCAGCAGCTCAATGGGCATGGCGCGAAGAAATCGTTGTCTTCCAATCCGACGACGACAACAACAATGCCTTCGCTGCGGGGAATACAACGTGGTTCAAAGTTGGCCAACAAATCGACGCGACAACTGAAGCAGCAACACAATGCGGGCGCAATGGGCGCCTCGAATGGATCCAGTCCGAGTTCGGTGCATACCACCAAATCGGCAGCAAGTCGCCTGTCCTCCGTGAGCAGCACATTGTCAACGCGTGAGCTTTTCAAGCAGCGATCCATATCGGTACCAGCTGGCGGCACCGATGCACCTGGCAAGGGACGTCATAGTTTCCTTTCTGCCAAATCGCGTGAGATACTTGCCAAGCGCGCCGAGAAGAATAAACTGCAACAGCAGCAACAACAACAGCAGCAGCAGCAACAACAACAACATCAACAGCAGCAACATAGTTCTGGGGATGAACGTAATACGCAATTGCGCTCATCCGCTGGACCACTGCGCTCTTCCTCACATTCCGCCGTTAGCAGCATGCTGCAGCAGCATAATCTACGCAACAGTTTGCCCTCCAATATACCCACACGACGTCCCAATACGCTGCATCTGCGCAAGACAACCAATGCAACTGGAGCCACAAATGGTGGTCCAGCTCCTGCTCATAAGTTGACAAATGGAGCACATCCCTATAAGGCAGCCCAAGCGGTTAAACAAAAACTGGATTTGCTCATCGACGCAAAGCACGAGAATTGTAATGGCCAACGAGTTGAGTCCAAGCTGGAGCGCTCGAGCACCTTCTGCAAGGATAGCGCCGATCTTGATCTGGATGTCAGCGAGCTACAGATTGTGGAGTAAAGTTGCAAGCGGTGAGTGGGCAATGTAATTGAAGATGAGAGAACAATAATTAATATATTATACATATATCCATTCTTCCTTTTCAGGTTCATATCAAATATGTGCCCAGCAAGTACACCCGTACACCCGTACACACACGTCCCATAAGGCAACTCTAGTCAATAATAGCATGTAGTTGCAGGCGCAGGAGAAAGCATTAACAATAAATCAATAATCCATAGAGAACAAAAAAAAAATGGAAAACAACAAAAACATGTTACTAAGCTGCTTAAACAAGTTATATACATAGGATACAGCAGAACCTATTTGTCGTTAACCCCTCCAACTCCTTCCGCGAAGATAATAGCAGAACCCTAATCGACTAGAACTAATAATAATTCTAATTATCATAATGAGTTCGAAGCAATGTCAAAATATGGAAGAAACAAATTTGGTGATATTATTTAGTGTACGCTTTGATTTATTTCGATGCCTTCTATACCTTTTTCGATATTCGAATGAGCGCGCAAGTACACTCCCAATTCTATGTGAGTGTGTGCTTTAAGTACTTATCCAAAATAGAGCTCTACGCACGTGCTTTGCCAGCTGCATTTAAGTAGAATTGCCCCTCTCTATATTATCTATTTACTCTCTCTCTCTCTCTCCTGCCACTCACTCACTTCTAGCTCTTTCTCTCTCTCTATCGTATTCATTAGGCCTTTGCAATTTTTTATACTGTTGTTTATTTGAATTTTTACGCATTACAAGGAGAATGTTTTTCTTTAATTTATACACCTTAGTTATTTGATATAAACAAAAAACAACTGAAAGAGAATGTATTTTGTAAGCAACCCCCGACATTAATATACAAAAATTGATACAATGATAATGATGAAGTGCAAGTTTAATAAATGTGTGTATTTATTAAAAGTTATATTTGCAAACTTAAATCGAGTTTCTTTCTATTATTCAATTGCTAAAATAAAACAATCAAGGGGAGGGCACATTTTCAATTCAAATTTAAGCGCCAAAGTTGCCATTCACAATGCAGTGTAAAAATTAGGGCTTATTTGAAGTATGGTGGCAACGCTGCGCAAGCGTACAGCAATCAGCTGATTTGCGATATTTCTATCTGTTTGCTGCTGTATCTGTGATTGGCGATTGCGATTGTTTATTAGCTAAATTTTAGTTAATACCTACAGGCGCGTCTATAACGTACAACGTACTACTACTACGTGGGCGAGTTCTGCAGGGATCGTGCCCACTCCCTAAATACATTGTGACAATGTATGACAACGCACTCATTGCTACAGTACTCGTCCTCCCAGTCGGGATTAATGATTGCCGGCTTGTTGCACTGATCACGCGTGCACTTCTGCACGGCAGCGGCCTCCGTGAGCAGCTGAATCTGGTCGGGCGGCTGCTGCGTTTGTGACTGCACCGTAGTAGTCTCTGTTTCTGTAGCAGGAATTGATAGCGGCGGGATCGATGGCTGCACATCGTTTTGAGGCAACTGTTGCTCTTCTTGCGGCTGAAGCTGTGGGAGATGTTGTTCCTGCTGCTGCGGCTGCTGTTGGGACTGCTCAGGATTTGGCATCGTTTCATCCAGCTGCTGGTTGCGCTGATAGTCACGCAGTTGCCGCAAATATTCACGCTTCTCCTGCTCATGCCGCTGATCGTAAACGCTTTTCTGTTTCTCGTCAATCGATTCCCACATATTCATCGCTATGGACGTGATTTGCTCCAGTGTGCAGGCGGGATTCTGTTGCTTGATGGCGGTCATTGTGTCGCGAAAAAATAGGGCATACGGCGCCAGCGGCTTGGACGGTGGCGTCACCGGCGACTGTTGTGGCAGGTTCTGTTGCGGCGGCGGTGGCGTAAACACTTCCTGCTGCTGCTGCTGTTGCGGCTGTACTTGATTTGCGGACAGGAGATTGTTGGTGGCATATGTGTTCGTTTTGTCATAGTCCATGTGATCTAAATCCTCGTCATCGTCCACGTGATTTAACGTTGAGTGATCCAGGCTGCTTAGCCTGCTTATGCGGCGAGACTGCAACGAGAGCGGAGAGAAAAGGAAAAATACCAAAATAGGCAGTTATTAGTCACATTTATTATTTTATTGCCAAGCAACAAGCATCATATTGTTTATAATTATTGTATGGAAAGACGCTCACGAGCAACTTCTTCATCTCGAGATGCGCGCACTAACAGTAATATAATTATAAATCAAATCACCGAATGTATAACCAAACTAAAGTATTAATCGTTCTCGCCCAAGCAAGCAGAGAGCTAGCTACACATTAGACTTACATACGTGTACGTATGTACGTGCATATGTGTGCGTATGTTTGTACATGTGCTTTGTGCATAACACCACACACTGTGCCAGGCCAAGCTGGATGGCTGGACAGACGAGGGGGTGTAGAGGAGCGGTTGTGGCAGCCGCGTTGCGTTCACACAACCTGCTGATTGTTTATATGTGTGCAGGGTGGTACGAGTGTGTGAGTGCGTGCGCGACTTATGTGTATGCGTGCTGTTTGTTGATAAGCACTTGCTGCTGCTGCGGCTGCCTGCCTGCTGGTGATTGTTGTTGCTTTGTATCGATAACCCTCATGCGCTTACTGATGCCATCATCTAGGGCTACGTATATACAATACAAACGCGAGCCAAGCGTATACACAGTTATACACAAACCCACACACACACACACAGAGAGAGTAAACAACAGACACTCCTACAAGACATACTCCACACACACGCACACAGAAGCATCTGACTTTGAATAGAAGCAAAGCTCCAGTTGTCCGTTTCCAATTGGACGCAACTTCAACTATTATAAAACGATTATCAACTGCTATCTAGTTGCTGCGCTGCGGGTCACAATTAATTCATGTACTCGGCTGTAAAAACATTTCAACTCGCGCCAAATCTACATCAGTTGAAGCTCTGCTCCGGCGATGTATGTTCTATGAGAACGTAGTCACGCACCTTAAATGGGCTTTATTTGAGAGGAAGAAAGAGAGCAATGAATAATTTAAAAACAGCCTTAGACTCTTTCCTTAATATGTTGGCATACGCACTAGCAATATTTACAAAACAAACTGGACACGTCTTTGGCGCATTAGCAGCAGGCAGCTGCAGCTCCCCAGTAGCCGCTCCTGTTTGCAATTGGGACTTACAGCAGTTTGATGTTGTGTCTGTTCCATGGGCGTTTCATTCATCTCGAACACCTCGTCACCAAATGATGGGGTATGAAATTGATTCATAGTTACGGCAATTCTACAAGATTGTGCTTAGTTACAGATAATAAACAAATAAATTTTTGCGTTCCCAGCGTGGACTTTTGTGTCGTCCAGTTGCAATGTTTTGTTAGTGTTGAACAGTTTGGCAAGATTGGCAACACTTAATACACAGCAGTATGACCAAAGAAATTAAAAAATACTAACAAGACACAAGTTGAAGTGTGCCTTTGTTTTCCAACACTTATGCACAATTTTTACAGCACTTATTATTGACGAGTACATTGTACATATAACGTATTTAAAATTAATTGAAATCTTTAGTAGGCTGTCTATTTTAGCAACTTAAAATATACAACAGAATTTTCGGTAATAAAAAATTCAGACAAAATGTCTGTTTGGACTAAATTCAAATTTACTGCGATGTCTCCGTCATCCGGCCTAGTTAAACAATTTTATAGCACTAGCAAATTACCCGATGGTACTATAAAAAGCGGAGCCACAAACCAACAATCGACCGAAGGCACGCCAAACCCAACATCAAAATTCCAACCACAATACCATTTAATGGATGCCCTTGATAAGAACAGTTATTCGAGCCAAGTGAATGCCAGATATGTTGAGAGTATGTTTTCAAGGTGGATAAAAGACATAAATTCAGTGGATAAGGTAAATATTAATATACGATTCGATCGCTTTCCAATGAATTTCACAAAAACAAATAATTCTGCTTTATTGCATTGTTTCTGTTAAATTCAGTGGAAAGTGAATATTTTTTTAATTGTATTTATTTAAAAACTAATAATTACTTACATGAAAGCCTTGGCGTAATTTCTTCAATGAACTTTCACAAGACAAGAAGACTTTCACACATAGTAGTTCCAAGGAAATGAGCCAAATTTGCGTCGAAAATCATCGCATCAAGTCGATTTTTCCTAATTCTAAGTTTCAATATTATAAAACACATTTTGAGGAAAGCATTCCAGACATTCAAAAAGACGAAGAGCCAAAGAAACCGATATCATATTTTGTATGTGAGACCGCTACAGATGAATCAATCAATAATCAATCATTTCCGAATCAACAATGGGTAGTCGGTAACATAAATCTAAGTCCGTTTAGCGAATCAGACGAATACTCCAAAATTCATATGATTGTCAAGCCAACGAACGAAGTACAAATTAGCAGAATGTCTAATGAAAGGAGAAATCGTGTTGATAATATCAGTGAAGATCGGTTTAATCGAAATAAAACATTAAAGGGCATTGTTCAGCGGATCAAGAAGACTGTGAGCCGACATGCCGCTCAGGCATTGAAATCACGACATTCGAAATTGCGGGAAGTGGAGAAGTTATTGTTAAGAAAGAAAGTAAATCCCAAAACTGTAAGCAGCGATAGCGATAAAACTCAGAAGTAACTCAGTAAGCCTGGTTTCTAATATTTAAAAATAAAATCAAATAAATATTGGATTGATCAAATCATTACAGATGTTGTTTTAAACTCCAAAACAAAAACAAAACACAAAAAAAAAAATCAGTAAACCTTCGCTTTATCAAATTGTTTGTCAAAAATCCAAAAATGATAGGAATTTAGATTTTAAAAGTAAACTAAATTAATCAAAACATTGGGTATTTCCTTACAAAATTCATTTAGTATCGTAACGTCGGACATGCGATTCAATAGGAGTTGTATCGTACATACCCGCCTATATATGAGGAGAAAGTTAAGATACTTTCCAATTAATACTGCACGCCGTGGACTGCTTAGCAGTGCGGGGTGCAATGAAAAGAAGTCTGACTATCAAAAAAAACTAGATGGCGAGGCCATCGCGAGTGGATCCAATGCGGATTTCATAGACCGAATTTTTACCAAATGGTCCAGGGATCCCAATTCGGTAGATGAGGTAAGAAAAAAGGGATTTCGATGGTTTTTTTTTTCTATTTTTCTATTTCTATTCTATTTTTCTATTTCTCTTTGCAGTCGTGGCGCGCCTTCTTCTCCGAAAGAATGCCCACCCAGGGAGTGAGCAGCAGTAAACCACCGCAAAGAAAACCAAAGAAACAAAAGTCTGGCGATGGTGGTGGTGGTGGCGGTGGTCCTGGTGGACCGTTTCAACCGAGCGGAGGCCCGGCAGGTCCAACGGTTAAGGCACCGCAAGCGGATTGGAAATATATCGATGACCATCTGACGGTGCAGGCCATAATACGTGCATATCAGACGCGTGGTCATCTTGCAGCCGATCTTGATCCTTTGGGCATTGTGGGACCAACGGGTAAAAAACTCTCCAAAGAGAACTCAAAGATCGAGGCAACCAAGGCCGTACTGTGCCAGCATTATTATTATCAGTTCAGTAAGCTTAGCGAAGAGTTAAAATTTCAAGATCTTTCCAGTCATCATCATCATCATTTATTTTGCAGATGATCTTAATGCCGTCTTCAAATTACCCTCATCGACGCGAATTGGTGGTAATGAAGAGTTTCTGCCACTTCAGTAAGTTGTATCTTTTTCCATCTGGAATTCTTTCTAATCGATTTCGACTCATTCATTGCAGGGAGATATTGAGTCGCCTAGAACGTGCTTATTGCGGACATATTGGTGTCGAGTACATGAGCATCACATCGTTCCGAAAGAGTCAATGGATACGCGAACATTTCGAGGCGCCGGGAGCAATACATTTTACGAAAGAGGAGAAGAAAACCATATTGGAGCGTCTGACACGCTCCACAGGATTCGAGAACTTTTTGGCAAAGAAGTTTGTGTCGGAAAAGCGATTCGGTCTGGAGGGTTGCGATATTATGATACCGGTTATGAAGGAAATTATCGATATATCCAGCAAACTGGGTGTCAAGTCGGTGCTGATTGGGATGGCGCATCGCGGTCGCCTCAATGTATTGTGCAACATTTGTCGCAAACCCATTGTAGATCTAATGACTCAGTTCCGAGGCCTAAAGGCCACCGACTCTGGATCGGGGGATGTGAAGTATCATTTGGGTTTGCAAATCACCCGACTGAATCGGGTGTCGCAAAAAAATGTACGCTATACGCTTGTGGCGAATCCATCGCATTTGGAGTTCGTCAATCCTGTGGTGCTGGGCAAGGCGCGCGCCGAGATGGAGGAACGTGGTGATACCAAGGGTGCCAAGGTGATGCCAATACTTATCCATGGAGATGCTTCATTCTGCGGACAGGGTGTGGTCTACGAGTCGATTCACATGTCGGATCTACCTGCATATAGCACACAGGGAACCATACACATTGTTGCCAACAATCAGATTGGTTTCACCACAGATCCTCGTTTCTCGCGCTCCTCCCGCTACTGCACGGATGTGGCACGTGTTGTCAATGCGCCCATCTTCCATGTCAACGCGGACGATCCCGAGGCATGTATACACTGTGCTCGCGTGGCGGCCAAGTGGCGTGCCACCTTCCACAAGGATGTGGTCATTGATCTCGTTGGGTATCGACGCAACGGACACAACGAAACCGATGAGCCAATGTTCACCCAACCGCTGATGTACCAGCGCATACGTAAGATGAAAACGGTTACGTTAAAGTATGCGGAGGAGCTCGCCCGGGACGGGGTCATTCAGATGGCTGAGTACGATGAGATGAATAAGAAGTACGAGAAGATCTGCAATGATGCCTACGAGGAGGCGAAAAAGAAAAAGGACTACAAGGTAAGGGTAACTAAACCGGATGATACTCACTAATCCGATTCCTTTTGCAGCATTCGGATTGGCTGGATTCACCCTGGGTGGGTTTCTTTCAGGGACGCAATCGTTTGAAGGTTTGCCCCACGGGTGTGGACCTTAAGATCATCTATCACATTGCAAGAATATATAGCTCACCACCGCCCGAATATCTCAATTTTGCGTTGCACAGGTTTGTATAGTTTATATCGGTTATATCGGTTAAGCCTAAAGCGGCGACTCTTTCGCAGAGGCATCACGCGCATACTGGAGGCACGCAAGAAGATGATCGAGGAATGCACGACTGACTGGTCACTGGGCGAAGCATTCGCCATTGGAACACTGGTCAAGGATAAAGTGCATGTGCGTCTCTCGGGTCAGGATGTTGAGCGTGGCACATTCTCGCATCGTCACCATGTGCTGCACCATCAGACTGAGGATAAAAAGAAGTATATCTCGCTGCAGCATCTATATTCGGATCAGGCGGCTTATGATGTTAGCAATAGCTCGTTATCCGAGTGCGCAATCATGGGATTCGATTTGGGTTACTCGATGGCGAGTCCCAACAATCTGGTCATTTGGGAGGGTCAATTCGGAGATTTTGCGAATACAGCTCAACCCATTATCGATACTTTCATTGCGAGTGGTGAGACGAAATGGGTCCGCCAGTCAGCACTTTGTTTGTTCCTGCCACACAGCATGGAGGGCATGGGACCTGAGCATTCCTCCGGGCGCATTGAACGCTTTCTGCAGCTCAGCGACGATGATGAGAGCGAGCATCCGGATACATGTGATCCTGATTTTGCGACTCGCCAACTATTGAACATTAATTGGATAATAACAAATCTAACGATGCCCGCTAATCTCTTTCATGCCATGCGCCGTCAAATGGCGCTGGGTTTCCGCAAACCAATGATCAATTTCTCACCCAAATCTCTGTTGCGTCATCCGTTGGCACGCAGTCCGTTCAAGGATTACGACGAATGCAGTTGTTTCCATCGGGTTATAAAGGAGGAGGGTGAAGCATCACAAAATCCCGATTGTGTTAAAAAGTTGGTCTTCTGTTCGGGTAAGGTGTACTTTGATCTGTTGCAGGAACGTGATGATCATGAGCAGAATGATTCCGTAGCAATTTCGCGTGTGGAGCAGGTTTGTTTAGCAAGTAGCAGGGAAATGTACATAATTGCTGATATTTTCTCTTTTTCTTTATAGCTTTGTCCCTTCCCCTACGATCTGGTGGAGGAGGAGATCGCCAAATACAAGAAAGCTGATCTATTTTGGGCCCAAGAGGAGCACAAAAATCAAGCCGGTTGGGGTTACGTTGCACCGCGCTTTGCTACCGCGCTCAAGTTCATGGAAGATGGGTAAGTCTTGGCATTATACTTTAAATTTCATTCAAGAAATGTTATATATAGTCTATACTTTCATTATATATTAATCGATTAGGCGCTTTTAAAGTGCAATTATTGCCTTCCCCCAAAACATTTGCAGTGTATTTTCGCTCAGGTATTTGGCTGCCCCCATACGCACTGCAAATGCCAAGGCGCATTGGCAGGCCTTGAGCTACTGCCACACCGCATAATGATTCAGGTGAGACGCGCCCTCAACCTGCCAATCGATTTCGATAGAATGCGATGCGATGCGCTCACAGCGATTGCGATACAAAATGGCGTCGCTGTCAATGACGCCATGCTGGCAGTGCGACTTGTTGCTGCCAATCGTTCGTATTAATCGATCGATAATGTTGCCCAATGAAGACGTGTGCCAAGTGACATACGTTGCGCCTCCCACACAGAACGATTTAGTAAGCTGTAGAAAGAATCGCGCGAAGGTTGCAGAGATCTCTCTCTCTCTCTCACTCGCTCTGTCTCTTTCTCTGGCTGTAAGCATACATAGTAATATGTAAACATTCGAAAATATTTTGATGTTTGGCCTTTTTCTGCGGCCCGTCGACCTTGTCAAAGTTCAGAGATCGATGGCACGTGCTATAGGCCCGCGCTATATGCATGACCTTGCTGAGTAATCTGGCAACTATGCGGCGTCAGTATCTCCGTCTCGCTCGCGCAATAAATTGCAGCACGTCAGCCAAATGAAGGCTCCAATAATTATTTGCAATTTGCTTTCTGCGTTGTTAGTAATTAGCCGCAGTTCGACTTCTCTTTCTCTCTCTCTCACTCTCACTATTTCTCTCCCTCTCTCTCTCTCTCTCTCTCTCTCCCACTCGACGTTGCGCTAGACAACCATGTCGATGTCGATGTCCATGTCGCGCTGTCGCATGAAACTAGCGCAAGGAACTTGGCACAATTTTTAGTCGGCGTTTGATACTAACCAATGCGATCTATCTCCCTCCCTTCCTCTGTCTACCCCCCCCGCTTCTTTCTCGTACATCTCAACCCATTTTATATCGCATATAGCTCGCTTGCCATTTCTTTGCAATGATTTTCTATAGCAAAATTTTAATGTGGCGACCGCGACACGATTCTCTTTCGCGTTGATGTTGATAATGTGCGCTGGTCCTGCTAGATTTGTGCGCTGATTTATGGAAATATTTCGTTTGGTCTTAAAAGCTGTTTCCCTAAACATTCGAAGGCCTCAAGAGCTGTATATATACTATATATCTTCAGTATAAATACACAATACTTATGCTTGGTTGCGATCCTAAGAATTTCCTCAAATTTTTATTAAATATTTCCACTTATTTTGTATCTTATCCGAAAGTGGAAATGCCAAGCAAGTTTGTAATTGAATTATATATGCATAATTCTTTAATATGATCTAATGCCATGCACTCTATTGCGATTGGGAATTCCCCGTGCTCTTTGTCTATATAAATTTCTATTACATATCTCAATATGCTTTGCAATCGGCGTGAAATGGGCAGCACACATATCATACTATATATTGTAGATCTACTATATACTATATAGATATATGCGATAATCGCGTCGCCAGCGTGTTCGAAAATTGAATGAAAATCCGTGTACAAAGCAAACAAACGCTAAACCCCAGGAATTTAGCATATTTGCTAGACTATATCATACAATAGATAGTATATACCGTAAATACATTGTATATACATATGTGTATAAGAGATACTATACCATATGTATACTCATGTATGACGGCTCTTGCGTTTGTTGTAGTATTTGTAGAATAATTTTTATGGGATTGCTTTGGCGAAATTTCGGCAAATGCCTTGACAATCAATTATGAGAAAGATATCCCAAGGAGAAGTGTCTGAACGATCTGTCGAGCTAGATGATTGCAGTGCGCCAAAGTTTTATTAATGACACGCAGTTTTTTTTTTCTTCTCGTTTTAGATGTGGTTGATGGAGTGAGTGGGCGGCAGATCGAAAGATGTGCCAGGGTTCTGTCTGTTTTTTTTTCGTTTTGTTTTGATCACGATAAGAAAGATCGGAACTAGGCAGAGCTATATAGTCTATGGCTATTTTAAGAGTGCCTCTCGGGGTGTATAAGAGGGGGGGCATAGGGGAAGGCTGGCGGATCTTCGAGAGCGTCAAATAATAACCGAATCGGGAGCGGGTCAGTGTAGCTTTTTGTTTATTCGCGTAACGCTCGCCTGTTTTCGCTGATGATGATGATGATGTTTCATTCATTTATGATCTATAAATAATGCCGGAGAATGGGGGGGGAGGCGCAAAATAAACAAATTCATAAAAATTTTATGAGTAATTGAATTCAAATTCTTTTCGATCAACGAGACGATCAAGAACGATCAAAATGAACGAAGGAAACGAATGAGCGGATGGGCGGATGAGAGATGATGTAAAACGCACATGGTTTAAATATTTTCGGTCTTTATTAAACATTTAAATCAATAATTTACGATAATTTGCTTATAGCGAGAGATAGGCTAAACATTTTTTAAAAAAACGAAACGGGGCGAAATTTCTTTTCTCTTTGGAATAACTTACGAGTACGATTAAAAGAACTTGGAACTGTACACGACGACTAACACTAGGATAGATAGATAGATAGATATGTATTATATACATAGATATTTACACATAATTCTAGCTAGAGTCAAAAACTATAAACATAACTGAATGTCGTACTTGAGATCCTTAAGAAATTCCA
The DNA here is from genome assembly GCA_018904105.1 of Zaprionus tsacasi. Taxonomy (NCBI): domain Eukaryota; kingdom Metazoa; phylum Arthropoda; class Insecta; order Diptera; family Drosophilidae; genus Zaprionus; species Zaprionus tsacasi. The sequence goes on from JAEIFR010000122.1 coordinate 1,608,032, forward strand.
TAAGAAATCTCTCAAGAAATTTCCTAATTCCACTCAATGGCTGCCGAGGGGGGGGCGACGATCACATTTGCTTGACACACACTCACACACACACATACACATACATTCACACATTCACCACGCCTTCTCAGACCATATTCCATATGCTGTAGCTGCGCGCACGTCGCTCCTCCTCGACCACCTGCTCGTAGTCGATATCCAGATACTCCTTGCCCACAAACTTCACCTTGCGGCCCGTGTACTTCTTAATGTAGCTTATGTGGGCGGGCACCTCCTTGCCCTCGATCTCCAGTTTGTATGAAATGCTGGTGATGCGCTCTAGGATGCGTCCACGCTTCCAACGCACCTGCGTCTTGCGATATCGCTCCGCGTAGAGTATCAAATCGCCGATCTTGTATTCACGCACATGTAGGCAGGATTTCAATGGTTTGACTGGCTCCGGTTCGGGCAGGGGTTCCAGATCCTCATCCTCGTCGTCGGTAACATATGCTATTGCCTTTTCGATAGTCTCGATTTCCGGCACCTTAGGCTCCTCCGGCTCCTGCTGTATAAAGAAGGTATCGCCGATCGAGAGTCGTCGCTTCTGCCGTTTGATTATGACTTTTTTCTTAATCTGACGCGGTTTCTTTGGCTTTGGCGCTGGCGCCGGCTCCGGTTCGGGTTCGGGCTGCGACTCCGGCTGTTCTTCTACTGTTGCGGCAACTTCAACGTTTTCCTGCTGCACTTGCTCCTTGGCCTGCTTAGCTGATTGTTTCTTTGGCGGCGTCTGCTTGTTCATACGATCAGCTATGTCGCTGATCTTGTTCTTATCCTTGAGTATGTTACTCAGCTTGGACGACTGCTCGCCAATCTTTTCTTTGCCCTTGTCTATGGAGGATTTACGCACCAGTTTCTTCAGATGCGGCGTCTTCTTTTTACTGACCACTCCCGTCTCGGATTCATCGTGTGCCTCCACATGTTGCTCAACTGTTTCGATCTTGACGGGCTGCACTGGTCCCGTGAGTACTTTCAGCTCCGGCATTGTGGCTAGACTGCTCTGGGGCTGCTCCTGTGCGTTGTCTTTTGTAGCTTCGACTGCCTGCTGTTGTTGTTCTTGTTGTTGTTGTTGATCTTGTTGTTGATCTTGTTGATGATCTCGTTGTGGCTGTTGTTGTTGCTTCTCTTGTTGTTGATGTGGCGATGACTCGTCGCACGGCGCTTGGCTCAATGTCGCGGCTATTTGTGGCGCCGATGCGTCGTCCACAACGACGGGGGCGACTTCAATGTCAGCGTTGGCGGCGATCGCGGCGGCAACCACCTGTGGAAGCGCGGGCTCTGCGGCTGCCCCTGCGGACTGATTAATGGGTTCTTTGGACTCGCCGCTGGGCACTGGAGATGCTGTCGTTGCAGCTGCTGCTCCTGCTGTTGCTAATGCTGCTCCGGTTGCTGTCGTTGCAGTTGCTGTTGCTGCTGCTGCTGCGGGCACCAGCACCGTTTCACCAACTAACTCCGCTAATTTCAGGCTGGCGCGTCTGTTCTGCTCGCTGGCCGCTGCTCGATTGGCAACGCCATCGATTGCCAATTCAACTGGCGCCTTTTGCTCCTCGACTCGCTCGATTGTTGCTGCTGTTGCTGGCGCTGCAGTTGCCGCTGCTGTTGCCGTTGCTGTTGCCGTTGCTGCTGCAGTTTGCTTCTTTTTGTCATTGTCGTCCTCATCGACGTTCTTGGCAGCGCTTGCTTTGCTGTTGACCTCTGCAGCTACAAGTTGTTCGTTTGCTGTCGCCGTCGCCGTCGTAGCTGATGTTGCCTTCTCCGCTGCTGCTGCTGCTGCTGTGCTGCGCTTGCTGCCGGAAGTTGTTGATGTTGTTGGTGTTGCCACGCTCGTTAATTTCAGCTTCTTCTTGCGCTTGACAATCGTCTCTGAATCGGAGGGTCGTCGCTGTGTGAGCACATCGAGCTGCACAGTTTCTGGCACAATCTTTGAGGGTTCCACGGCTGCAATTGAGGCGCGACGTGGATTCTTTGACTTTATGATGATCTTCTTTTTGGGTTGATGTGGCGGCACAGTGGAAACTATTGTCACTTCTCCACTCGCCGCCGCCGCCGCTGGTTGCGCTGCTGCATCGGTGGGCAGAGCAGCAGCAGCAGCTGCTGCAGTTGCTGCCTCCACGGCCTCAATGGGTTGTTGTTGCTTGTTGTTGCTCTGGGCTGTTGTTGTTGCCGGGGGTTCCTTTTGGGAGGCTGCCTGCTGCTGTGCTTGCTCACTGCCTGGGATAGTTTCCTTGGGTTTGTCTTCCTTTTTCTTCGTCGATTTGAGTTCGCTTTGCACCTTGGCCAGAAATTCTATTTTAGCCTGCACTTTGTCCTTTTCTGCAGGTTTTGGTTTAGGTGTTTCCTCATTCTCTTTTGTTTTGCTTACTTGCTTCTCAATCTTTGCAGCTTCAGGCTGTTGCTTCTGTTCCTCATCATTTTTCGTTGCCAGTTTTTCTTCTGCTTTTATTTTCTTCTCTGGCTGCTCAAGCTTGTCTTCCGCTTTGCTTTCTTTTGTCTCTTTTTCCTCTTTGCTTTCTGCTTGCTCCTTCGCTTGCTCCTTGGCACTGCCCTCCTCCTTGAGCTGCTCCTTATCCTCATCTGCCTCATCAAAGTAGCTACGCCTGCGCACCTTGCGCACAAAACGGAACTGCACTGGCTCCGTTGCCTTCGCCTCGGACTCACTTGAAGCTGGAGCTGGCGCTGGCGCTGACGTTGTTGGCGGTCCCAGCCACTTCTCGCCTGCCGCCTCGGCCTCACTCTCCGTGCTGTACTGCTTGAGCACACCCTTGACCTCACTGAGTGAAGCGGAGATGCGCGCCTTCAGCTTGTTCAGGCGTTCAATCACATCCTCCGGCTTCTCCTCCACTGATTCCTGTGAGCGCATACGACGCTGACGACGCAGACGAGTTCGTTCCGGCAGCAGGGAGTCAACATCTATGGAGACATCATCACGACTCGAGGAGTTGCGCTTTAATTCACCCAGCAGCGGGCGTGCAGTGGGTGTCGCAGAGATTGGCAGCGCTGCATCACGTATACGACTCGTGGGCGCAGGAGCAATTGTTGAAGGTGTTGCTGATATTGCTGCGCGACTAGGCAGAGAATCCGCTAGAGGCAGACGTGAACTACTACTCCGCATGACTTCGTACTTCATGTCCAGGCTCGGTGTACTGATGCTGCTATTGCTCTCATCCAGTTCAATTGGCTGCTCTTCAATTTCAACAGCGACGGCAACTGTTGCTTCACTATCCTCGCTCACTTTGCTCACCGTCATGTCCACACATTCACCTGGCAATGGATGCTGCTGCTCCTGCTCCTCTTGCTGCTGCTGCTCACTCCAAAAGTTACCCGTTCTCGTGGACTTTGTTATCAATTGTACCAGCAGATCACCGAGTAGATCAAACAGATCAAGATCTGCTTCGGCCACACAGCTGGCGCTCGTCTCGTCGAGCAACTCGCGCACCGCACACCGCGACGATTCTACACTCGTCTGTCGTGACGACAACAACAACGATGACGTCGATTGTGGCTGCTGGGATTCGGTTTGGGTTACGTTCGTACTGACAGCTGTGTCGATCTGCTGCCGCTGCTGACCATCCACTTGCTCTGACGACGATTCGCGCGCGTCTGAGTGGCGATTGGAGGCGGCCGCCCGAATAGCAGCCCCGGCAGCAGCAGCATCTGCCTCATCTATTGTTGTTTGCCTTTGACTTTGCTCACTGGCCAAGCATATTGACTGGCGCTCTTTAGTCATATTTAGCTCATTATGAGCACGAATCTCTAATCTGCTTTGCTCGCATATTTCGCGTTTATTTTTGGCAAAAAAACCAACAGAAGCGGCAGCATTCATGGCGTCGCCATCGCCGTCGCCGTTGTCGCCCTCGCCCGTTGCGTCTTTGTTGCGCCCGAAGGCGTCATTAAAATTTTCCGCCTGTTGATGCTCAATTTCCTTTCGCTCGCCAACGCCTTCAGTTTCTTCCACCACGTTCAAGTTTAATGTTTGCACATGAGCATTGAGTTCATTATCAAACGGCGCCGTACGAACATCATCAACATCAACAACTGTCGCCGCGACAGCGACAGCAACAGCAACAGCAACATTATTTTTTGTCGTTTCCATGTCTATTTCGGTGACCATTTTGTGGCTCGTTTGCGTCACTGTTGTCGCCTGCACATCCGTTGGCAACTCACTTGCCTCCACTCCATGTGGGATTCTTTTACAGCCGCCTGCCTGATTATTGAAAAAGCTGACAAATTGTTTTTTAATTGTTGGAAATGTTTTGTATATTCGTGGCGAATGAGGGGCGACGCCGTGCTGTGCACTGATTGAATTGTATAATTAAAATTCCGTTTGGAACGTTGGCACAAAACAGGAAATCTTTGCTCCGGCAGCAGCTGATTCATGATGTTGCTGCTGGGAAAGCGTGCGCGGGCTTGCATCACTGCAGGAGTTGTTGCTGCCGGCTGCTCTTGCCTTAGCGGGAAATTCTGAACGCATTTTGGCTGCAATAGCGGGAATTTTCCATTAAAAAGCAAAGGAATTGCTGCATACTTTTTCTGCGGCTGCTGCTGCTGCTGAGCCGCGCTCTGAATATCCCTATTTAAATATTTCCCTCTGAGCTCACTCGTCAAGGGAAATTTGTGATCGGCAGCAACTGGCATTTCCGGCAGCGAAATGCCATTCGCTGTGCTTGTCGACAACATGGCTGACTCAGCGCGCTGTTGTTGCTGTTGTTGTGGTTCGATATGCGATGTTTGCTTCATATTGTTGTTGTTATTGTTATTATTATTATTAATTTGAATTTGTGTCAGCACTGACGCGGTTAACATTTCTGTACGCCACTGATCCTGCCCTAAATTGCCACATCGATTGCTGACTGACAACGCTGGCAATGCGTAATCACAGCAATTGCTCTGTTGTTGACCTATTTCACTTGGATGCGATTTGAAATAAACGCCACGTAAATTGTTGCTGCATTCAACAGCGCGTAGCAACCTCAACTGGCTCGCAGCAAAATGCGGCATCATTCAACGGGCAGCCAAATCGCCAGACGATAGCAATGTTCCCTGTTGCAAATGCTAAATCAATGCTGCAGCCATGCACATACAATATGTATGTACGTTTGTATGTACATACATACATATTTGCCAATAAATTCAGCACACACACTTGTATTTTCATTGCTGACCTTTTGGCGAGTATTTTTTTTTGGGCGAGCTTTAAGTACGCTTCAAATAATATAAATTAAACACATAGAATATAATTTAATTCTTTATATATAATGTATGCAATGTAATACTTCTCTATATATGTTTAATAATCATTACATGTTTTTCAATTAATCAAAATACCTTGCTCAGACCCTACAAGGGTTAGTGTGGCCCGCTCGTGGCATTACAATAGATCTGCTTCTTGAATTGGCCACTAGACAATTATACGAATATCTACCCATTTAGACGATTATATAGACTATATAGAAATGTGCCAGCGTGCCAAATGCTTCTTTTGTTTTTATTTTTTTTTTTTCTGTGCAGGCCAACAAAAAAAGGAAATCCAAGGGGCAAGTAGACATAAAAAATTCACTCGTGCCAGCAGCGCGACAAAGCTATTGTTCAATTAGATATACACTAAGGTATATACACAAACACAACCATCTACATACATATATATATATATAATTTGAACCACTCTACTATATACACAGCAGATCGCTGCCAAATAAAAACCGGCTGCGAAACATAAATAAACGAACCGTAATTTGCCTAAACGTTTATCTCGTGTCTTCCCTTCGATATTGACGATACTATTTCTAATCGATTCCCGCAGTCGTTGCATATGCTATCTAGGACGACCACCGAACTCGGCATCCTCTACAGGCAACAAGGTGCAGCATTACAAAGAACAAGATGACTTTATAACAAGCGTTTTTGGTCCATTAACTGAAGAGAACAAGAAAAGACTGGAGGATATTGTGAAGAAGAAACGGGAGGAAGCTATAAAGAGCTCTGAAGCTAGCATAAAAGCAAAGAAGGAAAAGGATGCTGCAGCCAAGGGCGCGTCCGGCGCGCCAGCGGAAAAGCCCAAGAAAAGCCAAAAGTCTGAAGAAACGGAACCGGCAGCTAGATTAGCTCCAGGTGAGAAACCCAAACAGGCCGCAGCACCTCAACCCCAGCCCGAAAAAAAACAAAAGGCCCATACAAGCGAAACGATGGATGAAGATCCATTTAGTGTACCGGAGCCGCAAAGTCCTGGGCCGAAAATCAGAAGAGGAGTTCCTAAACAGTCCTCTGAGAAGGATAAAATGCAAAAGAAGCCGAATGAGGAGAAAATTATTCCGGACACGGAAGAACCTTAGTGAGCATTTGTAATTCTAGAGTCTTTTTTTCGTCACAACTTATGAAGTTCTATTAAAATATTGTTCCTAAAGTAATAATATATATATATATTTTTGTTTTGTGCCTATATCGATACATTGAGTAAGTTTCTTCATCACACAGTTTAGCATTGTTTCCAGTAGTTGGGATTCTGTTCCATGCGCCGCTGAAAGTTCGTAAACCAATTCTGTACAACGGAAAAAGGCACAAAGGTTTCACTCGACGCAGGTGGGATCTCTGGCACACTCAAGCAAAAGCTGGACGCATAATTGAAAAAGTTCTCCAACATACGTTGGCCAAATTGTTTGTTGTCGTTTGCACTGGACTACAAGGAAAGTCGACCGATTAGAAAGGTTTCCAGAACAGCTTGGGCTGCTACTTACCACGGCCGGCGTTTGCTGTGCTACCGTCAGCTCCGGTTCTATTGATATGCCAATCTGGGCTATATGAGAGATCTCTTGTGCACCAAATACCATGCCATTTGCATGTGCCTCCAGTTCGTGACTTTTTTTCAGCTGCGCTATCTTAAATATCGCCGACGGTTTGTTGTTATTGATGTGCCCCAGATATTGCCAGGTAGGCGCCGCATTTGCATCTGGCCAGCTGAAGTATATAGCCGCCGCTGTGCCCAGAGGAAGAGGCGAAATGCCAGTTAAGAAAGTCACAACATAGTTGACTGACTCAATGTCGGGTACATTAATCAGCAGTTTATTTTCATCGACTGCAACAAAATCAGTTTGAGGCTGCGAAGTATGAGATTTGAAATTGCACAGGAATATTATCAAGTTATATATACTTACCAGTCTACCAGATATTATTAATCCAAACATTGTGGCCGGCTGTGTAGTCTTTTCTAGAATAAATAAATCTATTGACATTCACAATGAAAACGCGCATATGCTGCTAATGTAAATACTTTGGTATTTTTTGTGAACCTTAATTCTTAAAACTGGTCACACTGTATAATGTTAGGTAAACATCGATTCAATTGCAAGAATATCGATATTTTTAGTTGTCCCTATGTACGAAACAGAATTTAGTTTTGCGTTTTGCATAAAGTTATGGCCGGAATATTAAACATAAGTAAATTGTGCAGTAATAAGAAGACACTTACTTACACCTACTACTTCACATGCCATAGATCTTTTCGAACACGACTGCAGTCTCGTGTGGTAAGTACAAATGGAAAATTTGCCCAATTTCTCACAATTACCATTTTCAAGGCCACTTAAGATATGAATAAAACAGGCTAGATTACGTTTTCACAATTAAATGGCTGACAATGATTAGACGAAAATTGTAATGATAATGCAATGATAAAGAGGTCAGGCAACAGTTTGCGTGTGTGTTGTTTTGGCCCCTTTCGCATAGGAACGTAAAGTTGCCCGGGTTTGAAACTAAACTAAAACGCGTTGCGTACGCACTTGCTTCTCTCGTTGCAGCAAGCCTAAAAAGCCAATAACCACAACTAAAGCATTAAAGTGGGCGCCAAAACAGCACACACTCAGACCAAAAGGAAGGAATGGGACGCACTGAGCGTGTGCGACGTCGTCGCCAGGCGCCAAAGTCTACAACAGAATGTAATGACTCACTACACGTGCTCTACAAGCATTTAAACCAGCTGGGCTGGATCAATAAGACACAGCTGTCGCCCCGGAATTTCTCGCAAACTGGGCGGGGGTTATGCTCCAAGCGTCAAAGTTTTCACGCTGGAGATGAGCTGATACGCCTGCCAGCCAAGTGTTTAGTGAGCATTGCTACACTGGACTCAGATGAGGATTTTAAGGAGCTCTTCAACAAGGATTTATTCGATAAGGATGCACGGATTTCATTTCAAGCTCTGGTTGCCTGCTATCTTATGCACCAGCAGCATTTACACGACACTACGCGGACTTCACCCTTGGCTGCATATTTGGATATGCTGCCTCGCAGCTACACGACACCGTATTTCTGTGCCATACCCGAACTGCAGTGCCTGCCCGACGCTTTGTTGGAGCGCACAGTAGCGCAGAATCGTCAGATACGGGACTATTTTCAAATAATTAAAAAGATAATCTCCAACCAGTGTTGTTCATGTTGTGGTCAGCGTTGCGAAGATGTCTGGACGCTGGCGGACTATAAACGTTGCTACTTTGCCGTCAACACACGCAGTGTTTATGTCAATGCGCGGCAGCTGCTGGCCTCGCCCAGTCACTTCCAGGCGTTGCTCAGTGGCGATGCAAATCTAGCATTGGCACCATTTCTGGATCTATTCAATCACTCAGACCATGTGCAGACTACAGCTGAGCTACAGTTAGTTGCGCGGAGCAAGTCCTCGGATTATGTACTAACATACAACTCTCTGCCTCGAAACGAGCTTAGGCCATATGAGCAATTGTATATCAGTTATGGATCGCTGCCGAATTTCAAGCTGCTCACTGAGTATGGCTTCTTTTTAAAGAACAATACGCAGGATTACTTTGAGTTCTCGATGTTGGATATCGAGCAGCTAATCGCTCAGAACAAGGAACTCGCTGCACAGAGCTTTCATCGCAACATCTTCAAATTCATTAGGGAGCATAATCTGATGGATCAGATGTTCGTGCACATTGACGATGGATGCTCGCATAATCTACGCGTGGTTCTACATCTGATCTTTAAGCAGCAGGCTTACTTTCCCAATATACTAAATCAAATTGCCTTCGGAGATGCGGCACAATTCAGTGATGTTGAGCCAGAGCTATCACTTTTAGTGGAACATAAAATCAACGAATATAGAGGCTTTATAAAGGCACTCAATCAGCTAACTCAGCTCACCGAGAGCGGTTCTATAGCTCGAGACTATCTGTTAGAGTGTGTGCGATATCTGGGGGATTATCAGAGAGTTCATTGTGTGCCTTAGGTTAATAAACATGTGAAATAAAGTACAAACTCTATTTTTTTGTATAAAATCTCTTCGTTATTTCTAGTTTTACCTAATTTACTTTTACAGTTATTTTCTACGGTTGCCAGATCTGATGGCGATCAAAACGACAATGCCAGGACGCCGAAGATTACACCATTTACGCCCACGCCGGGCAACAAGCTGCTGGGTGGCGTCTTTGGCAAGAAGACAAAAGGTATGTGCCGTCTGCTCCTCAGGTTTCCACGCTAGCTGCTGTAAATAACAGAAGAGTTTACTAATCTTTGCTATAAATATCCATGCCTGAGAATTATGAATATCTTCTTTTGCACTTTTGCTTTTATATTGACTAACAAATCGATTTGTTTTGATTTTAATTGAGCCAATTTTGATCCAAGAACCACACAAAATGCTCGTTTGCTTGTTTGTCTGTTCGATTGTTGTGTTGGCGCCTGTCTTGGGGTTTGCTGCATTAAAGTGAATTCAATGCAGTTGCAGCCGCATCAGCAGCCTCACCAGCAGCGATATTACCAGCGCAGCAGCAGCAACAACAACAACAACATCGACTGTTACAACAACAATCAAGACACTGTCACGTTCATATAGGCAGCAGCGGCAATGAATCGGGCACAGCATTGGGTAAACTAGACGCCCAGGAGGTCACCTCCAAGGACATGATGCAAGCCATGATGGCGTACATATGGCCCAAGGACGATCCCTTGGTGCGCAAGCGGTGAGTCTACCCAACAACTGTCACCAATTGATCATAATCTAATTATATTTCATTTGCTTTTTGTGCAGCGTGGGCATTTCGCTGGGTCTGCTTGCTGGCTCGAAGCTGCTGACTGTCTGCGTTCCATTTCTGTTCAAAGGCGCCATTGATACAATGACTACGCTCAATATGGATACAGCACCTGATGCAGTTCTGTCCACAGCAACGGCTTTGCTGCTTGGCTGTAAGTCTAGCTAAGATTTGGCTAATTTGAATGAATCTAACTAACCCTTTTTCTCTTAATATGGCAGATGGCATTGCTCGAGCAAGTGCAGCGGGTTTCAATGAGCTGCGCAATGCTGTGTTCGCCAAAGTGGCGCATCACTCCATACGCAAAATTGCCACCAATGTGTTCCTGCATCTACACAATCTTGACTTGGCATTCCATCTGAACAAACAGACAGGCGCATTATCCAAGACAATCGATCGTGGCTCACGTGGCATCAACTTTGTGCTCTCGGCCATGGTGTTTAACATTGTACCGACCATATTCGAGCTGGCTCTGGTGTCCAGTTTGCTGGGCTTTAAGTGCGGCCTGGCCTTCGCTGGCGTTAGCATGGGCTGTGTAGGCATCTATGCGCTGTACACACTGAGTGTGACGCAGTGGCGCACACAATTCCGCGTCTACATGAATCAGGCGGAGAACGAGGCCGGCAACAAGGCAGTTGACTCGTTGATTAACTACGAAACAGTCAAGTACTTCAACAACGAAAAATACGAGGCTGGTTGCTATAACGAGGTGCTCAAGAAGTACGAGGCAGCCAGCTTAAAGACCAGTTCCAGTTTGGCGCTTCTCAACTTCGGACAGAATGCGATTTTCAGCAGCGCTCTCAGTTTGATCATGGTGCTGGCAGCCAAGGAGATAGCTCAGGGTAACATGACTGTTGGCGACTTGGTCATGGTGAACGCATTACTATTCCAGCTGTCCATTCCGCTGGGATTCCTGGGCAGCGTTTATCGTGAGGTTCGTCAGGCCTTGCTCGATATGCAGGCCATGTTTACGCTGATGAATGTGGATAGTCGCATTCAGACGGCACCAAACGCGCAGCCTCTGTACGTTGATACGACCAACTCATCCATTGAGTTCCAGAATGTCAGTTTCGAGTATGAGCCAGGCAAGCCCATATTTAAGGATTTATCGTTTAGTATACCAGCTGGAAGGAATGTTGCTATAGTTGGCGGCTCTGGATCCGGTAAATCATCCATGGTGCGATTGCTTTTCCGTTTCTTCGAACCAAATACGGGACGCATTCTCATTGGTGGCCAGGACATAAGCGCCGTCGATCTGGACAGCCTGCGTAAAGCCATCGCAGTAGTGCCGCAGGACTCTGTGCTCTTCCACAACACCATCGAGCATAATATACACTACGGCAATCTTCACAAATCGCACGAGGATGTGCAGAACGCAGCACGCATGGCCGATCTCCACGAATCGATTATGAGTTGGCCCAATCAATATCGCACTCAGGTGGGCGAGCGTGGTCTGAAACTTTCAGGCGGCGAAAAGCAACGTGTGGCCATTGCTCGGGCCATTCTAAAGAACACACCGATTCTAGTCTTCGATGAGGCTACCAGCAGTCTGGACTCCATCACGGAGCATGTGAGTAAATCAAGGCAACTTCAATGTATCATAAATCTAATCCTTCTTCTTTCTACAGAACATACTGCAGGCACTTTCCCGCGCTACCTCTGGCCGCACCAGCATTTGCATTGCCCACCGTCTGTCCACAGTCAAGGATGCCGATGAGATTCTCGTCTTGGAGAACGGACATGTTGGCGAGCGTGGCACGCACTTTGAGTTGCTCAAAAAGAACGGCCTATATGCACGTCTGTGGGAGACGCAAACCCAACAATTTGATCCCAGTCGTCTGATTGAGGAGGAAGCTCAACCTGCGACGAGTGTTTCGTAGTCGCGTATCGTTTGTGTTAGTAGACACACTTAATTGACGAAGCCACAAAATTTTTGTAGTAGAGGCTCCCAGTGTGGAGATTTGTTATTAGTTTCGGCTGATCGTAATATTATGTGCCGTTTGTAAATACAGTTCAATACATACATTGTACAAAAGATCCCAAACTTGTTATACTACATACAGAGTTACGCAGAAAGAACTTGAAATCAAATCAAAATTAGTTCCAATTTTAAAACTTGAAAGATTAGTTCAGATGAGTTCGCGAATTTTAATGTAACCCCCATATAACCCCTTGTAAAGAGTTCTTGCAATATATTTGATATAACATTAAACATTTATTATCAGTTTTATCACCCACACATTATGTGACACTTAGGGATAGGCAAGAAAATACATGGTAGAAAGGTGGAAAAAAATGCTTCATTCTTAATCTCTCTCTCGTATGGCAATAGGTATGGGCACATTGTAGACCAGGTAGAGCAGACAGTTGGCCAGATGCTTGAGGAACTGCTGATAGTTGGTGATGCGACGCTTGAACTCCTTCCACAACGGCAGTATGGGGCGCTCCTTGGGGGTTGCTTCATCCTCCACCATGGTTCTGTTAACATATGTGTATAGATAGGATGCGGGCTTCTGGCCAATTGTCGTGACATGATGAGTGACATTGCTCTCCAGACCGATGCTCTTGCCCGCTGTAAGGAAATATGATTCCTCATCATTGTCGCTCTTGTAGCGCACATTACCCTCCAGGATGGTCAGGGTGCAGTTGTACAAGGCGGGTGCAATGAAGTTGCTAAGCGTCAGCCCCGGAAAGTCGGCTACAAATATAACATCTGAATAGTTGTTCCAAGCGAGCACCTCGCTGGTAATGGTTTTGAGCTTGGGACGCATGTGATTCAGTTCATTGAGCAGCGGCAGTGACCAGGGTGTCTGCTGGAAGGGAGACCAGGGTGCCTTGAGCAGATCCACACGTGGATCGAAAGTGCGCTGCTGAAAGCGTCCATTCATGGAGCACCAGATGTCAAAGTATATGGAAATGTTCTTGCTTGTCAGTGGACAATTCTTTGGATTCCTTGTCATCTCATCGTGTATGTTTCTCTCAATGCACTTGGCATACTGCACCGCCATGTCGGCTGACTTCATCCAGCGATCATACTCCGTGAAGGCATACGGATTGAGGTGGTGTGTCTGCTGGTTTTCATTATCAACGATCTTGATGGAGGACAACACGGTGTCGTAGGAGTGCACCATCATGTCCCAAGAGTAGCCATATAGCCCGTCGGTCCAGTTGTTGTATCCCTTCGTGATGAAGTGCGAGTAGGGCAGGAACAATTGCAGGGAGCAATAGAAGATTATCAAGCAGCTGCGCAATTGAGCCATGAATCCAGGTTTATCCACGATGGACTCCTCATCTGCTGAAGAGACACCTCGCCTGCCGCATATCCAACGTGGCCAACTAAAGTTGAAGAAGAGTGGCACCTCCGCCAGGCAGACCCAGGGAAACATACCTGAAGATACTTAGTTACATATCGATTCACTTGGCGCCTCTTCCACTTACCAATTGTAAACAATCTCGAGTTCATTAGATGAAAACTGATCATGAACGGAGTAACCAAGAGTCGCGTCCGATCGCAGGTCATGAAGAAGGCAATGGTGAGATCGAAGAAGGCTGTGAACCAATGCACAATCAGTAGGTCGATGAGTTCCCCATCCAAAAATTGTCGGAATGGCGCAAAGAGCCAATGCTGACTGAGACTGGACATGGCATAGCCGGAGAGCCATTCCAGGGAGAACTTCTTCAGGCCCGCATACATGTACAGGATGAAGAACTGAAACTTGATGAGAAAGTAATTCCAATAGGGAACGGGTCGTCTTAGTCTTGGATCCAACCAACTGTCCAGCGAGCTGTATGCGAAAAGAATGATTAAGAGTAGTTCCTGTCCAGAGATCAGCTCGGTTACCCACCAATAGCAGTTGGCCTGGCTGAAGAGCAGCAGTGTGCCGGTCAACCCGAAAAGATAACTGTGATTATTCCACGCCGGCTTGTTCAGCAGAAAGATGTACCAGTAACAGGAGACGAAGGTGAGACAGCTGGCACGGAATCGATAGCCAAGCATAATGCCTAAGGCACCAAACCAAAGGCATAGATAGACGCAACCCATGAGCGGATAGTCCAGTGCTCGCATCCCATTGAAGAGCGGAAAGTGACAGTGCTGGGGTTCGCCGTAGCGCACATCCAGCTGACTGCCTCCTCGCTCCTCGGCTACATCGATAAGCATGGCGGCACCGAAGAGCATGCGGAAGACACCCAATGCGGCACCATCTACCGGACGCTGCAGCCAATTAGTGAAGCTGCTCAGACTCCTGAAATTTTGAAGATCGTGTCCAAAGCAGATTTTGAAGAGATCACTGGCTGAGGAGCTTGGAGGTGTCTTCTGTAGCTTCTGCTGTTCTTTCGTTTCATCCTGCAGCTCATCTGCCGTAACCTCTGAAGATTTATCCGTGAGATTATCGCTTGCATCGGGCTGTGTAGGCTGTTGACGCTTCGAATTGGTCATGTTGCTCTGCACGTGGATCAAGAAAGTATATAATAAAATAAATACTATATTGTATAAAGATTCTCATGAAATCCCTGAAGATCTATAGCTGAAATTGCAAATACTGAAAGAAACCCCCAACAAAACATCGTTAGACCCTTTATCCAAATATAGATCCACATCATATCGTTCAGTTTTTTATTTTTCTGTAGAATTTATTGAAAAAGTTGACATAAATACATGCATGCATATTGTTGTATACTAAATATATGTATGTGTTTGTTTGCGTTTCGTTTTCGTAAATACAGAATAAATCTACGTTTTGCTGACTTTTTACTTATGTGTGATGCACGCCCCGATCCCTACATATGTATGTACTTCCCTTTTCTACCCAGCCTGCCTAGCAACTGGCCAAACGGTCACAATTCCCGACATACCCTTCTAGGCTGCGTTCACTGAAAAATATTGCTGTCATATTGGTTGGGTGTACGCGAAATAGATTCACGTTTAAAAAAATACATCAATTATGAAATATATATATATCGTATTTTATTTATTTTCTTTCTCTTTCCTGTCTTCTGTCTTCTCTCTTGAGTCGGTTTTTTTTTTCAACAATTTCTCGACATGTTGCACCTTTTTCTTTGAATTCTCAAAACTAAACCCAATTTCTCGATCAGACGAGATAGATTCTTTGGGTTTTCACAGGTTTTTATTTTGGTTTTGTCAGTTTTTTCTTTTTATATAGTTTAGAATACACAAATACATATATTTTTTTCTGTTTTCGAATAGATTTTACAATTTGCCACTGTTCATTGATTCGCAAAATTTCTAAAAATTTTCGAGAACAAGCTTTGAAAATGCCTAAAACTACGCATACGAATACGATATAAGTAGTAGTAGTAGCTGAATATATTGTAAGTTTTCTTTTAGTTAATAGTGTTTTTTTTGGGTCAAATTTTTGAATGAACAAAGTAAAACAGAGGATTATTAAAAAGAAATCTCATTTGGGTGCTTTGCTTAAATATTTTAAAGATACATATATATTTTCGCTCTCTGGCTATGTGTGTTGTAAGTTGCCGTCTTTCGGGTTTTAATTTATAGTGTAGTATTCCACAGAGTTATGCAGAAATCAACGACACGATTAATATGCGACTTTTACTGGATTTGGGGACTCGTGAGTCCTTTAAAATAGGTTTGTTTTCTTCTAATGCTTTGGTTTCGATAAAACATTTTGAAATGCATTTCCAAAGTTAATACGATAGTTTTATACGCTCTACGATATATTTAATTATGTGGATAAGCTTTGAAAGTTTTAGACAAGTTTTTCGAGTTGTTGTCAGTGTCAAAAATTTGCATACAGTTTGGATTGGATTGCAACCCCCCGCAAAAAAACCATTCCATGGAATGAAAACTGTGTTTCCTGTTGTTTTTCCTTCCCTCTCTCTCTCTCTCTCTAGTTGCCGTAGTTGTCCCTGTTGTTGTTGTTGTTGCTGTGCATTGCGGTTGCTACTGTCGCTGACCGACCCGGCAAACAACCCTCAACCCCCAACCACAACCCCAACAACAGTTGCAGAACAACTCCGGCGCCAGCTCCATCTCAATGCGTGCGCTCTCAGTGCAGTGCAGTGCACCCCGTGCGAAGTGCTGCGCAGAAGCGCTCTCTCCCGCTCTCTCCCTCTCTCTCTCTCCCTGCTTAGATGCGATTCTGGTTGAGCTGAGAGCGCGGAGTGAAGGGGCTAACCATAACACCGCTGGGCCAAATCGCCTCGTTGAACAGCTCATTGAAACGATAGTCCGGAATGGAAATCTTAAATTTGCAGTATGACAATTGCGAGAGATTGGCATCGTTCTTGACCAGCTTGGTGCACTTGACCAGATTCTTGTTGATCTTTAGCTCCTCGGCCAGATGCTCGATGATATCATCTTCGCTGGTATTCGTTGCGAATTTGCCGACCTGCACCCAACGACCGTAGTCGCATACGACCTGCAATCGATCCGAATTACAATTGTTGCCCACCACAATGAGGTTGTTCTGCTGCGGGTGCTTCTTGTTGCCATCGCCGCCGATGTGCTGGTTGCCGCCGACAACGGGTTGGTTGCCAAACTGGAAGTATTGCTGGTACATGCGTCCCTGGATCTGATTGACACCGTTGCACACCTTGTTCACCTTCTCCTCGATGGTTTGAAGTTTTGCATTGATTGCTTTGGGCGATTGATTTCTACACTCATCACAGTTGAACGATACCATCGGATTCTTCTGTATCAGATCGTACATGGTGTCATCGATGTTCACACACGTACGATGGAACTTCTTCAAGCAATCATCCGAATTGCAGATGATGATTGCATCCTTTGAGTTGATTGATTTTTTGCATTTCGGGCAGTTTTCGGCCATGTTGCCTATATATGTAGTTCTAGCTTCTCTCTGCTTTTTCAAGTAGGGGGCGGCTGCGGTGGCGGTGGCGGCGACGGGCGGAGAACGTCGACAATGTCGAGAAAAAGCACACAAACACACACAACGCTGAAACACCGACACGGGCACAGGCACACGTACACGAGGTTAGCCAATTGTCTGATGACAATTGTATTAGTAATTCGAGTATGGGTGAGTGTGTGTTCGGTTTGCGTGTATGTGTGCGAGAGAGAAGTTTGCTAAAGTTGCTGGAGAAAAGAGAAAAGCGCGACCGACCGAGGTGACTGCGAACGAACCGCACGCTTCGAAGTTTGCTGCTCAACTGCGGCGAGCAGGCGAACCCTTACGAAAGCTGCCTAACATCATTTTAGGGGTTGTTTTGCCACTCACGTGTGCTTTTTCGTCCCCCCTATTCCAGCACATATGATTCAAAACCAGTATTTTCGCTACGCTGCACTCTGCGCCGCAGACAGATAACTTGCATTGCAACTCTGTTTCGAATAAGCGCGCTGAGGGATGTTTACACTCTCTCACACTCTCCCACTCTCACTCTCTCCCGCTCTCTGTTTTAGTTTCACACATTAGCTTGGCGTAATTAAAGCGCTGTAAGCTAAGCCTGACAGAGCGAGCTCGCATTACTCTCGCTTGTTTACTCAATTTGGGCTGACTAGCTGATTGATTGGATCCCAATTGGAGTCTTATTGGATTATAATCAAATAACACAACACAAACACAAGCCTTACCTGGTTACGTCTCGCAAGTTGTAAACAAAAACGTAGCTTGCCCACTTCCGTTTACGCTCCTCGCAACAGTTGGCGACGGCGGCAGCAGCAGCGGCAGCGGCGACGATAAAGAGGATAAAGAGTTGGCAACGCGAGCAACACGGTCGGTCCAGCAACTGAGGCTGTGTGCCATGAACTGCGTCTTATTTATACGCAGATGAGCGCACTACCCCCAGTGGGTGGCATGGCAGGCTAGGCTGAACTGGGCACAGGTGGGCGGGGTGGGGGTAGGCGTTGTGTGCTGTGATGACGTTGTTTGCGCATGTCCTTCGCCAAACGACAAGCACAGGCGTCAAGGGGGCGGCGCCGCTTGCTGTAATAATAAAATCTACTTGTATATGAGGAAAAATGCAAATACCGTTAACAGGTGTAGCGACAGCGACGACGACGACGACGGCGACGACGGCATCTGCGCCAGCGACTCTGCAGCTGTTTTTGTTTGCCTCCTTGCCTCGAACCGGCCTGGGGGCCACGTAATTGGGATTCATTAAATGGCGGCAAGGGCGAACGTTTCCGTTTCCTTTTTCCTTTTGCCAGCCCGTTCGCTTGTTAGCCCAGCAGTTTGCCATCTCTGTGTGTGTGTGTGTGCTGCCAATAGATTTTAATCAGGTGTGGCAAGCATAGTAAACACGGCTGCTGCCCCCCGGCTCCTTCCTCCATCCTCAGTCTGTGCCAATTCCACGTGCACTACTGATTTAAATATTGCCATCTCAGTCTCTGTTTGTACGACGCTTTATTCTTATTATTGTCATCCGTGTATGAGTGTGTGTGTGTGTGGGTGAGTGTCGCCAATTGTTATTTATGTATGCAATTCGCAGCTCCCACGTGTGCCCGATTCCTGTTTGAATCCTCCTCTCTTCTTCTTGTTGCTGCTGTTGTTGTCATCCTGCCAAGTGCTGCGTAGTTTGCTCCTCAATTAGTCCGCCGACAACGTGTGCGTTTAATTTGGAGCACTCACTTTGCCTCCGCGTGTGCGCATACATATGCAGATAACTGTTGGCGTAGCTCTGGTTATTTTTGGTAACATCTTCTGTCACTTTGGCAGCAGAACCCGTAGGTGTCGCCAAGAGGAGGCAGCCAGATTTACTTTAGCTGGAATTGGTTGCCTTAAAAATAACTGTGAACTTTGGTAAAATTAGTTATTTTTGGGATTCCTGGAAAATTTAAGATTTCAGTTGTTGTTTTTGGTAAATCATCTTAAGAATTCCTTCGAAATCGTTTAATTCTAACTTAAGTTCTGAGAGTACTTAGTTACAGTTAGTTTTATTGCCTTTCCATGCAGCTGAGTGTAATAAATATCATAAATATAAAAATATAATCATTTAGCAAATATAAAAAGCTTATAATAAGGTGGTTAATTAATTATTCAGGATAGTAAACTCTCCAGCACCGGTGTTAGGTTAGCAAGCTCACTTATCAACTCGGGATCCTGTATTGTCTTGTTTTCCACATCTTGTATAAGTTTCTCCAATTCCTCAACAGTTACATCACCATCGTAGATAGACGTGTCAGTCTCTCGAGTGTTATCTGGCTCACTATTAGAATGATAATCTGGCAATGGTACAGGAATCAGGAGATTTATTAGATTCGTTTCATATGCAACTTTAAATTAATTCCGTACCATACTCGACCTTTATGTCTATTATCGGCTCTGGGACCACAAGTTCTCGCTTTGTGCATATTTTGACGTGTCTATTGCGACGGTTCAGTACCTTGAAATTCTTGAAGCATCTGGGACATCCGTATTCCCGCACATCGCATCTGTGCTTGGTTAATTGTGACTCCAGAAGAAACTTGCGATCACAGTTGCTGCAACTATAGTTCTTCTCCATGTGGTGACATTGGTAATGACGCCGCAGCAGGTTGAGGCGAAGGCCATTGTATCCGCAGCCCACGATGGGACACTTGAAGAAGTCGAAGTCATTCCCCTGGGCAACTGCGCCGTGTACACGCTGCAAGTGCATCTCGTAGGGCAGACGATTCTTGAACACTTTCCCACATTGGAAATCGCAATGGTATTGGCGAGTGGGCAAGAGCTCAAAAACTTCGGGAACATAGCCAACACGCTTCCCCAACTTGGACATTTTGGTAACAATAATAATATCCAAAAATGAGCAAATGGCGGACTTTCGCTTGAATGTGTGAGTGTGTGTGCATGTGTATCAATTGAATACTTTCAAATTCATTCGATATTAGAGTGTTGCCATCACTAATTAAATTAATATTTACATCGATGCAACAATGTACTCTCTATAAGTGGCATAAGTATTGAATTAAAACTACAATATGGAATGTTTGCAACGTCATTGTTTCATTAATACGTTAATCCATTTAATGTTTTACATATTCAACTTTTCGCCTGCTCAAAAGTTTAAAATTACATGGCCATACAAAGTGTTGGAAAACGATAAAACTGCAGTGAGGAATAACCGTAATAAAGGTAATATTAAAAAAAACACAAATAATATAAGAAGTAGCTGTTGGATCAACACAGAGCGCTCAAGACCCAACACTCTGCATCACCAACATTTGGTGTCAAAATAATGAAACTCGCACCACTATGTATGTAAACATATACAATGTGTGTGCATGTGTGTGTTGTTTGCTTAAGCTGCGTACTCTCTTCGACTGAGTGCGGAGCGGCAGCTCGTCTTGTGTCACACACACAAGCACACACGCGTGTAGGCACGATCACTGCGAGAGTGAGCTCTCTCTCTCTCTCTCTCTTGCACACACAGCCAGTTAGTTTACCTGAGGGAAAGTAGTTCCACCATTTTTATAAACGATATCCACGCCTCCCACTGCAACTCATTCCGCACCTTGAGTTCAGAATACCCTGAGCCTGGTTAATATTTATATTAAACACAAAAACTTTATTTATCCACTAATATTGAATTAGAAAACTTGAGAATAAACAAAAAACAAATGAAGTTATTCAAGTAAAAAGGAAAAATATTAAAGTATCAACATTTTTAATCACGCGTCATGTTGAAAGCGTCTTTATAATCATTGGCATTCCTTCTGGATGGAGGAACATTCCAGTCACTTCTCTGTTCACGTGATTGATAGCTGTTGTTGTTGTTGTTGGAATTGCCAGCAAACTGGCGGACTTGCTTGGGTCTACGGCCACTCAGGCTTGGGAATTCATCATCTGTGCCCAAGTTGGATGAGAATGCCGTGTGATCGGTCGGCGTGTAGTCCCAATCGTTTTCCTGCTTCACTTTCGACTGAACCGTATGGAATGAGGTGAACGAGGTGTTGCGACTCGATAACTCAGGATCCCTCACTTTGAAATTGGGCTCCTGCTTGGGTGGCATATGCTTGCCGGGCAATGGTTTGATAGCAAGATCTCCGCACATGTAGTCGCTAAATGTATAGCACCATCGGGTTACCATCGACTGCGTGCAGTACTTGCCGCGATCGTTGTCCTCGTGAAACTGTCAAAATCAGGAAATTTAGAATAATTTTCTAGAACTATGTAGAGAATACGCTGCAGACTCACCTGACACGAGATGCCAGCTTGGTACTCAAAGAAATCGTTGAGAAATAAGTTATCTGTGATGCTTTTGTTTATATTGTCGTGCGGCAAGTCAGCCAAATCCATGACCTCCTTCTTGAGCACGTAGAATAAGTACTGTATATCGTAGACCAGAATCTGGTTATTGGCGCTATCGCTATCACAGGCCAGATACTTGAAGCAGCCCTTTACCACGGGTAACAGATCAGTGCAGGTGAAGACCACCAAAGGTTTCTTCTCATCTGGATTGTTGTCTCTTTGGGTGAGCCCACGTAAATACTCCACAATGTTGCTATATAGTCTGCCCATATCCGAATCTCCCATAGCAAGTGGCGGCAGTGGCAACTGGTGCGTGGTCGTGGCATGTTGCTGCGCATCGCTGCCTTGTCCAAAAATAAGATGACCTGATGAAGAAGCACAAATGGTGAGTCTGCAGTTCTCAATGGTACGTGGCATCAACTTACCTGGATTTACGTGGGAGCTATAGATCGAGGTCTTGCCCGACTTTAAGGAGAACTGGCAAGCTGCAAACTCGGCTGGAATGTAGATTTCATTCGATATTGTTTTGGCAAAGTAATTAAAAGCCACGAAAATAAATGGTTCGTCTTCCAGTTCTGCAAATGGGATAGAATATATTATAGAGGAGGGTGAATAAAGCTGCCCTAGGCCCCATACCATGTCGTGCCTTTGCCTTCAGAACAATATCTTCGATGCTGCGTTTCATTTTCATTTCTTGATCAGCAGCCTCACGTTCTTTCTGTGCTGCGGCAACCAAGGGTTCCCCAAAGCAGTTCCTGGGTTCCACATTAGCACGAGCAGCAATGTTAGTGTCTTTCGCTGAGGATAAATATGGTCCACGCTGCTGTTGATTCATTTTCTGAAAACGATTTGGATATTTCTCAAGTTCTCTTAATTCACAATTCTTCTACTCCAAACTTACTCTCCACAGTACGCCGCAGTGGTCGACGGCCTGCACCATGGACATCCTGCGCCCCTCTGAGTTGCTGCTCCGCCATTCGTTAACGAACATCATGAAACCGTTAGCCTTTTTTGGTGCCATTTCGTTGTTATTATAAGTTGAGTCGTAGCCGGGTAAATCTTGAATGAAGCGTGAAACAAACACGTCACAAATAATGCAACAAAGAGAAACATGAGAAACATGCTCCCGTATACTCATACTTATGTACTTTTACATGCAAATTTGTATATAAGCTATTCGGAAGCATAAGTAAATAAACAAATACCATACCGATCTGGTGAATTTTAGATATATTATATTTTACGTTCAGTCTCAAATTTCAAGCCTTTTAAGCGGCTTGCGCACTGGGAAATAGCTGCCGAATGAGAAACGTTCGCGCGTCAAAGCAAAGATAACGAATGTCAAAGCAAGAGTAAAGGAAACACGAAGAGAACAAGCACATATGTATGTATATGTGTATGTGCTCTATTTAATGTGCTTACGCGCGCCCGTTTCAGTTTCACAGCACTGCTAGAATGGCATCGCCGCATTTGTTTTATAAATTTGATTTAGAGTATTATACGAATATACTCTAGTTCAATGTGACTCAGCAATTATCACATAAAAGGATAACGATATTCTGTAAGTAAAGAAAAGTATTTTTCGATTATACATAAATATATATTAGTACTAGGATTCTAATTTAAAGAATTTTCTAATTGCTACTTCGCGGATAACTTAAGTTTGATAGGTTGGCAACGCGAGCATAGTCCACCACAAAGTTGCTAATTCAGATTATCGATAAGTAAGTGAGATAACAGTCTGTTAGCTTGCTCCTTTTTGCGTCAGACTTTTGCGTTAACAGCATTTGAAATGCGGCGCCATCTGTTAACTTAACGTGTACTTAACATTTCGTTTAGAACAGTGGTGTCGCACCAATACAGAAACATGACATGACATGAAGTTTGTGACGTTCACGAGAGAGAGAGAGAGCTTGACTCTGAACGAACAATGCTGCTGCCGAACGAGCTTAGCGAAACTGCACGAACGGTCGGCATCGCTTTTACACTTATACGTGTGCCGGCAGAGGCTTGTGCCGACCTCAGGTTTAGAAGCTTAAACAACACCGACCGGGTCGGACGTGTATCGCGCGCAACTAAGATTTATTAACTTTGCTTAGTTAACAAAATGCTTTGTTTTGGCGTTACTTTCGAAATGCTAAATATCGGCAACGTTTAGTGACTAAAAATAAAAGGTGGGCAGATATGTATTTGTCGTAAATTTGCCAGTTAAAATCTAAAGTAAAAGCTCGACTTACAAATCAGAATATCTATGTATACACAAACGTAGTTTACCGGGCTATGTATATGTATGTGTGTGTGTGAGTGCCTACGGTTCGATATTGTCGCCGGTATATCGATCGTGTTTCCCAATTTATTGGGTAAAACGCCACGCGCCTAAAATTTTCTTAACCGATTAAACAAATTTTAGTGCAAAAATGATCCGTTACGAGTATGAACTATAAAAATACATATACACACGCACACACACACTCGCAGGCATACATGACGATCATTCATTAGTGCTGCTTCTTCTTATTCTTGCGCGACGTGTTTCGCTTAAGCTTACCTGGAAGTGTACGTGTATGTGCATGTGAGAGAGAGTTCGCGAGAGTGTGAGTGTGTGCCTAAGAGAGTGAGAAAAGCCGAGCTTTCAAGTTAAAGTTCTTTAGCTTGCGTCGGCGTGAGCGTCGGCAGCAGCCGCAGCAGCAGCAGCAGAAGCAGCAGCAACAGGTTAGACTCGTATACAGGTTGGTTGGCATTTTTTTTTCCCGTCTGTCTCTTTGTTTACTTTTTTATTGTAGTTCGTATGCATTTGCATTTAGTTGTTAATCATTCTCAGTCTGTTGTTAGTCTTCTTCGTTTATTTGGGAAACTTGCTTAGTTTTCTGCTTAGTTTTACCTGGCCAGGCTTCAGTTTTTTATCCCTTGTTTCCCGATAAGGCACACTTATCAGATGACTCAGCTGACACGTTCTCAGATCTCATATTCTCTCCCCATGGGTTTTTTTTGTTTTAATGTCATTGGCACATTCCACTTTAGCAACATTTGCTGACAACCGCAGATCTCGAGCTCACCGAGCTAAGCATGCGGAAACTCTACGTGACGCAGATTCGTATATCTAGAATACATATTGCATGAGAGTACCCTCCCTATACATGCATGCACATAAATATAGATACACAATAAAGTTATAGATATACTGTCTGTCTCCCACTTATTTACCACCTGCGGTATTTGTCGTGACTTTACTTAGCACATTTTCCAAGTGTTCCAAAAATAACTGTGGCAAAAACGGTTTTCATGTTTTATGGCCAAAGTGGCCTTGTGGGTGTTTGCCAGAGACTGGGGGAGTATTTTACTATCCTGCGACATAAATAACGAAAAATATACCCAATTCTATATTGATTCTATTGGGAAACAACAAAAAAATAGCAATGATACTTAAATTAGATTACTCTTTTTTTGTTATAAACATTTGAAATATACTGAAATATTTGTTTGATTAATGACTTTCAAAAAACACCTGTGTTTGAGTTTCAGAAACACCTGAGTGTATTTTGGACTAAAATGACTAACTAAAGCTTTTAAAAAGTCAAGATAATTTTCTAATTTCATTTTAAATACAGTAATTACTTCTGAATAAACCATTTGTGATTCATAACTATCCTAAAACAATATATGTTCGTATGTTCGCTAAAATTTCACGGTTTATCAAAAAGATTTTCCATTTAATTTATCCAATCTTATAAGGTTGTTAGGCCCTTAGATTTCAGGAGTATTTTACAAGCAACTCCCCAACTCATTTTGCTCCCATTTTACGGTTTTTATAGGTCAACCTTTCGCATAGGTCGTCACCGTAGTAGCTGCACCCATTTGGCCTAAATAAGGGGGTGGGGAGGGGGAACTTGAGGGACTTGGTAATTAGCTTTTAGGTCAGTGCGAGTATCTAAAAATGCGACCTTTTATCTACGAAATGAAATTCTCTTGCGTGTCTGGCTGAGATCATAATAAGAAGAGGGCCGTGGGAAAGAGAGGGAGTTTTTGAGAGACTCTTAACCAAGGTTAGGTTAATCCAATGACAATGTGAGGCACACCCTTAATTGGAGTCACCACAATGACGTCAGTCTTGTGTGAGGTCTTTAAAAAAAAAGTTCACCCAAAATTCGCCTGCTTAACTTTTTCAGGTAGAGTTCTGCTACATTTAAATTCAAATTTGCAATTGCTACCGCACTGCGACATTTGGCGACAACAAAAGCAACAAAAACAACAAATATAACAAATCTCAAGTTTTCTAATTGCTTTGCCATTTGCTAATTAAGTTTTACACTCGCAAAAAAAACGAACCCTAAAACTCTTATCACAGTGTAAATTTTGCACAAACTCGCAAACTTGTAGAAAAGTTTTGCATTTTTACACCGTGTACTCCCCTCTTGCAGTACCCTACCCTCTGCTGCCCTCCAGCTGCAGCGTTGTTGCACTACCTGCCGTGACTGTAAGTCATTTAAAGTGTTTTAGTTGTTGTTGTTTGTTGTTGTTGTAGCCGCATGTACAATATAATTATTTATAAATGTGCAATGCTTCCATCGTTCCGTTCCGTTCCGTTTTCCCAGAGAAACGAACGGGTTACCGGGCAACTAACTATGCAAATTTCAAAGGAGCCAGGGAGGTGCTGCAGCAGGGAGTTACTAGAGGTCTTGTAATGGCATTTTGGAATATCTAATGAGTTCTCTGATAAGCAGAGTGTGTACGCAACGGGGTCGAACGATTGCATTTGAGTTGGTTTCACAAGGTGCCTCCTTGTGAAATTGTGTGGGAGGTTTAATATGGATCGATAGGTCGGTATGGTTACTCTGCTAGCATAACTTGACACGATGTTAAGTAAATTATGAAAAGAAAGATTTTAGTTATTAAATATTGTAATAAAATATTTAGAAATTTTCAATAGCTGAATTTTTGCAGCTTAAATTGAGATTATTTTTTTTATTATTTATTAATTCAATATTATCAATATCAACATTTTAGGGCATACTTAAAATGTGTGACTGTGGTACAATTTCTGTCTTTTACATAAATGTGGATAGATTTCAGCATATTATATTTCATAGATTTCAAGTTTTAAGTTCTCTAAAAAAACCTGTAAGCCTCACATACACACACATACACATGCACTGCTTTTGGCCATGGCACGCGCTACGCAGTTCAGAGACTTTTCAGTTTTCCAGTTTCTTGGTTGGTTATGGACACGTTCCGTCGTCTTATCGGTCAAATTACTGAACATGTCTTTGGAGTTGCTTGTTGAAGATGGGTAAAATATGCAAATGCAGCAAATGGTATAGCTTTGGGCCATATATGGTATATGTATTATGTAAAATCTGAAGAGAATCTAAGAAAAAGAGAGAGAGAGAGGAGAATAGAATGCAGCATATAAAGAATCTATGGGAACTCAAAGGAGTCAAATGTCATCTGTAGAAGAGAGTGAGAAAGTGGTACAAATTCGGTTAAGGGGGTATTCAAATCGAATAACTCGGCCAAAACGCCGCAGGGGATCCCTACTTCAGTCTTATTTCAAAAATCATTTCGTTTTCAATGCACAAATTGCTCTAACCGGTTTAACAGTTACTCACACACACACATACACACACACACACACTCATGTGCTGATGAAGTATTTTGTTTACCAAAAAAAAAAAAAAGAGTAAAAAGTAGGTGACGTTAAGCACCGTTAGCCCTGCAACGGCCACAACAAACATACAAAAAAAACTGGTTGTTGTTGTTGCTGCTGTTCTTCCTCTCTTTTTGTTTGCTGCGTTCGCCAACAACAAAACTGAAGTAATCGAGCCCCAAAAAAGAGAAAAACGACAAAAAAAACGAAATTTTGTCTGTGCGCAGTAAAAGAATTTATCGAATCTACCACGCCCACTCTCATCCCATAAACATACATACAAAATTTACATAAACTGAACGAGAGAGTGCGACTGAGAGCGGGCGGGCGAAGGTGAAAAAGCTTTGGTTGACTGGCCAAATACTCGTAACAGCAGCAACAACAACAACAACAAAACACGTCACAGTTGCGTAGCCAGCTTTGTCCAAATGCATGCGGGAAGGTGGGAATGGCAAGAGTGTGGTGAAGAGAGCGACGTGGAGAGAGAGCAAGAGAGGCATTGCAGGAGAGCGGCACGCATGCTCTGCCAGCTTTGGGCGTCAGCTTCATGGTCATTTGAAGTGAGCAGCAGCAGCAGCAGCAGCGTGCAGCAACTTGTTGAATGCAAATTTTTGCATTCTCTCACACGATCGCCCCCTCGCTTGCTCTCTGGCTATCTCGCTCTTGCTGCGTAATTAAGTGACCGGTAATTGAGTTTTAAAACATCGGGCTCTCTCTGGTACTACATGTATGTGTGTGTGTAGTAACATAGTGTGGTATCTCTGGCCCTACAGCGTCATTGTTTGTTGCATTCTCTGTCTCTTAATTGATATTTATGCAGCTAGTTAAGTGCGCTGCTGCTTAGCAAAGAAGGGAGAGAGCGAGATTCACTGTACTGTTGGTGCGACAGAGATGCAGCTATGCAGACGAGCATGCTGCGGTTCAGCGATTCTTTTCTCATGTTTTGTGTCTGTTTTGGTTTTGATTTTGCGTGTTGTTGCTTTGTTCTGCTTTGTTCTTTTTCGTCGAGGGATGGGACTAGAAAGCTTTCCTGCATTGATTTTAAATTAAAAGTGCAACAACAAATTTAAACTTCGAATTGAAACGTAGACAGGAAATTGGCTCGTAATACAGCACATAGGAAGTGAATAGAATAGAGATATATATTATTTTGTGGGAAAAACTCTCAATTAACTTGGGTAAATTGTGTAGCCCATTTTCTAATCTAACTTTTTACTCCTGTGTAATTAAAATTACATAAATTAAGTCTGGATTCTGTTTTAATTGACATAAGCCCAGAGTACCTTTTGCACTACCCCCCTAATTAGCAGATACACATCTGTCGCGTCTTGGCAATGACAATTATTGCGTTCTTATCAACTCGTATCATGCTTTGACGAAACTAAGCACAACGCAAATTACAAACAATCGTTGAGACAGCGAAATTGCATGGCAATTACCCAGAGACGACCTACCTACCTATCTATCTACCAACCTACCTACATACCATACCTTATATATATGTAGGTAACTAAGCTACCGTTGACTGCTGACAAAGCCACCCACAGAAAATCCCAAGACAGTTAAAAGGCAGCAATACTCGACTGCAAGATACTATATATAAAATTTGCAGACCTATCCAGGGTATAAACTGCGAAAATAAAACTTAAATAATGAGGTAATTTAATTTAATGAGCTCATCAGCTAAGATGGGTACACACTGAATGTACTCACTACACAAACCAGTTACAGGGTATGTAAATTTACCCATAAATTGCTACAATTTGTATGCAAGTAACGAAACAACGATTTCAATGCTCATGGGGGATCGGTGCAGGGTGTTAACGTCATAAAATTGGAAACTCAACAAAATTGCGTGAATCACGATAAGTGGGAGAATAGTCCCTTAAAGAGCGTGACAATGCAATGAAAAGAAGGCGTAAAAGTGGGCGGAAAAAACCCTTTAGTTTTGACTTTCTAATTACAGAATTTCGTCAGTTTCATTTCGTAAACTTGCTGAATAACTAAGGCAAAAACTTCAAAGTGTGCAACTTACTAACCGTGCCCCAGGCATAATGCCAACACGCTTATAAAAAAAATTATAAATTAATTGTACAATTGACCCCATTGTTTAAACGAACAGAAGAAACTTAAACTATGCGCACATTTTCAGTGCCAGCACACTTTTTGCTCTCTTTCTCCCCCTTCTCTATCTCTGCATGCTTTGAATACCCGACTCCCGAGTACTACGAATATGGGGTATGGGTTCCAATTTGTTTCAGTTTTGCGGAAAATTTGTTTTTTCGTTTTCATTTCTCACTTTGTTTGCGCAAGTTCTGCGACTTGTCATGACCTTACCAAACATGTAGAAATATCGCGTTGATTGTGTTGAGTTTAACTCATGTGCTGCGATCTCTGACCCTTCTATGAATAGTCCATAAATTTATGATTGTATGCGTTGTTATGTTGCAATCAATTTTTCCTAAAATATATGAAAAAATAAATTAGGAGGGGGAATCAATTTATAACTAACGACAGAGAAACAAATCGAATTGAAGTAAAGTTGTAGAGAAAAATACTTCGCAAGTTCTCCGATGGATGAACCAAGTAGGGAAAAAAGAAGAATTAGCAGTCCTCCAAATATGATTATATATAATTATAAAGAGGTTTATTTATATTTTAACGCCCTTTCTCAATTCTCAAGTTATTTTTATGAAAAAAGTAAACAAAATTCGCCTTAAGGTTCGATTAGATTCGCTGAAAATATTCTCACTCTTCGCTTCGATATTCGCGGTCAAGGTTGTTAACCTGAACCGCGCCTCAGTTATATTCAAGAATTTGAATGCTCTCTCTCTCTCTCTCTTTGGACAGTAATAATATTATGTATACGCCGCATCAGCCGACAGGCAGATGAAAGGGGTTAACAGACACATAAAAAGCGAGATATCTACTTTGAGAATGATTAAAACGTACACATATACATACAGATATATTTGCTTATGAATGATACGCCAAAAATAAAGAAGACAAAAGGCACAACCGGTTCAATAACTGAGAATCGTAAGACACAAATTGAATTACATTAAAAGGCCAGCGGCCAGAAGATTCTCAAACTGGACTGGGTTGAATCGCCATTCGGAATATACACTCAGCCCATTCATTGCGTATTTAATGAAGCTCACTGAAGCTATCGGTTCTACAATAATGATATAGTACTTCAGTAGTAAGGGGCCGCTCAAGTATTACGTAAACACTGTGAGGGGCGGGGGTTGTGGCTTTGCTTACTTTAGATGACATGAATGAAGGGGAGTCTAGATGATGTTATGTCAATCGGTAGTTATTTACTTTTTTCTCGAATTTAAACCCTTACATTGTATTTGCTTGAAAAGGCAACGCATTTTTGAAGATTCCCGCAAAATGTGCATACGTTATTTCATCGGGTAAAGCATTTTATTCATGATTTTAGTGCTAGAATAGAATAGCTTAATAGTTTTTGCAATTTGAAGAATTCCAAAAAAAATTTTTTTTTTTGTGATTTTGGTAAGGGTCCCCCCTGTACATTTTTCAAAAAATTTTTTTTTTCAAAATTTAAATTCGCCTTCTTTTACTTTTAATCGATTGCGGAGGTCAAAATTAGTATAAAACAAGTGTTTAAAATTGTTTTAAAGGATACTTAATTTTTGGCCAAAAATCATGTCAAAGTCGACCAAAAATTTAACATGTAAGACCCTGACAGAACTAGAATCCTCACTTTTCTCACTTCATAAAATTCTTAAAAATCAAGCGATTTTCTTCGGGTAAAGCATTTTATTCATGGATTTAGTTCTAGAATAGAATGGCTTAATAGTTTTTGCAATTTGAAGAATTCCAAAAAATTTTTTTTTTGTGATTTTGGTAAGGGTCCCCCCTGTTCATTTTTCTGAAAATTTTTTTTTTTCAAAATTAAATATCACCCGCTTTTACTTTAAATCGATTGCGGAGGTCAAAATTAGTATAAAACAAGTATTTAAAATTGTTTTAGAGGATACTTAATTTTTGCCCAAAAATAATGTCAAAGTCGACCAAAAATTTAACATGTATGACCCTTGAAAGGACCAGTATCCTCACTTTCCTTACTTCATAACTTTCTTAAAAACCAAACGATTTTCTTCGGGTAATGCATTTTATTCATGGTTTTAGTTCTAGAATAGAATGGCTTAATAGTTTTTGCAATTTTGCAAATTCAAAAAATTTTAAATTTTTGTAAGGGTCCCCCCTGTTCATTTTTCTGAAATTTTTTTTTTTTTAATTTAAATTCTCCTTCTTTTACTTTCAATCGATTGCGGAGGTCAAAACTAGTATAAAACAACTATTTAAAATTGTTTTAGAGCATACTTAATTTTTGACCAAAAATCATGTCAAAGTCGACCAAAAATTTAACATGTATGACCCTTGACAGGACCAGTATCCTCACTTTCCTTACTTCATAACTTTCTTAAAAACCAAACGATTTTTATTCATGGTTTTAGTTCTAGAATAGAATGGCTTAATATTTTTTGCAATTTAAGGCATTCAAAAAAATGTTAAAGTGTTGTGATTTTGGTAAGGGTCCCCCCTATTCAATTTTTATAAGAAACAATTGTTTTTAAAATATTTGTAATAAATCTGCTTGCGTAAAACTTAAACGGCCCCTAGTTCTTCTGTCGGTCTCATTAGTATCTTGTTTGCTTGTTTTCATCGCTGACCTTTGCCACACACACACATAGGGGCGTATACACACAATGAAAAACTTATATTCCAGCACATCAAAACTAGATTACGATCATCTGAGATCACATACATAGTATCGTGTATATTCAATGTGTGGGAGTCTATCCGGTTATTTGCCATATGACAAACTGTGGGATAAGCCTCGGGCTGTTCGCAATGTTTATGCATGACTTTTTTTTATTAATTTCATTGTTAATATCAAACAGAGACAGTGTAAGGTATACCTTGAGAAATTAAGTGAGTTAATTGATAGATATCATAACTCTCTCAAATATCGTCAGATTTTCATGCAGAATGACATTTTCTTAATAATTTCGATTACAGATTAATTTCTCTTCAAAATATTGTTAAATTGCAGACTTCATAATTTTTCGAAATTTTTGCTAGTTACCCCCTTATAAAAATTTCAAAAATTTTCAAAATTATAAAGGTTTATTTTTTAATGTAAATCGGTTAAGCTGTTTAAAAATAGAATAAAAATTAATTCCAAATCGATTTCTGTACAAAATTATGGAAAATGTACTACATTTTCATTTACAGCTGTGCTACATCTTTTTCAACAATTTTTAAAATCATTTTCATAGTGTAAAAAAATACAGTTTCACTTAGTTTTCAATTGGTATTATAATAATAAATATGCAGAGTTTCCTTTTGGTAGTGAAAATACCCGCTATTTGCACATAATAAACCATAAATTGTGGTGCTAAACAACAACTGTGTAAGCAGGTCCGTTACAAAGCAACCCACTGTGAAAGCCAGGCTAAGGCAGAGAAGAAACCACTCGGGGTCTCTGCAGCTTCACACGTTGCCGTAGCTGGCCTGGCTCGGTCTGGGCGGGGCTCCTCCCATGCCTGTCGCGCTTGGCCTTTTGTGTTGCGCTGCTCCTCAGCTGATGAACTGTTAGATATTTGCAATTTCACACCCATAAATAAACAGGGACTGATAGTGAACCGACCCAGCGAGCGAGCGACAGGCAATTAGGCATTGCAAGGCAGCGCTGCGATGCGATGTGATGCAGGCGATAGGTCACGTGCTCCGGCATTGTGAGAACCTTGACAAGGTTTCCCATTGATGATGATGATACCCTGGTTGTTGTTAAATATAAAGAGTATTTTATTTGAACTCTTTTTTTCCTACTATCTGCAGCTGGGTAACTGCTGAGGCAGGCATACATTTTATAAATAAATAGGCAGGTGTTTTTTTCATTCTTGAAGAATTTGTTGATTATTTCAATCACGTCAACAATAAACTTCCGCCCAGTAAGCAGCGTAGATTGGCTGATCAGCTATAAACAGGTTTTTCTTTTAATTATTAATAACCGAAAGTGTATATACTTCTAGAGCTCTATCTATAGGGTTCCCATTATTGTCGACAAACTAGCGGAATGCTGGCAAAAGCTTCCGCTCCATAGAAGATTAGAATAAATCTCAGTCGAGTCGCTCTCTTCCTGTCGTAGCTCTGCTTTACATGCGACTCTCTAATTGAGGCACGAGTAGAGACACGATCCCAGGCAAGAAGAAGAGTTACAGCTAATCTTGTGGTAAGGAGGCTTAGGTAGGCAGCAAACTCAGGGAACTGGGTCACAACACACATGCAGGGTGAGGGAAGGGGTGTGTGTCATACTAGTTGTCGGGTTGGTTATGTTGCTGTCTTATAATTGTTGTTGTTGTTCTTCTTCTTGTTTGATTTGTTGTTACCACATTTCTTGGCAACGTTACGGAAGCTGTTGACGTCTGGCCATAAGTCTGCTAGACGAGTAGACTAGACCAGACACTCTTTTCTTTTCTTTTCTTATATATATATATTTTTTTTTTTGGATTTTCACGTTCGACTGCTTCGTGAAAAACTTTTACTTTGTGACGTCTTCAACTCCCGCTTGAGGTTTTTGTATTTTGGTGAAAGTTTTGCTTAAGCGCTTTTTAGGGTTTCAATTAACACAGCTGCTGCTGCTGCTATCATCTCCCTCCCTGCCTCCCCGTTTCTATTTTTCTTTTCTTTTCCAATGTCTCCCCCTCTCGTCTTGATATGTGTGTGCATCATAACCAACTGTCAGTGGGTTGTCTAAACTTTTGCTGCAAGTATTTATCTTTCATTATGACAACTTGGACAAAAAATATGCAAGTTGTACAAACAATCAACCTGCCAACGCCCTCAGACTGGACTATATGCAGATGTATGTGTGTACATTGACAGGCCTGTGTATAGTATGGTATGTATCTTCTGCCTCGCTTCCTCGCATTGTTGCATGCCCCACATGTTTGTCATTAACGTTGCACAGTTGCCTTGCCACGGCAACGTGTCTCTTGATGACAATAGCTTTTCTAGCTGTCAAATGTGGCCCGTTCCAGCACCACCACCACCCATTTTTATAGAGCATACATACGTATAGTATATATAGTGTAACATGTGCTGCTTTTTACACGAAACTGTGCTTCTTATCGCACCCTGACCAGGGCGGCAATTTGGCTAAATTTCCCTACTACATGAAGAGAAGTGTCAGCTTGACTTAATGGGAAACTCTTAATATCATTAAACACTCTATGAGTCTAGTTATCGTTTATTATTAATTTAAGTTTATTTCTTTTAGACTTGTCTTTAAGTTTCAATTCTTTTCTCACTTGTTATATAATTTAAGTGATCTCTGTAAAGTTTTTCTTTACCTATTATATAATATTTTTAATATAATCAATACTTCTCAAAGTGCACTCTTTAATTCTTAATGAAAATTCTTAAAAGTTTCATAGATATACGGTATTTTTTCAATGTGTTATTCTACGCTGTGATTGTGTTTATTTGCCTAGGATCGAGACAAAAACCTTCCCCCATTAACCTAATTGCTGTCATAGAGAACGAGTTGAAGCACATCTCTTACTTTTGCACTCCTGCTTAGATCTTAACGATGCAAATGCTGATGATAATGATTATAATGCTGATGACGTTGTCGAACCATTGTTATTGTTATTGTTGTTGTTGTTATTGTCTCCATTAATTTAATTTGTACGCGCTAATTTTGCGCTTGATAGGCAAAAGTCACACGAAGAGTCAAGCGATGCTCGGCCTCGTCTCTGTCTCTGTCTCTCACTGTGACTCGGTCGATTCAATAAACTCATTAGCTAAAGTAACCGATGGATGGATGCATTGGGGACCCATTGGTCTCGTGCGTCTCCACAAGCCATGAGCCCCGTGGCACACGGTTCACTGGCTTGGCAAATAGAAAGTGCAACGAGGCGGTGGCGCCGGCAACTCCCAGTTACAGTCTGGACTGGAATCCACACACAGTTGAGAATCAGTAGAACGTGTCCATAGCTAATGCTGCTCATAATATTGCGTGATTCCAGCAACAAAAAATCGTAGATCTCGCGCTATGAGTGGCTTAGGCTGCTGAAGCTCTACGGATAAGTTCAGACTCCCATATACATATATTCTTAAAAGTTTTATATATGACTTGACTATATTATGTTAGCTTATTAACATGTTTATGTCTATCTACCTATAAAATTAAGCATAGTTATCAGTAAAAGACTTTTGGAACTAGTTCTGGTTCAAATTTCCAGCTAAAACGCTTGGAAAGTGCAAAAATAAAGCAAAACTTGAGTCTGTTGCTGCTGTCTGGTCTTGTTTGCTGTTGTGGCCTAAAAAGTTAGTGCAACTTACCATGGCAACAAGTGCAGGCCGAGCAAGTCGCGTTGCCAACTGAAACCAAACAATAAACAGACCAAGGGTGTTCTCCAGTAAAATCAATAAATAAATAGTTTGGGGCGGCCTTACTTGGGCGCAGGTTGAGCACTCTGGATATTGGATCCCCCCTTATTTTGGCTTAGTTCACAATGAGCTGCGGTGGTGGTGTTGGTGGTGTCTGAGTCTCGCGACCGCGACACGTTTTGCCATTTGATTCCCAGTCGGAGGGGGCTACGATAAATTGAAGTAAATTTCCTGTTTGCCAGCCTTTTTCTCTATTTGCTGACCCAATTTCCGCGTAAAAGCGACTTTTCATTAGTCTAAGTTACCTTTTATACTAGCACAATATATAGTATGGTATAGTGGTATATGTAGGTCTCGACATTTGACGGGCCCAACAGATTTGGTGCATTTGATTAAGTGGCGACTCGGTTCTTGGGTCTCTTGGCTTTTGGGGTTGTTGGCCTGGCTTAGTGGTCAGCGCGAAATTGCTTCATTTACTTTCGGCCCGGAATTGGTTGTTAATTGATTTTTTGTTGTTGTTTAAAACACTAATGACTTTTGGCTACGAGCTGTGTCCCAGATAAATAGCTCGGGGCATAAACAAGACATTTATTTGTGTAACCCAAGTTTCTTACAATCCAAAAAGGGGTAGCCGCAAAAAGGGACTGAATAAGCAAAAAGGAAGGATGCAATTCAAGAAATTTATATTTATGTTGTGGCACCCTTTGAACTTGAACCAAAGAACGCTTGAGTGAACTTTTGTCTAAATGAAAAGGTTTAAAGTTGAGGAAATCGCCAATTTAATGTAGATGAAAGATTTATGAGCGATAGCAGCAACTTTGAAAATTAAAAAGGAAATTTAATAATAATATATAATTTTAATGAATCACTGAATTTAAAAATAGCTTAACTGCAGCTTAAGTTAATTTTTCCAACTTTTAACTGCTGTTATAAGATCTCTACCCAACTTTATTTTGATATTTATTGCTCTCACTTAACACTACATCGTACCCAGCAGTAGTTTCTAAGCACAAATTAACTTGTTCCTCGGATTAAAGAAGCCTTTAATACGGGTTGTCCAGCTGCGCTGCTCAGGGAGTAGAAAGATGTACTTGTAAGAATAATGTAGGCTATAATTTATGGCCGACTGAGCGCGGTTCCCCCGGACACGACACGGCATGGCACAGCAACCTACACGATGTGTCTTTCAAGTCTTGGCCGACGGCCCGCTGACAATTACTTGGTCGAAACTTGCCAGCAAACGTGTTAGCCACTCAATAGCAGCCCCCCTCCCCCTATACTGCCCCTGTGTGTGTCTTGACACCAACGCGCAGGGAGTAAATCATATATAGAAACATACATACTAACATACATATAAATGTATGCACAGGCACCTCCGTATCACGCGCGGGGCTAACCAAAAGAAATCAAATGGCCGAAAGCAACTCAAACTGCCCTCGCTGGCCACACAGTCAGTGTGAAGTCAAAAAGGAGTAGAAAGAGTGGGAAGAAGAAGAAGAGTCTTTTTTCGAAATTTATGCAAGTTGAAAGTCGTGACACTATTGGGAAAAGTTCACTTCTCTTGACTTTGACTAGGCTGGAATGGAGAGGGGGGAGGGACTTGCCCAAGGGCAGCAGGGTCTCTTGATCTTTTGATCTAGTACAGCCTGAAGCAGGGGGAACTTGTCATATGCTTATGAACGACACACTAAATTCGATTGTACACTGAGAGAACCTTTCGAAATTCGGCAACCTGTTGTACTTTCCTAGACTGTGCACACTCACACACACACACACTCGCATGCATAGAGAAGTAGAACAGCACACAGTTAGGAGGAGAGAGAGGGAGAGAGATGGTTGATGGTTCCACTCAAGCGACCATACCAAGACGGGCCTCCCAAACCGCTCTGCGAAGCAAGAAGCAGAACCAACTCGTACTCCTCGTTCCCCCTTCACGTAATTTAAGAAGCTCGCCTGACTTTTTGCATTCACTTTATTGCCGCTTCTTGTTGTTGTTGGCAGTTGTTGTTGGCAGTTGGCAGTTGTTGCCTGTTGCTTGTTGTCTGGCTGGTTGTCTATTTACCGCTAAGAGCAACAAACAGCTAGCAGCGATTGCCGGCTGAAGTGGACACCCGCCCGACTACCAACTGAGAAGCAGCTTCAATTTCTTGATACTCTTTCGTTACGTCTCGTTTGCCCGTCTCGTTTGTTTTGGCACTGTCTCTATTGCCTTATATCGGCTTTGTCATCTTCAATTTCGCACTAGTTTCGCGTTCTGCTGCTGCTCTTCTCATTATATCATTGAAAGCAGGGGGAGAACTCTTCATAGAGAAGAAAGAGATGGAGAGAGGTGTGCGAAACTTTTGTTTATTGCCCAAAGATCTAGTTTTAACAAGCGAGTTCATTAGTTGCTTATCTTTTGAACGGGAAAGGAATTCAGCTTGTTATATTGTAATATTTTTAAAGAGCAACTGGAAATCATAAATTGAAAGCTATACTAAGCATGAATCATCGAAATAAACGATAGTTGCCTTACAGAACTTAAATAAAACATAGATATGGCTTGCTATCGATATTTTGACTGTACTAGTCGATAATTAATCGTTTTAGTTTCTTTTAATAATGATAATGTGTTATATTTCGCACATTATTCTTCTATAGAGCACGCGCAACATGGAATTTTAAAATAGATTTTACTCAATTTGAGGTATTTCCATTAAATTAACACAAATTTGTTAACTAATTGCATTGATTTGACAAATACATATGGATACGATACAGATTCTTTTACAACTGCAAATACTCACGAGTTTCCAATAGGCGATTAATTACAGGAAATCGTTTTATTATTTAATCGGCTTTACGATACGACAGTGCAGAATTTGGAATAGATTTAAGTTGTCAGACATTTGAGACGAGTGTGCAGGTTAGGCATGAATAGAGAAACGCGAGCATGCTTGCCACATGAGTGTGTGTGTGAGTGAGTGTGTGTGTGTGTGAGTGTCTGTGTGTGTGAGTGTGCGTGTGTATCGAGGCATCTATATGCTGGCAGAGCGCCACTTCTGCTTGGAGCTTTTCCTCATTTCAAGGTCTGAGGCAAGTAGCTCTTTTGTGTATGAATGAGATCTAATTGTTCGTCATGACGATGACGATGAGGATGGTAATGGTAATGATGATGATGTTGATGAGCAGCGACTCATAAGCTTTGCACTACTTACGCCCCAAGTGGGCTTCTTTCTACTTATGTAATCACAATGCCAAATATTGGCTTATATACTTATTCGTTTGATGCCCCTGAAATGGTAGAAATATGTTATTAAAAGCTGATCAGACGACATATATATGTAGTGGGTGGTTGGGTTAATGTGTCGGTATCACGTACGATTCGAAAGTCTGGGCCACAACCCACACACAGCAATGGGAATGGAATTCCATTAGTGATATATCATTTAATTGACGCGACTTTACAAATATTTTGAGGGAGATAGAAATACATTTAGTTTACTTGTCTCACTTTCTCTTGTCTCTATCCCATTGCAGCTCAATTTTTTGGCACTCTTTGGATCTCAATCACACGTCACACGCCCCTGCCCATCCGCCCTGCCCCTCCTCATCGTTATGCTGTACAGTAAAACATGGCAACGTCGACACTTTATGTTGCTGGGGTGACCTGTTTGGGTTTCGTGTGCTTCGCTTTGGCATCTGTTGCCATTGGTGTACCCGTTTGGGGTTACTACGATAGTCCATCGGGTGAGTACGAAGTGATATAATATATATTTAAATCCTTACTGATCTCTGTATACCCTACAGGTGGCTATGACTACGATCGCGGCTATTTTGGGCCCTTCAAAGTGTGCAAACAATTGACTTACAATCGCGAGAAATGCGGCAACGATGTCTCCAAGTTTAGACTAAGCAGTAAGTGATAAGGGAACTCTATAGGGAAGCGTATATACAATCTAATAATCTACTCTCTGCCTTCTCTCAGATGCAGTATTCGTCAGCGGGCTGCTGGCCGTGGGCAGCGCAGCGCTGCTGGGCATCTTCTGCATATTGTCGATCATTCAGCATGCAATGATCTCATCGCGGGACAAGGTTGTCATGCCCTACACATCGCTGGTGATTGTCAAGCTGATCATGGCCCTGCTGGGTGGTAAGTTTAAGCCGATCCCACTGCATATGACTCTCATTTAACTGGGGAACCTTTGTATATTACAGGTTTGCTGGCCATTATAGCAACTGTGATGTTTGCCCTGCAAATCGATGAGCAGGAACGCTTCGGTTTCAAAATATCACGTGGCATTTCCTTCTACATACAGGTGAGTGCAATGGCCTATATATAGTTGGGTTTATTGAACCTTAATCTGATTTCTTATTGCCTTTGCAGATAGTTGTGATTGTCTTATCGATCGCACTGTTTGTGGCCGCTGTGTATGATGTCATCTTCTCACGCAGCTCAGGGGGTGATCCTACAATGGCGCTGGACGCTTCATCGCCTGGCAGTGCCACCACATTCAATAATCCTGGTTTCAAGGAGCCGCGCAGTCGCAATGGCGTGTCCGTGACAGATGCCTCCGGCAAGCCATACAGCGGTATACGCAATGGAGCCGGCACTGCTGGAAGTGTTGCCTCGATGAGCACCACGGTGACCAGTGTGTCGAATGGTTCCACACTGGAGTCGGTAACGCGTTCCCCGCTGCGTTCCAGTCTCAAGAAGCCACGCCCGCGACCCGATCCGACGTTGGGTATACAAAATCCAGGCTACTCTGGATCGGGCAGCTCACCCCCAATGCGTCGCAATGGCAGCGTGAAGAAGGTGCGCATCCAGACGCACAGCACGGAGGTTTAGTTGGGCGAAATGATCTGATGATTTTCGACAAGAGCATCAACTTGCAACAAAGCAACTACAACAAACACAAACAACTACAAAGACTGTGTATAGTAGCAACAACAACAACAACAAGAACACAAACGACACTTGAAGAAACGCAAAACAAAGACAAAAATGGGGGGAAAAGACAACTAGAAGAAGAAGAGAAGCAACAAAAGGCAGAAATGAAACTAATATTCGCATTAACAACATTCATTTTCATTTGTCTTCCAACAAACAACAAGCCGCATTGTTAATTTGTTTTCTAGACGAGACAAGCTGGAAGAATTTCGTTTTGATTAAATTGTTAATGAGCAACGGTTTCCGTCCAAGGGCAAAGTCAAAGTAGTTAATTTAATTTTCATTTGGCATCTCGTTTGATATACCTAACATACATATTTGTTTATATGCATTGTATTTTGTTTACCATCTATCTCCAAGTGTCCTTACGACCTACGCCCAGTCCCTCCACAAGCTACAAATCAAATAGAGAATACATTTCCATCTTTGTAATGATTTAGACATAGATTCCATTAATTTGCAATGTAAAATATAAACAATTAATTGTTGCTAAGTTAACCATATGAAAATATATACTATGACTAAGCTTGTTTGTTTAAAAATACTTTAATGTTTTTCGCTGTAAGTTACAGATATAATAAATTAAATGCATATTAAAATTAGTTATATAAATGCTCTGTACTTCAATTATTCATTAAGAGAATCTTAAAATTAGTTTATAATGTAATTATTGCTTATTTTTAAGTTTCACATTTTTTAAATTTCGCGCCAAGACTGACAAGAAATTCAGTGTTGCATAAGACTAAAATCCACCACACTTTCGTTTGTACCTAAAAAATACCTGAATATTGGTATTTACAGCAAGCAGTGCAACTGCTTTGCAAACACTGCAAGCAGTTCAAAGTGTTGGAAAGCAGTCTAGCAGCAACAGGGTTGGAAACTGTTATACGCAAGAAGGCGCGTTGTTTAAATAATTCGAAGTTGTTGGTAAGCGATAGATGGCGCTTCTCATCCGATCATTATAAAGTATATACATATTTAAATGTAGGTTAAATCTTTAATCGATTCCGCAATGTGTATATGACCCTATAAGCGCAGTGGCCTCTTTGTTTCGCTCTGGCTGCGCCTATCAGCAACAGACGAACGCATATTACTCTTACTTGGCGATTGCTCACAATCAGCTCGCAGCGAATTGTTTTGTTTACAACTTGAGCGGACAATCGGAAAATATTCGAAGGTATCAGCGATTCATTCATTCAAGCCTGACAAGACTGATAAGCCGCCAAACACTATCGTTAGCAGAGCACAGGTAAGATGCTGAAGAGAGAGCGAGCGAGAGAGAGAGAGAGAGAGAAAGAAAGAGAGTGCACAATGAGGCGACTCTTCCAGCTGCCTCATCCGCAATCACTCAAAACCCAAACAGTTCGAGTTGAGATCGCGCCGCTTGAAGACGTCGCTTGATAATACGAGTACGATTTAAACATTATAAAGAGACGCGTGCAGCATCTAGTATATACTAAGTCAACGCTTCCATGTGTTGTTGTAGATTGCGCTTTGTTTATATTTTATAAAAATAATTATGAAATCACAAGCATTGCACAAGTTGCTGACCCTATTGACGTTTCTGCTGCTGCTGCTCTGCGGCTACGTGTGGAGCCTGCCCTGTAAGTGTGATAAAGAAACATAGCTACAGCTATGGTCAAAATAATAGTAGCACTTGAACACAATCTTCAATCTTATAGTGGACCAGCAGCCCGTGGGAGTGCAGCCACAGCAGCCCGTAGGAGTTCAGGCCCAGCATCCCGTAAGAGTACAGCTTGAAGGAGTTCTGGCCCAGCATCCCGCAGGAGTTCAACCACAGCAGCAAATGTTACTTATCCAACACAATATGAGTCCCGATCAGGCGCCCAACTATCAGATCAGCATACCTAAAGCTCCACAGCCCAACGAGCCGTGCTTGACCATCAGCTGGAAGGCCAATCCGGATGGCAGTGAACCAGATATGCCACAGATCTATCTTGTAAACGGATACTTTCAAATCATGTCGCCACATGTCGCCAGCGCACAGCATTAAAAAGATTATTTATTTATTTATGTCCAGCATGTTCAACAAGAAAACACATCATCAATCCATCGTCACATACTCCCTATAAGCCTGACCATCATTCAACCCACGCCCAAGCAAGAAATAAACAATATAATATTAAACAAGTGAAGAAAGCCACTAAAAAACAAGTGAGTAAACATAGACGGTTGAATACCCTACACTCTTTTAATACCATATAAAGAGGGAACTTAATTCTTAACAAATTATTATTATTATTTACTCAATTTGAGTCTGGAGAAAGAGTTCCAAAATCATTTAGAGTGAAACTTAATTGCAGTTCAAATAATTTTGACCACATTCAATCTGGTTATTTAGTTATTTGTATTGCGATATTTCGCGATGTAGATGTCGCATGCCTTTGGGCGTTAAAGTTTTAATTGACAAAGTTTTGTGAACTTCCTGCCCGCTCTTAAGATTGGCTAAGGCAAAGCAATTTGGCAATTGGCCTCATACTATGGCAGAAGTTATGTCCCTGCCATGTGTGGCCTAACCCAAAGGCGGTACCACGGCCCATTGAGCAGGGCTCATAGTTTTGCCTATTGCCAAAATTTACTTTTAATCATTTTGGAATTCTCACTCCGTCTTGGCCAATTGCGCAAATGTGGCTAATAAAAGTTTTGCTGCTGATTGACGGCATTTGCATAGCGGAAGCCTCTTTCTAGACAGGTTGGAATCCCTGGCTTTCGTATTCTTCATTTAATTGTCACTCCCTACTCTATCTTTCTCCTCTTCCCCTCTATATTCGCACTCTTCGAATGCTCTGCAAGTGCGAGTCGAGTGCCTTTCATTTTCATTCTCATTTTTGTTTTCATTTTCATTTTAATTAACCAACTTTAGGCATTTATTTTCATTTGCCAACTTTTCTGTTTTCTGTTGCAACGCAACGGTAACTTTTCTTCCGGGCCCAGAATACACACACACACATAGACAAAAATGCAGAAATACTTTGGGCCAAAATAGAAAGAGTTGACTCTGCGGCTGTGTGAGTAATGGATTCAGCTAGCTGAATATAATTGAATCCCTT
This sequence comes from Zaprionus tsacasi, assembly GCA_018904105.1. Taxonomy (NCBI): domain Eukaryota; kingdom Metazoa; phylum Arthropoda; class Insecta; order Diptera; family Drosophilidae; genus Zaprionus; species Zaprionus tsacasi. The sequence continues at coordinate 1,651,342 of JAEIFR010000122.1, forward strand.
GGATACCGCATAATCCAATCTGTGCAAAGCCAGAAACATTCTATAAAAAGTAGCCCCCTGAATTATAATCATAAGTTAGCTTACCTTAGAAAAAAGCAACGAAAGACTAAAGTAAAAAGCTAGAAAAGAAATGGATGTGGTAAAAAGAACCTAGGGTCACTCGACATACAAATGGAATTCCCCCAAACATTGAATGAATTTGAAATTGTAAACAACTCGTATTTGTTTATTTTCGAGTATAGTATGATAATAATATTTGCAGATAAGCTGAAGCTGAAATGCTGCCGAAAGATGAATAATAATTCCTGGAATTTTTATCACTGAAAGCCATTTTAAATTTACAGTGATTCTTCTATGTTTATGATATATTTCATATTTCTTCATATATGAAGAGTCGCGTATGCCACCTCAATTCTTATGGAATTCTGCAGTTTTTAAACCCCACCTAATTACTTCCAAGTTGCGGAAAGCGTATCCAAATTTCCAGTTAACTCGGATTCGGCACCCAAAATTGTTGCTCAGCCCGCACTGCATATACGAGGGGTGTATGTATTTTCCTCTCTCTGTATGTGTGTGTATTTTCCTCTGTGTGTGTGTGTTGCTGTTTTTGCCAAATGACAAATGTGCAGTTTGAAAATGTTAAAGAATTTTTCGCCGACATGTTGTTTGAGAATTTATTGCGCCTCGCATTACATTGCCAATTTACAAGCGCTGCCAGGCACTGCCACGCCCCTACCCACGCACCCGTCCCCCTTATGCCATCCATGGCGCATGCAACGGCGACATTTGTTGCGGAACCCAAGCGCAGCTCCCTCCTCATAGGTAGGAGAGGCTGCTGTCCCTGCTGTCCCTGCTGTGTCCCTTGTTACTGCTGCCTTGTTATTGCTGCCATCGCCAACTCGCTGTCATTTCACCCTCCCCCCTCCACCCCTGCATTCCCCAGGCTGGAAGGGGACTGTCAACCTGAGTGGCATGCTCGCTCGCGGATCTATTAATTACAGAGAATAACTCTGTACAAAAACATGACTCGATTTGAAGAGCATTTCATGGAGGTGTAATTGGACAAATTTTAGAATACCATGGGCATTCGAAAATGGGGAAAATGCTGGGATGATATGCGGAATTTCGACTCATTCTTTGAAATTGTACTATAGCATACCCTGTACTAACTTATCCCCAATTGAAGACAAATCTTTATTTGAATTTACTTTTCATTTTAGATACATTTAATGCAGATTGTAGAGGAACTGTACTTAGATCTGCACTGAAATCTCAAGATTTGCGATGACTCTGTGATAACTGTAAATTTTGCGACCTCAGTGCAGATGGCACTAAGTATAGTTCCAAACATGATCGTGTCATAACAAACAAACCCAAAAAATACTCGATATTTTCCTAAGAAATATCTCCCTCTTCAACTTTGAATGTGTTGTCCAAGTCAGGGAAGTCGGGTACTATCACCGGATCTGGGTCTTCCTCCTGTAGCAGACAGTATATATTGTTAGTTTCCTGCTGCATGATCTCCTTGCCCAACTGCTTCCAGAAGGGACGACAGCGATTCTTCCATTGACGCAGATTGAAGAAGGCGCAGTAACGTGAACTGGAGGCCTTCAGCATGGCCATATAGAGTGGAGTGATCTCATCGGCCAGTAGCTTGCCCATGAGGAAGACCGTGGTCTTCTTGCTGTGGGTATCATTGAAGTCGATGTAGATGCCCTTGGCCTGGTTGTAGCACTTGTTGGCAATGCCTGTCGTATCCTTATCGCGCGCAAAGATTTTGCCCAGATTCAGTAGGATCTCCGCCTCGGCATCTTTGTGCCCGTAGAGGCGAGAGAGGCGCAGAGCACGCTTGAAGCTCTCAATGGCCTTATCCAGCTTATCGAAGCTGGGGAAGATTCAAACAGTTACCATGGAAGACGTATGGCAGATGCTACTCACCTCTCGTTGCACTGTCCCAAATACAAATAGAACTTGATGTTCAACTTGACAAATCTGTACTCGTTGCACGATACAATCTCTGGCCTGATCTGCTCCAGGCACTGCAGGGCATTGTGATACTGATTCGCCTCCATGAGGAAGAATGCTCGCTCCAGAAAGGTTTCACAGAAAACCACAAGGTTCTTCTGTCTGCCAACTGCGAGCAAGTGCATCAATATTATACAGTCTCCCATCTTTCTGTTCTACTCACTTTCCGCTATGAGAACTGTTGCCTTCCTGGCCAGGGCAACGGCCTCGTCGGGTTGTTGCCGCACAATCGATCGACCATGGAGCAGCATTTGGCGTGCCAGTTGCGAGGCCACCAGTGCATGCAGGAGCGGGCTCGAGGATCCCTTGTCTGGCTCCGCCAGCCACATGTTACCACGCACCAGCGACAGTGCCTTCTGCAAGTAGGTCAGGGCATTGAAACGCTCCCCGGTGCGCTCCAGGAACACAGCATAGGTGTGATAGATGCGTGCGATCATCTCGGCGGCGTCACGCTCCTGTCCCTCCACATTGTGACACAACGAGACAATGTGCTCCATCACCGCATTCAGGGCATACTCGTATTTCTTGCGATACGGCTCGAGTAGTACCAGGGTCTCGTAGAAGAGTGTGAAGCACTCCTTGAGACCCTTCTGCTTGCGCTTGATCACAGCCAGCTCGGCCAGCTTCAGTTTCTCAATCATCTCGTAGAGCAGCGGGCGATCATCGGTGATGCGGGCTCGAATGCTCATGGACTCGAACAGCGACTGCTCCTTCTCGGCCAGGCAGCGCAGGAACTCGGGCATTATGTGGCAGCCAGCATGACGCAGCTCATCCTGCAGCACTTCGAAGACGGGACCACGCTGCCTGCGTGCATCAATGAAGCTGAGTGTCTCGATGCTCGCCTTGATCTGCTCCTTGTCGAACGTGATGTCGCGGAAGGTGCGATAGGGCAGCTTGGCCCGCACCTGACGCTCGATGCGCTGTATCTCTTGCTGACGCTTCGACATGCTTACAAAATATACTTAAACTTTCAAAACGATGTGAGGGAATTCAATATTCCTTGAAGCAGATCATAAAAATGACTTAAAAGAAAGCGTTAACTCAGTCTCGATACTTTATAAGCTAAGCAAAGCTATTAGATGCGTTGCTAACTTCTTTAGAGACGCTGCTTGTGCGTTGGGCATGGTATATAATATTTAGAGTATAGCTAAACTACGTGGAATATATGTAGGATGTTTCCTGCCAAATTTGATGTCTCTAGCTTTTGTAATAGCAGAGATCTCTGTGTTCAAACAGACAGAAATATGTACAAGTTTGTATTCTTGTTAATTTTTAAAGATTATCGATGGGGAATGGGTACATTCCTTCATGTTTATAATGCCCATTTAAGCCATCGACAATTTCCACATAAGTACAGTTAATTATGCCCGATCGAAGTACTTGAATGAGCTCATTAGGTGACTGAGCGAAACTTTTACAGAGCTGCGTGTTAAAAACTGTAAAAGTTCGAAATAATTCCACTGCAGTCTTTCATTTTTTGCCACACATGGGCAGTATGGGTGTGTGAGTGTGTTAGTGTGTGTGTGAGAAGTTCAGAAGTGAAGTGAAAGAGGCAAAAGTGCTGCAAAGATGAGGAAACTGTGCGAACTTACAACGGCCAGCATGTGGTATGGAACAACAGGAACAACAGGAACAACAGGAACAACAGGAACATTACGTTGTTGTCTCAGACCGAAACTGAATTTCAATTCAATAAGTTTTTCTGGGCTTCTTCTTGTTGTTTGTGCCGGCTTTGGCACAGTGCCGAAAACTATGCAACGAGAAAGAGACAGAGAGAGAGAGAGAGGAGACAGCTGCAGTGACTTAGTTTGCTACAGTTATTCATCCCGGCACGGGAGTCGATTCGATTTTGGCTCGTTTCTTGCAATGTCCCCATGAATGAAATTAAATGCAGCATCGCAACAGGCGCATGGCCCGAACCCCTCGTACAACCTCAACTTCTGGCCTGACCCGTGCCCCAAGCTGGGGGGGAGGAACCGATGTTCGCTTGTTGCAACTTTGGCTTAGCAGCAGCAGCAGAGGCAGCAGGACTAGCAGCAGCTTGTTTTTGATCTTGACTTCTGGCATCCTGCAGCAGCGGCAGCCTCGGCTGGGCCTGTGGCTGCGCCGCACAAACTTTGGCCATGCTATGTGGGCGTAGTCCACTCCCACGAGCAGCGGGTTGGGAAGAGGGGGTTGGTGCCAGGCTGAGGACTCTGCCAAATTTATGGCTTGCCGGCGGCAGCGACAGCAGCAACAGCAGCAGCAGCAGCAGCGTCGTGACAATGTACATTGCAACGAAAATTTGTGGCTTGCTCAAATTAAGTTGCATAATTTTTTGGGGAAAACGCTGAGTTTTCCTCGCTCTTTTTTTGGACTTAAGTATGCTAATAAATCAAATCGCAAGCTGAAACAGTTCGCGAGTCATTGGTTTCTTAAAGTTTCGCATAAATTGTCAACTCGGCGCAAAGAAGAAGAAGAACTCGCATAAAAAAAGAAAGTAAAAAAGGAGTAACAAGTGCTATAATAATAATTTTCAAACATGGCCAATAATCCACAACGCGCTGTAATTGTTTACACACTAAAGCCAGTTTTATTACTGTTTATTTTTTGTATTTCCCTCAATAACTAAAAGCCTTTTTGTGCACATCCCTGATAAACGACATGCATTAATAATGCGTTTAATTTGTTCTAATTAAAATGCCTTTTTCCGTTCGGGTTCTTTTTTTTTCTTTCTGCATATTGATTTACGGTCTATCATTTATTTGCAATGGATTAGCAAATGAGAGTCAATTTAATATTTACTCTCTCTTTAAAGCATTACTAATTTAGAGCTTTAATTAATCTTAATTTATCATTTAAATAGCAAAGGTTGAAGCTATGGATTAGGATATTAAACTAGCACTTCTTTATGAGGGTATTTCACTATCATGCAGTAGATAGATCACTGTAATTTATTCAGCACTTTCTATTTAATATTACTCGAAGGGTATCCTACAGTCGGGTGCTCTCAGTAAAATCTAAATATATTTAATTTAGGGTATTTATAAAGCGGTAACTTGAGCCCATGTATCTTTTTTGCTGTTCATGCTCAGGTATTTTAATTAAAAATGTAATATCAATTATCTATTTGAGTTGCTCCGTAGTACACAAAAAAACATTTGCTTTTTGATAAGCTGCCGAACGGATTAATAAATGACAAACTAATAAGTATGGTATAGAGCTGGCAAAACTAATGATGGAAATTTAATTATTAATTAATTTATTTATTAATTAATTAATTGTCTATGAGAGTGATATTTTATAATTGTTTATTATGTTTAATTAAATGTGGAATGCCCTGGTCCCTCTCAGAGTAACTGTATATCGTACGCAAGCATGTGTGCTATAATTGGACATGCTATAAAATCTGCTGCACGGACTTGAATTTCATTAACACAATTGGGCGAGTGCAGCTAAGAACTGAGTGTGTCCCATATATCACCATGAAGGATGAGCCTGCACTCCATGCAAATGTGTGTGTGTCTGTCTGTGTGTGCGTGTGTGTTTGTGCGTGTGTGTACATATAAATATATTGCCACGCATTGTGCCGCTAACTGATGACGCTACTGTCAGCTTCATGATGAGCGCCTGCCAAAAGCCGTTAGAACGGAGGGGGGGGGGAGGGGGGTGGGGAGGGGCCAGCCCCCTTGAGGCGAACAGATATTGCAACGCAGTCAGCTCTCTTGCTGTCTGCAAAATTGGATCCGGGATGAATGCACGTGCATATTTCATAGTACCGCAGCCATTTGAATGCCCGTATTAACACTTACTCTCGCTCTCACTCACGCTCTCTCTCTCTCTCTCTCTCTTTCACTCTCTGTCTCCCTCGTGCACTCACTTTCACACTCTCTATACCACTCTATTCGGACAGCGTGTGCATAAAGGTGAGCTTAGCTGCTTTCCTTTGTGCTGCACTTAGACCATCGTCATATAAGGATAGAGTGGGTTATAATGATCATTCAAAGGCTTTATTTGCAGTTCGGCATAACAGTTCAGTATAACAGAGTGTTTATTTTTTTGTGACTTCGATAAATAAAAGTATACCATGATATATTATTTTTCTTTAACTTTTCAAAAAAACGTTACGATACAATTTCGCCTAAAAGTGTACTATAAAATTTGATTTACCTTTAAATTTTGAGGAAAAACACAACAATTGCGCCTAAGACTATACTTTGAATTATAAAATTTCTAAAAAGAACCTGTTTTTTTTATTTTTTTTTATTTGTTTGTTTCATTTGGGATCAGAATACAGATTTTTCTATAACCTAATGCGCATCTATGGTTATTACTTCTCCAAGACTACTTAAAATTTAATTAATAAGTAGTTTCTGTAATATAATAATAAAAAAAGAAAAAAAAGAATATCAATATTTTCCATTGCATACCCCAAGGCGCCATAGCAGGCAGCAGGCAGCGCGCTGCAGCGAAAGGGAAGCTTAACAGCGCGACACACTGCCACACATGTTAAGCAAGGTCACTTACGTTCCACACTCTGAGTCTGAGTCTGTGTATGTGGATGCCATTCGCATGCGCTCGCATGTCCGTTATAAAGTAACGGTGCTGCTTGCTGGCCATATTCAGTGCGCCGATAGCCTCGTGCGCTAACGGTAACGCAATGCGCAGTGTGTCGGAGCAGGCGAGTGGCGTCTCCGCTGTGTGAGTTGTGCGCAAAATTGCGAAATTCCGAGACAGAAACAAAGATTGAGAACGCGTGTGCTGGTGATGATTGAAAGTGAGCGTGAAAGTGGACTCCAGGACAGCTCAACATGAGTTCTGGTGAGTGGGATCTGCGTGCGTTGAAGGCGCTCGAGGAGGAGGAGCAGAAGGAGTTTCTGGCCCTCAGCCAAAAGAATCTCTTCGAGCCGCCATTGCCAACAGGTGCACCTGAAAATGGTTTTACCAGCAGTGGCGGCAACACCTCCAAACCTGCGCTGACCTACGCCCAGCTGCATCCACATCTGCTCAAGCTGCCCACCATCGATGAGTGCCAGCTAATCGCGGCCCAGCGTCAGTCCGCCGGCAGCGTGGCCAGCAGCGCGCGCCTGAAGTTCACACGTGCCCTTTCCCTCTCGGCGCACTCCTTGTCGCCACGTGCTGGCACAGGCGGTGGTGGTGGTGGCGCCTCCGGCTTCGGCAAGAAGCTCAAGGCACGCCTGGTGGGTGCCAAGTCCAGTGGATCGCTGTCACCATCGCGTCACTCGCATAGCTACAGTGTTTCCCCTGTCTACACGCCGCCGCCCATGCGACGTTGTGCCACACTGCATCACACGCAGCCGGTGAGGAAAACCTTCAAAACGCTGCAGCAGCTCGAGCGGCAGAAGCGGCAGACAAGTCCCAGCCAGACACAGGCAGCAGGAGGAACATTCCAGCCACAGCTGCAGCGCATTGTGGGCACCAACAAAACCTACTGGAAATATGGCGCCAACTCAACGGCAGCCTCCATCATTGGACAGCGTGCCAGACTGCAGCAACAGCAGCAGCAGCAGCAGGTGAGCGAACTGGAGTCCAACAACTCGGATGAACCCAATGCGGATCCCTACGAGTCGGAGGCAGTAGACAGTGCCACAGAGACGGGCTCATGCAGTGTGCCACTGCCGCCGGCGGACTCCAACGAGCTGCTGCGTCTCAGCATGATGTTGACTGCCGCCAGCTCCGCTGTTACTGGAACTGTTACGGCAGCAACAGCGGCAGCAACAGCAGCAGCAGCAGCAACTGGTGGGCAGAGCAGGCGCTACATGCCTCACAGCGACGTCGAGGACGAAACTGTTGCTTACGAAGCTTTCCACAGGCCCAAAAGCTTTGAGCGGACTCTCTTACGCGGCAGCAGCTTAACAGTAACAGCAACAGCGCAAGAGAGTCGCAGTCCCAGTCCCAGTCCCAGTCGGACTCGGCCAATACAATCCACAAATGCTGTGCGCATTTTTAAGTCCACTTCCCTTGATACGAATCCTGCTGCTGTTGCTGCTGCGGGCGCGGTGGAGTACCAACAGCAGCAGCAGCAACAGATTATTGGTCAGCCGCGCGCCATGATGAGCCTGACAACGGCCACAAATCAGCTGGGCGAGCATCAAACAAACGAGCCTCATTACCAGCAGCGTGACAGGGACAGGGAAAGGGAGCGAGAGCGAGAACGGGAACGGGAACGGGAACAAGTCAAATATCATCAGGACTTGAGCGTGGCCTGTTACGGTCATGCTGCGTCGCTAGGTGGCGCCACAATTGATGACGAGCTGGAGCAACATATCAAGCACTGCTCCTGCTCCTGCAATCACATGGGCTATGGCAATTCAATGGACTACCAGGTAAGTGCCTCCTCCTGGCCATCGCATTCCTTGCCAGATGATTGTGGCATGTATTTTTAATTGCAAAGAAAGAGGGAGGGAATGCATCGAATACGTATGTCCATTTGTAATGCTGGCACATTCATTGCATCCCCCTGCCCCCCACCCGACTCTAACTTCCTTCCTTCCTTCCTGCCTTGCACTTGGCTCTTTAGTGCAGACACATCCCAAGTTTTCATCCCGCAGATACAATTCAACTCATTATCATCACGTCGCTTTGCGGTGCATTCTGCGTTCCAAGTAGCCAGCATCGTGCTCTTCTCCTCCAGGCTGCCAGCTCCAGATTGCCGCCTGGAGAACGTTTTGTGGCGAGGCACTTCCATGCAGGTCTAAGACGGAATAAGTTAGCGGGTTAGGCCAAATTGAATGCTCCTTTGAATGCTCCAGACAATAAGTTTAGCTAAGCGAAGCGAACTAGGGGCAAAGTTTAGTGGATTCTCTCTTGGTTTCGCTCTCGGCCCCTCAAGAGAGAACTTTTCCATCAGAAAAATTGCGCATTGTTCTCGCCCTGCAGACTCCATATCTACTAACTTATACACAGAGAAATATGCTCTTTTAAAAGATAGATCTAAAGAAAATTAACTTAATTTAGGCAGCACAGCAAAATCTATACTTAAATAGATTTCTAACATTATCTACACTATTTTATATTGATATCTTGAAGGTTATACTAAAGTTTTCGATATTTGCGCTTTATATTATAATGATATATTTATATTTACTCGTAAATCGATTAAAACACAATGGAAAATCATGTTGTAGTATACAATATTGTAGGAGAGAAGATTCGCTATGGTATACTAGTTGGCATTAAGAGGTACTACGAGGGACTTAACTATATATAACTATATAAATCGGTCAGTTATTCGATCCATCCGAGTAGCTTAGGGTCATGCGTCTAAAGGCTGGGGCGGTGCGAAGGCGATGCCGATGGCGATGGCAATGATGGGGATAGTCGGGTGAGCCATCGGATCACTGCAGAGTGCTTTGAGGAGGTGTCAGTGGAGTCCAGGTGTCGGCACTGACAGCGGTAACCACGGAAGTGGGCACACCAGTGGGTACACCCGGAACAGAACCCTGATCCACGCTGTGCTCCAACGATTCCAGCTTGATCTCACTGTGATTGTTGCTGTGTCCATGCACGGATTGGCTCAGACTGGCTCCTTGCGGGCACTCCAGGGTGATGACGGACTTCTGCTCCTCGCTTGGCTTGTACATGCTGGCCTGTGGTTCATCCAGCGACTTGACATCGACGGGCTCCAGAGCGTGTGTGGTGGCGTAACTGCAAGAGGTTTCGCGATGCGAGAGTGGAATCATTGATAGCTACTTTAGCGATATGAGTTAAGAGTTCGCGCCTCAGCAGATCGTCCCTTCCAACTTACCCAATCTCCAGTGGAATGTATTCCGGTTGGTAATACGCTGCCGCCGCAGCGTTCTGATAGAGACCGTACTCGGCACCGGAGCCATTGTGCCAACCGCTGGCGGGGTAGCTCAGGGCAGAGGGTGCATTCAGTACATTCGTGTACAGCTGATGGGTGGGGGAGGTGGGCGTCGGATGATACACCTGGTGGGTTGGTGGTGCTGCGTACGTTTGTGGCGAGCTCGAGGCAGCTGCTCCACTCGCATAGAGATCCGGCTGCGACATGTTGTACTGATGACTATGCGGAGTCAGGTGATGTATGGTGTAGCCAGGCGAGGGCGTCGTATAGCTGGGCGATCCATTTGTAGGAGAAGGCGAATTGTGTGTAGCTGCAGAGGAATCAGTTAGTGGAAATCCTAGGGAGGATCAGGTTGTGGTACTCACAGATATTGCGGCTACTGCACACGTTCATGGGCATGGGACCGGGCACACTGGTTGGACTCCAGTAGTTGCTGTTGCTCTGCCAGCTGCTCGGATAGGAGAACACTGATGCCGTGGAGCTGGCATCTACAGGCACAAAGCCAGACTGCGAGTAGGAACTGGTAAAGCAGCCGCCGGAGATGCTGCTGCTAACGCTGGAGCCGCTGCCGCCAGCTCCAGCTGCGCCGCTGATGCTTGTGTTGGTGCCTGCACTTGTGCTGCCCGATCCAATGGAAGAGTGCAAGCTGGTGGGCGTCTGTGGCGCCGAGGGCGGCTGTGGCGAAGAGGAGGAGGCGTTGCCCGCGCTGCCATTCGACCCGGAGCCGGAGACCACGCGTGGTCGGCTGTAGGGAGTACTGCGATTGGGTGCAGCACTGCGTGTGGACAGAGAGCGACCATAGCGATCGCAGCTGCCCGAACCATGCACAGCCGACGAGGAGGAGGAGGCAGACGAGGACGCAGGAGCGGAGGCCACCAAGCTGTGCGTCTGTGCCATGGACAGCGATGGCGGCGGCGGAGCAGCAACTGCTGCAGCACTCGCATAGTGAGTGGGCGGTGGGATGAGCCAACCATAGTGGGTATCGTGTGGATACAGCGTATCCGGTCGCTCCTTGGCATCCAGAAAGGCCTTGGCAAAGGGATTGTACTTGATCTTCAGCGAGGTGACCTCCTCGTTCTGATATGCAGTCACTGCAATGAACTGTGTCTCCGGGAACGGGTAGGTGACCACATGACGCTGCTCGGAACCCACGCGCACCAGATGCACCCTCGGTTCGTACTTGTGCAGCGAGTTGAGCATTATCTACGGTTGGAAATGAGGTTAGGTTGCACTCTTTGAGGTTAGGTTGCACGCTCGGCTAACTTACTTGGCCATTCCCATTGGTTTTGTTGGTCAACTTGACTTTGGCAAACGAAATCGGCTCCTTCATCCAATGTGCACCGAAATTGGGTGACTCGGGGTGTACGTAAATGGGATTGGAAGGTGGCACCTCTGCTTTGCCGCCGGGAACCTGAGGGAGTAGGGTAAATAGAAGAAATTGTTAGGAATTGCCTGATTTCAGTTCTAATGTGTCAATCGATAAATGAAAACGATAAAAACCAACAAGGAAATTGTTCAATCGATAATGGCAGCTCTAATTTTCGCGCATTTCTAAACTGATGATGGTAATTTCTCACTCTTAGCTAATTTATCATGATATAATTTATTTCAAATTGTGCACTACACATACCCATTCGCCATTGACGTATTTCCAGCGATGGGTGTCGACCTGAACGAACTCCAGCAGCACCGTGTACATGGCAGCGGGATCCAGGCCGGAGGCGCTGATTTTCACAACCGGAAACATGCGTCTGTAGAAAAGCAACAAAGTTTATTAAAATCACCTGAAATTGTAGCGTTTTTAACTGTTATACTAAAACAGTTATATAACTGTTATATAACAGTTGTACCCAATGAATATTCTATGGGCAAACAGAGGCCACAGCATTTCCCATTTCCATCTCCACTTTTAGCCAGGCGAAGCGGTCTGTCTTGGCATCGCATCTCTCTTTGTCCCTCTCTCCCTCTCCCTCTCTGTCTCTCTTCTTGCCGCTGTCGGTTTCGGGCAAATATTGAAACGCGCCGTCCGCGCACTGTTCCACAACAATTAGTACAAGATGGCGGCTGTTGCCGAGCCGAGTTAATTAGCACCTGACCCGGGACTGGAGACCGAAGACCGAAGACCGGGACGGTTAAGTACAAGTTCTAAGCGCGTTTCGCACACACACACACACACATACACACAGAGAGAGATACAGAGACTAACGTACACTCACGTATATTGGTAAATATTTTTAGTTATTTCGACAAACGCTCGCATGTAAATAAATACACACACACACACATACATAAGTGTATGCTGCTGTGTGTGTGAGCTACAGAAACGTTAACGCTTCATTATAAGGTGCAAACAGCACCAAATAAAAAGTCATTGCAGCAAAAACAAAAGCGCAAAAAAAAAAAAAAAAAACTCATTGCCAATTTGCATAGGAAAACAAAATGCGCCGCAATCGGCATCGCCGACGGCGTCGTCGGTCACGTTAACTTCCATTTAACACGTTCCACTGCCAGCAGCAGCAACAGCAGCCTGAAAAGGGCCCCCATCAAGCTGACTACCCCATTTATTCCAACTCACCTGCCGTTCTTGGTGACGATCATCTCGTTGGTTAGATTCTGAAAGCGCAGCCAGAGCTCACGATCATCGAGAGAGACGCGTAAATTGCGATCCAGTTCATTGGGACTGCCCGCACCGCCGACAATGCGATGTCCGCCCACAGCACCGCCCGAGGCCATGGCTACAGCGGCACCGCCCACACCGCCCATGGCATGTGCGTGTCCATTGTGGGCTACGCCATGCTGCGGCGAAGGTGAACCCTGGCCAGCAGCTCCCCCTGCTCCACTACCGCCGCCGCCGCCGCCGCCAGCTGCCACATTGCCATTGAGACCTGTTGTGGGATCCACGGCGGACAAGATATGCGACGTGGTCATGTCTACTGCAAAGAGAAGATCAAAAGATGTGGGTTAGCAAAGCGACGGGTATAAAGGTCTAAATGGCTATAAAGATGGAAGAGTAGAAAGGGAAGGAGAAAGAACTTGAAAAAGTTGCAGGTTTGTGTAAAGAGTTAAGAGATTAGGAAGGAACTTGAAATTGTTGGGAGATTCTCAGTCTTCTACTATTTAACAGTGTATTAATATGATTGATTATAATCAATAATTATTATGCAATTTACAAAAGATATTTAATTTATTTATAGACTAATAAAATATTATCATGTATAATATAATACAATAAAAAAAAGTAAAGCAAATTAAAGAAACAAGCTGCAGCTGCAGTTAAAAGTTACTGATATGTCTTCAGATTTATATTATAATAAGGCACTGCTCTGTAGCACACTGGGAACCAGAAAAAATCATTCAGAGATTTATAATAACTAGTGAAACTCACAGGAAATTTCATTAAGATCGGTACAGCTGTCTCAGCAAAACTTATTAAAGAAACTGAATTTATTTTAATAGATTTGTAATATCTATTCGAATTTGTGGGAAGTTACGTCTACAGAAACGAAAGTAGTCAAAAAATGTTTGAACATTGGGCTTACATAGATATATACATCAAAGACGCTTGACCCGAATGACCGACACGATACGGCACGGCACTTTATACCTTTACAACACTGTCCCGGGCGCATTAGAAGAATGCCCGGCCAGGTCTGTTGTCGGCTTTTAATTATATTGCACACTTTAGCTATGCCTGGCCCTGCCCATATGCCTGAGAGTCCAATTGAAACTCAGACTCCGACTCCGACTCGGACTCGGACTGAGACTGGGATTGCGAGTCATGCTCAGAGCTCGCCCAGACGCGGTCTCTCGGGGTTCGGATGCCGGCTGACCATAAACAGCGGGCACCCTTTTATTTATGGCCAGCAACAACAGCAACAAACACCTCTGTTTACTCCGGGTCTGCCGTGGTCCACTCCGTGGCTGCGATTGTAAATGCGACGGCGGCGAAACAGAGAGAAGAGACGGGAGTAGAGAGAGGGAGAGAGAAGGGAAAACGCTTAAAATCTGCTTGCTGCTGATGTCTAAATTCTCTGACCTGGCACTGAAAGTGTTTCTCGCAATGTTTTGTAATCATAAATTAACAAAATGTATTAATTGCTTTGTTTGTTTTTATTGGACGTGCAATGCCGACGGGCTGGTGGTGGATTACCTGGAGAGCAGCATCCCCAATTTTCCTAGGATTTTATGATGCAAACTTTAGATGAAAGTTAAAGTTCTGAATATAGTATTGTTCTCGCTTCTTTTTTCTTTAATTTTTTATTCTGAAACTGATTAAATTGTTTTTCACTTTGATTTATCAGCCGGGTGTACGATATGACGTTGGAGAGCTATAAAAGTTGCCATAAAATGTGTCTCCCAAATTTGTCATAAATGAAATTTATTACAGCCAACCGTACAGGTATCCCTGATCGTGATTGAATCAGCTGATGAGGGTGTCAATGTCCGAAAAAAAAACACCTACACATTCAGTTGCAATTTATATTATGCAGTGATTATAATGGAATTTTTTGAATATATCATAATGAAAATTTAGAAATAAAAGTATAAAAGCTGATGGGGGTGTCATTGTCCCGAAAATACACCTATACATTCTATGGAGTAACAAGAATTGAATTTTGTGCATATATCATTATGAAAACAGAGTTGAACTCTGAAATTAAACAGAGTACTTGATAAATCTCGAATGCAAATGTATATCCTAAATCTACAGTTTATATTTAACACCTTTTCAATGTGGAATATGGTACAGAAAGCTGGTTCAGTGGAAATACTACGTTGATTGCCGGACCACATTCTATTCTGGCGTGTGTGCGTATGTTATTAAATTTTCCATTTGTGGGAGAGTTACATGCGAGTCCACATACGCACATATTATAGTATCTACACATGTCTGTGGGCCTAAAAATGATATAGCATTCGAGAGGTTGTGTATGCTCGCTCTCTCTTCCTCTTTCTCCCTCTCTCTCTCTCTCTCTCCTATCAGTCAGTGGGGCTTAATGAAAAGCTGTTTTTGTATGCTGTCTGAGCACGCGTGTGTGCGTCTATTTGTGTGTGTGTATGTGTGTGTGTGCGTGCGTGTGTGTGCGTGTGTATCTATGTACTTTAACTTTAACATTTGACGGCTGCCATGACGGGTTGGGTTCGACTTTTTCCCCGCATCCATTTTGTGCTGTTGATTTTTGAATGATTTCGTGACTTTGATGTTTACTCAGACCATTTCGAATACCCTTTCCTCTACAGGGGAAGGGGGGTATTATAATTTTCGGAATTTAGTTTGCGACACAAATCAGGCAACTGTTTGTGCGAGCAATTATTTTATAAGCACATTGAAATGGGAGTTTCATTGATGCAATTACGTGGTTCCCCTTAACAAATATGAGTAATTTCTCTCAGTGTATGCGAGCCGTAAGAAGATTTGCCGCCGCTTAAACGGGCTTAAACGGGCTTAAACGGGGCTTGGCTTTATTGCAATCGCATCGACCCTGTCGACCCTGTATCCTGTTAGGAAATCATTTCAATAATTTCGACACTCCATGGCACTTCGCACCTGTTCAGGATGTTGCTGGCGGGTGGCATCGACAGTGGCACATCCAGTGGCAACGTCAGTTCCTGAGGTAGCTTATCTCTCCCTCTCTCTCTCCCTCTCTCTCCCTCTCGCACTCTGGGGCGATTCAACATATTTGCTAAATTTCACACTTCACTTTACATAAAAACAGAAAATAAACCAGATTCTGAATTTAGGCCCTGCTGGAGAGGATCAGTTGCAAAGTGTCGCCTGCAGGCAATCCAAAGGGGGCGTGGCCAACATCACACTTATCACACTTTTGTTTTCTGCACACTTCTCGCTCTCGCTTGGCCGCCGCGCGATAGAGACGCACTTTATGAGATGCATACTAAAATTTTGTACAAACTGTAATTAATTAGTAAGCATTTGTCAAGTACTAAACTCGGAAGCTACGCGAGAGAGGGAGAGGGGGTAAACCAGCTCGGGTCGAGACGCCATGGCAGCGGGGGCGTAAATTCCTTGGCTCTTTGATACGTATTTAATAGGATAATTTTCACATGCGTCGTAATTGGTCGACATAGCGCGGTCCCGGGCCAATTGTGCTGCCTCGTGGTTGCTGCTGCTGTTGCTATTGTTGTTGTTGTTGTTGCCGGACCGATTAAAATGCCTGTGGCCAACAGCAGCAGCAGCAGCAGCAGAGGCGGCGTAAGAGGAGGCAGCAAATTCTTATGTCCCTCCTAATTTGCGTGTGAACATCTGCCCCCGGCTACACGCTCGTCGCGTGGGCTGCCGCTGCCTCTGCTGCTGCTGCTGCTGCTGTTTTATATTATTAGAGTTATTATTAGGATCATTAATATCAGTTTTTGTCACTTGCTCGTTTCTTCTCGGGGATTGTTGTTGAATAGATTCGGGTGTCAAATTTTGTGTTTTGTGAATTTTGGCGCTTTCGTAGCCGTCCGTGTCTGTGTTTGGATTTAATGTTTGGTTTTCACACGTTTGTTTAAATAGGCTCGCGAATTGAAAATTTGCATGAAATGAAATTTAAATAATAACCCACAATAATAATACAACAGAGCCGAAGTGAACAAATTGTGAGTCATTTTGTAGCATACTTAGTTAATGGCCAGAGGGAACCTTGTTTATGACATTAAACATTCAGAGTTATACAAGTTTTATGCCACTTCGTTTTACATATATTATCACCTCGTAACGCTCTCACAAAATGATAATAAATGTATTGAATAAAACACTAGGGGAATATTATTTCTACATTCATCTTAACACACATGAAATAAAGTTTATTTCCTTTGAATTACATAGGGCTACGACTTGTAATATTCATATTTTACGTTCTTACGTCTCTGAGTTTTTTGATACGCAAATAAAACCAACCTTTATATATATTTTCACAAAATTAGACTGTATATACGTTTTATCCTTATGAAATTTGCTATTTTGCGTACAGTTATCAAATTTAGGATATATCATTATATTTCGGACGCATAATCACAATCAAAACAAATGTTTTTATGTTATGTAACTATAATATTGTCATTATATTATGTTTTTTCATACTTTTTACATTGCAAAGTGCTTTCTTTTGATATATAGTTTATTTATATGGAAAAAACACATAAGAATCTCTTTGTAAATCATAGAACTAAGTTTATATAGAGTTTTTGACTTGAACAACATATTTGAATGTTAGGCTTACTAATATAGCGATCTAAGCTGAAGTCTCTATAATATTCTTATGATTATATGCATATGAATTTGTTGTACAACTTACAGATTTCCAGATATATTCCCCGGTTCACACCGGTGGCGATTCTTCCCGTAATCCTTTGATAAGATGCGATTGCGTTTTGAGTTTATATGTTTTTTGTTTTTTTTTAGATCACGCACCGCGAGTCACACAACGCACGAAGTCACTGAGGTTTATAAATTTGTAATGCTTTCTATTTCGAAATAGATTTAAGATGGTTCTGCACTTTGTATTATCTACGTCGATACCGTTTAAATTGTTAAGATGAAGCGCTACGTATGCGCTGATATTGTTTTTTTTTTTTTTTTGAACGAATTTTGAGTTGCCGTCGTCAAAATTTCGGGACGCCGTCGAGAGTGCGTTGTTTGCGTTGCCACCGTTCCCGAGCTAATGATCGACGATCGGTGCTAATTTTTTCAACCATCACAAGCCGCGTTTGTGCCCGACAACGTTACCTCTATTTCTCTTTGGCCGACTTGTATCTTCTTCCCATCTTGTTTGGCTCAATGGCCGATTCAACTCTTTCTCAGCCATTCGAGGCGAGGCATGTATAGCCGTCTCGCTCGCTCGCCCACTGCGATCAATCACAGCAGACGTGCGGTTCGGGCTTAGCCACACCTTCTAACAGGTAACAGGTAAGCAGGCTCGCTCACTCGCTCGCTCTCTCCCTCTCTCGCTCATTTGGACCGGTCGACAGGTAGAAAATCTGAATCAGGTTTTACACATCTCAACTGCCCGTTGTCCGATGATTTCCAATACCATTCATGAGTCTGAGGAGCAGTCGTTCGTGCAATGCATTCGATCACGATCACGATTGCTGTCTGACCTCCCCAGAGTCCTGTGCAGCTAGCGGGGGCCCCAACGAGCTTTACACGTGTAGTAATACGGAGAAAGGTGTGCGAAGAAGTTACGAAATAATGCCAAACCTAACCTAAAACTCAAAAAAAAAAAAAAAAAATAAACCCGACTGCAACCCGCCGCAGCCTGAGTGGCTTCGATTTGTTTAGACGCTCGTTTTGTGCTTTTGTTTGCGCAACCAATTAAAACTTTGTATATTTTTTCCACGGCATTTGTTTGCTTGTTGTTGTTGTAGTTGTTGTTGGCCGGGTTGGTCGCTTGGCTAGTCCAAAAACTGGTTTGCCCCTCCGAGCGTTTTTCTCTACACGTTTTTGTTCAATTTTCAGCTGAATTTCGAGTTGTAAACACTTTAACCGCAATTCAGGCATATCTATATATATATCTATATGTTTATCATACATATAGTATAGACCCAGACCCATGTGTACCCAAAATATGATAGTATATATTGCTCAGAACATACACACTGGTTCACGCCAGAGTTACACCCGATTCGATTTGCTTGAGATGCTAAAAAATTTTACGATTCCGTTGAGCGCCGCCATTCAAAAAGTATTTGCAAATGAATTTACCCTAATCTAAATCGGAGCAATCGCAAATTTGGACTTCGCACTTGTTGGATGGATAGACATGGCATTGGGCATACATCTCTTTAAAACTATTAGCAGCTAGTCTGAAAAGTATTCTCTAATTCGAAACGTAGCTAAATATCTTGGTTTTTTTAAGTTCGAGAATTTTTAAATTTGATATAAACATGCTTATATATAATATGCAGCTCAAGTGTATCAGAAAAATCAGTAATTTAGTAATTAGTTTAATCATCTCGTTCACGGACTTTATTTTTTCCTAGGCCCTACGAGTAAAATAGAAAGCAAACCGAACTGATTTAAAGCAACCTATGGAACGCGATGTTACATGTATTTGTTTAAGACTGTCTCTGTTGTTGTTGTTGTTTCTTTTTTCTGATATTATTTATAGCTAGTTCGTGTTTTTTGAAGATCACGCGCCTTTTCGATGTTAGTCTATTCGATCGCTTCGCGATCTACGTATTCCTCTTTCTCAAGTCGCCGCCGCCGCGTGTCAATGGACCGGGTTGCTGCTGCTGCTGCTGCTAGGCTGCTCATCCGGGGAGGGGGAAGAAGAGGGGGAGGGACAGGGAGCTGGGGCTGTGATGGCGCTGAAAGGCAAACAGAGACTGCGACTGCTGATGCGGCTGGAGATGGGGCTGCAGGCCAACAACATGCCAATACACAGGTGAGAAAATGAGAAGAATCAACAAACTATGAAACTTAATAAAAAGAAATCAAATGGATAAAAGTGCTGTGAAAACACCTGAGGGTACAGACATACCTAGAGTAAGCTAAATCATATCTACCTCTAAATGGGCAGACAGCCAGACAGACGCAGTGAGTGCTTCTGAAGGATCTGCTGAGGCTATTGTAGGGTTTCATTAATAAACCCGCGAGCGCAGTTCATAGGAAAAGGAGTAGTAGCTGGTGTCGGGGCTTACGCGGAAGCCTCAATGCATTCTATGCACGCACGACCTTGCCCTAAATATTTACCACACCGTATTGTAGCATGGTTTGTATCGTTTTATGGCAAATCCTTTCTGCTTGTGTTTGCAAACAATTCCAATTTATGGCCGGGCTAAGCGAATTTCCCCGCCTCAATTAGGCTGAGGTTGTAAACTCATAAACCAAACACGCGGAAACGCACAGCCAGGCAGGCAGGCGGGCTGGCAGTCGGCCTGGCTCTAAGGACACACACACTCGAATCCTTTGAAACGGTTGCGAGGGCAATTAGGCGTCCGGGCTGCCGTCGGGAATATCCAAGAGGTTTGTGCGCGCGCGAAGTTTAGTTCGAGTTCGAGTTCGAGTTTGTGTTCCAAGTCTTTCGTTGCCCTGCCCTGCTCTGCCCAGAACCTGCCTACCTATTGCCTGCCGGCAACTCTCGCACTCTCGCACTCTCTCGCTCTTCTATTTGCCCATAGAAGACCATCATCATGGCCAGACTCATTTGCATACGCTGCGCTGCGCAGCTGAGTTAGGCCGCGTTGTTTGGATTGCATGATGATGTGCTTGTGCTTGTGCCCTCGTCTGGCCGGGCTAAAAAGCGGTGTAATTCGTGTTTTCGTTTCGCTTAAGTATGTTTACTCTGCCCCGATATGGGCATGGCCCGTACCACGTCTACGGTCTGCCCCTTGCCTTAGGCCTTTCTCAATGTTTGTCATGGCAATCAACTGTTTGCAACCGTCGCCATTGCCGTCCTCTCTTTGTGCCTCGCTTGCTTTGCCGCTGGAGAGGATTTTCGTGGAAATGCATAGCTTTTAGTTCAGTCCAAAATAATAGATGACTTCAAGCTCGGTAATATAAATGGTGTCACTTGGCAAACAAGCGCTGAAAAGACAACAACAAAAGCAACGCCTTATCCCATATGCGAACTGGCAAGCAGAACGTTTTAAACTAGAGCTAAAATTATTGTTAAAAAAATAAATATAGATTCAAGCTTGAAAATATTGTATAATAATATTAAATGGAATGATCGTTTGCCGACGGCAGCATGAGAGCGCGTTATTTAGAAGAGAAACCTTAACTTTCATCAATTTCCCATTTTCCTTTATGATTAAAGTTCGATTAAAGTCATATCTTAATGTCTAGCCCTTTTAGATTCCCTGTGCATTTCCCTTGCCAATTCATACATGAATTTGTAATGGGTAAAGTGTTTCAACAACTTGAGGCAGAGTTGTCTAGAGTTGGATGTGTCGCAGCTGCGGCGGGATGATGAATACCCGTAATACGATAGAAAGTGGGAGCCAACTTCCAGGCCAAGAATGGCTTGTTATCAAAATGGTTTCCCATACATAAAATGGATAAAGACAACTGGAAGTATTATTTCAAGAGCCGTAACTCTTTAGGAGATCAGTGTGAATGAAAACCAAAGTAAAAGTTGTTGTATTTGTACTTAATGTATATTCTGTAAGAATGTAAGAAAGATTCCTTATCAAAACCATGTGAAAAACATACGGAAAGTTTAAAACGACCGACGCTATATCAAATGATATCTGTGCACATAATGGTTTGAAAACGACTCCTTTCCTTTGGCGATAGGTTATAGAAATGATTGCTCGTATGGTTAAGTTCGTGCCGATTATGTAACGGCGGCCAGAACGTTGTAACGGCCATGCAACTAGAAAGAAATATACATAGATATATGTATACAAGAAGAATCGTTGGATATTATACTCACCGCACATAGTAACAGGCATCGGCTGCCGTTGGCTGAAAATCTATATTCTGTTTTATCTCACGGTTTATTTGATTTTCGTAACGCTTCATGGCAGCGCGATAACGATTGGCGCAGATGATTTGACTGTACGCGATAAACAATAATTATCATATAGTATATATAGTTAATATGCTACTATAATATATGTAGTATATACTTACTAGGGTACTCTGAATTTCGTGAAGCTCGGTTCGTGACAGAGCACATCATCAACATGATCACCTTTTTTCACATACTTAGCAGGGGGCTCCTCCTCCTTAATTTCAAAGGTTTTGTCTCCAAAACGCTCCTTAATCGAACGTGCTTTAGCCAACCTATGTTGACTGTTATCGTCCGCGGTGTTCAATATAGTTAATCGAGGAAGAATTCTACTGAAACTTAGAGTACGCGACGAACGGGTATCGCGTTGAATAGATTCACTGGTAGACATTTTGGTACGTTTATCTTAAGTCGTATTTATTGTTGGGATTATTAATGTATATTATGAGTAGATATGTGTTCACTTCGACGACAGAGTCGGATCTGAGCTATAAAGCTAAGCTGATTCGTGTGATACAGGGGGCAGGTTATCAAAGCCTATTTCGATCTATATATAACTATTTAATAATTATAATAAAGGTCATAATCCTACAAAGATGCTAAGTAAGAGTAATATTAGTAGTATTGTAATAATTATATTTAATGGCATGCCCCACAAATGGAGCAGTTCCCACTTATATAGTTATAATAATAACACTCAAGTCACGTACATATTCACGATTTACGACTATAGCTCCCACTCAAAACTATTCGATTGCCAGACTGTGCCATAATGGAATAATTAATTGACCAAGCTGAAGTAATGTTTATTCAAAAAGTATTTGTATTAGCCAAGGGTTTACTACATACATACTAAGGGCTGAGATGGTTGCCATTGCCAGTCCTAATGACCACAATAAATTATATTCATTTAGGATCGTTTAGCATATAGGAAAAAATAAAGAGAGCGAGGTATGGGGGTGCCTGTTAAAGAAATAATTTATGGTTGTTGAAAACTTAACATGTTCATTTGGCCACATGTGTGTGGGCTTTGTTGAGGATTAAATGTGTGGGTGTTGCTGTGCCTGTGTGTGTGTGTCTGTGTGTGTATGAACAAATGAAAAGCCAACAACAAGTTCGTACATAAATACTTTGGCCAGACAAACAACAGAAGCAAAATGATACCACCCCAACGATTTACCCCATCCAAGGACCCAGCGCAGTTCCAGGCAGAAACTATTTACTATGTACCACACACATACATATGGTATGTACATTGTGTGGTAGCCGACCACTTGGCAGATGGAGGCAGGAGCGAGTGGAGGAGCCATGTGTTGTGGGCCCTGCCCAAGTGGCTCCACAATTGTTGCTGTCGCAACGGCACAAAAATTACAGTTGCACACACATTTGCCTGTGTTAAATTGTCTCACAACCAATACAAAGTGACCTTTTTCATTTATTTTTATGATCCTGCCCATTCCACATATGTGCGGGGCGCCAGCCACATCGCACCCGATCCTTCAGCCACCCTGTGCTGGCAGCCATAAAAAGCGGGCGAACCACTCTCGCTGGCAACAACGAGAAATTCGTTGGATTTGTTTCTTTCCTTCACACCACACATGCCTTTTGTTATACCTACAACAGATTTTTCGGTTCCACAGGAACGTAGCATGAAGGGAGAGTGTGTTGGTCTGCTGCACAGTGTCGCAAAATGAAGGAGAAAACGAGAAAATCCGAACTCAATTAACAAACCACAATAATTTCAATGAAATTCTTGGCTAAAATGCAATTTGGTTTCATATTGAATATATCTTAAATATAACTTGATAATAATCTAAATTTCACTGTGCGGCTAAGTTTAACTTATTTGATGAGCACATCATTTTGTATGTATGTCGAATGTATGTATGTGGCTCGAATCCAATCCCATTGAGTTGGGCGGCGGAGTAGGAGGAGGAACTGCTTCATTTCCATTCACTTCATCTCTCACTAAACCGAATCAAAGGCCATTTTCAAGCGGCCACAGTTTGAAACTTTTGCTCTGCTCTGGTCGTGGTCCTCTCTGGGCAATTTGGGCGAACTATTTCAGTTATGTGAAACTGCAAATCATTTTGTGTTTCGGTTTGTTTGTGTTGTCTAGTTCAACACTTGTTGTCGATTGGAAAAGGGGGATCAAACCGAACTACAGATGCGCTAAAGTGCAACTTGAGACAGTCAGCTATATAGACTACAAATTTAGACAGAATTACTTAATTTAAACTCTAGTTATAAAATAAAATAAAGTAGAGCATTTATTGTGTCAGTGTGACTTGCGATCTCGTTATTCTGCTCAACTTTTTGCATTGCAGAAATTAATATATTTTCTATATTTGCAGGTAAATACAAAGACTTTATTTCTATGTCAAACTAAATTCTACACAGTTTCCTGCACGTTATGCTGAGATTTCAAGAGTAATGGAATTTGAATTTATCATTTTTGGAATTTTGTTATTTTTTATCTCTCTCTCTCTGGTTTTGGTCCTTTGAAATGTAAACTGGTGCGAAAGGCATGTCAAGTGCTGAACGTGTGTTGTTCAAATGACCAGATATAATTGTTATTTGATGATGCTCTGTTTGAGCATGAAAAACTTGAATTGATTGTCACACATGGCATCGTTTATTTTGTTTCGAATATAAATCGATGGTAAGGACTTTTAGAATACAATGGGTTGCAAAAAACAATTTTCATAATCTCACAAAAGTCATAGAAGAAGAAATTTGTATTTTATGTAGGACTTACCTGTTGAAATGTAAGATACAGTCAGAAATGCTGCTCGCCTTGACTTGTCGTTCCCTGTCTGAGGTTCTTAAGCACTTTTTCACTTACTCTTGTGCTCCAACTTAGAAATGCATTGCGCTTGCTCCTCTCTCTATCTCTCTCTCTCTTTCTCTGTCTCTCACCTGGGTTTTTGTACCTGCAGTCAAATGAGTTTTGCATAAACAAACACTCGGCTACACATTTGCCGCCTGTCACCCCTCTACCTGTCTCCCTCCCTCCCTTCTGGAACTGTTATCTGAAGCAGCGCTTCATCGTGTACCCCAACCGCATAGGGAAGTCAGCTACGTGAGGCAAGAAAATTCCTCGGCTATCAACGACAAGAGGTAAAAACTAACAAGTTATCCCACATTGAAGATTACGTGACTACAAAACACCCTGTATATAGAACACCCCATACAGGAAAAATAATTTTCACTAAAGTAATATTGCAAGCAATCTCCGAAGTAAATTTTTTCTGTGCTAGAAATAAACTGATCGCAAATATAATTAGATAATAATGCCATAAAATCATTCTATATCTTTTTGAATTTATGCCACGCCTTCTTTAAATTTCAAAACATCTTCTCAATCTTTGTTAACTTCCTTTTTATTCATTTGCAATGAGAGTGAATGCATAATTAGTTCATTGTTCGGAATAGAGAACCAACTTCAAGCTTTATAT
Organism: Zaprionus tsacasi; assembly: GCA_018904105.1. Classification (NCBI taxonomy): domain Eukaryota; kingdom Metazoa; phylum Arthropoda; class Insecta; order Diptera; family Drosophilidae; genus Zaprionus; species Zaprionus tsacasi. Next base: position 1,676,082 of record JAEIFR010000122.1, read on the forward strand.
ATATATCAGACATTGTTATGCTTCCAGCAGGTATTATTTTCTGAGAGAGCTTGAAACTCTTCTGGTCTTCGGGGCAGCAAATTAAAACACGCCCAGCTTGAGGAATTCTTTTCCATTCATCATTTTTCATCATTTTATTATGGAATTCTACACTTTACCTTTACGGTCTTTCGCTTTTCTGCTTTTCCGCTTTCCGCCTGTGCTGCTGCTTGTGCTGTTTACGCTTTTCCCCATTCGGAGCTGGCCAACGTGACGCATGAGTAATGCCAATGGTGTGTCCAATATAAACATGCAGTACGGGCTCCTCCTCTTGCTCCTGCTCCTGGCCAGCAATTGAAGCTGCACTGCATTTCCATTAATGACTTGGCCAAGTCTTTTGGTTTTTTGGTTCTTTGTTTTCTCTGTTGTGCAGCAAGCAAAGATGAGCATGGAAAATATCAAACAATAACAACGGCAACGGCAACAAAGTTCTCTCTCTTGCAATTTCGCAGGACTCGCCTGCCCGTCCCCCTGGCCCACTGGGTTGTTCTGGGCAGAACTTAGTTTATTTCACATTTGTATTCATTTGTTTTGAGTTTTATTTACCCAGCACAACGGCAAAAACAACGAGTCTCTCTCTCTCCCTCCCTCTCTCTCTCTCTGTTGCTCTGTCTCTCTCTCAAATATGGACATACGTTTAATTTCGCAGAAAGCTGAGGGGAACATTCAACGTAACCGTTGGTAAACGAGAAATTCTGTGCAGGTTATTGCCACACACATGAGTGTACGTGTGTGTGAGTGTGTGTGCGGTTCGGGTCCAAAAAGATTCCACTGCTTTGAGAAAATTACATCGACAGACACCTCCAACCATGCAGCATGCAGCAGCACAATCCCCAACTCAAATGAAGTAAACGTGGTCTAAACCAACTTTAACTTGTTTACACTATTCCCAGCCCAGAATGGAGCTAATCCTAGCCTGACTCCGGTTTGTTTTCTCTGCAGCTTAAAGATTTAGTTTGATGTACTGAATGCTTATAATCACATTATCATCTCTCCCCCCCGTAATCGCATCAGCGTAATCATATCATAACATCCATTCATTCTATTCACAATGTGCAGGGACACAATTTTCGCCACGTCGTCGTCGTAATTGAGATTCAGTTTCAGGGAAAACATCGCTAATTGTATTCTTCACCGTGATGAATTAACAAGCTGACAGGAGTGCGCGGAGCTTGGGCCACATGCAAACTGACAAGCTGGATAGCTTACCACTCCGATGTGGCCAGGAAGAGGAGGAGTAGCAGTGGCATCTGTGGGCGGGCACTGCCAATTTCGGAAGGCGCGTCAGAATGAGTTGAGTTGAGTCGAGTTTGCTGTTGTTATTGCAGCTGGAGATGAGGCGGAGTAGGGGCAGGGAGTGGCGCAGTTGAAGCGACAACATCCGATTGCAGGACACGCAGGAGTAAAGGAAATGCCAAGTGCGGGAAAAGCGCAGGAAAATGCCCGCTTTGAGCTTGCGCTGCTTTTTTCGTGACATTTTCGTCTCTTTTTTTTCTGTTCCGTTTGGCGGAAGGTTTTTGCATTCGTGCAACTTTTTGTGGCTTTTGTGGCTGTTGGCACGCGGCACCAAAAATACTTTGCGAGTCACAGGAGGCGTGAGGGAGGAGGTAAGGGCATAGAGGGCGTGTCAGTTGGTTGGTAGCAGGCTTAAAGTTTGCGTGCACGTTAATTTTGTTTGCGCCTGCGAAAAGTGTGAAAATTTTTAAGCTCTGCGCGTTCTAATTTTGCCCACTGCCAAAAAAAACGGCAACAACAAAAAGAACAGCGACAACTCTACGCACAACTGTTGAGCAGCAGCGGAGTAGGGAAACAGGGCAGCAGGGTTGCAGGGCTGGCAGCAGCAGCTGGCGAGACAGCAGCCCTGGTGCGTGCGAGGGGGGGCAGAAACTTTTATTCAGCGCGCCGAAAAGTATGCAAATTATTAGCAAAGTTAGTCGCATTTTTCACGAGGCGCAGAGCGCGATGCCGCATTTCACTTTCTGACAATTTTCATTTTTACTCTCAATAAATTCAGCTGCCTGCGCTGCGACCATGTGACCATGTGGCAACTGCGTCTATTTATGTTTAGTGACTGTTTTTAAAGTGATTTCGAAGGCCAGGCTAGTGAGGTCAGAGGCGGGGCCAGGAGGGGGCAACTGCCGCATCCCTTTCGCATGAGTCGCTGCGACAATTTAACGCCCTGCACTTGACATTTGGTATTTGTTCAGATCCAGGTCCTTGGTCCGGCCAGGCAGGCTGAGCTTGCCTCCGTCAAGAGTTCTACCCCCTCCCCCCCTGCACGCGTGTAGGTATGCTTCAGGCATGTGTGACTGCCTGTGTGTGTGTGTGCAGGCACTCACATTGCGTGTGTCCTTTGTTTTGCACAATTTGTCGTGCTCGTCCTCCTCCTTGTGTTCTCAGTCTCCCGGCCAGGTCCCGGCCTCGTCTCGGGTCGCTCGACTTCATTCCGGTCCCATTCCGGCCATGTCGTTCGCCCCTTTGCGGAAATTATTATTTTGTTTAATGATTTGTGCTCAGTCTCGTAATTGAGGCCGGCGGGGGAGGGGAGGGAGGAGAGGCGCTCGTTCTTGACCCACAATGGATGAAAATATGGAAAACTATTGAAACAACAATTTTTTGCTGTCGCCTTTGCAGCATTTTAACCCGCCTCCTCCCCCTCCGCCTTGATTCATGCTGCTCAGCGAAGGGTGAAGCAAAACAGCAAAATACAAAGAGAAGGAAAAGAGAAGGAAAACAGAAAAAGGGAAAATATGAAAATTCCTATTTATAAATTTTGCAACTGTCAGTCGAGTAGAAAGTTCATTGTCAATTGATTTTCTCGGTCATCGGCAACGCTGAAAAGGATGTTGGAAAATCAAATTAAAATAAAGAACCGTTAAGTATGCGTGCAATTTTGCGCAAAATGAGGGACAAAGTCATTTTCCCATTTCCCCCATTTACCCATCTTTTTTTATATAAAATATTTTCACGCATAAAGCGAGAAAGAGAGAGAGAAAGAATGTTTTTTATTGACATTTTGAATGAACCTTGTCAAGGACACTGGCTGTACACACTCTATTGACATATTAATTGGGTATAATTGAAGGACAGGCTAGAACATGTCCGTGCTTGTCTAAGTGTTTGCCATATACAAAAATTGGCTGTAAATTGAAATCAATTAGATCTACCATGGGCGAGTCCCGTCTATTGGCCACTTCATGAGCCGATTATAAGGGTGTACTAAATGTTAGATATATATGTATATGTGTGAAAGTGTATATCGATATCTACAATATTACGTATACGTATAGGGCAAATGTTTGCCCAATAGGCCGCGTAATGCAATTAAAATTTAATGCAGACATAAATAGGCGTCTATGTGGGCGTCAAATTGATGCATGGCCCTTCCCCTCATCCCTCTGGCCATCTCCCTCCGACACTCTCAACTTTAACAAAAACAAAAACAAAACACGAAATTCAATTTGAATTCATCTCGTGCATAATTACTTGTATTTTGTTCAGCGAATTTCATAATATGTTTCACATTATGCAAGCAGCGCGTTGAAACAACAACAACGAAAAATTGCGCAAAAATAATGGCAAAAATTAAATGCGGTTCGCAATTAAAAACTGCACGCAGCGAGTTTCCTGCCAAATGAGCAGCAACTGCGTAATATGCGTATTTAAAATGAATTGTGAAATTAAGGTTTAATTTCGGTTTACGGATTCGCTCTCTCTCTCACTCTCTATCTCTCTTACTCTGGATTAACTGAGTATTTGTTTAATTCGCTTTGCCGTTGATCTTTGTGCTCTACACGTATTTATCTTTGCCATGTGGTTAAATTAATTCACTTTGTGCTGCCGTGCCTGGCCAGGACTGGCCTGGTCCGTACTGGGGCTATGGCATCAGCATAAATATCCTTGAGTGCAGCGCTTAGGTAAATGCGAAGCGCTGCTCAAATGAAGCAGAAGAACTTCACGTGCCGCAATACAAATTGAAAATCAATGCCAGCAGGAGGAGAATACCAGGAGCAGGAGCATCCAGTGGCAGATAGAAAGTGCTGGCGAAACGGTTCTGTGGTCCGTTTAACCCATCGCCCAGCGCGTTGCCATAAATCGACGCGTCCCTGCAGGGGTACAGAGAGAGAGAGAGGGGAGAGGGAGAAGAAACTCAATTGGTCGGCATTTTGGAGCATTCACAGAAACGGTTCTATCCAAACAAGGCATACATTGTTGGCATTCCAGGGCAGAGGAAAGAGAGAGTGAGAGAGAGAGAGAAGCGAACTGAGTGCAGACAATAAGCACGAATTGAATCAAATTCAAATGCGAATTTTTTGATTTCATTCGAGTATACGTGAATATATATGGATACATATATTTTATACGCTTTCTACATATAGATAAATGTTACTTAAAGTTCGGAGGATTTGTTTCTCTTAGGTTGTTTACCTTTGCAGCCCTTTTGGGGCATTGCACATATTTTAAAACTATTATTTTCACATTTTCCCTGCACATTAAATTCCAATTTAGTCCCTTGGCAACACTGTGTGTTGTTCTACACACACACACGACAGAAATTGTTGTGTAACTCTTTTTGACCTTGGCCACGCTGCGTATACGTAATGCCCACACACCAGCGACATTACGTATACGCGGCGTATACTCGTACATATATTTTACAGGCGATTTGCGGCAATGGCAAACTAACGACTCTTAAGTCAATCACTTTCTCGCAGTGTAGAGCGGCACAGGGATCAGTCTGTCGCGCTTTAAGCGGATTGATACGCCTCCCCAGTGACCCCTGGCATGCCGCTCTTCCCTTTTTACCATAATAACTTTGTCTGTAGAATGACATATACGAGTGTGCGTGTGTGTGCGTGTGTGTTACAGGTTTTGCTCAGCTGCTGCTTGCATAAATTTGCCAACAGTTCGCAAGTCAGCAGCAGCTGCAGAAGAGGAGATCCCAAAAGGACACCTGCAGTTAAAGTTGTGAGCTTGCAACTCGTGCCAAAGTTCCTCATAACATAACAACATGATTTCAGACCCTTAGCGGGCACTGCCGTATACCTCCTTCTTCTTCTTGCACCATCATCCTCTCCAGCTCTAACAGCGGGCGGGACACTGTTTGTGGCCAGAAAAAAAGCTCGTCTGCTCCATTGGAAGTGAATCCGCTTTTTTATAACGATGGGCGAACAACCACGCCCAGCGACCACTTGACACCTTTGCCGTGACTTTACTTTATGCAGTGCCCCATGTGCAACAACAACAACAGCAACAACAACAACAACAACAACCACTTCAGATAATGGAAAGCATTGCAATGTCCCGTTTACATAAGCAAACAAGGCGGGCGAGCACAGTGGGCTGCGACGAGCAAAAATTTCATATTTCTATTTGACTTTTATTACAAACACCCTGGGCTACCCTACTACTGTCGGGGTGCACTGTAAGTAATGAATGGCTGTCAATGTGCCTGAATTCTGACAGGTTTTCAATGAAAACTTTCTGTGTTTTTCCACGTCTTTTGCTTTGGCAACTCTTGAATTTATTGAAAATGTGCTTGGAAATTCAATTGAAAATGGATGAAGGGGGGGCAGAGGAGGGGATGTAGTTTTAAAACCGACTTCAAAAACACTTCTTAGTGCAGGTAAACAAGCTGTGTAACGACTAATCAGTTGTCCAGTTGGGCAAATCGAAAGCAAAGCCAAATGATTTTATTTCCTGTGATGGACATCCTGCAGGAGGCTGCCTGAATTATTGATTTGTTTGATTAATCGACTGACTGAGTCGGGCAACTGAGGAGGACCCTCGACTACGATCCAATCTTATTCACACTCAAACGAATGGAACTTTAATGAGGTTTATTTGGAGCCAAGTGCCCCCAGGCAGAGCCCGGCAATTATGTGCACAATCGACTGTTAAATGCAGTTTTATTTCGAGGATTAAGAGTGCATCCAGCAGCGGGTTGGTTCCTCCCACTGTCTCCTTGCCCATAAACACAAATGGGACGAAGCACAGAGAGAGAGAGAGAGGGCGATAACAAAATGGAAGCTGGCTAGAAAAAAATGGGAAATGCAGGGTGTGGACAAAAAGCAGCAGCAATTTGCAGCAAGGACAAATAGAACATTCCGCAACAATGGCCATGTCTCTTTCGGCCATGTGCGCGCTGACAGGAACCTTTATGGGCCGAGAGCAGCGCGGCCGCTCAACACGTCGCATACTTGATACACAGCAAATGCCTGCGGGCAGATGTAGACACACACACACACAGACACATACAAAAACATAGAAAAATTGAGCCAAAGATTTCCATAACCATTGAAATTGAGTTGAGTTGGGGCCGATGATGATGATGATGATGGGCCGAAACACTGTTGACGTTGTATCTGGGCAGGATATTTATTTGTCCTAAAATATAAAGAGAACTTTAAGCTGTTGGGACTATGTTTTTCTTAAAAACTTATACCCATTACACATATATATAGGTTCCAAGGGATTACGTATACATATCGATTATATCGCAGTGTGTTACAATGTAGAAAAAGCGACTTTGTATTTTTATTCATATACAGAAGATACGGCAACAACATTTCATTTTGTACCATTATTCACTTTATATCATCATTAAAAAATGTTCATTTCGCGAAACATATTTGCATGGCAATATACAAACATGTACGAGGATAATGGAAATATATTCATTGCATCGCTCTGCTCCTGCTCCTCCTCCTGCTTCTCCTTCTTGGAGGCACTTGTGCAACTTTTATAGGCCATGCCAGCGTTGCCATAAAAAGTTATGTCACAATAAAACTCAACAAATACGTCAAAATGTCGATTTCATAATTGTGAAGTGAAATATGCATGCATGATTTAACTCGACTTTGGGAACACGTTCTCGGGGAGAGTTTTCAATTGAATAACAATCGAATTGAGCGAATGGATTTGTTTTTCGCTTATTCCCGGATTTATAGTAATATAATACAAATAATTGCATACGAATTTCTCTCTTAAAATCCCCATTTTGAAAGCAATCAAAATCAATCAATTAGTCGAAATTATTAATGATCAGCAGCGCACACATATCACGATATATTAAACCATATCGGGTGTGGTCAGAATGAAATATGACTGGAAAAATGTTACAAAAAATTAAACACAACACATTAAATGCAAATAAACATTAGCCAGGGTTGCCGCAGTGCCTGATGGACGGCAACATTTACCTAATGCTCGGCAACATTAATCAAAATCATAAATGGGCGACAGGGGGCGCCTCCTACTCCTCCCATCCGCCCGGATATCCGGCGAGCGCATTATATGGTGGCGTCGTTAGCGGAAGCGGGGGCTCATGTGTGTGTGTCTGTGTGTGTGTGTGCATAAAAAGCAGAGTCAATGTTCAATTTTTATTGCCCCAAATCGAATTGAATCGATGCTTTAATGTACTCCCGATCCTACATCAGCAACTCTGACCTGCAGGCTTTGTTTGTGCCACGGGCACAACGACATCTCGTGCCACATTTGCCTGCGCCTTTCACATCCATGGATGATTAGGCATGTCTGCATGGCCCTCCCCTGTCCCACTCCCTCTCTCCGTTGTCCTGCCTTGTCCATTAGCTTAGGCAAGGTAAGTGGGACAATTTTGCTGACTTGTCACTTCCGGTCAAATGATTTTGAATGGAAAGCCCGCACAAGCAGAAATCTGCACGGCCCACTGGGCTGGCTGGCTGGCAGAGGGAAAAAAGGATACAGGCAGAAGGGTGGGAGAGTGTGATAGGGAATCCCATAATTCAACACGTATGCAATCTGTGAAAATTTGCAAGCGACGTTGAATGAGCATAAAATTAATCAAATTAGCCAACGGCATTGAATTTGCTCGGCGTCAACAAGCCCACGTCGCATATTATTCATAACCAGGGCCATAAATTCATGCATGTCCCTCCCAGACTCGTAGTTCCACCCGCTCCCCCCTCCCGCACATAGCATATGTGTAAAGGAAATTGAAATCGGTTACTGAGAGAGTCAGGAGAAAGTTTGCATGCAAATGCAGGTGGAGACATTCATGAATATGAATAGAAATAGAGTTGAGGACGAAGTAAGTGGGGTAAATAGAAAAATAGAATTAAGTTTCAGTTTAATAGCAGATGGGAGAGAGAAATGGAGAGAGAGGTAAGCTGTACTTCAGCCCGTCCAACCCACAAGCCCCTTCGACTTTCTTGCTTTCCCTTTCACAACAAAACAAATGAACTCATTTGTTTCAATTTAATCTTATTACTCGGAGATTTATTGCCGCTCGCATGAGCTGGCAACCCTTTTCCACTCTCAACCTTCTGTCTAAGAAACTGACCCAGACCCAGTCCCATTCCCAGATCCCTTCTGGGCGTGACAGCACAAAGTGCAAGTTTTAAAGCGTTCTTAAAGACGGCACACTCCCTAGTTCCCTAGTTCCCTCGCTCACTCCCACTCCCTGGAGAGAGTTGATTATGATTGATTGATTGATTGATGGATTGACTACAATTCGAATTGTCAGTCATTGTACGGAAATTGATTTAAACGAGTGCTCAGCTTGCACTCAAACATTTGAATGTCGAAATTATAATTGACAGTCGAACAGACGCTGCAGAGTGGCAACTGCCGGACATCGCGCATACGCCGTGTTGCACGGCATTTAAATGAATTATCCAGCCGGTCAACCAACTAAATTACTTCCAGAGTTATTCAGGCGATTAACAGACACATACTATATATATAGTATACTTTTACTATATGTGCAGTGTGTAGAAACACATTATACGAATGCGAGTTTTATGTGTCCCCTGATAATTGCACAAGCTAGTGGCAAAACACATTATAAAAGCCAACTAATTAAAAATAATAAAACATTTATGTTGCGCTGCCTCATAAAAAATGTGGCGCAGTAGGGAGTATGCGACTTATGAGTAGAAATGAACTTACTCACTCGTAAACGCCACAAATGAAGCACATTCCATGTCCAGTGAGTATCCTAGATGAGGCCACAGGGTGTAGCGGGTAGTGCTATAAATAAAAGAGACTATATTATATTATATATTTTTATCTATTAATTATAATCTAATAAATAATACATTTTGCTTAGCTATTCCATGTAATCGATAGTATCGTTGGTTTTATTTAAACAATCGATAGTATTAAAACTGGAATATTTTGCCACACCCGCAGCAGGCCCCTTCCATACAGTGTAGGGTATCTCTAAGCGACCACAACTGCCCAAATGGAATTTGCAACAGTTTTCCCATTTGGCTTGTGACGAGCCGCACTCCAGTGCAGATGTCACGTGTTCGTCCAGGTGTTGCCAGGTGAGGGCCCTGTGGCACGTGGGCGACAAGATTGCAGCTACGTCCGACTGCGTAAATCACATGCAACAAGATGTAGAGTTGCAGTTGTAGTTGCTGCTGCTGTGCACGTTCGGGCTGCGTCGACACTTGAATGTGCTGCACGAGCGCAAAAGTTCTTTGATTCCCAGAGAACTGTAGAGCAGGCAAAGATTAGAAATTACTGAACTAGAATTGCAAACTTCATGGGAATTTGCATAAAAACTGCCTACGTTTTATTGTCTGCCCTACCCACCCCTCTCTCTCTCTCTCTCTCTCTCTCTCTCTCTCTGCCTGCTGCTGACATGCTGAACCAACGACGAGCACGACGAGGTAATTTATGTGCAGCAATCTAAACTCATTTGGCCCACAAGGCGGCAAATGTGGAGGCCACACACGACGACTCCGAATGGGCTGGGCTACAATTTACATTTCCCCCTCACTTCTTTCTCCCTTGCTCCGCCCCCTCTGTGCTGCAGTTAAGGCCACGTTGTTGCTGTTTATGTTTGGATTGGCCTCGCTGCCGCCGCCGGCTGTGTGTGTCGACCCCGTCGTCCTCGTCGCCGTCGTCGTCGTCGTCTTCAACTGCGTCACCTTCCCTCGGCGCACGACGTAATCAAGTTATTATGTTGACACTTGGCTTCCTTACTTAGCCGCACCGCAGCAGCCACCGTGGATCTTTGTAGTTTTTAGTTCCTGTTCCGGCAGAGCGGAGGGAGCACTTGCCTCCCCCCAAGCGGAAGCTCCCATTTCCCTCCTGCGCTGTTGCTCTTTTCTCGTCGCATTTGCATCGCAGGCAGCAAACACAGAACAAACAAGCGGTAAACAGACTGACAAACACACTCACACACACACACACACACCTACACTCTCTGTCACACACAGACTGGCAGTCATATTTATTAAAAGCCTTCGTCCTGCGGTTGGCATTCCTCGGCTCCTCCCCTCCTCGCCTGTCTCCTTCTCATCAACGTCGACAAGCTTTTCATTTCAGTCTTAATTCCTTTTGAATAATATCTACCACTTAAACTTACAAAACATCAAGACCACACAGGGCACAACACACACACACAGACACACAGATACACACACTTGACGTAGTCGAATGTACTTAACGCCATGTAACATACAAATGCCAGAGGCCATGGGTGTTGCAGTCAAAAGGGATCAGGTTAGACACATTTGTGGCAGTATAAAAAAATAGGTCTCTCATTAAAGAAATATACGTATTATTAGCAGTGATTAGAAATATTAGAAACGTGTTGAAAATATCTTAAAAATTCCTGAAAATATATTTTATTTAATGTTACTTAAGTAAGCTTTAAATTCTAGAAACGTCTTTAGGATATTAAATTGTATCTATGTTTTGCAGATACTATATATTTACTACTTATTTATTTATAAGCATAAGGTATTAAAAAGAAAGAGCATCTACCTACCCTTATCTAAAAATTAAGAAAAAAATTTTCAAAAAGTGATAAGGTCTTAAAAAATTCAACAATTTCAAAAAATTTTAAAAATTGTATTGCAAGATTTTAATGTAGAACTTATTGGAGAGATTACCATATACGCATAATATACGCATAAAGAAAGCGGAAATATTAACGGGTGAATATGTTCGTGGGAGTTGAGGAGGCTCAAGAAAAACAACGCAGTCTTGAAATGGAATTTTATATTTCCATGATATCTAGAGGAGTTTTCCACTCCACTTTCGTAAACATGTGTGTATAAATATTTTAATATGCCTACATACATGGCTTATTCTGCTGGCTTATTCATCTAGCAAACTTCCTGTGCGGTACGACGGACTCCCCACGCACCAGGCACGAACTCCATCTACCATCCCAGGGGGATGCGGGTGGTTAGCTCAATCATTGGAGCAGCAACCAGTTGCCGCATCCGAACAGGCGTCACATGCTGCGACTTATTTTTATTAAAAACGGGGTACTCCTTCAACATACCCTTGCTCTCCACTGTTATTGTTCCTGCTGCCGTAGCATAGGGCAATATAGCAATATGTTGTTGGGAGATCAAACCATCGCGATGCCTGGAATGGAACCTTCTGCTCCACTTGCCATGTGTGTGTAGCGTGTGTATTAATTGTCGTTGTCTCAGCAACGCATTGTGGCATCATCTTTGATGAGTGACTCCATGGCGATATGAATATCTGTACACACATATAGAAACTCCCACATTTTGTACCCCCTGGCAATTATCCAAACATTCAACTGAAATTAGCCGGCTCACTGCACGGGGACTTGAGCAAACTAAAACCAAATGATTGGGCAGCTCACTCGCTCTGGAACCCAACCTTGATTGGCAACTGTCGAGCATTTAATGGAATTCTATATCCTTTGTCTGCAAATATTAATTAGTATAATTGTCTGTGGGATTTAACATTAATTGAAAATGTCTAAGCTTGCATGATTGAAACTCCCTGTAACTAGGATTGAGCTCGGACTTCAGCTCATAACTTTGCTAAAACTCATCCGATTTTCATGTGGGATGACATTTTGTTAATGATTTTGATATTAGATTGATTTCTCATCAAAATATTGTGAATTTCAAGACTTCGATAATTTCACACTTTTTCCATGCAACCCCCTTGTAAAAATTTCGAAATTTTTTCAAAATTTAAAAACTTAATTTTTTGAGTTATATCAAATCGTCTATTCGTATTGAGCATAAAAAACAATTACAGAGCAGTTTCTGATCAAAAGTGTGGAAAATATCGATAATAAGCCAGAAATAAATATTGATATTAACCTATGTTGAGGTTGAGAAGAAACCAAAGAGTTTTAAGTTTAAGTCTATTTATTAAATTGAATTTTAATTGAACGCAAGTGTGAATAATTTGAATAGACATCTCGTAATTACTTCAGGCCGTGGGAGAGCGCGGCTCAGAGACTTCCAGCAGCTTCTTTTGGGGCAGGCTGAAAAGTGGCGGATTTGAATTTCAATTAGTTTGCGCTGTTGTTGTGTAAGCCGGAGTTGGCAACTGGACAGATGACTTGCGCGGGGGGGGGGGGGGCGTGGCATCGTTGGCATCATGCGGCGTTGATGTCATGCCAATTAAAGCGTATAATTAAGTGTGTGTGTGTGCTAGGAAGTTCGTCACGAGGGCAGCATGTCGTCCGTCAGGCAGGTTGCTCCTGTTGTTGTTATGGACTCAATGGGGCGTGTCCGCCTTTGTGAGTCGCGAGGGGAGTGTAGCGCGTAGCTCCCCATCAATTTAAATGCAAAAAGGCTTTTGAGCCGATGCGAAGGCCAACGCTGGCGCTGGCGCTGGCGAGGAGCGGTCAAATGTGTCGAGGCAGCAGTTTCACTAATTAAGCACCGTGGACGAGCAGCAAATCGCCTTACACAGGATACTGGGGCTGTCGCTTTTCGACCCTGGCTTGGGGGCAATGGTTGGCAACCGCAACCAAGTCAGCCAAGCTGATGATGGCGACGACGACGACGGCGACGCTGCTGACTTACCCCAGGCAAGGAAGCCCGGATTCGAAAGGGCGTGCAAAACAATGCTAAGCGGCTCAGGGCTGCGCTTGGCACCCCGCAGAGTATGCTACGTTAATTTTACGAGACTTGTAGCAAGTGAATTAAACGGGCTGACCCAACCGAGTTCGAGCTCGAATCCCCGAACAAAGGCTTCGTGGTACTCGCTACTCTCGACGCCCCGTTCGCAGAGTCCTTCTACAGAGTTGCCCGCCACTTGAAGCCGCACCAAATCCTCCTCCTTCTCCTTCTGCAGTTTGGGCAGTTTCGTAATTAAAACGACGAGGATTACATTAGCACGTACCGGAAGGGGATGGAGGGGGGGACAACAGCAACTGGTGGCCAGTGGTTAATTAAAACGAGGTGCGGCCACGCACGTTCCATGTGCCAGCCAAATATTTGGAATGCGTTTTAAAGAGTCAGCTGGGCAGAGTTGGCCAAGCCAGCGCACTCTCAAGAGCAACATGAGAGAAGGTGATTCCATCAAGGGATTTTCCCAAGTCAAGCCACATATACATATTATATATATGACCCTTAACCCTCTCCACTTCCACTTCATAACTTTTCTAAATATTGTAATAAAATAATTTAGCATCCTTCAATTGAAACTCTAGTCAATAATAGACTACGTAAACCATCCAGTTTATAATATAGTAAAAGTTATTTTTAGTTAATAATAAAATTGCATTTTCCTGAGTGCATCGAAGTTACCCGCAGTAAAGTTTGTTTTTTTTTATGAACTGCGTATGCACACACATGCGAGTCCAGTGTTGTGCAACGACGTGTGTGCAGACTTATGTCTGCTCCACATATTTGTGCTGTACGTTGGGGTGCAGGAAATAGATTTCAAACTGCGAATTGCGTTCCCTGAGAGTCCCAAAAGGGCTGCAGCTGTCTGGCACTAGATAAAGGCATCACTGTCAAAGACACGTGTGCAACACGAACATTTCGAGCATGTTGCGGAAATTGCATTTTCATTTTTTTTATGTAAAATATTTTCGTGTTTAATAAATTGTTCTTTATGCATAATATATCATTAAATAATAAGAAGTATTCTCAGGTGAATACTAATAATAAATCTTCTGCTATACACATTTCTATAGATAGTAATAAACCCCCAAAAAGGAATATATTAAGCTTATATTTGTGCCAAGAGCCAGACGAGTATTCAATCTCGAATTGTTGTAATAAATGCGTTTATCTTGATATATCAGAGACAAACTAAATTCGTTTCCATAATTTGCCATTTTATATGAAAATTATTTAGTCTGCCCTCAGTCCAAGGGGAGGGAAGGGGAGTCTGAGTCTGGAAAACAATCGCATTTAAAGAGAATCTAGCCGTTGGCAATTGGTTGGTTGGCCGGGGAGTGGGAGGAGGATGGCAGACCAGACCAGACCAAATTGCTCTGTAAACACTCGAGACTCGAAGCGACTGCTAAATTGCGCATACGCAGACAAGAAGATAAAGAATTAAGCTGATGCGAGATAAGCGCTTTATAAATACTTGCCAACTGACAAAAGTGACTTCAACTTTAACACTCTTATTCAATTTGAGTTCTCACCAGATTTCTGAGATTCACTCGAGCGTGTATCAAGCTCAAGTTTAATCGCGACTAATTTGCCATAGTCCACTTTCAGTTCGTGCATATTTAAATTATTAAAGATAACTAAGGGAACTGTGTATTATTTATAATCCGCAACTAACATGATTTTCAACAATTGTTTCACTGTCTGCACATTTGATCTGATTGCAACATTGTAACTGAATTTAAGCATAATCCTATACCAAGGACAGTCAGTATACATGGTTGGCAACTCTGTAAATTAATTGCATTCCAATTGTATTCAAATTTCAATAATAAATCTCGAATGCACATAAATTTGCACATCCGGTTTCAAGAGTTAATTGAAAGGGATTTCCCCCATTTTCCACGCATTTGTTATCTGATGCACAATTTCAATCCGAAATTCGCAGCTTTTCCAAAATTAATAGCAGCCCCTGCCCCCCAAATTCGGATTGTTCCGGAACATGGAGAGCATTAACAATGCCAACACCAACAAGATTCGCTCTGCAATTTCCGCAAATTAAAAGATATCACTTACAGCGAAATAAATTTCCAAAAACCGCAAAAAGTTTCGAGTGTGAGGGTTATATAGATGCGTGTCACGCCCCTTGCATTTCGTGTGGAGGGGCGTGGCAAGAGCAACGGGTGGCATTTTTGTAGCTTGTTGACAGCAAATTGAATTAGAAACGCATTTCCGTGAACAAAGCGACCGCAACTGCAGCGAGAGAGAGAGAAAGGAGAGAGAGAGAGAGAGAGAGAGAGAAGTAGTACGCATACGATTGAGCTGGGAATGGGAATGAGTTTGGAGTAGTACGGTTCAGAAGTTAAGGACAGACACACATGACACATGTGGGTCCCCTCCGTCCCACTCCATTGCATTCCATCCCATCCCAGAACTGTGCGCATGTGAACGGTCGATAGATGTCGCCTGTGAACAATGACAAACCGCAAAAATTCAATTTAAACTTTATATTTCACTGGCGAACAAGTCGACCGACAACAACAAAAACAACATCAACAAGTGGATATGGCTACAGTCGAGCGCTCGACAGTAGGATACCCTTCTCCCAATTTTTAAAATCCGTTACAAATGTGCAACCACGCTCATAATTTCAAACAGAAATTTTGCACAAATACTTCTTCTACATATAGCTTTCTCGCTCACACTCACACATCGACGCACGTTAAGAGTGACGTCGACGTCGGCGTCAACTACTGAAAGCAGCGCGCAGACTGCTGCTCGTGCATTTGTACTGAAAACGTTGACTTCAATAACTTCTGTGTTATAAGTCCGATCAGATTGTAATTTGGAGAACATGTTCGTATGGTATATAGCTTTATACATACCAAAGTAGAACTTTATAAGTTTAATAGTTTGCTTAATAATCACAAATTACCGATTTGCGGGGGCGGTGGGCGTGGCATCAAACATTTAACATAAACTTCATCTGCTTGCAAAATTTAGGAACCTCCATACCAAATTTGGTGTCTCTAGCTTTTTTAATAGCTGAGATCCGTTGTCTCAAACAGACAGACGGACAGACGGACAGACGGACAGACGGACAGACAGACGGACATGGCTCAATCGACTCGGCTAGTGATCCTGAGTAAGAATATATATACTTTATGGGGTCTGCCACGCCTCCTTATGCCTGTTACATACATTTCACAAGTTAGTATACCCTTTTTTGACCATTTTCAATGGTCGAAGGGTATAAAAATAGCATCAAAACCGACCGTAAATAACCATGGGAGAGTGTGAGACTGAGACAGAGAGAGAGAGAGAGTGTTGGCAATGCGAATATTAATGGGTTGGCAACGCGTGCATCTAATTGCAAAATATTGAGAAATCAATGAAGATTCGCAGAGTCACTCAACACAAGTTTAACGTGCCCCATGGCGAGTCGAAAGCCTCCCAAAAAAAGACGAAACTCTACCAATCTAATAAAATTTAATCCTGCATAATTTCGGGGCAACAGCTGCACAATATTCTCAGCAACTACGACTTACCCAGAACTTTATTAACTTTAAGCTGTATTTCTGTTTATGTTTTTGTTTTTATTTTTAATAAACTGCAAGACACAAGGCACAGGCACGCATCAGAGTAGTTAAAGTTCTTTAATTGAGAGTGTATTGTAATTCCTTGTGTTATTTGTTTACCCAACTTGCAGATACTCTGTGAAATTCAGGGAGCGTGTGTGTTTCTTATTTTTGGGTTCTTAAACTTCAAATAAAATATTTAAATACATGGAATACACTTTTACGGGTTGCTCTCCCTTCTACATAAGATTACTTATAATTCTCAGTGTTGCGTTTTATTAAGTCAGATCCTTCTCTCTCGCAGAGTCAGTCACTCACTCAGTCAGTCAGTCAGTCACTCAGTCAGTCTCTCAGTCTGACGGAGCGTCTTAATTTCAAATGCAAAACACGAAATGGCGACAATAAGGATTTGATTTAGATGACGTGCGGCGCGGATTTGCAACGGATTTTTATGTTTATTTTGGGATTTTACAGAAATCCGGGTAAAAACAAAAAAAAACATATACAAAGTAAAAAATCAGAGAATCCCCGAGCGGCACACAGCGTGTGTGGCAGGCGCTGGCTTAGCGCAATTACTAATACCAACGCACACACACACACGGGCACCCACGCAGGCACACACACATGGGCAATATTTTAGCATTTGTCATAATTAGAAGGCGCCCGGCCCCTTGGAAACAGCTGGCATGGTGGAGGAAACTGGAGCCAAAAAAGAAAAACCATAAGAAGAAGAAGAATGGTCATAAAATAAAAGAAAATACGCGAGTTTCAAATTTTCATCTCCTTTTTGGCATCGTTGTCGGTGCCACGGAAAACAATCCTTGTCCCGTGGCGCTTGCCGCCTACACGTGCTTCCCCCTTTCCCTCCCCTTCACCCACTCCTCCTACTATGCTACGACTTTCTCGACAATTATTAAAGTCTTACATAAAGGGCGGCGGCGCATTTATGACTGCACTTTTCACATCCGTTTCCGCATCCGTCTGTCGACACGCACACACACACACACATTCAAATACAGCCACTCACACACATACACACACACGCACGCACACAGACATCCGCTGTGTGCCGTTCATTTGTGGGGCGTAGAGCCAACAGGTCGCGGGCAGCGGCAGAAGCAATTTCACTTTACATTTGTTTTACGACATTTGCTCCCCACACACACACACACACACAGCCATACATAAGCCTGCTCTGCGGCTGTGGGCGTGGCATTACATACATACGTATGCGTCGCCATGTTCGCCATACATAGCTGCGTTTTCGTGGCTCCACCTCCTCCTGCTCCTCCTCCTCGTCGTGTCGTGTGATAAGTATTTATTATTATGCTTTTTAATGGCAAAGCGCTTCGCTACTCTGCTCTGCTTTTACCCAAATGAGTTTCCCTCATTAGAGGCCCACTTTGGAGCGCCATTTCACAGCAGCAGCGTCTGTCTTGGTAATGCACTTTTTAAAAACATATTAAGAAGGCGCGCTCTGTCTCTGGGGTACAATACGAATTCAAATGGAATTCAAAAGAACTTCGCTTAAAAGCAGAAATAATACTTGATTTCTGCTTTACAAATAAGTGTTGGAAAATACACACATCGATAACTCGATAATGTGCCAACGCACGATCGATACTTTCAGTTCGTGAAAAAAACATCGGCATTAATTTATCGATGCTTTACGTTCTCTCTCTCTCTATCTGTGTGTTTTTGCACACTTTCCAACACTGGACTGCATTGGTTCAATTAATTTTTGCATGTCCGCATACTCCACATGCCTGCGCAGATAATTACCCGGCGGAGATGTCACGTTCCGTCGCAGAGCTTCATCATTCTCTCGCCACAGCTTTTCCGTCGTCGTCGCCATCGCCGTCGGCGTTGCCTGTGCGCGCCATTTGAATTTACGGTTTATGGTGAATAAAACATTTTGTTGCCACTGCAAAAGGATTTGGAGCTACATAAGGTGGAGGTATGACTTGCCATTCCAATATTTCAACCGATTTGCGGTAGCTTCACGCCTTGCTTACGGCAATTGGCCATAAAAAAGGGCGACAGAACAAAGGATGCGACACTCAAGGCACAAGGCGGAGGAGCAAGTCTTATCCCAGTTTGCAGAATGGGTAAATATTCATTTTAATTGAATTCAGGCAGTGCCACGCCCAGTTTCTGGCATTCTCTTGCCGCGTTATTAAAAATCTATATATCGATGTTGGACCCTTTCGCCGCAGGTTCCTCCGGCGCGGATGGAGAAATATTAATTAACATTTTGTGGCAATATGCGAAATTATTTAAAAAAGAAAATACTGAAGCGCACAGGATGCGGCAGGATGTGGAAGCTTTTAAAGTAATTAATATTGGTAGAAAAGGAAGCGAGAAAGAGGGAGGCAGTGGGGGGAGGGAGGAGGGAAACGCTGTAATGAGCAAGTCGACCCAACCAGTCCGGACAATCCCTTCGCAGTCTGCATAATTTATGAAAATGTCAAGATGAACTACAGCTCTAGCAGGCTATGGAATACGCTTTCGGTCGGAGGTCAAACACGTAAGACATAAAGTACAGGAAACTTTCAATTGGTCATTCATAAATGATGAGTGCATACGCATTCATACGGTATTCATTCGAATGACTTCTCAAACAACTTTTGGAGACAAGTCGTATTGCAGAGGTTACTCTCACCTGGAACCTGTTGCCGGAGATGATCCATCCTCGTAGCTGACCCCGACATCAATATGCCTTTGCTACCCACATCAACGGCTGAGTGTGTCCCCGAAAAGTTGCATAATTAACAAGGAGCCAACACATGGATTCGGGTCAAGTCAGGCTGGGACACCTTCAGCTCGAGTCGGGCGCTTTAAAATTCAGCCATTTGTACGCTGAAAAAGTTGTCTATCCTCGCTCCTCGTCGGCTGTCGGAATGACACGTAAACATAATTAGACGCACATTTAGAGGGTCATTAAAGGACACTGGCAAGGCGAACCCGCTGCGACTCGTTTTCGAGGCAAGCAGGCACATTATGCTGCCACTCGACCCCAGGGCCAGTCCCAGTTGGCATTGCCGCCACTTACGGATATTTGCATTCTGCCAAAGTGGGTACCCTGCGACATCAACCCTACCCAACCCAATCCTACCTGCCCATGATGGAGCAGGGTACGGGGTACGAGTACTCGTACATGTGCCTGACACTGGCGAAGGACGAGGGATGGAGAACACAACATGTAAATACCATTAGGCAGTCTTTGGTCCTCTCCAGACTTGGCCGTTCCTGGCACGTGGCACGCGGTACGCGACGGGCCCCACTTAAAAATGTGCTCGACGACTTGACATTGTTTCAAGAGCAAAAATATGGCTTTTTAGCATTCTCTAAATGTATGATAATGGCCTGGAACTGGAAGCAGAACGGAACAGAAACGAAGAGGAGGAACCAAGCAGGCAGGCAGGCAGCGAGAACAACAATGACAACATGTGGTTTGACTTAACGAGAAAGAGAGACAGAGAGTGAAGGATTCGGAGGGTTTGGTATCCTACCAAGGGGAGCCATAAATAATAAGTCATTAACACGTTGTTTGGGCCAAGTCTCATAAGTTCGGGAAAGTGTTTAGCCACTAAATTTGATGGGATTATTAAAGTTTGTCGAGCGATTAATTGCGCAGTATCTTATGCATTCCTTGGCCACGCCCCGTCAGTCTTTAAAGGCAGAGAGAGAGAGAGGCGACTTCAAGATATTTGCCACATTGTTTACGTGCTTGAGGCGCCCTCTCAAGTGCCGCACTTACGATTCCCTTGGCCCACAACGTGCTCCCTCCCAACGTGCTTCGGTTACCCATCTGTGAGTTGCGTCTCCAAATAAAATGCAGCGTTTATGGCTCCAGGCGTGGACGTTACTTTATTTAGCCCTCGTTGCAAACTGTTACACACGCACATCCAGAGAGATTCTCTGCCTGCAACAGCAGCTCCAGCTCCGCCCATCTTCTTGACCCCGGCGAGTGCCCATTAACGCTTTTTTATCTGTTCATAAATTTTAATTTTGCCAAAATACTCGCAAGTACGTGCCTCGCCTGGTCCCTGGCCTGGTATGGCCGCAAAGTTCAGCTTGAAAAGAAGCTTCCATAATTTCTGCACACTCTCCTGACCCCTGCCTACTTCATCTCGAGCTCTGCTTTGCTCTCCTTTCCTCTCCTCTGGGTTCATCCACACTTTGTGCGTTTTCATTTCGCAGAAGAGGAAAAATATGACTTGGTGGCTCCTTTTGCACTTCTCCTTTGCTCCTTTGCTGCTTTGCTGCTGCCTGGCAACCTTTTTGCAACGTTTCGTCTCTCTAAGCTTTGTGTCCTTTAAACGGGCCTCGTCGAGGGCTCGCAACCTTATTCCGCTGGCAGCCCATTCGCGCCGCTTGCGGGTTTGTTTATCGTCCTTTGCATCTCATTGAGCTCGTTCCTGTTTATGAACACAGTCGCTCCTTGGAGATGCCTGCTTCGTCGAGACCGTAGACTAACCTCGCTCTCCGTGTCTATCCCCCTGCCTCACTCCCTCCCTCCCCCGGCAATCTGTTCAACTGTTTCTGCCGAGCTCGGCACATTTAACTTTCCATTGCATATTTAACCTAATTAAAATGAGTTATACCGCCAGAGTCAACCAGGTGAGGGGGCCCTCTCGTAATCCTTGACCTCTTCGCTTGACTGCCTCCGGTAAAAATAAACTTGCATGCATAATATTTATTTATACCCGCCCAGAGAGAGCAAGAGAGTGAAGAGATACACTTGGCCCCCAATCAATTGGCCGTCGGGGCCGTTGAAGCAATTAGCCAGCTGAGTTATCGATCGAATTTGACAAAAAGAACAATACTTTATCTATTCTCTCTCTCTCTCTCTCTCTTTCAGGTAAGACTAAGCGGAGCAGCTACCTTTGGCTTTTGACTCACATCCAACCGAATCGGTGGGTTGGTGGGGCGAACAGAGAACAGAGGAAACTAATCTAATGAATTTATGTGCGTCCTTGTACTTCTGCAAGGTGCAAGACGCAATGCAAAAGACTCTAACTGAAAGCACTTAAGCCCATAAAATATTCAAGCCGTGAACATGTGCAAAAAATTACGAGCCAAGCCAAGAGTGGAGACCCGGAGAACCGGAGAGCAGAAGAACACAAAGCCGGCAAGGCACGCAAACAAGAAAAACAACGCTGGGCGAAAGAATGGCATGGCAGGGCATGGAATGGATGAGTGGACATAACAGACACTGCCGGGGGACAGACTCGGAGCAGAGTGAGGCGCGCAATTTGCCATTTTCTCGAGCAGTTCCTCGAGGCCCCGGTGAAAGGCAGAGGGCCACTGATTGAATAGAGAATAAAGGGCAAGTAGATGGAGATGGGGATGGCGATGGGCCAGATCTGGTGCGATGAGCTCCATAAATGTCGTAAGGCAAGCGGAAACGGAAGTGAATGGCGCCGCTGCTGGGACCACTGTCGGCATTGTGCACCGGAAGTGGTAAAAGCAAAGGGCCCAAAGTGGCCCACAATCTACCATATTTGCATATGTTCCATAGGCGCAGGCAATGTCTGTCACGTCTGCTTTACGAGACAGAAAGAAGTCAGTTTACTCTGCAATCGAATGATATATGTATTACGAGAAAAGAAAGGAAGAGTCTAGTCCTTCCTCAGGCAATGACATTAATCTGAGAACTGTTTTCTGCTTGGCAACTCGCTCTCACTCAATAGGCAAGCATGTTTATTCCATATTCAGCTCAGGGGGGATATTTAACATATCATCCAGCACATCGACTCCACTTGAGCACAGTCTGCATCGATAGCGACGATAGCAACAAGGAGACACGAGTTCGTGACACAATCAGCACAACGCTTGGATAAATACATTTTTGCATCAATTTTTTGCTGCCATTTTGGACAGATTATGCTACTTGTTTCACTCGTTTAGTGCCTGAAGAGGGTTCGGGTTCGGGTTGGGGTTCCTTAAGCGGAAAATCGTTTGCAAATTGAGTTGGTAACATGTCCGCTTTGCCATTTTATAAGGCAGCTAAAGTAGAGCCTAGAGAATGCCGAACCCAATATGGTTATAATAAACTTTACCAAATGCCACTTGGCATAAATAACTGTACTAAATAAGTGCTATAACTTACTTATATACAGGCATATATCATGGAAAAGGCTTGAATACCGTCATCATTAAAGCATTTAAATTACCCTGACGATATCTTTCATTCCACACAATTTACATACTTAATTCGTTATTAAAAGCCTTCTCCTCGGCCAGGCTGAATTTCATCAGAATCGTTTAAATAAAGAATATACTATATATGTTGGCATTTTAAGAACATTCATATTGACACCTGGAAATCGCTGCGAGCAGGAAAACAACTTAATAATGTATAGTATATTCTGCAACTGGCAAGTCTTTAAGAGAGAGAAATTATTGCAGTTGCAGTTTCCGGACAGATGAAACTTGGTCTGGCATAACTCCATTACCGTTGGACCGTGGCGAGGATTAGGTCGCTTCATCTTAGTCGTTTCCAATCAGTCGTTGTACGTATTCGTTTCGTCAACTGTCCCAACTGTCGTGGTAAACCATGGCAACGTTGCCGGGCACAGAATCTGCTGCGGAACTGACAACACGGCGAAAACCTGCAACTGCCGACGGACTGAGGATGAGGCTGGGTCTCGGGCTGGCAGCCATAATGGAAGAGGAGCAGCAGGCCCGAGGAGAGTGCCAAAGAGATTTGTTGTACAGTTTCCAATCAGAGTTGTGCCCGCCAGGCAGACGATGGACAGGCGGATAGAGCAGGCTACGTAACCGACTATTGTGTTTTCAGTAAACGTGAAAAAAAGTGCAGGTGTACTAGGAAAAAACTATGAAAAAATAGTATATATGCGTATATATTCAGCAACAGGCTGCAGACATGTGTGTCAAGTGCAGGCAGAGCGCAGAATTCAACTAGAAAATCCATTTAGCAGAATCGCTTAACTCAGTTGATAACAAGGGAATCTGTTTTTGGAATATAAAGGCCATAGATAAAGTCAAATGGTTTGTTATATAGCTTATTATGATATTCTATAATTAACTCAGCTCACTGACACTGTTGTTCCTCTTAAAGTCTGTCTGTATCTTGTTATTTATCATGAACATTCGCTTAAAATAATATTTTGCTGTGCTGGCAGGATAATAAATGGTATGTGGTGCATCTGTTGTCTATGGAAAAACACAAATATATGTATATAGACGACCCTCTCAATGTCGGCCTGCCTAGAAATCAACACTCGCTTCGTTTGTTATTCCTGGGCCTGGGAGCAAGAAATGCAAACAAGATGAGAAGCGAAAAGGAAAAAAAATTAGCAAAAATAGCAAAGAAGAAAGAAGAAAGTCGAGAAATGCGTAGCCAAGATTTATGCCTTGCCAATATTCACAGCGTCGTTTTTTTTTTGGCAGTAGAATTTACACAGCCCCTGGCAGAGAGTTGTCTATGTGCGGGAGGGGTAACATCTGGTGGCAGGACTCACGAAACTGGGAGATGCCTCGACAACAATCTACCGTGTTTTTTCTTGAATTTAGTCATCAGCTTTAAGACATACCATATTTCGTTGTATATATATTGTATTTATAATATATTCGCATAATATATTCACATGCATCTTGCTTATATGTCAACATTATAAACTGAGTGGAAAAATGCCCCACAAGTATGAGAAATGAACATCATGCCGGGCGATAAGTGGGTACGGGCAATGCTCTCGGCTTACCGCTGTGGCCTCGCATTGGGAGCGGACCCAACTACCCAGACGAGTGCCGAGGAGCCAGTCCCGACTCCCGATGAGTCATTGAATTATTATGATTGACTTTTATTACATGGAATTGCAATTTATTTTACTTAACAACAAGCAGAGCCAAACGAACAAGGCGAGCCAGAGCCAAGGAGGCGGCGCCCCGAAGGCGTGGCACCAACAAGCGTGGCCGAAAAGCGTTTCAAAAATTTGAATGAAAAGTTATAAAGAAATTACGTTATTTATCATTCGCAGTGTTGTGCAGCCCGCGGGCGAAACCAAACGGCACGAAACGACAGACGATAGAGACGAGCAGACCGAGGCGAGAGGGAGACGGGAATAGGGACCCGAATCTTCCGACCGCAACCCAAGCCGTTTCCGTTTCCGCTCATTTATTTGCTCGACTGTCAAGCACACACACACAGATACACACACACAGATACACACACACAGATACACACACACAGATACACACACACAGACACACTCACTTGGCCAGGTCTCTTCGGTCTCCTCGCTGTAGTTTATGCACTGTTAAAAACTTTTTAGGTGGCGCCAGAAAGAGAAAATTTAAATTTATTGTTTGCGGTTTCATTGAACCTCTCTCTCGCATTCCGCCTCCCCCCGCCACGCCCCTTTTTACACCACTGCTTAAAATTAGTCGCAGCTCGGCTCAATCGATGGGCGTTTGATTTACTGCCGATGCGAGATTGAAATGCCTAATTGCTTTAAAATTGGGCGTGGCTGCAGGTGAATTAATGGCTGTGAGGGAACCAAAATGGCTAAAATGTGCCCGATCCAATTACAATGTGTGTGCGAATCGTCGCTGAAAGCTTTTTCCTTTCTGTATATTCCCCAAACGGGAAAGTCAATTAGGATCTAACTAACTTTATTTCCACAATGAGCAAGACAGTTGCGAATCTCTATTTTCTTTGTCTTTAACTAAAATTTGATATGTTAGCTTTTTAAATTTTCAGAATAAACAGAATTATTTAAATGTTCCTCTCTTCATTCTTTCTGTAATATCTATACCTCCGTTTAAAGAACTAATGTAAGTAATATTTAAACATTATGATTTTCAAAAACGTATCGATAAGAAAGAAAGAGAGAGAAAGGAAGAATCTATTGAAGCTACGACAATCATTTGCTCATCAAGGTACTTGGGGGAGTGTTGCCATTTCTTTAAGTGCTTTTCTCATTATATTTTATGTCATCCCATTTGACATTTTGACAGCATGCGAAGAACGGAAACTTCAAAATTGAATTCAAGGAAAACTTCTTCATCTTCAGGCACTCTGGCCTCATTTACAGCCTGCCCATTTACGTTTGTGGCCAGATGAGAATAATTAAAAATGTATTACCCGGACAGGAGCAGAGTTTGAGTATTGTTTTAGGACAAGGTGCAGCGCGCTGGTGCAGTTGCTCCAACTGGGGCCGGCAACCTCAACATTCCAATGTAAAATGGTTTATTTTCTTCCTCTTCTGCCACCTCTTTCTCTTTCCTCTCTTTATTTATCCTTGAATTTCCTTTAGTCTCGTCAGGGCCAATGCCACCGGCCAAGGACTCAGTCGGAGTCTCATATTCTTGAGCTTTGGCTTAGCCACTTCCACCCCCCAAGGCGCTGGCAGGGAGTAGCTTTTGTTTTGTCAGTCTGCCGGGTGGATTACTCAACTACCTTGCCAGCACCCAAAGGGGTTTTGGCTTGGGTTGAGGTGCGTTGGGGTTTGTGTGGTGTGTTGTGTCTATAGATTGCGAAGTTTCGCTTTTCTTTGCCGCCTTTCAATCTGGCTCAGTGGACGCCGTCCAGACTGTTGCCAGGACTGAGCCATGGGTTGATGCTGATGCTGATGTTGATGCTTATGCGACGCTGTTGACATTTAGTTGACTCACACACACACACACACAACACCCTCTCCGTCTTGCTCCCACTCCCGCTGTGCCATGCATTTCCGGCAACTGGCCATGTAATAGATCATCAGGCGTCTTTGTTTGCACATTGCCACCAAGCTTTGCAGCAGCCCCAGCTCTGGCTGCATAGTTACTGCCTCCTGTCCTGCTCCTGCTGCCACAGGCTGTTCCCGCTGCTGCTGCTGCCATGCTACTCCAGCGTTGATTGCTCGTTGTCAGCTGCTGCGCTTTATTATTGCAAGTTAGAACGACAGTTGGCTATGCCTGCCCAGACCCGGATCCAGACCCGACTTGCACTGGTGTAAACAATTTTTGAAAGGTTATTTCTCTTGCAACAGCCGCGGTCCGCACTTTGTTCCGTTTTGCACTTCATTTGCCGTTGCTCTTCGCCTCGCCACGTGCCTCGTCCATCCAGTTCGTCCTTGTGCGCAATAAATATTGTTTACTCCGCTCCTGCTACTGCATCGTCTGGCCGAAGCTATTTGTTATGTCATTCCACTGGATCCGTTGACATTCATCCAGACCAGAGCGACAGCAGTCGGAAAATATGGCCAGGACATGCTTCGATAAGTATTAAATCGTATAAAGAGGGATTTCAATTTGTTGCATCGTAACTTGGCTTGAAGTTTTTATTTCTGTATACTCCGACTGCACTGTAGCTAATAGGGGGCTGCCTCCGAGCCAGCCTTTCGATTGGATGCACTTCAGGAGTAATTGGTGAAATCAAGTGATTCCAAATTAATGCCTGAAATTAATAACAAATTGTTGCAGAGCAAGAAGTTTTCGTTTTAAATTATAGTTTGTTGTTTTTATTAATTGGAATTTTGATAATCTTGCGTGAATTTATAATCTTAACACACACACACTCAAGTAATCCGCAATCAATTAAAAGTAAAAGCAGGCGATTTAAAATTTTCAAAAAAAAAATTTTTTGAAAAATTTACAGGGGGGACCATTGTCTAAATTTCCAAAATATCAAAAAATTTCAAAAGGTCTATTATGATATTATTTAAATGTAGAATCACTCAGATAATCAAAACATAAACAAAATGTCATTCCGCGTGAAAATCGCTTGATTTATAAGAAAGTTATGATCGGTGTAAAATGAGGATACCAGGCCTGTTGAGTGTGTTACATGTCTAATTTTTTGACCATTTCGACATGATTTTTGGGCCAAAATTAAGTATAGTCTAAAATCGATTTAAACACTTGTTTATTACTAATTTTGACCTCCGCAATCGATTAAAAGTAAAAGCAGGCGATTTAAAATTTTCAAAAAAAAAATTTTTTGAAAATTTTACAGGGGGGACCATTGTCTAAATTTCCAAAATATCAAAAAATTTCAAAAGGTCTATTATGATATTATTTAAATGTAGAATCACTCAGATAATCAAAACATAAACAAAATGTCATTCCGCGTGAAAATCGCTTGATTTATAAGAAAGTTATGATCGGTGTAAAATGAGGATACCAGGCCTGTTGAGTGTGTTACATGTCTAATTTTTTGACCATTTCGACATGATTTTTGGGCCAAAATTAAGTATAGTCTAAAATCGATTTAAACACTTGTTTATTACTAATTTTAACCTCCGCAATCGATTAAAAGTAAAAGCAGGCGATTTAAAATTTTCAAAAAAAAATTTTTTGAAAATTTTACAGGGGGGACCATTGTCTAAATTTTCAAAATATCAAAAAATTTGAAAAGGTCTATTATGATATAATTTAAATGTAGAATCACTCAGATAATCAAACCATAAACAAAATGTCATTCCGCGTGAAAATCGCTTGATTTATAAGAAAGTTATGATCGGTGTAAAATGAGGATACCAGGCCTGTTGAGTGTGTTACATGTCTAATTTTTTGACCATTTCGACATGATTTTTGGGCCAAAATTAAGTATAGTCTAAAATCGATTTAAACACTTGTTTATTACTAATTTTGACCTCCGCAATCGATTAAAAGTAAAAGCAGGCGATTTTAAAATTTTAAAAAAAAAAATTGTTGAAAATTTTACAGGGGGGACCATTGTCTAAATTTCCAAAATATCAAAAAATTTCAAAAGGTCTATTATGATATAATTTAAATGTAGAATCACTCAGATAATCAAACCATAAACAAAATGTCATTCCGCGTGAAAATAGCTTGATTTATAAGAAAGTTATGATCGGTGTAAAATGAGGATACCAGGCCTGTTGAGTGTGTTACATGTCTAATTTTTTGACCATTTCAACATGATTTTACAGGGACGGCCCTTACCAATATCACGAAAATATATGTTGTATTATAATTTTTTCATCGATATCTAGTTATCGAAACGAAAGTCGTTTAAACAGATGATGCATCATTAATTTAAAACTTCAATCAATTCTAGAAATTATTTCAACTAAGTGATTTGCTCTTAAGTTCGCGAAATAACAAACGATGAGAAATTGATTCAGTTTTTACTACTTTTATTTGAAATTCCATCTCAAGTTGGTACATAAAAAACTACTTGCGCCTGCCACCGGGCGGGGGTCTGAAGGGTTTCCGTCGCGACTTTGAGTCCACAATGAGTACGGATTGACGCTTGAGGAAATTGCGGGAGGGCACCTCGTTGTCGTCATCGGTTGTGGCCACTTAAAGTTGGATGAAAACGTCGATAAACATTAACAGGCTCCAATCGTTGGCTCACTCATTGATTACTCTACTCACCCACTGCAGGCGCCTGTTCCGGCGAGGAAGATGAAGTGCCTGCCGCCCGCTGTGCACGGCCAGCGAAGAGATTGTAGTAGCACATGGGCATGGGTTGTGGCTTCTCGCCCTCGAGCACTGATGGCGATTTGGGCGGCTCCAGCGGGTACAATTCATCCTCTTCCTCGTCCTCCAAGTCGAGCTTAGGTATTTCAAGTGGTGGAACATCTTCTGGCTTGCTCAGCTCTTGGCATCGTTTGATTTTCAACTTGAGTATCTGTTTGAAAGCATTTGGAATAACCTTGGTTATCTCTCAACATAAGGATTACCAGTTACCAGTTACCTCAATCAAATCCTCATCCTGGGCAGTGTGTGTGAGGTAGTTGGGCAGCTCCGATACGGTCACGTGCAGTTTACGCTCTTTAATATCGATATTGGTCTCGTCCACCTCTTGCACCTTGAAGATCATTTCGCAGATACGTTCCTTGAGGTATTTCAATATACCCATCGACTTGTCAGCAGCCTCGGTATCCTTCTTCCGATCCTGCTCTCTGATGGTAATATTATTCTTGATCTGTTCAATAACTTCCTGATTGCTGTGTACGGGAGAAGATAATGTACAATCAAGTTCTTTCCTTATAGAGATTCCTCACTTACACTTCACTCTCCTTGACGTCGGTGAACTTGGAGGCTTCTAGTTCACTGGTCAGCGCCTCGCGCTCTGCCTCCAGATTGGCCTTCTCGACCTCTGCTGCCTTCCGCAGATATGTCAAACGGGCAGCGGATTCCTTCTGGGCGCTAAAGCGCTCGAAGACCTCGAACGGTGACGTGGCCCCCGAAGCTTCCATGAGCTGTTTGAACAGTGATTCCATGTCGCTGGTAACGCTCTCGAGCTGCGACACGGGTTCTTCCTCGCCGTTCTCTGTCTTGGCGGTATGCTGATCTCCTGAGCTGGAGCCCACACTGTCCTGATGCACCAACGTCTTGGTTTCGGCAAACAACTTGCGTCCAATGCGCTCCAGTTCCAACTTACGTGCCTCCACTTGCTTGCGAAAGTCGAGAGCCTGTCGCTCACGTGTCTTCTGTGAGAGATTGGCCTGCTGCTCCTGGCGTTGTAGTATCACCTTGGCTGCATCGCGCATTTCAATTGCCTCGTTGTGCACCTGCTGCAGTCGCTCGATCTCCGCCTTCTGTTCGTTCAACGAGTGTTCCAGCTCGCGCAGACTGCGCTCAAAGCGTTCTGCATCTGTCATGAGCGAAGCCTCGATAGATCTGTATTTCTTGCGTATATGCTCCGCTTCCATCCACTGCACATTGGTGCGATGTATCTCATTCTCCAGCTGACAGACGAGCTACAGGCAGAACAATTAACAGATTTCTATAGTCTCTAACATAGTACAATTCGATCAATTTCACCTTTCGATTTGCATCCTCCTCAAGGGTCTCTGGTGGCTTCTCGCCCAGGTTCTGGTTCTGCGCCTCCTTGTTGGCCACCAGCTCACGGTATCTCTCCACCAGCTTGGTTAAGTGCTGCTGTCTCATCTTGAAGCGATGACGCACCAGATCCAACTGCTTTCGATTTTCGGTTATCTTCAGGTCGGTGAGGAAAAGAGCATCCTCCGCATTCTTGGCTCCAATGGGGTACGTGGCTTTGCCAACGATTATGGTGGGTGTTACGGCTTGTTTTTTACGCGGCTCAGCACTGGGCTCCTTGATGACCACAGGTCGCTGTAGTGGATTCCGTAGGCGACTCACCTTCACTGTCGATTCCTTGATATCCTTCTTCAGAGTTCCAATCGTATCGATGTTGATGCGATTTTGTTTTTGCCATTCCGCTGCATTGGCAGTCTTCTGGCCCTCTAAAAAATACATATTCTCAAGATTTTTCCATATTCCAATAAGTTTTCGACTTTGTTTTCACCTGCTAGCAGAATACGCTTTTTAATCTCATTGATTTGCCTATTTAATTCATTCAGCTTTTCCGATTCCATGACTATACTAGTATTCAGATGCTAAACACAATAATTTTCTTATTTTTTCGAACTTGTTTGATCGATACCTTTTCCGATTTGTTGTGGCAACTAACCTTGAGACCGGCTCTCTCTTTTCTGGTTTGTTGTTAGCAACGACATCATCAGCTGTTTCGATAAAATATCGTTAGTCAAGCTAAGAACCAGTGTGTAGTGTTGGGTAATGTCGAAAAAACAATTTTTGAATACAATTTAATTATTTTAATATTCGGTCATTAAACAAAGTGCTGGGAATTTCATATAATACATACAATTTTTTTCATTATTTCTTTGTTTCGATTAAACAAAAAACCATTTAACGAAATTTGGAAAAGCTAACATTAACTCGTTTTTTTTTGGAATGAAAACGACGTTCAAAGACGATACAACTAAACTAATCGCTGAAGATAAATTCAAAATACTAAATTATAGCAAACTCTTATTCAAAATCATAAGAAACTGTGCTGTCACCCCTGAGTCTCTGAAACGACAGCCCAAACGCTCTCGCACTCTCTCTGGCCAGTTGGCGTAATTGTAGAGTTTCCAGGCACAGCTGTTCTTGCTGTTGCCTAGGTAATCTATGCCCCGCTTACCATGGAGACGGGTATGGACGAGCAGGTTACCTGTGTGCTTGTCCCATATCAACAGATAGTTGAATCCCGTTTCTGGCATTCTCCAAATCTCAATCGGGCCTTCGCCTACAAAGTTATCGATTGTTAAACACGATTACGATAGTTGAGTTTATGTAACCCCCTTTACCTTTTCTCTTCCATTGCCTTAAACTATCCAAAACGAATAGCTTGCACGACGTACTAAATATTTTACCTATTTTCAGAATTTTAGGTGTGTCCTTGATTTCTTTCAATTTAATGACTGGAGGCGGCTTGGATGCTTCTTCAATGTTCTCCCTTAGTAAACAGTTCTCTTCAATTGAATTTTGTCGTACTCTCTGTTGGATATTTATCAAAGCACTTCGCGTTGCTATATGCTCGTTTCTGGGGTAATCCACAGATTGCAAAGTAAATGATTCACTCTTACATATATACCCAGCATTTAAGCCAGTATGTTCTGAAACTGTTGACTTCCGCTGTATTCTAGATTTATGAATCATCATTGAAACTAACTTGGGATTAATACAACTGCAAAAATCATCTCCGAGCATAGACTCTAATAATAGAATTTTCATCTTTACGGGTTTTATGTGGATTGTTTTATATTGGCAACTTACCAATTGATCTTTTCGCTTGAAAATCTATCAAATGATTTCTTCTAAAACTATCGTCTGGTGGACTACAAAATCCCTGCGATTTGTCATTAAGAAACAAATTTTTCACAATCTTTGTCCAATACGTTTTCTTTCCAGAGAATGCACTAAATATTCCACTTGTATTATTTGATAGTAATTTATTATCAACAACAGGAAGCAATTCCAATCCATTGTTGTCTTGTTGATTCGATGGTAACATTACGTTTTCATTGCAACTGGTATCGCCTTGGAATGATAATATTTCTGAAAAGTCTATCCAAGTCTTTGACAGCACATTGAGTGATGCCATTGCTGCAAAAAAGCTCTTAAGTCTTGTGACAGGCTGTGAAAACTCCATATCGAATTCAATTGGACTTATATCAATATCCGTAATAAGGGGCTTCTTCGCCTCAATGGATACTGGTTTGAATTCAAGCCCATTATTGATGTCTAACAGACATTGTTGAAGTGAATCTTGGTAACTATTTTTAGGCAACCCTATGGCTTCCATTTTAATAATAAAAAAGAAATAATTATAAGAAAGAAAAACTTGACCGTAATTTTAAAATAATTGTATAGGTTCTGTTGAAAATTAATAAATTACTGGCTGACTAGATGAGAACATAAGTCATAAGTCTATAATATTACCTAGTTTTCAAAATAATTCTTGAGCATTTTATACGTTATATAATGGCATTCCAGACCATTATATCGTTCCTCAATTGTTTTCACATCTGTTTTCTATTGTCTCTAACATTTCTCATCCGATTGACGTTATACGCCCCAGAAAGTTTACTATTCTGGCAGGCAATGCGGCCACTGCGTCTAATTACAATTTGCGGATCGCTCAACGGAGCGTATACGCAATCATAGGTAGAGCAAATGGGAGAGAAAGAGAGAAAGCTGCAAAACATGGGCAGAGAATCAAATTACATTGACAACAAAGTTTCCTTTGTCAGGGTTTTCTTTTCCTCAATAGACACAGAACGCAAAACAAAGGTAAGCGAACAAAAGCAACAACAACAAAAACAAGAAATGAAAAGCTTTGAGCAATCTTCTCTATATACTCGTAGTACCTGCCAAGAAGTAATAATAAGTCGTGGCTTTGTCGGCTGATGAGGTCGAGGAGGCGAACGAATACCCGCGGGGTGGTCAAAGCAAACAGCAAAAGAGCGAGAATCAAAAATATGCATAAAATGTGAGAAAGAACGTACACAAACTGCGAACAAACAAGTAAACACGCCGCGTACTCTATATGTATATGCAAACAACAACAACAACAACAACAAACAAAATTCGCTTTGAAAGTAAAAAACAATAAAATGTTGCGCTCCATTAAATTTGTACAGTGTTTTCTACCGCAAAATGGCGTTTCCATTTCCGTTCTTCTCTTTGGCCCGACCTTATATAGTATGTATGACTGTGTTACCTTGACTTTTGTTTTGCAGCCACCTCCCCCACAAGTTTATACGTTTTCAATTGTCGACACTTTTGTTTTTATTCCTGTCTCTCTGATTTGTTCCCCTCCCCATCCCATCATTCTCAACGTTAATATTCTGTTGACACTGTGCTATCCGATGGTGGAGAGAAAACACGTCAAAGTATGATTTGGAAAAAGTCCAAAATTGATTTATGCATTTCCTTGGGAAATAAAAATATAAAAAATAATATAAGCAAAATTTCGCTGACTAAAGAGAGAGATAAAATGTTACCCAAGGGGGGAGAAAATCATGATAAATATGCGGAAAACTAGCATAATTTTATGCGCTGAGGTAGAGGAAGATTTCTTATTCGCATAAATCAACATTAAGGTTTTCTCTTTTAACGAGCTAATGACTGAAGGTCTCTCCCTGCCCGCCCTATTAAAGACTTTAATTAATTCGCTTGTCACAATTCAAATTTCACTGTGCCTACAACGAGGGTTCCTGGGATCCTTGGATCCTTGGGCGGCACATTAGCTAAATCAGGCACACATTGAAATTAATTAAAATTAAGCCGCGCAAAGCTCTGCATGTGGCAATGTTGTTTCCAATAGCGACTTCAGAACAGCAGGAAAGGAAGGAGGAAGAGTAAGAGGGGGGAGAGTATTGGGGGAGGCAACTCTGCGGTCTTGTAGTTACCCAAGAAAGTCACGAGGTACCACGCAATGAAAAATCTGCCACAAATTAATTACATTTTGTAATTTAAAGATGAACGCCGTCGGCCCTGCTGTGTGTGTGTGTGTTTGTGTGTTGTAGGTGTTTCTGTGCCAGTGTGTGTGTGTGGGTACATATTTGTTATTCGTGTAATATGTGCAATGTCGCTGCTGGTGATTATGTTGGGGCTATGTCACTTTGTCCTCGTCGCCAGAGTCAGGTTCAGTGACCTCTTCCTTCTGACATTTGCTCGTCATCATGTTCAGCAAAGCCGACCAGCCCACACACACACACACACACCCGCTTCTACACACACAGACATGCATATTTGGCACACACTCCGAGCTGTTTGCGTTCTGCATTTCAGTGTGTGTGTGTGTGTGTGTTAGTGAGCGTATGTCCTGCAGGCAGCAGCAGCAGCACCTGCTGCCACCCCCACCCCTTGACAGATGGCAGAACATTTTCAACGTTGGCGCACGCAGCGCAGCGCGAAATTATTCTAATTAGAGCGCCCCTCTCTCTCTCTCTTCGCCCACCCACCTCCTTCTCCGCCTCCCCCTTGTTCATCAGCTTCCAACATCTGTTTCACCCATTAGCAGCTCTTTGAAAGGATATTTTTCACTCGTCTGCCTTTGTAGCATCTATGGTACATACATACATAGTATATTCTATATAATGAATATTTTACTTTCCACTTATTTAAAGTTTCCTTTCATCGCGAAGCTGCGCTTAAATAGTTATGTGAATGGGAGCTAATCGCAAAAGCTGAAAGCGCCCTGTCTTCACTTCGGTGTAAAAGGCGAGACAAAAGACGCATAAATGTCAATACTTTGTTTAAGAATTTTCAAAGTTCCCCTAGACTTTGTATAGGTATTAAGAACTTAAGAGGTTTAATACTTCCAGGCTGTTTGCACAGTAAAGAGCAACACTTTACCTTTTGTACCCTTTCTTGGCAATATGTATCGATAACAATTACTTTTCGATTTTAATCGGCACTTAGTTAAAGCTCAAGACTCGATCGATGCTCTCACAAAAGTGGCGGTAAGCCGATAATAAAGCAAAGAGAAAGTAAGTTATCGAAAGTGGTGGTAGGCCGATAAAAAGAAGTACTCAAAGATAAGCAGCGCATTTAAATACTAAAAATATTTAAACTGAAATAAAAGCGATATAAAATCCCAAGTAACTTAATTTAATAAACGCCCAACAGTTAATATCTTTTCTCTGCAATAACTCTCTATCATTTTTTGTTGTCTTGTCATTTATTTCTTTTCTGCCAACTCATCAAGCAAAAAGACTGCCATAAAAAATTTCGTTTGAATTATTTAACAACATTGTGAAATTTAAATACCAATTTAGCATGAAGATAGAATTTAGTACAGGCAAAAATGTGCTATAAAATGTGCACATTCTTCGAGCAGGCAAAGATACCCAAACTCATCCACTGCATGCCCCACGAACCATGTGACACGCCTCATGTGAGCCAGGTGAAGCTGCAACAACGTCGCCAGAGCGCGAGCAGCAGCGCCATAATGCGAAATGTGCTTAATAGTTTAACGCTTCATATGCCACTTATCTGGGAAGGGGATGACACAAGCATCTACATAGATACTACATTTACCCATCCACAGACTCTCGTGTGTACGCAAGTATTTTGAGCATATCATCAGCCAGCACACCTGGCCCGGCTTTAGCTTAATTCACTCTGCTGCCTGCTGCTCTTGATGTCGCAGATGATGTTCATGATGATGATAATGATGATGATGGGGATGAGGAGGAGCATGGTTAGATGGCGACAAGAATGACGCTGCAGCCTGCCCATCATTTCGTACATTTTTCGTCAGATTCAAATGTTGTTTTTGCCTTTCGGAATCGCTTCGCTCTGATACAGTTTGTTCACCTGCCAGGGATCCTGCCATGTTGCCATGTGCTAAATTAGATGGGAGGGAGTGCATGGAGCAACGGTTTCGGTTACAGTCTTTCCGCACTTGTGCTTCCCCCTTTCCGACCAGCACGTGTCACATGATGTATGACATTTTTGCGCCTCATAAACAGCCACGTTTGCCGTTCGTCTGGTAATCAGGTGTCCACAATCCACCAGCGCGCTCTCCGCCGCCAGCCGCTTGCCATTTGGCTGCCTCTTTGTTTCACTGCGAGAGAGGCACCTGGCGGGGTGAGGGGGCAGAAGGACGTCGCTCGTGTTTGTTTACCTTAACGAAATTGGCACGAGCTGTCGGACGTCGCGAGGGGGGAGAGGGCCAAAATGGCGTTTGCGGCCATGTTGACAATTTGTTCGTTTGCCTTTGCCCAGAAACTGACTTATTTGCCTCAATGGCGCAATTTAAATGCTGCCACAAGTTGCTTGACCCCAACGACGGCACTTTAATTGAGCCAACTGGGAGAGAGTTGTGAGAAAATTCCGAAATTGCTTAAAGTTTTCTTCAAATTACTTTTAGCCATTAATCTAGAGTCAAAGTGTGCATAACGTATACCAAAAACATTTCTGCCTAATTATGCATGCAAAGATTAAGATATCTAAAATGCCTTTTCGACTCGTCGTTCGTCTATACGAATTGCATTTTCCGTTGGACTGCTGGCCAAATCTCATTAAAATCACATCTCAATTTAATTTGCATAAATCGCTCAGTCCAATTCTGCTGCAGGCTCCCGAAAAAGCCATTGGATATCATTCGAAATCGATTGCAAACCAATTAGGGATTGATTCTCAAAATATACCAGGCAAAACATTTAGCTTTCGTATGTATGTCCATGTAAGGAAGAACTCAACAAAAATGGCCAAAATGATAGACTCTTGGCAGAGACACTTTTCGAATTCGTTTTTATTCTCTTTTATTTTGTGACAGCTGCAAGGAGCAGCATGCCCGGGGGACAGCTGAGAGACAGAGAGAGAGAGAGAGAGACGAATCGAACATGATGTGCTATGGGAGACGGGCAATGGACGATGGACAATGGGCGAGGGCAATGGGGATTATGACACTTTTTGCGCTTCGTTGCGCTCGCATATTCAACTTTTGCTTTCATTGAGAGTGAAATAAAAAATTCAATTAAAATGCGCACGCGGACAACATTCGAAACGCGGTGCCAAACAGAAACAAAAATATTGAGAGCGTAACGGTCAAAATAAAATAAAATAAAAGTAGGAAAAAGGAAACCGAAAAAATGTGCAAAAATCAGCATAACAAAGTGAAACAAAGCTACAAAAATGCATTTGCCACAATGTATGCACTCTCTATAGAGTATTTCGTACACCCTACCCAGCTAACTAAATAGTTTGACTATTTTTTCTACATTTTAAAAGTGATTTAATTAGCCCTATCTGAAATTTTTATTTTTTTTTTTTTTAAATTCCTCATTGAGCTTCTCACAAAGGGTATTTGGCCTTCCTTCTTCTCTCTCTCTCTCTTGCCTTTGTCCTTGCCTATTTTGTTACGCTCCATGGACCTGGCGCAAGTCCAGCGCACTTGTTTAGCTCCTACGGCGGTCACGGGACACAAACACAAAAGAACTATGTATAATTCGGACTGGTAAAAAAGTGATTGTTGCGAAAAACATTGAATTTCAAACAGTTCACTGTTTTTTCTAAAAATAAAATATGAATTTTATGTTCCGGAACATGTATCTCTCCCGCTTCCACTGGGAATATTGCTAAAGTCTGCCCTGGCTTAAGTACATAGTATTAGTTTGAAATTGCGTTGTGCAACTACGAGTTGAATTAGTTATTTTAAATTTGTTATGCCATTGAGGCTTAAATCGTTCGTATGCAAATATTTATTATGGAGTTTGTGAATAAAATACTGCCACCAAGGACTTATATTTAAGGATTGCAACACAAAAATTGCACTAAATTAAATCGTTAACTAAATATGAATTTAAGGTTGATTGTAAATAAATAATGTCTTTAGTTCTTGTAATAAATAGGTTTATAATTTATACTTATTTGGAAAAGCCTTTCATTGAATTAGATTTACACAGACATATTAAGCCCGTATTTGATTTAAAATGGGTGCAAAGTATACCATATAAATCGAAGCGTAAGAAAAAAGATGAAGAAAAAATATTTCTATTTGCATATGCATATACTATATATATATATATATATATATGTATATATTTAGCTGTATAAATTGACCAACTGATGATGACTTTTATTTTGCATTCCTGTTTAACTTGTGCATGTCATATGAATTAATAAACAAATTAATTAATTAATAAACATGAAATTAAAGTTAACATTTGCCCGCTGCAAACTGTGCAACGATACGGATTTTCATTTTTTATGCATAAACAACATAAATACACACTCTTATATTTTAAATATATTTTTACCTTTTAGGCCAAACATGAAGCGGGGGCTTAGCAACCGTTTTGAATTTAAAATATCCTTATCACATCACAAAAATATTTTCACTAAAAATTGCACTTCAACTGTCGATTACACATACTCGATTAGTTAACTTCACGTTGCTTAGCTATCGATAACAATTTTGATAACTTACAGTTTACTCCCATTTCGCCCACTCAAATTAATTCCCAATACAAACATACCCAATTTAGTGTTATAAAAAACGAAAATAGTTTCGCTAAAATCCTGATATATTTTTGTGTAAATAGAAATACTTTCGCCACACACACACACACATGAAAAGGGGACTTAATTTTTATAAAGCGCGCACAACAAACATGAACACCTCGCGAATTTGGAATATTTAACTCGGGCAAATAACGCCAATAACAATGGGGCTCAAATAAATTCATTTGTCGCGTTGCTGCTCTATTGAAACAGAAGGCACTCCACCCCCCTTTCCACCCTGCCCACACTGACTGGGGAATCAGGGAAAACTGAAGCTCATCTGCGGCGCCAAATGCAAATAAAATGCAAAGCCGAATTTACGGCGCCTGCTTTTCAATTGGCAGGGACAGGAGTACGTCCTGCGAGCCCAACTGAACTCTCGGCTCTGATAAGGGCCGAGCAGGGGGGAAGGGCAGAGTGTATGTGTGTGGGCACGTTTTATGGCGGATTTTCGACGGAATATAAAAAAATAAAATTGGATTTTAGCGCAAAATGTAGAATGCCGTAAATATTTTTCAATTCAGTAACACGGTTCGTTGCCGGCTCGGTCGAGCGTACGGGGAGCATATGTATGAAGGATGATTTCCCCTGGGGAGAGGTAGGAGGAGGAGGTAGGAAGGTGGGAAGGGATGACTGCGGTCGCTGGGACACAGTGTCAAAAGTATTGGGGAATCGCGTGCAAATGATTTGGCGTCGGAATCAACTCCCCGACACGCAAATAAAGCATCCCACCAGGCCCAATAATGGAAGCGAATGAAACTCCAAACCGGAGCAACATGTGTGCCCCGCCGTGCTGCGTGCGATATTTTCGTTTTTGCCCGCGCACTGATCCGATCCCATTTCGCCTTCATTGGCGAAATTTGCTTGCGGTGTGCTTCACATCCCAACTAAACCCTTTTTATCCCCCCCACTGGCCATTTCTGTCGCTCGACCGAACTTTTGGCAAATCCTTCCGAAACTCATTTGCTTTGATGGCGTCAAATTGATTTGCTTGCCTAACCGGGGAACACTTTGTATATCCTACTCCCCCATCTCAATATTTTCTGTATTCCACTTTAATTTGTATGAAAATACACGTTATCGATCGATAAGTTTATCGCATATCACCCCTATATACATATGTATGTATGTGTATATGTGTTGCCAGTAGGCAAAGCATTGTTATCTACATTTTAAATGTCAGAGCCCTTTCCATTTTCGTTGTGTTCAAATTTTTAATGTTATCTAAAGGGTTGGTGGCTTTGCATAGTCGCCACCGTCAAATCAATGGGATATCATGATGGACTGAGGCACATTCAGATCGTCTACAATAGGTTCCACACTGCTGCATTCAGTAAAAAATTTCTGATCTATACAAACATTGGCGTATCGATTTCCTTGAGCATGCTTGGCGATACCCTGGAACAGTCGTACGAGCGTTTCACAAATCAGATCGTTGGATGGGATCGTACGCGTACCCTACGCATGGGAATTTCAGGCTTCACCGTGGGTATTGTCTGTCACTTCTGGTATCAGTATCTGGACTATATGTATCCCAAGCGTACTATCAAAGCGGTGATACACAAAATTCTGCTAGATCAATTCATATGCTCGCCATTTTATATTAGCATATTCTTTCTCACAATGGGTTTGCTGGAGGACAAATCGTGGCTAGAGGTGAGAGAGGAGATCGCCGATAAGGCTGTCACACTCTATAAGGCCGAATGGACTGTATGGCCTGCAGCTCAGTTTATCAATTTTTTTCTCATCAAACCGAAATATCGTGTTTTGTATGATAATATCATAAGTCTTGGTTATGATGTATATACCTCAAAGGTTAAGTACAGGAAAAAGACAGTTCCAGTTGCAGGTCCAGATACAGCATCTCAATCATAGACATTACTTTACAGATGAATAATGTAAAATAAATATATATATTCTCGTCTTTTCAATTTCCTTACGATTTCTGCATGTTTGATCTATAAATAATCATTTTCTTTGGGAACAATTATAGCAAATTTCATAAGGATTTCAACATCAAAGGAAATCCCTGGCAAAGCAGGAGGAGGCAACACGAGCCAAGCTCCTCATTCCAGGAGTATTTGAGTGTAAACTTTAAATAGAAGGATTATTTGATTGTGTAGGCGCATTTTCATCTTGTGAGCACTTCTCGACGGCTTGATGGATCCTTCTGGGATCCTTCGCTGTGGATGGCAGCACACGAGGGTGCTTGGTGTGACCTTTGCCGGCTCATTAAAGATTAAGCTTGTGA
This sequence comes from Zaprionus tsacasi, assembly GCA_018904105.1. Taxonomy (NCBI): domain Eukaryota; kingdom Metazoa; phylum Arthropoda; class Insecta; order Diptera; family Drosophilidae; genus Zaprionus; species Zaprionus tsacasi. Next base: position 1,717,106 of record JAEIFR010000122.1, read on the forward strand.
CAGGCAAACAAATGTGAGCTGTCTCTAAGCATTCCTGACTTCAGAATACTCTCGTATTACGGTTGAAGGTGGCATAGAATGGAATTACAATAGTGCTCGTATAAGGGGGGATGCAATGTGTAAAAGGGCAAAGCTTTAGCTCGCTTCATCATTCAGAGTTATTTCTTGAAGCCATCAGCAAAGTATATAGTATAAAGATCAGAGAGTGGGCGTTTTTTTAAGAACTTGACAGACACACAAAAATATCTCGTTTAAATTCATTTCACATTTGCTTGTTTAGCATCATCTCATCCGTAGACATAAAAGACGCTGCAGCTTCCTTCCTTTAAAGCCAGGACTTACTTGGGTCTGTCTGTCCTCAGTCTGTTGGCTGCTAAAGAGCAGATAGGATGAATGCCATCGAACACTTGAGGATGCAGAGAGCTGTAAGCACTCGGCGGCGAATTGTGTCAAGCATACAAAACATAACAAAAACCAAATGGAAAATAAAAAACAGAGCAGCCTGTATATAAAAAAAAGAAATGCGACAAAAAAAATCAAGTGACAAAATTGATGTCAAGACGCGTGAATCAAGCGTTCGTCTCGTCTCGTCTCATCTCGTCTCGGTTCTATTCCGGCACTGGCAATGAGGGAAGCGCAACGGCTTCACGGCCAACTCGACAGTTTTGAGGCCCACAGAGTGGGAGAGAGAGGGAGAGTGGCAGAACCGCACACACGTCGACTAATCCAATTTAAATCTCTTAACATGATTTGCCGCTTTCTTTTCATTTTGCTGGATTTTATGCCATTATCCTTTTTGGCTGCCAGGCAACTCGGAATTGCCAAGCAAAACACGACGCGACGCCGTCGTCCTGGTCCGGCAGGCAAGTTGACTTCCTGTCCTGCCTTTTATCTGCCTTAAGTAAGAAGGACGCGCGCAAGGACATTTGCCGAGTCTAACCCGAAAGGGTTCATTTATTTGGTTTAGTCAGGTTCCTCTCTAACCTCCATCTCCTCCCCTTCCCTCCCACGACACTATCTGTATTTTGTGATTTAATTTAAAAGCTCACCAGGCAAAGTTTTCAAGCATACCAAGAGTTGCCAGAACATTGCTCTATCCGAGCTCAGCTGTGTTTGGGCTCGGGTTGGGTCCTTTATCTCTCCCTGGGTGTATGTGTGTGTCTATGTGTGTGTGTGTGTCTGTGGTTAATGTGTCTTAAATGCGAAAACGTGTCAGCGGCCTTGTTTACCTTTTTCTGCATTCCAAATCAACCAAGCCGTCATTAGGTCCAGCTGCTCTCAAGTGCTAACCCGATGCAAATAGATGGAGGGTTTTGCTCAGGCCGAGGCATCCTACTAACCCAAAATATTTAAATGACCACTAACTGAGTGGAACCACAATTAAAATAGCCAACTCAAATGTTTGAATTGAGAAATTTTAGAAATATTTTAGGGTATTCTACATATTTTAATAAGGATACCCTTCAACCATTGCATGTGTTCAAAAAAAGGGTATATCAACTTGAAGTAAAGTATGTAACAGGCTGAAGAATACTTGGCGTATCCCAGAGAGTGTATATATAGCATAGGTAGTCAGTTTACAACTGCATGTTTGCTTTTCTGTCTGTATGAATGCAACGATCTCAGCTATTATAATGACTAGGGATATCAAATTCGGCATGAAGATTCCCCTATACCATACGCAGCTCAAGTGTATTTTAAATTTTGAATGCCTTGCCCATTGGCTTCAGGAACTCAATTCTAGACTTTAAATTTGATTTGCAAGCAAAGTATGAGAGTCTGAACTCTTTTCTTTGGCCCACACATAGCTGATTATAATTTTGAGCTATAACTCAAACTTCAATTTAATAGAACAATAAGCATAGAAGTTATTCAATTTCCGTATCATCTTATACAGTTTTATAATACACAATTGAATACCTGAGACTTCTTTACGCATTAATTATGCATTTTAATTGGTACTTCAAACACTTCTGTTGAAATATTGGCAAGGAAAGTAATCAGGTATCTGGTAGTTATATTGGCAGCTCAAATTGTATCTGGTTAGAGCGTGTTCTGCACACTTTTGCAGCATCTGTAACTGTCTGTGTCAATTTACTTTACTACGTAGTAGACTCAGACAATGTTGTCTGCTGGCAGTTATAATTCCATTTGCGACCATAAAAATGTATTACGATGCTAAGTCCCCCCATAACAGGCTACTTAATTAACAAAGTATTAATGGGGCTGGTAGAGAAATTGTCTCTCTCTCTCTATCTTCCTGGGAGTTTTGCTTTGTTCTCGGTTCCCTTGCTTGCAACCACACTTGGTTGGTAATGACTAGCATATTCCGTCTGTCATGTGGCATGTGCTCCAATCCTTGACAGCCAGTTCACACCAAGGCGAAGACAAGGCAAAAGTTGAGTTTGCCTAATTAGCCATAAATTAGCCGGGACTCACGCGTTTTTAATTACTTGTTTGTGTCGGAGAATCTTTGCTCGGAAACTTCACCTGGTCACCCTCAACCTCATCCTCACCTGGTCACCTTCACCTTTCTTAGCTAACTTAATCGGGCTTAATTTATATATATGACGCTGCTCTCGCAGACAATTTATCAAGGAGTCGCTCAAAAAAAAGAGAGAATGAGTCGGTTATACGGCAAGTGTTAGGTGTATATATGGTATGTGTTGCATATAGGACTAATCGAGTTAGCACGCGCATAACTATCATCATTAATTTGGCCCCGCGCTATAATTAATTATCATAGTCTTCAAATTTTAGCATATATACCATGAGAAAATTAAATCGAGCCTGTTTGTCGTCGGGGAATAATTTATTTCCGAGCGTTTGCCTTCTGACAGCTTGGATTTTTCGGTTTGGAGAAGGCGAAACATTTTAACTTGATGCCGTCCAGTCTGCAGCACTCAAATTATGCGCACTCTTGCCCCTTGAACGCACACACACACACACACACACAGAGAGAGAGAGCAGCTCTAGGGGTAGCTGCTCCGCCTCCCACTTGGTCGATTTTTCAACTGTTTGCGTGGCTAACCAACCGTTAAATAGCGGCACATCAAATTGTATCCAGAGCAGTTTTTGTTGCCGACTTTCGGGCGAGTTTCCAGCCAGAAATTACGAATGATTAAAAACTTTCAACTGGAGACAGGCGGATGGCAAGTGGGAATGGGTTGGATAGGGTGAGATGAGGAGGGGGCGAGACGCAGCAATCACGAGACTGCAGTCACGACGCCTCTTAAATCCGTTTCGCACATTTAAACAGCAGCAGCAGCAACTGAAGACGCACCTTCAATACGCCGTAAACTCTGCCAGGATATGAAAAAGCACTAAAAACGGCAGGCAGGCAGCAACAATGCCAAAAACAGCAACAACAACTACCTGAAACAACAACAACAACAGCAAAACAGCGAACAATCGAAATGAGAGAAACAAATTTTAACGAGCACCACAAAACCCCAACACGCCGCTTGCTGAGCCGCTTTACCCCACTTTCCAGAGCTCTTCCCTGGGTTTTTGTAATTACAAAAAGTCGAGTTGGGCACAATTCTTGACAAATGGCAGGGCGGGGGGTGCGCCTGCCAGTGGGTGGCGTCCTGGCGGGACGGAAGCCCACTCAGAGCGAGCGAGCGCGCGCGCACACAGCGAACGCGCCGGTTAACCAGGATAATAGGATGAAACAAATGTAAATGAAGCTGGAGACGTCGCAGCAGGCAGGCAGGCAGGCAGAGACCGAGGCCGTACGACGACTTACTGTGACGTCGCTGCTGGCGCCGCTGTTGCTGCCGCCGCTGCTGCTGCCAGCGGTTACGGCGGCAATTGTACACAAATAAGAAGGAAAAATATGAAACGGGGGGAGAAAAAAAGATGCCGACAAAAATCTGCACAAGACATTTTCAACTGTGTTTTTTGCCTTTGTCTTTCGCAAATGGAAAGCAACGCCACAGGCGCCGGTTCTGTGTGCCTCCATTTGGGGCCAACAGGAATTGCGTATTTGCGAAATGGACAACGAAAACATATTTAACACACACACACGCACACACACACATAAGAGCTTTTATGATACAACTAGTGCGAGCCACTCGACTACCTAATTCATTCCATATGATACTGAAATGCTAACAAGCTCGAGAGGAATATAAGGCTTTAATACAGAAGAGAAATTTAAGAGTTTTTACTGCAATTGGCAACAAACGATCACTGTTAAATCTGCATGCATTAACAGAAAATGTTAAAATATGCATTTTATGTTAAATATGCAATCCATGTTAACTTCGATAACAAGCAATCGATAGCATGTGCAATCACAAAGATGCAAAAAAATACTGCAAGGAGCAATTTCAAAACCTGGTAACATTGCAAATGCAGAGCCGCATTGAAACTATTGCAAATAATTGAAGAATTCTAATTTCTATGCAGAACTATGAATGCGGCATGCGCGACTCGCTCTCGTGCAATTAAGGAACCATTCAGTTGACCATGCGGCGTTTGGTCACAGTTGGGCCAACAGTTGGTTGCACAGCTGGCTGGGGAACCGCTGACGCCAACGCCACCGCTGCTCTGGCCATTGGCGCACTGTGGCCGCTCTGGCTCTGTCACTGCGATGCTCGCAGCGCGGCAATTAAAATCTTGCATTCAAGTCTGGCCGCGGCAGCTTGAAGTATTTTAATTTCCCTCGACGCGGCATAAAATCAACAGTGGACTCCGTTGCTGGGCAGAGGAAGGGTGGCGGAGGCGCGGGCAGTCGACGCACCCACAAATCGGAATCAAAACAAAACGGCAAATGGCAATGGCGACGGCAGCGATTTCGATGGCGTCGGCTGCGGCGAAAACGAAGGCGAAGAGCGGCTGCCTGCCAACATGGCGTACGCATGTGCGAGAGCTGCACAAAATGGCGACGGCGAATTGAAGGCAGTGAGAGCTGAGAGCGCTACGTTGTCGGCTTCTACTTCAGTTGCTGCAGGACTGTCGCGAGATAAAGTTGGCCCAGGCGCACCAAAGCAAGGTGGAAGGCGCCATGTGGTGAGAAGCAACCAAAAGGAACGCGCGCGAAAACTTTTGAATCACACACACACACGCAAACATACGCACACACGGCAACCCGCCCGTTTTGCTGTGCAGAAACCCGAATCCCAGTCAACAGAGTCACGGGTGCGCCTGCGACTGTATGTGTTTGTGTGTCCGTGTCCGTGTCTGTCTTTGTGTTTGTGTATTCGCCTAGGTGAAAATTAAGGCTGAAATTGAGGAGCGCGCGCCAAGTGAAGTGAAATCAAGTGTAAACTTTTTTAATTGCTGCCACGCCCAGTGAGCCGGCACAGCCAGCATGGAGCACCTGCGTCCCCTGAGCTACGAGGAAATGTGCCAAATGGAGATGCTACAGGCGAGCGGAAACAATGCGCCGCCGGCATCCGTAGCACCCACAATGCTGCCCATCATGGTCATACCCACAGCATTGATAGCGACTGGTGCTGGACCCGGAGCAGGTGCTGGACTCACAGCCGGCACAGCACAGGCGCCGCAGGGCGGCGTCGAGCATTATTATCAATTGCAGCCCACGCATATTCTGACAACGAGTGCGGAGGGAGGCGCCGCAGCAGCAGCAGCAGCGGCGGCGGCGGCTGGCAGCGCCGGAGTCAACGGCGAATTGGCTCTCCTGCAAACTGGCGTCGGCGGCGAACAGTTTCCACACAGCATCCAACTACAACAGCATCCACAGGCCGTTAACATACTATGCACGGGCACACTGAACCGAGCTCCGCCGACGTCGTCGGCAGCAGCGACGCTAACTGCGACATCGGCTGCGACGCTGCCGCGCGGCTTTCAACCAGCCGCCTTTGTGACAGACGTAGAGAGCGACTTTGAGGGCAGCGAGTGCGGTGCAGGCGGCACCACCACCACCTGCATGCCACACTTTCGTTTCGGCGGCTGCGGCCTGCAACCGGTGCAGCAACAGCAGCATCAGGATGCCGTCGTGGGTTGTGGTTCCCTTTCGTACATGATGGGCACCCTGGCAGCAGGTGGTGCCATGCACGCCGGTCGCTTTGCAGGCACACTCGGTCGCAATCGGCGCGAGGGACACACTAAGCGCGTCTCCTTCAAGGGCGACAATCTGCCGCCCACACCACCGCCTCCGCCTGCCGTCGAGCTGGACGAGAATGGGCTGCCCATACCGATGCCCATGCCGGGCGGCGTTGGCGGCGGCGGTTGCTCCTACATGCATTTCGATAACTACATGGATTACCAGGTGCGTCGTGATGGGGCGGGACTTATAATCTACGGGGAGAGGAGGAGCACATTATGCTCTCTAATTGGCATTCAGGGATTGTTACGGCTTTGTGCTCTTCTTGGAGTCGCATTTACGATAATCGACGCGCATTTGGCGCGTGACGCGATTTAAATGAGCACAATCGAAGCGAGATGGATAGATAAATATAGACAGCTGCTTAAAGAATGAGATGATATATATACAGATAGAATACAATGTAGACAGTGATGAGCTCAGATGAAAGTTACCAAGGCAAGGAATACTTAGGAAAACTTGTGCGAAACTTAGGAACTTAAGACATCAAGGTACTCAGCAGACCAAAACCAACACTAGACCAAAACTATTTTTAATTTCATATATATATCATATTTTATAATTTTTTATTTATAAAAAATATGAGAAACCTAAGGAAAATAAGGAAAATACAAAAATTGTATCTCCAGCACATTTTTAGCTTGTAGACAGAATTTTCTAATAAGATACAGACAGACAGATATGTATATATAGATAGCATGCTTATATTTCTCTGAAATTTAGGGAACCGCAGCTGCAGATATCAATAAAATGATACAGCAAAATATAAACACATAAATATTTATAAAGAAAAAAATCATATCGATTACATTGCCTCAGTTATTGTAAGAGAAAACCTTCCACATTTTCCCTGAGTCAAAGATGAAACACTCCCACACACATTTTAAAATGTAACCCCAAGCTCAACTTTAACGATTTTGGCAAACGATAAAAGTACCCAATACATTTATCTACTAGTCCCCCCCACACACACACACACACACAGAGAGAGAACCATGACTTATGGTTGCACACAACTTGAGATACATTTGTGTTGGTCACATATCTGATATACGATTATCTACATGTGTAACTCAATTTGTTTGGACTTAGCGTATCAAATTCCCGTTATGTTATGTGTCTGGCGTGCGTGTTATCCCATTATGCTGCAGCAGAGGCAGCAGGCACTCTATGTCAGTTCAGGAACTGCAGGAGCAGCTTGGGAGCACACACACATATAAATGAAGCGTTGCATTGGGCAGGACAATTGTGCCGCACTTGGCCATTACTCACGTCGACTGTCATCTTTGGCCACTCGGGCCATTTGTTCACATTTGCATAATAAATTAAATGTTGCAAGTGTCGTCGGGGGGGATCTCCCATCCCTCTCCTTATATCCATACACATTTCCCGCAGCTTTCTTGGCCATTTATCCAGCGTTTCTTTTGCAGTTCACAGCGCGTTTGTTTGGCTGTCAGAGGCTGCGTTTTTATGCGTTCCACCAAAGCCATAAATATCGTCATTATTGCCACGTTTCCAGCAGTAGCTGCGTTTGCCAGGCGATTCACCATTCGTCGTCATTTCGCGCTCCACTGCCCCACGGATTCATTTTGCTCCGCTCCTGCTCCACCTGCTCCTCCCTCATTACTGCGATGTCTTATCCAGCCCTTTGCCCAGTTGCCGCCTCGCTGCTTTCCAAGCAGAAACTTTGCCTCGTGGCTAATTTTACACGATTACTAAAGTTTGCCTTATAAAGAGGGAGGGAGAGATAGAGAAATATCGCTGTATCTATAAGTAAATAAATGTATACTTATACTTAAAGTTGGCCACGCCAGTTCATTGCTGCCATCCACATTGACCCATCGATTGTTTTTCATCCTAATCCTGATTGACTACATTTCTCTTCGCTTTCGCTTCGCCTCTTTGCCCGCACAGTAGGAGGAGCATGCTCCATTTGAGCTTTCGCCTCGCCGATTCGTTCTGCTGTCCGCCAATTTCAAGTGCAGCAAGGGAAGTCACTCCCTCCCCTCTCTTTCCCTTTTTCCTTTTGTGCTGCTAAAGCTTCCTTTTGATTCATTTTCGATGGCTGCAATGGAGCTTACCCCACGCTGGAGTCGCTCTTTGATTGATGGGTGCCTTGGCGTGGTGCGTGCGTAGCGTAGCTTGACTAGCATATTTTTCGGGTTCGTTCCTCATCATCAGTGTTCATGTAAGGATAGAACCTCTCCCCACATGACCGAATACTCTACAATCATGACTTATTATCAGCGCGTACATGATTGTTTAAGTTGCTTTTCGTGTGTTCAGCTGGGGGAGTGGCAACGCCCACTCAAACTAAGCATGTAATACGCAAAAGTAAATTCCCTCTCTTGGTATTGTGAGATTAGTTTCGATTACTGGGATTATATAAGCAAACATGGGAACCTTTAAAGTGCTTGAAAGAGAGAAAAGCATTGTGGGAAAACTTTAAACATCTCGGGGTAACACGAGCCTGGCAGCCTTGTCACATGAGAAGAGCGTCGATTAAGTACTTTAAATTGCTTAATGAACGCTTTAAGAGCCTCAAATCCTTAACTACCCAACATAAATGGAAAGATGAGAGCGAAAGAGAGCGAGCAAGCAGAGTGAGCAGGCCAGACAGACGCCGGTCAATGTCCACATAACTCGGAGACAAATAAACAGACGGAAGCAGGGATAGAGAGAGAAAGAGAGGCAGAGAGACAACCGACAAAGCAACAACAAAGCAAGAAGAAACAAACAAACGCCAAGTCCTAACACAGACATCGCCACTAGCAGCGGCTTTCCTGCTGCTGCTTCCCAGGCTCGACTGGGCCGGGAAGTAGGGGCAGGGGCAGTGGCCAGGATGGCAGAAATAACATGGCGGTTATCGTAGTAGGAAGAGCAGACAAAACAGGAGCAGAGTGCGAAAGAGAGAGAGTGAGAGGGCGAGGGACTGTCGTTATTGCTGGTGATGTCCATCAGCGTGAAATGCCCCAATGACATTTGAAAAACTAAAAACTTGCCGACGTTGACATGAACAGCAGCAGCAGGCGGCGAAACAACCATGACAGCCGCAAGGGGCAGAGGAGCAGGGACAGCATACGGTACTGCTGACAACTTTAACTCCGCCCCCCAACAGTGCCACAGGGTGCCATGAAAATGGGGAAAATGGTAACAGGCGCCGGCACCGCAATAAACCACAATGGGCCAAAATCAGCAAATCTGACCACAAATCAGTTTGTGTTCATTTACGAATGCATCCATCATAATCATCGCTTCCACACTCATATTATACAATTTCTCTCTTTTTCCCATTTCGATATTCGAATTTTACTTTGTGAATGGGGAAAAACTTTTGAAAACTTCAAATGAACCATTTCCTGCGCCTTTAAAAAGTTTTCAATCAAGAATAAACTCTATTAATTTGTTTTACTTGTCAGAGAAGCTGCAATACATACAATACGTACTTTATTCGAAGAAAAAAGTTTCTCTTTACTTTGGAATTTCTGCTTTTCTATACTTACGTATTTTCTAGTCGATCATAATGAAATTGAAAGATTTGATTTATTAACTTTAAAAGTTATATACACAGTTAATTTAAGGACTATACGTTATAGAGAGTACCAGATATTTACCAAAAACGTGCTTAAGGTCTATTTCTCATTCTTTCTCATGATATGTGTTAATGAATCTGCAATTTGTTGCGAATTCCCAACCTTAAACATACTAAATCTTTTAGAAAGATGCACAAATTACATTCCAACACTTTGCGCGTTATTTTCTCTCTCTTTCACTCTCTATTGCTTTACCGTTTTTGCCCTGTTGCGCGGTCTACAAAATTTGTTTAAGCGCAGTTTAGATAAAAGATACATATCAGTGTGTACAAGCAGAGTGAAAGAATGTTTTAAAAGCCTGACTAACTGCCGAATACCCTGTATAAGAAATAAAAGAATATGCCTATTGGAGGAACTTGATATAAGCAACACTTTGGCCCGCTTCACGACTACAGGGTATAAAAAGATTTTACTGGAAACTACTGCCTCGTACCTCGCACAAAAAGCGACAGAAAATACAGCGGAAAACTATAAAGCATTCCGCAACGGTTACTTTTATTTTTGCTGCTGCTTCTGCTGCCGTTTTCATTGTTCCAGCTGCCATTTGTTATTGTCCCCCTTATTGTTGTTGTTGCCCCCGTTCTTCTCGACGCCCCTGTTGCTGCCGTGCCTTGTCTTTTGTGTCACGTGGCTGGGCGCCTTTCGCTCTGCTCGGATGATTTGCTGAATTGTGTGGGATGCTTCAGCTTTGCTTAAGACTTAAGACTCGCTTGCATGAATATTCAGCAAGAAACAAGAAGAAGCAAAAACAAATTTGTAGTTCAGAAATCGTTGCTTACAGTTGGCAACTTAATCACGCTCGACAAAGGCAGCCAATTTGGGGTAACCCCTCAAAAGATGTCGTTATAACTCAATGCGCCAATTAGCTTGAGGTTTGAAAGCGAATACTTTAACGAAAGTTGTGAAAATTGTCTTTAATTTTGAATACAAAACACAATATTCAACAATTACGCCTTAACTGCTTGCGTTTTAAGTGTGACCATCTTTTAAAACTGATTATTACCAGGGCTGTCACATATCGATAACTTTATACTCAAATAATACCACTTATCAATCGATATTTTAAATAAATCACAAATGCTAAGCTTTTATTTTGTATAATGTGATTTAACAGATTTTATATTTTGCCAATATATGGGTAAATACCTTCTACCTACTGCTCAGAAACCTCTTTAAATACTTACACATTCTACATACATTACAATACAATAAATTAACAATTCTATAGAGTATAGTATAGTTTACTAAGAATTTGACTTGCTACTGCTGATGGTTCTCGCGCCAAGTTGCTTCCCGCTCAGCGAGCGCTTCCAAGATGGGCCAAAGTTCAGGTGGAATATTCCAGTTATATTCTGTACCCAGATTATTAAGCCATTGTGTATTAATGTTGGGCAGCATGTCGGTGAGTGAATTGTCCAGAAGATCTTCATACTCATCGTCATCGGACTCGACATCCGCTTGCGATACTTGTGGTACGTTTATGGTGGGTACGTCGAGCCCGTCATCGATGTCATTCGTTTCCTCCAGACACATCTCTGTTTCGTTTTCCAGCAACATGTATTTTTTGTTTGTGTGTAATAGAGTATCTTGAATGGATTGCCTAAGCTATTTGTATTTCTCATAAAATGAAATATCGATCAACCTACTGTGCGTTGGGTTTTTTTCTCTGTGTTTTTTTTTTTTTTAATTTAAAAATGACACAATTTGCGCTGTTCTTCTGTTTATGCCACGGCACGACAAACCCGAATTGAACCAATTATAAACTTGCTGGGGGAAGGCAAACTGCAACAAAATTTTGAACAAGCCCCCAAAAAGTTGCGGTGTCACCTGCTGTGAGGTCAATGGGCAACGGGCCATGGGCTGCCACTCCCACACGCCCGCACTGCATGAATTCTGCAGTAGCTTCGACGCCTTCGACGCTCAGACACTGCGCGGGTAGTCAGCGCGAAATGTGGCTAAAGCTGCTTTCCGGATTATGCCTGATCCCGCGCCTCTGCCTCTAACCCCCACTCCCCTCCGCCCATGATAATGTTGGCGTTGCGCCGCCAACTGCAAACTTTTGCATCCGCCGCCGCTTGCGACCTCTGCCCCATGCAAAACTAACGTGGGGCTAAAATGATGCGCCCTTTAAGCAGCAGCGGACCCAAAAGTTTCCAAAAGTACGAAAGTAGCTCGAACTTGAGATACCCTGTTATATTTGCACGTAGTTTCATCTACATATATAATATTCAAATATCACTTCATTTTATTTCACAAGCACATGCAACCTGCGCTGTCACTGTTTACAGGGTATATGCAACGCATATTTGCATTTTATTAAAAATTGAATAAATTGAGGAGACTTTTTTCTGTTTTTTTTTTATTCCGCATAGCCTCATTCTTTTTTATTACTTTGCAATCGCGACGTCAAAACTTTTTCCCAGTATTATTAAAAGCTAATTTTGGCTCCTCCCCCACTAGGCTTCTCCTCCTCTCTCCGCCCACCCTGCTGCTCGCTTTCCGGCGAAACTCATAATTAAAATAGTTTCGAATGCTACAACCCAATTGGGCGTGGGCGGGAGGGCGTGGCATGCCCTGCTTGTATTTTATTTAATTAATTTTTGAAGCTGCCACGAGGCGAGCATTTACACAGTTTCTTTCTTTTATTTTTGTATCATTGCTCATACGCCGTGTGGTGCAGCTAATTAGCCGCACATGCATACAAAATGAAACGAGGAAGAGAGAGGGGGAGCACAAGGGAAATCAAACCACAGCGATATGGTTGGGTCTCTCGTTCCCTTAGGGTATATGTTGGCTGCTCGGGATTATAATCTGGCCACATAAAAGGCTGCAATTAAAGCGCACATTAAGTATACGCCGGATTGAACGCTCTTTAGCATGTGCATAAGCGGGGATTATGCCTGACAGAGAAATGTTCGATTAAATTATGAAAACATTTCGCTAAGCCGCCGTAGCTGTCTCTCTGAGATTGTGCCAAATTCGATTTGTGCTGCTCCTGTTGGATAACCCAATCATTGACAGCTCCAACTCCTCCTCGTATCCGGCAGCTGCGTGACAAACTTTCGGCCAAACAAAGTTTAAGCACGTTTCTGGAGACACGAATCCCACATGGCGGAGCGCAAGGCGCACATGTGATTTATTGCCGCAGCTTAATTATGTTCCCAACGAGATTAGCCCTACAGCTGCTGGCACACATCCCAGAAGAGTAGAGAAGGGAATGGGTATGGGGAAGGGGAAGGGTGCATTGATTTTGATTTGGTCATTTGGTTCATTAAAAAGTTTCAGATTGAGCCTTGTTGATGTTTCATGCCAGTTATGAATATTACAAAACGTTCAAAAAGTTTTCAAGAGTTTTAATTAGAGCGCAAAATCAACGTGGAGAATAAGTAAGGAAGTGGGGTGGAAACTTTGACGCACTTTTAATGAAGCAACTTGCTGGAGCGGAGCAAACGTACAAGGTAGCAACAGCAGGAATAACCTTTTCTCCTGCCCTTCTTCTTCTTTCTTGCAGACTACCGGCTTTGGCGGGCTGCCAGACGTAACGGAACACTCGAACATACGACGCACCCTCTCCCGCCAGAACTCCATCTCGAACAGCGACTCCGGCGGCGAAATTGCCAGCATACAAAAGTCCAAAGTCTTTGGCAGCGCGTTGACGAGCGGCGGCGGCATTGTTGTTGGCAGCGATATCGCTGGCATCGCCCTCGATACCAAATCGCCCACTTCGCTGACAACGCCCGCAACGGCAGCAGGAGCCGGCGCCGGCGTTGGCAAAACGAAGAACAACAAGGGAAAGAATGCGCGCAAGGCCAGAAACGGTGGCCCGGCGGATGCGGCTCACAAGACACGTCGCAACACCTGGATGTTTGCCCTCACCCTGGTGAGCGCCATCTGCCTGCTGGCAATCGCAGCAACATTGGCATATCAGCACTTCCTTATGTCACCGAGTCGCAACTCGCACGCCCAAAGACTGAGAATCGTTAGGCGCATCCTGCGCGAAGTTCCCCTTGTGGATGGGCACAACAATTTCGCCTGGAATGTGCGCAAGTATGCGCACAGCAGCCTGGAACTAGTGCATCTTAGCCATGATCTTGATCACAAGTCTATGTGGTCGCGACCAGCCTGGGCGCAAACGGATATGGAGCGACTCAAGCAGGGATTAGTGGGCGTGCAAGTCTGGTAAGTCTGAATCGAAGATATTATCCAGGAAAGTTCTTTCTCTAAAGTTTACATATTATCGGAATATCTATAATTTATCGAGGAATCGTCATGCAGATTACAGGGTATTTCGCTGCTCTCACTAGTCACATTCGCAGGGCCGAAAATCACAGAAATTGAATAGACCCATTGCGATGCAATCGAACATGACCGTCGACCCATAACAATTACCAACACGGACACGCTGCCCCGACTCGCGCTACACAACACTGGAAAAAAAGTAACAGCCCCGCCTGCCCCCCTATACGCTTTGCCTACATCCATCGTTCTCTGGTGTTGCCGTATCAAAAAAAGAGATGCCAAAATAAAATTTGGCAACAGCCAACGGGCCAAGAAGCCAACCTGGCGCTGACGCTGGCCCTGCCTGCTGGGCAACAAAAACAGTAAAAACAAAAACAACAACAGATCTGACAAATGCTATGGAGTACAGTGGGGCGGAATGCAGGCAGCCTCGTGTGTTTGACAGGCGGCAGACAGTTGTAGTATTGGGGGGAGAGGCTGGAAGGGTTGTAATATGCTGATAGGCAATCGACTTGATTTTATTTGGTAGACTTCTGACACCGGAACTGATGACTGCAGGACTGCAGGAGGCTGACTGCCTGCCTGCCTCCCTCCCTGCATGCCAGAACGTGCAGTCATTTTCGCATTTAATTTTACTGCTCGCCTTCATTGTTCCAGTTTCCCTGCTGGTCCGAGCGTAACTATGGCGCATGTTCCCTCCTTCTCGTTATTGCCATATCATTGCATTTGAAATTCAAATGTGCCGTTAGTTAACCACTTTTATAGCCAAGCTTATCATGATGAGACTGCAGCAAGGAGCATGCATAAACGCTTTCTACGTACTACTATAATAGGAATATTTTCAATTATCTGTATAAAGTACCACAATATTTGATTGCATTACACTTCAGACTATTGCAAATTACAGAAACAATAGATTAAATTAAATCATTCTATGTTAAATGTTGTTAAGGATAGAAGAATCCCTTAAAAAATAGGTTTATTTTCAATATTTTCCATAATTTCACTTAAAATCCGCTCCCAAATAGATTTTTATGCTCAATTTGCATAGATTTATCGATTTAAGACAAAATATATGTTTTTAAAATTTTAAAAAATTTTCGAAATATTTGCAAGGGGGTTGCTTGGAAAAATTCATAAATTTTCAAAACTTCTAAATTCAAAATATTTTAATGTAGAATCATTCTACAATAGAAACCATTAAAATAATGCCCAGCCACACAAAAATCCAATGATTATTAAGAAAGTTATGATCTCTGAAAGTTCAAGTATCCATAAAAATATAAATCTTTATAACAGAAGAAAATCCCCGAATTGCTTTTACATATTTATTGTTGCATATTTAAACTGTTGAAACTGAGTCTGCGATTGGGTCTGCAATCGAACAAAAATTAAAACGATTTTTTTGGTATATCTCCTCAATGGAAAACCTATTGTCAATACCAAGGTCGATCTGATCTGACTTTTCTTGAAACATAAATAACCTTTCGATCGTTGGGGCCATATGAGCCGGAGACAACGGTTTGACCCGCACAAGCACGTAGCATACAATCCTTGCAGTTGCATTTCTTTGGCTTTTTCTTGGGCTCACCAGATCCATCATCTGCCTCTGGATCGACCACCTTGCCCACATTGGCGAGTTTATTTAGACGCTTCAGACGTCCCGCCTTGGATAAACCGAATGCACTCAGATTACAATTCTTTGCATGTGGATTCTGTTTCTTTTTCATAAATATCTGACGACGATCCATTTTATTGTTTCGTTTGGTAGTCCACCAAGTAAAGTCGGGCTCTATAAATTGCGGTTTCGACTTGGTTATCTCTGTAGTAATGAATTCCTTATGCTCCTTCAGCCATAGACGTCCATATTCCCAACCCAATATCAGGCTCATTGCCGGTGGTTCCTTATTGAAGGAGGCAGTGAAAGAAATTCGACGTGATGGAAAATCATCGGGTGGAAAGATTTGATGAGTCTCCTTGCAGTGTGGAAATTGTTTTGCTTTGGTCCATATAGTATGCATCTTTCTACAAAAATATATTTATATTTTTTTTAAATCCGTTTAGAATAAAGTTGAGTGTGTTTCAAATTCAACGAACGTCTGAAACTGAGATTTTCCGTTCCAGAACTCTATAGCATACTTAGTTTTCTCTTCTATACTGTTCCAATACATTTACTATATTAAGTGTCCCCTTACACCCTTTAAAAGATTGTCTCTCTCTGAACTTTGGAACTTTTCTTTGGCTTCTTCACAGGTCCGCTTACGTTCCTTGCGAGGCACAAGGCTTGGATGCCGTCCAGCTGGCACTGGAACAAATCGACATTGTGCGGCGTCTGTCGGACATGTATGCCAGGGAGACGGTGCTGGCGACCTCCTCGCAAGACATTGTTGCCACGCACAGACGCGGCCTGTTGGCCTCACTGATCGGCATCGAGGGCGGCCATACGATTGGCTCATCCCTGGGTGTGCTTCGCTCGTTCTACTCGCTGGGAGCACGCTACCTGAGCCTGACACATCGCTGCGATGTCTCGTGGGCTGGGTCGAGCGCATCGCCGCTGGAGCAGGGCCTGACGCCCTTTGGAAAGGCCATAGTGCGAGAGATGAATCGGCTGGGCATGATGATCGACCTATCGCACAGCTCCGATGCAACGGCACGTGATGTGCTGCAGGTGACCAGGGCGCCCGTTATCTTCTCACACTCGGCGGCCCGTCAGCTCTGCAACTCGACGCGCAATGTGCCCGATGACATATTGCGCCTGGTGGCCGAGAATGGTGGCCTCATTATGCTCAGCTTTGACCCCGAGGACGTGGCCTGTGGGCGACAGGCCAGACTGCAGGATGTCATCGAGCACATCAAATATGTGCGAGCAATTGCGGGCATTCAACACATTGGCCTTGGCGCCGGCTATGATGGCATCGAGATGCCGCCACAGGGCCTTGAGGATGTCTCCAAATACCCCGAGCTATTGGCCGCCCTCTTGGAGGATCACAATTGGAGTGAAGAGGATGTGGCAATGCTGGCAGGACGTAACTTTCTACGCATCATGGAGACGGTGGAGACAGTGCGCGATTACTGGAAACGTGCTGCCATTCAGCCCATCGAGCAGACAGAGCCGCAGCCCAAGACACAATGCACCTACATGTCATCGTGACCACTGCCGCAGGCGGTGAGAACACGTCGCGATGAGCCCTCAGGAGGTAATCCCAACCACACCGAAACCGCATCCACTGCAGGCACACAGCAGCTGTGGCATCAACTGGAGTCGGCTGCGAATCGAACCCAAGTGCAGCAGCAAATGGCAATGGCAGGAACTGCCACATCATCCATGGCAAGCACATTCACAGTCAGTGGAATGTTTAAGTAAGCCCCAACAGTGGGTCCAACTTACGATGAGGTATCGCTCCCGATAGGGATGCATCAGTATATGTTAGCACAGGAATCAAAATGACGAATTGACGATATTTATCGAGATATATATATGATATATGTATGTACTTAGGCGTATTCGCATTCGTGGGTTTCACGATTTATGTCTAGAGTTATTTTACAATATCTGATTATATCTTAAATTTATAATTATTGTTCTTGAACGTAGCAAAAAGTGAAATAAAAAGAGCCCACAGATCTGCCCCCAAGTAATCAACAGTATTATAAAATATTATTTAGTTTATGATTTATAATTTACTTTTTTTTTTTATATAGAACCGCATACTGAAAATCACAGTTGTATTATACTAAGTAACCAAATAAAATTGTTGATCTAAGGGACATACACATATAGTGAAACGGAAATAAATTACATAATATAAATGTTCTTACATAGTATACCCCACAAAGTTGCAAAAAAAAAAACACACTATGATTGCAAGATTAAAAATAATCGCACAATACGAAAAATATCGAATATGTGCAATGATATGCATACTACGCTATGCACTAGGCTAGTACACAACTCAAAATGGGTAAAAAATAAACGAAACAAGTTTGGTTTGCACCCAGAAATACAGCATAATCTTACTAATTAATATAAATATTTAGGAAAACAGACAAAAATGCATTTCCATAAAATAAATACGATTAACACAAAAAAAACCGCATAGTATTTTATTAGTTAGCCAAGCAGTTAAAGTAAGTATGCTTTGAGTATTTTTCCAAAATTAGTTTCTAGAGAGGTCGAGCCTTTCTTGCTTAAATTAAGCCATTTCAATTGGAGTGCAACCACTGTGCAAATATTTGATTAACAAGATTTGTGAGATGTAACTACTTGCAGCACATAAACTCAGCTCGGCTGCTGCCATATCTTGCGAGAAGCTACACCGGCGGAAGAGGAGGAGGAGGTGTGGGGATCTGTTGAAGGCATAAGTGCTGAGGCAGCACACACACACACACACACACACACACACACATATAATCGCAGTTTGTTGTCTGAGGCCATAAAAAACGTTAAGTGGTCGTAAATCAAAATTCAGCTAGCATGAGAAAAGTTCACCAAGTTCTACTTTTCGTGCTCATTCTTTCTTTTTCCGTCCCCTTTTACTGTTGGTTCTTATTCCTGGCGCTCTAGTATTTATTTCCAACTACTTTTAGCACACATAAAAAGGAAGAAGAAGAAATGCAGCTGGCTGCTCCTTCAGTGTGGAGAAGGAGTAGAAACGCGCAAATAGAACCGGATATTGGCATTCAGGATGGGAACGACATCGCCGGCGCCTAAAGTCCTTAAACTTTGCTGCTGCTCCTACTGCATCCTCCAAGTAAATTCTATTCATTTACAGTCCATTGAAAGTTGCTTAAATTTTAACGAGTATAGGCAGGAGCTCCTCCTCCTTCTCCCAGGCAAGACCAATCTACGCTAACGATTCTTGCGCTGTCTCATGGGCCTTGACGGCGCCAACGCCATCAATGTCTGATAACAATGTTTTTGTTGTTTACACGAGGTCTTAAGGTTTTTGTTCAGATAGGTTCTGGGCTACCCTGACCTATCCAGTTCTGTTCATTTTCAGTCGATTGTTTATTATTGTTGCTGCAGCATAATAGAGACACTAATTGTTGTGCCTCAACTGTCAACGAAGATTTTGCTTTGTTTCTACCTCCCCATTCCCCCAGAGACAACCAGACGAGCAAATCAATTAAATAGAGCTCAATTTTCCGCCTTTTGTGCTCAGTCTCGAGGACAAAGCGAAATGCGAAATAATATTCGGGGGCCCTAAGTACCCATAAATCAAAGCAAACTGCTTATTTGCTAATAACGAAATCAAATTAATCGACTGACTATAATATAGAACTACTATTTCACATATATATCTCATATTTCATATCATATCAGACTATCATACTTATTATGTGGATAGATCATACTTTCACCTACTCGAGCTTGAATAAGGGTACTCTTATGAAAATATCTACGAAAATTGCTTAGAATTGTAGACCGTAATAACCAGTTTATTAGGGATACGTTCGTTAACTGCATGGGGTACCACATAGTTAGCTCCGTTGATTGCCTACCGAAAATGAAGTCGCTCGTTAACGACGATGCCGACGATGCCGCCATAGCTTTCTCATTAACACGCCGTCCGGTTTCAATTTCCCGTTTAATTTCGTTTCATTAAAAATGCTCGACCTCATTCCACCGTCCCACCACATCCGCTTGTGGTACATTGTGTTCAGATTTCAACATTAATGGAAACTGTCATGCAGTTTGAGCCGGCAGGAGTCCTCAATCTGCCTCCGTCCGCGTAAACAATTCGTCCGTACAATTGCGCAAGTTGATGGACAAAAAAATGCCTGATGACATTTATAATGACTAAAATGTTTCTGGAATTGTCCTTGTCGCCATTTCTGTTGTTGTTCTACCCCGCGACTCTTGCACCCACATGCCATGTTGTCCGAAATTTAAGATATGCCATCATAAATCTGTACAATTCATTTGGAAAAGTGCTTTACACAATCTGTCAGCTCCTGTCCTTGTTATCCTGCGCTCGTGTGAGTTACAAAAGAGAATCCAACAAAAAAAAAAAGAGACTTATTCTGTCTATTTAGAAGAATATTCCAATTTTAGATTTAAATTTCAGCTGACCAAATCAAAAAACACCTCAGGCTGGTGTTGATGCGTAACGACGCCCCTAGGTAATGGATGATACGTTGCCTCAATTTGGGTAAAGACCTTTGTAATTGCAATTGTTGTCATTGGGTTCTGTGTTTGCCCTGTCACCAGCAGAACTCCAGGCCTGCTCTGTGTTTGTTGACTCTACTACACAGGAGGCAGCCCTAACAGACATGTATGCGTCAGAAATGTACCCCCAAATTACGTATGTATGTGTGTGTGTGTGTGTGTGTACACTACCGTCCTCAAATAATGTATACAAGCTGCGTAGGCAAATAAAATGAAAATAATCTCTAAAATAATTAAGAGAGATATGTGTGTAAACCAATTGTTGAAATTTGCTAGAAATGCTGAATTGGAAAATCAAATCTCGTTAGCATTTAATAAATTAATACGATTTAATAGCGCTCATCCGAATAACTTTTCCAAAAAATGAAAGCCAACTCTAATCGGCATTTTGAGGGCAGCTTTTATAGTTCTGGCAAAACGGTCGCATTTAAGGATCGACTTTACACCAATTTTGCTAACCTCAAGCCGCACCCAAGTACAGACAGTCATTACAGATGCATACAACGCCAGCCCCAAAAACCAAATTGGCCCTCAAAGTGATGCAAGAAGAGTCCTGCCGTGCTGCCGACTCCGAACCCGACCCCTGCTGCTCCACTGACTCTCTCTCTCTCTCACTCTATGCACATCATTGACAGTCACCCCAAAATTGTTGGCAGTGTGGTAAACCGAGCGACATCATTTCCAGGCAGAGCGCAGCAGCAAACCAAGTGCAATTAGGAAATTTGCAAAATTGTCTATTGCTCCTGCCACAGGACATGGCGAATCACAGCTGATGCCGAGAGTTGTCTTTGCCAGCAAACACACACAGCACACACACACAAACACACTCACGCGTAGATTCCTCGCATTTGTAGGGGGCCAAAGAGTAGTCAATTATGGGATTATCTTATAACAATCGTTCGTATGTTTAAATATTGCAAATTTGATTAAAAATAAATGACTCACCGAGCAGTCCCATCCCGCCTGTTGATGACAGTCCCAGGCGCTCTCAGCTACGCATTATTTGTGCCTAATTCCATCTTTGCACATCGACTTAGACCACACCAAGTTGGGATCCCCACTCAGCATCCACTCACCGTTGCCATTGTGAGCGCTCCATCAGCGTCTGTCTTAAGCCTGCCCAAGACGTCTGCTGAGCACACATTCCCGGACTGTGTAAGCATTTGTGTGGGTGTGTGTGTATGTGTTTAAGCTGTGTTTACACGCTGGTCGAGTGTGCGTGTGTGTGTGTGGAGTGCAACTGGCTTGCAACAAGCGGTACGCCAGGAGGCGGCGCAAGCAGCTTGATTTACAGAGAATTGTTTGCCTAAGTCCTGCAGAACTTAAATGAGCAACCCGACAGGCCTGAGCATAATTCAAGGCGTTTCTGCATCTGCTCTTGAGTACTCTGTCTGCATGTGTGTGTGTGTGCGTGTGTACAACATGAAATTGATTTACTTTTGCTTCTGGCCAATTTGGCACGCACATTTTAACCATAAACTGGCTTCGAATAGTTTGCCAAACACATTCGTAATTAAGCGCTTGGGCGTCCCCCCAAGTGTAGTTAATATGTCAGTCGCATAAATTTGTCTTGACCATTGTATCTAATGTGTTGACCAAGCCATTTAGCGCAATCCAATCGCTACAAAACCTGCCAGAGGCAAAATAAGAATTAATTTGTTCCATTGCAATACAAACATGAATCAATACTTACCTGATGATCATCTTGAGCTTAAGTGAAATCCGCTGTCAGCAAGTTGTATTCAATTTTAACATACCAGAACAGGGCTGCGTTGTAGATTCTTTGAATTCCTTGTGACTGTGGTCACTTTTAAAGTTGTAATATTAAATGCAAATAAATTGATATTCACTGCAATGACATTAGCTTTTTATTAGTGCTGGCAAATGCATAGATATCGGTATATATTAGCATCGATATATTTACTCTCTTTTTAAAATAAATATACTGCATCAATTTATATCGATATATCTTTCCGCCAAGAGGCATGCTAATAAGCTTATCGATTATGGAATATGGTGCAATAAAATTCAAACATAAACCAGGGAAACAAAAATTCCACTAGCATTTTGTGTGCCCAACTTAACTCTTTAGATTTTTCGGCAGCCCTCGCATGCATGTGCCCAACTTAGCTCTCTAAGTTAATTGCCAGCCCTTGTACGCATGCGCGCCTAACTTAACTTTTCTGTCAGCCCTTGCATGCTTCTGCGGCCAACTTAACTCTCTAGCTTTTGTGGCAGCCCTCGTATGCATGTGCATATATGTGCCCAACTTAACTATCAAAATTTTGTGGCAGCCCTCGCATGCATGTGTATACATTTAGTGCCAGTAAATAAATAAATGATGCAAATGCAAATCAAATGTTATCTAGAGAATATATGCATGCGCATGTGAAAGTATGTGTGCGTGCCGTTGCATGTATGCGACACGTAGTCCGCAACAGATACGCCCAGCAGGAGAGTACGTGCCTGGCCCCCTACAGGTGCAGAAGCAGTACACTATATACTATGGCACATGGCACAACATAATTTCGCAATGTTTATTTTAAATGTGAAACAGGCATGGACATATTTAGAGGGATATTTCGAGATACATACGTTGGCAACCCAGTTAAGTAGATAATCAGAACGTTGGCTGAATAATAGAACTTCCACTTAATTTCCCCCAAACTGTCAGAATCGCACTTGTCATGCCGGCTAATCGACAGTTGTGAAGCCTTCTGGCGGCACGTCTGATGATGAGCAGGATGCGGTTGTCATAGGCAATACGCCTATTCAACACTTGGCCACTTCACACACACACACACACACACAGACACATGCTGTCTCTTTTGGAAGAGGAATTCATATCTAATTTCCACGTTGTCAGGCATAAAAGTGGTTCCAAGTGGAGCCTCGTGAAGATGCCGCCGCATTTGACGTGCCACCCTGTTTCTGGTAATTGTAGCTTTAAAGGAGGACACGGATCCAAGTGAAATGCATTTACACTTAACATACTTTCGCTTCGTTTTAGGGGAGACGGAGTCGCACCTGAACGACAATCAACAAGTTTTTGTTGTTACTGCTGCAGCTGTACATAGATGGTGCTGCCTCAGCTGATGCTGGTGCTGCTCCGGCTGCCAGTTGCACTTGCAAAATGCATTTGCTGCTGAGTACATGTCGGGTGCTCAGAGGAAGCGCTGAGCAGCGGAAGATGTAAAAGGAGCAGCATCTCGCACGCTTTTCCTGCGCCATAAAAAGCTGTAGCAACCCTCACCCGCCCGCTCCGCTGGCCTACAATGGAGACACTTGGCCAGGTACGCACAGCACGATGCGGCACAGCACGGCACTGAGACTGCATCGGCAGCATCGACATGTGAGGAAGAGGATATGCATGTAGCTGTCCCCACTGTCAGCTTGTCCATCTGCCAGGTCGTTATCTCATGCAATATGACAATCTAGCCGATGGCGCAACAGGGAACAGCAAAGAGGAGCAAGGAGGCGGAGAGAGAGAGAGAGAGGGAAGCAATCATAAAAGTTACTAACTTTATGGACTCCTCACCAGGACAGCATACACACACAAGCATGCTTGTGTGCGTGTGTGTGTGTGTATAATGGCATATACGAGTTAAGCGAAATAACATTTGCACTACTCGGAGTGGCATACGTAGATCCCAGTGGCCTGTTGCCAGTTCCAGACAAATATGCAAAGGAAAAATATTAAAGATGAATTACATATGGTATGTGCACTGCGTACATATTCAGCAAAAGACATGCCCAACAAAAGGTGCAGGAGCCCAAATGCATATTCCATGTTGGCTCCAAGACGTGTTCGGGCCAAGGTGCGCATGTTGCCCAGGAGTAGCCATGTGTGGGCGCATGGGTGTCTGTCCACTTGCACATAGCCCACGGGGAGTACACATATCGAGCAGATTTAAGTGTATACAGTAGTACACGCTGAGATTTTTAATACCCAGTAATTATGTTCAGCGTGAGGTATGTTCAAACTGCAAGCATGACTGTCAGTTTGCTCACAAAATATATATTTTATATTTATATTTATGAAGGTTTTCAATATGAAACCCCTTTAAATAATGTTATCCTGAAATTCATAGGGTATACCCCTTTCGAACACTTGTCTCCAGCGCAACCCTGGCATTTCAGTTGGCCCACTTTCTACTCAAACACGATTTCTCTTAAAAATGTATAAAAAGAATGCAATTAATATCATGAATGTGCCTCATCTCTCTCATCATTTTGATAATAACAGCATGTTTTATTTTTTTTTAAATATATATTGCATTAAAAATTACCTGTACCTTTTAATCAACAAACTCATTGAATTGAGTACTTTTTAGGGGTAATAAAAATACATATCGCTGCGTACACAAAGTATTCAAAGGAAATGGCAAAACAAATCAATTGAATATTGAAAGTCTTTGAATGTGCAAAGCGAATGAATATTTAGAATATGTCGATACAGTTGTAATCGTTCGAAATGCGAATAATTCTATAAAGAGAGAGACTCGACTGTTAAATACTCTCTTACAAAATTAAGTTGAATTTTAAAATTTTTGAAGTACTTTAAAAAAATTCATGAATTTTACAGAGCTCAAACCTATTTAATTAAATATAGTATCGATCTACTGCTCAAAGAATTTTCACAGTATTTTAGCCCATTGTGAATTTATTCCGAGCACAGCTCGCAATGTACGCTCAATTTGTATTAGCATATATCAAGCAATTTTCTATGTCTGCTGTCAGAAATTTTTCTATTTTCCATTTCCATTGGGTCATAGAGCGAACATTGTTGGACCGTACTGATGCAGATACGAAAGATGAGAGACGACTGGAAATTGGCTGCTACGAGTCAAAATTCATTCGCATGAAAGACACTTAATTTGTTTTTCTACTTGAAAAGCGCTGTACGCGTGCGGCTGCTGCTGCTGCTGGCGCACTCGCAGCGCATCCGGCGGAACTACGCACACACACGCCAAAGACACATACATATAGACACAGCGGCATGGCGGCCTCTTCATTTACCGTTCATGCATGACCACGTCAACAATTTTGCGTCTCGTACTCCTCGCGTTCTTCTCGGTTCGCCATTGCTTACATTTCCGGTGGCTTTTTTCTTAGTTGCGACGAGGTCGAGGCGAGTCGACCAGAGCCTTTGGGTGCCTTCAAAAAACATTTTCAATTCGATTTTTTGCCAATTGCTCCGCGCGCTCTCTCTCTCTCTCTGTCTGTTCCTCTTTCTTCCCTACGTATGACGAATATGCGTACGTGCTGACAGCACGTTGCTCATACGCCCCGCGGTACGCGTTCGGTCTTGCTTCTTCGTTGTTCCGTCTGCCCCAAAGTCAAATGAATATTTTGAAAAAAAAAAGAAAACTCCATCGTTCCCTCGACGAAATTTACTTTCCGCTTTTGCATATTTTGTGGGTAATTTTCGGCTGGCAGCGTCTCTGCACTTGTGCATTCGCTTCGATTCTAACAACGACGTTCCGTGTACACTTCTCACACAGGGAAGTAAATTTCCCCGATTTACAATAAGTTTCAATTTGGTTAAGGTAGTGTGTTATCATATTCTACCATTGCAGCTTGACTTTCTTAAACTTATTTCAAATTTTATGGGTTTTCTTTAAGCCTAAGTAGGGTATTCTCAGCCAGGCTATTAAAAAATCGAAGACATCGAAGGCGACTTCACCCTTGTTCATTGTTTTCATCGGCAAATCGTTCACGTAAAATATTCATACGTTTCCTTGGCGGTTTTGCCACTCTCAAGTGTTTGCAATTCAATTACAATTCAATTGATTTTCGTCTGCGGGCCCCAATCTGAGTGTGCCTCGTTCTGTGGTCTGAAGTTGGCCTGGTTCCATCGAAATTTATGAGTTCAGACAGACACGTGCTTCAATCGACTGGGTTGAGGAACAACAACTAACCGTATCGACATTCTTTGAGATTCAATCGGGTCGCATTCTTTGCACGAAAGATACTGCAAAACCTTATCTTAATTTGCTACTTACAGCGTGTTGCACTCAGCTCACACACACACACATCCTAATTGCAAGGGAAAATAATGACTGAGGTATATCCGCCCCATCGAGGTGCAGCTAAGGCTACTCGATTGGTTTCTGTGCAGGAATGCGAAAAGTCGCAGACAGAAAGACAGAGGGGTAAATTGAACTCAAGTATCTTTGTAGTGGAGAAAGAAGACTGCGTGTGTGTGCGTGTGTGTGTGGGTGGGTGTAACTGGCACACATGGCTTTAGCCCCTCGATGGGCATTAGGTCATGTGCGCTTACGCGCACGCCAATTCTGCAAGTAAATAAAGGCTTTACAAGAAAAATAAATAAAATTAAATGGGGAAAAACAAAATCCTTGGCTTGCGAATCCCAATCAGAGTCTCGAGCCAAAGTAATCTCAGTTGGGACTGGCATAAATAACAATTGTCAATGTTGGAAAACCCAAAAATTTGGTATTTCCATTTATTTGAAAAACCCAGGGATAACTAATGATCGATTTGGCCACATATTCATATGGGCCCATATCTTCAAACACAGACGACCTTGGGATGCTCCTTATCAAATTTAAAATATGTATGTAAATAACTGCTTACATGAATATAAATATGCGGAATCGAGGGGGGAAAAAACCTTAAACTTTCCAATTATAACCCTTTTTACTACGCGTACAGGATATTAAAGAAATAAATGTAAACAAGCCTGAGCCCCCAGCCGGCACATCAAGAACTTTGTCGCTGCCGCATTTTATCGATTCCGTGTTTCATTTGCATATTCCTAACTTTGTACAAGCTTAAGCATCGCGAAGAGGCGTAACGTATAGCATGATTTACAGAGAAGTATACTACGTTGGCATGCGGGGAGCTTAGGCGATATATGCGTTATCCATTATTTAAAATTAATGACTAATAAGCTCAAGAAAAGAGGCGACCTTAAATGACTGAAATAAAATTGATTTAAGCAGACAGTTAAATAACTCATAGCTAATGTTCCCGATACTGTCTAAAGGGAACTAAGAAGTTTATCTTAATTACAGCCTAGTGCTGCCATTAATTCCATCACTATACCCAAGTAATGGAACACAAACTACAATTAGAACTCATTCATCGATTTGTCAAGGACTAAGCACCAAGGAAAATGGACAATACCATTGTCCAAAATGCCCTTAGGGACTATCGTAGATATATAATTTTGTACTGCGCACTTAATTCTCCCTCTGCCATTTGTGTTCATCGTAATTATCGGGCTACCTGGGACATTGTCATGGCAACAACGTCATGGCCAACAAGCAGAAATCAATTAAAATTTACTAAAATGGCAGCTCAATAGGCTCCACATCTTAGGTATGTTCCAGGAAGAGCAATGTACCGGAGTATGCGTGGGCCTGGCAACGTTGTATACGCATCCGTATAGTGTACTTTATTGAAGGATCCTGGCTTCGGGTGCCTCTCAAATACACCCCTGGGACTCATTTAGCTGCAGAGTGGCCCAATATCAAACGTAAACATTAGCTGTGAGCTGTGAGGGGGCGACGGTGTGGCAAGGCGAACCTGATGTCAGTACGATAGCTTCTATACGCATTAGGCCATTGTCAGGTTTCTACACCTCGAGCATCTTTTATTTATCACAGACTTCCTCGTTTGTAGTGTACTCCATCCTCTCCCTCTTTTTCAATATATTTTGCCGCTTCTTTGTTTTCGTTTATCGAAGTATCGCAGCTGCTTCCACTTCTTCCATAAATTATTTCCTTCTACCTACAAAATAAAATCTAAGATTAGTTACGTTATTCTCATTGTAATAAAATATTTCAAACAATATTATAATAGTTATTATTTAAAAAGCTGAGTAAGCATTAATGGCAAGTGTTTCCACATTATAAACAACAAAATGTATTTTTTTAAATTTTTCGATATTTGGGAAACTAAGGTAACAGATAACAGATAACAGATAACAGGTAACAGTTTATTATGATATTATTTAAATGTAGAATCACTCAGATAATCAAAACATAAACAAAAAGTCATTCCGCATGAAAATCGTATGATTTATAAGAAAGTTATGATCGGTGAAAAATTATCAATTTTGAAAAAAAATGTACAGGGGGGACCATTGTCTAAATTTCCAAAATATCAAAAAATTTGAAAAGGTCTATTATGATATAATTTAAATGTAGAATCACTCAGATAATCAAAACATAAACAAAAAGTCATTCCGCATGAAAATCGTATGATTTATAAGAAAGTTATGATCGGTGAAAAATTATCAAATTTGAAAAAAAAATTTCCAAAATATCAAAAAATTTGAAAAGGTCTATTATGATATAATTTAAATGTAGAATCACTCAGATAATCAAAACATAAACAAAAAGTCATTCCGCATGAAAATCGTTTGATTTATAAGAAAGTTATGATCGGTGAAAAATTATCAATTTTGAAAAAAATTTACAGGGGGGACCATTGTCTAAATTTCCAAAATATCAAAAAATTTGAAAAGGTCTATTATGATATAATTTAAATGTAGAATCACTCAGATAATCAAAACATAAACAAAAAGTCATTCCGCATGAAAATCGTATGATTTATAAGAAAGTTATGATCGGTGAAAAATTATCAATTTTGAAAAAAAAAATGTACAGGGGGGACCATTGTCTAAATTTCCAAAATATCAAAAAATTTGAAAAGGTCTATTATGATATAATTTAAATGTAGAATCACTCAGATAATCAAAACATAAACAAAAAGTCATTCCGCATGAAAATCGTATGATTTATAAGAAAGTTATGATCGGTGAAAAATTATCAATTTTGAAAAAAAAATAAATTTCCAAAATATCAAAAAATTTGAAAAGGTCTATTATGATATAATTTAAATGTAGAATCACTCAGATAATCAAAACATAAACAAAAAGTCATTCCGCATGAAAATCGTATGATTTATAAGAAAGTTATGATCGGTGAAAAATTATCAATTTTGAAAAAAAAGGGGGACCATTGTCTAAATTTCCAAAATATCAAAAAATTTGAAAAGGTCTATTATGATATAATTTAAATGTAGAATCACTCAGATAATCAAAACATAAACAAAAAGTCATTCCGCATGAAAATCGTATGATTTATAAGAAAGTTATGATCGGTGAAAAATTATCAATTTTGAAAAAAAAATGTACAGGGGGGACCATTGTCTAAATTTCCAAAATATCAAAAAATTTGAAAAGGTCTATTATGATATAATTTAAATGTAGAATCACTCAGATAATCAAAACATAAACAAAAAGTCATTCCGCATGAAAATCGTATGATTTATAAGAAAGTTATGATCGGTGAAAAATTATCAATTTTGAAAAAAAAATTTACAGGGGGGACCATTGTCTAAATTTCCAAAATATCAAAAAATTTGAAAAGGTCTATTATGATATAATTTAAATGTAGAATCACTCAGATAATCAAAACATAAACAAAAAGTCATTCCGCATGAAAATCGTATGATTTATAAGAAAGTTATGATCGGTGAAAAATTATCAATTTTGAAAAAAAAATTTCCAAAATATCAAAAAATTTGAAAAGGTCTATTATGATATAATTTAAATGTAGAATCACTCAGATAATCAAAACATAAACAAAAAGTCATTCCGCATGAAAATCGTATGATTTATAAGAAAGTTATGATCGGTGAAAAATTATCAATTTTGAAAAAAAAATTTACAGGGGGGACCATTGTCTAAATTTCCAAAATATCAAAAAATTTGAAAAGGTCTATTATGATATAATTTAAATGTAGAATCACTCAGATAATCAAAACATAAACAAAAAGTCATTCCGCATGAAAATCGTATGATTTATAAGAAAGTTATGATCGGTGAAAAATTATCAAATTTGAAAAAAAAATTTCCAAAATATCAAAAAATTTGAAAAGGTCTATTATGATATAATTTAAATGTAGAATCACTCAGATAATCAAAACATAAACAAAAAGTCATTCCGCATGAAAATCGTATGATTTATAAGAAAGTTATGATCGGTGAAAAATTATCAATTTATCAAGGTCTATTATGATATAATTTAAATGTAGAATCACTCAGATAATCAAAACATAAACAAAAAGTCATTCCGCATGAAAATCGTATGATTTATAAGAAAGTTATGATCGGTGAAAAATTATCAATTTTGAAAAAAAAATTTACAGGGGGGACCATTGTCTAAATTTCCAAAATATCAAAAAATTTGAAAAGGTCTATTATGATATAATTTAAATGTAGAATCACTCAGATAATCAAAACATAAACAAAAAGTCATTCCGCATGAAAATCGTATGATTTATAAGAAAGTTATGATCGGTGAAAAATTATCAAATTTGAAAAAAAAATTTCCAAAATATCAAAAAATTTGAAAAGGGTATTATGATATAATTTAAATGTAGAATCCCTCAGATAATCAAAACATAAACAAAAAGTCATTCCGCATGAAAATCGTATGATTTATAAGAAAGTTATGATCGGTGAAAAATTATCAATTTTGAAAAAAAAATGTACAGGGGGGACCATTGTCTAAATTTCCAAAATATCAAAAAATTTGAAAAGGTCTATTATGATATAATTTAAATGTAGAATCACTCAGATAATCAAAACATAAACAAAAAGTCATTCCGCATGAAAATCGTATGATTTATAAGAAAGTTATGATCGGTGAAAAATTATCAATTTTGAAAAAAAAATTTCCAAAATATCAAAAAATTTGAAAAGGTCTATTATGATATAATTTAAATGTAGAATCACTCAGATAATCAAAACATAAACAAAAAGTCATTCCGCATGAAAATCGTATGATTTATAAGAAAGTTATGATCGGTGAAAAATTATCAATTTTGAAAAAAAATGTACAGGGGGGACCATTGTCTAAATTTCCAAAATATCAAAAAATTTGAAAAGGTCTATTATGATATAATTTAAATGTAGAATCACTCAGATAATCAAAACATAAACAAAAAGTCATTCCGCATGAAAATCGTATGATTTATAAGAAAGTTATGATCGGTGAAAAATTATCAATTTTGAAAAAAAATTTCCAAAATATCAAAAAATTTGAAAAGGTCTATTATGATATAATTTAAATGTAGAATCCCTCAGATAATCAAAACATAAACAAAAAGTCATTCCGCATGAAAATCGTATGATTTATAAGAAAGTTATGATCGGTGAAAAATTATCAATTTTGAAAATGTAGGACCATTTTAAATTTCCAAAATATCAAAAAATTTGAAAAGGTCTATTATGATATAATTTAAATGTAGAATCACTCAGATAATCAAAACATAAACAAAAAGTCATTCCGCATGAAAATCGTATGATTTATAAGAAAGTTATGATCGGTGAAAAATTATCAATTTTGAAAAAAAAAATGTACAGGGGGGACCATTGTCTAAATTTCCAAAATATCAAAAAATTTGAAAAGGTCTATTATGATATAATTTAAATGTAGAATCACTCAGATAATCAAAACATAAACAAAAAGTCATTCCGCATGAAAATCGTATGATTTATAAGAAAGTTATGATCGGTGAAAAATTATCAATTTTGAAAAAAAAAATTTCCAAAATATCAAAAAATTTGAAAAGGTCTATTATGATATAATTTAAATGTAGAATCACTCAGATAATCAAAACATAAACAAAAAGTCATTCCGCATGAAAATCGTATGATTTATAAGAAAGTTATGATCGGTGAAAAATTATCAATTTTGAAAAAAAAATGTACAGGGGGACCATTGTCTAAATTTCCAAAATATCAAAAAATTTGAAAAGGTCTATTATGATATAATTTAAATGTAGAATCACTCAGATAATCAAAACATAAACAAAAAGTCATTCCGCATGAAAATCGTATGATTTATAAGAAAGTTATGATCGGTGAAAAATTATCAATTTTGAAAAAAAAAAATTTCCAAAATATCAAAAAATTTGAAAAGGTCTATTATGATATAATTTAAATGTAGAATCACTCAGATAATCAAAACATAAACAAAAAGTCATTCCGCATGAAAATCGTATGATTTATAAGAAAGTTATGATCGGTGAAAAATTATCAATTTTGAAAAAAAAAATGTACAGGGGGGACCATTGTCTAAATTTCCAAAATATCAAAAAATTTGAAAAGGTCTATTATGATATAATTTAAATGTAGAATCACTCAGATAATCAAAACATAAACAAAAAGTCATTCCGCATGAAAATCGTATGATTTATAAGAAAGTTATGATCGGTGAAAAATTATCAATTTTGAAAAAAATTTCCAAAATATCAAAAAATTTGAAAAGGTCTATTATGATATAATTTAAATGTAGAATCACTCAGATAATCAAAACATAAACAAAAAGTCATTCCGCATGAAAATCGTATGATTTATAAGAAAGTTATGATCGGTGAAAAATTATCAATTTTGAAAAAAAATTTGGCCTTTTCCAAAATATCAAAAAATTTGAAAAGGTCTATTATGATATAATTTAAATGTAGAATCACTCAGATAATCAAAACATAAACAAAAAGTCATTCCGCATGAAAATCGTATGATTTATAAGAAAGTTATGATCGGTGAAAAATTATCAATTTTGAAAAAAAAATGTACAGGGGGCCATTGTCTAAATTTCCAAAATATCAAAAAATTTGAAAAGGTCTATTATGATATAATTTAAATGTAGAATCACTCAGATAATCAAAACATAAACAAAAAGTCATTCCGCATGAAAATCGTATGATTTATAAGAAAGTTATGATCGGTGAAAAATTATCAATTTTGAAAAAAAATTTCCAAAATATCAAAAAATTTGAAAAGGTCTATTATGATATAATTTAAATGTAGAATCACTCAGATAATCAAAACATAAACAAAAAGTCATTCCGCATGAAAATCGTATGATTTATAAGAAAGTTATGATCGGTGAAAAATTATCAATTTTGAAAAAAAAATGTACAGGGGGGACCATTGTCTAAATTTCCAAAATATCAAAAAATTTGAAAAGGTCTATTATGATATAATTTAAATGTAGAATCACTCAGATAATCAAAACATAAACAAAAAGTCATTCCGCATGAAAATCGTATGATTTATAAGAAAGTTATGATCGGTGAAAAATTATCAATTTTGAAAAAATAAATTTCCAAAATATCAAAAAATTTGAAAAGGTCTATTATGATATAATTTAAATGTAGAATCCCTCAGATAATCAAAACATAAACAAAAAGTCATTCCGCATGAAAATCGTATGATTTATAAGAAAGTTATGATCGGTGAAAAATGATCAATTTTGAAAAAAAAAATGTACAGGGGGGACCATTGTCTAAATTTCCAAAATATCAAAAAATTTGAAAAGGTCTATTATGATATAATTTAAATGTAGAATCACTCAGATAATCAAAACATAAACAAAAAGTCATTCCGCATGAAAATCGTATGATTTATAAGAAAGTTATGATCGGTGAAAAATTATCAATTTTGAAAAAAAAATTTCCAAAATATCAAAAAATTTGAAAAGGTCTATTATGATATAATTTAAATGTAGAATCAATCACTCAGATAATCAAAACATAAACAAAAAGTCATTCCGCATGAAAATCGTATGATTTATAAGAAAGTTATGATCGGTGAAAAATTATCAATTTTGAAAAAAAAATGTACAGGGGGGACCATTGTCTAAATTTCCAAAATATCAAAAAATTTGAAAAGGTCTATTATGATATAATTTAAATGTAGAATCACTCAGATAATCAAAACATAAACAAAAAGTCATTCCGCATGAAAATCGTATGATTTATAAGAAAGTTATGATCGGTGAAAAATTATCAATTTTGAAAATAAATTTCCAAAATATCAAAAAATTTGAAAAGGTCTATTATGATATAATTTAAATGTAGAATCACTCAGATAATCAAAACATAAACAAAAAGTCATTCCGCATGAAAATCGTATGATTTATAAGAAAGTTATGATCGGTGAAAAATTATCAATTTTGAAAAAAAAAATGTACAGGGGGGACCATTGTCTAAATTTCCAAAATATCAAAAAATTTGAAAAGGTCTATTATGATATAATTTAAATGTAGAATCACTCAGATAATCAAAACATAAACAAAAAGTCATTCCGCATGAAAATCGTATGATTTATAAGAAAGTTATGATCGGTGAAAAATTATCAATTTTGAAAAAAAAATGTACAGGGGGGACCATTGTCTAAATTTCCAAAATATCAAAAAATTTGAAAAGGTCTATTATGATATAATTTAAATGTAGAATCACTCAGATAATCAAAACATAAACAAAAAGTCATTCCGCATGAAAATCGTATGATTTATAAGAAAGTTATGATCGGTGAAAAATTATCAATTTTGAAAAAAAAAATTTCCAAAATATATCAAAAAATTTGAAAAGGTCTATTATGATATAATTTAAATGTAGAATCACTCAGATAATCAAAACATAAACAAAAAGTCATTCCGCATGAAAATCGTATGATTTATAAGAAAGTTATGATCGGTGAAAAATTATCAATTTTGAAAAAAAAAAATGTACAGGGGGACCATTGTCTAAATTTCCAAAATATCAAAAAATTTGAAAAGGTCTATTATGATATAATTTAAATGTAGAATCACTCAGATAATCAAAACATAAACAAAAAGTCATTCCGCATGAAAATCGTATGATTTATAAGAAAGTTATGATCGGTGAAAAATTATCAATTTTGAAAAAAAATGTACAAAAATTTTGAAAAAATTTCCAAAATATCAAAAAAATTTGAAAAGGTCTATTATGATATAATTTAAATGTAGAATCACTCAGATAATCAAAACATAAACAAAAAGTCATTCCGCATGAAAATCGTATGATTTATAAGAAAGTTATAATCGGTGAAAAATTATCAATTTTGAAAAAAAAAATTACAGGGGGGACCATTGTCTAAATTTCCAAAATATCAAAAAATTTGAAAAGGTCTATTATGATATAATTTAAATGTAGAATCACTCAGATAATCAAAACATAAACAAAAAGTCATTCCGCATGAAAATCGTATGATTTATAAGAAAGTTATAATCGGTGAAAAATTATCAATTTTGAAAAAAAATTTCCAAAATATCAAAAAATTTGAAAAGGTCTATTATGATATAATTTAAATGTAGTAATCACTCAGATAATCAAAACATAAACAAAAAGTCATTCCGCATGAAAATCGTATGATTTATAAGAAAGTTATGATCGGTGAAAAATTATCAATTTTGAAAAAAAAATGTACAGGGGGGACCATTGTCTAAATTTCCAAAATATCAAAAAATTTGAAAAGGTCTATTATGATATAATTTAAATGTAGAATCACTCAGATAATCAAAACATAAACAAAAAGTCATTCCGCATGAAAATCGTATGATTTATAAGAAAGTTATGATCGGTGAAAAATTATCAATTTTGAAAAAAAAAATTTCCAAAATATCAAAAAATTTGAAAAGGTCTATTATGATATAATTTAAATGTAGAATCACTCAGATAATCAAAACATAAACAAAAAGTCATTCCGCATGAAAATCGTATGATTTATAAGAAAGTTATGATCGGTGAAAAATTATCAATTTTGAAAAAAAATGTACAGGGGGGACCATTGTCTAAATTTCCAAAATATCAAAAAATTTGAAAAGGTCTATTATGATATAATTTAAATGTAGAATCACTCAGATAATCAAAACATAAACAAAAAGTCATTCCGCATGAAAATCGTATGATTTATAAGAAAGTTATGATCGGTGAAAAATTATCAATTTTGATTGACAAAATTTCCAAAATATCAAAAAATTTGAAAAGGTCTATTATGATATAATTTAAATGTAGAATCACTCAGATAATCAAAACATAAACAAAAAGTCATTCCGCATGAAAATCGTATGATTTATAAGAAAGTTATGATCGGTGAAAAATTATCAATTTTTGTAGGAAAAAATTTCCAAAATATCAAAAAATTTGAAAAGGTCTATTATGATATAATTTAAATGTAGAATCACTCAGATAATCAAAACATAAACAAAAAGTCATTCCGCATGAAAATCGTATGATTTATAAGAAAGTTATGATCGGTGAAAAATTATCAATTTTGAAAAAAAAAAATTTACAGGGGGGACCATTGTCTAAATTTCCAAAATATCAAAAAATTTGAAAAGGTCTATTATGATATAATTTAAATGTAGAATCACTCAGATAATCAAAACATAAACAAAAAGTCATTCCGCATGAAAATCGTATGATTTATAAGAAAGTTATGATCGGTGAAAAATTATCAATTTTGAAAAAAAAAAAATGTACAGGGGGGACCATTGTCTAAATTTCCAAAATATCAAAAAATTTGAAAAGGTCTATTATGATATAATTTAAATGTAGAATCACTCAGATAATCAAAACATAAACAAAAAGTCATTCCGCATGAAAATCGTATGATTTATAAGAAAGTTATGATCGGTGAAAAATTATCAATTTTGAAAAAAAGAAAAATTTCCAAAATATCAAAAAATTTGAAAAGGTCTATTATGATATAATTTAAATGTAGAATCACTCAGATAATCAAAACATAAACAAAAAGTCATTCCGCATGAAAATCGTATGATTTATAAGAAAGTTATGATCGGTGAAAAATTATCAATTTTGAAAAAAAAATTTACAGGGGGGACCATTGTCTAAATTTCCAAAATATCAAAAAATTTGAAAAGGTCTATTATGATATAATTTAAATGTAGAATCACTCAGATAATCAAAACATAAACAAAAAGTCATTCCGCATGAAAATCGTATGATTTATAAGAAAGTTATGATCGGTGAAAAATTATCAAATTTGAAAAAAAAATTTCCAAAATATCAAAAAATTTGAAAAGGTCTATTATGATATAATTTAAATGTAGAATCCCTCAGATAATCAAAACATAAACAAAAAGTCATTCCGCATGAAAATCGTATGATTTATAAGAAAGTTATGATCGGTGAAAAATTATCAATTTTGAAAAAAAAAATGTACAGGGGGGACCATTGTCTAAATTTCCAAAATATCAAAAAATTTGAAAAGGTCTATTATGATATAATTTAAATGTAGAATCACTCAGATAATCAAAACATAAACAAAAAGTCATTCCGCATGAAAATCGTATGATTTATAAGAAAGTTATGATCGGTGAAAAATTATCAATTTTGAAAAAAAATTTCCAAAATATCAAAAAATTTGAAAAGGTCTATTATGATATAATTTAAATGTAGAATCACTCAGATAATCAAAACATAAACAAAAAGTCATTCCGCATGAAAATCGTATGATTTATAAGAAAGTTATGATCGGTGAAAAATTATCAATTTTGAAATGTAAAAATTAAATTTCCAAAATATCAAAAAATTTGAAAAGGTCTATTATGATATAATTTAAATGTAGAATCACTCAGATAATCAAAACATAAACAAAAAGTCATTCCGCATGAAAATCGTATGATTTATAAGAAAGTTATGATCGGTGAAAAATTATCAATTTTGAAAAAAAAAAATGTACAGGGGGACCATTGTCTAAATTTCCAAAATATCAAAAAATTTGAAAAGGTCTATTATGATATAATTTAAATGTAGAATCACTCAGATAATCAAAACATAAACAAAAAGTCATTCCGCATGAAAATCGTATGATTTATAAGAAAGTTATGATCGGTGAAAAATTATCAATTTTGAAAAAAATTTTGGGGGTTGTTAAATTTCCAAAATATCAAAAAATTTGAAAAGGTCTATTATGATATAATTTAAATGTAGAATCACTCAGATAATCAAAACATAAACAAAAAGTCATTCCGCATGAAAATCGTATGATTTATAAGAAAGTTATGATCGGTGAAAAATTATCAATTTTGAAAAAAAAATGTACAGGGGGACCATTGTCTAAATTTCCAAAATATCAAAAAATTTGAAAAGGTCTATTATGATATAATTTAAATGTAGAATCACTCAGATAATCAAAACATAAACAAAAAGTCATTCCGCATGAAAATCGTATGATTTATAAGAAAGTTATGATCGGTGAAAAATTATCAATTTTGAAAAAAAATTTCCAAAATATCAAAAAATTTGAAAAGGTCTATTATGATATAATTTAAATGTAGAATCACTCAGATAATCAAAACATAAACAAAAAGTCATTCCGCATGAAAATCGTATGATTTATAAGAAAGTTATGATCGGTGAAAAATTATCAATTTTGAAAAAAAAATGTACAGGGGGGACCATTGTCTAAATTTCCAAAATATCAAAAAATTTGAAAAGGTCTATTATGATATAATTTAAATGTAGAATCACTCAGATAATCAAAACATAAACAAAAAGTCATTCCGCATGAAAATCGTATGATTTATAAGAAAGTTATGATCGGTGAAAAATTATCAATTTTGAAAAAAATTTCCATGAAATTTCCAAAATATCAAAAAATTTGAAAAGGTCTATTATGATATAATTTAAATGTAGAATCACTCAGATAATCAAAACATAAACAAAAAGTCATTCCGCATGAAAATCGTATGATTTATAAGAAAGTTATGATCGGTGAAAAATTATCAATTTTGAAAAAAAAAATGTACAGGGGGACCATTGTCTAAATTTCCAAAATATCAAAAAAATTTGAAAAGGTCTATTATGATATAATTTAAATGTAGAATCACTCAGATAATCAAAACATAAACAAAAAGTCATTCCGCATGAAAATCGTATGATTTATAAGAAAGTTATGATCGGTGAAAAATTATCAATTTTGAAAAAAAAAATTTACAGGGGGGACCATTGTCTAAATTTCCAAAATATCAAAAAATTTGAAAAGGTCTATTATGATATAATTTAAATGTAGAATCACTCAGATAATCAAAACATAAACAAAAAGTCATTCCGCATGAAAATCGTATGATTTATAAGAAAGTTATGATCGGTGAAAAATTATCAATTTTGAAAAAAAAATTTCCAAAATATCAAAAAATTTGAAAAGGTCTATTATGATATAATTTAAATGTAGAATCACTCAGATAATCAAAACATAAACAAAAAGTCATTCCGCATGAAAATCGTATGATTTATAAGAAAGTTATGATCGGTGAAAAATTATCAATTTTGAAAAAAAAAATGTACAGGGGGGACCATTGTCTAAATTTCCAAAATATCAAAAAATTTGAAAAGGTCTATTATGATATAATTTAAATGTAGAATCACTCAGATAATCAAAACATAAACAAAAAGTCATTCCGCATGAAAATCGTATGATTTATAAGAAAGTTATGATCGGTGAAAAATTATCAATTTTGAAAAAAAATTTCCAAAATATCAAAAAATTTGAAAAGGTCTATTATGATATAATTTAAATGTAGAATCACTCAGATAATCAAAACATAAACAAAAAGTCATTCCGCATGAAAATCGTATGATTTATAAGAAAGTTATGATCGGTGAAAAATTATCAATTTTGAAAAAAAAAATGTACAGGGGGGACCATTGTCTAAATTTCCAAAATATCAAAAAATTTGAAAAGGTCTATTATGATATAATTTAAATGTAGAATCACTCAGATAATCAAAACATAAACAAAAAGTCATTCCGCATGAAAATCGTATGATTTATAAGAAAGTTATGATCGGTGAAAAATTATCAATTTTGAAAAAAAATTTCCAAAATATCAAAAAATTTGAAAAGGTCTATTATGATATAATTTAAATGTAGAATCACTCAGATAATCAAAACATAAACAAAAAGTCATTCCGCATGAAAATCGTATGATTTATAAGAAAGTTATGATCGGTGAAAAATTATCAATTTTGAAAAAAAATTTACAGGGGGGACCATTGTCTAAATTTCCAAAATATCAAAAAATTTGAAAAGGTCTATTATGATATAATTTAAATGTAGAATCACTCAGATAATCAAAACATAAACAAAAAGTCATTCCGCATGAAAATCGTATGATTTATAAGAAAGTTATGATCGGTGAAAAATTATCAAATTTGAAAAAAAAATTTCCAAAATATCAAAAAATTTGAAAAGGGTATTATGATATAATTTAAATGTAGAATCCCTCAGATAATCAAAACATAAACAAAAAGTCATTCCGCATGAAAATCGTATGATTTATAAGAAAGTTATGATCGGTGAAAAATTATCAATTTTGAAAAAAAAATGTACAGGGGGGACCATTGTCTAAATTTCCAAAATATCAAAAAATTTGAAAAGGTCTATTATGATATAATTTAAATGTAGAATCACTCAGATAATCAAAACATAAACAAAAAGTCATTCCGCATGAAAATCGTATGATTTATAAGAAAGTTATGATCGGTGAAAAATTATCAATTTTGAAAAAAAAATTTCCAAAATATCAAAAAATTTGAAAAGGTCTATTATGATATAATTTAAATGTAGAATCACTCAGATAATCAAAACATAAACAAAAAGTCATTCCGCATGAAAATCGTATGATTTATAAGAAAGTTATGATCGGTGAAAAATTATCAATTTTGAAAAAAAAATTTACAGGGGGGACCATTGTCTAAATTTCCAAAATATCAAAAAATTTGAAAAGGTCTATTATGATATAATTTAAATGTAGAATCACTCAGATAATCAAAACATAAACAAAAAGTCATTCCGCATGAAAATCGTATGATTTATAAGAAAGTTATGATCGGTGAAAAATTATCAATTTAAAGGTCTATTATGATATAATTTAAATGTAGAATCACTCAGATAATCAAAACATAAACAAAAAGTCATTCCGCATGAAAATCGTATGATTTATAAGAAAGTTATGATCGGTGAAAAATTATCAATTTTGAAAAAAAAAATTTACAGGGGGGACCATTGTCTAAATTTCCAAAATATCAAAAAATTTGAAAAGGTCTATTATGATATAATTTAAATGTAGAATCACTCAGATAATCAAAACATAAACAAAAAGTCATTCCGCATGAAAATCGTATGATTTATAAGAAAGTTATGATCGGTGAAAAATTATCAATTTTGAAAAAAAAAATTTACAGGGGGGACCATTGTCTAAATTTCCAAAATATCAAAAAATTTGAAAAGGTCTATTATGATATAATTTAAATGTAGAATCACTCAGATAATCAAAACATAAACAAAAAGTCATTCCGCATGAAAATCGTATGATTTATAAGAAAGTTATGATCGGTGAAAAATTATCAATTTTGAAAAAAATAAATTTCCAAAATATCAAAAAATTTGAAAAGGTCTATTATGATATAATTTAAATGTAGAATCACTCAGATAATCAAAACATAAACAAAAAGTCATTCCGCATGAAAATCGTATGATTTATAAGAAAGTTATGATCGGTGAAAAATTATCAATTTTGAAAAAAAAATTTACAAAATATCAAAAAATTTGAAAAGGTCTATTATGATATAATTTAAATGTAGAATCACTCAGATAATCAAAACATAAACAAAAAGTCATTCCGCATGAAAATCGTATGATTTATAAGAAAGTTATGATCGGTGAAAAATTATCAATTTTGAAAAAAAAAAATTACCATTGTCAAAATTTCCAAAATATCAAAAAATTTGAAAAGGTCTATTATGATATAATTTAAATGTAGAATCACTCAGATAATCAAAACATAAACAAAAAGTCATTCCGCATGAAAATCGTATGATTTATAAGAAAGTTATGATCGGTGAAAAATTATCAATTTTGAAAAAAAAAGGGGGCCATTGTCTAAATTTCCAAAATATCAAAAAAATTTGAAAAGGTCTATTATGATATAATTTAAATGTAGAATCACTCAGATAATCAAAACATAAACAAAAAGTCATTCCGCATGAAAATCGTATGATTTATAAGAAAGTTATGATCGGTGAAAAATTATCAATTTTGAAAAAAAAAAATTTACAGGGGGGACCATTGTCTAAA
Source organism: Zaprionus tsacasi (assembly GCA_018904105.1). Taxonomy (NCBI): domain Eukaryota; kingdom Metazoa; phylum Arthropoda; class Insecta; order Diptera; family Drosophilidae; genus Zaprionus; species Zaprionus tsacasi. Next base: position 1,759,128 of record JAEIFR010000122.1, read on the forward strand.
TTTCCAAAATATCAAAAAATTTGAAAAGGTCTATTATGATATAATTTAAATGTAGAATCACTCAGATAATCAAAACATAAACAAAAAGTCATTCCGCATGAAAATCGTATGATTTATAAGAAAGTTATGATCGGTGAAAAATTATCAAATTTGAAAAAAAATTTCCAAAATATCAAAAAATTTGAAAAGGTCTATTATGATATAATTTAAATGTAGAATCCCTCAGATAATCAAAACATAAACAAAAAGTCATTCCGCATGAAAATCGTATGATTTATAAGAAAGTTATGATCGGTGAAAAATTATCAATTTTGAAAAAAAAAATGTACAGGGGGGACCATTGTCTAAATTTCCAAAATATCAAAAAATTTGAAAAGGTCTATTATGATATAATTTAAATGTAGAATCACTCAGATAATCAAAACATAAACAAAAAGTCATTCCGCATGAAAATCGTATGATTTATAAGAAAGTTATGATCGGTGAAAAATTATCAATTTTGAAAAAAATTTCCAAAATATCAAAAAATTTGAAAAGGTCTATTATGATATAATTTAAATGTAGAATCACTCAGATAATCAAAACATAAACAAAAAGTCATTCCGCATGAAAATCGTATGATTTATAAGAAAGTTATGATCGGTGAAAAATTATCAATTTTGAAAAAAAAATGTACAGGGGGGACCATTGTCTAAATTTCCAAAATATCAAAAAATTTGAAAAGGTCTATTATGATATAATTTAAATGTAGAATCACTCAGATAATCAAAACATAAACAAAAAGTCATTCCGCATGAAAATCGTATGATTTATAAGAAAGTTATGATCGGTGAAAAATTATCAATTTTGAAAAAAAAAATTTCCAAAATATCAAAAAATTTGAAAAGGTCTATTATGATATAATTTAAATGTAGAATCACTCAGATAATCAAAACATAAACAAAAAGTCATTCCGCATGAAAATCGTATGATTTATAAGAAAGTTATGATCGGTGAAAAATTATCAATTTTGAAAAAAAATGTACAGGGGGGACCATTGTCTAAATTTCCAAAATATCAAAAAATTTGAAAAGGTCTATTATGATATAATTTAAATGTAGAATCACTCAGATAATCAAAACATAAACAAAAAGTCATTCCGCATGAAAATCGTATGATTTATAAGAAAGTTATGATCGGTGAAAAATTATCAATTTTGAAAAAAAAATGTACAGGGGGGACCATTGTCTAAATTTCCAAAATATCAAAAAATTTGAAAAGGTCTATTATGATATAATTTAAATGTAGAATCACTCAGATAATCAAAACATAAACAAAAAGTCATTCCGCATGAAAATCGTATGATTTATAAGAAAGTTATGATCGGTGAAAAATTATCAATTTTGAAAAAAAAATTTCCAAAATATCAAAAAATTTGAAAAGGTCTATTATGATATAATTTAAATGTAGAATCACTCAGATAATCAAAACATAAACAAAAAGTCATTCCGCATGAAAATCGTATGATTTATAAGAAAGTTATGATCGGTGAAAAATTATCAATTTTGAAAAAAAAATGTACAGGGGGGACCATTGTCTAAATTTCCAAAATATCAAAAAATTTGAAAAGGTCTATTATGATATAATTTAAATGTAGAATCACTCAGATAATCAAAACATAAACAAAAAGTCATTCCGCATGAAAATCGTATGATTTATAAGAAAGTTATGATCGGTGAAAAATTATCAATTTTGAAAAAAAAATTTCCAAAATATCAAAAAATTTGAAAAGGTCTATTATGATATAATTTAAATGTAGAATCACTCAGATAATCAAAACATAAACAAAAAGTCATTCCGCATGAAAATCGTATGATTTATAAGAAAGTTATGATCGGTGAAAAATTATCAATTTTGAAAAAAAAATTTACAGGGGGGACCATTGTCTAAATTTCCAAAATATCAAAAAATTTGAAAAGGTCTATTATGATATAATTTAAATGTAGAATCACTCAGATAATCAAAACATAAACAAAAAGTCATTCCGCATGAAAATCGTATGATTTATAAGAAAGTTATGATCGGTGAAAAATTATCAAATTTGAAAAAAAAATTTCCAAAATATCAAAAAATTTGAAAAGGGTATTATGATATAATTTAAATGTAGAATCCCTCAGATAATCAAAACATAAACAAAAAGTCATTCCGCATGAAAATCGTATGATTTATAAGAAAGTTATGATCGGTGAAAAATTATCAATTTTGAAAAAAAAATGTACAGGGGGGACCATTGTCTAAATTTCCAAAATATCAAAAAATTTGAAAAGGTCTATTATGATATAATTTAAATGTAGAATCACTCAGATAATCAAAACATAAACAAAAAGTCATTCCGCATGAAAATCGTATGATTTATAAGAAAGTTATGATCGGTGAAAAATTATCAATTTTGAAAAAAAATTTCCAAAATATCAAAAAATTTGAAAAGGTCTATTATGATATAATTTAAATGTAGAATCACTCAGATAATCAAAACATAAACAAAAAGTCATTCCGCATGAAAATCGTATGATTTATAAGAAAGTTATGATCGGTGAAAAATTATCAATTTTGAAAAAAAAATGTACAGGGGGGACCATTGTCTAAATTTCCAAAATATCAAAAAATTTGAAAAGGTCTATTATGATATAATTTAAATGTAGAATCACTCAGATAATCAAAACATAAACAAAAAGTCATTCCGCATGAAAATCGTATGATTTATAAGAAAGTTATGATCGGTGAAAAATTATCAATTTTGAAAAAAAAAATTTCCAAAATTTCAAAATATCAAAAAATTTGAAAAGGTCTATTATGATATAATTTAAATGTAGAATCACTCAGATAATCAAAACATAAACAAAAAGTCATTCCGCATGAAAATCGTATGATTTATAAGAAAGTTATGATCGGTGAAAAATTATCAATTTTGAAAAAAAATTTACAGGGGGGACCATTGTCTAAATTTCCAAAATATCAAAAAATTTGAAAAGGTCTATTATGATATAATTTAAATGTAGAATCACTCAGATAATCAAAACATAAACAAAAAGTCATTCCGCATGAAAATCGTATGATTTATAAGAAAGTTATGATCGGTGAAAAATTATCAATTTTGAAAAAAAATAGGGGGACCATTGTCTAAATTTCCAAAATATCAAAAAATTTGAAAAGGTCTATTATGATATAATTTAAATGTAGAATCACTCAGATAATCAAAACATAAACAAAAAGTCATTCCGCATGAAAATCGTATGATTTATAAGAAAGTTATGATCGGTGAAAAATTATCAATTTTGAAAAAAAAAAAATTTTAAATTTCCAAAATATCAAAAAATTTGAAAAGGTCTATTATGATATAATTTAAATGTAGAATCACTCAGATAATCAAAACATAAACAAAAAGTCATTCCGCATGAAAATCGTATGATTTATAAGAAAGTTATGATCGGTGAAAAATTATCAATTTTGAAAAAAAAATGTACAGGGGGGACCATTGTCTAAATTTCCAAAATATCAAAAAATTTGAAAAGGTCTATTATGATATAATTTAAATGTAGAATCACTCAGATAATCAAAACATAAACAAAAAGTCATTCCGCATGAAAATCGTATGATTTATAAGAAAGTTATGATCGGTGAAAAATTATCAATTTTGAAAAAAAATTGACCATTTCTAAATTTCCAAAATATCAAAAAATTTGAAAAGGTCTATTATGATATAATTTAAATGTAGAATCACTCAGATAATCAAAACATAAACAAAAAGTCATTCCGCATGAAAATCGTATGATTTATAAGAAAGTTATGATCGGTGAAAAATTATCAATTTTGAAAAAAAAAATGTACAGGGGGGACCATTGTCTAAATTTCCAAAATATCAAAAAATTTGAAAAGGTCTATTATGATATAATTTAAATGTAGAATCACTCAGATAATCAAAACATAAACAAAAAGTCATTCCGCATGAAAATCGTATGATTTATAAGAAAGTTATGATCGGTGAAAAATTATCAATTTTGAAAAAAAAATGTACAGGGGGGACCATTGTCTAAATTTCCAAAATATCAAAAAATTTGAAAAGGTCTATTATGATATAATTTAAATGTAGAATCACTCAGATAATCAAAACATAAACAAAAAGTCATTCCGCATGAAAATCGTATGATTTATAAGAAAGTTATGATCGGTGAAAAATTATCAATTTTGAAAAAAAATTTCCAAAATATCAAAAAATTTGAAAAGGTCTATTATGATATAATTTAAATGTAGAATCACTCAGATAATCAAAACATAAACAAAAAGTCATTCCGCATGAAAATCGTATGATTTATAAGAAAGTTATGATCGGTGAAAAATTATCAATTTAAAAAAAAAAATTTACAGGGGGGACCATTGTCTAAATTTCCAAAATATCAAAAAATTTGAAAAGGTCTATTATGATATAATTTAAATGTAGAATCACTCAGATAATCAAAACATAAACAAAAAGTCATTCCGCATGAAAATCGTATGATTTATAAGAAAGTTATGATCGGTGAAAAATTATCAATTTTGAAAAAAATTTCCAAAATATCAAAAAATTTGAAAAGGTCTATTATGATATAATTTAAATGTAGAATCACTCAGATAATCAAAACATAAACAAAAAGTCATTCCGCATGAAAATCGTATGATTTATAAGAAAGTTATGATCGGTGAAAAATTATCAATTTTGAAAAAAAAAATGTACAGGGGGGACCATTGTCTAAATTTCCAAAATATCAAAAAATTTGAAAAGGTCTATTATGATATAATTTAAATGTAGAATCACTCAGATAATCAAAACATAAACAAAAAGTCATTCCGCATGAAAATCGTATGATTTATAAGAAAGTTATGATCGGTGAAAAATTATCAATTTTGAAAAAAAATTTCCAAAATATCAAAAAATTTGAAAAGGTCTATTATGATATAATTTAAATGTAGAATCACTCAGATAATCAAAACATAAACAAAAAGTCATTCCGCATGAAAATCGTATGATTTATAAGAAAGTTATGATCGGTGAAAAATTATCAATTTTGAAAAAAAAATGTACAGGGGGGACCATTGTCTAAATTTCCAAAATATCAAAAAATTTGAAAAGGTCTATTATGATATAATTTAAATGTAGAATCACTCAGATAATCAAAACATAAACAAAAAGTCATTCCGCATGAAAATCGTATGATTTATAAGAAAGTTATGATCGGTGAAAAATTATCAATTTTAAAAAAAAAATTTGCACGGGGGGACCATTGTCTAAATTTCCAAAATATCAAAAAATTTGAAAAGGTCTATTATGATATAATTTAAATGTAGAATCACTCAGATAATCAAAACATAAACAAAAAGTCATTCCGCATGAAAATCGTATGATTTATAAGAAAGTTATGATCGGTGAAAAATTATCAATTTTGAAAAAAATTAAAGGGGGGAAATTTCCAAAATATCAAAAAATTTGAAAAGGTCTATTATGATATAATTTAAATGTAGAATCACTCAGATAATCAAAACATAAACAAAAAGTCATTCCGCATGAAAATCGTATGATTTATAAGAAAGTTATGATCGGTGAAAAATTATCAATTTTGAAAAAAAAATGTACAGGGGGGACCATTGTCTAAATTTCCAAAATATCAAAAAATTTGAAAAGGTCTATTATGATATAATTTAAATGTAGAATCACTCAGATAATCAAAACATAAACAAAAAGTCATTCCGCATGAAAATCGTATGATTTATAAGAAAGTTATGATCGGTGAAAAATTATCAATTTTGAAAAAAAATTTCCAAAATATCAAAAAAATTTGAAAAGGTCTATTATGATATAATTTAAATGTAGAATCACTCAGATAATCAAAACATAAACAAAAAGTCATTCCGCATGAAAATCGTATGATTTATAAGAAAGTTATGATCGGTGAAAAATTATCAATTTTGAAAAAAAATGTACAGGGGGGACCATTGTCTAAATTTCCAAAATATCAAAAAATTTGAAAAGGTCTATTATGATATAATTTAAATGTAGAATCACTCAGATAATCAAAACATAAACAAAAAGTCATTCCGCATGAAAATCGTATGATTTATAAGAAAGTTATGATCGGTGAAAAATTATCAATTTTGAAAAAAAAATTTCCAAAATATCAAAAAATTTGAAAAGGTCTATTATGATATAATTTAAATGTAGAATCACTCAGATAATCAAACCATAAACAAAAAGTCATTCCGCATGAAAATCGTTTGATTTATAAGAAAGTTATGATCGGTGAAAAATTATCAATTTTGAAAAAAAAAATTTACAGGGGGGACCATTGTCTAAATTTCCAAAATATCAAAAAATTTGAAAAGGTCTATTATGATATAATTTAAATGTAGAATCCCTCAGATAATCAAAACATAAACAAAAAGTCATTCCGCATGAAAATCGTATGATTTATAAGAAAGTTATGATCGGTGAAAAATTATCAATTTTGAAAAAAAAAATGTACAGGGGGGACCATTGTCTAAATTTCCAAAATATCAAAAAATTTGAAAAGGTCTATTATGATATAATTTAAATGTAGAATCACTCAGATAATCAAAACATAAACAAAAAGTCATTCCGCATGAAAATCGTATGATTTATAAGAAAGTTATGATCGGTGAAAAATTATCAATTTTGAAAAAAAAAATTCCAAAATATCAAAAAATTTGAAAAGGTCTATTATGATATAATTTAAATGTAGAATCACTCAGATAATCAAACCATAAACAAAAAGTCATTCCGCATGAAAATCGTTTGATTTATAAGAAAGTTATGATCGGTGAAAAATTATCAATTTTGAAAAAAAAATTTACAGGGGGGACCATTGTCTAAATTTCCAAAATATCAAAAAATTTGAAAAGGTCTATTATGATATAATTTAAATGTAGAATCACTCAGATAATCAAAACATAAACAAAAAGTCATTCCGCATGAAAATCGTATGATTTATAAGAAAGTTATGATCGGTGAAAAATTATCAATTTTGAAAAAAAAATGTACAGGGGGGACCATTGTCTAAATTTCCAAAATATCAAAAAATTTGAAAAGGTCTATTATGATATAATTTAAATGTAGAATCACTCAGATAATCAAAACATAAACAAAAAGTCATTCCGCATGAAAATCGTATGATTTATAAGAAAGTTATGATCGGTGAAAAATTATCAATTTTGAAAAAAAATTTCCAAAATATCAAAAAATTTGAAAAGGTCTATTATGATATAATTTAAATGTAGAATCACTCAGATAATCAAAACATAAACAAAAAGTCATTCCGCATGAAAATCGTATGATTTATAAGAAAGTTATGATCGGTGAAAAATTATCAATTTTGAAAAAAAATGTACAGGGGGGACCATTGTCTAAATTTCCAAAATATCAAAAAAATTTGAAAAGGTCTATTATGATATAATTTAAATGTAGAATCACTCAGATAATCAAAACATAAACAAAAAGTCATTCCGCATGAAAATCGTATGATTTATAAGAAAGTTATGATCGGTGAAAAATTATCAATTTTGAAAAAAATTTCCAAAATATCAAAAAATTTGAAAAGGTCTATTATGATATAATTTAAATGTAGAATCACTCAGATAATCAAAACATAAACAAAAAGTCATTCCGCATGAAAATCGTATGATTTATAAGAAAGTTATGATCGGTGAAAAATTATCAATTTTGAAAAAAAAATGTACAGGGGGGACCATTGTCTAAATTTCCAAAATATCAAAAAATTTGAAAAGGTCTATTATGATATAATTTAAATGTAGAATCACTCAGATAATCAAAACATAAACAAAAAGTCATTCCGCATGAAAATCGTATGATTTATAAGAAAGTTATGATCGGTGAAAAATTATCAATTTTGAAAAAAAATTTCCAAAAATATCAAAAAATTTGAAAAGGTCTATTATGATATAATTTAAATGTAGAATCACTCAGATAATCAAAACATAAACAAAAAGTCATTCCGCATGAAAATCGTTTGATTTATAAGAAAGTTATGATCGGTGAAAAATTATCAATTTATAAAAAAAAATGTACAGGGGGGACCATTGTCTAAATTTCCAAAATATCAAAAAATTTGAAAAGGTCTATTATGATATAATTTAAATGTAGAATCACTCAGATAATCAAAACATAAACAAAAAGTCATTCCGCATGAAAATCGTATGATTTATAAGAAAGTTATGATCGGTGAAAAATTATCAATTTTGAAAAAAAAAAATGTACAGGGGGGACCATTGTCTAAATTTCCAAAATATCAAAAAATTTGAAAAGGTCTATTATGATATAATTTAAATGTAGAATCACTCAGATAATCAAAACATAAACAAAAAGTCATTCCGCATGAAAATCGTATGATTTATAAGAAAGTTATGATCGGTGAAAAATTATCAATTTTGAAAAAAAAATTTCCAAAATATCAAAAAATTTGAAAAGGTCTATTATGATATAATTTAAATGTAGAATCCCTCAGATAATCAAAACATAAACAAAAAGTCATTCCGCATGAAAATCGTATGATTTATAAGAAAGTTATGATCGGTGAAAAATTATCAATTTTGAAAAAAAAAATGTACAGGGGGGACCATTGTCTAAATTTCCAAAATATCAAAAAATTTGAAAAGGTCTATTATGATATAATTTAAATGTAGAATCACTCAGATAATCAAAACATAAACAAAAAGTCATTCCGCATGAAAATCGTATGATTTATAAGAAAGTTATGATCGGTGAAAAATTATCAATTTTGAAAAAAAATTTCCAAAATATCAAAAAATTTGAAAAGGTCTATTATGATATAATTTAAATGTAGAATCACTCAGATAATCAAAACATAAACAAAAAGTCATTCCGCATGAAAATCGTATGATTTATAAGAAAGTTATGATCGGTGAAAAATTATCAATTTTGAAAAAAAAAATTTACAGGGGGGACCATTGTCTAAATTTCCAAAATATCAAAAAATTTGAAAAGGTCTATTATGATATAATTTAAATGTAGAATCACTCAGATAATCAAAACATAAACAAAAAGTCATTCCGCATGAAAATCGTATGATTTATAAGAAAGTTATGATCGGTGAAAAATTATCAATTTTGAAAAAAAATTTCCAAAATATCAAAAAATTTGAAAAGGTCTATTATGATATAATTTAAATGTAGAATCACTCAGATAATCAAAACATAAACAAAAAGTCATTCCGCATGAAAATCGTATGATTTATAAGAAAGTTATGATCGGTGAAAAATTATCAATTTTGAAAAAAAAAATGTACAGGGGGGACCATTGTCTAAATTTCCAAAATATCAAAAAATTTGAAAAGGTCTATTATGATATAATTTAAATGTAGAATCACTCAGATAATCAAAACATAAACAAAAAGTCATTCCGCATGAAAATCGTATGATTTATAAGAAAGTTATGATCGGTGAAAAATTATCAATTTTGAAAAAAAATTTCCAAAATATCAAAAAATTTGAAAAGGGTATTATGATATAATTTAAATGTAGAATCACTCAGATAATCAAAACATAAACAAAAAGTCATTCCGCATGAAAATCGTATGATTTATAAGAAAGTTATGATCGGTGAAAAATTATCAATTTTGAAAAAAAATGTACAGGGGGGACCATTGTCTAAATTTCCAAAATATCAAAAAATTTGAAAAGGTCTATTATGATATAATTTAAATGTAGAATCACTCAGATAATCAAAACATAAACAAAAAGTCATTCCGCATGAAAATCGTATGATTTATAAGAAAGTTATGATCGGTGAAAAATTATCAATTTTGAAAAAAAAATGTACAGGGGGGCCATTGTCTAAATTTCCAAAATATCAAAAAATTTGAAAAGGTCTATTATGATATAATTTAAATGTAGAATCACTCAGATAATCAAAACATAAACAAAAAGTCATTCCGCATGAAAATCGTATGATTTATAAGAAAGTTATGATCGGTGAAAAATTATCAATTTTGAAAAAAAATTTACAGGGGGGACCATTGTCTAAATTTCCAAAATATCAAAAAATTTGAAAAGGTCTATTATGATATAATTTAAATGTAGAATCACTCAGATAATCAAAACATAAACAAAAAGTCATTCCGCATGAAAATCGTATGATTTATAAGAAAGTTATGATCGGTGAAAAATTATCAATTTTGAAAAAAAAATGTACAGGGGGACCATTGTCTAAATTTCCAAAATATCAAAAAATTTGAAAAGGTCTATTATGATATAATTTAAATGTAGAATCACTCAGATAATCAAAACATAAACAAAAAGTCATTCCGCATGAAAATCGTATGATTTATAAGAAAGTTATGATCGGTGAAAAATTATCAATTTTGAAAAAAATTTCCAAAATATCAAAAAATTTGAAAAGGTCTATTATGATATAATTTAAATGTAGAATCACTCAGATAATCAAAACATAAACAAAAAGTCATTCCGCATGAAAATCGTATGATTTATAAGAAAGTTATGATCGGTGAAAAATTATCAATTTTGAAAAAAAAATGTACAGGGGGGACCATTGTCTAAATTTCCAAAATATCAAAAAATTTGAAAAGGTCTATTATGATATAATTTAAATGTAGAATCACTCAGATAATCAAAACATAAACAAAAAGTCATTCCGCATGAAAATCGTATGATTTATAAGAAAGTTATGATCGGTGAAAAATTATCAATTTTGAAAAAAAATTTCCAAAATATCAAAAAATTTGAAAAGGTCTATTATGATATAATTTAAATGTAGAATCACTCAGATAATCAAAACATAAACAAAAAGTCATTCCGCATGAAAATCGTATGATTTATAAGAAAGTTATGATCGGTGAAAAATTATCAATTTTGAAAAAAAAATGTACAGGGGGACCATTGTCTAAATTTCCAAAATATCAAAAAATTTGAAAAGGTCTATTATGATATAATTTAAATGTAGAATCACTCAGATAATCAAAACATAAACAAAAAGTCATTCCGCATGAAAATCGTATGATTTATAAGAAAGTTATGATCGGTGAAAAATTATCAATTTTGAAAAAAAAATGTACAGGGGGGACCATTGTCTAAATTTCCAAAATATCAAAAAATTTGAAAAGGTCTATTATGATATAATTTAAATGTAGAATCACTCAGATAATCAAAACATAAACAAAAAGTCATTCCGCATGAAAATCGTATGATTTATAAGAAAGTTATGATCGGTGAAAAATTATCAATTTTGAAAAAAAATTTCCAAAATATCAAAAAATTTGAAAAGGTCTATTATGATATAATTTAAATGTAGAATCACTCAGATAATCAAAACATAAACAAAAAGTCATTCCGCATGAAAATCGTATGATTTATAAGAAAGTTATGATCGGTGAAAAATTATCAATTTTGAAAAAAAAAATTTACAGGGGGGACCATTGTCTAAATTTCCAAAATATCAAAAAATTTGAAAAGGTCTATTATGATATAATTTAAATGTAGAATCACTCAGATAATCAAAACATAAACAAAAAGTCATTCCGCATGAAAATCGTATGATTTATAAGAAAGTTATGATCGGTGAAAAATTATCAATTTTGAAAAAAAAAAAATTTCCAAAATATCAAAAAATTTGAAAAGGTCTATTATGATATAATTTAAATGTAGAATCACTCAGATAATCAAAACATAAACAAAAAGTCATTCCGCATGAAAATCGTATGATTTATAAGAAAGTTATGATCGGTGAAAAATTATCAATTTTGAAAAAAAAAATGTACAGGGGGGACCATTGTCTAAATTTCCAAAATATCAAAAAATTTGAAAAGGTCTATTATGATATAATTTAAATGTAGAATCACTCAGATAATCAAAACATAAACAAAAAGTCATTCCGCATGAAAATCGTATGATTTATAAGAAAGTTATGATCGGTGAAAAATTATCAATTTTGAAAGGGGATTTTAAATTTCCAAAATATCAAAAAATTTGAAAAGGTCTATTATGATATAATTTAAATGTAGAATCACTCAGATAATCAAAACATAAACAAAAAGTCATTCCGCATGAAAATCGTATGATTTATAAGAAAGTTATGATCGGTGAAAAATTATCAATTTTGAAAAAAAATGTACAGGGGGGACCATTGTCTAAATTTCCAAAATATCAAAAAATTTGAAAAGGTCTATTATGATATAATTTAAATGTAGAATCACTCAGATAATCAAAACATAAACAAAAAGTCATTCCGCATGAAAATCGTATGATTTATAAGAAAGTTATGATCGGTGAAAAATTATCAATTTTGAAAAAAAAATTTCCAAAATATCAAAAAATTTGAAAAGGTCTATTATGATATAATTTAAATGTAGAATCACTCAGATAATCAAAACATAAACAAAAAGTCATTCCGCATGAAAATCGTTTGATTTATAAGAAAGTTATGATCGGTGAAAAATTATCAATTTTGAAAAAAAAATTTACAGGGGGGACCATTGTCTAAATTTCCAAAATATCAAAAAATTTGAAAAGGTCTATTATGATATAATTTAAATGTAGAATCACTCAGATAATCAAAACATAAACAAAAAGTCATTCCGCATGAAAATCGTATGATTTATAAGAAAGTTATGATCGGTGAAAAATTATCAATTTTGAAAAAAAAAATGTACAGGGGGGACCATTGTCTAAATTTCCAAAATATCAAAAAATTTGAAAAGGTCTATTATGATATAATTTAAATGTAGAATCACTCAGATAATCAAAACATAAACAAAAAGTCATTCCGCATGAAAATCGTATGATTTATAAGAAAGTTATGATCGGTGAAAAATTATCAATTTTGAAAAAAAATTTCCAAAATATCAAAAAATTTGAAAAGGTCTATTATGATATAATTTAAATGTAGAATCACTCAGATAATCAAAACATAAACAAAAAGTCATTCCGCATGAAAATCGTATGATTTATAAGAAAGTTATGATCGGTGAAAAATTATCAATTTTGAAAAAAAAATGTACAGGGGGGACCATTGTCTAAATTTCCAAAATATCAAAAAATTTGAAAAGGTCTATTATGATATAATTTAAATGTAGAATCACTCAGATAATCAAAACATAAACAAAAAGTCATTCCGCATGAAAATCGTATGATTTATAAGAAAGTTATGATCGGTGAAAAATTATCAATTTTGAAAAAAATTTCCAAAATATCAAAAAATTTGAAAAGGTCTATTATGATATAATTTAAATGTAGAATCACTCAGATAATCAAAACATAAACAAAAAGTCATTCCGCATGAAAATCGTATGATTTATAAGAAAGTTATGATCGGTGAAAAATTATCAATTTTGAAAAAAAATGTACAGGGGGGACCATTGTCTAAATTTCCAAAATATCAAAAAATTTGAAAAGGTCTATTATGATATAATTTAAATGTAGAATCACTCAGATAATCAAAACATAAACAAAAAGTCATTCCGCATGAAAATCGTATGATTTATAAGAAAGTTATGATCGGTGAAAAATTATCAATTTTGAACAAAAAATTTACAGGGGGGACCATTGTCTAAATTTCCAAAATATCAAAAAATTTGAAAAGGTCTATTATGATATAATTTAAATGTAGAATCACTCAGATAATCAAAACATAAACAAAAAGTCATTCCGCATGAAAATCGTATGATTTATAAGAAAGTTATGATCGGTGAAAAATTATCAATTTTGAAAAAAAATTTCCAAAATATCAAAAAATTTGAAAAGGTCTATTATGATATAATTTAAATGTAGAATCACTCAGATAATCAAAACATAAACAAAAAGTCATTCCGCATGAAAATCGTTTGATTTATAAGAAAGTTATGATCGGTGAAAAATTATCAATTTTGAAAAAAAAAATTTACAGGGGGGACCATTGTCTAAATTTCCAAAATATCAAAAAATTTGAAAAGGTCTATTATGATATAATTTAAATGTAGAATCACTCAGATAATCAAAACATAAACAAAAAGTCATTCCGCATGAAAATCGTATGATTTATAAGAAAGTTATGATCGGTGAAAAATTATCAATTTTGAAAAAAAAAATGTACAGGGGGGACCATTGTCTAAATTTCCAAAATATCAAAAAATTTGAAAAGGTCTATTATGATATAATTTAAATGTAGAATCACTCAGATAATCAAAACATAAACAAAAAGTCATTCCGCATGAAAATCGTATGATTTATAAGAAAGTTATGATCGGTGAAAAATTATCAATTTTGAAAAAAAATTTCCAAAATATCAAAAAATTTGAAAAGGTCTATTATGATATAATTTAAATGTAGAATCACTCAGATAATCAAAACATAAACAAAAAGTCATTCCGCATGAAAATCGTATGATTTATAAGAAAGTTATGATCGGTGAAAAATTATCAATTTTGAAAAAAAATGTACAGGGGGGACCATTGTCTAAATTTCCAAAATATCAAAAAATTTGAAAAGGTCTATTATGATATAATTTAAATGTAGAATCACTCAGATAATCAAAACATAAACAAAAAGTCATTCCGCATGAAAATCGTATGATTTATAAGAAAGTTATGATCGGTGAAAAATTATCAATTTTGAAAAAAATTTCCAAAATATCAAAAAATTTGAAAAGGTCTATTATGATATAATTTAAATGTAGAATCACTCAGATAATCAAAACATAAACAAAAAGTCATTCCGCATGAAAATCGTATGATTTATAAGAAAGTTATGATCGGTGAAAAATTATCAATTTTGAAAAAAAAAATTTACAGGGGGACCATTGTCTAAATTTCCAAAATATCAAAAAATTTGAAAAGGTCTATTATGATATAATTTAAATGTAGAATCACTCAGATAATCAAAACATAAACAAAAAGTCATTCCGCATGAAAATCGTATGATTTATAAGAAAGTTATGATCGGTGAAAAATTATCAATTTTGAAAAAAAATTTCCCATTGTAAATTTCCAAAATATCAAAAAATTTGAAAAGGTCTATTATGATATAATTTAAATGTAGAATCACTCAGATAATCAAAACATAAACAAAAAGTCATTCCGCATGAAAATCGTATGATTTATAAGAAAGTTATGATCGGTGAAAAATTATCAATTTTGAAAAAAATGTACAGGGGGGACCATTGTCTAAATTTCCAAAATATCAAAAAATTTGAAAAGGTCTATTATGATATAATTTAAATGTAGAATCACTCAGATAATCAAAACATAAACAAAAAGTCATTCCGCATGAAAATCGTATGATTTATAAGAAAGTTATGATCGGTGAAAAATTATCAATTTTGAAAAAAAAATTTCCAAAATATCAAAAAATTTGAAAAGGTCTATTATGATATAATTTAAATGTAGAATCACTCAGATAATCAAAACATAAACAAAAAGTCATTCCGCATGAAAATCGTATGATTTATAAGAAAGTTATGATCGGTGAAAAATTATCAATTTTGAAAAAAATGTACAGGGGGGACCATTGTCTAAATTTCCAAAATATCAAAAAATTTGAATAGGTCTATTATGATATAATTTAAATGTAGAATCACTCAGATAATCAAAACATAAACAAAAAGTCATTCCGCATGAAAATCGTATGATTTATAAGAAAGTTATGATCGGTGAAAAATTATCAATTTTGAAAAAAAAATGTACAGGGGGACCATTGTCTAAATTTCCAAAATATCAAAAAATTTGAAAAGGTCTATTATGATATAATTTAAATGTAGAATCACTCAGATAATCAAAACATAAACAAAAAGTCATTCCGCATGAAAATCGTATGATTTATAAGAAAGTTATGATCGGTGAAAAATTATCAATTTTGAAAAAAAAAATTTACAGGGGGACCATTGTCTAAATTTCCAAAATATCAAAAAATTTGAAAAGGTCTATTATGATATAATTTAAATGTAGAATCACTCAGATAATCAAAACATAAACAAAAAGTCATTCCGCATGAAAATCGTATGATTTATAAGAAAGTTATGATCGGTGAAAAATTATCAATTTTGAAAAAAAAAATGTACAGGGGGGACCATTGTCTAAATTTCCAAAATATCAAAAAATTTGAAAAGGTCTATTATGATATAATTTAAATGTAGAATCACTCAGATAATCAAAACATAAACAAAAAGTCATTCCGCATGAAAATCGTATGATTTATAAGAAAGTTATGATCGGTGAAAAATTATCAATTTTGAAAAAAAAATTTCCAAAATATCAAAAAATTTGAAAAGGTCTATTATGATATAATTTAAATGTAGAATCACTCAGATAATCAAAACATAAACAAAAAGTCATTCCGCATGAAAATCGTATGATTTATAAGAAAGTTATGATCGGTGAAAAATTATCAATTTTGAAAAAAAAATGTACAGGGGGGACCATTGTCTAAATTTCCAAAATATCAAAAAAATTTGAAAAGGTCTATTATGATATAATTTAAATGTAGAATCACTCAGATAATCAAAACATAAACAAAAAGTCATTCCGCATGAAAATCGTATGATTTATAAGAAAGTTATGATCGGTGAAAAATTATCAATTTTGAAAAAAAATTTCCAAAATATCAAAAAATTTGAAAAGGTCTATTATGATATAATTTAAATGTAGAATCACTCAGATAATCAAAACATAAACAAAAAGTCATTCCGCATGAAAATCGTATGATTTATAAGAAAGTTATGATCGGTGAAAAATTATCAATTTTGAAAAAAAAAATGTACAGGGGGGACCATTGTCTAAATTTCCAAAATATCAAAAAATTTGAAAAGGTCTATTATGATATAATTTAAATGTAGAATCACTCAGATAATCAAAACATAAACAAAAAGTCATTCCGCATGAAAATCGTATGATTTATAAGAAAGTTATGATCGGTGAAAAATTATCAATTTTGAAAAAAAATTTCCAAAATATCAAAAAATTTGAAAAGGTCTATTATGATATAATTTAAATGTAGAATCACTCAGATAATCAAAACATAAACAAAAAGTCATTCCGCATGAAAATCGTATGATTTATAAGAAAGTTATGATCGGTGAAAAATTATCAATTTTGAAAAAAAAATTTACAGGGGGGACCATTGTCTAAATTTCCAAAATATCAAAAAATTTGAAAAGGTCTATTATGATATAATTTAAATGTAGAATCACTCAGATAATCAAAACATAAACAAAAAGTCATTCCGCATGAAAATCGTATGATTTATAAGAAAGTTATGATCGGTGAAAAATTATCAAATTTGAAAAAAAATTTCCAAAATATCAAAAAATTTGAAAAGGGCTATTATGATATAATTTAAATGTAGAATCCCTCAGATAATCAAAACATAAACAAAAAGTCATTCCGCATGAAAATCGTATGATTTATAAGAAAGTTATGATCGGTGAAAAATTATCAATTTTGAAAAAAAAATGTACAGGGGGGACCATTGTCTAAATTTCCAAAATATCAAAAAATTTGAAAAGGTCTATTATGATATAATTTAAATGTAGAATCACTCAGATAATCAAAACATAAACAAAAAGTCATTCCGCATGAAAATCGTATGATTTATAAGAAAGTTATGATCGGTGAAAAATTATCAATTTTGAAAAAAAATTTCCAAAATATCAAAAAATTTGAAAAGGTCTATTATGATATAATTTAAATGTAGAATCACTCAGATAATCAAAACATAAACAAAAAGTCATTCCGCATGAAAATCGTATGATTTATAAGAAAGTTATGATCGGTGAAAAATTATCAATTTTGAAAAAAAATGTACAGGGGGGACCATTGTCTAAATTTCCAAAATATCAAAAAATTTGAAAAGGTCTATTATGATATAATTTAAATGTAGAATCACTCAGATAATCAAAACATAAACAAAAAGTCATTCCGCATGAAAATCGTATGATTTATAAGAAAGTTATGATCGGTGAAAAATTATCAATTTTGAAAAAAAATTTCCAAAATATCAAAAAATTTGAAAAGGTCTATTATGATATAATTTAAATGTAGAATCACTCAGATAATCAAAACATAAACAAAAAGTCATTCCGCATGAAAATCGTATGATTTATAAGAAAGTTATGATCGGTGAAAAATTATCAATTTTGAAAAAAAATTTACAGGGGGGACCATTGTCTAAATTTCCAAAATATCAAAAAATTTGAAAAGGTCTATTATGATATAATTTAAATGTAGAATCACTCAGATAATCAAAACATAAACAAAAAGTCATTCCGCATGAAAATCGTATGATTTATAAGAAAGTTATGATCGGTGAAAAATTATCAAATTTGAAAAAAAAATGTACAGGAGGGACCATTGTCTAAATTTCCAAAATATCAAAAAATTTGAAAAGGTCTATTATGATATAATTTAAATGTAGAATCACTCAGATAATCAAAACATAAACAAAAAGTCATTCCGCATGAAAATCGTATGATTTATAAGAAAGTTATGATCGGTGAAAAATTATCAATTTTGAAAAAAAAATGTACAGGGGGGACCATTGTCTAAATTTCCAAAATATCAAAAAATTTGAAAAGGTCTATTATGATATAATTTAAATGTAGAATCACTCAGATAATCAAAACATAAACAAAAAGTCATTCCGCATGAAAATCGTATGATTTATAAGAAAGTTATGATCGGTGAAAAATTATCAATTTTGAAAAAAAAATTTCCAAAATATCAAAAAATTTGAAAAGGTCTATTATGATATAATTTAAATGTAGAATCACTCAGATAATCAAAACATAAACAAAAAGTCATTCCGCATGAAAATCGTATGATTTATAAGAAAGTTATGATCGGTGAAAAATTATCAATTTTGAAAAAAAAATTTACAGGGGGGACCATTGTCTAAATTTCCAAAATATCAAAAAATTTGAAAAGGTCTATTATGATATAATTTAAATGTAGAATCACTCAGATAATCAAAACATAAACAAAAAGTCATTCCGCATGAAAATCGTATGATTTATAAGAAAGTTATGATCGGTGAAAAATTATCAATTTTGAAAAAAAGGGGGACCATTGTCAAAATTTCCAAAATATCAAAAAATTTGAAAAGGTCTATTATGATATAATTTAAATGTAGAATCACTCAGATAATCAAAACATAAACAAAAAGTCATTCCGCATGAAAATCGTATGATTTATAAGAAAGTTATGATCGGTGAAAAATTATCAATTTTGAAAAAAAAAATTTACAGGGGGGACCATTGTCTAAATTTCCAAAATATCAAAAAATTTGAAAAGGTCTATTATGATATAATTTAAATGTAGAATCACTCAGATAATCAAAACATAAACAAAAAGTCATTCCGCATGAAAATCGTATGATTTATAAGAAAGTTATGATCGGTGAAAAATTATCAAATTTGAAAAAAAATTTCCAAAATATCAAAAAATTTGAAAAGGTCTATTATGATATAATTTAAATGTAGAATCCCTCAGATAATCAAAACATAAACAAAAAGTCATTCCGCATGAAAATCGTATGATTTATAAGAAAGTTATGATCGGTGAAAAATTATCAATTTTGAAAAAAAAATGTACAGGGGGGACCATTGTCTAAATTTCCAAAATATCAAAAAATTTGAAAAGGTCTATTATGATATAATTTAAATGTAGAATCACTCAGATAATCAAAACATAAACAAAAAGTCATTCCGCATGAAAATCGTATGATTTATAAGAAAGTTATGATCGGTGAAAAATTATCAATTTTGAAAAAAAATTTCCAAAATATCAAAAAATTTGAAAAGGTCTATTATGATATAATTTAAATGTAGAATCACTCAGATAATCAAAACATAAACAAAAAGTCATTCCGCATGAAAATCGTATGATTTATAAGAAAGTTATGATCGGTGAAAAATTATCAATTTTGAAAAAAAATGTACAGGGGGGACCATTGTCTAAATTTCCAAAATATCAAAAAATTTGAAAAGGTCTATTATGATATAATTTAAATGTAGAATCACTCAGATAATCAAAACATAAACAAAAAGTCATTCCGCATGAAAATCGTATGATTTATAAGAAAGTTATGATCGGTGAAAAATTATCAATTTTGAAAAAAAAATTTCCAAAATATCAAAAAATTTGAAAAGGTCTATTATGATATAATTTAAATGTAGAATCACTCAGATAATCAAAACATAAACAAAAAGTCATTCCGCATGAAAATCGTATGATTTATAAGAAAGTTATGATCGGTGAAAAATTATCAATTTTGAAAAAAAATTTACAGGGGGGACCATTGTCTAAATTTCCAAAATATCAAAAAATTTGAAAAGGTCTATTATGATATAATTTAAATGTAGAATCACTCAGATAATCAAAACATAAACAAAAAGTCATTCCGCATGAAAATCGTATGATTTATAAGAAAGTTATGATCGGTGAAAAATTATCAATTTTGAAAAAAAATTTCCAAAATATCAAAAAATTTGAAAAGGGTATTATGATATAATTTAAATGTAGAATCCCTCAGATAATCAAAACATAAACAAAAAGTCATTCCGCATGAAAATCGTATGATTTATAAGAAAGTTATGATCGGTGAAAAATTATCAATTTTGAAAAAAAAAATGTACAGGGGGGACCATTGTCTAAATTTCCAAAATATCAAAAAATTTGAAAAGGTCTATTATGATATAATTTAAATGTAGAATCACTCAGATAATCAAAACATAAACAAAAAGTCATTCCGCATGAAAATCGTATGATTTATAAGAAAGTTATGATCGGTGAAAAATTATCAATTTTGAAAAAAAATTTCCAAAATATCAAAAAATTTGAAAAGGTCTATTATGATATAATTTAAATGTAGAATCACTCAGATAATCAAAACATAAACAAAAAGTCATTCCGCATGAAAATCGTATGATTTATAAGAAAGTTATGATCGGTGAAAAATTATCAATTTTGAAAAAAAAAATGTACAGGGGGGACCATTGTCTAAATTTCCAAAATATCAAAAAATTTGAAAAGGTCTATTATGATATAATTTAAATGTAGAATCACTCAGATAATCAAAACATAAACAAAAAGTCATTCCGCATGAAAATCGTATGATTTATAAGAAAGTTATGATCGGTGAAAAATTATCAATTTTGAAAAATTTGAAAAAAATGTACAGGGGGACCATTGTCTAAATTTCCAAAATATCAAAAAATTTGAAAAGGTCTATTATGATATAATTTAAATGTAGAATCACTCAGATAATCAAAACATAAACAAAAAGTCATTCCGCATGAAAATCGTATGATTTATAAGAAAGTTATGATCGGTGAAAAATTATCAATTTTGAAAAAAAATTTCCAAAATATCAAAAAATTTGAAAAGGTCTATTATGATATAATTTAAATGTAGAATCACTCAGATAATCAAAACATAAACAAAAAGTCATTCCGCATGAAAATCGTTTGATTTATAAGAAAGTTATGATCGGTGAAAAATTATCAATTTTGATTAAGGGGGACCATTGTCTAAATTTCCAAAATATCAAAAAATTTGAAAAGGTCTATTATGATATAATTTAAATGTAGAATCACTCAGATAATCAAAACATAAACAAAAAGTCATTCCGCATGAAAATCGTATGATTTATAAGAAAGTTATGATCGGTGAAAAATTATCAATTTTGAAAAAAAAATTTACAGGGGGGACCATTGTCTAAATTTCCAAAATATCAAAAAATTTGAAAAGGTCTATTATGATATAATTTAAATGTAGAATCACTCAGATAATCAAAACATAAACAAAAAGTCATTCCGCATGAAAATCGTATGATTTATAAGAAAGTTATGATCGGTGAAAAATTATCAAATTTGAAAAAAAAATTTCCAAAATATCAAAAAATTTGAAAAGGGTATTATGATATAATTTAAATGTAGAATCCCTCAGATAATCAAAACATAAACAAAAAGTCATTCCGCATGAAAATCGTATGATTTATAAGAAAGTTATGATCGGTGAAAAATTATCAATTTTGAAAAAAAATGTACAGGGGGGACCATTGTCTAAATTTCCAAAATATCAAAAAATTTGAAAAGGTCTATTATGATATAATTTAAATGTAGAATCACTCAGATAATCAAAACATAAACAAAAAGTCATTCCGCATGAAAATCGTATGATTTATAAGAAAGTTATGATCGGTGAAAAATTATCAATTTTGAAAAAAAAATTTCCAAAATATCAAAAAATTTGAAAAGGTCTATTATGATATAATTTAAATGTAGAATCACTCAGATAATCAAAACATAAACAAAAAGTCATTCCGCATGAAAATCGTATGATTTATAAGAAAGTTATGATCGGTGAAAAATTATCAATTTTGAAAAAAAATGTACAGGGGGGACCATTGTCTAAATTTCCAAAATATCAAAAAATTTGAAAAGGTCTATTATGATATAATTTAAATGTAGAATCACTCAGATAATCAAAACATAAACAAAAAGTCATTCCGCATGAAAATCGTATGATTTATAAGAAAGTTATGATCGGTGAAAAATTATCAATTTTGAAAAAAAATTTCCAAAATATCAAAAAATTTGAAAAGGTCTATTATGATATAATTTAAATGTAGAATCACTCAGATAATCAAAACATAAACAAAAAGTCATTCCGCATGAAAATCGTATGATTTATAAGAAAGTTATGATCGGTGAAAAATTATCAATTTTGAAAAAAAAATTTACAGGGGGGACCATTGTCTAAATTTCCAAAATATCAAAAAATTTGAAAAGGTCTATTATGATATAATTTAAATGTAGAATCACTCAGATAATCAAAACATAAACAAAAAGTCATTCCGCATGAAAATCGTATGATTTATAAGAAAGTTATGATCGGTGAAAAATTATCAATTTTGAAAAAAAATTTCCAAAATATCAAAAAATTTGAAAAGGTCTATTATGATATAATTTAAATGTAGAATCACTCAGATAATCAAAACATAAACAAAAAGTCATTCCGCATGAAAATCGTATGATTTATAAGAAAGTTATGATCGGTGAAAAATTATCAATTTTGAAAAAAAATGTACAGGGGGGACCATTGTCTAAATTTCCAAAATATCAAAAAATTTGAAAAGGTCTATTATGATATAATTTAAATGTAGAATCACTCAGATAATCAAAACATAAACAAAAAGTCATTCCGCATGAAAATCGTATGATTTATAAGAAAGTTATGATCGGTGAAAAATTATCAATTTTGAAAAAAAATTTCGGCCATTGTCTAAATATCCAAAAAAAAATTTGAAAAGGTCTATTATGATATAATTTAAATGTAGAATCACTCAGATAATCAAAACATAAACAAAAAGTCATTCCGCATGAAAATCGTATGATTTATAAGAAAGTTATGATCGGTGAAAAATTATCAATTTTGAAAAAAAATTTACAGGGGGCCATTGTCTAAATTTCCAAAATATCAAAAAATTTGAAAAGGTCTATTATGATATAATTTAAATGTAGAATCACTCAGATAATCAAAACATAAACAAAAAGTCATTCCGCATGAAAATCGTATGATTTATAAGAAAGTTATGATCGGTGAAAAATTATCAATTTTGAAAAAAAATGTACAGGGGGGACCATTGTCTAAATTTCCAAAATATCAAAAAATTTGAAAAGGTCTATTATGATATAATTTAAATGTAGAATCACTCAGATAATCAAAACATAAACAAAAAGTCATTCCGCATGAAAATCGTATGATTTATAAGAAAGTTATGATCGGTGAAAAATTATCAATTTTGAAAAAAAAATTTCCATTGTCTAAATTTCCAATATCAAAAAATTTGAAAAGGTCTATTATGATATAATTTAAATGTAGAATCACTCAGATAATCAAAACATAAACAAAAAGTCATTCCGCATGAAAATCGTTTGATTTATAAGAAAGTTATGATCGGTGAAAAATTATCAATTTTGAAAAAAAAAAATTTACAGGGGGACCATTGTCTAAATTTCCAAAATATCAAAAAATTTGAAAAGGTCTATTATGATATAATTTAAATGTAGAATCACTCAGATAATCAAAACATAAACAAAAAGTCATTCCGCATGAAAATCGTATGATTTATAAGAAAGTTATGATCGGTGAAAAATTATCAATTTTGAAAAAAAAATAAGGGGGGGCCATTTTTTAAATTTCCAAAATATCAAAAAATTTGAAAAGGTCTATTATGATATAATTTAAATGTAGAATCACTCAGATAATCAAAACATAAACAAAAAGTCATTCCGCATGAAAATCGTATGATTTATAAGAAAGTTATGATCGGTGAAAAATTATCAATTTTGAAAAAAATTTCTAAATTTCCAAAATATCAAAAAATTTGAAAAGGTCTATTATGATATAATTTAAATGTAGAATCACTCAGATAATCAAAACATAAACAAAAAGTCATTCCGCATGAAAATCGTATGATTTATAAGAAAGTTATGATCGGTGAAAAATTATCAATTTTGAAAAAAAATGTACAGGGGGGACCATTGTCTAAATTTCCAAAATATCAAAAAATTTGAAAAGGTCTATTATGATATAATTTAAATGTAGAATCACTCAGATAATCAAAACATAAACAAAAAGTCATTCCGCATGAAAATCGTATGATTTATAAGAAAGTTATGATCGGTGAAAAATTATCAATTTTGAAAAAAATTTACAGGGGGCCATTGTTAAATTTCCAAAATATCAAAAATTTGAAAAAAATTTGAAAAGGTCTATTATGATATAATTTAAATGTAGAATCACTCAGATAATCAAAACATAAACAAAAAGTCATTCCGCATGAAAATCGTATGATTTATAAGAAAGTTATGATCGGTGAAAAATTATCAATTTTGAAAAAAAATGTACAGGGGGGACCATTGTCTAAATTTCCAAAATATCAAAAAATTTGAAAAGGTCTATTATGATATAATTTAAATGTAGAATCACTCAGATAATCAAAACATAAACAAAAAGTCATTCCGCATGAAAATCGTATGATTTATAAGAAAGTTATGATCGGTGAAAAATTATCAATTTTGAAAAAAAAAAAGGGGGAAATTTCCAAAATATCAAAAAATTTGAAAAGGTCTATTATGATATAATTTAAATGTAGAATCCCTCAGATAATCAAAACATAAACAAAAAGTCATTCCGCATGAAAATCGTATGATTTATAAGAAAGTTATGATCGGTGAAAAATTATCAATTTTGAAAAAAAAATGTACAGGGGGGACCATTGTCTAAATTTCCAAAATATCAAAAAATTTGAAAAGGTCTATTATGATATAATTTAAATGTAGAATCACTCAGATAATCAAAACATAAACAAAAAGTCATTCCGCATGAAAATCGTATGATTTATAAGAAAGTTATGATCGGTGAAAAATTATCAATTTTGAAAAAAAAATTTCCAAAATATCAAAAAATTTGAAAAGGTCTATTATGATATAATTTAAATGTAGAATCACTCAGATAAGCAAAACATAAACAAAAAGTCATTCCGCATGAAAATCGTTTGATTTATAAGAAAGTTATGATAGGTGAAAAATTATCAATTTTCAAAAAAAAATGTACAGGGGGGACCATTGTCTAAATTTCCAAAATATCAAAAAATTTGAAAAGGTCTATTATGATATAATTTAAATGTAGAATCACTCAGATAATCAAAACATAAACAAAAAGTCATTCCGCATGAAAATCGTATGATTTATAAGAAAGTTATGATCGGTGAAAAATTATCAATTTTGAAAAAAAATTTCCAAAATATCAAAAATTTGAAAAGGGTATTATGATATAATTTAAAAGTAAAATTATCAATAATCAAAACATAAACAAAAGTCATTCCGCATGAAAATCGTTTGATTTATAAGAAAGTTATGATAGGTGAAAAATTATCAATTTTCAAAAAAAAATGTACAGGGGGGTCCATTGTCTTAATTTCCAAAATATCAAAAAATTTGAAAAGGTCTATTATGATATAATTTAAATGTAGAATCACTCAGATAATCAAAACATAAACAAAATGTCATTCCGCGTGAAAATCGTTCGACTTATAAGAAAGTTATGATCGATGTAAAATGAGGGTGGAGGATTTCCACGCGGAAAGACTTTTGTATACGTTTTAAGAACCTTAGTGATTCGGAAAAGAAGCAAAATGTATTTTTTGAAATATTTCGATATTTGAGAAATGTAGATAAAGGTCCCTCCTATCGCAAGTTTTTAAGTGCGACTAAGCCATATAAAGTAGAATAAGTTATGTGGAATTCTTTATTTTAAATTATAAATGTGATTACACGTTATTACTTATAAATTTATAATTTTCACTCTGGTCATAAATTTCCTTCAGTGTATTTCTCGCTTAACCCATTAAAATGTTCTGTCTTTCACATTTCTCAGCTAAAATGAAAAATATTTGTGGACAAAACACACACGTCCAATGGCAGCACCCTCGTCTAACCATATTGTGAAGGTGTTTTCTGCTGTAGGTGAAATGCCTCAGGGCTCGGGACACCCTGCCCTGGTGACATGTCAGTGTCAAAGCTTAGAAATGGCGCAACAGTCGCAATGAAGGGGTCTCTGTAGGGGTCGTAAAATGGCGGCCGCCTGAAGTCCCAGAGTCCTGCAGTCCTGTACGTTTACTGATGCGCACTTCCGCTGTTGCCAGAGTTGCCACCAATTTGCTTTGTTGTCATCGCACGCATTCCCTTTTCGCATTTTCGTTATGTGTTTTTTTTTTTTTTTTTTTGCCTTCGGTTGAATTTCCCTTTTGTGTCACATTGTTGGAGGATTGGGTAGCATCCGTGGTCAAACCTCTTGTCGCTCCAGCATTGTCATCAGCATCATCATCATCATCGATACGGAAGACGGGAAAATATGCGTAAACATCTTCCCGTCTCAAACTAAAGGGGGTTAAGCTTTATCGCTGCTAAATTCTGTTCGCACTCGAAAGTAATGTCCGGTTGACACCATCACTATCTACACACAGACTGTGGAGCCCATAAAACACCACATGCTGTCATACATTCTTGGTTTACTCCATACTTGCGGCAAACTTAAAGTTTAATGTGTCTATAAAAACGGGGAAGGAGTGTCGAATCGGCAATTTGTTATTGAATTTTATCGCATATAAATTTTTCTTATTTATATATACTGTAGAGGAAGAAACTCTCAGACTCTAGTTTGTTTACTCTTTAAACTAAATACTTCATGAAATAATAATAGGGTATACATAACTTTTAGATATCATGTGGTCTGAAGCTCTAAGCTGCTCGTTCTCTTTCTTAAAGACACTCTTCCGCAACGGGCTCTCTTTACGCAACATATTCCACATCTTGCATATATCTACTTCATATGTACGATATGTGTGTATATCTCAATATATAATAAACAATATGGTAATATTCTCTTTCTCTCTTTGTAGAACGCTCAGTGGACTGAAACTCGAACAAACAGTCGGATTGGGCACGGCGAACTGGACAGATCAGTTACGCTTTAGTTGAATTTAATGTGAACAAACGATTCTACAGGGTGTGGGTGAGTGTTTTGTATAGATCGATATATGTACATATGTTTATTTGTACTTCTTGTATACCCTATAGCACGATGGCTCTTCCAGCACAGAGCAGCTTCAACTTTAGCGAACTTTGTGAGAATTTCGCAAAGATTTGCCCCGACTTCCATGGGATGCAGTGTGAGAAACATCAAAGCATGAATTTTGCCAGGAGAGTACTCTTCGAATTGGGTCCCAAGATGCGTGATATCAAGAAGAGCGGAACAAACGGTGAAATGTGGCGTCTTATGTTCGCCGATGGCGGCAGCGTGTTCATCTGTTCGTATAGCTTCAAGAAGCCAATGAATGTGAATCCCCGCCTGCGGGATAAACAGATATATATGACGCTAAAGCAGGCTGGTCTATTGGCAGTCAGCAAACTGTGCTCCGTGCTGCCAGCTCAGCACAAGCCAACCGACAAGGTGCTCCTAACGCCTCTAGCACGTGTTGTATTCGCACCGCAAAACATATCCCAGATTGCATCTGAATTGACCACATTGCTCGGCCGCAATGTGGACAGAGGCGATGTGGTGCGGGCAGTCATCAGCAGTTGCCAAACCGATGGCTTCCACTTGGAACACAGTCAATGTCACATTGCACTGGTCGCAATCGAGGTGACTGTTAGAGGCGTCGTGCAGCGTGAGAAACTGCGCTCGAAGGTGCAGCGACTCTATGCGAAACATGGCAAGAACTTCGATGCCGACCAGTATAAGATCTATTTGAAGTACTCCAAGGTGAACAATAGGCCACCAGATGATGATGCTGAGGAGCCTCCACCAAGTACCTCTACTCCTGCGCCAGTGAAGAGCATAGATAGTGTGCTACGCAGCATAACGAGAACTATAGATGATCCACTAAGCGGTGGTACGCTGGATCTTAATTTCATCTCACCTGCGCCTCTTAAGGAAACTGATGTAACGCTGCCCACACCCATTGAGTTTACTATTGAAGCCACCAATCTACAAGAGATCAGAACTGTGCAGCTGCCACAAGAGATCAGATCTGTGCAGATGCCAAGCCGCCTCATCGATCCCGAATTCAGAACATTTTTTCTATCATTATAATTTGCAAATACAAAGCTATCGAATCATAATCCAAATCTTCACAATCTTGTAATCAACAATTTTTACTCGATATATATTTTCATAATTTCATTATATCAAAATATCTTTCTATAGTTTATAATAAAAGAACACGCTCATCTTCTTCTCCTGTGTTCGGGTACAATCTTAGCATAACCCGAGTCAGATGTAGTACTCTCCGCACTTGTCGTAATAGAGCTATATTTTTCCTTCTGCGAGTCGAGAAGCGAAACAACCCCATCGGCTATATCATCCAAAGTAACAGGACGATTGTATAACAGCATTACGGCCGTAATAATGGGTAGTAATATGACATTGTAGTCAGGATCCATGGTAAAAATAAAGAGCAGTGTTCTTATTAAACTTTTAGGCTTATAATTTGGAATAGACTTAGTTGTAATAAACGTATCTAATGACAATTCCCTTTAACATCTGGCTTGGTTACTGAGGAAATGACAACCTAAGCGCAGCCAACTTCACAAGTTTACAAAACATTGCCGCCCCCTCTCCCTAATTTAAACCAAGTATGGAAGGGGCGTGAGCATGAAAAATTCAATTTGAAAAAGTGTCACTTGTCAGCCAGCGATATCCTCTTCCACCCTGCCCATTGTGCTATGCCTTTTGTTGTCCTTGCTATTTTAGTTTTCTATTCTGTTGTGCATTCCTGGCATGGTATGGCATGGCATGGCGATATATCAATAGCTTGCTACATATATGTATGTATGCCAAAAGAGCATTTCATATGCAAATTGTGCACAGCTCAGATCCTGGCGAGTCAATATCACAAAGCCAGCGACCTCATGCATATGCATATGAGAAGACTTAACTCTGTGCTCTATTATATGTAGAACACACCATAGAAGTAGATTATATGATATTTTGCAGTTGACAGTGTCTACTAAGTCCACTTTATACAGTAAGAACCCAACTTTACTTTTGAGTGTTTCTAGTGTAGAGTAATTAAATTTAATTAAATTTCAACTCTTATCTGCAGTGTTTAAAGCCAACCCTCTCATTCGCAAATAGGGAAATCCCAGTGAGTACAATAAATTATGCAAAAAAACAAGTGGATATGGCTACAGTCGAGCGCCCGACAGTAGGATACCCTTCTCCCAATTTTTAAAATCCGTTACAAACGTGCAACCACGCTCATAATTTCAAACAGAAATTTTGCACAAATACTTCTACTACATATAGCTTTCTCGCTCACACTCACACATCGACGCACGTTAAGAGTGACGTCGACGTCGGCGTCAACTACTGAAAGCAGCGCGCAGGCTGCTGCTCGTACATTTGTACTGAAAACGTTGACTTGAATAACTTCTGTGTTATTGGTCCGATCGGATTGTAATTTGGAGAATATGTTTGTATGGCATATAGCTTTATACATACCAAAGCAGAACTTTATAAGTTTAATAGTTTGCTTAATAATCACAAATTACCGATTTGCGGGGGCGGTGGGCGTGGCATCAAACATTTAACATAAACTTCATCTGCTTGGGAAATTTAGGAACCTTTATACCAAATTTGGTGTCTCTAGCTTTTTTAATAGCTGAGATCCGTTGTCTCAACATACAGACGGACAGACGGACAGACGGACAGACAGACGGACATGGCTCAATCGACTCGGCTAGTGATCCTGAGTAAGAATATATATACTTTATGGGGTCTGCCACGCCTCCTTATGCCTGTTACATACATTTCACAAAGTTAGTATACCCTTTTTTGACCATTTTCAATGGTCGAAGGGTATAAAAAACATAAACAAAATATTATCTTTCTTTATATACAACTCAACTGTCAACGCTTCATTTGCAGTATTGCATTGTCCAAGCTCTGATATGTATACAAATTTATACATACATATGTATATAAAATATGTATGTATACATTATATAGGCTCCTTACTCATCGCTTGAGTGGCGACTTCTTTGTTGATCGCGCACTTTTCAGTTCTCGATCATCAACTGAAACGAAAACATCGCAACGGATTCGCTGTAAGTGTACCCCGCATTGCTAAGAATAAAAGACAGATAAAAGACAATTTATAACATGAATATGATATTAAATGAGAATGAAAATGTTTACAAACAAGTTCAAAGGTAATAAGTGCTATATCTCTAATCAGTTATTATTAAACTGAGTGAGTGAATCTCTTAAGGCCTCTGAGATGTAACAGAAATAAAGCAAAGCTGTCGTATATGTACTTACATACATACAAGTATGTACATATTTATGTACTATATACATCTGTTTTATACATACAAGCAAAACGTGCCAAATGGATATTTACGAATTTTTACATTTAATTATGTGCAAACGTGCTTTATGATATTAGAAAATAATCGTTTGTTTACCAAAAGCAGCGCATACAAATCGATATCAATATACATATATTGTATAACATATGTATATGTATATCTTTGCACCACGTTCATACATATGTTTACAGAGATAAGAAAGCTTAATCTTGAAAATGAAGTTCTGGTAAACATTAAAATACTATATATACTTCTTTGCAGATTTCTAAAGATGTGCGACAAATCTGGACCAAAGTTTTTCTTGGACTTTCAGAAGCTGGTGAAAACCTTCTGTGAGATTTGTCCGGATTTTATCAGTGAGCCGGACTACAAGCATGCGACTGTCAGCCGTCGCTTTGCCGAACAGGTCATTTTCGAGTACAGCAAACAATGCAAGGAGGCCAAGGATCAGGGTATCGATAAGACATGGCGTATTAAATTGGATTGCAAGTCGGATGACGGAAAACCGCTTAATCATCAGGTGATCGTATCGACGTGCATCAATAGGGAACATCCGCAGCATCAACCCTTCCTGCTGCATGGTTACTTGCAGCTCACCTTCAAGCAGGCCAGTCTCCTGGCGGTGTCCAAGTACTGTCAGATTATTCCACATCAGGTGCGACGCCATGAGATTGTGCTCACACCGTTAGCTGGAGTGGTTTTTGCCAAGGACGATATGCCAGATCTGGCAAATGCTCTGGGTGAGCCGCTGCCCGAGCTGATAATGGCCGTCATTAGCAGCTGCCAAACTCTTGGATATTATCTGGTGCACAGTCGTTGTTATATTGCGGTTGTCGCCCTTCTCAAGACCGTCGCAGATCCAAAGCTTCGGGGTTCGCTGGTGCAGAGTACCATAAAAAACTACGCAAAACACGGAAAAGAATTTGACAAAGGAAAGTTTAAAATATGCTGCGAGTTTGTACAGTCTAAAAATAAATCAACCCCACCACCGCCTGAAAACCTTATCTCCGAGATTATGGCCATCGATTTAATCAAACCATCGTGCAGCGCTCCGAGGCGTATAATGAAATGCGCTGCTAACTTTAATGGGAACCTCGAGAAAAATGATAAAAAATGAATTTTATGAACATTATTGAAAGTGGAATGATTCCTCGAGAGTGTTAAAGAAATTACGATAATTATACTTGGCGTTCCAATTGCTGTAATTGTCTTTTCCACAATATTATCACATCATTTCCGAATATGATCATTACTTGACCAAACAAATAAGTACATGTTGATCATACGAGTATTAACCAAATTTCATATAAGTACACATAAAATGTACAAGTATAATTATTATTTACCTACAAAAAAAATAAAAAAAAACTAACAACTTTAAAATAATCATAATCAAAGATACAAAAAAAAATTAACTAAACGAAAAATGAATGAAAAGCCTATATGCTAACAGAAAATATTAATCTATACAACAAATATTATATTTTATATTTTGTATTCATATATCTATATTCTATAAATACATACTTAATCCCCAAGCTGTGTATCAAACATTTAATTATATTCCATATAGAAACATTTTGATATCATCTACATAGTATATAGACAATGTCTACTCTATCAGTACAACTAGAGAGAATGTCATGTACGACAATTTAACTGGCAAGTTCATACTTTGAGTTTTGTTTTCAGCTTTGCTGTCTGGGACTGGATAGCAGGGCTTATTGCGAGATTTGTGCTTGTTCTTTTCTTTGTGGTGTTTTCTGGTCGAGGCTTTGCTGGGAGTTTTGTTGCCGTGGTGACGGCAAAGCCACTCGAAGATTAGTACGCGTCTGGTCAAGGAGAAACGGGTGATGTGGTCAGACCCTTTTGCGGTCCCTGTGCCGCTTTAGAAAGTTTCGCACAGTGTGCGCGGCCACCGAAAAGCCTTTAAGTTGCGAAGGATATCACAAAGCGGGCATTAGGAATATCTGAGAAGCAGCCGAGGAAAACAAAATGCATAGTTGATAAGCGAAAAAGGGAAACGGAGAAAAAAACAGAAGAACAAATGCCACGTGTACTACGCCTAGGGCAGAGCAAAAAAAAAAAGGTATAACAATTATTAGAAAAGGCACTTTGGGGGCTTGGTTGGGTTATCATTACATTAATCTTGCACTCTCACTTATTTCTTCCTTTAATTAATTTGTAAGTTGAGAACATTCTGAGGTGCGCTTAAAATGTGCTAATGAATACCTTAAAAAAAGCATAGATTAATTAATTTTTTGTGGATACCTTCGCAAGTAATAACGAAAATGTAGTTATTGCACTTTCACGTTTATTCACGTTGCCGCACGTTCGGCAGTTCAATCATTTAGTGCATAATTAAAAAGCAATTACTTCTTGTGTCCGCATCCGTACACAGCGTGCGATTATACATGTGTACGCATGCACAAGCATAAATAAATTCATGTATTATCGAATTCAGCCGCAGTGCATGCAATCAATCACTTACATCATCGTTTACGTGAATGAGAATCGTCATAGTTGGTTAAGGGAATGTAATAGTTTGAAAACCAACGGTCCAGATTGATATGTGCGGTCGCATAGCCACAGAGTTGCTTAAATTTTGCAGTACTGGTAAATGCCGCAATAAAATACGAAGATCGATAACGCATGCACGGTTTTCGTATCGATATATATCGCTGCGCAATAGCATCTCTAGCTTCTATTAAGCGGCAAAAAGAGCATCAAAAGTATCAAAACAATATCAAACGCGAAAATTAATATTTATTCGCGTAAAAAATGGAGTCCATAAATTTTAATGATTTCTCTGTAAAGGAACGTTACGAGATAATCACAGCATTTCTTATAAAAATGCGCAAAGCAAATTCAATGCAGAGCGCCCATAGCTTTTTCGAATACTACCTAAAGCAATTCTATAAAATTCCAACCAAATTACTTGACGATATTATCTACTGTCAACGCGCAATGAAAACCCACCTCAGAGTGCATGAGGTATGTACATATATTTTAAAGTACAAATTCCCGACAGACATTAACATATGTATGCATTTTCGCAATTATAGAAAATCAACAGGCTATTTCCACAGAAAACAGATATGGTAAGAATTACTGGTGTCATTTACAACTGATTTCGTGTTAATAACTTGATATATTTAAGGAATTGGAAACCAAGAAAAACCGCATGCTTGAAATAGAAGATATACTGCATGAGATCAATGCTGAAAGTCAGTATTTGGTGTTACGCCTGGAAGAGGACATAGAGCAATTTTGTCTGCCCTTTACAAAGCAACAGCTGCAGCCAAATGGCAACTTGATCAACGAAGTGGTCAGTGAAGCCGTTGTCCCACTCATCTGTGCCACCCTGCCGCCATTCAAGCCAAACTTTGTAGTCGAACGCCCCACAGAAAATGAATTGATGCGCAAGTACTTGGCCATCAGCATAGAAACAACCACGTTGAAGGTAAAGACCAACGATGAAATTGCTAAACCAACAAGGTCTGCGGCAGCAAAGAGAAAGCCCCTGGTGAATGCGGCACAAGCAACAACAGGACAAGAAGTGCCAGCAAAGCCAGTGCTAGCAGTGGCTGGGGCAACTAGAACTGCTGCAACTGGCAATGGGAGTGGGACTGGGAAGAGGATTGGGCCAGTTGCTGGCTCTACAGTGGAGAACAAAAACGAAGCGGTACATGCCAGTCGCCTTCACTTGCAGGCGGCGCTGAAGCGAGCCCGCCAAAACCGAAACCAAATTGCGAACTGCGAGAATAAAGAGTGCAGTCCAAAGGAAATGTTTTTGCAATCGTTTGGCCTTTGCACGCTCTTGAAGCACAAGAGCATAATGCAATCCCGTGCGTTGCCTCAAAAAAAACCATCTCGGAACTCGAGAAAATGAATTGCCTGCGGCGTTTGATCAGTGTAAAGTGTAAGCAAAGTATGTTTTGAATGGATTACGTTATTCTTTTATAATTCTATAAGTTTTATATTGACCATATTGTATTTTAATTGCCTAACATTGTAGATAAGTTGGGCAGTCTATAGGCATATACTTATTGAGTATATGCCATGATATTAGCTGCAAATCGCTGTGAATTAACATTATTATTAAGTATGAAACAAGTTTTGAAATAAACAACTATAAACCACTGTATTTGAAGTGATGCGATTTATTTTGGTATTTTCGTATGTGTGTTAATTGAATTCAGAACTTCCTGATGACTTTCGAGCACGAAACAGTAGAAAAGTTTTTTTTGCAAAAATAAAAAGAAAATAAACGAAAGGAAAGCAGAAGAGAAAAACAGGGTAATGGCCAGGAAAACAGCATCTCACGGTAGCTTTCAGTGCGCAAGTGGGGAACACGGAAAACAATGTGAAAGAGAGAACAGAGCACGGACGGAGGACAAAAGCGCGTAATGGGCCGTTAGTGGTGTTGCTTTAGGTGCCGCAGCAGTTGAACGAACAAACGAACCTCCCGATGACGGTGTCGCTCATTTATCATTTACACACCAACGCACGTTAACACAGATGAACAATGCAAGATACACGGACGCGGTGAGAGCCAGGATTTCTATTGTAGAGCGAAAGAAAAATGCCATTAACATTTAATATAGGCGCGTGGAGTACGCGATTGCCCAAAGAAGGGAATCCCGGCGGTCGACCTAAAGCCCCATTTCATTTACCCCGGTCTACCCGACGCTCCATAACATTTGCATTGATGTAATCAGCTTGCGGACGGTTCACCAAATTGGTCGAAAGCAAGTATCATACCATAGACTCGACTGCCAGATACTATATAGGAAAAGGCGTCTGCAAGTTACTCAGCTTTTGATGCTGTGCTCAAATATGTATAATATAATATAGAATATTCAATACACTACAGAAAATCTAAGGAATGTTATTTCAAACACCAAATTAAAATTATAAAGAATCCGAGTTGAAGTCTCACTCTCTCTATCTTACATATAGGGTATGCAAATACCAGACAACATTCCGCTCAATTGCTGAGCGGGCATTTTAACCACCCCACCCCCAACTTTAAAGTTCCTTTTGTATTGCGTTACAAATTGTTTGTTTTTCTACGCAACCCTTTTAATTTTGTGGCAGGTAAAATCCGCGAACGTAAACGGTAATCCAATGAAACAGATTGAGTTTTATGCTTTTTATGTGCATTGTATTTTACTTTAAAAATTGCCAGAGTGCAAAAAGTAATAGGGAAATGTGGAATTGAAATAATGTAACCTCTTAAATAAAAATAAAACACCCACATTTTTGAGTAAATTAATTTGACACCAAAATTAATATTTTATTTGACTTGAATATAAAAATGAACGGAACCGATAGTCCGATAACAAACGATTTGCGCGCGCAGCATGCCAGGGCTAACGAAATGTCGAACTGTTTTTGTTATCAATCGAATCAGCTGTTTGTCGGCAACTGAGCTGTGTTGCAATAGTAGTTCCCTAAAAAAAAATGGTTATTTTACGCAAAACCATAACAATTGGGCAAATTCTTCGGCGTTGCCATCGCGCGGGTGTGTAATATATTTCAGTTATTTCTCGTTTGAGTGTTTTATGTCCTTGTACCTGCGTATGCCAAAGTGGAACGCGCTGCCGCACCATTATGACATTCAAATGCATTTTTGCCTATAGTTGCAGCCAAAAACAACAACAACTTGACATGTTTTCATGGCTTGTGGCCTTCGGCGGAGCAAAGAGACTTCGAGCAGCACATGCGCATTATACCGGAATTCATTACCGAGGAGGAGGAGAAGCAGCTGCACGAGGAGATTGAACCGTACATGAGCCGAATGCGCTACGAGTTTGACCACTGGGACGATGTGAGTATTGAGGCGAAGAGAAAAATTGGCCCACTGAGATCCAAAAGGCATTTAATTCTATTGCAGGCCATACATGGTTTCAGAGAGACGGAACGCAAGAAATGGTATCCCAAAAATCGCAATGTTCTGGAGCGTGTGCGTCAGGTGGCCTTCGATGGCGCTATAATGCCCTATGTGCACATTCTGGACTTGGCGCCAGACGGCGTCATTAAGCCGCATGTAGACAGCACACGAGTAAGTTAAGCATGAACCTTAATAGATTCGAATAATCTAAAATAAAAAACTCTCCACAGTACTGTGGAAATACTATCTCAGGCATAAGTCTACTCAGCGACAGCGTCATGCGCCTGGTCCGTACAGATGCCGAGAAGTATAAGCAGGGCAAAGCTAGTGAGATGACTGATGTTGTAGACGCCGACGAAGATTCCTCATATCGCCACCGTCCAGAGGCCAAGTTGGAGAACAATTTTTATGCAGATCTGCTACTGCCCCGTCGATCCCTCTACATAATGAGCCATACGGCTCGTTACAACTTCACACATGAAATTTTGGGCAACGAGCAATCAAAATTCCTTGATCAGACAATTGAGAAGACACGTCGCATATCTATTATATGCCGCAATGATCCCTGAACTGAGTTTTATTTCAAATTAATTTGTTGATATTTTCAAGTTGTATTATATGTTAATTATAAATTCATATTTCGAAATGTATTGATTGTTATACTCTTGGACAAGTTGGACTCTCGTACCACACACGAATTTTTGCTGGACTGCATGTGATAAATGCTGTGCATATAAAACACCTTGGATGAGAAACAAACGTTTTGGTAAACATATTCGGATCGATGTCAACGACAATCAAATAGAATTTGTTTACCCAACGCTTGACACCTTTTGCCGAAAATTGCCCGAGGGGTTCCTCCTGTTTACACAATGGATTTCTCAGCATTCCATTGTCGGCAAATCTCTGCGTCAATACTTGGGTTGTTACGCCGTCAGCGGCCCGATAACAAAGCTTGACGATTTGCAAATGATGCCATTAATTTCGAGACAGTTCCCGCTGCTTATGACCGTGTTTATGATTTATGCGTGTACATACACTTTAATGTATGAATGCAGGGCCAAGAATAAGCCAGACTAAGCGCTTCGCATCGCTCAACGTTCTCGCTCTCTCTGTCTCTCTCTCTCTTAACCCCTAGTGTAGTGTGTGGGCGACGAAAGCTCTCTCTCTCTCTCGCAGGCACTCGGCTGCGTTCTCTTTCGCTGTTAGGGTGATTTAAAACAACATCCACATGCTGTTAATCAAAACTTGATTTGAAAAAGTAAACAAACAGATTTAATCTATTTTATGGTATATGCAAACTAAGTATATTTAACTGATTAATTAAACAAAACTATGAAATACATTTTAAGAAGATTTCCCAAAATGTTTAGCATGCAATTATATAATTAATTGCTTGGCTTAGCCAGTTAATTTGTATTATGTTTTAATTGAAAAACTAAGCTCAGAGGGCAGCGAAATCAGACGCTACTCAAATTACTTTAAACGAATTTGCAGACGAGGAAAACACCTGAGCTCCCTCTCTGAGCCCTTGCCCATTCCCTCTCCTGCTGCAGGTGAGTCAATAAAAGGACCATCAACATTTAGTGCTGCTCGAAAATCAGCTCGACAACAATGAGAAAACTTGAGCGAGGTAAAAGAGGTGACCCAACCCACCATCTGCCCCGCTCCCTGGACCACCTTAACAGCTGAAACTTTGTACAAATTATCAACAGTTAAACAGTTTGCAACTGGGTCGACATTTTCGAGCCCCAAAAAAGGGACAAAGTGCCGAACAACTTTTATTGGAGCTCCTTTATTTCGGCTGCTTTGACTGTTATTATTATTTGCATGGAAAACCACAGTCACCATTCAGCGTATCCACTCATAACAATTCTACCCTTTTTGGAGTGAAACTGAAAAAGTTTTCAACGTTTTTTTCAGCTCTTTCAGTATTCTGCTCTTTTCCCACTTAACCTTTGACCCTTTGCACTAAATGGCATTTTGTTTTGTCTGCATTGAGATGTCAAGAGTTTGGGCATAAATAGTAGAAACTCGATTGATAAGTAGTTGGCACGTCCACTTTAATTTACAAGATTTTAAACTCTTTTTTTTTTTGTTTTGGAATTTAAGCTTAGAATTTCTGGTTACAGAAATGCCGGAAAGTCCGCCTGTGGCGCAACTTTGTCCACGACTCTAAAGAAAGACACATTTCTGACGCGTTTTCAAGTGGTTTGTCCGCAGGCTACAGCGGAACATCGAATACTTTTGTAAGTGCCAGAGCTAAAGCGCTTTTTTCACTCTGAACCCAAGTCCAACCTTCCCTCCCCCACTCCACCCTTGTCGCTGCTTTATTCAACTGAGGGGAAATCCAATTAAATTTTGTCCTTTTGCTCTTTTCGTCTATTTTTACTCCTCATACCCTGCATATTTCCTTTCCTTTTGGAGTTAATTCGTTAACCTAGAGAACTTGACTAGCCCATATCTCTTTAGCTTTATAATAAAAACATTTTGCTATCTCAAGATTACCCCATAGATCATAAAATGAGTAACGCTTTGAAATATAAATTTCGGTAGCAACTTGAGCTGTTAATTAAGATTTGATTATGATATCTTGGTAAATATGCATATTGCGCTATTCTTTCTTATCTAAAATTTGAATAAACCTCTTTAAACGAATTATAAGGAAGTATTTCATATATTGCAGGGTATTACAGAGTTGGTCACCTGCGATCTGCTTCCTACTTCTTAATTCTCTGTCTTTTCTTGGCAAGTGAGCAACAGCGGACATAAAATGCATAGTTTGCATTCACAGTGGACTCAGTCAAAGCGGCCAGTTCCACTGATAAGCTGCATGCATCACAATGGGCTCGATAGACTTCCTTCAAAAGGAAACTTAAAGGCTTTTAATGATATTAAATTTATTTTTTTATATATGTAAATAAAATAAATAATTTTATATATCAAATTCAATTACTATTTTTACTTCTCAAAAACATTTCCACTGTCAATAGTTTTATAGAGAAGTGCATTATGTCACTGGGCCGATTCGTCCCTCCATTTTCCCACTTTCCCCAGATTAATTGAGCATAAATTTTTAATGCGCTCCGCTTGAAGTGCTACACAAAATGGCGGCAATGAAATGAAAGCAGGGATAAAAGTGAAACAGCATCGTGAGATATTTAATAGACTTTCAAGTCAGCTTTTTACGAGCATTACCTTAAGCATGAAAACTCTAACGAGAAAGGATTCCCATGGCTCGTAAACTAAACTATACCCAACTTATCACCTTGTATAAATCATTTATACTCCAAAATATTTAACAACAAAATAAAATAGAACTTGCTCTATTTCGATTTTACGAGTTTATTCACAAGCTTGAGTTATAGTTCTTAAATTTGATAAAGTAATTCTTTATTTATTATAACAATGTGCACTTTATTTTTCTTTATAAGTATTTAACACAATTTTAAAAATTTATTTAATCTTCAATTGTTTTTTTGCACAACTTTATTGTGCAATTGGGGGGCAATCGAAAATGTTAATGAGTTCACTTTTTTATAACCTTATGACGCATAATAAAATCGTACAAAAATAGTCATAATTATGCATATTGTTGAACTTGAGGAACGATGAAAGAACACATGCGAATAGAAACACTTGAGAGAGGAAAGTGCCAATGCTTCTTTGGGGATACCGCTATAAGGCCGGTATTCGCGGGGTTACCAGGTGCATCGAGTACTGTTTGCACCAATCGATCCCAAGTGTCTTCCGCAAATCAACACTTCAGTTGGGTCTAAATTCCGTATCATAAATGCTAATCGTCTTTTTGTTTACACCTTCTTATCGCGCCTAGCTGGTGGGTTATAGCGGCAACTTAGTACGAATCCATAAAAAATAGTAAGGTAAGAGTCAATTAAAATCCATTTAAATGAAACCAATTGGCTTAAGGTAAAAATACCTATCGAATTTGCAAGTGGTTCTGCTGTGTGAAATATCATTAATTGTAATTGGCCACTCAAGATTATCGTGGGTCCACTAGTATATGTATTATCGCATACTAGTTCGAGTACAGGGTACACACAATATACATGTAGATAAGTATA
This sequence comes from Zaprionus tsacasi, assembly GCA_018904105.1. Lineage (NCBI taxonomy): Eukaryota > Metazoa > Arthropoda > Insecta > Diptera > Drosophilidae > Zaprionus > Zaprionus tsacasi. Next base: position 1,800,091 of record JAEIFR010000122.1, read on the forward strand.
CCGAATTGCATTATGCTTCAGCAGAATACTGACTGACCCCTAAAACAAGTAAATTAACAGGATTTTTTGGAGAGTAGAATTTGGAATACTCTTTAAAAAGTTGATGGCATTAAAAAAAACTATAAAATTACTACGTTGCAAACGTTATAACATTTTTTATCAATAGTGATCTATTATTTTAGGTTTTTGGAAATATTACTAGTTGATATCTCTTTGATTTTAACAGTTTTCGAAATATAAATAAAATAACTTGACTGAATAAGAAGATATAAAGAAATAATCTTAATTTAGAAGACAAATAATCTTAATTTAGAAGACAACGCAAATATCTCAAGAATATATAAATATTAATATATATAAATACATAATATATTTGAATATATTAAAAAAAGAGTTACAACATGCCCCAACAAGCGAAGCGACTACATCGATATAGTTATAATATGTTTATATATATATCCACGACTATTTTGTATTTTTTAAGTAATTAGAAATTGGTTAATCCCTTGAAAGAAATCGAATTTATACACTACAATGATATTATTATGTAACTTTCATAGTTTAACTTGCTAGAATAAATCATATTGCATGGTAAATTATCTAGCAAAACCCTCTTCAGATTCGGTTCGCTTTGGCGCTATACACAAACTGTATCCAAGCCGTTTAATCCCCACTATTGAGAGCTTATCATGAACTCAACCCAAGTATGCATATTTGTGCGCATGTACTCCTCCAACTATATAGGGTATTACTAATCCGAGCGCGTTTTTCTTATCGCCCGCAAGTACTCATGAATGGGTTGGGTACCCCTAATCGCAGGCCTCAGGCAGGCATATAAAAGCAGTTCCGTTTCGCTTCAGTTTCAGTTGCGATTCCCAAGCGGTTGGGAGTCTAATTTGGAAGAAAGACTAGGAACAATGAGGTTCGTAGGCGGCATAGTTCTTTTGGTGGCTTCGCTACTAAGTAGCACAGGCCTATCCCAGGCTGCATGTGGCTATGAGGTATGTGCAAAATTCTAGACGGTAATGAAAGATCCTCCCATCTAATAATTCCGTTTGCTATGCAGGCATGTCCACAAACCAAGCCGAACATGATCAATGTGCACTTGGTGCCACATTCCCACGACGATGTGGGCTGGCTAAAGACCGTGGATCAGTATTATTATGGTTCCAAGAATAATATTCAGCATGCTGGCGTGCAATACATTCTGGACTCTGTTGTTGGTGAACTACTGAAGGATTCCCGTCGTCGCTTCATCCAGGTGGAGACCTCGTTCTTCTCCAAGTGGTACCAGGAGCAGACGGAGCAAGTGCAGCGTCTTGTCAAGAAATTGGTCAACGAGGGTCGTCTGGAATTCACTGGAGGAGCATGGAGCATGAACGATGAGGCTGCTGTGCACTACCAAAGCGTCATTGATCAGTTCACGCTGGGATTGAAGTATGTCCGGATTTCCATGGCCATTGCCAGGCATGATTTAAATTCTGTTTTCTCCACACAGAGTACTTAATGACACCTTCGGTGCCTGCGCTCGTCCCCGCATTGGTTGGCAAATCGATCCGTTCGGTCACTCCCGTGAGATGGCCTCCATTTTCGCACAAATGGGCTACGATGGCGAGTTTTTTGCCCGCATGGACCATAGAGAGAAGAGCCAACGTCTTGATGACATTGCCATCGAAATGATTTGGAAATCAAGTGCAGCCCTAAAGGACTCGGACATCTTCACCGGCCTGCTGTACCGTCATTACTCAGCTCCGCCCGGCTTCTGTTTCGACAATCTGTGCGGCGATGAGCCCATTATCGACAGCGATAGCTACGACAACAACGTCAAGTCCAGGGTGGATGACTTCATCAGCTATGTGAAGGGCATGGCCAAGTATTTCCGTGCCACACACGTCATGGTGCCCATGGGTGATGATTTCCAGTACGAGAATGCCGAGCTCAACTACAAGAACATGGACAAACTGATTAAGTAAGGCAAAAAATTGAATCTCTGCAGAAGATTTGGGTGATTAATTATGTCTCCTTCAGGTATGTGAATGCCCGCCAGGTGGAGGGTACCAAGGTGAATGTGTTCTACTCCACGCCCGCTTGCTACGTCAACGAGCTGCACCAGATGCAGTTGACTTGGCCCAACAAAACGCAGGATTTCTTCCCCTACTCCAGTGACTCACACTCCTACTGGAGCGGCTACTTCACATCGCGTCCCACCCAGAAACGTTTCGAACGCGATGGCAATCATCTTTTGCAGACGGTCAAGCAGCTGAGCTCCTTTGCTCATCTAACGAACGAGAAGCAGACCGAAGATCTGGATGAACTGCGTCAGGTTATGGGTATTATGCAGCATCACGATGCCATTACGGGCACTGAGAAGCAAGCTGTGGCCCGCGACTACGATCGCCTGCTGACCGATGCCATGGTTCACTCCCAGGACAATGCCATCGATGCGCTGCGTGTGCTGACCAACCTGACCAATGGAGAATTCAAGAGCTGCCTGGAACTGAACATCAGTTACTGCTCTGCCACCGCGGACAGTGCCAACAACGTGGTCGTCACCCTGTTCAATCCATTGGCCCATCCCTCCACACAGTATGTGCGTGTTCCGGTCAAAGAGGATTACTACTTGGTCACAGATGAGAAGGGCAATGAGGTGCCCTCCGAGGTGGTACCGGTAGCTCAGCAAGTTCTGGACATTCAGTACCGTGAGAACAAGACACAGCATGAGCTGGTCTTCAAGGCATACGTGGAGAAGATCAACAGCTATTACATCCGTGTGGTGCCCTCACCCAAAACCGATGTGAAACCCGTACTGAAGCGTTTCGAGAAGATTCATGCGATCAAGGAGAAACTGTCCAAGGTGCATCCTCGTGCCGATGAGACCGCTGATGTGGTTATCCAGAACTCGGTAAGATCACAGATCGATTAAAACATCTACTCGCTTGTTTCTTCATGGGAATCCCAACTCTTTTTTGCAGCTTGTCAAGGTTGTGTTCGGCGGAGAGTCTGGTCGTCTCAAGACCATCGAGATGAACGGCTTGTCGGACAATGTGGAGCAATTCTTTGCCATCTACAAGGGTGCACGCGGTGACAATGGCGCCTCGGAGCGACGCTCCTCTGGCGCCTACATTTTCCGTCCCGATGGCGATATTATCGAGCTGGAGGACAAGATTGAGCTCTCTGTGTACGAGGGTGAGAACGTCAAGGAAGTCCATCAGACATTCAACGAGTGGATCTCCCAGGTGGTACGCATCTATGAGGGCGTTAACCGTGTAGAGTTCGAATGGCTTGTGGGTCCGATTCCCAAGGACGATGAGATTGGTCGTGAGATTGTCGCGCGCTTCAAGAGCGGCGTCGCCTCCAACCATGTCTTCTACACCGATTCCAATGGTCGCGAAATGCTCAAGCGTACACGTTTCCAGCGGGAATACTTTAATCCCGACATGTCCGAGCCCGTTCCCGGCAACTATTACCCCGTCACAGCCCGTATTGCTGTGCAGGATGAGAAGAAGCGTGTGGCCCTGCTCAACGATCGTGCCCAAGGTGGCACCAGTCTGCATGATGGTCAGCTGGAGCTTATGCTTCATCGTCGTCTGCTTAACGATGATGCCTTCGGTGTGGGCGAAGCCCTCAACGAGGAGCAATACGGCACTGGACTGATCGCACGTGGTAAAATCTATCTCGTCCTGAACGAAGCCTCAGAGAAGGCCACAATTGCGGAGCGCATTGCACAGCATGAGATTCATTTGCCCTTCTGGAAATTCTTCAGTAGCTCCAACACTGCGATGGGTGTGAAACCCCAGCAAATTCCCGACTTCAGCGACTTCCCACAGTCCGTCAATCTCTTGACCCTCGAGCCCTACTCCAGCGACGAGCTGCTGTTCCGTGTTGAGCATTTCCTGGACGAGACTGAGGGACACATTGTCAGCTTCAACATTCGTCACATCTTCGACACATTGGGCGGTCAGAGCATTCGCGAGACCACCTTGGATGGTAACATGCCTCTCAGCGACTTGAAGAGATTCAAGTTCACTCACGATGGTTCCGTTCCTCAGTCCGTCGAGTACTTCACACCCACGTACGAGCCCCTGATCGCTAACGCATCGGATGACTCCTCCAAATTCAGTATTACACTGAACCCCATGCAAATTCGTACTTTTATCATTAAGTTGGCCTAATAACTTCAAGTAAATAATAAAGAAAATAATCGAAAAATAAGCTAACCCTATAGTATGGAAAACTTCGTCAAATATCATCAGATTTCCTTGGGAGATCATATTTTATCCATTATTTGGCCTCTACAATAATTCTGCATCAAAAAATAATTTTAAAAAATTTAGGTTTTCCTTATCCCTTCCATGCTACCCATTTACTCGATTTCAGTACCCCTATAGAGCCTCTAGTATGGAAAACTTCGTAAAAAATCATCAGATTTTCTTGAGAGATCATATTTTATTCATTATATAGAGTCTGTAGTATGTAACCATTATATCTAAGACCATATCCCATTTGAATTGAATTTCGTAAGCGAAATTAAAATTCTCCACGGATTCAGTGTAACTCAAATATGAGGGGTATTCCAGGGGGACTACGGGGTTACAAACTTTCTGCGGCTTTGGAAAGAAAACAATGGAAACCAAGCTCAGTCGAAAGTTTTTGCTTTTAGAACTTTGAGACAAACCAACTGGTGTCTCTCTCCCTCTCTCTCTCTCTCTCTCTGACCACAATCAGCCCACAGTGCCATGCCGTCTTTATAAACTAGGAAAATGCTCCAGTTCGACCTTATCTTTGCCTGTGATGTCACACAGATTTGCCGCGCTGCAGATGTTTATCTTTGGCAGCGGGAGTCAAAGGGCAAGAAACAGGCAGCTGGACGTCTTGCAATATTGATTTGCGCGCATGTGTGTGTGTGTGTGTGTGTGAATTTACTCTACCTGAACTGAGGACCTTCTCTTTTGGTGTTTTCTCATCACATGGAATTGTTGCGCAAAATGCACAAAAGGAAATTGCAAAGCTGTGTGAGTGTAGATTTTCTTACACACACACATGCTGCGTATTTAAGAGTATTAGTTTCTTTGTTTACGGATCATGACAGTCTTTCTGCTTTATTTAGGTAATTTTAACTTATGATTCGGAAGCAGAGCAGTAGCAATAGTTTCCCATTCCACTTTTTGCTGATGTACATATGTATGTATGTATGTAACTACGAGTATTGAACAATTTAAATAAATAACTTTCAACTCACACAAATGTATGACCGCCACGAAGATCATTCGCCACTGTATATAAGTAAGTATATCACAATAATACACAATAAAATGTAAATTTGTATTCTCTGTACAAGATCAAAATATTTAAACTTATATTCAAATGTATGTATTTACGTAACAGAGACAAGTACGACCGCGCGCGACAAGTGACGTCCGATCGGAGCGAAAGCACCCCCGCTCAGTTATTCGTTATATCGTAACATGCACTTTGGATAAGTATGACCAAACATTCATACAAAACAATGGGCCAAGCAAACCGAACACCAATATAACACAAAAAAAAAAACAGAAAAAGATTTAATGGCTTAAACTTAGCGCAAGTAGGAATTTGGCGCAATTACAATACGTAATGAAAGCTTACGTCAAAAAGAGATCATCTGGCAACACCATTGTATAAGTATGGCCACTCATTGCACTCAACCAAAAATATCGATAAGTCGTATGCTCCTTTAAAAAGTAGTGTGCAATCTCGATAGTTACAAAAAATGTTCCCTTACGATAGTTAGGTTCCGATAACAGGCTTTCAGAAATATCGATATTTAGATAAATGCGTCCCAATACTTACGAACAGCAACGAATAAACGAGTTCGCTTGTAGTTGACCGGGAAAAAATCAAACAGCAATTGGTCTTTGGCCGCACGACAAGCATATTTTCGGGACTCGTACTCGGTGACGGAACAAAAAGCAGTGTAGTCGCAGGCAACGCAGTCGGCGTTGTGTAAATTGAATTCAATTTAATCGAGAAGGCAAAGATGTTGTAAAAATTGAAAGTCAAATGAACTCTATATTTCTCGAGCGTTGTGTGTAGTGAATTTAATTTGTGCTTTCAACTTATATGATATATCTTGATTGTGCGTGAATGTGAATGTGCGCGACTTTGAGCATATGTACTTACGCATACTTATGCGTTTATGTTGGTGTTAGTAACCCAAGCGCAAGAGACTCAACAAACGCCGCCGATTCGAACTCGAAGGTGACGACGCCGACGCAGCAGCTGAGAGAAACTGAATTACACACACACATACATTTGCGTACAGAGTAAAGAGAAGCGCAGATAAAGCCACCATTTTACAGTGACGCTGAAAAGAGCAAGAAGGCGCTAAGCAAACTCAAATCGGCGCCTTTGGATACAAAAAAAAAAGCATTTGCATTTTAAATATAACGTTTGCTGAAACTCGAGATCGCAATGGCCAGTTTCCAAATACATCGTGACAACAGCGAAAAGGAAAATCCCGGTATGCTGAATAATGTGGAGAAATCTGCTTTGCATGTGGTTGGACCTGGCGCCGGACTAGGTGTAAAGCAGCCACTGGCTGTAATCGGTGGCAAGGAAAAGGCTATGCTGGCACCTCGGGCAAATTTGGGCGTGCTGAATACCAACAAGAACCATGGCAATGTGCCGCGCACCATCCCTGTGCAATCCGGAAAACTGGTAAGGTCCCCCACATAAAATTTCATCACAATTTTGTTGTTGTGTGTTGTTCGCATTCTAATGCAGCTGCTGCCTCCTTGCCCCGTTTTTGGTGGTAGTTGTGAGCGACGATCGTTGAGTTTGGTTTTTATTTGGTGGTGGTTTTTGTCTGTGTTGTTGTTTGCTGCCCTCTCCTGGTTCGAAACACACTTAAAAACTTGCATATAAAAAGTATCAATAAAATATATTAACAGATAAGCCTTTGCAAATATATATGTATTATGTTATACATGTACACTGCACATCAGTGTGTTGGTGTTTTCTGCGAGCCTAACCTCGAAACTAACCTAGAAATGCATCTTGCGCGCGTTTTTTTCAACAACTACAATAACAAAAGAGCACGGATCTTGTAGAGAGAAGAGAGGATGTAAAGACTAAGGCAGACATGCATTGAAATGCAATTACACACTTACACATGCGCAGCGTATGCGTGTGATTCAGAGGGAGAAAGAGAGTAGGAGAAGGAAGCCACCAAAAGGCGCGCACAGCAAATCAACAACAACAACAACCACAAAGAGAACGAGACCGGACGACTGCGCGACTCACTCACGTAACAGGATTTTTCCCAGTGGGAAAGCGCGCAGGCGAGACAGCAACTACTCTCCTGCTGTAGCCAGTACTGTTGTTGTTGTTGTTATTATTATTCTGTATTCCCTTTTGGACACTCCAACACACACACACACTGATACACAGTGACATTTACTAATGTATTTGTTTGTGTTTTCCAGGGTCTTCGTGACGTTGAGAACGCAGGCTATGTCGGCGCCAAAAAATCGAATGTGGTGCCTGTTGTGGAGCAATTCAAGTCATTCTCCGTCTATGAGGATAATTGCGATACACAAGTGCAATTGCAGGCACAACCCCATGTTGGAAAGCCTTTGGCCACTATTGCCGAAAAAGAAAATATACAATCTGACGCCGGCAAGTTGTAAGTGTTTTGTTACCTCCGATCCACACACTTCATTCTAATCATGCTACAATCTCTACCTGCTCTATCAACAGGGACCAATCGCATAAATATGAGTACGAAGCATCACCCATGTCCGTTACCGACATATTGTCACCCATGTCGGTGGATCGTTCAATGGCCGAGACCAGTAATATAAGTAACGATCAAATATCTATAATTGATAAGGATATCTCTGCAACCGCAGAGCCTGAGCCAGAGCCATTGCCACGCAACGATCGTCAACGCTTTTTCGAGGTTGTACAGTATCAGGAAGATATATTGAAGAACTTCCGCGAGAGTGAGGTAAGTAAAGAGATAACTACGGTTTATTGGTAATACTTTTACTATATGTCTACTCTATGAATTGAAAAAACCATCTTAGGTCCTCCATTTGTCTGTCTTATCACACAACCATAGCTATTCCTCACACACACACACTTGCATGTCTATGCACGCACGCACACACACTCATTAGAGGTGCCGAACACATGCAACGACGGTGACTAGCCGAGCCTGAAGAGAAGAGAACCCTGTCGCACCCTCGTGGTGCGCTGAAGATGTCTTCGAGCGTCGCGCTCTTTTGCTTTCTGCCTGCATCGCTAGGTTGTTGTTGCTTTTTTTTTTTTGTGTGTGTGTGTGTGTGTGTGTCTTGGAATAACCCACAGCGATGGCCTGAGCGCCGTCGTAGTCTTCATTTGTTTAATGTGCAATCCCTCGCGTTGTCCCTGTCTCACTTGCGCTTGGAAGCCCAAGTGAACGCCTGGGTGCATTTCTTGATTGCGCGTGTTTAACGAGCGCGCGCAGCTGGTAAACAATTCTCTCTTCTACCTAGAGGATAGTAGAGAACTTTGAGCTGGTTGTACATACACCAAGCCTTAGATACCTTTAAAATTATTATGAATTTCTAAAGAGTTGATCCCTGTCTGTGTGCGCTCACCTTGCAGGCTGTACTTGGGAGTTGAAAAAGCCGTATATGATCAATTGCTTTGAACGTTAAATTTAATTTTTATTAACTTAATGGAATATTCTTGACGTAAATTTAAATCAAAATCCGTATAACCAAATTCCACTCACACGGGTTCTGGCCAAGGAAAAAAAAGTTGAATATTAACGTGAGTTCTTGTTGAACTGATCGAAAAATTCGTCGCTGACAGCATTGCTGAGCTTGATGCGTGCAATTCTACGTGCCTCATCCTGTTCGGTGGCAAGCCTCTTGTTCTCCCTAACAAGATTATCAAGTTCCTCTTTGTGCTTTCGATTCATATCGATCTCTTTGTGAATTAGAGTACGATCCATGTTTATGGCGTACTGCTCCCACTGTTTGTCCATGAGTTCAGCCTCAGTCTTACGCTGCTTCATATCAACCAATTGCTGTTCCTGGGCCTTGCGGAAGACGCGAGTTTCATCCGGAGTCATGCCGCGATACATGAAGGCAATCTTCTTGTTGGGATTGATACGTGATTGGGCCACATCTGGGTTCTCGGTGAGCAAATCACTTGATAGCATATTGTAAATTTCGGCCGTATCATCCTCGAATGTCTCCTGCTTGTTACGCAAGCGATTGTCCGCCTTCTGTTTGGCCAGATTAATATTGAACTGGCGTATCTTTTGTATTATTTGATTGCGCATAAAATTATCCGATTTGGCCATCTCCTCCAGATGCTTATCGCGACACCAGACGCTTTCCATGAAAATATCATCAGCCTTTTTTTTCGCTTCTTCAGCCTGTTTGCGCTCCATGACCTGCTGATCGAGCCAAGCGCGTTGTTGCTCACGCTGACGCTTCTGTCGATCGAGTCGGTTTAGATCTTCACCATGGAATATCTGTGCACTGGATATGCCCAGTGCTATATCGACATCGGCCACACGAGCCGGTGTACCCTTTTTCAAGAAATTTGGATCATTAAGATCGAATTCGCGGCGTTGGTCACTGCGTTGGTAGCGGCAGCGATAGAAATTAAGATCAGAGTCAACAATTCGTTTTTCCTTCTCTATTTCCTTTTCTTTGGATACAAGCAGACGCTTCTGCAACTGTTCCTGCTCTTCGTAACGTTTATCACATTCAATTTGTGCTGTGGTCTGTTTCTTTTTCTCTAATATCTGTTTTTCTAGTGTAACCAAGTCGAGCTAAGAAATGTGTGTGGGGAAAACAATTGAAATTAGATTTATATGTGCTAAACAGAGCCAAAATTTACCCCAAAGAGTCGTTCCTTGGCATTGAAAATACGCAGTTTGCGCTCCTCTTCATACTGCTCCCGTTTCTGCAGCTTGATGGCCTCAGCGAGATCATCTTTGGTACATAAAGCGATTTTGAGCGTCATCTTTGTGCCTTAAAAACTTTAGCTTTTATCTGAAAAAAAAATATATATATTTATTTATTTGTATGTTGTACTGGCAATGAGAGTTTCTGCCGGTATGAAAAGTAGTTCGTAGTCAGGAATTCAAACCGGATTTGAGCTTTGACTTTTGTTTGCTCGGTTGCCGGGTCGTCAGTTGGTTTGGATGGTTGTTGTTTTTAAAAGACCAACAAACTACCCTAACAACAGCTAGGCTTTTGACGGGAACTGGGGGAAATCTTTATAGTCTTAATCATTATGAAATTCCAATTAACATACATGACTAATATGATCTATATACATATTAAACAAACCTGTATTTAAAAGCAATAATTTCATGGGTTATTAGCATAATCTCAATTCAAAATCGATATAACGTTTTAAATTATTAGGAGAAACGCTATAGATTGTTTAGATCTTGGGCATAAAAATCACTTATTTTTACTGCTTGGATATTTCCTCCCTTCGCAGATTTTCCGACCTTTTCAATATCGCCGTGTGCCATGGCGTTTGGCGTGTCCAATAATCGTTAAACTGCCCATTAAATAAACACCTAATGTACATGGTGTCCGTTTGGCCATTTAAGTAAAGATTTCTACACTGGGTGTGGCGCACCATGCCGCATTTCTAATGCGGCTCACGTACAGCGAAATAACCAATAAACAAATAAAAATTGGTAAATTCGATTGCGTACCAATGATGCTACCACAGCACAGCACAGCACAGTGCTTTAGTAATGGGATTGTGGAGAAATCCTGAGGGGAACGTTTGCTGCGAACGAGTTAAGTTCCCAAGCGTAGTCAAAGTTTGCAAGTTTCGGCTACTTTTGATTTCCAATACCAAAAAAAAACAAGAAAAAAAAAACTGAGAGCGCGAGTGTGAAAAGAAGAAACATAAGAAGAAGAATAAATAAAGCTAGTATATAAAATATTTGCTTGGTATTTATCATTCCTTTGGGAAGGTTTACAGAAAGTCTGCTTGAAACTTAAAAGAACTCCACTCCAAGAAAATGTGTTAATTTTCTGCACACATAAGGAGTTCTACTAAGACCCCATTTCGTAAAACTTGTCTATTGAAGGACCGAATTGAGCAGCCGTTCAAAATACTTGTATCATCTTAAAGTGTAGAGAGACCTTAGTTATATAGATTATTTACTTATGATATAAGTCAATCATTTGCATGCACCATTTGTATTCATATTTTTAATCCGTTTCTCCTTGCAGAAGAAGCATCGCCCTAAGCCGCAGTACATGCGCCGCCAGACGGACATAAATCATTCGATGCGCACCATTTTGATTGATTGGCTGGTTGAGGTCGCCGAGGAATACAAACTGGACACGGAGACGCTGTATCTAAGTGTCTCATATGTGGATCGTTTTCTCAGCCAGATGTCAGTGAAGCGCTCTAAGCTCCAATTGGTTGGCACTGCAGCCATGTACATAGCTTCGTAAGTAATCCCACAATCCACTTTCGCCCGCGTGCTTAGTTTTACTCAACTTGGTGTTTTGGCAACGAACTTGTCACCATTTATCACAATGTGCACACAGCTTGCTTGCTGCGACTACGAGTATATTGTAAATGATTGATAGTTTCTGGAAGCGCACTTAGCTAATCAAATTGTTGGGCCAAAGGCTCCGAGGAGCAAGCCAAATTGATTGACACATTACAACAGAATGTACAACACTTGACCCAAACATGTAATTGTCATCTGTTATCTGAGTTCTATGTAAAACATAACGTAAAGATGCGGAACCATATTAGTTTGTTAATATGGTCAATATGTATTAAATATCTTGAGATTTTCTTGTAATAATGTCATTTTGTTTTGTTGCAGTAAATATGAGGAGATCTACCCACCAGATGTTGGAGAGTTTGTCTTCCTCACTGACGACAGCTACACGAAAGCTCAAGTGCTGCGTATGGAGCAAGTTTTTCTAAAAATTCTATCCTTTAACTTGTGCACACCGACGCCCTATGTGTTTATCAACACTTATGCTGTGATGTGTGATATGCCCGAGAAGCTGAAGGCCTTGACTTATGTATGTTATACTTATCCGTTCATATAAAACTTCTCTAATTTTTATATTTATATTTTTATAGTTCATTTGTGAATTATCATTGCTGGATGGAGAGTCATATATGCAACATTTGCCGTCATTTATGTCTGCGGCTGCACTCGCTTTATCTCGTCACATCTTGGGCATGCCAATGTGGACAACAAAGCTGGAAGAGATAACCACATATTCGTTGGAGCAGTTGAAGGATGTTGTGCTGATGCTGTGCAAGACGCATTCGACATCCAAAGATCTGAACACACAGGCCATACGGGAGAAGTACAAGCGGGACAAGTGAGTGCACAAATTAAATTCGCAGACTGCAAGTTTATTAACAAACTTCATAATCTTTGCAGATACAAGAAAGTGGCCTTAATCGAGTCTATTGAATTAAGTGAACAAGGAATTGATGATATTATCAAGGCTCACAAGGCGACCATATCATGCACAGCGAATGAGCTGCCAGGCATGCAACTTAATTCAAAAGTCGATTTGTTTTATAAGTTTTAAGTGTTTTTTACAACAGCATCAGCCATGATCATGTATTGTATGTATCGTAGTTGTAGTTGTAGCGTTTTAAATATAAGCCTTCTTGTAGTCGTATTCGTTATAAGTGTAAGTACGAGTAATTTAGGAATTGTTGCCATCTGCCAAGGCGCACGCGGAATGAGAATGATGCAAAAAACGAGCACTGCCACACCTTAGATAAGAGAAGAAGCAGGCGATCTGTAATCTGGCAAGCTACTGGACAATTAAATATGCTGACTGGCCATATAAGAGATGAGCTACCACTAAAAACTCGAAACACACTAGCAAAACCCACATCCAAGTCCATACTTGTCACGCAAAGCGTGCGCAACAGCAAATGATTTTAATAGAGAACCCTTCAAATACAGGATGAAAATGAATGAATAAGAAACATTTATATAATCACGATCATAGGCTATTTACACAATATATTGTCTAGCAATTGAGTTCTGTATTTCTTGTATTTTTATTTCTTACGTATTTATGTACCCTATATAGATGTTAATTGTATACAATTTGTTTTCAAATTCATAATATATTTATGCTATTATCTTCAAACTAAATAGGCTATAGATGTTCTGTGAACCACGAAACATATGTAAGAAATATATATCAATTTTACTACGAAATTTTAATTACATTTTGCTCGATCACAAAAATGTAAGCTAGAAACTCGCCAATATGACCCATACTTACTATATATACTACTTTATACACATGATCAATGTAATGACGCTTACTACATTTTATTGTAATAGAAAAACGTATTTATTTGCGCTGAGAACAAAGATGATCAATTTGAAAAACTATCTAATGTGTAATTCGCATTTTAAAAATAGAATCATTTTACGTTTAATCTCACACTTGTACGTCAAATTTTATTAAACTAATAAAATTAAATGGCAGCAGCCCATAAAAGCGACAAAATACAGAGGTGATAATATGGTTAAAAGGGGTGAGAGCGGAAGTTTTCGAAATATTAATTAAATACCTAATTATGAGCAGGCAAGAATAATCTTAATAGGTTTTGTGGTTGCTTAGGAATGTATGCAAGGTATTTGTAATCGGATAAACTCGGGAAATGCCCTAGTGTCAGTACTATTATGTGGTTTAAATTCACACATCCATTGATAAATTATACCTGAGTACCTTGATTAGACTTCATTACCTTTAATTAACATACTCTTGCGCGAATGAATGCAAATTATGGGTGAGAAATGCTTGAATTGATTTGATGTCAAATTAAAGTTCAACGACAACAAATTGTCCATATATCTATGTATATAGTGCACCAATTTAAATTGAAAATGACTTGGTAATTTCTTTAACAGTTGTTTTTATTGGAAAATAGGAAAAACAAATTAAACTGCTAAGGTGTTGCATTTGCATGCTTTGATCCTAATCGCACACACACACACTTAGCGGACGTTGTAGAGTGTCTACTCGGCTGGGAGTATTATTATTCATAGTCAATTCGTCATCATGATAACAAATGCAACGCTTGAGCGAAATTAAGTTGACAAACAGAAATGCAAATTATGTCTCCAATGCAGGTGTGTTCCCTCCCCAATGCTCCCGTTTCCCGTTGATAAGGTGCACAGCCTATTCTAATACGCAAATCGTGTGTCCGGATGGAATCCGAGCTTATCTAGAGCTGGATTGCAGGCAAAGTTGATCATGGGCGGTGGTCCACAAAGCAGAACAATTGTATCATCGTTGGCCGGCAGCAGATGAGCGGCAATCATTTCATCATTGATGAAGCCGACGCTGTATGTCCAGCCTGTAAGGGAATATAAAGAATATATTTATTAGATATGTAACTTCACTTTATACTCTGCTAATTTTTGGCCTACTTTTTTTTAGGAACCTACACGACGTAACCAGTATTCCCTTGAAAGCAAAACTCTCTTACAAACTAGCAGCTAGCTGGACTTAATAGCTAAAACGTTGCTCAGCCCGATGGCCTAGCCGCTCCAGACCCGGTATGCATGTATAGTTCACCATGGGCGGCGGTCCGCATAGCAGACACAGCGTTAATGGGTCAGGCGGATGCAGATGCTCGCGCATCATCTCATCGCTGACGTGGCCGGTGTTGTAGGACCAGGCTATGAAGCGGGCGTGCGCCGTGCGGGGCATCCGTTTGAGGGCAGCATGTGGCGAGGGATCAGACACAAAATACTCAACATAATAGATAACTCTTGGCATGGCCATGCGATTTGCTACTACAACGGGTGAGAATGTGTATGAAAGCCGACTGTGATGGTTTGACCATAGATGGAAATGGATTTCGATTTATATACTATGCGGAACCATGCACAATGAACATAATATAGTCTCATGAATAAAGATTTCTTATAAGAGATTCATCAAAGTTTCTGCAAAGCTGTAGCAAGCATTTTGCAAGTCGATCGATCGATCTATAAGACTATGTCAAGAAATTCTCTAATATCTAGGTACATTTTTTGACTTTGGAATAGGCTCTAGGTACATTTTTTGACTTTGGAATAGGCTTACTCATAGAATTCTATAACATACTTATAAACTATATATGATTTCAACTACTTTAAATGATTCTTTCTAGGAAAAGACAAGATGACAAGCCTAAATTCTCACTTTTGTTGGATTGACAGCCAACCCTCTATAGATTCTAGTTTTTACATAGTAATACATAAAACTATCATGATTATGAAATGATGTAATGACTGATCTGCTACGTATTAATGCCAGCGAAGTGCAGGGAAAGCGATAGAACACCCGACTGACACCGCAAGCTCACCTTCGGTCGCCTTATCCACGGTGTACCACACCTTGAACTGATCGGGATGTTTCTTTGCTAGTTCGTCCAGTTCACCACGCAGCAGAATGTCTTTTTCGCTCTGTAAATATATATATTTTTGTTTATCATTCTCGAACATCATCTCTGATAAATTACACAAATAACTTACCTGGTTGGCAAAGATTAGTGCCAATTGGGTTTTGTCTTTTTCGTTGCGCTTTAGAACCTCGCGGACCAGTTGCAACATGGGCGTGATGCCTGTGCCGCCGGCTATCATGTTAACATATTTGGCGGTCACATGCTTGGGTGGATCCTTACGCAGTTTCTTAATCGAGAAGGTGCCGTTGCCCAGGTATTGCAATCGGCCAGAGGGTCCGCGGAAGGAAATCTTGTCGCCCACTTCCATTTGCTCCAAATGCTGTGTCATTTTGCCGCCAGCTGGGAACTTGGGATGCGTGTCCTTGAAATACACTTTCACAACAAGATCAACATAGCCGACATCCTCGTCCGACGAGATGGGCGTGTATGGCCTTATGACCAGTTCGTTCTCGATTGTCGCTATCAGATGAATGTGCTGACCCACCGGCAGGCCCAGTATATGCTGCTTCGAGGGCAGTCCAAAGCGGAAACGACGTGTATCATGGCTGAGCACCTCCTTCTCAATCAATGGCAGCTGATACTTGTCATTGGGATCGACCAGGGTACGCAAACGTGCTGATCGGTTTGGTTCTCGGCGGGGTTTGGTTGACTTCTTATTGATGAAATAGTGGACGATAAGGGCGCCTGCGACCACTGCTACCACGCCCACGGCAATGGGTACAAACTGAAAAGGTACAAACGAAATGAAACGTTATTAGGTACATATTATTTGATTATAATAATAAATTTACGATAATGTAGTCGTCTCTCCTTATCTGACAGATTCGGACGTTATCACTTTACAAAATTCTGGCGCTATTTGTGAAAATTTTGGTGGGATGATTTAAATCGTCCGACATTGAGTTTTGTTTAGGTCAAGATCAGTTGGAAAATCGAGGAAAAGCGATTGCATTTTCACAATATTGACTAATACGCCACACACAGATGTCTTTGCTGATAAAGAAGGTCGAAATGTATTCAATGCGTAGAAACGAGACCCAGAGTTACGTAGTACTCGTATAAAACGAAACTATGTTAAACCACATTTTGCGGCTCCCGTTGAACTTTAAGCCTTGTTGCCAGTGAAGCCCCACACAAACACATACACACACAATCGCAATCATTGAGGTTATTTTTGAGTTGCGGCGACTGACTTGTACGCGACCTTGAAATCATATTCCATATTGGGAGTACGTTTTTCGTTGCACAAGCACTCGGACTGCGCTCTGGGTGCCAGATATGTGTATAATTATCGATGACGTCACACAGCTAACGTAGATAAACACAGAGCGCCACAGCTGAGCACATGCATAAAATCGTATAAAGAGCGTAAAAATGCGTGGCACTTCTCTCTCGCACTCTCTCGCACAATCAACTTACATCGAAATCTGTCATATTGCACACACTTGTATTGTTTATAAATTTGCAATTTAAATTGTCAAACTATTGAACTTGACTGCAGCTAGCTGACTGTTTGATGAACCGCCCGCATTCGAGTACAATTTACAATTGAAATGAAGTAAGCGCGACGAAGCCAACACGAGCCCTCGCTTACTGCCGAGTCAGCACGCGTAGCCAAACAGTGGGCTCGCTAAGTATACTTACTGATTAGGTGAGCATAATCAGCATTATAATATCAGTGTGGAAAATTTGGCAGACAGACATACTAGACAGATTTGACATTAAATATTTTTGACAAACATAATTGCTTGTTACATAAATAATGTTTACGCATTTACTGCAGCTGTGCGTATGTAGCCGGCATGCACTGTGCTGTATAACGCCGTCGAAATTTTGTAACGATGATAAGCAGAAATCAACACTGCGAGAGAGAGAGACTTGACGAAGTCAAAAAGAGAGTAAGAGAGCGCTGCAGTCGGCCAGTTGAATGAGAGTTACTTTTCAATGTGCGCACAGCTGAAAATTTTCAGAGAGAGAGAGAGAGAGAGAGAGAGAGCAGTTATTCAACTGAACAGCTGATTGTCTGTGTGATAATGCCGTATCATGACGTTTTGCCGCCTGCACATTGCACATACACAAATAAAATTAATAATTAATTAATGTCCCTGATGAACATTTTGCCGACAAAGCGTTGCTTGGCATTTCCCAAAATTACCTAATCGATGAAATCGTTCCAATCGAACCCGTGTCACGTATTCCACTAAGGAAACACTTTACTTACCAAGCTCACCTCGTTGGGTGCTCAACAAAATAATAATATGACGTCATTTATCAATGTGTTCACATTTTTGTTATAGCTTAATTCAAATTGTATATGAATATGTGTGTGTGTGTACGTGCTATATGCACATACATACATAAGCATGTATTTATATACATTTTTAGCAGTTATTCGCTTGTACTTTGCATTGTTTGGTGGGAGATGCCAAATGGTTAATACATAGAAAAGGTATATTTTTAACAATTATGAAATGACTAGTGAATGTGGCGTATGCGATGAGTATGTACACATGTATTAAGAGGTTATAGGAATATGTCGAGAATTATGCAAAAAGGTGCACCTTGCTAACTGTTTCGTAACTTACGTTGCTCTCAATGAGACGCGCCATTTCCAGCGGCTGGAGGGTCTACTTGGCCTGCTGGAGCCTGCAGGTGGCGAATGAATTTCTTGGTTGGATTATCGCTAATTGCACTTATGGATAAATTATATAATATGCGAATTGCACCGATGGAACATCCACACGCTGACACAGTCTCGATGGCACACACCGATAGCAGTTTTATTTTAAAACGCAAAGCAGGCCCAACGCGATTGCGAATGCGAGCGCAGAGATAGAGTGAAAGCAATTGTTTTGTTTGACCACGAAATGTTACTCTCTCTGGACTCAGGTGCCAGACTCTTTAATTTCTCTTTGTAAGCTCTTAAGTTTGTGTGTAGAGGCGTCAGCTAAGGTATGACAGTTTGATGCTAAATTAAATATGTATATGCCGTATACTTTCAACTATGAGATCATTTAACAGAAATTCTAATTTAGTATTCATTTATTAATCTTATTATTATTGTAAAAATCACTTGCGAATTGTTGAAAAACTTGTTTACGAATTTAAATTAGGGATGTGAGGTATGATTGGGTACAAGTAAATAAATCGCGAATTATGACAGTGACAAGGGAAAAAATACCAATTTAGTCTTTAGTGTTGCCGTATCTTTCAAATAAGTATTGAACGGCGGAACTGTCGTTGCCACTGCATTAAAAAATTTTTATCGATTGATACCGCATCAACCCTGAAGTGAAGAATCACCGGCAACGCTTGCCATCGCGGAAACTTTACTCTTTCTTTCGTGAAACCCACGTCGCTAGGTGCAGACATGTACGTAATCTGTTTATAAAAATCTTTGTAAAATTAATTCATCCACGAATATTTTGGCAATATTAATGCACATATAATATAATTATCTGCTGCTGTTAATGTTTCAATCAATATTTTTCGTGTTTGGCAATCAGAAACCAGCTTTTTGGACCAATAATGACCACATCAGTTTGGAAATGATTGCAAAAATAACTAAAAGTAAAAATGTTGCGTCGAATGTGTGACTATTCATTCAAGTTGCAACCGTTCAGCAATTTTTTATACATGTTATTTTCAACAAAAAAGAAGTTCATATAATAATACATATTTTGATTCTCTATTACAGGTCGAAAGTTTCCCGTGATACCCTCAATGAGGGAGTTGCCGCTGTTCTGGAGGCCTCTCTGAAGAAGAAGCGTGGTTTCTTGGAAACTGTTGAGCTCCAAATCGGTCTCAAGAACTACGATCCCCAAAAGGACAAGCGTTTTTCTGGCACTGTCAAGTACGTTGGCTAAAATACCTGCGCTGCATCTGCTCTCCTTAACGCCTCAGGGTGTGCAAGTTCGAGTTGGCTACAGCGTCAGGTAGTCGAATGTGTGTCTGTGCACTTCGGCGGACCTGCACTCAGGGTCTTAAAATCAAATTGAGTAGGTCTCAGATATGAAACCGAACCCCTTTTAGTTAATAGATAACATACGCCTGCTCCTTGCGAGCTGTGTAAGTTTTTTTCAATGATTAGTAGACCATTTGCCACCCCTCTTCCTCCTCCTTTGTGTATGTAATAAGTTACTTATTTGTTTTGTTTTTTTTATGTATCTTCCAGGTTGAGGCATGTTCCCCGTCCTAAGTTCAAGGTGTGCATTCTGGGTGACCAGCAGCATTGTGATGAGGCCAAGGCCAACGGTGTTGAGTTCATGGATGCCGAAGCTTTGAAGAAGCTGAACAAGAACAAGAAGCTGGTCAAGAAACTGGCCAAGTCTTATGATGCTTTCCTGGCCTCCGAGTCTCTGATCAAGCAGATTCCCCGTCTGTTGGGTCCCGGTCTGAACAAGGCTGGCAAGTTCCCTGGTCTGCTGTCCCACCAGGAGTCTATGTTGGCTAAGATCGAAGAGGTCAAGTCCACCATCAAGTTCCAGATGAAGAAGGTTCTGTGCCTGTCTGTCGCTGTTGGACACGTCACCATGAAGCAGGATGAGCTTGCCCAGAACGTGAGCTTGTCGGTCAATTTCTTGGTCTCGCTGCTGAAGAAGAACTGGCAGAACGTGCGCTCCCTGCACATCAAGTCTTCGATGGGTCCACCCCAGCGTCTGTACTAAGTGTTTGTTGCTTTACAAAACCTTTTACACAAAAATAAACCTTACATTATTCTAATGTATTAAAATCGAGTCATATATCATTCTGGGATCATAATTACGTTATAGATGAGTGGAAAAAAACGCTGTATGGATTTCATGTTTATTTGCAAAGTCAACATTCTGTATTTATATTAACTTATTAGTCACTAATTATGTCTACATTTCCGTGGAGCTAATCGTGCGAGCAAGGAAATCACGTACATCCAAGGCATGCTCGGCGTCCTCACTAGTATCTTGTGTTACGGGGATGGGCTCTGATCTAAACCTTGAAACATCCACAGAATTGCCCCACTCCAGCATGTGTGGTTCGCTCAATTCCTCGAGAAGATTGTGCAGTACTATGGCAGCAGTAATGATGCAGGATGCAGTCTGGAAACTAATGTCAAGTGGCTGGCTGAGGAAACGCCAACGCGACATCAGTCGATGCAGGGCACAATCGCTTAGCTCCTGCAGATGATCGGCCACTTCGTTGAAATCGTATTCGTGCGGATCTGTTGGCTCGGAGTAACGTTGCAGTAGCCAAGAGCGAAGTGGATAGTTCTGATATTCTGGGGCCAACACAAAGGCAGGCACAAGGCGACCATTAATACAGCGCGGTGGCAACTTTGTTAATGCGTTAGGAGCTTCGGCGAACATGGACGATTGGGCACGGTTGGCGCTGCTTCTCAGCTTCACCTCACGAAAGAGCATACGATCGTCCAGTAGGAACTCCATTCGTAACGTTGGCGCTGCATCCTGTTTGTCATGTTTGCGTATTGGAATGCAGCATACACCGAGGACGCCGACAAGTGCTGCGGGCATATTGCATTCCCTTTGAAAGCCAGCGACCACGTTCGCGCAGTCCGCCTCACTTTGAGGCAGCAGCCGTAAGGCTTTGCCCAAGTTGGTCATAACAGCATTACAGAAAACCTTGAGGCATTTAACTGTAGGACCACGAGGTATTGCAAATTGTCCTGATATTATCGATATACGCTCTCCGCTAGCCAGGAAATAGAGTGCCAATCCGACACATTTTTCAGGAGATATTTTTTCCAAGGAAGCTTTCCCGCCACTTAGCTCGGGTACAGTGCGTAGCGTCGATGCCAATTGGTTGCTGAGCGACTGAAAGGTACTGCGAGTCACATGAAATCGTGTAAGGAACTCCTCATCGCTGAAGTGCGGCACGATGTCCTCCCAAAACTTGATTCGCCTAATTTCAGGCTTGGGACCATCGATCAAGTCCTCTAACTGGGCGTCCTCTGCTTCCTGCAGCTGGTTGTACTTCATACGCAGAGAGGTAAACATTTGCATGTAATTCGAGTGCAATTCAATCATTTGCTTCATAAAAAACGTGCGCAGCTGCTTCATGCGTCTTCGTGTTCGCTGCTGCCTCCGTCTCCGTGTTGTTATCACCGTCTGTTGCAGGTGCCGCACGTGCAGTTTTATCAGCATTGCGATTTTCTGCTTACGTTGCTGCACATCGGCTGCCGTGCTATTTGTGCTGCTGTTGGCCAGTTTGGATAATACATCATTTAAATTTTTGTTTATTAATTTCAGATCTTCGTCCATTTTCTGTTTATGCAGTGTGACCGCACGCAGTAAGCACAGTAATGCAGTAACATTAAAATACCAAAATATGAAAATTTCGTACATAATGTTAATGTAATGTTAATTTACAGTGCCATATTTTTACTCAGAAAACGGCGGTTAAATTTAATTTTCGTTAATATTTATTATTTATCAGTATAGTCTTATTTGCGATATCAGCCGAACAAGAAGTTTGAAAATATTATTCAAAATAATTACACAGTTAATCACACTACGTTGTTACCTGTCAAAGACAAAACTTAAAAATTGGCAAGTCTATGTTATTAACATAACAGAAACTGTTAATATTTGTTGCTTTCTTGTTAGCGAATTTCGACGCTATTTGACACGTATCGAAGGCATGACAAGTTTAAATATGAAAATAAAAGAAAGAATGAGTTTACCCGATGAGAATGCTATTCAAACGGACAACAGGGAACTGCATGTGGCTCTTATTAAATACGCAATAACCTCATCCCGCTTGTTATTCATCCATGATTTGCACGTTTTTTCCGACTTTCATGCAAGCAACGAAGCTTTCAACGATCTGACAACATTAGAATTGAGCGCCATATTTTTAGGGGAAATATTACCAAACATTAATTCCTATCCATTGACGAGCAGAATGAAGGAGCAGCTGAAACTTCTAGATCTAAATCCATGTATTCGTAAAACTGCCCAGGGATATCGCTACGTGCCACTGGATGTTGCTGCACAATTTGCGCTGAAACCCAAATGTGACTTTAGCATGGCGGAACAATTTCCGGAATTATTGGTAAAGTATTCGAGAGTGTTCTAGTACATCACGTAATGAATCATTTTCTATTGTTCATAGTCGTCGCAAAGCGATAAAGGAATTCTTCCGCTAAAGAAACCTCTTCAGCCAAATGGCGCTTCACACACAATGCTTGTTGATAACGAAGCTGATGCTGTCCCATGCCCCCGGTTTCAGCTAACCCACGATATTGCTGTTCTATGCTCGTCAATGATCTCCACCGATCTTGAACTTTCCTCTTCACAGCTACACAATGTCCACGAAGTTCACAGGCGTTTGCGTTGTGCCAAGCAGTCCTTCGAAGACAAGGGACTCTACCAACCCTTTCGCAAAAATCTCGAGGAACTAACGGATAACATCGATGCATTTGGAAAACTGCGCATTAAACTATCCCAAATATTATCTCGAGTTTAGGACACATAACAAAAAGGTGCATAAAAATATACAATATCTAAACTTGATTAACATATTATTATATTTTGATTAGTATGTACATTCAAAGCATTTAGCCGTGGCTATCCGTCATTCTATATAAATCTTATGAGCTATTAGAGGAGATATGCAAACTAAATGAAGGTTTCTTATATATAGGATTAATCTTAAGATCTCTCGAATAGAGTTTGCTTGCTGTGGCTTACGATCTTCGTCATACATAGTTAGCAACAGGTAGCTGACAGGTAGCGTAACATACGATGTTCGTTGATCGTCACTGGCTCTCAGGGTGTTCAGCTCTCTCTCTCTTCGGCTAAGAGCGTCTCTGGGTGCTCGGCGCTCTCCCAGTCACAGTCAGCTTCAGTTTCTGCTGTGCGCAGCGATTTCGTTTCGGTTTTCGGTTTTGGCTTTCAGTCGCAAACTACGTTTAACCAAAGATAGACGAACCCACACAGAGCGCGAGCGAGCGAGTCGACGAGTCTGTCGCTTCGGTTCGTTTTTGTTGTTGTTTCGGTCTCAAAAAAAGAGCCCAACGGGTGACGGTGTACGGTAGTGCGAGCGGGACGCGAAAGTGCGGAGCGTGGCTCGTAATGCCTGCCAAAGCGTAACGAAAATTTCCAAGACAACAAAAGCGACAGCAGCAGCAACAACATCATTAATGGCATTTTCTGTTTGGCGTTTCGAGTTTCGAGTTTGTGTGTGAAAAGTGCACAGAAGTAGCTAAAGCTAAAGTTAAAGCCAAAAAGCGCCGCTCCAAGTGAAAATGTAAAAGGTATACGAAAAACGTCTTGGCAAAATTTAAAGTAATGCTTATACATATGATTAAAATTAATTGCAAAATCGCTTGGCGCGCGCACTCTCAAGATCCCAAACTGCAAAGTGGTCAAAATGTCTGTGAAAATTTCTACCTATCTAAATGAAAAATATGGTATATACCATAAATATATTGCCATTTACACACCTGCAGTGTGTATGCCTCTACCTGTGCCTCTCTCTCTCTCTCTCTCTCTGTGTGTGTGTGTGTGTGTGCGAGTGTGAGTGTTTCGCTGCATAGCTGTAAACCAGTTGCCAATTGCAACGTGTTTTCTGTTTTTCCAAAGAGACGACGGCCATAAAAAAAAAACCAAATAGAGCCGACTCTATGGAGACTGGAGAGAAAAGCAATTAAATAATGATGAATGAAACGTCAGTCATTTGCATAATATCTTAAAAAAACTATATACCAGTTATATTATAAAGCAATTAAAATGGGGGAAATCCCGAAAAACATTGTAGAAATACAACAATTTAATGGAAAACATAAATCAAAAACTCAACTTGGCTTATATAAGAGTGTTTAGAATAATCGAATAGTTTATACAAACATTGCTTTGTTGGCCAACCTCGATATTTGTGGCCAGCAATAAAAACACGTCCGTAAGTCGAACGTATCATCGCGAAAACGTATCAAAAGAATACAGAAAACATAACTGAAAAAAATTCCACAAAAACTATACAGAGAGAATACAAAACAAAAAAAAAAAGATTTAACTGCTTTTTTGTTGTTGGTTTTTTTTTCGCCTTTTGTCGGGGTTTTTTTTGTGTTTTTGGCTAATAAAGCAATTTGATATCGTAAATTGAGAACTGCACAGCGAATACCGAATACAGTGAGATCATTAAAAGAGAGCACAGCTGTGAGCAGTGGCAGCAGCAGCGGCAGCGGCAGCGAGAGAGCAAGAGAGCAACGTGCCAAGCCGTGCTCTGCTGGAGCGTATAAGGCCAGGCGAATTGTTGTCGTTGTTGTTGTAGTCCAAAATAAAAACAGAACGTTGCGTTTACATATCAAAATATTGCACGGTGACAAAAAACAAGCAGAGCATCGCACACACAGACACACACATATATAAAATAGTCTTGTGTGTGTGTGTGTGCCTTTATCGTATATGGCACTCGGACCAAAAACAATTAAAGGAGAGCATTTACAAAAGGATAATTTTATATAATCGTATATGGCACTCGGACTTGTTTGTTTCGAGTATTTTTGTGTTAAAGATGCAAACGATCGAAAATTTTTTGCGCGCTCACTCTTCCGTTGTTTTTCTCCCTTCCCCCCCTTCTTTTGGCCTTAATTGTTTTTTTGGCTTTGCCTGGTACGTTTTCTTGTTCAGCGTTAAGAACTTAGAGGAACTTCCCTTTTTTGGGGGGCTGATCGCTCGCTTGGCGTTGCACCAGCTTTGCCTTCTATTAGAATTGCAAATCCCGATCGCCGGCCAACATATTTTACTATATCAAAAAGTGCCTTGTTTGCGCATTATGCCTAGAAATTTACAAGTACCTAGTCATAAGAAGGGCAGCCAGCTCGCAACCAAAATCGAAAATCCAGCGAGCTGCCCAAATTTTACATTCGAGCAAGCTAGTGAAGATAGGCAACGCTGCAAATTAAGGAATAAAGCAAAGGCAAACGTGCCGAAGCTATCGGCATACTTTCATATGCGGGTATGTGCATACATAACGCATACATTGAAACGACGGCCTTGGTTTGCTTTGAATTCCTTTGCTTGGTGCATTTGCTTCGTTCAGCGCTAGAACGAATACACACTTCCATTTTCTGCGGGGCTCCTTTTCGTTTCGCTTGGCGTAGCCTCAGCGTTGTCTCTCAAGGCAAGTGCAAAAGAGCAAAGGAGTGCCATTAATTCGCCGGGCATAATACCCTTATGCTTATTTTGAATTAAATGTGCCTACATTGCGCATTCTGCCTAACAAATTGTAAATGCCTAGTCATGGGAAGATCAGCCAGCTCGCAACCAAAATCAAAATCAAGCGAGCTGCTCGAATTGACTTACGGGCAAACTATTGAAAACAGGCAACGCTGTAAAGCAAGGCGTGAAAGCATTAGAGAGCAAATTCGAGAGCAAAACAAAAATGAGAGAAGGAAAATATCCCAAACGAAGTCTGATGGGAAATAAAACTCAGCAGAAAAACAAAGCGGCAGTCGAGTCGGAATGAGCGGAGAAACGACAACGAGCTGCAAATCCGATAAATGTTATTGGTTATCGCTTTGTGAAATGTCTCCTCCTTTAATTGTTTTTGACTCGGACTGTTTGTGGAGGTGTAAAAAGCAAACGATCAAAAAGCGCGTCACAATTGTTTTTTTTTTCTTTCTCTTTTTTGTTGTATTTTTGCAACAAACAAATAAGACGACAACAAAAAGCTCTGACGCGCTGGCAGAACACAGCAGCGAGAAGCAGCAGCGGCAGAGAAGGCAAAGCTTGTATTAAGTTTTGTTTTAATTTGAAATGCTAATGAAGCGATGCGCAGTCTCACGAAAGATCGCCCTAACATGGCAATAGACACACTCATACGATATATGTATGTATGTGTGTATAATGACTATGTATAGCCACTCATAATTAAGAGCTTGCCGTCTCTTCTGACCGAACATATGTACATAATATTCCTATGGTTTGCTGCATATGTAGCTGCTAGAAGGGTCACTCAGCCGCTTCAAGGTAATCAAGGCTGACAATGACTTGTTTATGTATAAAAAAAAAGAATTGCCCCTAATGAGCAGACCAGTGAATATCGTATTTAGAGAATATCGAAACTCTAAGGAAGTATTAGCACAGCAACCAGGAAACTGATTACAATGCGATTTTCACTGAACAAGTTTACTTAAGCGGCTTAACAATTGTAAACTTTTTGTTTTAGACTCGATTAACATTCCGTAGATAAGATATGAGTCGCTTAGCAATACGAAAATGTTTAATTAAATAGCAAGATATGTGTGTGCATATCTTAAGACATATGTATGTACATTGTGCCTTCATTTATAAATCACGAAACTCTCATAATCAGTTACGATAAAAACCTCAGATACAAGCCACATTGAATGATGGTTCTGCGCTTGCGCTCTTGCTTGCTCACACTTACGATATTCGCATGGCGTTCTCTTTTCGCACAAATCCGCTTGCGCTTGCTTCGCTCTTTCAATCTCTCTCTCTTTTTCTTACTCTCTCTCGAGCACAACTTACGATATTTGCGAAGGCGCAAAACTCTACCTGTTGCTCGCTTTTGTTTTGCTTTGTGTATTTGCTTTCTTGCACATTGTCTGCACAAACATTTTCCGCATTTTTTCATGCGCCCGCTGAGCTATTCAGAACACATACCAATGAGGCAACTACAGTACACTACAACATGTTAGTAAAGTACACGACAAGATTGGCAAAAAAATGGGAAAAAACTTTCATTAGCGTTTTGCGTTTGCCAAACATTTCGACAGGGCCCGCTATCTTTTTGGAACTACATCGGGCTGGCACTACGATTACGAGTGGTAAAAAAGAAATTCATCATTTGTGCGACTGACAAGCGTCGCGTCTCGCGACATCGCAGTTGCACAGTGGGTTCGGCTAGCGAAAAGTAATTGTTGGTTTCGCAAAAAAGTCACGCAGTTGAGATATGTATTTAAAAGTTATTTGGAAAATATGTTTTACACTGCAGGGTAATTAAGTAAAGAGTTTTATGTACTTCTCGACTATACAGAAAAATAATTATCTAGTTTTCTTCTTTAAGTTTGAATCTTATAATTAATAGTAATAATATATAGAAAAAATAATTATCTAGATTTCTTCTTTAAGTTTGAATCTTATATTTATTTAAAATAATAATTTTACCCATCTTAACTGCAATACTTTTACCACTGTGCAATGAGACAGTCACCGTAGACGGTGCAGTCATTGCCTACCATCGCTTAATATCGTAAATCAGCTGCTCGTCACGTTCAGCTCCGTCGCCAAGTCGCGAGTCTGAGTTGAGCTGCTGCTTAGTTGTCATTGTGCAGTGCTGGGACTGGGAGTCAGTTGGCTCCACGATCCACAAGCAAAAACAAGCAGCCCATTCATCCATGGCCCAGGGTTCGGTGGGCCATAGGCCATGAGCTACGGCCAACAAGGTAACAATCTACGGTCTACGCGCTCTTACACCGCGTCTCTTTGGCATGCGAGTAATGTGCATGTGCGTTTTATTGGCCATTTCATTTGCTTACACTTTCCTTTGCAAGTTTCAGAGTTCGTCGTAATGCTTTTCACTTCTCTTATCGATGTGTGTGTGTGTGTGTTTTTTTGTCGCTTTCTTACAGAGCTGCTCACAAAAGAAAACTTGAAATTTGTGCGTCGTCGCATCGATACATTGCAAGAGTTTCATACGGCACATCCGCCTCACCAGTTGCACAATAAAAATAATATTACAACAAAAACAAAACAAATCAACAACAACAACAAAATTATCTGTGTGTCGTCGTTAGACGCAAGCTGTGTCCAGTCAAAATGCGCCTATCCGACAGATACAAGTCATCGTCATCATCATCATCAACCTCAGCCTCAGCCTCAACTACAGCAATTGCATCTTACCAAAGTCTAAGCACGCACATTGAAGTAATTGCAGCAGCTGGCCGACTGGCCGGAGTAAACGTATAATGAGTCAAAATGTGGCCGACAGTTTGGTGAGTACCGCAATCATTATGTTTTCACATCTACATGTATATGTATAAGGATTGTATCTTGGGAATTTTCGAAATCACCATCATAGAAGAAAACTCTTCTATATTTCTAGTTTAAGTAACATATCTGTGTGTCTATGTGTGTGCGTGTTTTTGGATCGATATTACATAGAAAGTAAATCGAAAAACTGCATAGAAAGCAAGTTTCTCTGTCAGGCCTGGCCTGTCTGGCATCTGCCATGTGCGACCCATTTGAACTGTTAATTGCTCTAGCCAATATTTGGCACCTTTTCGAGTACAGATAAACCCCGGATGAGGTCTATAAATAACTACAGCCAGACAGCAAGTTAATGTCGCAGCTCAAAGCCTTGCTAATGAATCTCTTCTATATTAATGGACCATCTTAAGTATCACATGATGACTGTGCAAATAATTTTGGGGGGTTTCTATTAATGGATTCAATGATTTTATTTGATTTATTCGCGCTTGAGTTCGCTAAACTCTTTGACAGATTTGCATTGCAAATTTGAGAGGGGTACAAACATTTTTCAATGACTTTATTTCGATTGAAAAACTTTAACTAATGATTTGGATATATTGGAAATATTTAAGGGATCATTAAATTTATATTTAATACATAAAATAAAATACCAATAACTTAAAACATTATTGAGTATACTTAAATTTATCTTTATATCCCAATTTTCATATAATTTTACGAATTCTCGAGTTGGGCTTCTCTTTTCCGTCGCATCGTAAAATAATTTATTGCAGTGTATAATTTGATTGCACTGCCTTCGACATTGCATCTTTAATTGATCAATTGACTTGTGTTTCAGTTCAATTTTTACCTAATGAATACAAAACAAAACGTTTGACCGGCGCTTACGTAAATTAATACTTATTAATTTCTGTGTATTTTATTTTTCCATCGTATTGTCGTCCCATTCGACAAGCTCTCTCTTTTATAGTCGGCATAAAAGACTGGGGCCATCCCAAACTCGGCTCAGCTATGCGCATTTACATAGTTATATCATGGAGTTTACATATACATAAATATATGTATATTTTATTAGGTTGTTACTTGACACACAAAACGAAACGTGGAAAAATATTTAAATTACTTATCACATAAATCAAAATGCATAGATTAATTATACTGGGAGTCTCTTGACATTTTAAGAGGCTAATAAATATCTTTGAACAAAGCGCAAAGATTAAGAAAAGAAATTCCAGTGTATTGAATTGGGATGGTCAGTTATGGGAAACATCTAGTTGACCAGGCATTATTTAAAATTTGATATTCAAATATTAATTAATTTTAATTGATTATCTAACATTTCTTCAGTTTTAATTAGCTTGAGAGTATATATTTTATTTGAAACTAGTTTGATCTTTCATTGTTACATTGAAAAGCTCTCAGAGCGACGCTTCCAGCTTATTCAAATTTGTTTACTCTCTCTCTATTTACGCTCACTCGCTCTCACAGATTTACACATTGTGTATGTGTTTGTGCAATTGAGTAATTGATGCAGAGAGCGAACGATGAGTTCTAGCGAGCGCGAGAGGCATCCATCAAAAACATAAACAGAGCGCATTAGGGAAATACGAGTGGGTGCGAAATTCCCACGACACAAACAAATTACCTGAGAGAGAGAGAAATTGAGAGCCAACTGTGGAGGCAGGAACTACGACAACGACAACGAGTACACAGTGCGTACGCCGACGCCGATGCGTGGGCTGGCGGCAGAGGTCGCTCGCTCGAACAACCCTCGTTCGTGCTGTGTAAAGTTCTGAGAGAGAGCGCTCATACGACACAATGCGAGAGAGGGCGAATGAGAATGAGAACGAGAACAAAAGCCGATGGCGATGTTGGGGCTGTCACGGATCTCGGGTCGACCTGCCCGCTGAGTGCGTTTTCGACAGTTGTTGGCGGCGGTTGTCCCAGCGTCAACGTTACCGTTTCGGTCTCAGTCTCTGTCTCGCCAGAGCACTTTTTCCCAGTGTATTTTGTGCCGTGCGTTAAACGAAATCCCCAAAAAACCCCCCCGAAACGTAAAATTTTGTACAATGTTTTCATAATTATCTATCTATCGCGTGCTGCGAGCAGAGCAGAGCAAAGGAAACATCGCGTAAAATGCATACAAAATCTGTGGCTATTCTTGCTTGTTTTTTTTGTGTATGCAAAGAACGCGAAAATGAATAAATAGATAAATAAACCGAGAATAAAGAATATACAACAAGCAGACGCCACGCGGTGACCAGAAGCATATAAAGCGTGATTAAGTGTAGTGTGTGTGTGAGTGTGTGTGGCGAGAACTAGTAAAGTCGAAGAAAGACAGACAGGCACACAGACACAGGAGAGGAGGACAAGGAGAGGAAGGCTATATAGAACGGCCTGCAAATTGAACGCAGTGCAACGAACCCCTGAATCGAGCCCTTCGTAAAACGAGGGTTGGACGGACGAGTGCTCCAGCCCAGCGCAGTCACCCTCTGCCCACCAGCTGACTGACTGACTCTGACTGACTCATCCTCGTTTTTACCGGGGCAGAGAAGCTGGCGTTGTGGCTGCAACTGCTTCCGGTGCGTAGGCAAAAAAAAAAGAAAGAAAAGAACTACAACAACAAAACAACTGCCCATCACAAAGCTAAGCCAAAGCTTCTCGTATCGTATCGTAACGCATCGCATCGCATCGTATCGTCAACCTTCTCTCATCAGAGCAGCTTACAAAAGAAAAATCAAATCGAGCGCAAAAAGGAGAAGCAATTTTATTGATTTTGCTTTCTACATTCATTTTTATCGAGTCCATTGAATTGCATTTGTAAAGCAAACATAAACATAGCAAAAAGCGTAAGCGGAGGCAAAGAGAAAAACAATTGGGCAACACAGCGTGTAAATTACAAACATCTCTACGGCATTTTCCCAGCGAAAAAAAGTCAATCTCAAATGGTAAAGCTGCGTATAAAACCCAACTGTGTCTACAATGACCCCTACACAGAAAAAAAAAAAACAAAAAGGCGCGCGCTCATAAAAAGTGTGCGAAAAGCAAAGAAGCGCAAAACCAACCAGGTTCGATATCAAACCGAACTTCAGTTACTCTTGCAGAATCTCTATAATCATAATACACTTTTTTAAAGATGGGTTTAATTTACATTACACTGAATTATAATTATTCTTTGACTATTTGTTGAAAATTTATAGTATAAATATTCAAATATAATTCTTATAATCTTATAAAATAAATTTCATATTCATAGTTAACAGTTTATCAGTTTTCTAGAATACTTTTCTATCTTACAAGCTGCAAGAGTATCCGAAAAAAAACCACAGACTTATACAGAGATTATTATAGTAGTCTGGGTTGGTGGCGCTAGCTTTGCTGTTGTTATTGTGAACCCAACCCAAACACACCACAAATATGTCTACAATAACAACAACAAACTCACTTGGAGTCTACGTCAATTTTATATGCGCACTTTTTGTTTCTGTGATATTTTCCCATAACCATTAACCCATCCCAACTGGAATCATCGTGTTTTGTACTTGATTTTGGACAGGCTATTTACGGCCGATGCATAATACATATACGTATACATGTGTACAAATATATATCATTACATAGAGTTACTAATGCTGGGCGATTTATGCTTGTTGTGTGTGTGTTGTCTGGGTGTGCGTGTGTTCCACGATTCATGAGAAATGTCAACAACAATTATGTGTAAATATACATGAAACTATAGACATCGCCATTGGCATGGAAAATTGTTGCGTGGGTGGGTGTCGAGTGCCTTGGAAGCTTTTCACTGGTAATCAATGTTAAGTATTTACACTTGAGAGATCTTTGAAGACAGGCCCCAACAACTGAAGGCCTGAGCAATGTTGTAACCTGGCAATAAAAAGATAAAAATATTAGATTTTCTATGGAATAAAAATGTTCAAGTTATATTTTATGATTGCATAGAAAAGTAAACAAGTTTTGATTCCATGAATACTTAATTACATGTCTAGGTCTATATGCCTATTTACATACAATCGGAAAACTCCTTAGCTCCAAACACATTCCGAGACAAAAACTTGATACATCGTTTTCGTTCTCTTATTAATTTACTATGCCTGTGTTTGTATATATTGTATTATATTACTTCATGTTCATTCATCACTTGTAGGATTCCGAAACATTCCCAACTGAATCTCTGCCACTTACTCTAGGCACTTTTGTGAATGTAAATAGGTTTCTCAAGCTCCCCATTCATCGGGCTATGCCAACAAAGAATGCACAAAAATAATTTACGATTATAAACAGACGTGGGGATCTGTATGTTTGTATGTAGTTATATATAGTATGTATGTTATGTATATAGTATACAACAAAAGCTTTTGCTTTCATTTCTTGTTATGCTCATTGCTTCAAGCTTTAATTCAAGTTGATATTTTGATATCCGCTGTTGTATATATCATTTCTGCTGCACAGCGGATGTGGTTTGATAATAGCCTACAACAGACAGAGACGGCGCTAGGTGAGAGAGCGAGACGGACGATGAGGGATGGTTGCCAACTGAGTGCTTTGGATGCAGTCAGTTGTAACTGACGGAACGAATGGACGACACGGACGTTGTACGTTGTACACTCATTTAGTCAGTCAGTCAAACATGAGACACGAGACGAGTGCAACATTTTAGTTGTATTCCCTCTATACCGTGTAGCTGTCAGAAATACATAAAGGAGGTGTCCGACTTCATAGAATCTATAAAAATATAAAGATATCTTTGAAAATTCGTTTTAGAAAAGGAAACATATATGAATATACATAAATCTGATTTCTTAATTACCGATATTGTGATCCTGGTACAGGGTATTTCCAAGTTTATCACTTCACATTTTCCATTTGTTTTTTATTTTCTTCAACTGTTTTCAATTTTGTTTCGTGCTTTTTGCATTGTTTATTTATCAATGCAAGAGAGCCAACTCGTGGCAGGGCGCTGGGGTCGCGTCGCTATAAATAGAGACGGCAACCCCACAGCCCCATCGATTGTTCACTTTGATGTCGTTACTTCTCGTTCGTAGGTGGTGCCAGTGTCGGGCACTCTGTCGACACGTAGGGGGGGTCGGCCCGCCGAGGGCGGTGGGGGTTGCTATTTCTGCAACATCTTTTGCATTTGCGTCGTAGCCAAGTCAATTAAGCCGCATCAGAGCTGCCCACACGGCATGCCAGTCAATAGCATTAGCCATTAGCCATAAAGCTGCACAAAGGTCAAATCCCACAGTTCTATATGTATGCACAGTTATTCATAGACGGCACACAGAGAGAAATGCTGCGTCACCGTCATCATCATTATCATCATCATCATTGTGAGCAATTTGATATAATTTTCTTCTATTTTGTTAAAATTGCTTTAAAACATATTCTTAGACACCGAATGCCTTAAGAATATTTCGACAATTCACACGGAACATTTTATAATATCTCGCATCGCAGCAGTACTTCCTTTTAATTTAATAATTTTGGGCAATTTTCTGATGATTCATTTTTCCATTTTAGCTGAGAGAATTTGTAATTGCTGCCTCCATTTTCTTCTCAGTTATTCTGAATGCAAATGACGACGTTGAGAGTCGCTTCTCGAGTCTGCTCAGTTGTATCGGGAGGTGTTTCAGCTGACGCCCGATTTGCATTGTTACTACACACATATGTATGTACATATTAACATGCATATATCATATATATATATATATTCGAGAGCGAGTAATAATATGCCTGAGTAAGTCTTTCCGCTGAGTGCAATGTATGTGCATATTGATTAGGGGGTAAGGTGATTGAGATACCGGGTTTAGTATTGCACGATCAGTGTGCAACTTGATCCAGGTCTGGGCCATACCTATATAGATAGCGTCAATCCGCCTATGTGACGCATATTACAAACGTGAGCACTAAAATGGGTGATATAAAGGTGTAAGCGTGACCCCAATGGAATTTTACAAATATACATACATACACGAATATATATCTAATTATGAACAGTGCCAGTGGGGCAATTTTTGGAGCAATGCGTGACGTGCCGCCTTCAGAACCTATAATTACATTTCATTGATGAAACTGGCACATTTGGTGCCGCCTTTAACTATAATTCCAATTATTTTCCTTGATTCTCATAGCAGTGTGAGCTTTATATCAGCCTGGAATCCAATTTTCTTGCTGGTGACTTGGAATAATTATTAGTGGTTGCACAGCAATCTATAAAGTAAAATATTATATATATTTAGTAGGAAATTAAATACAGAATACAGTTATATTAAAAGTTACCATCGTTTGACATTAATAATCAAGCAATTAAGGAGCTTCAGTCACAGGAAACTACTTCGGATATCGTATATATGACTATTTTCGGAGCACAATCTCATCCGTAGTATAGCAATCATATTCCAGTTACTCATAATCTAGAGGCATGACTCTTTCGGAATAGCCTTGTTGTCATGCCGCACCACATGGATTTTGTGGTCGATTTAATTGTATTATGACCGTGCAACTCTGTGTGGTTATCCTCATGCCTTATGTGTTTATTTTTGGAATCTGTGGGGAAGTCGGGAGAGCATTAACGTTTAGCATTTATTTTTGATGCATTTGATAAATTTAAAGTCGAGGAATCAAATATACATATTGCTACGGACCGCGAGCACGTACTCCCTAGCACGCAACGTCCATGGTTCGTTTGAACACGTTCCTTGCCTTTTTGGAGTCTGACCTGCTGATCTGTTTGCATAGATAACTGTTTGGCTGAATGACAATTTCATACGAAAGAGAGGCCATTAAGAAAACAAGTTACATACAGACGCACTTAGTATATGCTAATGTATGTAGTATACACAATTTGGAGCAGCAGCTAGCCAAAAGCTGTCCAAAATGAGCTCAAGCTGGAAATTGTTGGCCTAAATTTATGACTAAATTCGACATGAAATGGGCTGGTCCATGACAGTCGTTCGCCATGGCAATAATAAAAGAGACAGCACCGTCGACGTAAATGACCATAAAATAACAGTGGAAAAAGGAAAACGCAATGCATTTTGCCAGTCGTGATTTCCTTTAGAAACCATAGAGAGAAATGGCGAGTTTTAATAATTGGCAAACAGCCGAATATGAAATACTCTGAAAGAGATCATAAATATTTATTACAACAGAAATATAAACAAAAACCAAAAACTTGATTGGTATATCCTATATTTTTGTCGAGGTCAAGAAGAGGTCGTAAAATTTGCATGGATATTTTGAAAAAGAAAATGAATAACACTTTTCGAAATATTATGTTAATGAACTCGTAAAGCTGAACCAAAAGAAATTGTGGAAAATTCATTCACATATGTATACTGACATACACACATACATAACTGAGCTGCAGGCAACGTGGTAAACAACTTTCGATTCTCCTTTCGCCAGGGTATCGAAATGAAATCGCGCGCAGCAGCTGTCAATGGGCGTGAAACAAAACGAAATACAAAATTCGCTACAATAGTCTAACAACTTCCTGGAAGAGTTTCACGTTTGTGGGGGGGGGGCTGCTGGCTTATTGCCTTGTTATAGTTGTTTATGGGAAGAGGCAGCTCTCGCAATGTAAAATTGTTAAACAAAGGCGCTGCGAAGCAGTTAGGCACATAAAATTGCTGCTGCCTCTAATTGCAATTGGGGAAGCGAAAGCATTTAACCAAATATGGAATCGAAGGTGCCGAGTGAGACGCAACGCAACGCAACGCTGCTGCTACTCATTCGCGTCTCGAGACGCCACTTGAGTTGTTGTTATTGTTGACGTTGTCGTCGAAATCGATTGTTGCCGCTTTGGCTGTTGCTGTCTCTCAACAACATTTTTGTTGTGTGTGTGTGTGTTTGAGTGTGTTTCTGTTTCTTAGTCAAATTGTAGCCAAGGTCAGGGGCGGGCACAAGCGCACAAGCCCTAGGCATTGTGAGAAGACACAGACACAACTCGACTCGCGTTGACTCTTGAGTTTGCTATGTGAGTGTGGTGAATGAACTCGTTTCACGGCTAGTTGGAGCTCAATGCCAGTCAATCAATGAACCAGAATCAAGTACAAAACGCGACACCTCAGTCTCAGTTCCCTTAAGAAGCTTCACAATTATCTGGATTACTAATTCGACTGATAAGCTATGCCTATATGGAAATGGAATTAGAAATGGTTTATGAATCGTAAACATAACTCACCCCCTGGCATAGTACTTCCGATAGTTGTGTTGCTCCAGTCCAAGTGTCAACTTTGAATTAAATCTTCTATGAATAAAATGAAATTACAGAATTTCACAAGCCAAGCGAACTGTAATTGCCCACACAAACATCACCAGCATCAGCAGCAGCAGCAGCAGCAGCAGCAGCAAGCACGTCAGCAGCCCACGCTTATCAAGAGCCACACTTGCGCCTATCAGTTGCAAGATTTGGCTGGGTACAATCGGGCGCTGATGCCGCCGCTGGACAATACGGATTTTAGCAGCGCTTGGCGACATGTCAACAACAATAGCACCACGCCCTGTGCCTTCCATCAGTCACAGCAGCAATGGGCCAAGGCAAAGTCGTCGCCACAGCAACGCCAGTATCATCATCACACGTGTCCGCGTCAAAAGAAAACTTCTACGCCTACATCCACACCGACGTCAACCATGTGCCGGCAGCAGAAGCAGCGACGTTCACGCTCCACATCCTCGGCAAGCAAACAACGGCGTAATAGCTCATATCATTCCTACGATGACCTGGATGCATCCTCGGCGGTGGCAAACGCCGAGCGCAAAGTGGTGGCCAGCCTCAAGTATCTGTGCGCTTGCACGGGCGCCACACTGCGCAATTTATCGAAAAAGACGAAAGATTTGCATGCCAAAAACTATACCTACACCAAGGTAAATGGTCTAATAGCTGCACAAAATGAAAAGTGTGTAGTTTCTCTGCTCGTAGTTTTGCAATTTTAAATGATTTTCTGTTTACCTTTTACTTATTATTTGGCGCAGCTGTTGCCCTCGCCGACGTCGCCGCGGCGCCATTCTATAATTGCGCCTCTCGGTTTCTTAAATTGTTGGTTATTAACGCTTATTAATTATTTTTTCCCACACACAACTTGCAAATTTGTTTAGCTTCGCGCTACCAATCGATAACGCTTTTATCGTTGAAGTTGATGCTTATATCGATGCATGCATGCATGTCATTACTCAGTGTTGTTAAGCGACAGTAGTTGCATCCGTTATTCTTATAACTCTTCTTTATCATACTTCCTTTTATTTTTGTGCTTTCTATTATAATACTTGTTAATTTTAATAAACATTGCGCATTTTTGACGCAAATAAGACTGAAATGAGCTGCTATAGTGCGTCATTAATTAAACAACAAAATAAATGAAGTAAGCATATGTATAATACAAATACAAGTCATACATACACACATACATATGCCTGAGGCACTGTCGGCAGCAGCATTTAAGTAAAAAAAAACATACAAAATACCAAATAAATTAAATAAATACTCACTAACATGTACATACAGACGCAAGTTGTAGAAAATTTCTTTTTTGGCAGACGCTGAAAAAGTCAAGCAACTTGGATGATCATTTGCCGTGAATTGATTAAAAGTTGCCTTCATATTCGCTACAATGATTCTCATACATATGTATGTACATACAAACAAATGTATTTATTTGGGAAGTGGTATGTATATATGTATGTGTGTGTAGAGCGGCGCACAATTAGAGGCTAAAAAAGTACGCAACAATTAGATAAAAACAATTGCAATTTGTTTTCGTTACTTTTTCTTTTTTGTTTGGCGCGTTTTGCAGGAAGACGATGTTTTTGCAGCTGTTGTTGTTTTCCGTGTGTTTTTGCTATTTGGACAATTAATTTAAATTTCAGTAATTTACACTGCCTTCCAAGCATTTTTCGCTGGGCGACTTGGCAACCCTTTTCCGACGATAGTCGCAAATATGCTCCAATCTCATAATAATTCGGCATATTGCCAAGGTCATCTATACTTCCTGGCATTTAAAAAAAAACAATTCATATACATATCTCCCACAATCAAACTAATGGGCGATTACTCTATATACATACAATGTGTATAAATATATTTTTATTGTTGCGTTGTAGCCCCAGGGCAGCGTGTTTCTTCTATTTTAATTGAATATTTTGTGATTTCAGCAGTTCAGGCAATTTGTTAGTATTGAAATTTCATATATACATTATCACTAGTGAATTTGGAGTATAGCTAATTTTGTAAATACTCGTATTGCTTCCTTCTTCAGTGCGTGACAAAAATCAGATACGCTTTGTAACATACTTAAAACAAATTGTGCCGACCACTTAACGCCCGAATGTTTTCGGTTGTCTCTTTTACGAAATATCCCCAAAACAATTCACGAAACTTTACGAAATGGGGCCAGCCCTCAGACTTGGCCCAGCCAAGAGGGAAACGTAAACCAAATGCTTAAATAAAACATTTCTTGTTGCTGGCTGTGTGTGTGTTTGTGTCTGTGTAATTAAAGCGCATGCGGGCAATTAATCGGCTGAACATGAAATTCGTGTATGTCCATTGTACATTTGCCAGCCCAGCGATCTGTGTACTGCCCCCCAGATATGTATGGGAGCATCCCGTGTTTATGATTTGCATGTACGCACACACACACACACACATTCTTTCTGAGTTTGTGGGGGTCACAGTGTAACGTTGTCATCGCTGAGTGGGCAAATCTTTTATATGCGTTGGGCGAGCAGGTAGAAGGGGAGAAAGAAGACAAGCTCCCTTGCTTTGTTTTAATTTGTGCCTGGCTTTACACACACACACACACACGCGCAGTGCGTGATTTTGTTTTTGTTCTTCGTTTATTCGTGTTTTTTCATTTGCTTTGCCTCCTCACGCTTTCGCATTGCACATTGTTACTAAATTCACTTTATTCTGTTTTTGTTTGTTTGTACAAATATGTGCACGTGCGTGTGTTTCATTTACATAGTGTGTGTGTGTGTGTAAACAATGGTATTTTGTAAGTTTGTTTGTTGCTTGTTTTCCCAATAAGAATGTTCTATGCTGTAACCGATTAGGCAGGCACTCAATGATCTTAAGTATTTCACGATGAGCAAGCTCATAAATATTTATGCCAATTTAGCGGCCGTGTAATTGATGAACTGACATTGTAAGCTCGACATATCGTGTTATTTTTGTCCGAATTGCGGAAATACTAAGCAGATAGTGGGGAAATTGAATGCACAGTCGGAAGAACCTCTGCACTAAATGAAATATCTATAAATACACCATTTAATTAAATTTTATTACACGTTTCTAAAGTCTAAAGTTGCATACCAACATACATACATAAAATTCTTATCAATTCCAAAAAATATCTTTCGTATTACCAGATGTATTTTCGGAACTCTTATTGTTTTCTGAGGAAATTCTTAATTTATTTTTTAAATCCAAATGGACTTTGGAAAGCCCCGTAGTTGTTTTTTTTTCTAAGTACTCTTGTTGATCTTTGCACTTTGTACATTAAAAATAAATAAAAATTGAATTCTTGAAAAAGCTTAAGCTCATACAAAAGTCGATGTATAAAGAATACACTGGAGTATAAATGGAATCTTCCAATTTGGTATTCGTGTTCGGCATTTTGAAGGTCTATTATAAAGATAAGCGCAGAGAATAAGTCAAATAAAAAATATTTCCAATATTCTAAGGTGTGTCCTAAATAATAGCAATATCATTCGAACATTTTTCATAGGAGTGTTTTGGAATTAATAAAAAAAAACTTAAAGAGCATGTTTTGTGTATTCTACAAAAGTTAAAGAATTCAGTTCAATTAGAACGTTGTAAGAAATTACTGAATATGTTCAATTAATATTGCCGGTCTAGGCTAGTTAGCAAATTGGTCAGATATTTATTGAGCCATTAAAATACCGACTAGAAATTGTTGCAATCTGAAACGGACAGGAACAAATGTGTTTTGGCCCAAGATTGCCAAACAATCGACGGGAAATGGAAATGTCGGCCAGTTTCCATCACAACAAAGTCGGTGAAAAGTAAATACAGCAACACTTTAAAATGATTTTCCTTGTGGGAATTTTGTATTTTTTTGTTGTTTTTGTTTCTCGTATTCGAGACATATTGTTTATATTGAAAATATTTAAAATTTGCCTCCGCCCATTAAGAGAAATAATGAATTAAAAATAGTCGGAAATCGTTCTAAAATTAGAAGAATGATTAATTGTGGCAATGAATCGCATCGATATCTCGGTCTTTATAAACAGGCACACACACACAGATGCTTAAACACGTATAAAACATGCTTATACTATATATATAAAATTGAGTTCCTTCAGCACTTTACTAATTTGACATTTTTATTGGTTTTATAGCCCACGTGGCGCCTCTGGGGCGAGGAGCATGAGAAGAATGCAATTTTCACGGTTTACTTGAAGAAGGTGCGCTACCATCGGCCCACACCCACGGCGAGCAATGTAAGTTATCCATCCGGCAAGGTGCAGAAGGCAATTACTTACTTGAATTGACAATTTATTTTCTACTTGCAGCAGGACTCGGACGATGAAATTTCGCATCTGGAATGGGAGACGGTTCGAGTGCGATTCGTAAAGGCAGCCACATTAGCGCGCCTTGTCGAGGCTTTAGCCACAGACGATGGCGAACTGGAGTCCACGTTCATCAATGTATTTTTGTCCACATATCGCACCTTCTCGACGCCCAAACAGGTGCTTAGCCTGCTGACGCAACGCTATGATGCGCTGCACGAGAAGCATATGGAGGAGCTGGAGCTGGCGCAACAGAATGGCACAGGAGAGGATCAGAGCTACGATTCACCGGCCTCCATACATGAACAGCACAAAAAAACTCTAGTCTCGGCACTGCATGTGTGGCTTGATGGCTTTCCCGAAGACTGGCACGAGGATAATCTGCAGCAGATTCTGGCTTTCGCCGCAAAGCGTCTCAAGCGTTCCGATCTGCACGTCAAGGTGCTGAATCGACTGGAACGCTTGCTCCGTCAGCAGGTCTATGGCGGTGGCTCCTCTAACAACCATTTGGAGAGCACCTCCCTGGCTTGGATGGCA
Organism: Zaprionus tsacasi; assembly: GCA_018904105.1. Classification (NCBI taxonomy): domain Eukaryota; kingdom Metazoa; phylum Arthropoda; class Insecta; order Diptera; family Drosophilidae; genus Zaprionus; species Zaprionus tsacasi. The sequence goes on from JAEIFR010000122.1 coordinate 1,841,604, forward strand.
CCGCAAGGCGGTCAGCAGTTCATGATGCACACTCCATGCGGATCCACCTACGAACTGAGTGAGCAGTTCAGCGGCCTGTTCTTGGCGCCCATCTGTCGTGAACCCATGCACTTCATGCAGGCGTTCCGCTTCCCCCACGTTCCGGTGCGTCATTTTGCCGAGCAGCTCACGCGCATGGACACGGAGCTCTTCAAGCGCCTAATTCCCCACCAATGCCTTGGCCATACGTGGGCGCGCCGAGATACTGGCGGCTCCGAAACGGTTGTGGCCACGATCAATCAGTTCAACGCGGTGCTTTTTCGTGTCGTCTCCAGCATACTCATCGATCGTCTAAAGCCGCAGGTGAGTACTTGATCTCTTACTATAATCAGCAAACTAATTTATTAATTGTTTACCCAGGAACGCGCTCTAAATATTTCCCGCTGGATCGATATTGCGCAGGAGCTGCGGATGCTCAAGAACTTTAGTTCGCTTAAAGCAATTATATCAGCTCTGAACTCAAATTCCATATACAGACTCTCCAAAGTCTGGGAGTTTCTGCCCAAAGAACGCGTAAGTCTAAATTTGGAATTGGAAGTAACCGCTGGGAAGATTTAATACCTTGCTAATATTTTGCAAATAAGCTCCAGTGTTGGTTAAATACGACAGAGCACGAAACATCGGCTTACAAGTATCGATACTTTTTAGCATTGATTTAAACATCGATAAATCTCCCAGCAGGGTTGCCAACCAAATTTGCTTTTGCATTAATTGGCACTTTGACTAATTTGAATTTCTTCCTTGCAGATGGAAATCTTCACAGAGCTAGCGCGCATCTGCTCCGAGGATAACAACGCGTGGACACTGCGCGAGGTGCTCAAACGCGAGGGTACTGCTAAGAACCCAGATCCTGCTGGCGATCAAACAGATCGTCACCTGCAAAAGCTTATACAGAACCTGGGCACACAGACTTCGCATGGGACCATTCCGTATCTGGGTACATTTCTCACAGATTTGACCATGATACACACAGCCAATCCGGACTATCTCACCGAGGACAAGCTGATCAATTTCGATAAAAAGCGCAAGGAGTTCGAAGTGCTGGCGCAGATCAAGCTGCTCCAGGGCGCCGCCAATACGTACAATTTGCACGAGGATGCGCTTTTCGATCACTGGTTCGCCTCGTTACCATTGCTGAACGAGCGTGAAGCATTTGCGTTCAGTTGTCAACTAGAGCCACCACCGCCAGCCCCACGCAAGTCGGTGGCCAGTACAAACACCTCTCTGACGAACACAACTGCCTCGTCGACAGCCTCCATTATGGGCAGCGCTGGGCATGGACATCGCAAGACTGATTCCATACACTCCAATTCGAGCAGCGGAGCAGGCTCACAGTTCTACTGTGAGCTGAACAGCAGCAACAGCTCAAGGCACAACTCACTGGATCGCGATGCACATCATGCGTCGATAATGTCTGCCTCGAGCAGCACTTCCAATCTGTCCATGGACTCGAGCAATTCCGGCGGACGTCTATCGGCCCACAGTAAACTCACGCATTCCCAATCCTTGGGCAATGGCCTAAAGAACGCAGCGCAGAGCAATGGCACCTCCAATGGCGGCTCGCCGCATACGCATATCAACGCACAGCTCGTCCAGCCTGCTGGTGGCGTGGCTGCCCAATCCGCACCAGATTTCTATATCATCAGGGTCACGTATGAGACGGACAACATTGAGCTGGACGGTATTGTGCTATATAAGAGCATTATGCTGGGCAACAACGAGCGCACTCCGCAAGTGATCAGGAATGCCATGCTGAAGCTCGGCCTGGAAGATGATCCCGACCGTTACACACTCGCTCAGGTGCTGCCCGACAAGGAGCTGGTCATGCCGAAAACAGCGAATGTCTACTATGCTGTCAACACAAACTACAATCTCAACTTCATATTGCGACCGCGCAAGGATGATGGCGGAGCTGGTAGCTAGTCCGCAGCCGTGCCTCTATCCCAGTTGTGGTGCTTGGGGTACGAGGGCGAGGAGTGAACAGAGTAGACAGCAACTGTGTGGCGTGCCTGTATATATACTACAAACTATATAGAAACAAAATCCGCACACATGACAAAAAGTTTTAGTTGATAATGTTCTAATTTATTTATTACATTTATAGAACCAATATGTAAAACGAAAGTAAGCAAAAGTGTAGGATCGAAAGCAAGATATAATGCTGCCGATAAACCCGTCAATTAGTTTGTAGACAAACACGCAATATGTGTAATCTCTGCTTTCTTATAAACGCAAGCGTGTTTTCTCGATATCCATGTGGACTCTACAACTGGAATAATTGCTGATATTTATAAATTATATTATACTATATACTTTATACTGATACGATATTGTCATTAAGCGATTGATATTCAAAATGTGGTACAATAATTTTGAGCATAGAGTCGATATATTAGTTATGTATAGCCTGCGACGATGATTCTGTGTACTTTATATATTTAAAAGTAGTTACAAAATCCAGATCATATATATATGTATTTGTATAGATGTTTTACTGTAAATACAACAATTCGAGTTGTAACTGAATATTTAGTGTGGGCGCAGTAGATATATGTTTAATCATTTTTATAGGCTCTCTACACAATTTACAATTAGTTAAGATATTGTATTTGTTTGTATATTTAGCTGTACGATCTAAAGAATTGTATACATATATCTATACTTATATATGAAGGCATACATATATATGTAATACGAGAGAGCTATTAAATACGAAATGAAGAAAAACAAAAAACATTAAATATAATGTGTGTAAATATAAAAACGATAAATGTAAATGACTTTCACTTTATACTTTCCTATATTATTTAAGTTATTAACTTTTGTTAAATGCTTCATCCCTCATGAAAATCCGCTGATTTCTAAGAAAGTTATGATCTCTGGAAGTCCAAGTCATGGGGAGATAGAATACAATCCAAAATTCCATGAGAATGTCACACCTAATCGATTAGGGGGCATATTTCTCACGCTCTCTCTTAAATTCCTTATCATTTATCATTATCATAAAGCTATAGAAATTGCTTACTTTGGGATTATAACTAAATTGAGCGATTCGTTTAACGCGTTTCGTTTCTAAACGTTAACAAATTTCTAGGCTTAAGTTGAAGAGGGTTGTCGTACCTTTCTTTCTTTTTTTTTGTTGGTCGTAATATCAGCCGTGTCATCTGCTGGAAACCCTTTCGCCTTTCGCCAGGGATGCGAGGATTCAAGTTAACGGGTCAGCACATCTCATTACATTTGCCATGCGGCGACTTGCCAACCCGTCGGACGTCAAGACAGTAAAAGTAAAATAAATTACTTTTTGGCTTTCGGGTAAGTTTTCGGGGTTACTCGACAAACAAGTTACACCTACCACCCCATCCCATATCCATTCCTTCTATCCACACGTAAAGCTGGAAAAACAAACGCCCCTTTTCAGCTGTAATTCGGTGCACAGAAACTTTAATTAGATCACTCGAATGACAAAAATAAATCTTTTGCCGCAATAATAAAAGCAACCAAACAAATTGAGATTGAGAGCCCGTGCCCGTGCCCGAACCCGGATCCGGATCCGTTTTGACGTCCAGCCTGGCGTGAAGGCAGCACGGGCTTGGGAAAAGCTCTCAGGGAAACTTTTAGCAAACTACTCTGTGAAAAATTCTGCAGCATCAAATGGAAATGGAAATGAGTTGAGCTGACGTTTCGTTTGTGGGAAGCAGCAGGAGGAGTGGGATGTGGAGTAGGATGAGACGCGACAAGTTGACAGCAAAGCGAGGGCAAGACTTGTTGTTGTTGTTGTTGTTGTACTGCCAACTGCAGTTATGCGGGTGTAGATGGGGGTGGGGGTAAAAAGCTCCGGGGTTAACAATGACGTCATCGTTGTTGGCAAACTATTTTGGCGTACGCCGTACGCATTTCGTCATGAACACACGGAATAATCAATAAACTAGGCAGACACAATGACGCAGCCAACGTGACATAATTCCGATGAACAGGCACAGGCACAGCCAGAGCACCCACCACACTTTCCCAGGCTCTATCTATGTGTGTGTGTGTGTGTTGATAAGGCGAGGGTCAGGTCGCGGGTCGCTTGGCGGGCATGGATTCTCTGGTACTGGGCCAAGCAAAGACGTAAACAGCCTCGACAGAGAATTCAATTAGGGAAACTTTTGCCATGGCTAACGACATGTCTCAGCCTTCAACTAAAGCCAAATACTAAATACACTTCCCCATCCACCCACTTCCGCCCACGGCCGATAGCACGTGTACTCTCTTGCCATCAACACCTTGGAGCAACCTTCGTTCAGCCTAAACCCGTTATTTTTGCCAGTTGCAAAATACGCTGCGTGTCAGTGTGAGAAATGCAACAACGTGTCGTTCACACTCACGCCCTCAACTCTCACTCTCTTCTTTGCGCGCTCGCTCTCTCTCTGTCACTTGCTCTCGCTCTGTCGCAGCTTCCAACTGCGGGGCGTACTGCTGCTACCTGGCGAACTTTAGTTTGCTTTGCTTTGCTCTGCTTTCGCGCTGCTTTTCCTCTTTGCCTTCGCCATTCGCCTGCCTGTCACGCACTTTTGACGTTTCGTACACACTCACATACACATACACGGCCATGTGTTGAGTTTTGCGTGGGAGAGCGCACGAAAGAGAGAGAGAGAGCAATCGAGCGTGAGTGCAGAGAGAGCGCTCAAGCTTTTCACCACACTCGCAGCTTGCCTGGTTCGTTACCTGGTCCCGAGCGACTTGTCAGGCTTTTTCGGACTATTGAGTGAGAGTTTCAGCAGCGCCAGGAGCCTATGACAGTTGTTGTTGTTGTTGCTGTCGCTTTTGTTGCTGCTGCTGCTGCTGGCTGGTTGTGGGTGTGGTAACTGGGCGGTTGGGGACATTCTGGCTGGGCTGGCCTGGCTTGCGTGCCGTTCGCAGCACGCTGTTTATGGGCCACTAAGAAAAATACTAGGGCACTATCATAGGCAATTAAATATTAAATACGCTCTGCAGATTATGCACTTGCTCCAAGAGTTATCCATGCAGCTGCCCTCGTTCGTCCTGAATTCGCATGGGAATCGTAAGGGGAAAATAGAGCAAGATGGTTGAAATGCGTTCGACATTTATCTCAGGCTATATTATATCAAGGTAAAATTATAAGAAAATTAAGTTTTATAGAGTTTCATTAATTAAAATATTTAGAACTGTTCGAAAAATATTTTTAACTGCCTTACAATTACAAAATAAGATTAATAATATTGATATAGAACTTCCAAATAATTTCTTAAGCTTTTATTAATATGATTTCTTTATTTTCGCTAGTTAAAATATTTAAAATTGTTCAAGAAATACTCAAACTGCATCTTCCCCTGCGAAAACACTCGAATCATATATTCCAACTACGAAATTCTCTTATATTGTGTATTTTAAATACTTAATATGCAACTATCTTAATATTTCAACACATTATATGCTGAATTTAATATTCTTTTGGCCAATTAAAAGTTTTCAGTGTACAATTACGTCTACATTTAGCACATCTCGCATGTCTCTGGCTCTGACGTTGCTGCTGGTTCTGTTTCTGTTTCTGTGCCTGTTTCTGTATCTTCCTCTTCTATCTCTGCTTCTGTTTCTGGCGCCCATAACAAAAGTAACGAACGTAACGAAAACAATTACACGAAAGAAATCCTCAGAAAGCACACGGGACCAAGACGACGAGCTACATCAGCCTCAGCCTCAGCCACATTAAAATAACAAAATCCAAACAACGCAAAGTTTTGAGTGCAAAGCTAACAAAACCAGAGACGGAGAGGGAGTGGGAGAGGGAGGGGCAGGAGACTGAGTCGCAGACTGAAATTGAGACTGAGAACGAGAGCGGGACATAGACGGAGCCAGAGCTGTAGCCCGAGCCCGAGCTGAGAATTTATGCTCGCCAGGCCGTCGCCAGCAGTTTCACTGGGGGAGATTCGGGCCGTGGCTCGTGTCGTGCTCGTCGTGGCCAACAGAGAAAGCCTACATTTTGGGGAAAAGCTTTCGCGGCCGTGCCAAAGTTGTGCCCAAGTAGTCAGAGTAGTGGAGCCACACGGTCTAGACGGGGCGCTCCGCGACTCGTGTTCGTAACGCGCAACGTGAAAACGCAAAAAAAGGAAAGCAAGAAAAAAAAAAGAGAAAGAGCAAAAAGAAGAAAAAAAGAAAAGAAATTTAGATTAAACTAAAAAATTCCGCAATTTTAAAGAGTTTTGCAGCGTGCAACAAATTTATCGAGTCAATCCTTGAGGCAGTCAGTGCCCTCTCTGGCCCAGCGTGCGTCCGTGCGTGCGAGGCTAAAGTGAAAGCGATTTTTTTTCTATCTACATAAGCAGATAGGCAGATATACTAACGGCAGGAGGGGGCGGGGTACATCGGGGACGTGCGGGGCCCTGAGAAGCCATGTGCAGAGCTGCGGAGCTGCGCCACAGGGTGGAGGAGCAGCAGCAGCAGCAGCAGCAGCAGCAGCTGGCCCAGTGAGAAATCCAATGGAATTCAAGTTATGTGCTCGATAATACAAATACAGCAGATTAAACTGTTTCTGGCATCGGGATATAACCTTGAAAGCATCTGCGACGGCGACAGCAACGGCGACGGCAACGGCAACGGCGACGGCAGCAGCGAGTACGTGTTAAATTGCTGCGACTGCGGTGCGCGTGCACTGAAGATACACGGCCGTACAACATGGCGTATGGGTAATGAGTGCGTTGGCTCGACATATGCAGCTAATGTGCCAGGCGAGACAAGGCGGCACTCTGCTGTTTAGCGTGTGTGAGTGAGTGAGTGCGTGTGTGTGTGTGCCTTCGCGTTGCGTGTGCTACATGTCTATTGTGAATTGTGTATTGTGTTTGGCTCGCTTGCGTTATGGTGCCAAATAAAATATTAAGCAAATTATTGCACGTGTAAATACGCGTCAACAACAGCAGCAACAACAAATGCAACAACAACAACAGCAACAACAACTTCGATGACGCATGCGAGAGTAGGGCAGAAGGTTAAATTACAATGGCAACGGCAACAGCAACGGCAACAGCAATGGCAACGGCAACGGCAACAGCAACAGCAATGGCTGTCGAAATTCGCCACGTACAGTAATTCGGAATCGGGAATCGCTGCTTCGGATTCGGAGTCCGAAAACATTCAAAACCGATACCAATACCGAATCGCAGGCACGCAGCACATTTTTTTTGGCGATTTATAGGCGTGCGAGCTTACTACTATTTCCCGCCCCCCTGTCTCCCCCTCTCGCACAGTAGCAATAACAAAGAGGCCCAGAGCGCGTGGTGGTGAATTCGCCAGAGGCAGCGCAAAATAAACTAGAGAAAAAAACGACAAGAATTAATTGAATAAAAAATTGCAGAAATTTGCTGTAACAACTTTTTAAAACACCACAAAAAAAGACAAATATTTAATTTAATTTACTCGCGAAAAACTAAAGAGAGTGAGAGAGAGAGGGAGCAAGCAAGAGCGGGAGAGCGCGACGTGGACGAAACTCACCACGCGCCACCACAAGCCTCTCAGTGCCAGCGACGTCGTCGTCGTCGACGTTGCCGAAGAAAACTTTCACTCTCGGCACAACGTGGCGGCGGGCGGTACGAAAGCATCGAGCAGGAAGCGCATAAAGTGACACAACAACACACACACACACACACGGACAGAGAGAGAAGAAAAGCCACAGAAAACTAAGCTAAACAACACGAATATCCGCAGCGGCGGCAGCAGCAGCGACAGCAGCTGACTGCTGCAGGAAGCGTGCTGCAAGGACGCGCGAGTGTGTGTGTGTGAGTGTGGGTGCGTGTGCGTGTGGACAGCGGCGGGACAACACACACTAACACAGTGGCAGCACGGACAGCACCGTCCGGTCCGGTCCGGCAACGTTCCGGCCCTGTCGCCATTGTCGCCATTGAATAGGCCTCTTCAGCGCGCACAGTGGGACAGGATACAGGCCGAGCACACACGCAACGCAATTTTAATGTATCCTTAGAATTTCAAACAGGTGAGTGACATTCATTGAATATCAGAGGTGGGGAGGGGGACCTGGGAAAGTGGCGGGAAACCTACTAAAAGCCCTGCAAACTTTATCAAATATTCAATTGTTCAAAACGGGGCAAACAAAAAAAATAAAGGGGAGAACGCTTCAACAATTTTCATATCTGCCAGCAAAAGTGTCAGTTCCCCAAAAAGGAAACGCAGTTAGGTTTGCTTGATTGATTTCATGAATGAAAATAAAACTAGCAAAGATATGTTATGAAAAGGGAAATAAATGAAAAAGGAAATATATTTTAAAGAATATTCTGCTTAGGTAACTATGTATATATTCATAGACAGTTCTCCTTTATTATAATTCAATGACTTTTGAATATAATTTTTGGAGTATAAGGTACGAGGGTCGTTTGATAAGTCCGTGACTTTTGAATAAAATATATTTTTTCGTCAAAGAAGCGTTTTATTTTCAACATAATCTCCTTTGTCTATACTTTGCGTTTTTCAATTTTTTTTTTTCCAAATAATAGGTTTTCTCAAGGCCCTCAAAATAGTCGTTTGTTTCTGTGATGACCTCTTCTTTGACCCGAATCTCTTACCGCCGAGCCATTTCTTCATGTTTGGAAACAAAAATAGTCGGGGGCTAAATCTGGAGAATATGCTGGATGGGGTAGCAGTTGTAGCCCAATTTATGAATTTTGCCATGCTGACTAACACGTGTGCACCCGTGCATTGTCCTGATGGAACGCACTTTTTTTCGCAAATGCGGTCGTTTCTGCTTCAAATCAATATCGAATCTGTCCAAGCTCTGAATAATATTCGCCGGTGATGTTTTACCTTTTCAAGGTAATCGATGTGAATGATACCTTGTGCATCCCAAAAACTGTGGCCTGACCTTGTTGGCCGACAGACCCACCTTGGCCTTCTTTTGCACGTTCACCCGGAGAAACCCCTGTCTTGATTGTTCTTTGGTCTCTGGTGTGGTGTGGTGGATCCATGTTTCGTCTACGGTAACGAAACGGCGCAAAATTCGTTTGGATTGCGGTTGACATCGCCAAACACTCCTTTGAAATGGTCACGGTTGCGCTTATGGTCGTGTGTGGCAATCGCGGCACCCATCGCGCGGAGCTTTTTCATGTCCAAATATTCTGTAAATGTGATGTCCCGTTCAGTTGGTGCCTACAGCCTCAGCTACCTCCGCACTTTCATTTCCGATCATCCAATATCTTCCCTGGTTTTGTCGACGATTTCTGGCATGACGACCTCTTTTGGGCGACCTGAACGTTCGGCATACTTGTACTGGTACGACCACAACGGAACTCAGTAACCATTTCTTAACCATTGAATTGATGGTGCGGTCCCCATAATATTTATCAAGTCTTTCCTTGGTTTCGGTGATGGATTTTTACGCAAAAATAATGCTTAATTAGCACGAAATTCCTTTTTCATTTTCGTTAAAATTCACGGATCGTCTGCTTTCAATGCCTATAAAACGCAAACCAAAAACGCGTTTCTCAAAATTTTGTCCTGTTAATCGATAACTGCTGACGGTTATTTAGAGCAGGTGGCAAATACAAAAGTGCTTATCAAACCCCCGTATATATATATTTTTATACAATATTCTGTTCATACATAGTTAACTTTCCGCATATAATAATACTATCGCATTACGATAATAAATCTCTTTATTAAAGTTTTAATTAATACGTTTGCTTTCAATTAAAAGGAGAACTTGCGAGAGAATTAATTAAAATCTAATGCAAGTAGTTAGTTATCGATAACAAAACAGTGTTGGTTAGCGTACAATAAGTATTAAAGTGCTTTAAAAAAAAGGAATTATATTTGTTTGAATAACAAATTTCGAATGTTGTATGATTGCTTTTAAGATTTTGAATGAAATAGTTGGACAGTTGCACTTATAATCTTTTTTATGTGTGAACCATATCTCAACTGGAATTCGCTCTTTTCGATATCTTTTTATTGTAATTGGGAACAATCTCGAATGCGGCATATCCATTTCACAAATCAATTGTTCTCGTATTACGCAGATAACTAGATGTCTCTGCAGGTTGGTTGAGTATAGTCGTCATTGAATCATTTATCATTTGGGCCTACCTTTCGTTATTTATGTTGCGTTGTCAACACATTACGTGATCGTGGGGGAGGGCTGGAAGAGAAAGATAGGTGTGGAAGGCGAAGGAAATTAATAACGTAACGTAACCTTTGCTGGCTGACATCGACGACGCATAAGTAATAGTTATTTAATGAGTTTTTGGTCGCAATTCTGGCCAAAAAGTTGTTTGGCGCCATCGCATTTAATTAAAATTTGCGCCTAATTAAATGTCAAACATGAGACGAGGCGAGGCGAGACGAGACGAGGCAATGGGATTCTAGGCGAGTCGAGCCATGCCCCCAAGCAGACAGGACATTGCTGGGCGAGCGCGCACACTGGGCGTATGAGTGATTTACATATCAATCTATCTCTCTGGCTCTGTTTGCATTTGCCAGCTTCAATTTGTGTGTGTGTGTGTGTGTGTTGATTTCAATTTCCATTTGAAAACATAAGCACCTATTTAGCGCTTGCCATTTCCCGCGATTTATTGACATTTGACATTTTCCATTGCCATACTCATTAATTGAAAATGGAAATTGATTTTCATAATCTGATTGATTGGCCAAGCCCAAAAATGTTGTAAAACTGGAAAAACACGTGCACAATTTATGAATTACACAACTCGCTTTGCATGCATTTCCCTCTCCCCCCTCTCTATGCTTTCTTTAACTGCTTTTAATTGCATTCAAGTTAAGGGGGAATGGTTCGAAGATTTACGGATGTCATCCCCTTGCGCAGGAGCACGCGAAGAGACGCCACAAGCTACACGCCCAGCGCCAATTAGTGCAGAATTTATGCAGCTGAAGACGTGCTTTAATTGCCGTAACGCTGCAACAATGGAGCCATAGTTCAAGTGCTCCGTGGCTGAGCAAGCGGTAGTAGAATGCGATTCCAGTTGAGTTATGGCTGCAGTGAATCGATAACATCAACTCCCCCAGCAAGGGGTTATCAACAGATCGCACAAACTGCTCGAGAAATATAACCAGACTAAATGAGTTTTAGAAGGGTTCTTAAATGACCTAAGACTGTATTATCTATTGTACCTCCTTCTACCTCCATTATTTCTATACTTACCCAAGTAGTACCCAACAACAGTGCTATAAATTAATAGAACCCACTTGATGTCTGTGTAAATTATATAATTTTTTCACGAAAACAGTTTCGATAACTTTGTGCAATCGATGAGTCGCACGCTAAAGCAAACAAAGTTGTATATAGCAAACAGAAAAGAGACTATCATAAATACTATTTATTATTTATGGAATAATTATAGTTTTGGCAATGACTAAACTCGAAGACAGTTAATAGATTCAAGTCGAAAACAGACGACAATAAAGCACGCAGTGAGTGCAAATAAAATCAATAAAATTCAACCAAAAATACGATCTAATATAAGCGAATATATATGTATATATAGATATAACTGGTGGGATGTCACAGTCATCATCATCATCATAATAATCGATTGCTTGCGTGGTGTGGCTCCAGCTGGCTGTGGCAGCAGGATAACGGTATAATAAGCCAGCAATTAGTGTCACTGATAGAGGCGCGATAAGGTCGCCAACTGAATTTGCATTGGGTAAATTAGAGCACAAAGGAATGAGGAGAAGGAGAAGGAGAAGCGTGGCCCAATGAATCCATTCGAAGTGCCAGCGCTTTTCTTACACTTTTCCCCCTTCTGTGTGTGTGTGAGCGGTTTTTCTTTTTTTTGTCGTTTTCGTTGTCTGCAATCAAATTGAAAAAGTTGACGGGGCGAAGGGCAAATCGCAATTCCACTTTTATTAATATTTCTATTTGCCTATGCGTTTCCAGTTCTCGGCTCTGAATGGAAAACTACTGAACACTTTTCTGCAATTTCTCTTGCTCTTCATTCTTTTCTATTATGTGCGTGTGTGTGTGGGTGGGTGTGCGGGTGTGTGTGTGTTTCCACTTTTGTTCGTTTCCCGCATTCCCATTTCGCATTTCGCATTCAGTGTTACAGTTTCAATGGCATCGCCAAGGCTGATGCTGGGATGCTGGGAACTTTCCTAATACAAGATACTTAAAGGACGCACACACACACCCAGACACACACATACCCAGACACACACAAATGATGTTGTAAGGCGGCTCGACAAGGCAGCGCCGCCTGCTGCCCCTACTGCCCGCTGAAGTCCTTGCCCCGAAACTAAAGTCTTAAGTGAATTAAGGTAAAAACTTGTAACATTTTCTTTACCTCGTTATTTGCCTCATTCAAGCGGGAGCGGGGGCAAGGTGTCTCCCCCTCCCTCTCTCTCTCTCTCTCAAGGTTCTTTTGCACTTAATGAGCGACTCTGCCTGCCGCGTGTGAAGTGTTCGTGAATCGAGTTCGTAAATAAAAAAGGATTACTTTCATGGGCGCCGTGACCCGCCCCCCTTCGGCGCAGCCATTGGCCAACACCCTGTAAATGCCTATTAATGATTTTTATCCCCTGCCATCCATGCACACCTGTGTCCCAATCCGGCTGCGTCAGTTACAGTTGCGTCCTCGTCCTCGCCCTCGCACCTTCGCCTCCGGTTCAAGTGCAGAGAGTACTTTCTTCGTCTCGTTTAATAAAACAAGATTGATTGTTATGGCCCTGGCATGGCGACCAATCCGACCGCAAGCGCACAGCCTGACACCCTGCTCCGATCCTGCTCCTGCTGCGGCTGCAGGCGCAGGCTGTGAGGCGGCACCGCCTCGAGGCAGCGTGCCAAAGGCAGCGCCACTTAATGATTTCGAGCAAATGTTGCGGTCTACTCCCCCTACTTCCCCCCGTCCTGAGTCCAATGGGAGTCCTCCTGCATTGAGTCTGCCTGCTCCTCAAACCTCCACGCTAAGCCAGCTCAGCTGCAACAGCTTGGTCAAGGATAAATTCTGGCACATTTTATGTTTTTCTTTATTATGTGGCTTGGTTTGTAATTAAAATGGTATCCTAATAACGGTATTAAAGGATTTTCGAAACGCTCACGATTTGGGTAACTCTTATACGGACTCTTATACTTATTTTTCTGATAGTTTTGTTACCTTTTTAAAGCAGTTTCTTCAGGATTTCGGCTCTAGATTGATATTATATCAAAGTATTATATATTTATAATCTTGTACAATCTGTACCTTCTATGTCAGACCTTAAGTAGACCTTTATCAGGTCTATCCTTTCCGAAACTCATAACTTTATTAAAAATCATTATATTCTCATGGTATATGGCTTTTTCTTGACGATTTGAGCTCTACATTGATTTTGAGTGCCCTTTGGCAAGTCTTTAAGATCTTTAAAGTATGTAATATCGATGCGATCGCAATTTATGTTAGCATAGCCTTCTCGACTTTATCGCTGCCACTTAACTCGAGGCAGAACTCGAGATCTGAAGGAGCCACGTAAAAGATTGCCACGAGGTGGGAAAGAACAATAGGCAGGGAGATACATACAGTCGAGACGTATGTGTAGTGGGAAGAATGTAGAAATATGAGGAGAATGGAGAGAATGGGGTAACTGCCACGTCGCATAATTCGCGTAGAACGTGGCAGCAAAAGTAGCAGAAGCCAGTTTGTAGCTCCAGCTCCTACTCCTGCTCCAGCTCCTGCTCCTGTTCCTGCTCCTTCGTGCTGCTCCTTCGTGACGGGTCGTACAGGCCTACGCGACTGTTTTGTCTATTTGTCTATTTGTCTGAGTGTGTCTGCTGCAAGTTGCGTGAGTTCGGGTACTCCCAGACGTTGTGCACACACACACACACACACACAGAGCAGCAAGCTGTGCCTCGAGTGGGCCGTGCTAACCTGCACTCAGAGTTGTTAAACTAACTTTCGTGACTGGACAAAGTGCTGCGCTCTGCGAGGAGGAGGAGCTGCTCCAGCTCGCAGTCTGCTCTGCTCTGCTAACTGACTGACTGTCTGTCTCTCTGTCTGTCTCTCTGTCTGGCTGGCAGTGCGGTCTGTCTGCCTCTCTGTCCTTCAGTCTGTCTACACGACTTGGCACGACTTGGCACACGCTCTCATCCTTATCCACAGCTCCTCCGGCCCCATCTCTAGCCCAGCCCCGCCCCGCCAAATATGTAGTTTCATTGCCTTTTACATTTCCACATTTCCTTCGCGTCTGGCCTGGCCTGGCGTGGTTTGCGTGTCTGTGCATGAGCACTGGCAACGTCGACCTACTCCGCGAGACGCCGCTTTGCATATTTATTTTATTTGATTTGCCTTTTTCCATATTATCTATACGTAGAACAGACCCATCCCCATTCCTGGCATCGCCTTTGACTTACATAACGACGACGTGTGATTAAAAATTCGTAATTTGCTTGACTATGGCTCACACACACACTCGCACACACATACTTTCTTGTTTTTGTTGTATATTTATATTCGCTTTTATTTTTTGGAACATCGCTTTCTTCTTTGTGTCATGTGGCAGCCTTTTCATTATTTAGCCTACCTTAAGGCGTGCAGGCACGTTAGGCTCGGCCGAGGCATGGCTACGTGCGGCTCCGCCTCGCTCTGCTCCCTCTTCCCTGCTGCTCCTCTCCTCTCCTGTCCAACCTTTTTCAGGCAGTTGAACGACTGTCCCGCTTTTCGAGCGTGTTTTTCTGCTCTCCGCTTTGCCGTTTTTTTTCGTGCTTCATTAATATTTAATTAAAAAATCAATAGTTGACATGTAAGTCAGCGCAGTTTTGTCGTCGTCGTCGTCGTCGTTGCCTGGCTTGTTCTTCTCTTCCTCCTCCTCCTCCCTCTCTTCGTCTTCTTCTTCTTCTTGTGTGTGTTTTCAAATACCTTTCTGTCTTAACTTATGCATATGCATTGCGCATATCTTATTACAACAGATTTTCTTTCTTGCCGCCATCTACGTGACGCTCCACTTTTAAGTCCCTCGGAACATTACACTTGCCACACCCCCTCCCCCTCCCAGCTGCTCCTCCCTCGCTAGCTAGGCAAGCAAATTGAAAAAGGCAAAGAAAAATGTGCTGCATACTTAGGGGCGCGTGGTAGAAAAGTCTCGAATCTGCATGTTATAGAGGGGGAAATAGACACCACGATAAATAGACATGACTTGTTCGTACTATAATGAAATCATATATATTTATATGCCTCAATTTGTTTGAGGTTTCCCTATAGTTGAGGAACCTTCGAGAGTTTAAAGAGACTGTCTATATCGCATATAAGTAGCTACTCCATCACAGTTCGATCACTCAATTTGTCATCGCCATCAAAAGACAACTTTGCTGAGTTCGGGCACGTGTTTAGTTATAGTACTAAATTGCATATCCCCCACACACACACACACAGAATACACGCCCACCCACGTCTTGGTTATAATTCAGAGTTCGGTTCGTCTAAATAGCCAACGGCTCCTCTTGTACAGGTAATTGAGCTTTAACATGCGAAAGCTTATTAATACATGTACGTAAGCACTATACACGTGTGTGTGTGTGTTTGTGTGTATGTGTGTGTTTGTGTGTGTGTGTACTTTATGGAGCTTTGTTTTGTTTGGCTTGCGTTTGTTTTAGTCCACAGTCCGCCTTCCGTCCATTGTGTTCTTTCTGTCCATCTTCCGCCCAGTTGAGTGTGTGTATATATGCGTGTGTGTGTGTGTTATGTGACATAATTATGCCACCGGACGCAGCAGAACCGAGAATACAATACCAAAATCCCTTGATAATCGCGTTGCGAGGGCATCTGTTTCGAGTGTAGGCAAGTTTCAATGATTATTTAAGTTATATTTGAGTTTATCTGGATTTTTTTTTCATAGATAACAGGCTGGCACTGAGAGTGAGAGTTGCGACCTGTGACCCTTCGACCCTTTTTTGTTACCTACTGAGTTTATCTGCAGGGAAAAATACATTATGTTCGGCTCATTGTGCTGTTTGTTGGGCACAGGAGTTAACTTTGTGTAGCCCAGGAATTTGCTGTATTTTCTAAGGAATCTCGGCTCTTTCACAACCACACACACACACACATGGACACTCACACAGATACAGCAGTTCTCTGTCTGTGGCGATCTCACGTTGCACACGTAACTCAACAATTCAGTCTGTTGGCTTATGGAAATCTTTTAGATCTTTAAGATTTATTGACAGCAAGCGGAAATGGGCACACACACACACACACACATTCACATGTACAGCCAGCCATGCGCGTGTGTGTGGGAGGGGGAGGGGGTCGGCAGATTGTGGGGCTGTTGTGTGCTGTGCTACCTTTTTTTACGCGCAATTAACCCAGTTACAAGTTCGACATGCCGCAAAGCAAACACAGCGAGCCCCCCTGTGTACCTCTTCTCCTGCCCTACACACCCCTAGGAACCCCACACACACGCATACACATACACATACACATCCTGCATTTATCATAATTACTTCCCAGAATATTTGTGCGCAGCCCTGCCAAAATAATGCTGAAAATGTTGATGAATGCTCAGGGCACTGTGCTCCCCGTGCGCACACACACACACACACAAAGACAGGTACTCTACGCTGCATACATACAGACGTCAACTGGCTCGTCAAAGAGGCGTTAAATTGCACAAAAAATCAAAAAAGGCAACAGCCAAGCCAAGCCGGGCCAAGTCAAGTCGAAGCGAGTGAAGCTGCCTGAGTGGGGATGGCAGCTGAGGCGGACTGGTTAATGTTTTAATATGCCTTCAGCAACTATTAAGCGGAGTCCGCATTAAGTGCCAAGCACATATTAAACATCAATTATTTATAAACAAAAGCGCAGCCCACTTACGCACAAAGCATTTTATAGCATACTTTCGAGGGCAGCAACAATGGCGGCGCGACAAATGGCCAAACATAATTACGCCGCGATTATTTGGGCATTGCCAGCAGCAGCAACAACAACAACAACAGCAGCAGCAAAAACAACAGTGCGAATTGCAGTTTAGTGAACACACACACACAAACAAATAAAACTGCGACAGACAGAGCGGCAGAAATGCAAATGCCACAACAATAACAACAAGTACCTCCCTGTGTGCGTGTGTGTGTGTGTGTGTGAAAGTTATTTCTCAAATCAAACAAAAAGCAGGCGGCCATTGAAAAGGGCTGCCAGACACAAAAACAATGCACAGTGTAACCAAAGCAGATGGCAAACGATGACGTTGAAAAAAAACATCGGCTTGCACATCGCTAATTTCTACGGTGTGCTGCATACTTATCGATTGATATCGATTAGCGCTCTGCATTAATTAATACTGATTGTGTTGGTAGTGTTGGATAACTGTGGCATGCTTCGGCCACACTGTACGCCGCCTGGCACAAACCAGTGTAACAAATTCCAAAAATGTCACATTGCGCACATGAAAAATGTCCTTGTGACAGCGCCAAACGCCAACAGACGCCAGCAAGCGTTGCGGCCTGCTATCCACAGTGTGTGGGAAAGAGAGTGGGGAGGGGAGAGAGGAAGAGAGTGTGCTTGTATGTGTGTGCGCATTGTTGTTGGCTTGGCAAGGTCATGAGTAAATACGCTGGAGCATGCTGTTTATTCTACAACAAAGCCAAGCCAAGCACAAAAAAATACACACACACACACTCGCAATTTATTGTTAAATATACAATTGCACACACACACACAGGCAGAGTCAGGCAGGCACTCGCACACATTTTCATACATACATATTCATATTCAGTTACATATGTCCATATCGAATATGGATGCCAGATGCTTCTTATTGATATGCATGTGCATATGTATGTGTAAGTGCATATGTGTTTGTGCGCGTATTTACAAAATGTGCCACACGCAAACACACTCACACATTCGCCTGCTTGCCAATTTGCTGGGGAAACAAATGCAAATGTCTGTCCGTAAATCAAACGGGACATTATTGGCTGCTTGTTAGAGCTAAGCACTATCGTCGGGCATTACGTATGCGCGTATGCACTCACACACACACACTCACACTTGCACACACAATGCACATGTCTATTTTCCTGCAACTGCAACCTAAAATGGCCGACGGTTTGACGTTGGCCAATTTGTAGGCTCTCGCCGTTTGGCAGCACTTCCAGAGCAGAGCAAAAACATATTGGCAACAACAACTACAACAATGTTATTCATACATAATGTAAATCATTCGATTTAGTTCGTGTTATTCATAAGCTGCAATAACTAGAAAAATCATCGAACCGATTAATAAAGAATTTCTCGATTGATTGACTGATTGATTGATTTGTAAATGGTTTGATTAATCGCCTGACTGAATCAATACAATATTGCTTGAAACATTAGAAATTAGAAATTCACTCTCTCTCATTAGAATAGAGATACATACCTATAAAAATGTTCGAAGTGAAAGATTCAGCGTTTCAGGCACCTTAGGGTTATATAGAAAAATTTAAGGGATTATTCAGTTGTACTCTAGACATCCGATTTGGCAAAAATTTCGTAGTTTTGCTCTTATATGCGATTTGTCCCATTCAAGAATGTTCAAGGAATCTTCAGATTTTAGCTTGCTTTTATTAGACAAATGATATGGTCATCAAATGGAATAGGTGGTAAAGTCATTTAACCGCGACGGACACGGACAATGCGACGTGCACCAGCCCGACGCTTAGCAGCGACAACGCGAGGTCTGCGGACCACAACGACAGTACGACGGCGTTTCTCGGCTGCCAAGCGACGAAGGATCCTCAGAATACGCAATGTCTCCGCCTCTGTAAGGCCGCTGGAAGAGGCCGTGGAGTCGGTTGTAGAAGAGTCGCTTGAGGATGTATCGGAAGAGGAATCATCGGAGGAAGAGTCATCGGACGAAGAGTTGCTTGGCGAAGTGGATGAAGAGTCGCTAGAGGAAGAGTCAGAAGGATCGCTGGAGGAAGAATCGCTAGATGAAGAGTCGCTGCCAGATGTATCGGTAGAGGAAGAGTCGCTGCCAGTAGTATCGGTAGATGAAGAGTCGCTTGACGTATCATCTGACGCGCCGTGGGCTACCTGAGCAGCGATCAGGCAGCAGATCAGGCCAAGACTCAGCAGCAAAGTGAAACGCATTTTTAGCTTGTTGTTAATGTTATGATTAGATAGAGAAACTGCTGTCGGTTTTATAGCGAAATTTCTTTAGGAAATAGCGAACCTACGTTCGCGTAAATTTACCTTAGCTTTTGTTTAGTTCTTTAGTGTGCTCAAGTGTGTCTTGTTTACATTTCATCTTACCACATATGGCCTAATCGCAATTTGGAGAAAACAAAACCAATCTCTTTCATTTGCAACACAAACAATGTAACAAAAAGGGTGTAAACAAAAAACAGAGTTTTGACAACAATTACAGCAATGTGAAGAATAATATTTTCGATGAGGTAAAACTTTCCACATGTTCGGGTTTTCCTCAAACAATAATTATGACGAATTCAAGTCAACAATAAAAATTAGTTTCAATACCAATTACAGTTTAAATAAATATCGTTTTAATAAAAAATTGTAGTATTTTATGTATTTCATACATACATATGTACATATGAACAATATTTTCTATCCCATACGGGTTTCTAACCAAAAGTAAGTGTTGCAAAATAATCGTATCCTAAACAATTCAATCGATTGTTCAATTTTGTTCAATATATCGATATGTTTTTTTAAAAAAGATTTTCCAACACTATTTTTAAAGAGCTTTTGCCAGTAAATATAAAAAATATTGATTTTTCCAACACTTCAGGTAGACAAGATAGACTTATTGTAATTGGTATTTATTCATTAAATCTTTATTCAACTTTCTTTTTCTTGTAAGCTCTGAAGAATAAAGTATTCAAGTCCTACTTTCAATACAGACAAGTTTCCAATGTCTAAATATGTCTGACATATGTTGTACTGAGCTTTAGAAATAAGTTTCTCTATAATTTTGAAAAGTATATTGAGTTAAGCGAATGATGTTTTGCAATCTAATTTGTGTCTGTAAGGGTCTAAAAACACTGAATAAATTTCTTTTGGGTATTGTTTGTTTAAGAATAGCCTTTATTGGTTGCTTTCCTAATAAGATAGAACTGTACATCGAATGCAAAGGAAGGCAGAGCTATTTAACCGCTGCGCTCACGCACAATGCGACGAACTCCGACTCTGGTTCCCAAGAGACGACCCGGTCTGACGACAACGCCGATGTGTGGCCTGATCACCGTATTGCCGCGGCGTTTGTCTGCTGCCAGACGGCGAAGGATCTCCAGGATGCGAAGTTGCTCCTCCTCTGTAAGGCCGCTGGAAGTGGTCGTAGAATCGCTGGTCGAAGAGTCGTCGCTTGTCGAAGAGTCGTCGCTGGATGAAGAGTCGTCAGAGGAAGAGTCATCGGAGGTAGAATCATCGGAGGATGAACCACTGGTAGAAGCATCGCTGGAAGTAGAGTCGCTGGATGAAGCGTCGCTGGAGTCAGTGTTTGCAGTGGTGTCGGTGTCGGTACAGTTGACTACCTCAGCAGCGATCAGGCAGCAGATCAGGCCAAGACTCAGCAGCAAAGTGAAACGCATTGTTAAGCTTGTTGTTAACGTTATGATAAGATAGAGAAAATTCCGCTGCTTTTATAGTGAAATTTCTTTAGGAAATACCGAATCTGCGTATGCAGACATAGCCCAACAGTTGTTTGGATTGCTCAGGTGTTTCTGGTTTACATTGTGACTTGCGATTAAAACTTGACTTTGTGTCTGTTGGCCAAATCGTAATTTCGTATAATATATTTCTTAGCTATTAGAAAACAATTTTATTAATATTATTGCGTAAACGTATAAGATATATAGATACAAACATATATAGGCAAGTCAGACAGCAATAGTCGTGGGTCTTCCGCTGTATTTTCATATGTAAAATATTTTGTATTGTATACTTTTGAGTACTCCACAAAACCCACTACTCGTAATATTACACTACATTATAGTACTATCTGATTGCGGTGGTCAAAATTAGTACTAAACAATTATTTAAATCGATTTTAAACGATACTTAAATTTGGTGCAAAAATTAGATACTCTCAACAGGGTGGTACCCCTTAATTTACACCAATCATAACTTTCTTAAAAATCAAAAATGGTCCCCCCTGTAAAATTTCAACAACATTTTTTTTCAAAATTGATAATTTTTCACCGATCATAACTTTCTTATAAATCATACGATTTTCATGCGGAATGCCTTTTTGTTTATGTTTTGATTATCTGAGTGATTCTACATTTAAATTATATCATAATAGACCTTTTCAAATTTTTTGATATTTTGGAAATTTAGACAATGGTCCCCCCTGTAAATTTTTTGTTCAAAATTGATAATTTTTCACCGATCATAACTTTCTTATAAATCATACGATTTTCATGCGGAATGACTTTTTGTTTATGTTTTGATTATCTTAGTGATTCTACATTTAAATTATATCACAATAGACCTTTTCAAATTTTTTGATATTTTGGAAATTTAGACAATGGTCCCCCCTGTAAATTTTTTGTTCAAAATTGATAATTTTTCACCGATCATAACTTTCTTATAAATCATACGATTTTCATGCGGAATGACTTTTTGTTTATGTTTTGATTATCTGAGTGATTCTACATTTAAATTATATCATAATAGACCTTTTCAAATTTTTTGATATTTTGGAAATTTAGACAATGGTCCCCCCTGTAAATTTTTTTTTCAAAATTGATAATTTTTCACCGATCATAACTTTCTTATAAAACATACGATTTTCATGCGGAATGACTTTTTGTTTATGTTTTGATTATCTGAGTGATTCAACATTTAAATTATATCATAATAGACCTTTTCAAATTTTTTGATATTTTGGAAATTTAGACAATGGTCCCCCCTGTAAATTTTTTGTTCAAAATTGATAATTTTTCACCGATCATAACTTTCTTATAAATCATACGATTTTCATGCGGAATGACTTTTTGTTTATGTTTTGATTATCTGAGTAATTCTACATTTAAATTATATCATAATAGACCTTTTCAAATTTTTTGATATTTTGGAAATTTAGACAATGGTCCCCCCTGTCAATTTTTTTTTCAAAATTTATAATTATTCACGGATGATAACTTTCTTATAAAACAAACGATTTTCATGCGGAATGACTTTTTGTTTATGTTTTGATTATCTGAGTAATTCTACATTTAAATTATATCATAATAGACCTTTTCAAATTTTTTGATATTTTGTAAATTTAGACAATGGTCCCCCCTGTAATTTTTTTTTTTTCAAAATTGATAATTTTTCACCGATCATAACTTTCTTATAAATCATACGATTTTCATGCGGAATGACTTTTTGTTTATGTTTTGATTATCTGAGTGATTCTACATTTAAATTATATCATAATAGACCTTTTCAAATTTTTTGATATTTTGGAAAATTTTTTTTCAAAATTTATAATTTTTCACCGATCATAACTTTCTTATAAAACAAACGATTTTCATGCGGAATGACATTTTGTTTATGTTTTGATTATCTGAGTGATTCTACATTTAAATTATATCATAATAGACCTTTTCAAATTTTTTGATATTTTGGAAATTTAGACAATGGTCCCCCCTGTAAATTTTTTGTTCAAAATTGATAATTTTTCACCGATCATAACTTTCTTATAAATCATACGATTTTCATGCGGAATGACTTTTTGTTTATGTTTTGATTATCTGAGTGATTCCTCATTTAAATTATATCATAATAGACCTTTTCAAATTTTTTGATATTTTGGAAATTTAGACAAATAAATTTTTTTTTCAAAATTTATAATTTTTCACCGATCATAACTTTCTTATAAAACAAACGATTTTCATGCGGAATGACTTTTTGTTTATGTTTTGATTATCTGAGTAATTCTACATTTAAATTATATCATAATAGACCTTTTCAAATTTTTTGATATTTTGGAAATTTAGACAATGGTCCCCCCTGTAATTTTTTTTTTTCAAAATTGATAATTTTTCACCGATCATAACTTTCTTATAAATCATACGATTTTCATGCGGAATGACTTTTTGTTTATGTTTTGATTATCTGAGTGATTCTACATTTAAATTATATCATAATAGACCTTTTCAAATTTTTTGATATATTGGAAATTTTTTTTTCAAAATTTATAATTTTTCACCGATCATAACTTTCTTATAAAACAAACGATTTTCATGCGGAATGACATTTTGTTTATGTTTTGATTATCTGAGTGATTCTACATTTAAATTATATCATAATAGACCTTTTCAAATTTTTTGATATTTTGGAAATTTAGACAATGGTCCCCCTGTAAATTTTTTGTTCAAAATTGATAATTTTTCACCGATCATAACTTTCTTATAAATCATACGATTTTCATGCGGAATGACTTTTTGTTTATGTTTTGATTATCTTAGTGAATCTACATTTAAATTATATCATAATAGACCTTTTCAAATTTTTTGATATTTTGGAAATTTAGACAATGGTCCCCCCTGTAAATTTTTTGTTCAAAATTGATAATTTTTCACCGATCATAACTTTCTTATAAATCATACGATTTTCATGCGGAATGACTTTTTGTTTATGTTTTGATTATCTGAGTGATTCTACATTTAAATTATATCATAATAGACCTTTTCAAATTTTTTGATATTTTGGAAATTTAGACAATGGTCCCCCTGTAAATTTTTTTTTCAAAATTGATAATTTTTCACCGATCATAACTTTCTTATAAAACATACGATTTTCATGCGGAATGACTTTTTGTTTATGTTTTGATTATCTGAGTGATTCAACATTTAAATTATATCATAATAGACCTTTTCAAATTTTTTGATATTTTGGAAATTTAGACAATGGTCCCCCCTGTAAATTTTTTGTTCAAAATTGATAATTTTTCACCGATCATAACTTTCTTATAAATCATACGATTTTCATGCGGAATGACTTTTTGTTTATGTTTTGATTATCTTAGTGATTCTACATTTAAATTATATCATAATAGACCTTTTCAAATTTTTTGATATTTTGGAAATTTAGACAATGGTCCCCCCTGTAAATTTTTTGTTCAAAATTGATAATTTTTCACCGATCATAACTTTCTTATAAATCATACGATTTTCATGCGGAATGACTTTTTGTTTATGTTTTGATTATCTGAGTGATTCTACATTTAAATTATATCATAATAGACCTTTTCAAACTTTTTGATATTTTGGAAATTTAGACAATGGTCCCCCTGTAAATTTTTTTTTTCAAAATTGATAATTTTTCACCGATCATAACTTTCTTATAAAACATACGATTTTCATGCGGAATGACTTTTTGTTTATGTTTTGATTATCTGAGTGATTCAACATTTAAATTATATCATAATAGACCTTTTCAAATTTTTTGATATTTTGGAAATTTAGACAATGGTCCCCCCTGTAAATTTTTTGTTCAAAATTGATAATTTTTCACCGATCATAACTTTCTTATAAAACAAACGATTTTCATGCGGAATGACATTTTGTTTATGTTTTGATTATCTGAGTAATTCTACATTTAAATTATATCATAATAGACCTTTTCAAATTTTTTGATATTTTGGAAATTTTTTTTCAAAATTTATAATTTTTCACCGATCATAACTTTCCTATAAAACAAACGATTTTCATACGGAATGACATTTTGTTTATGTTTTGATTATCTGAGTGATTCTACATTTAAATTATATCATAATAGACCTTTTTAAATTTTTTGATATTTTGGAAATTTAGACAATGGTCCCCCCTGTAAATTTTTTTTTCAAAATTGATAATTTTTCACCGATCATAACTTTCTTATAAATCATACGATTTTCATGCGGAATGACTTTTTGTTTATGTTTTGATTATCTGAGTGATTCTACATTTAATTTATATCATAATAGACCTTTTCAAATTTTTTGATATTTTGGAAATTTAGACAATGGTCCCCCCTGTAAATTTTTTGTTCAAAATTGATAATTTTTCACCGATCATAACTTTCTTATAAATCATACGATTTTCATGCGGAATGACTTTTTGTTTATGTTTTGATTATCTTAGTGATTCTACATTTAAATTATATCATAATAGACCTTTTCAAATTTTTTGATATTTTGGAAATTTTTTTTTCAAAATTTATAATTTTTCACCGATCATAACTTTCTTATAAAACAAACGATTTTCATGCGGAATGACATTTTGTTTATGTTTTGATTATCTGAGTGATTCTACATTTAAATTATATCATAATAGACCTTTTCAAATTTTTTGATATTTTGGAAATTTAGACAATGGTCCCCCTGTAAATTTTTTTTTTCAAAATTGATAATTTTTCACCGATCATAACTTTCTTATAAAACATACGATTTTCATGCGGAATGACTTTTTGTTTATGTTTTGATTATCTGAGTGATTCAACATTTAAATTATATCATAATAGACCTTTTCAAATTTTTTGATATTTTGGAAATTTAGACAATGGTCCCCCCTGTAAATTTTTTGTTCAAAATTGATAATTTTTCACCGATCATAACTTTCTTATAAAACAAACGATTTTCATGCGGAATGACATTTTGTTTATGTTTTGATTATCTGAGTGATTCTACATTTAAATTATATCATAATAGACCTTTTCAAATTTTTTGATATTTTGGAAATTTTTTTTTCAAAATTTATAATTTTTCACCGATCATAACTTTCTTATAAAACAAACGATTTTCATACGGAATGACATTTTGTTTATGTTTTGATTATCTGAGTGATTCTACATTTAAATTATATCATAATAGACCTTTTCAAATTTTTTGATATTTTGGAACTTTAGACAATGGTCCCCCTGTAAATTTTTTTTTTCAAAATTGATAATTTTTCACCGATCATAACTTTCTTATAAATCATACGATTTTCATGCGGAATGACTTTTTGTTTATGTTTTGATTATCTGAGTGATTCTACATTTAAATTATATCATAATAGACCTTTTCAAATTTTTTGATATTTTGGAAATTTAGACAATGGTCCCCCTGTAAATTTTTTTGTTCAAAATTGATAATTTTTCACCGATCATAACTTTCTTATAAATCATACGATTTTCATGCGGAATGACTTTTTGTTTATGTTTTGATTATCTTAGTGATTCTACATTTAAATTATATCATAATAGACCTTTTCAAATTTTTTGATATTTTGGAAATTTTTTTTTCAAAATTTATAATTTTTCACCGATCATAACTTTCTTATAAAACAAACGATTTTCATACGGAATGACATTTTGTTTATGTTTTGATTATCTGAGTGATTCTACATTTAAATTATATCATAATAGACCTTTTCAAATTTTTTGATATTTTGGAAATTTAGACAATGGTCCCCCCTGTAATTTTTTTTTTCAAAATTGATAATTTTTCACCGATCATAACTTTCTTATAAATCATACGATTTTCATGCGGAATGACTTTTTGTTTATGTTTTGATTATCTGAGTGATTCTACATTTAATTTATATCATAATAGACCTTTTCAAATTTTTTGATATTTTGGAAATTTAGACAATGGTCCCCCCAGTAAATTTTTTGTTCAAAATTGATAATTTTTCACCGATCATAACTTTCTTATAAATCATACGATTTTCATGCGGAATGACTTTTTGTTTATGTTTTGATTATCTTAGTGATTCTACATTTAAATTATATCATAATAGACCTTTTCAAATTTTTTGATATTTTGGAAATTTTTTTTTCAAAATTTATAATTTTTCACCGATCATAACTTTCTTATAAAACAAACGATTTTCATGCGGAATGACATTTTGTTTATGTTTTGATTATCTGAGTGATTCTACATTTAAATTATATCATAATAGACCTTTTCAAATTTTTTGATATTTTGGAA
Organism: Zaprionus tsacasi; assembly: GCA_018904105.1. Taxonomy (NCBI): domain Eukaryota; kingdom Metazoa; phylum Arthropoda; class Insecta; order Diptera; family Drosophilidae; genus Zaprionus; species Zaprionus tsacasi. The sequence continues at coordinate 1,868,514 of JAEIFR010000122.1, forward strand.
ATTTAGACAATGGTCCCCCTTTTAAATTTTTTGTTCAAAATTGATAATTTTTCACCGATCATAACTTTCTTATAACTCATACGATTTTCATACGGAATGGCATTTTGTTTATGTTTTGATTATCTGAGTGATTCTACATTTAAATTATATCATAATAGACCTTTTCAAATTTTTTGATATTTTGGAAATTTTTTTTCAAAATTTATAATTTTTCACCGATCATAACTTTCTTATAAAACAAACGATTTTCATGCGGAATGACATTTTGTTTATGTTTTGATTATCTTAGTGATTCTACATTTAAATTATATCATAATAGACCTTTTCAAATTTTTTGATATTTTGGAAATTTTTTTTTTCAAAATTTATAATTTTTCACCGATCATAACTTTCTTATAAAACAAACGATTTTCATGCGGAATGACATTTTGTTTATGTTTTGATTATCTGAGTGATTCTACATTTAAATTATATCATAATAGACCTTTTCAAATTTTTTGATATTTTGGAAATTTAGACAATGGTCCCCCTGTAAATTTTTTGTTCAAAATTGATAATTTTTCACCGATCATAACTTTCTTATAAATCATACGATTTTCATGCGGAATGACTTTTTGTTTATGTTTTGATTATCTGAGTGATTCTACATTTAAATTATATCATAATAGACCTTTTCAAATTTTTTGATATTTTGGAAATTTTTTTGTTCAAAATTGATAATTTTTCACCGATCATAACTTTCTTATAAAACAAACGATTTTCATGCGGAATGACATTTTGTTTATGTTTTGATTATCTGAGTGATTCTACATTTAAATTATATCATAATAGACCTTTTCAAATTTTTTGATATTTTGGAAATTTAGACAATGGTCCCCCCTGTAAATTTTTTTTTCAAAATTGATAATTTTTCACCGATCATAACTTTCTTATAAAACAAACGATTTTCATGCGGAATGACATTTTGTTTATGTTTTGATTATCTGAGTGATTCTACATTTAAATTATATCATAATAGACCTTTTCAAATTTTTTGATATTTTGGAAATTTAGACAATGGTCCCCCCTGTAAATTTTTTGTTCAAAATTGATAATTTTTCACCGATCATAACTTTCTTATAAATCATACGATTTTCATGCGGAATGACTTTTTGTTTATGTTTTGATTATCTGAGTGATTCTACATTTAAATTATATCATAATAGACCTTTTCAAATTTTTTGATATTTTGGAAATTTTTTTTTCAAAATTTATAATTTTTCACCGATCATAACTTTCTTATAAAACAAACGATTTTCATGCGGAATGACATTTTGTTTATGTTTTGATTATCTGAGTGATTCTACATTTAAATTATATCATAATAGACCTTTTCAAATTTTTTTGATATTTTGGAAATTTAGACAATGGTCCCCCTTTTAAATTTTTTGTTCAAAATTGATAATTTTTCACCGATCATAACTTTCTTATAACTCATACGATTTTCATACGGAATGGCATTTTGTTTATGTTTTGATTATCTGAGTGATTCTACATTTAAATTATATCATAATAGACCTTTTCAAATTTTTTGATTTATTTTGGAAATTTTTTTTTCAAAATTTATAATTTTTCACCGATCATAACTTTCTTATAAAACAAACGATTTTCATGCGGAATGACATTTTGTTTATGTTTTGATTATCTTAGTGATTCTACATTTAAATTATATCATAATAGACCTTTTCAAATTTTTTGATATTTTGGAAATTTTTTTTTCAAAATTTATAATTTTTCACCGATCATAACTTTCTTATAAAACAAACGATTTTCATGCGGAATGACATTTTGTTTATGTTTTGATTATCTGAGTGATTCTACATTTAAATTATATCATAATAGACCTTTTCAAATTTTTTGATATTTTGGAAATTTAGACAATGGTCCCCCCTGTAAATTTTTTGTTCAAAATTGATAATTTTTCACCGATCATAACTTTCTTATAAATCATACGATTTTCATGCGGAATGACTTTTTGTTTATGTTTTGATTATCTTAGTGATTCTACATTTAAATTATATCATAATAGACCTTTTCAAATTTTTTGATATTTTGGAAATTTTTTTGTTCAAAATTGATAATTTTTCACCGATCATAACTTTCTTATAAAACAAACGATTTTCATGCGGAATGACATTTTGTTTATGTTTTGATTATCTGAGTGATTCTACATTTAAATTATATCATAATAGACCTTTTCAAATTTTTTGATATTTTGGAAATTTAGACAATGGTCCCCCCTGTAAATTTTTTTTTCAAAATTGATAATTTTTCACCGATCATAACTTTCTTATAAAACAAACGATTTTCATGCGGAATGACATTTTGTTTATGTTTTGATTATCTGAGTGATTCTACATTTAAATTATATCATAATAGACCTTTTCAAATTTTTTGATATTTTTTTTGGAAATTTTTTTTTTCAAAATTTATAATTTTTCACCGATCATAACTTTCTTATAAAACAAACGATTTTCATGCGGAATGACATTTTGTTTATGTTTTGATTATCTGAGTGATTCTACATTTAAATTATATCATAATAGACCTTTTCAAATTTTTTGATATTTTGGAAATTTAGACAATGGTCCCCCCTGTAAATTTTTTTTTCAAAATTGATAATTTTTCACCGATCATAACTTTCTTATAAATCATACGATTTTCATGCGGAATGACTTTTTGTTTATGTTTTGATTATCTGAGTGATTCTACATTTAATTTATATCATAATAGACCTTTTCAAATTTTTTGATATTTTGGAAATTTAGACAATGGTCCCCCCTGTAAATTTTTTGTTCAAAATTGATAATTTTTCACCGATCATAACTTTCTTATAAATCATACGATTTTCATGCGGAATGACTTTTTGTTTATGTTTTGATTATCTTAGTGATTCTACATTTAAATTATATCATAATAGACCTTTTCAAATTTTTTGATATTTTGGAAATTTTTTTTTCAAAATTTATAATTTTTCACCGATCATAACTTTCTTATAAAACAAACGATTTTCACGCGGAATGACATTTTGTTTATATTTTGATTATCTGAGTGATTCTACATTTAAATTATATCATTAAGACCTTTTCAAATTTTTTGATATTTTGGAAATTTAGACAATGGTCCCCCCTGTAAAATTTTTTTTCAAAATTGATAATTTTTCACCGATCATAACTTTCTTATAAATCATACGATTTTCATGCGGAATGACTTTTTGTTTATGTTTTGATTATCTGAGTGATTCTACATTTAAATTATATCATAATAGACCTTTTCAAATTTTTTGATATTTTGGAAATTTAGACAATGGTCCCCCTGTAAATTTTTTGTTCAAAATTGATAATTTTTCACCGATCATAACTTTCTTATAAATCATACGATTTTCATGCGGAATGACTTTTTGTTTATGTTTTGATTATCTGAGTGCTTCTACATTTAAATTATATCATAAAAGACCTTTTCAAATTTTTTGATTTTTGGAAATTTTTTTTTCAAAATTTTTAATTTTTCACCGATCATAACTTTCTTATAAAACAAACGATTTTCATGCGGAATGACATTTTGTTTATGTTTTGATTATCTGAGTGATTCTACATTTAAATTATATCATAATAGACCTTTTCAAATTTTTTGATATTTTGGAAATTTAGACAATGGTCCCCCCTGTAAATTTTTTTTTCAAAATTGATAATTTTTCACCGATCATAACTTTCTTATAAATCATACGATTTTCATGCGGAATGACTTTTTGTTTATGTTTTGATTATCTGAGTGATTCTACATTTAAATTATATCATAATAGACCTTTTCAAATTTTTTGATATTTTGGAAATTTTTTTTTTCAAAATTTATAATTTTTCACCGATCATAACTTTCTTATAAAACAAACGATTTTCATGCGGAATGACATTTTGTTTATGTTTTGATTATCTGAGTGATTCTACATTTAAATTATATCATAATAGACCTTTTCAAATTTTTTGATATTTTGGAAATTTAGACAATGGTCCCCCTGTAAATTTTTTTTTCAAAATTGATAATTTTTCACCGATCATAACTTTCTTATAAATCATACGATTTTCATGCGGAATGACTTTTTGTTTATGTTTTGATTATCTGAGTGATTCTACATTTAAATTATATCATAATAGACCTTTTCAAGTTTTTTGATATTTTGGAAATTTAGACAATGGTCCCCCCTGTAAATTTTTTGTTCAAAATTGATAATTTTTCACCGATCATAACTTTCTTATAAATCATACGATTTTCATGCGGAATGACTTTTTGTTTATGTTTTGATTATCTGAGTGCTTCTACATTTAAATTATATCATAAAAGACCTTTTCAAATTTTTTGATTTTTGGAAATTTTTTTTTCAAAATTTTTAATTTTTCACCGATCATAACTTTCTTATAAAACAAACGATTTTCATGCGGAATGACATTTTGTTTATGTTTTGATTATCTGAGTGATTCTACATTTAAATTATATCATAATAGACCTTTTCAAATTTTTTGATATTTTGGAAATTTAGACAATGGTCCCCCCTGTAAATTTTTTTTTTCAAAATTGATAATTTTTCACCGATCATAACTTTCTTATAAATCATACGATTTTCATGCGGAATGACTTTTTGTTTATGTTTTGATTATCTGAGTGATTCTACATTTAAATTATATCATAATAGACCTTTTCAAATTTTTTGATATTTTGGAAATTTTTTTTTCAAAATTTATAATTTTTCACCGATCATAACCTTCTTATAAAACAAACGATTTTCATGCGGAATGACATTTTGTTTATGTTTTGATTATCTGAGTGATTCTACATTTAAATTATATCATAATAGACCTTTTCAAATTTTTTGATATTTTGGAAATTTAGACAATGGTCCCCCCTGTAAATTTTTTTTTCAAAATTGATAATTTTTCACCGATCATAACTTTCTTATAAATCATACGATTTTCATGCGGAATGACTTTTTGTTTATGTTTTGATTATCTGAGTGATTCTACATTTAAATTATATCATAATAGACCTTTTCAAATTTTTTGATATTTTGGAAATTTAGACAATGGTCCCCCCTGTAAATTTTTTGTTCAAAATTGATAATTTTTCACCGATCATAACTTTCTTATAAATCATACGATTTTCATGCGGAATGACTTTTTGTTTATGTTTTGATTATCTGAGTGATTCTACATTTAAATTATATCATAATAGACCTTTTCAAATTTTTTGATATTTTGGAAATTTTTCTCTTCAAAATTTATAATTTTTCACCGATCATAACTTTCTTATAAAACAAACGATTTTCATGCGGAATGACATTTTGTTTATGTTTTGATTATCTGAGTGATTCTACATTTAAATTATATCATAAAAGACCTTTTCAAATTTTTTGATATTTTGGAAATTTAGACAATGGTCCCCCCTGTAAATTTTTTGCTCAAAATTGATAATTTTTCACCGATCATAACTTTCTTATAAATCATACGATTTTCATGCGGAATGACTTTTTGTTTATGTTTTGATTATCTGAGTGATTCTACATTTAAATTATATCATAATACCCTTTTCAAATTTTTTGATATTTTGGAAATTTAGACAATGTAAATTTTTTGTTCAAAATTGATAGTTTTTCACCGATCATAACTTTCTTATAATTCAAACGATTTTCATGCGGAATAACATTTTGTTTATGTTTTGATTATCTGAGTGATTCTACATTTAAATTATATCATAATAGATCTTTTCAAATTTTAATTGTGCTATGTATATATTAGTGCAAAATAAAATTTTCCTTTTATAGGGATCTCTGTTTGTAAGAGTATATTATTTGCCCTATTATAGGACACTGTAACCAGTTTGAAAGAATAAATTATTCAATAGTTTACTGTGAAATGTATCAAAGTTGAGTACCCTCAACTATATAGCCTTTATTGATTCCTTGAAAAATTACATTGAACCGAAAGAATCGCAAGGAATGGAAGCCGAAGTAGTTTAGAAGCGACGGAAACGACGGATGCGACGTTCACCGTTACTGGCTCCAACGAATTCGCGGCGTCTGAAACCGCCCAGGCGTCTGCCGTAACCGTAACTTTCACGGCTGAGACGACGGCGTTCAATGCGCTCACGGCGTCTCTCTGCTGCCAGACGCTGGAGGATCTCTAAAAGGCGAAGCTGTTCCTCCTCAGTAATGGTGCTTGTACTCGTGCTAGTGCTGGAAGATGGAGTGGTAGTGGATGAGCTGCTCGAAGGAGTGGATGAGCTGCTCGATGGGGTGGTTGTGCTGCTCGAAGGAGTTGTTGGGCTGGTCGAAGAAGTAGTTGGGCTGGTCGAAGAAGTAGTTGGGCTGGTCGAAGAAGTAGTTGGGCTGGTCGAAGCAGTAGTTGGGCTGCTCGTATCAGTACTTGGGCTGGTCGTATCAGTACTTGGGCTGGTCGAAGGAGTACCAGAGGTGGCCGCCGCGGCGCAGTTGACTCGCTGAACAGCGAGCAGGCAGCAGACTAGGCCAAGACTCAGAACCAAAGTGAAGCGCATTGTAAAGCTTGTTGTAAACGTTGTGATGAGATTGGGAAAGTGCCGGATCTTTTATAGTAAGAAATCCTAGACCAGTACAGCTCGGCGTTGGCAGAGATACCATATCGGTTGTTGTGTGTACTCAGGTGTTTCTTTGAGACTTTTCTAGCTGCGGCTTAGTCTTTGTTTTGGGTCTACTATTAGATAAATCGCATTTGGCAAAACAAAACACCTTTATTTCTATTTTGTGTGCCCAAAAGTTCTACAATTTGAATTCTTGTCGTGCTATTCTTAGGGTATTACCAAAGTTTACTTTGTCTGCGGCAAGTGCGAGTATAATGTACTATTTATTTTACCATATCTTTAATTGTCAAGAGCTTTCTAAATTTATGTATGTTTACACAACTTTTAATTATTGTTTTTCTGTAAAACTGAGTACAGTCTTCACTTAAGAAGTACACGATAATGTATGTAATTCTCTTTGGAAATTAGACGATTCCTTTGAAGATCCCTTAGTTTTCAGTCCTATCATGATAAACCGTGTGGGATGAACCTGATATATCGAATGCTGGCATAAAAACTATTGCCAGATATTGCTATAAAATAAAAACTTCACCGCTTTTTACTCGTATAAGTAATAAATAATGCTCTTTCCTTGCAAGAGCAAAAATTATTCGATAATAAATTGACGAATTTAATTATGCTATATGGTAATTGAATATTCATTCAATTATCAATGGCTTCCTGCACAGTGTGCAAAAACGTGGCATCGCTACTGGTGATTGGCCATCGGTCGAGCATGTCAGGTGGCGTTGCCAGACTGTTCACGGGCTAAGTGAGTGCCAAAGCGTGAGTACGGCAATTTTGTCTATGAATTTATGAGCATCGCTTTCCGGATGCCTCAGTTCGATGGACATGAAGAGGGTACGCAGTACAAAGGGAGGATGGTAGAAAGGCTCCGCTTTTGTTTTGCCCACAGTCGGCATATGTATGTACCTCATGAATAATGAAGAGAGCGAGATAGTGAGAGATGAGTGGGAGGGATGTAAGGGGAGTAAGTTCTTCTATTGATTCCGAAACAAAAATCGCACATGCGGCGCAGCGGTGTGGGCAAACAAAGGTTTCGCTATACAGTCTACACTGCGCCGCCACGTGGCCACGATGCTCTTGTGTGAACAGCTGGGTGTGCGTGTGTGTGTGTGTGTGTGTGGGGCTGAGAGCGAGAGAACATATGACTCTGGAGATTAAGCCATTGTTTGTAATGGGAACCGCAACCAGCGGCTGACTGAGCTGCGGCTTAGCGGCTACGTTGGCAATGTGCGAGCTGAAAGTTCTTTCTGTTCGCTGTTTACCCAAGCGATAGTGATGCTAATTTGGCTTTTTTTTCTGAAAGTAGGAAAATTACTTTAGCTTTATGCAATGAACATGATAGTGTGGTTTTTAGCTAGCCAGGTTGTTGTGGCATGCTATGGCTTATGATTTTGAAGAATATGATGATCCCTGTAAGCTTTTAAATGAATTCAACTTCATAGTTTTATGCTGGATATCGCAAAGTTGCGTGCACTCAACTATAGCCTTTATTGATTACTTAAATTATGTCATTATACCGGAAGAATCGCAAGGTACGGCGGGAGAAGTAGTTTACTAGGCACGGAAACGACGAATGCGACGACCCTGTCTGGCTCCATTGACTCGACGACGACCACCACCCTGGCTGCCTCCATTTCGGCGACGGCCACCACCTTGTCGGCGACGACCGAAACGGCGCACACGGCGTGCACGGCGTCTTTCTTGTACCAGGCGCTCAAGGAGCCCCGCAATACGAATCTGTTCTTGCTCTATTACGGCTAGTGCAGCCGTGTCGGATGGAGAGGTGGAAGTGCTAGTGCTAGTGCCTGTGGAGCTACCGCTTGGAGTAGTGGTGCTAGCTGGAGGAGTGGTGCTAGCTGGAGGAGTGGTGCTAGCTGGAGGAGTGGTGCTAGCTGGAGGAGTGGTACTAGCTGGAGGAGTGGTGCTAGCTGGAGGAGTGGTGCTAGCTGGAGGAGTGGTGCTAGCTGGAGGAGTGGTGGCAGCAGGAGGAGTGCTGCCAGCTGGAGGATCGGCAGCAGCTGGAGGATCGGCAGCTGCGTTCACTTGCTGAACTGCAAGCAAGCAGCAGACGAGGCCAAGACCGAGAACCAAAGTGAAGCGCATTGTTGAACCTGTTGAACGTTGTGATGAGCTTGGGAAAGTGTCGTCTCTTTTATAGCAAGAGAAGCTATCCTAGGCCAGTAGCGCATCTACATTGACAGAGATGTCACAGTTTACTCAGGTGTTTTTTCAAGAGGTTACGAATTTCGGCCTAGACTTTGCTTTGGATCTGTCTATCAAGCAAAGTGCCAATTGGCAAAAACATCTTTTGTTTCATTATTGTGTGTGCATAAAAGTTCGACACGTTTTTCATAGGCCAAAACTTTATTTACTTAAGTATATTTAATCTATGGAGATAGCACAATACAATATGTTCCGTATTGTTCTACTTTTCGTATGATTTTCAAGTGTTTCTAATTATACTGAATGTTTAAACAGACTGATCTATAATCTAAAGCATCAAGCAAGTGTCATCCCACATGATGATTCTGATGATTTTTAAGAGAGTTCTAAACTCTTTTTTTTAGATTTCTTGACTTGTTAGGATTGTCGACTTTCCACTCATAAATAACTGATATCTCTCTCTCTCTCTCTCTCTGGCAGAAGCAGCCCCAACAGTGTAATGCGCCTTGGGGGCAGTGGTATACCATACGACGGTGACCCCCTGACAATGAGCGCAGCTGGCAACGACTATGCCGAATTATGCGATCTTGGACCCTCACGGTGGAGTACTCGGGCCTATGGTTACCATGCGACAGCAGCAGCAAATGCGGCCGGCATCGGCATTGGAGGCATCGGCGTCGGTGGCGCCACTCAATCATCATCGAGCGTGCCCACGGGCGGCTCAGCTGGCCTCAGCGCACATCATTTACGGAGCAGCGCGGCAGCGCCAAACAGTTACGAGGCCGAGGACATTGGTCTGGCCTTTGGCATGATCAGTCCGCCACCAGGCAGCGGGCACGGGCACGGGCATTACGGCGGCAGTGCCGGTGGCATTGGTTCCCGTGTGGGGAATAGCACTAGTTCGCTGCGTGCCGGCGGAGGAGGAGGCGGCAGCGGCAGCGGTATCGGCGGTGGACGTTCCGGTCTCTATTATTCACCGCCAGGCACATCGTATACAATCATTGAGCGACCCCATTCGCCGCATTACTACTACAATTCGGCGGGTGTACCGACCAAGGGTGGATCATTGCCGGGTCGCGGTTCGGCGTATCTCAGCTCCTCACCATCTAGTCACATGGCCGCTGGCACAGCGGGCACACTGCCCACCTCGACGGCGGCCAGCGGTCGCCATGGCTCCTCAGCGATGGGCAACGGCAACAAGAAGCGTCCCATATCGCCGGAGCAGGTGCTGCGCATGTTTGGCGCCACACAGTCGTCTTCAGTTCCTACGAGTAGCTATCACTACAGCAACGGCGGCACGCGGGATCGGGATCGGGATCGCACAGGGCGACGCAGTCCGGCCAGCAGTCCGCCCTCAACGACACATCAGGTACGCTTCCTCCCCCCCAAAACGGGAACATCGTTTAATCATTTTCCTCTGCCTCTCCCATTGCAGATCTATCGGGATCGGGAAAGAGATCGGGATCGGAGTGTGCCCAATATACACGAACTTACGACGCGAACGGTGTCGATGTCGCGTGATCAGCAGATCGATCATGGTTTCGGCATTTGCGTCAAGGGAGGCAAAGACTCAGGTGAGTTTAACGGGAGCGCCCAAAGTTATGCAACGAAAACGATTAATCGAACTATCAAACTATCGTTGAAAAGCAGCCCCTTCTTGTTACTCAGCAGTTTTTATTCCTACTGCTTTTCAAATGTTAGTTAATTGAGTATCTATAAGATACGTAACTTTAGGATGCACACGCTCTGGCAGCACAGAGTTGCAGCCACAGTTTACCGCAATTTATTCGCTCTGTGGCAACTCTGCTCTCGACTTTCGCAATGTTACGCCCAGTCGGTTCAGTCGGTGCTGCAATTGCGCGTCACTCACCTGTTTGACGATGTGTGGAACCTCAACAGGGTCAACAGGAAGCACCCTACTCTACCCCTCTCTCTCTCTCTATCCCTTTCTGTCTCTCTCGCCAGTTCGAGCAATTTAATTTCCAATTTGATTTTATTGTCTGTCGCTCTTGCTATGGCTACAAATCGCCAGCAGCTTTGACATTTCGAAGCGCATTTTGCAGCTGCCTGCACCTCACAGTGCCAACTCCCCCCTGCCCCGCTCTGGCCCCTCTACAGCCCTATATCTACTCACACCTGTTTCACTGTGGGACATTTTATTTTTAGTTTTCGACGGCGTGCGACGGCTTTAAAATCGATAAAAAATCTATTTAAGTCGCCGAGCCGAGCCCCAGCCAGACCCCGAGCCCGAACCGGAGTCAGCCCTGTATGCGGGCTCTTTTCATCTATCAATTTATCGTGTCCGTCGGCCCTCGCCATGTGCGCTCTGCCGTGTGCTGCTTTCAGGCACACGTGCTTTATAAATTAAACATAAAATGGCTGCCACGCTCTCACACTCACACGCACACACACACACACACACACGCTCACTCACATCATTGTTGAAGCTTAATGAAAAAGGCTTACAAGAACAAAGAGACAAAAAAGAAAAGAGGGCAAGCTGTGGGCGTGTGTGTGTGCAGGGCGTGGTGTGTGTACGTGTGTGTGTGTGTGTCTTTTATTAAAACTTTTAATACGCATCGCCTGTGCTAATTGATTTTGTGTTGCGTTTATTTTCGGTTCTTATCGACAGGCTTAGGTGTCTACATCTCACGCATCGAGGAGAATTCGGTGGCGGAGCGTGCCGGCCTGCGACCCGGTGATACAATCCTAGAGGTGAACGGCACCCCGTTCACCTCAATCAATCACGAGGAGGCCCTTAAGGTGAGTAAAACTGCACATTCGCAAAATATTCTCTATCTCTTTTGATTCATCTATTCTTAGTAGTACTACGTGGTTGTTAATATCATATAAGAAACGATCAGAGTATACGTATAAATACCTCTTAAAACTGTGATAAATCCGTTAGCTCATGCTCTAGAACCTTCTGTTCAAGCACATAATTTAATTGTGCACTTTATTGATTTTTAATATGATTGTGCTCGATAGGCGGCGCCTTGTTTGCCCGTTAATAGTTGCGATAAGGGCGTCCCTGGTACATATCGCAGTAGTGGGCCCCATTCATCGTTGCTTTTTATGTGCGCCACTTGGCAAAGTACCTAAAACGGCCGAGTACCCCAACAGCACCATTAGCACTGCCTGCTCCTGCTGCCATCAACCCAACCAACCCAACCAAACCCCAGCGAGACAAGAGACAGCGAGGCAGGCCGACATCGAAAGTCAATTTATTGTGGAATATTTTATGTGACACGTTATGATAGTCAATATAATTCTTCATATTCCAACAGTAGCTGGCAATAGTAGTAAATATCTATAGATGTTCTTCGTCTGTCTGTGTGTGTGTGTGGGACTGGGGAACGGCAGATGTTGTGCTATTTTTCTATTCCCACGCTGCTTTTTGCCTTTCGCAATCTAAAGTTTCCATTTTCGACAAATTTGTTTGCCAATATTTGGTTGTACAAGCAGCTTCTTCTCTCCTCCCTCTCCCTCTGCCCACTCTACGTCTCTCCTATACGTATGCTCTGAACGTTCTTTAGTAGTTTTCTTATATAGTGCACTTTACATGATACGTTTTGTATAAATAAAAACTAAACTATAATGAAAATTTGTACGTTTAAAAACTAATACACTAATATACAAATATACACTGAGAAAAAATTGGCAATAGATTAGTCGCATATCACCTATTTGTTTCCGTATTATTTTGTGATAAATGTGATAATTTTGTTTTTGAATTTTTCCTGTTGATTTTGTTGAAACCACAACAAGAAGCACCATGATATATGTATATCATGCTCAAAGGACTGTCCGAGGCTTTGTTTAATTGTTAATATAAATAGAAATCCTTGACTAGCAGTCGGTTCGATTGCAAAAAGAGCTAGAAGAAGAAGACTTGTCTAATCCCTGGACAAATGTTTGGAAAAGTGTCAAAAGCTTTGCTCAAACTGAAACACACACACATAGATACAACAATACCAATGCCACTTGGAGCAGGCAATTTGTCCGGATGCCTCACCGCAAAGCCAACAAAACTCATTGCGGTAAACGGACGGATATGGATACGAGTACGGGTTTAAAACGAGACAGGGGGATCCGCTGGGGGCGACATGTACGATGTGCTGGCCTCATATGAATTGTTGGTGGAAACAATTAAAATAATGACTACTAAAGCCCGACGCATTAAGACTTTTAAGCCACAACAAAGCACAGTGCAAAAGTAGTGAAGTGGCCACGCCCACAGAGCAACAGCAAGAACGCCCAATTTGTGTTTGTTTAAATATTTCTTTTTCTTTTACTTTTTTTAATTTTGTTGTTAATTAATCGAATCTTTTGTCGTCAGTTTTTTGCCACCCCACTTTGTTTCCGTTAGACGTTTTTCCCTCTCTCTCTCTTTCTCTCTCTCTCTCTGTCTTTGCTCCTTCCTATTGTTCGTTAGTTTTGCTTGCATCTTCCGTCTCTCTTTTGTGTCTCTTCTATTGCCACATTTTTTCTTAACGCAGAGATGTGTGCAGATATTGAAATCGTCACGCCAAATCAGTATGACGGTGCGAGCGCCGCCCACGCTGAACTCGACGGCGCCTCTACACGGATTTGGGCCACCCTCGAGGGATCCCATGTACGCATCGATGGCACCTCTTCTACCACAGACTGCGGCGGCGGCGCAGGCAGCAGCCGCTGGCGGAGCGGGCCTGCCCTTTCGCCAGACCTGCTCCTGGATGGATCGACACGGACGTCCCGCATCGCCGCCCATGGAGTACGGTGGCAGGCGGAACGATCGCAGAGATCGGTAAGTAGATTTGAGATTTAATGATCTTATCGATAACTGATATATATATCGATTATGCCAACAGTGTTCGTCGCGTCGAGCTGCTCATCGAACCGGGTCAATCACTGGGACTGATGATACGCGGCGGCGTCGAGTACGGCCTGGGCATCTTTGTCACCGGCGTGGACAAGGATAGTGTCGCAGATCGTGCCGGCCTCATGATCGGTGATGAAATACTGGAGGTCAATGGCCAATCGTTCCTCGACGTCACGCACGACGAGGCCGTTGGTCAGCTGAAGTACCACAAGCGCATGTCGCTGGTGATACGTGACGTGGGCAAGGTGCCGCATTCCTGCACATCCATTGAGATGGAGCCCTGGGATGCGTACAGCCCAACGGGCACGAGGTAAGCAGAGGGAGTCGCAAGGGGGAGTCAAATAAAAGAAACTACTCAATTATCATAGATAAATGACGTATACGTTATACGTATACTTAGTTTCTGAGACTACTTAATAGTATGTTCGACTATATAACTAATATAATCTCTCCTTGTTATCTGGCTACCCGCAGAGCACGCCGAAAAGGTCAGATTGCCACCATGGTGGAGGAGAAGGCGCGCTCGCTGCTGCCACGTCATCATTTTGCAAGTCTTTCATACTATATTGCCGAATACAGTGCGAAAGCAATGACCATAGATGCCTTTGTTGCCGTCTTATTAGAGATGTTAGATACGTACGAAAAGGTGAGTCATCTGGGATAATTATTCTCTATACTTTCCTAGAGGAAGTAATCTATCATATTTCGATTACAGCACACGCTAGTGACGGAAATACGCGAACTCGTTTTTCCAGAGGATCGTACGAGATACGATGAGCTTGTGTATCGCAGAGAACGCGATCCATATAGCGTGGATAGGCATAGGGTAAGTACGATAACAGTTCGATATCCCCTAGGCATAACTCTCTCTCTTTCTCCCTCTCTCTCTCTCTACCTACAGCGTAAAGGAGACCCCACACGTGATTTGCCGGTAAGCTTTTTAGAAGATTTATTCTACGACACAGACACAGTATATACCTAGCAAGTTGTCGCAGCGCATGTCAGACTGTCAAAACCTATTTACTATAAATATCTACTTAACTCGACTCTCGCCTAACTGTAATAATACTATCTAACTACAATAATACTCTATAATCCAAAAAAAGTTACAAAAAAAAAGAAAGTCATTTACTTCTTTCTCTGTCTGTCACTCGAACGTGTTTATAGTAAACAACATTTTGTTTAGATACCGTTGTTGTTGTTGTTAAATGTTGTCGCTGTTGTTGTACTTTTAGTTTAATTTAATAGACCAAATAACCTGATACATACATAATAAGTACTAAGGTACACACTGCAAATACAAAACACTTGACAGATAACAAACAAAAAACTTGTAGTTTAATTGTTGTTCGAGTAAAACAATAACTCTTTCTTAATTTGTTTTCTTTTATTATTATTATTATAATAGTGTGTATGCTTTTCTTTACTTCTTGTTTGCTGCATGTTCTCCAGTTCGATTTGCTTTCAATTTGAGAAGCTTTTTCGATTCGGCCCCAGACGAACCAAAAACGAATGTCAATTTTTGTGTTTCTCTTGATTTGAAAAGCCAAAAACAAAAAAAACAAAAAAACAAAAACTAAACAATGCAGTTTCTGTAGTTGCATTAGTTAATCTTTCTTCTAGGCATAGTGATATAAGAAGCAGAAGCAGGTACAGTTGCTTCAAAGGGAGGCTCAAACTGTGCAGCTGCTCGAATTATCGATAATATGTCTCGATAAGCGAGGACAAAGTTAAGGCCTAGACTTGTAAGCAGAAGAATCGATTGTAAAATACCAAATTCGTATAGGATCCTATGTTTAAGATTTATGATAACAACAGAAACACCAAAGTGCACCTTAAAAGCCTTGCAACAACCCCAAGCAGTCACCGATAACTCCCCAAAAACTCTGAGCACAAACCCGAGGACAAACCATATGTATAAATTTGATAAAATACATGCACAATCAGCCCACACTCTCTCTCGCTTTATCTCTCTATCTCTCTCTCTCTCTCTCTGTCGCTCTATCTAGAGTCGATCTGTCAAATAATCTATCGGATCATATAGCTTCATACAGACTCAGCATAGAGCCTTAGCTGTTTCTGCCCACACTCTGTCTTTCTCTCTGTCTCTCTCACTGTCACTGTCACTCTCACTCTCACTGTCACTCCCACTGTCACGCTCACTCTGTCTCTGTCTCTCTCTCTCTGAATCGTATGCAAAAACAACGTTCGTTCCATTCCATTCCCAACAGGTAACAGCTGACGATATGGAAGTAAGCGCCGCCACCGGACGCAGTCCCTCGTCGGACTCAGGTCTGGGCATGACCGTAACGGATATACATAAACGGTACCTAAAACACTGAGCACCCTAACCACAGATCAAATGAATCAAACAACCAACTGACTCTTGCGTATCTATCTATATCTGTATCTGTATCCGTATCTGTATGTGTATTCGCTATACCGTCGACCTAGACCCGCTCTACAGTTGCCCTATCGGCCCATGTCGGCGGGACCAATACTGCATCGTTCACAGCATTATCAGCCAGCATCCGTATCAGCATCAGCATCACATGCAGCAAGTAACCAATCACCTCTTCCACCACCACCTAATCCACAACAACAGCAACATTATCCACCACCACTACATACCTCATTGCGTCATCTGGGTGGCCCTGGTGGCGTCGCTGGAAATCTGCGTCATCATCATCTGCAGCAGTTGGGACCAAATCAATTCAAATTTAAACAAGCCAAAGACAATCAGCAACAGGTCAGGAACTTGCGTCAAGCCGAATCAAAAGCGTCACTTGCTACTCGTATTAGATCTGTCACATTTCCCCCCTCCCTCACTTTCCTGGCTCTGTTTCTGCCCACGACTCTGTCTTCTAAATATCGGGTCTTTCCCCAATCCCTTATCTTTC
This sequence comes from Zaprionus tsacasi, assembly GCA_018904105.1. Taxonomy (NCBI): domain Eukaryota; kingdom Metazoa; phylum Arthropoda; class Insecta; order Diptera; family Drosophilidae; genus Zaprionus; species Zaprionus tsacasi. Next base: position 1,885,089 of record JAEIFR010000122.1, read on the forward strand.
AACTGTGCAAAGGAATTACGAAAAGCTTTCAAATTGAAACATTCTAACAAGAAAATTATCAAAATACTTTTGGCATATTCAGTAATATTTTTTTTCTTAAGATCTCCGTAGTTCTAAATTTCAGAATTTTCTATAACTTACTAAACTTGTATTTAACAATTTCCTTTTATCTAGTAAATCTCTAGAAAAATATTAAAAAGAATTTTTTGTATAATGAATTTCTCAAGATTTTCTCAGTTAATTTCTAAACATATTTTAAAAGGACAATTGTCCACTCAATGTGTGTGTTTTTTTCTTTTTATCTTCTCTACTTTTATTTTCCTGAAAAATTGACATTCGGATCGAAACTTTTTTATCTTTATTAATTGTGTGATGTCTCGTGTATGTGTTATTTGTTTTTTGTTTTATTTCTTTTCCATAAATATCGTATATCGTATATCGTACTTTATTTCAGAAATGCAGAGCAATCTGCTCAATGTTTTATGTACTATGTGTGTGTCGAATCGTCCAACTGTTTAAATGTTCTTTATGTGTTCAGTTTCAGTTTTCTCTTTCGGTTTCGATTTCGATTTCGGTTTCTGTTCTAATTGTTGTTTAATTGGCTGCTAATCGTTGTAGATTGGTTGAGAACAGTTATTGTGTGCCATATCTAATTGGTCACTTAGTGAATATGCAAAAAAAAATAAACTAAAACGAATACGAATACGAAACGAAGCTCAAAAATGATTTCTCGTTTATCTCACCTTTGGCATAGGAATACGGCTGTGATGAGCATAGAACTCGCCGGGGTAGCGAAACCCTTTTACCGGAATATGAACAAGATGCGGTGAGTAAGAAGAAGCTGTTTCTTTTCAAGGTCTCGATTCAATCTTGGAGTTCCTTTCTCTCTGTCTTCAACCAGTTAGGGGCACAATCCCTATCATTGAATTTCATCCTTCATGAAGTTCATTTTCATTTCTCAGCACACGCCGAATATTTACTTATCACACAACAGACTTTTTCTACTATACCTCTATATATACTACATAACATTAATCCCTTCCAGTGTTTCTCAAGTACCACAACATTTATTCAAACACTAAACAACTTTGATTTATTATCATATATCGTATATCGTATCTATATAAGATTTAAGCGAACTAAACTTACCACAGTAAACACTAAAGCTAAGCACTAAATTATGCAACAGAGCCCTCTGACTCTTGATAGATTAGATTATATTTATATAGCATGTTTGGGTGTGTCAGAGTGTGTGTGTGAGTGTAGCCAATAGGTGTAATCAATACGATATGACGCCAATGCAATACAATGCAAACCAATTCAGCTCAAACAGACCGCAGACCTGCACACCCTCACCGAGGGAGGGTGCATCCCTCTGCTCCCTCTGTCTATCAGGCTGCTCCTCCGGCCGCCTCTGCTGCTCACATTTTGTCGTGCGTGGAGCTGCTGTCGTCCATGGGCGACCAGGCGACGGCTGCACCAACAACGGGCAAGTGATAATCGCGTGGCGGTGTAAAGGGTCGCACAAAGTGTCGCCACTGATGATGGGCGTGGTGGTGCGGGTGTGGGTGCGGGTGCTGGTGCGGATGGTGTGGAGGGTGCGATGTCATAGTCGCGGTTGCCACTGCCGCCGCTGCATGTTGGTGCTGCTGATGGCAGCTGTTCGGCTCGAATTTCGGGCGTGGTATGCGCAATTGTTTGATCTCGGTCAAATAGGTCTCCATGCTGAAGTGGGGTGGTTCCTTGTCCCTTCTCCCTTGTCCGTTGTCCGCTCTGCTGCCTGTTGATTTGTTAAGTTGATTTAATGATTTGAACTGATTTTGTTGTTGTTTGATCAAGAAACATTGGGCAAATTGAGCAGATATAAATAGGGGTAACCAGTTGGTAGATAGATAGATTGATAGTCTCTGTCCGAAGTAGGAAATTGAATAATATTCAATTGCAACAAACTGCATAACAAAGTGATTATGCCCGGCACGGAAAGCAGCGTAAGCGTAGAAAGTGAAAGTGGCAATGTTGCATGTTGGCTCTGACTCTGACTCTGGTTGTGGCTCTGACTGTGGCTGTGGTGTGGCCAGAAGACACGAAAATTGCAATAATTTCCGCAAAAGGCGTTCGTCCAAATCATCAGGCGGGCAAGTTCAATGTGTGCTAACTCCGCCTGCAACCGTCAGAAGTCATTTGGACGAAGATGGATTGAGAGGCAGATAGAGAAAGAGAGAGGGAGAGAGGGAGAGAGGGGCACACTGACAGAGATAGACAGCTCGAGGGGGATATGCTCGCTTAGCCCTGTTTACACAGCTGACACCATTCGGGACCGACTGCAAGTTCGACTTCTTCTTCTTCTTCTTCTTGGAGAGCGCGGTGACCAGCGTTACCGGCTGAGCAAGCAACCAGTTTGATTTCAACTAAAACAGACAAACAACTTTTTGTTGTTGTTGTTGTTGCTGCTGTCGATGTTGCTGCTGCTGCTGCTGCTGTTAGTGGATGTCTGGGCAATGCGACACTCACTTTTTTGTTGAAATTACTGGCAACGGCTGCAGGCAGCAGGCCAGGCCAAAACTCAAAGTGGGTCATTAGAGAAACGTACTAAATAAGGTACAAAACTTTGTCAAGAGCAGCCCAAGCGAGCAGCAGCATAAATGGAAAGTAAATAGTTGTTGTTGTTGTTGCTGTCTCTCTCTCTTTTATTATTGCTGCGACCACGAAAGCGGCAAATAAGCAACTCGAAAAATGTTGTTTATAATGTAAATAGACGCTAAATAAATCATTTTGATGCGTAGCAACATTAGCAACCACAACAACAACAACAACAGGCAAACCAAAGTCCGGTCTAAAAAGTCAATGAGTGTAAAACATAAACAACACGCTTAATAAACAGCTAAGGGGTGTGGGAGGGGGGGGAGAGAGTAACCTAAGAACTTAACTCGAAAATGTTTCTTCGTCTGCGCACAGCGGCAACTAATGAAGCCAATTGTTGCTGCTGCTGCTGTTGTTGTTGTTGTTGTGTAGTGTCAATTCTGGCAAGTTAATTTACAGTTACGTATATCTTCGTATATCTCTTCTTCTTCTTTTTGGGGCCTGTCGACAGGCATCATTAAAGTTCTCACAGTCGCTCTCGGCGAGAGAAGTATCTACCGGGTGTATCTCTTTCAGCTGTCAGTTTTGATAAGTCTAATGACATTATCGCCGAGTCTGACTGTCTGCTTTTTTATGATGTTTCCCCGGTCTCTGGAACAACGTTTAGTGTCAAAATTAATTGGCAATGTAATGTGTGTGAGAGAAATGGGAAAGAAAGAAAAGAAACGTGCGGATGCTTGAAAAACCTGTGAAGATTCTCGAAAACGGCACAGGGAAAGCGTCTGGCTGCTGGTTCGATAATCAAATGTCTACATAAATAAATGTAACTATAATGTAGATGTTTGACATCATCTTCCTTTGTGCTGTGCCTATTCTTTCTCTGACTGACTGTGACCCACTTGGCGCAGCATTATCACAATATCACAATATCTCATTCAATCAATGTTGCACAACGATCGCGACTGCGACTGAGATCGGTCAGCTGACACAGCTGTCAAATTTATTATTAGTGGGTCAATGAGCACAGCTTCCCCCCTCCCCCTCCACACATCTCTGCGAGAAATATTATAGTCACTTATATTCATAAAGCTTCTAGGCCCCCTCTCTGCCCCTCTCCTGTTAGTCTGCAGACAATGGTGTGAATTGGGCAGCATATTAAATGCTCAGCTTTTGTTTACGATAGATTAACAAAGCGACGACTTCGAGGCGGGTTCTATTCAGGGGGAAAAGTCGCAGTACCGCATACGCAGTCTTTGAGAGGCGGCACAACTTTCACAAGCTGAAAGAGAATTTTCCATAATGAAAAGCGACGTTGGCAGCAATTGCCTGGCTGGCCCAACATCTAACTGTATTCCATTCTGGCCTCTATGTAGCTCTCTTTCGGCCGTGGTTATTATTATTATAATATTTCATTTTTTTTCTATTTCTAAAACCATTTTTCAGCAACCGCAGCGCACTGTTTGTCAGCAGTTTTTGTTGTAATCCGCTTAGGGCCAACAATTTAAAATCAATCAAATTTATGACTTTGCAAACTTGGCAGCAGCTCGTCGCATATGTGTGTGTGTGTGTGTGTGTGTATCTGCTTGGGATTTGTAACCGAATCCGAGCGCAGACAACACACAGATACACTAATACACACGGATACACGGATGCCATTGACCTCAATGCGTAGCGGTTGTAAATTCGCATCTGTGTGCGTGTGTGTATCTGTGAGATACTCTTGCAGTCTGTGTATCTGTCATTAGCCCCACCAAATACTACGCACATTGGGGCACAGTTTGCCAAGTGGGTCGGGGGAGCGGGGAGGCGGGAAAGTATATGCATTGCGTATTATGATGCCTGATGCGATCATGATAATGTTGTCAGCTTAGTGGAGTTTCGGTTAACTGCGGGCATTTCCAGACCAATCGATTCAAGGTGAAAGATCTGGTTACGCTATAAAGTCGCGTCGGTAATTAAATTTGATGTCAAATAGACAATAAAAAAAAGATTGGATTGAGCGAAAGTAATTGGCAAACTATTCAATATGTGGGGTTTTATAAAACTTGTCGGTTTCATTTCATTTCTGTGTAAAATAAACGACCTACTTCTGTAACTCTGTAAAGACGTCAGATAAACTCGAGAGATTTTCGAATTGTAATAGATGTATTCCAGAAAATATACACTTCCCAGTCTTCTGTATAGTACTTTATTTACTCAACTCTTTGGTTCTTATGGGAAATACGTATGTAACTGCGACTGTGTTTAGTTCTTCTACATCATCTTCTACATCTTCACTGCGTTGCTTTCCCTTTGGCCAATGCTAATGTCTTTTCTAGGTCGAAATGTTTAGCAACTGCCTCTCAGAATCTCGGAATCAGACTTCCGTCAGCTGAGCGAGAGCCAGGGGGAAGGGGGAGGGCAATTTAATTGCGAAACCAGTCAGCAAAAAAACAAACTGAAGACAACCTCAGCTGCTGAGTGTGAGTGAATGAGTCTGAGCCTTAGCCCGGGTCGCAATCGTGGCCGGAGTGGGGTGACTACGCCAAGGCATCGCCTAGGGCTGTGGGCAATTAAAAACAACCATAAACAAAGGAAATTAGCGCGTCAACAAAAACAACAACAACAAAAAAGAGCAGCAACACTCAAGCAGGCAGAAGGTGAGAAATAGAAGTTAATTGAATGCAAATGCAAAAAGTTGCCACAGTCATTCATCCACAGCGGGGTCTGTCGCCATCGCCATCGCCATCATCCGCATCTGCGGATTCGGTTGTGACACATGCGAGTCAAGATTGCAGAAGTCTTGGGGCAAACAGACAGCAGACAATGATGATATAAGAAAAAAAAACACACAAAAAACCATTGCCGCGTACCCTGAGGGCAGAGTGAGGTGGAGTTAGGGTAGTTACTTCTTCTTCGATATTATGTACTGTGAGTTTAGCTACCTCGCCGCTGCTGTGTGTCTTGTTTATGCAACAATTTGTGGCAAACAGAGCGCGAAATAAGCGAGCAAAACTACACGAAATTTGTCAACAACTGCCACAACTTGCCGCAACTTGCACAACATTTTGTGATATTTATACGGAATTTTCCAACTACTTAATACGCACGTTTCTGTATCTCAACCGGAGACCGGAGGTTTCAATAGAGTAGATTGTCGCTTCCAGCAAATCTTCGGTAGTCTCCAACTACGACTGTGTCTCTCTCTCTCTGTCTTTATCTGTTTCTCTGTTTTGATTTATATTCGTTTCTCCCTGGGCCGGGGCAACCTCACGCTTCAAGCAACGACGCGCAACTAAAAGCTGAAAATGCAGACGCGGCCAAAATGAGAAGCCAACTGCGATGCCGCTACCGGCTGCGACGTCTGCGGCGTCGGCGTTGCCAGCTAAACGAAGCTGGCGTAGCGTATGCTCTGCTCTTGGGGTAAATTGAATACGCTATACGCTTGGAGACAGTGTGAATAAGTTTATGAAGTTATTGTAGTTATGATAGGTATGGAAATGGAAATAGGAAAATGTGTATAAGATTGATCGATTTTCTTCAAAACGGCTTTACCGATTTTTAGGAAATTTGGTATATGGGACAACAAATACCCATCATAACTCTAAACTTGCTGGAAAATACTGTAAATATCAAATTATAAATGTAATTTAAGTTTTAAGCTGTGATTTGCAAGGAAAGGGTATATAAGTGCGGTTTGACGCACATAATAATTGCCTACGTTTGCGTGTGGCTTTCTTTCGGAGCCCCTCGGCGTTTCAGTTACATTTTATGGCTCAGTAATAAAAGAATTACACGCAGCGACAGCCCGGGAAACAAAAACATTACTTACTATATGAATGCTGCAGATTGTCCAAAGATTGTCAATATTTATGGCTAGAAATTATTATAGAAAAATAATACACTCACACACACACACAGATACACATATGTATGTAAGGCAGTAGAAGTAAGTGAACTGCAGGCGGTCTGTCAAGCTTTACGCAATGGCCAAGCGCGGCATATGCGTATCTTTGAGATACTGTATCTGCAGCTGACACATTGCAGCTGTGCGACTGTTGGGGCTGTGTTTGTTGCCTGTTGTTGTTGTTGTTGTTGCCGCAGTTTGTCGGCGTTTTTGTTTTGCTCTTGCATGACGTAAACAAAAAATGGCTTGAGCTCTTTTGTTGCCTCTGCTGCTGCTGTTTCTGCTGCTGGCGGAGTTGATGGCCAAAAGCGAGCAGCGTTTGGCATTGAAAAGAGATGAGCATCAGTTTGTTTTTTACTTGTTTTGTCTTCTTACTGGGTAACTTTACTCTAATTGTTGAATTAAAAAGCAAACACTTGTGCATTTACCGTTGCAGTTGTTGTTTATCTTCATTTATGTGTTTATCTCTCTCTCTCTTTCTCCCACTTCTCTTTCTCTCCTACTACATACACTTCGTGTGGCGCATAACGAATCAACGAATCAAAAATGAAAACAGGAACAGGTAAGCGCTTTGCGTTCGCTTTGCATTCGTTTTTCGTATGCGTCGTCGTTTGTTACGATTTAAGCACTTTTTTCGAAACTATCTTTTATACACACACCAACACACACATACACATACACAGATACAAACACATTCTCCACACGCGACACCTACACACATACATTTATAAATAACTTCATAATACCGCGAAGAAGAAGAAGAAGTCACACAAGGAAGCGGCCTCTCGCCAAAGCGTTGTAAATACTCTGCGCTACTTTTACTATTCATCTCGTTCTCTCTCTATATATATCTCTCTCTCTCTCTCTCTCTGATTGTTGTTGATAATTACGGCTTGTATTCATTAGCTGCATTTGATTTGCAAGCTTTATTGCCAAGCCGAGAGAGGCCCCGAAAATATTGCTAATTTGTGCAGCTCATGTTAATAAACAAATCCGGTAGCTGCAGATAAGCCCGGCTCAGTCGACTTACTACATAACTAGTGTAGGCAGACCCATGCCCCTCCCCCTCTCTCATCCAGCGCGTAAAAGTTGCACCCGCAAAGTATGCAACGGCGAAATGGCACTAGAACCAAAGATAATAATAATATATAGATGGCGCATTGCCTCTCTTATCTGGCGAACTGAAGTCCAGCTCGCTGTTTAGATTGCGTTATTTATTTATAGAGAGTAAGCCCCATTAATATTGATCCATCAAGAAACTAGCTCAAACTAGTTTTAAAACCTTTGTAGCTTATAAAATAACAATATAATCTTGTTGATATCATATATAGTAGTTCAACATTGTAGCAGCGAAATTAATATTAAACTTCTAGCATAACATTTACCATACCCAAAGTATATATTTATATAATTTTAGTATATTTAAATTCGTCGCAGAATAACAAGTATATTAAACATTAGAAACACTCGAGAAGTACTACCTATATAATACATACAATATTTAAACCTCCTAAACTAAAGTGTATAAAGTGTAGCCACAAAATGGTATTTTAGAAACACAGTCTTTAAAACAGAGTCACATGTTAGACTCCTCTCTCTCTACAACTCCCCCACATATCACTTAAGACAGCTCCAGAACCCAATTTCAACTTTCAGTTCTATCGACCAATTCCTTAATTCTCTGTTTTCCCATTTCCTCTGTTCCTCTGTTTATACATTTCTCTATTTCTCTGGCACCTTCAGTTCGATTATCACCAACTTCCCATACCACAACGTATATGTACGTTATATCATATTAATTTTCCACTCTCGTTTCGTGTGCATAGTGTGCAATGATTTTTGTTTAGTGTTTGATTTCTTTGGTTCCGTTTCGTTTCGTTTCGTTTGGATTGTTTGTGTGCTCTCTTTCTCTCTGTTTTCTCTCTCTTTCTGAACCTCTACCCGTACTCCCCCCGAAATTGTTCTCGTTTGTTCATTTGTGTGCATTTCAGGGCGGCTACTTAGATGGACTACGTTCACATTTGGGTGGTTTAACACAACGTGTCAAATCATGGTATTGGGGACGACCTCTTGTAAGTGCCAATGTATTTTTCGTTTAACGAAAATAAAACGTATAAAAAATCAAACCGAAAACAAATCAAAATCAAATACAAAAACAAAAAATAAACAGCAAAAATCTCTATATATAGTATAAAAAAAAAACTAATACAACAAAAAATTATAATATAATACAGCAACCACAAAACAAAAATTGTGTTACAATTTAATCTACTACTAAAACAAATTCTTTGCCAATGTTTGAACGACTTTTTGAATTTGCATCTCGTTGCATCTTCTGCGCATCAAATCAAATCTAGCCTGATCTCTAGTGTTGTTGCTATAATGTTATATCACTCTCTTTCACTCTACTACTACGCTCTCTGTCTATTTCTCTCTTAATTACTAACTAACTAACTAACCAACTTACTACTTACTGTTTGTATGTGCCTTGAGCATCAGCACACTGCGAGTGCAATTAAAAATTATAAACAAATTTGCATTTACATTTTGTTTGTTTTCTAACACACACACTTTTTGTGTTGTAATCGTAGGAATCGTGTTCTGTGTTTAGTTCGATCTACTATACTTTTCATTTATGTTTCTGTTCACGTTCCCGTTCCTGTTATCGTTTTCGTTCTCGTTTCGATATCAAATCGATTGCTTGCCCACACACACACACTTTGAATTGAACTCATCTGTTTGTCATAGAGTCCATAGAGCCGGATCGAAACGTAAACGTATTGAGTATCGTACTATATTCACACCTTAGTTTCCTAGTTTAATCACTTTGGCGCACATTTGTTTATTAACTAACTAACTAACTAGAGTTTCTTAGTCTCTTGTAAAGTAATTGTCAGTGTAAGTATGTTGAATAAGCAGGCCGATCAAGATAAATAATGCAACACGTTTAAAACAACGTCAACGCAACTATACGAAATGGTCAAAAAAAAAAGAACAAATTAAAAACAAACTAAAAACTAAAACTAAAACTGAAAAAAAGCTTGAAAAATACATTTGCACATTTACGCATGAGTCAACCTAATTTCTAACACCGAATCCACCAAAACACCCAACCACCCCCCGCTGCCCCAACCCACCACCCACCAGCCTCACCAACAAACCCAGCAAAGGCATCGACACACATGCAAAATTGGTTTTTCTTCTGTGTTTCTTTTGTAGTATTTTTCTGGTATTTTTTATTTGCCCTGTAATTAGAATTTTAAATCCCGTCATATGATTTGTATTCATAATAACCTTAGCTGCTGCCGTCCTTCACACACACCACACACACACACACCTACATATAGCTGTAGTTACAACTATTAGAAAACATCTGTAAAATAAGTTCAAAGTTTTCCAAGTTTTAGTTAGCCGCTTTTCTTAAAAACTCGATTCTAATAATTGAAACCAAAACTAGCCAAATAAATAAATTAGTTATGTTGAAAATCTAGCCAAAATCTAAATGTCTTAGTTGCCATTTTGCAAGCCGTTTTCTTGTAAATACAATACTATACTAGTATGTACTGCTAAATAAACCTCACATCCCTAGCACACCACGCCTACTCGAAATAGTTGTAGCGCCTCTCTCGATCCACATGCACACAGACTCTCTAAGAACACACACAATCGCATTCTCATCACTTGCACCCAGCGAAACAATGCCCACACTTACACACACGCTCACACATTGGGGCAAACACGTATAAAACTTGGTCAGAAAACGATCTATAAATAAAGAACTGAAGTAAAGCGATTTTATATTGATTGTTGTATAGAATGCAGCAATACCAAGACAGAAACATCCTGTTTTCATTTTAGAAAATTTGAAAATAACTAAAATCGTTTACCAATCTTTCCAACCGTATATAAAGCTAGCTAGTTATACTATTTGAATTCCTTTCCAACCGCAACCAATGTGGAAATCAAATAGTGCTCTCATCTGTTTGGTTATCCCAATTCAATACAATTCGTATATTGATGATAAGCAGCTGCAGGCTTAACTCTAGTATACTTATCTTTCTGTCATCTGATTGTACTATATGTAAATCAAATCGAATGAAACCAAATTGAATCACTCTTCTCTAAAGTTCCCAGTTCAATTCCCAGTTCAGCTCAAATCACTCAAGCACGCAAGAAGCTTTTGCATTGCCGTTTTAAGTGCATCTCTCTCTCTCTCTCTCTCTACCACCACTCTATAAACACTCTTCCCGACCTTCCCGCTCTCACTCTAATGTCAACTTCTGTCATATTTTATTCGATTATTCGATTCTATTCTGTATGTTTGCAAGTGAACGAACTAACTCAATTGTAACAAGAACAACACGCGACGAGCCGTTGCAAATTTCAGATAAGTCAATGCGAAAATATCAAAGAGATATATTATACATACGTATATCATACATATGTATATTTAAATACTACAACAAACACGTTGAAATTACAAGAACAATTACGTTTTATCTAGCAACAATTCATAGAACTACAACTACAATGAATTCTTATGCAAATATTTCTACTATTTTCGTTTTACATTCAACTTATTCAACATATTGTACAAAAAAACAACGACAAAAATTCCAAATTATTTCGAACTTTGCGCACTCTTCATAATATTTGGCCAAAACTACATACGAACACATATGTTAACGTATGTAATACGCAAAAACAAAACAAATACACAAAAATGTTGAAAATATTAGGAGTTGGCCACAAAACTCTCGAGAAGTTTCGATATGAAGGAAGAAGGCGGCACTTTGCTGGGCGATAAAGGTGTACGAAGGCATCAGGTGAGTGCTAGCACACTAAATACCAAAGAAAATACCAATGAAACAACAACCAAAAAATACTAAATACTTGTATTTATCGAACTAGTATGTCAGCAGAGAATGCCAACAAAAATATAAAAATATATAAAAATAAAACACCAAAAACTGTATGCGGTTTGACACTGAAATACTCTGCTCAATCTCGATTTAATCTTCTCTTCGATTTTGTTTTTAACTTTTCAAATAAATACCGCAAAATACTCGAACTATTGAAATGAGACAAACAAATGCACACACACACAACATTCCAAACCAATGCCAAAAATCCTGTACAATTTGGTCAACAACAAAAAAACATTTCATGCTCCATTCGAACCAACACAGACAAAATACCATTAAGTAATATTGAATAATTGAAATTTACTAGTAAGTTAACTTGAATTGGCCGTTCTAGCATCGAAGTTGCATTATGTTTGCCTCACCCCCCACAAACCACCTACAAGAAAACTACAATAACCTTACTTACTTCAAATTCGTTGTACAAACTCCTTACCAACAATTACAGTTAGCTTTGCCTGCCTTTTGAACACTCACGGAAACCTTACTTAACTTTTGCTAAACACCATTTGAACTCTTTTACAACTAACCATATACGTATACTGTATACCATATATATATACATATATATAAATACTAGAGAATGTAGGCTAAAATACTGTACACTGCAAATAATCTTATGGAGAGACCTATGCAGGTCTCATATACGACTTATACTAGCATACTATGTGTGTCCATCGTTGGGTATATTCCCCATACTCATTGCCTATGATTGCCTCTCGTTTCATGATCCTCCTGCACCGCCTGCGTCTCTACAGTCCATGCAGCGTCTGTCAGCTGAGCAGAACGGTGGTTCAACGACTGAACAAACACATGAACACAATCCAAACGTCGTACCTGATCATAGAGGCAACTTACACATTACAGTTAAGAAAACCAAACCAATTTTAGGTATTGCTATCGAAGGTGGTGCTAATACAAAACACCCGCTTCCTAGGATAATCAATATCCATGTAAGTAAAGACCTACAAGATCAGAGCAGATCATATATCACTCTCAATTTGTTTAGGAAAATGGTGCGGCATTTGAAGCGGGCGGCTTAGAGGTCGGGCAATTGATACTGGAGGTAGATGGAACGAAAGTGGAGGGTCTACATCATCAGGTGAGTAACCAGCGATAGTTCCACTTGAGTTATCGATAATAAACTCTTTAATTTTTAGGAGGTTGCTCGATTGATAGCTGAATGCTTTGCAAATCGTGAAAAGGCTGAAATAACCTTCTTAGTTGTCGAAGCAAAAAAATCAAATTTGGAACCGAAGCCAACCGCGTTAATATTTTTAGAAGCCTAACATTTGCTTGCCCTGCCGGCTAGTGACCCATTGGAACGACAAAAACTCGAGTTCCTCTATGAATGGGGCATCGATTTAACGGAGACGCCAAAACCAATGCCAACACCAATACCGCTGACAAAAGCTAAAAATCCACCGCCACTGCCTCATGAGCTACATTGCAACAGCAACTGCAACAGCGGCTGCAACCACAACAGCAGCAGCAGCAACTATGGCAGTAATACTGCGCTCAACAACCATCATCATCATCATCAACAACAACAACAACATTATCATACAAATACACCTACCAACACACCAACAACCACGGCAACAAACAAACAACAACAACAGCAACAAACGACACAACAAAGACAACACTTGAGTAACACCAACACACCCACAAAAGCGTCGCGCGAAGCAACACCAACGCGTGAGCAACAGCAGCAGCAGCAGCAGCAACAGCAGCAACAACAGCAGCAGCAGCATGCCACGCCCACGCGCGATCCACACACACCAACACGTCAACAGCAGCAGCAACATCAACGGGAGCAGCATCATCGCGATCGACAGCAGCAACTGCGCGAGCAACGAGAGCAACGCGAACGTGAACAACACGAACACCAGCAACACCACCACGGACACCCACAACACCCACATCATCGTGATTACCACGAGCATCGGGATCTTCACGATCATCGCGACCATCACGATCATCGCGATCATCACGATCATCACGATCATCGCGACCATCACGAGCAGCAACACCAACACCATCATCATCAGCAGCAGCAATCATCATCATCATCGCATTATCAGCAGCAGCAGCAGCAACAGCGTTACAACAGCAACAGCTACAAAACTCATAATAATTCCGTTTACCAGTGAAAAGAAAATCGAACAACAACAACAACAACAAGCTAAATTGGAACAATTTTGGAACATTCTATCGAACTGCTTTAAACAGTTAACAGTTTAATTGTGCTAAACAAATTTGCTACATCTCCCGACAATGCAAAAGACTTGCTCTTTGCTCTCCCCTATATCTATATCTATCTGTATCTTACCCTAGACCTTCCCCATCCTAGATGCGCACGCTACTCTACACGAAGCTTATTGCTACGGCACGACGGTATAATAAGAAAAACCCCAAGCAAAATTGGAAATCTTTGAAAATGCTGTTAGCGAACGCAATTCAATGTTGTTGTATGAGCTCTCGCTATAACTCCCCCCCTCAGTACCCGTAGAGATCAATGTATTTATTTAACTGGAACAACCGCACGCCATTTATTTTGTTGTAGTACGAGCTGCTCTATAAAAAGATGTATGTATAAATATCAAACTAATTTCGACAACTCCTGACCAATTTCGAAAGGTAAAGAAAAAGTTATATACATATGTTACCCGATCAGTTGGATCATTCTTTTTAAATTAAAAGTCAGACAATAATTTTATTAATTTGTTAACCCCTAAATCCTTTGTTTTCCTTTGATTTTCGAATATATCAATTATTAATAATTACACTGCCAAAAAGAAAAATTAAAAAATACATATGCAAAAAATGGAACAAAAAAAAAAGAGCAGCTCTCTCTTTCTCACGCCCCACTCTGTCAAATCCGATGTAACCTCTCTCCTATAGAGCTCGCCAACTCTCGAGGCAGCGAATACTTTTTAGTACAACCGACAAAGTAGACCCCAACAGAACTTAGGACTTCTAGAGATCTGAAACCTCACGCTAAAATGTGTAAACTGTAACTGTAAAACATATTATTGTATTATGTATTGATAATCTTCTGATTATGACAAAGAATCGTAGTCTAAATGGTTAGTCGTTAAAATTATTTACTCAAGCGAAACGCGAAACGAAAAACCAAAAAAATTAAAAAAAAAAAACAAAGAAAGAAATGAATAATTATTTAGTTTCACAACAAATGAAGATACACAACCACAGAACCCAACCAGCAACAAGTATATGGCATACACTAAATTAACTAAGAATAAAAAGAAACCAGAGCTTAAAAGTTATAAATAAAATCCTTAAACCGTAAGATACCACACATATATGAACAATGCAGATAAAACAGCCGGAAGACACTGTAAAAAGGAACAAGCGAATAATAAGGACAGCTTTCGTTATGTGAATTACCAACACTCGCACACACACACACACGCACTCACTAACACACACACACACATACACACTGGCGCATAATGCTTGACTATTTATGTAATTAGCAGCTACAGCAAGGAACAACATCAAGAAACAAATATGAAGCCCACCTAAGCAAATAATTTGTAAAAATAATCGTAATAAACAAACACACACACACACACGGCACATAATACCACACACTCACACACACATGCGAGCATACTACGATACTTATGTAAAAATTAAACCTAGTTAACATTACATAAATACCAAATACCAAAATACCATATAATGAGCAACAGCAGGCTTCCCCAGCCGACACACAGCGAAATGTATCGATCAAAATGTATCAGCAAAATTAATCGAAATTATCGAAACGTTATTAGTACAATTTAAACTGCACACTGCACTCTTTTCGAATGTTTGTTAAATGTTTAAAAAAAAGAAAACAACAACAAGAAGAACACCAAACAGCTGCAAAATTGAATTCCTCTCACTCCACTCCACCACGAAAACGATAATGAAAACGAATATGGTAAACGAATTATAAATCTACAGAAGCTACGCTACTCTACCATTAAACAACTAGCAAACTTAATAACATTTACCAGAATATGCAGTAGAGAAACGAACGCTTAAATTTGAGGTTGATTGGCATTAAGTAAGAGCATTAAAGACGAGTTAAAACGATGTTAAAGGCCGACAGGGCGCGATAACGATAAAACGATAAGGCGATTAAGACATCCCAGGCACGAATCAAGAACCACTTGTGCTGGAATCTAATATAAATTTATTGTAAAATATTAGCGAAAAGCCACTTTTTAATATGACAACTAAACCAAAAACAAAAAACTAAACTTAGCTAACAGCTTAGCAAAAACAAAAACAAACCAAAAAAAAAAAAAAAAACAAAACGTATGAAACATTTTTCGCTCTCTAATCTTTCTCTCTCAAAAAACTATCGACTCTCTCAGCCTACACACACACACACACACATATTTTGTACCCAAATCATTTGACTTCGTTCGTCGTTGTGTGGGGAATAGTGTTAATGGATCCTGTAGGATCCTGGCATGTCGTACGAGCAATTATTTTCCCATTATTCGAAGGGCTGCGAGATGTTTTACATTTGTGTCTAGTAATTTATGCGAATATTTAGGCCTGGCTTGTTTTTAATTACAGTCTATAATCTGCGAACAGACCTACTAAGTACTCTCCCCTTCCTCCCCACTCTATATGTATGTAATGTGTGACTTTAGTAAGCTAATGGAGAATTTTTAAAGATGTTAAATTATATTATATATGGTATATTGTACTTTTGTTGACTATTACGTAAAATGTACGTGTACGCTTGCTGTATATTAGTTATGTATGTGTATGTGCATCTACATATGTATGTGTGCATGTACATAACTGCATTCTAGGCCCGGCTTGGCCCCAGTTAGGTTAGGGACGGCAGTTAGTTATCGTTAGTTATCTATCGTATGAATAAATTGTTCGTGTATAAAACAAATTAAAGTTTCCAATATTCCAGATCGTATGCAAATCTTAACTTTAATTGGTTAAAAACACACATACACGTACACACTCACACACAAATACACAAGAGGAGGAAAACACACATACATATGTGAAAGATATTTGCTTATGCGTAATTGTAAATTGTAATTGAATTGCAGCTGAATCTGAGGAAAGGCTTACCTAATCTTAACTTAAACATAACATAACCTAACTCATACACGCTATATGGTACTACACGCAAATTTACGAATACATATACTACCTACTAGTATCTACACATTCAAGTACATTCGCATTATAGAACATACTCGTATACTAACTATACAAATAGGTTATGTATATCTTACGTAACGGCAATGACAAGCAATTCGAAGCAACCGAGCAAAACGAACAACTATTTCAATTTCCCAAACATATTTAACTCACGACAGAACAATACGAAGACGTGATCGAAGATAGACAATGTACGATGATGTATGTAGATGATATAGAATTGAAAATTCGAAATTCGGTTTAACTTGAAATCTTGAAAACAAAGCTAAGTACTATTTCAATACGAGCAACAAGAGCTAACATGCTATGCTAAAGGGTAAAAGGCATTTATTCATTCCCAAGGAGATCGGCTTATAAATACCATAACTTAACACGTAACTCGAAACACGTAACACACGTACCACGTAACACGTACCACGTAATATCGTAACGTAAATAGCAATAGCGTATACTAGTTGATATTAGCGGAGAGCTACAGCCTCGGCGAAACTTGTTGTATAAAAGATTGAGCTAGACTTTTATTGAGATAAACGTGAACGTAAATGTTTATAATACTAATATAAATATACATATATACATACATATACATATTTATTATAATCGAGATCGAAACGCGCTGTAGATAAATGTGTATAAAAGGCGAAAAGAATATGAGAAAGAACAAATATTCAATTTCAAATGTTTTCAATTTACTCTCGATACTCGATAAAATCGTCCCTTCCCCCTTCTATGATTTGGGTCTCGCCCCTAAGTTGTCCCATATATAGTCATTGATTTAAGTGCCGAACTTGCAATCCGCAGGAAAGCCTGTACACTCATCAATCGAAAAAACAAACAGACCAGAGGAACCTACAATTTACACTAAACTACAAAAACTGTGCCACCTAGTACATAACAAGAAACAGTTATATATCTGCACTATATATAGTACACATAAACGATCACACTCGACTTGTAATATATAGACAAAGAACAACAACAACAACAACAGCAACAAATCTCAATGCTCACTTTTATATTTTTATCATACATAGAACTTTTATCAGAACACCAACAACAAAGCACCGTATGTAACACAGAACTACAAGAACTTAAGAATTAATAACGATTGCAAAGTGATTGAATATTCATATTCACTAAGCTATACATGTCACGAGCCTTAAGAAGCTTTCTTTTCCCACTTCTGGCTTCAGCTTTTCCAGATACATGTACCTTTATTTAACATATATTTATTTAACTACTGCGAGACATACCTAGACCCCATTGGATTTTCGATTAACCCTGTGTTTAGACCCTTGTTTATTGAGTTCAAGTTGATGAAATTAGTCGAAAACGAATAAACACCACGCAAAACGCAAAAGATCGAGCTAAACCGCATAGTGCATAGTGTTAAAGTGTATTATTCAGTTGTGTATATTGTAAAGACAGAAATATTGGAGAAAAAGCTAAAGTTAAACATTTAAAGCAAACAATTTATTGAGAATTAATACTATGTAATTGTATTTATCAAAATTTAAAAGCAAAGTAAACGCATTAGCATAGCAATGAGAAAATTTAAAAGAAAAGAAAACCCAAAAAGAAAAACGTGAATATGGAAAACACAAAACAAATGATATATGATCATATATATGATATGAAATGATACATGAAGCGCTGATTTATTATTATATTATTATTAAATTAATTATTGCAAACAAGAGAAAACAAATGATATTGTCCTTGGTATTTACATATACATAAAACAAAGAAAGAAAATAAAAACCAAACGTTTTTTTATATAACACTCAATTTCTTGCAGTGTATGCGAGTAGTTTGGCTTAGCTTCGACTCCGATCAGCTGAAACGGACGAACCGGTTAAGCAGCCTGTTTAACATATTGTTTTGATTGCGAGCGTATTGAATGTGGAATCGCATGTGATAATATGCCCCTTGTCTCAGTTGTTCCAAGATTCGCTATCAATACGCATCGGTTTCCGATATTCTAGCTATGCCGCAGGTTAATCTCAAGTTGAGTCCCCACGATCAGCAAGTGCTGGAGTCTGTCTTTAATCCGCTAGAACTGAGTGGCATCACGTCCCACAATGCCGCAATACAAGCAGAACTAGAGCTAGTGGATAAAGAACTGGAAACGGAAGAGTTGCCGGCTTCCAGGGAGCTCGAGCTGCAGGCTGTTCGTCTGACAGAGCAGGGAGAACTAGATGAGGCCCTGTTGATCTTCGCACAAGCTTTGCAGTTGTCCGAACGTGCCTCAGTCTACAACAATCGGGCACAGACGCTGCGTTTGGCTAAACGCGATGAAGGTAAGAACCAAAGCTATTAACCGATTTACCCGTTTGCAGGCAACTTCAAATTTCCCAAATTCAAAAGTACTTAAAAAGTACCATAAGTCGTGGTACTTTCTAGTCTACCACATTTAATTGGGTTTGATCAAGCTGAGAGTACTTTAAAAGTACCTTCATTTTTGGATCATAATAATATTTCCGAATCCAATTGGACAAAATTTGCGGACTTTATCCAAGATAAGAACCTAAGTGGTGAATAAATATATTAAGACATATGAGACATAGGTGGCGCTTAGTGCTCAGCCAACGTGCACTGCTTTATGCACGCGGATAAACTAAAGTTACGTATCAACGAACATGAATAGTTATAAATCAATGAGAACTTTGAAACCTGCAAAGTTGAATGTGTTAATTAACAGACTGTTAAATAACAGACAAGCTGCTTAAGTCTGAAAATGTAAAGAAGTTATGTTAAGTTAACAGTTAAACACAACAGGCATTTTAATTTGTACTATAAAAATATTGTTTATTTTTTATGTTAGATGCTCTGAAGGATTTAAATCGTGCCCTTGACTTAGCTAGCGAACAACAGGCCCGTACCAAATGTCATGCCTACTGTCAACGAGGTGTGTTATATAGGAAATTAGAAAATTTGGATGCAGCACGAGCAGATTTCGAAGCAGCTGCTCAGTTGGGCAGCAAATTTGCCAGGGAACAGGTAAGTGACCTGAATAGGTGACTTTATTTAGCATATTGCGCTGGTCAGTGTCACCTTGAGCCACCTTGACTAATTTACGCTTCTTCTTTGCAGTTGGTGGAAATCAATCCCTTCGCCGCGCTGTGCAACCAAATGCTGCGCCAGGCCTTCGATCAGCTGAAGTGAGACCGGACCGGGCTGAGATTTAACTAAAAGGCGAGCGCTCGTTAACGTAAATAAAAATTAATTAAGTTCAAGACGCGTCATTTTATGCGATAAGCGTCAGTGGAAACGGTGGCAGCGGGGGACAGAAGGAGGAGGGCAACGGCAACCGGTGCTGGGCCGCTGCCGTGGCTGGGGTCGCATTATGTGGCAAGCTGCAAATTCGAGAAGCGAATTCACATAAAAAGTGGCACGTGCAACGGCACCAGCCACGGGGCACGGGAGTCGTGAGCTCTCGGGGGCCACGATACGAGTTCGAGCCAGAGCAGAGCAGAGCAACAAAAACGAAAACAGTTATTAAGTGCAGCAGGCCCGACTCCTGGCTCGGACTTGTCAGATTGCAGCAGGCTGCGGCTTCCACACAGTGTAGATTCACCAGCAGCACCGCGCTTTGCCGAAGACCGCAAGCTAAATTAAAATAAACGAAAGTGGTTTGCGCAGGATAACGACGCAGCAGGAGTGAGCGAGATGGGGAGAGCGAGGTTCGCTCTGGGATTTGTGCAGCAAACTGCGTGCGGTTTCTTGGCACGAGCAGGCAACAACTTACAACCTTAAGCTGCCGCTACGCAGGATCAGCCCTGCAATCCTCAGTGCATGTAAGCGCGCCAAGCTTTAACAGTTAAGCGAAGGCCCGCTCCGACTCTGTCTCTGTCTCTGGCTGTGGCTGTGTCTGTGCCGGCTGTGCCTGCTGCTTGTTGGATGTTGCCTGCTGTTGGCCTTTGCTTTCTGCTTTTTGTGCGACCTGCAACGATTGCGGTCAAAAGACGCGCGTCGTCGTCGTCCTGGAGCAGGTGCAGTCCGCACACACACACACACACATCGAGAGGAAAGAGTCGAGAGTCAAGTAGAGGCGCGTAGATGCGCGGGCCAGGAATATCAGCATATTTAGGCGACTCTATAGAATGCTCTTCTAGGGTTGCTAGGGGCGACCCTTGGCAACCAATTTTTGATTGATCTGCTGCAGTTGGAGCTGCACGAGAAAGCCGAGCGAGCGAGATAGGAAGAGAGAGAGAGAGCGAGAGTAATGCAGTTCTGAAGGAAGCGTAGGTAGCAGCAGCAGCAACAACAACAACGACAGAGGCAGCGTCCTCCTGCGTATCCTGCGTCAGTTGTGCTGAAGCCGCAACAAAAACGCACGCCATATGTTGCACTCAAGCAGGCAACGGACTCCGATAAGGCTCCCCTGGCTCATCACGATCAACACGATTATTACGATCCTCGGCGATGCCCCATTTGGCAGCGGAACTAAATGCCAATCCCGAACTGACCACGCCGGAACTGTAATACGATAGAGCGAGAGGCAGTTCTGATATAGTCGATATTAGATGGCATCTCGATAAGTTCTTCCTGCCAAATTATAAACTAAGCCACGCCACGTCACGGCAGGCCAGGCATCATCTAGAGCGAGATTCTTCTGCTTCCCCTTTGGGTTATTCACCCTCAGCTCGACTTGACTCGGGCTCAACAGTTGCAATTGCGAGCCTCCTTCTCTCTTGTGCCTCCTTTGTTCCTCTTTCTGCTCTTTTGGCTTCCTTGTGTCCTTTTTTCTTGCTCCCTTTTGTTGCGCACTTCTTCTGCTCTTTTTGTTGCTGCTGCTGACATTGTGTACCTGGTTCGGGGCGCGTGCCTGCTGTCGTCATTGAGCTCGGCGCTCTTGGCCCTGTGCCCCTGCCCTCTGCCACTGCCCCTGACTTTGCCCCGTACTCTGTGCAAACACATGACGCTGCTTTTGTTCGCCCTCTCTCTCTCTCTCCCTCCGTTCGCCCTCTCCCTGCTCAACTGTAATTCAGGTTTGCTTATGCAAATATTTTGATCGATCCCGAGGACAACCTCGTCGGGGTATCAATGGGATGGGTTGATGCTTTAATTGAGCGAAACGCTCGAGAGTTATGACTGCAAAGGAAACCCTTCTCTGACGTGGTACCTAAGCCATTTGAAACTGTATAGTTATCCTTAATAAAGTTTGAGTAGCAGGTAGGAATATGAAGAGATACGCAGGAATTCAACTACATGCAGTTAATAATAATTCAATTTAAATTTGAAATAATATACAAAATAAATTAATATATATTCTATCAATCGTATGCATAAATGTATATATTTTATTTATCAAACGGATATTAAATAAAAGAATTCGCTTCTAAATAAAATGATAATTCCGAGTAAGGCAATTTGCCAACTGCAAAACAAGCAGCAGAGTGGCGCAGTGGAAGCGTGCTGGGCCCATAACCCAGAGGTCCGAGGATCGAAACCTTGCTCTGCTAATATGTGTGTATGGGAATTCTTGAGAGTTTCTTTTTTTTTATTTTTTCATTTAGAAAAAAAGATTTTGTTTCAATAATTTGCATCATTTATAATTAAACATTTATTGATAGTTGCATTTTAACAATTTACATAGATCTCAGAAAATATATGAGCTAGGGATATTCAATTTAGCCCCTTTCCGTTCCCGCACATCGAAAACATGCATCGTTTTGCCAACGTGATAGCGGGTATATTAAAGTCGAGCACTTTCGACTGTAGCTTTTTTACTTGTAAGATAATTAAACTGAGTATTGAATTAATAATAATAATTCTAAGATACTGTTTAAGTATTTCTTATTTAATATATTATTATAGTAACTATAATTATTATTTCCTGTTTCCGGCCTCTCCCATTTAAAGAGAAAATCTTGCTGGCGTCTGCTTCTGTTATTCCAGCTTGGGCCAGCCCCACACATACATAGACACTTCTAATTGCCCTGGGTGCAACAAGTAAACTCATAAATCCCCCTCGGGGCAGTTGCTCCTCGCGTTGACAGTTATGAATTGCTTGGCAATTTACGCGACAGACTTGAGACACCCGCGCAGGCAGCTAGAGCGAAGAGAAGGAGGGAGTGCCTCCTCCCGAACTGGTCTGCAATTTACACTGGCAAACAAAGCGAGCTTGGGATGCGTCTGGCGCCGCCGTCATGTGGCACGTTGCACGCTCCGTGAATGGGCCGCTAAATCAAGCAATTATGAGAGCCTTTGTCGCAGGCAGAAAAACATATGCAAATTAGAACGACTAACGATGTTCGCAGAGCGGGAGAGAGGGTAAGGGGGCAGCCATGGGCAGAGGGGCAGGGTAGGGCAGGGCAGGCAGAGAAATCTGTTCAGTTCAATGAATTGATTTTCTATGGGCATCGCTGACACTGACTTACGCGACTGCCCCATGGAGGAAGAAGCTGCTTAGTTTATCGCCCGCCCGCCCAGACACAGCAGAGCAGATTGAGACCGCGACAGGGCCTAAGCTGGGGAAGAAGAGGCGCAGGCGACGGCATATGCAAAGCGACCGCCAAGTCAAGACGCTGTGATCGGGTCTCGTTTTGGTGCCGCAAAGCTGCCGCCGACGCCGTCGCGGACGCCGCAGTCGCTGCGTAGAGAGAGAGCAGCACGCCACATTTCAATGATAAATGTTCAGAGAGTTGGCCAGGCTGCTTAGCCCGGCCAGTTGGATAGCTGGATAGTCGGATAGTTGGGTAGCTGCACAGCCTGGCACTGCGATTGCTCTGGGACTGCGCTATATTGGGTAAATTGTTTTATTGCAGTTCAATTGTTGGGCCTGGCTAGGGTTGTCAAGCGGCGGCGACGACGACGGCGCTCCTTGGAGGTCCCCGCACAGTAGTTCAAGTCAAGGCACCCTGCATCTCAGGGTTGTCGGGTATTTTAAGGCGGTATGTAACACACAAGGGTACCCAATGCTGAAGAAGATTGAGATTGAAGAAGATTGTAATCAAAGAAGATTGTGATTGAAGATCCTATTAGCCACAATTTGTGTAGATACTTTTTAACCATATTAATTTAAAGATCATTTGGTTAGAGTATTGCAGAATCAGCTACAGGCACCGACAGTCCCTTTTTTCTTATAGCTAACTTTGCATCTCTTTGTCTCTCATCCTCTCCCTCTCTCTCTCATCTGTCTAACCGTATGCGGAGATTATGGCATCATTTGGAGTCTCTGTGAAAAGTTAATAAATGGCTTATCTGCTCGCAGGGCGACATGTGTTTGGCTTAATTGTGTCAGCGTGTGGGTTGCCATTTCGAAAGTCAACTGGGAGGCTTCTCCTCCCTCCCTCCTGCTCCCCCTGTTCCTCCTCGACTCTAAGTGCATCCAGGCAGCAGCTGAACTTTCGCACAGCAGCCCAAAATGGTCAAAATACTTGGCCAATTGGTTGTCTGCTGCAATTGCAGTTGCCACTGTCGTGTTGTTGTTGCTGCTGCTGCTGCTAATTACGACAAACAGCAACTGTCAGAGATTTGTGCGGGTGAGCTTGGCAGCTTCCGTGCCCAGTCCCAGCCTCAGTCCCAGCCCCGTCCTGGTCGGTGCCTTATTCGTAGCAAATTGTTTGTGGCGCCAGTGTAACAAGCTGAAAACAAACGCAGGCGCTGCCGCTGTCGGCACAAACAAATGCAGCTACAGCTAGCGACCCCATGTCGGGGTCGAGTGCCAAGTCCGGGCCATTTGTAAGGCTGCCCCCAAAAATGGTAGCCGTAGCCGGTAGCTGGAATTCAATCTTAAAGCCATTTGCAATTAATATCAAATGAAATTGAAATAAATTCAGCCCGCAACACAGAGAGGGCCACACGTATTACGCGCTCCCAGTTCCAGTTCCATTCCCATTCCCAATCCCATTCCAAATTCAATTCCTGCTGCAGTGCGCGCGTTGCTGATTCTCATCATGCGTCGAGGGGCAGCAGCAGCAGCGGTGGCAGCAGCTTTCGCCCGTCTGTGGTCAGTGTGGCCACTTCAACCTTTTGGCTTTCCGCTAATCTCCATCGTTTTCCCAGTCGCATTCTCTCTCTTTCTCTCCCTCACTTTACAATAATTTTATCAATTTTGTTTTATAATTGTGCGCACTGCGCAGCAGCTGAGGGACAACAATAGGCAAAAGCGCAGCAGAAAAGTGTGACCAGCGCGCGCGATTAAATGAGTGCACAACACTGGCTGCATTATTTACAAAGTTTGCAAATAAGTGTGGTAAAATGCACAATCATTAAAATATATAATATATATATTTATTTATTTATTTAATATATATATATATATTATATATATATATAAGTTTAAATAACTTCAGAAAGTTTAAATTTTTTTTTAATTTAATTTAATTGAATTTAATTCTTTAATTTTTAAATATGTAAATAAACTTTAAATCACTTTTTAATAAATTTAAACTAACTAAAAGAAAGCCCTTTTAAATTTGCTCAATACATCTGGTCACACTGCCCAGTCTGCCCCACTCTGCTTGGGTCAACAGTAAACTACGCAGATTTCATTGTTTGCAACTCGCCATCAGTAGCAGCAGCAACAGAAACAACAACAACAACAACAGTTGCAAGCAGAGCAGCAGCAACAACAGCATGTAAATGTCCGTCGCGTTGTTACTCTGGCACGGCTGCCCACTTGGCCAACTGTCTCTCGGGCCTGGAGCTGGAGCTGCTGCTGCCCGGGAGGCTTGTTGCTGTTGTCTTAAATTAATACCAAATTGTCAACGTTTGCGAAAAGCTGCAAGCCGCGCAACAACGCCGCATGATAAGACGAGGACCGAGCTCAGGCTTAGCCTGACTCTGGCTATGGCTCGAGCACGGGCTTGGACTGCAGCTCTGTCTCTGCCTCTGTTTCTGGGCCTCGCTGCATGAGTGCAGGAGTGGGGGGAGTGCGCATGCGTTTTGGATCTACGTCTACTTTGTATTTTGTGGGCTTTCGCTGCTGGCTGCTGCTCGTTTTGGTCTCGCTTGGCCTAAGGTCTTCGATGGTCGTCAATTGATAGCCAGATTTGTGCAATTATCATTTTAATAATTGCCAACAATCTGCACGATATGGCCCGACGCTGCAACAGGCAGCAAGCAAGGAGTGTACAGCAACTGCGGCGGGCTGCGGGAGGATCCATTTAGTGTCGTTCCATGTCCATGCGCCCAGGTCGTCGTCGTCGTGCTCATAACCAGTAGCCAGCGCCGCCGCCTCTCTTTGCATTTGTTAGCCAGAGCACAGCACATCTACATAATAATAAATTTATTACAGATTTCCGTCTGATTTGTTGTTAAGAATTTGTGCCGGAGGCAGCCAACTGCCAGCACCCACTGTGAGACAAATAGAAGGCACTTAAAAGGCTGCCCACTTAAAAGATGATCCCGGATTGCGCGATAAATCAGTGGCGATTGCCTCGCACGTAGGGCAGAAGGCAGCAGCAGCGGTATTCCAGTTAATTAAATAACTATTTGCTAAATATAGAGTTAAATTAGTATATTTAGGGGAAGACTTGGGAGAGAGAGAGAGTCTACCAAATGTAATGCAAAATATGGTATATTTTCGATAAAATCCATAATTTGGGTTAGAAACTGCTCCGGAATGGCTTTTAATATTCATTATGAACAGTTTTAACGATTTGAGTTAAAAAATTGGATTTTTAAATTTTTAAAAATTTTCGAATTTTTACAAGGGGGTTGCATGGAAAAATTGGCAAATTTTGAAGTCTCTTAAATTCACAGTATTTTGATGAGGCAGCATTCTAATATTAAAGCCATTAATAAAATGCCATCTCACGCAAGAATCGGATGATTTTCAAGCGAGTTATGATCTCTGAAAGTCAAAGTCATGGTAGGAATTGAGTGAGTATCAATCCCTGAGAACAAATGATAATTGATTGCTAATATTTGTCGATAAATCTATCGATAGTCTTTGCCAAATCAAGGCAAATCATAAAGCAGCGCGCTGCTCCACTTGCGATAAACCGTTAGGCAGCGACGACAGTCGTGGGATAAGGCTGAAACACACAAATCAAACTCAACTCGCTTGGGCTAACGGCGACTTGGTCTAAGCGAGCGAAACTCAACTTCACCACGCTGAAACACTCATACACACACACACACACACGCGAACCCGTTTGTAGCGTGTCGACGCCCATTGCTGGGCGAGGGAACCAATCAGAGACGCGCTCGCGCCACAAGGCACGAGCCAAGCGAGGCGAAGCGAAGCCAAGAGAGAAGCGAGTGATGGCATTTGGATTTGTTTTTGTTTGACAAAGCAAAAGTGAGAGAGAGAGGGGGAGTGAGAGAGAGGGGGGTGAGAGCGGTGGCGAGAGCAAACAAAGCTGAGGGTGTAACTGGGAATGTGTCGTAATCGTAAATAAAAAGCGAACAATAAAATGGAAAAGCAAAAAAAGAAAATAAATGAAAATTGTTTACGATTGCCTCCATTTGCCTGTGCAGGGTGTTACCTGTGCGAACGCCGACGCCAACTGCGACTGCGACTGCGACTACGACTGCGCATATCAAACGATGATGGATGAGCGCGCGTCTGGCATAAGGTGAATCCGTTACAAAAACCGTTTGCAGCGTCAGGCGGCGGTTGCGGCTACCGCTAACCCTCGCTAGGGGCACGCGCCGCGGCGTCCTCTCGAGCGAGACGAGGGCGCGATCCCGGCACCAACTAAGCTGCAGTTGAAGCTATCTGCCCTCATCGTAGTTATAATGAATGACTGGACGGAGCGACCCCATTGGGTTTTATGCATGTCCCGGGCATGCTTCGCTGGCGCTGCCGCTGCCACTGTCACTGCTCGTGGCACGCTCGTGTCTTGGAATGCGTCTTTGGCTTCGGGGGTGTGCTCGGAGAGAACTCGCCTCTGCCTGATGTAATGGCGCGCACATGTCCTTAAGCAAATTGCGCCAAAAGGAATAGGGAAGCAGCTCGGCAATGGGAATGGGAATGGAGACAGAACAGAACAGGAGAGAGCAGGAGAGGATCGTTAAATGGATAACAGTCGCCAGAAGTGTGCCCGCGTTTTCTTGTCAGGCGTAACCTAGGCAGGTGTGGGCCACATACACAAAGATAAACTGGAAATTACACAGCGCACTGAGGCGACCAAGCGAGAAGTGACAGAAAGAGAGAAAGAACGAGTGAGAAGGAGCAAGAGGGAAGACACACACAGAAGGAGTGATCAGGACGAACATCGAAACATCGAAGGAAAGCCGACGATCCTACGAAAGGTGCATCTCATGCGATGGAATGTCGATGAGCGAGGAGCAGGAGCAGCAGGTGATCTGGCTATGATTTTTAATTGCTTTTCCAGTTTCAGATACTCATCGATCGAATATCATAAATTAAACATAATGAAATAAACTATGCAATAAATATCATTATTGCTTCATATGAAATCATTTAAAATTTATAATTTTGATTATATAGAGTAAACTTACCCAAAAGTTTGCCAAAGAGTAAACTGAATATTAAAGAAGATCATAACAAACTGAAGTTTTTACGAAAAATATCTTTAACGCTTTTCGATCTACAAAATCTGTTGGTGTAATGTAAAATGATTAATAATAGAAAATTATATTGCACTATATTTCATCTGTTTGAAGTATACAATAAAAACAATTGTCAGTTTCCTTAAATACTTCAAGATTTCATAGAAAATCCTAAACACATGTCATGATTAAGGATATTCGTAAAACCTTATACCAATCGAAGTTTAAAATAACTAAAATAAGTTTTCAAAATATAGTTGAATATTTAAACTAAAAGAGAATGATATTATATTATTTATACTTGTTGTGGAAAACAATAAAAGTAGTCTAGTATATAATATATCCTATAGCATGTTTTTCTTTCTTGCTTTTCTTATAATAATATATGTTTATAGGGTAAGGGGATTTCTTATATCCAACTACGTCTTATTACCAGTTATGTATGGATAGTATACGTATATACAGTTCTATAATCTATTTGTCTAGCTCAATTGCATTCACACTTGGCTGAAATTCGATTCCCATTTGTTCCATTCGCTCCGCACTTCAAAAATATCCTTATAGCGCATGCGTGGGCAACTTGGCTGAGTCACAATCCAAATTCAAATCCCGTGGCAGCAGTTGGTGTCAGTCAACAGCAGCAGCAACAACAATTACAACAACAGCAGCAGCAGGCGGCACTCGCAGCAGCAACAACAACTGTAACAGTTACAAATACGCAGGCAGCAGCAACAACAACAAACGCCCGCCAAACTTTAACTGCATACCAATTAGTTGGGAAACGCGTGCTGCCAACAACAACAGCAGCAGCAGCAACAACAGCAACAACAGCAGCAACAACAACAACACATGAGCTGCGCACGATCAAAGCAACTGATAGAGAGGAGCAAAAAGACAGAGGCGGGTGCGGGACAGAGGGAGGGGGTAAGGGCAGCAGAGGCCGCTGGCGCTGCGTAACTGTGTGTCTTCTTGACCCTTACAACATGCAGGACAACAGCAACAACAACAACAGCAACAGCCGCCAACTGCTGCCAAAGGTGAAAAACCACGGCAAAAGAGAGAGGCAAAGAGTGTGTGAGCGAGAGAGAGAGAGAGGGAGAGGGAGAGCAAAGGGCTCTCGAGCCACCACTGAAGTCAACTCAATACGCGGCACCAATACGAATGCAATACGAGACAACACGAGGGTTCGTTTTGATTCGGCCCGGCCCGAGCCTCGATTTTCGGGCCAAGTTGTTGTTGCCGCTGCTGCTGCCTCTGCTGCTGCCACTGCTGCTCTGCCGAGCCTGAGTCTGGCACTCGCTTCACCGTTGCCTCAATTTAGAACCGCACAATCGGCCAAAGATTCAGTCAGGTGCGAAGCACCGAGCGATACAGACGTGTTCGTCTCTCCCAGAGCCAAGTTAAGCCAAGTCTTAGCCAGATCTGTTACCAAAAAATAAAACAAACAAAATTGTACAAGTCGTGTAGTTCGTAAAGATCGTCAACTGTATCGCTATAGTGCCCCGATCCACGCGAGTGTCGAAAACCAAAACTAACCCAAAAAGAAACTCTTGGCCAACAAATTAGCCAAGTTAGAAGTGTTTAAAGTGCCCCAAGTAGCAGTTCCAATGTTCCAGGCCAAAATGAATCATCTATCGCCTCCACCATCGCCACACTCGCAGCCCAGTCCGGCGGGCTATGCGAACCCAGCGCTGGACAAGCAGTGGATGCAGCGCGCCTCCGCCTTCAATACCGTCAATGCATTAGCTGCCGCACAGAAACTTAACAATCGAGGTGAGTTCTAGCGATCGCTCGAAGAAGCTTTCAAGTTTAGCTAGAGAAAACCTTAGCTTGAAAGATCTCAAGGAAATGAAAATAACATATTAATCAAATTATTATAATTAATCAAATTTCATAAAGGAAGCTCATAATAGCTGGAAAATATTATGATAAATTCTTGCATAACTTTAGAAAGCTCAGTGAGGCTTATTGCTGCATATTCCCTCTCAAACATCCTCAGATCATATAAATACATTGTTTAAACGTTCCGTAAATTTCACTATATCATTTAATATGAATTCAAATCTCGCTTATTATAACATATCTGAGTTTAACGTTGCAGTAGCTTTCCTAGCTAAAATTTAGGCCAACTTTAGTAATATTTCTGGCGGAAAAAACCCCTTGGTTGATGCTATATTATTCCTTTTTTCCCCCTTTAATCCCCCTAATAATTTCCCTTAATTCACCTACTCCTGCAGATCTGCCCTTCCTCTACAATCCGCTGCTGTACTCCAGCGCCCTGCTCTGGCCACAGTTTCTGCTCTCCTCGGCCTCGGCGCTGGCCACGCCCCTGACACCCATGACGCCCAAATCGCCCGCCTCGGTTGTGCCCAATCAGCGCGAGCTACGCGATTACGCGCTCACGCCGGAGAAGGAGCACGAGCTGCAGCACAACCACAGCGGCAGCAGCACTGGCGGCGATAAGGCGCAATGGTTGCTGCCACAGGATGAGGAGATGCCACTGAATCTGAGCACCAAGCAGCGTGCCAGCACAGACTCCGTGGAGCAGGAGCACGATCACAACACCAGCGGCAGCAGCAGCAGTCGCAGCAGTCACAGCAGCAACAGCAGCCACGACAGCATGTGCGATGAGAAGGCTGCACTGCAGCTAAGCACGCACAGCAATGCCACGCCCCCGCCATTGAGAGCGGTCAATCTGAAGACAGTGATAGCCGGAGGCGAAGGCGAAGGCAGCCCGCAGGCGCGTCGCTCTCAGGGCAACATCATATGGTCGCCTGCCTCGATGTGTGAGCGTAACACGCGATTGAACCACGAACAGGATGAGCAGGAGGAGCAGCATGTGGATCCCATTGTCAGGAAGTTCAAGTACGAACGACGCTCCGCTGCCTCCATTGCCTCACTGCAGTCTCCGCTGTCCTCACAGCCGAAAGTGACGCAGGATTTGGACTTTGAGACCGCCCAGCAGCAGCTGTACGCACATCGCAGCGCCTTCATGGCCGGCCTCACTGGCAACAATCTGGAGTTGCTGACGCAGCACCTGAAGACGCAGCAGCAGCAGCAGCAACAGCAGCAGCATCAGGTTAAGGCCGAGGCCGAGCAGGAGAAGAGCAACCGTTCGGCTGCGGCTCTCATGGGGCTTGTGGCAGCCGCCGAGTTCGGCTACATGCGTAATCAACACCAGCAACAACAACAGCAGCAGCAACACACGACGCAGCAGCAACAACAGTTGCAGCAGCAACAGCAGCAACATCCTGATTCAACTGCCACAGATGTTGCGCTTCGCTCGTCCTCATCGACCTCCTCATCGTACCCGGGAGAGTGCGAGGAGAAACGCAGTGGAAGAAATTTTCAGGTAAGCAGACGGGAAGTTGTTTTTTTCTACTTCTTTTTTTGATTTACTGTACGAATCAGAGTGGAAACGAAGCTAACGGAAGAAGAAATCTTCTATTTGCAATTCGGAAATGGGAACCTTAAAAGTTTCCCAGATTACAATCAAAAAAGTGTCGTAAATCTTGAGAATATGAAATCTATTCCCTACGATTGTCCTTGCCACTAATTACACGTTCACGTGACATCTAGAGAGTTACTATATCTCTTAGGGGTACTGGTGATATACCATAAATTGCAGCAGTCTCCCATCGGTTGCATTGCGTGTCTGTCGCGTGCGGCCCACTTACAATTCCCTCGTGTTAATTGATTCATATTTTGAAGGTCCTGTCCTGTCCTGTTTTAATTGCTCTCTCTCTCTAGCGATAGTACCATCCTCCCCCTTTGCTTATGCAACTACTACCCCCCTACGATTTCAATTTGGAAAAGTGGCACAGTGTACGTAACGTAATAAAGAACTACCTCCAACCCTAACGTACCCTACCGTACCGAACCCTTTCGAACTCTTCCATGGAAATTCAATTAAGCACGAATCGAAATCACGCAATTAGTTAATCAAATAATTTTGATTATTTCTCAAGAGCTGTGTGGGGTAGATGGATGATAGGGAGTACCTTCCT
The DNA here is from genome assembly GCA_018904105.1 of Zaprionus tsacasi. Lineage (NCBI taxonomy): Eukaryota > Metazoa > Arthropoda > Insecta > Diptera > Drosophilidae > Zaprionus > Zaprionus tsacasi. The sequence continues at coordinate 1,917,167 of JAEIFR010000122.1, forward strand.
CTACCTTTCGAGGATTTATGTTGAAATTACGCGCAATCATAATACGATAATTTCGTTTAGGACCTTTTAAGCATTTTCTGCCACATTAGGCAGAGTGAGAGAGAGAGACACGAGGCCACACGACTGCAACCCGAAGTCGAAACCGAAACCCCGCGTAGTAACTGAGACGAGGTCTCCTTCTGGGTATGGTCATGCCGTTGGTCATGCCTACCCCCGTTGTCAGTTTGGGTTCTTGTTTATATCGCAGGCACTTCTCACTTCTCTCCTCTCCTCTCCTCATTTTTTCACACATTCGAAGAGTCGAGTGAAATGCGATAGGACCCCGAAGGGTTTCCAATGATCGCATATGGTCGAAACAGTTGCTTAACTCCTTGGCGCAGGCGCAGAGTCCACGTAAGACTTTACATCTGTTCCCGAGTTACGGCCCACCCAATTCTCTCTCTATATAGAGTCTTTAGTCTTGCGTCTCTGAGTCACGTTGGGGTTTCTACGCTTTGCGATGAGAGTTTCGCCAACTTCCGTTTCGGGGTTCGAGTTGAGTAAATTGACTTTGTGGCTCAGACTACTCTGGATCGTAACACAATGGGGCAACTAATTGGTACCTCGGTCTAGGCACATGGATACCAACGCCATCGCCATCGCACTGCAGCGCATTGCAAATAGAAAATCCCAACGAAAAAAAAAATAAGACAAATTAAATACGAAATACAGTAAGAAATTGTTTCTTATTTCTTCGAGCTGAGTGAGAGAGAGACACTTGTGTCAATTTACAATATGCGTAGCTTTTCGAAAGGTTTTTCTTATTTTTTTTCCATTTTTTTTATAAATGTCACACACGTACATACGATTGTATAGTCGCATTCGATTCGTAGGCCCGGCCAGGGAATGGGAATGGGATTGAGTTGTGTCAACACGGGAGCGACACAATGTTTAGAGACCTCCCCCCCTCGGCCATGCCCCTGCTACATGTTGCAGCAACACAAACTGTGCAAACATTTAATCTCGCAGCGAAGATGTTACAGAGACGGTGCCCCCGAAGCTCCGTACACACACACAGTCCTCGCTCGCCCATGGATCGCTCCAAACAGCTGTGTTTGACCTACAAATATGATATCGGTTAATACTGCGTTCCATAATTCAGTTAGCCCTGTCTGGGTGTCGTCCTCCCTTGCTCTAGAGAGAGACAGGGAGATCGGGAGAGGCAGAGAAATATTCTCTACTTGAGATTTAACTTTCAACATTGAGCCACCCAGGCAGGCGGCCATATTTGCTTAGCTGTTTCTCAAAAATAACCGCAATAACATTATAATATATCTCCTCCCTCCTTGGGTTTTACCCCATCTGCCGCGTCACCTGTCGCACAAATATTTGCACATTCACAAATCTAGTTTAATTCATGAGTATTTGGCACAGACATTATATACTTGTTTGAGATTTTATTTGCCACGATCTGTTCTGCTCCACGTTGTCCCCTACTGCGGCAGGCTGTCTAAACACAGCACCCTGTCTCTCTCTATCTATCTCTTTCTCTGGGTATTTGTGGGTTGTGACTCGTTGCAAATAAATATTTAACCTGTTCCAAATTGGGATTATACTCATTCTCTCTCTATTGCAGTGCAAACAGTGCGGCAAATCGTTCAAGCGCTCCTCGACCCTCTCCACGCATCTGCTCATCCACAGCGATACGAGACCGTATCCCTGCCAGTATTGCGGCAAGCGATTCCATCAGAAGTCCGACATGAAGAAGCACACGTACATTCATACGGGTAAGTTGAACCCTCTATCTCCCTCTTTCTGTCACATAGTTTCGATATTAGCATATTCGATAAGGTTGGCAGGTTTCAATTGAATTGGCACAGTTGTTGACCCACATGAAACCAAAACACATTTGACGTAGTATCCCCAACTTGCATAAGTAGGTCTTAAATAATACTAATTAACTAAATATGAACTCATTAGCGAAAGAAATGAAAAATATGCACCAGTTAAGCATTTCCATTTCCATTTGTGCAAACTTGTATGGAGTATACCAAACATTACCCCCTTCTTGCTCTATAAGTCATCACAACCCGAGTGAGTGATTTACCACCCCCACCTCACTAAATCAGCGAGACCTTTTGCGATGTTTATCGTCTTTCAATTTGTCTAATTGCTGCAAACGTCACAATTAATAAACCCCGCTTTCATTATGATAATTGCTTTCTATTGATTTTCACTAACATTTCCCTTATTCTCTTTTTTTTCCCTCCTCTCCAGGTGAGAAACCGCACAAGTGCACCGTCTGCCTGAAGGCCTTCAGCCAGAGCTCCAACCTGATCACGCACATGCGCAAGCACACGGGCTACAAACCCTTCGGCTGTGGGCTCTGCGATCAGTCGTTCCAGCGTAAGGTTGATCTGCGACGTCATCGCGAGAGTCGCCACGAGGAGGCACCTGGAGGTGCCCTGACGCCGCCTGCTCTCATCAAAATGGAGGTTAGCAGTAGTAGTTGCTAGGATGGGCAGCAGGATCAACCAGGATCATCATTATCATCATCATTATCAGCTTGTACGAGACACACAATCGACCCAGTGGGATCAGCAGTTCGCAAAGTCGTCTAAGTCGTCGCTATGAAGCCAAAGTTTGTTTTGTTTAGGCGGAGAACCCTTCCCCCCTCCCACACTTCGCACTAGTTGTTCACTAAGCTATTTGCTCAATGATAGATCTAAGTTCTGTATATAGTTCGTACTGACCAAAACACAAGACTTCTCGCCTAGGCCTAAGCTCAGTCTAAGTACGATTAACTAGTTTAATAAGTCTAAACTAATTTATTGTTTACGAAATGTTCTATACACACTTTTGATTTTATTTTATCACCAAATCCCAAATTGGCCTAGAGAAAGCAAAGAAAACGCAGCTAAAAGTACCAAAGATTATACAAAAAAAAAAACCCCAACAACAACAAAGAACTTGGCAAAAACGCGTTAACTAAACTCAAGATTGTCGGAATTGTTTGTCTGTACCAATGTTAAACTTAATTTATGTTTATTTATTATTTTTAATTAATTTCATTAGTAATATTCTCGCCTATTTATACGAAATCTTAGTTCTTAACCACAAATTTCATAATTTATAATTTAGTTTCCTTTGTATTTAGTTTTTTATATATTTAGTTTGATTATTTGGCAAAAATAAAGTTGAAAGCTTAAGAAAAAAAAATTATGATGTTTTATGTTGAGTAAGTTGCGACTTAAAGGAGGTTGAACTGATTAAGTTTAAAAAGAAATGGTAAAGTTATAAAGTAAGTTGGAATGAACTCTAAATATAATAAAGCAATAGATTTGTTGGTTTTGAAACTGAATTAACAACTTACGTAAGAGCTGTTTGGTTAAGATGGTATATTTATGATATAGTATAGAGAATTGGTAAATTTAGGGTAATATATAGTTCGAAATGGAAGATTTGCAGTAGATCCTATTATTAAATGTTTGAAAAGGGATTGAAGAGTAAGAATCTGAAGTCTTTTTAATTATAACGCATTCCATGGACAGTTTTGATACTAAGCAAGAAACCTGCCTAAATATTTAAAGGATTTCTTAATCAAGGCCGAAGAAACTTCAGTCCTAGACGGGATCTCTTTGCAGAATATACAAATGTATATCAAGGACGTTGCAGAGACAGTTCCATGGAGCAGCTGAATTCATTTGGCCACATTTTGTAACAAATTGTACAAAACGCTCCAAATATGTTTCGGGTAGAGCGTTCAAACCTGATTTCATAGTTAAATATTTCCACGTACCCAATTGCCAAGGGAACTGAGAGGAAAAGGGGGTTTTGGGGGAACGAGCAAGGAGACTGCTCCTGTTTCGGGTGCCGCGGTGATCTTTGATCTTCGCTCATTGTGGAATGCTGAGAATGCGCTTTGTAAAACGCCGCGTTACAAGTGAAGATCCCTCTCCCCCTCTCTCTCTCTCTCTCACTCTCTCGCTTTTTGGAGGGCACTTCCAGAGGGGAGAAAACGCCAATAAGTGTTCGAAGTTCGAGCTAATTGCGCCCGAGAGTTGGGCGTGAGCAGCGAAAGATCGAAGAGCGAGAGCGAGTGCGATCATTGACGATCGCCGATCGAGGGATCGGAATTGCGATCTGAGCGAATGTCAATGCGTTTTGCGGCACTTTAAAACGCCCGAAATGAAGTTTGGCAGTTTACAAATCACCGACTCTGGGGCCCCGATCACGCGCAGACCCGGTACCCGGTTCCGGGGCTCATTATCGCCATTCATCGAGATCGCGCTGCAATCACAAACCGAGCGAGCATTTGGCAAGGATTTCACTTTGCTGCAGCTTTGCCACTTGCCACAGTGGCATGCAACAAATTGATCGAAATTGACAAAATATTGGACAAAAAAATAAAAGGAGGAGGAGGAGGAGAACAACGATCGAAATATGCAGTTCAATTGCATCGGCATCGGCTGCAAAACAATTCGTTTCAAGGACTTTGTCCCAGTGCCGACAAAGCGATGAATTGTTGCCAAGCAGCGAGGGAGGGGGAGGAGAAGGAGGAAGAGGTAAATTAAATAAGTGGTAAATGATGCAAGCATAGATCGCTTAACTACTAGAATATATGCTCCCTTATTTGATAAAATAAATAAAATATAGAAAGTAAATTAAGATATAAATACTGAACTTCGATTAAGATATTAATTAAATAAATTCCAGGTTAGCTAGAGTGAGCCAGGGTGCGGGGTCTGGGGTAGGCAGACGTTTGTCATTAAAAAAAAAACGCCGCGATTGTGCCTATAGCATATGGTGGCTTTAGGTTTATTCACCCCTCCTAAGCCGTTAACACCTGAGCCCACATAATTTGTCATGGCGTTTGAATTTGAACAGCACTCAAGAGCTGGAGAGGCCTAAAGGCCTGAAGAGCTCTAGAGCTGGAGGAACTACAGTCAGACAGGCCCCCATAAAGCGAGGGCTGCACGAAAACAAAAGCTGCGCATCAGCTGCAACCCCAAACCCGGCAACGATGGCAAGGGAAACTCAAGTGAAAATTACGAGGAAACCCGTCTTAGACACAGCCCGCAACATATCCGTTTTCCGGCTACCCCTAGACCGCTGTCCGCGGTCCTCGGTCTGCCTAGGTGCCGGGCAGGTGACTTTGACTTTGGCTATTAATAACAATAATAGTTGCGGCTAAAAAGGTGAAGCGATCGAGCGAGGATCGAGCGCGTACGTGGAGGCCATCACATGAAAAAAAGATGTCTTAGGTCAGTTGCCGACGCAGGCAGTGACGCAGGCGCAGACGCAGACGCAGACAGCGACAGCGTGGCTGCTGCAGGTGAACCGAGCCGAGGGCACAATTAAAAGGCCGACGAGGGTTTGTGGTAGTATGGTAGGAAGGCAGGCAAAAGGCACCTGTAAGCAGGAGCAGGAGCAGGAGAAGGAGCTGGGGATAGGGCTAGGGAGATGAGCGAGGAGGATGTTACAGCGGCTCATTTATGTTTATGTCCTTTCGTTGTAAGCGCAGCGCGCTGATTCCGAGCCGCACAAGTGGCGCGCCAGCACCTGCTGAATCCTGTCGCTGCAACCTGTCGTTGTCCTGGCTCAATAATTGTGAGCCAGACGACGCGTGCTCAGAGCCGGTTTGAGGCGAACATATGCCAGGCTTGCTCTACCCGCCCCTCTCCCCTCTTTGCACTCCTCTTGCAGTTCAGTTGCAGTTCGTACTTGCTGCCTGTACAGGTCCAATTGGCATGGGCCACACGCCAGCGGTCATAAAAATCTCTCGGGCAACCGCAAGAGCGACAGATCGAGGCTGCTGCCGACTGCAATCTTCGTCTAATCTGAGGCACCTCGGTGCACCTTGAGGGAGTGTGCCGCAAGCTGACGCATGCAAAAAGCAAAACCGAAAACAGCAGCAGCAGCAACAACAACAACAACAAAGTGCATCCTACAACAACAAGAGCAATTGCTGCAAGTGCACCCTGTGCACCTGTCACGTTCGGCAGGCAACTTGGCCAGGCCAAATGACCCAGTTTCGATAGAGCCTTGTGGCCTGTGTGCTCCTCGTATTTTCCTTGCGTGCTGCTCTCCGTTTTTTTTATGTGAGTTTTCCCCGCTTCCAAATCGGTAAGTTATGATTGCAGCACATTTCCCCCACCCCCGCTATGTGTGCATTGTCACCTGCCGCGTCGGTAGATGATGAGAATGGGAAATTTATGTTGGATTGATTGTTAGAGATTGACAAGGAGAATGAGAGAGTCACTTCGGGGGCAGCTGAATGTTGCACATGCCACAATACAATAATATTCAGGCACTCATCTTCGAGTTTCATTTTTAATTCGTTAAGGTAATTCGTTGGGGTACTTACTCAATTTAATATATAAATTGAATACTTAATCCGGCCTGCAGTACCTTGAATTTAGAGTCCGAACAGCTCATTCCGACTTAAAATATATATGTTACCGCACTTTTCTTTTATATAAATATAAATAATAAAATATTAACTATATTTTTGCTAAAATACAAATCAAAGATGGCAGAATAGGATATCGAATTAATATCGATATTAAAATGAGTGGCAACTCTTTCGATACATTTGAACGATATTCAAATCAAATAAATTTGTTGCGTTCTGCTAAACAACAAGCTAACAATAATTATAATAAGAATAATAATGAGAAGAATAACCAGCAAGAGCGGCTACAATCAATCTCAAGTGAGTTACCTGTCTTCCATTAACAGTTTTCCTCATTGATCTACAGTTTTTCACATTGCAGACAGCTGAGGGAAATGCAATAAGAAAACAGTTAGCCAAGTGCGCTGGCCAAATCAGAAGCCAACAGAGTGCCCGCCACGGCAGGTAGTCGTCAGCCCAGGTAGTTGGCCCAGGTGATTAGCCTTGCCTTGCTTTGGAAAATCTTAAGCTGCTTCGATTTGAATGCGAGCCGTGTGGAAAGAGCGAGAGAGAGAGAGAGGAGCAAGCAGTGACAAATCCAAGTCAAATATGCAAGCAACCCCCACCTGTTTGGAGGGCGGGGGCGAGGGCCCTCGAGTCAAGTGGCAGGCATAAGACAAAGCAGATTGTGAAATCTATTTAAACAGCTTAATTGGCAGCAAGAGAGGCAGCAGGGCAGAGCAGAGCAGCGCAAAGCAGAGCAAAACAACCCGCCACAGACAATGAGCCAATCAGCGGCAGCTTAGCCGAAGGGTGCAAGAAACCCGAAAGCAACAACAGTAAAGCCAATGCAGAGCGAAAGCCAAGTCCGAAGCACAGGTCTAAGACGAGTCTGGCAATTAAAACGACAAAATCTAAACACAAAATCGTTTGGATTTTGCCATGTGCCTACTGTCAAAAAGTCAAAAGGTGCAAGCCGAAGACCCATCCGTGCAGGTCGAGACAAAGAACCAGAAATGCTAAAAGAGACAGAGCGAGCGAAAGAGAGAAAGAGAGACGAAGAGGGAGATGGCCAAGTCAAGGTGTTTTGCTTGCGTTGAGCTGAAATCAATGTGCTTGGCCTAAACACAGATTATAGACAGATTTGGAGGCAACAGACGGCGGCACAAAAGGACAACAAATTGCGGCTGAAGATGCAACACACACACACACACACACACACACTGCAGACGATGAGGATGAGGACTCGCAGCCCCGCAAGTCATTATAAGAATTTAAGCGCACCTTTTCATTTTGTCTGCGGATCGGGCAGCAGTCGCAGTTGCAGCAGCAGCAGCAGCGGCAGCGACAGGTGCGCAACGCATGCGCAGAGGCAGCATAGGAAAGAGAGCGAGCGAGAAGGAGAGTGAGAGAGAGAGAGGCGCAGAGATAAGCAGCAGTCGCAGAGCATAGCGGTAGATGGCCCCGATGGTAGATGGTCCCGATGGTAGATGGTCTCGATGGTAGTAAGTCGCATCTACCGATGCACAAGGAGACTTCGTTGCCGCAAGGCGTCGTCCTAACAGCGCTGCTGCTGCTGCTGCTGTGCCAGATTCAAGAGAACTGCGTGTTCGTTCGTAGGGCAAATTAATTCCTTGCCATATTTTATAATTCAACAGATGACACGAGCCAACTTCAAGCAGCAGCAGCAGCAGCAGCGAAAGCTTAGCAAGAGGGTCCTCCTCGGTACCGCTTAATGCGGCTCGTTTGTGGCACATGCCAGTGCAGGACCCTGGGTCTTCTGCGCTGGCTACTTCTGCTCCTGCTCCTGCTGTGCATAAGTTGCCATTTTGTAGCGGCTTTCTTAGTGTTGCACTACCCGAACGAGGTTACTCGACCCTGGGGTAATGTTTGACAGCACTGATCCTGTCTTCCCAGCAAATAAAACAGAATAACAGCAGAAGGATATACAAAATTCGTTGTAATTTCAAGTTTTTTGAGACCAATTTTCGTTCAGTTTTTGGGTAACTTTAGCCCTTTGGCACATTAGTTTATTTATTTGAAAACTCAAGAGTTTTGTTTTGTTTTGGGTTTTTTTTTTTTTCATTTGATCAAACAGTTTGTTGAACCTGTCGAAGCGACAATGACCTTTTCTATGCGAGGGTTGCGGGTTCGTTTCGTGGTTCAGCACCCTATAACTGCATTTTGGCAAACTACAGTTACGCTCCGTAGGGACAGTGGGAACCGCATAGGGTACTACAGGCTCTACAGGTGGAAATCAAGCGCTTGTCACACTAATTTCCTCAAAGTCCACTCTTTTGTTTGTATTCTTGTTGTTTGCAGTTTGTTGTGTTTCTTGTTTTTCACAGTTGCACTCCTGTCACTTTGCGTTTGTGTTTAATCTGTTGCCACAAAGGTCCTGCAAGTTGTTTTAGTACCTTAACTGTGTTTTGGGGTCCGTTTTGCGCCAATATGTCGAGCACGTAATGAGCTGATATAGATATCAGCAAAGGCATTGAACTTTCTCGTTCTGCGATCATTAGAATCGGCAGAGCTGGGCAGGGTGCTTGGAGTTGAATGAACTAGGCGACAGAGGAACTTGAGAATAATTGGGGGTAGCTAGGGAATGCAAGACATTTTCAATTATAAACTTGGTTTGCGTGTCAGTAAATGCAAAAGATCGACTATAAACTATTTAAAACATGATTTATTTATTAATGTTCATCAACACAAACATAAAAGGTTTTACATAACTCTAAAAAGGCATCGGAAGTATTTAAACAACTAATGATCTAATGATGATTCACTTTAAAATTACGCAATTTCGAGTTTTATATACATACATATATGGTTGTTTTACATTGATTGGTTATTTACGTACTTTTGTCAAGTTGTAATAGTTTTAGTCAAGTTGTTAAAATATCTCCAAGGACCGTGTACAGAAATTGTCACAAAACTAGACTTATTAAATAGGGAGAGTAATAAATATTCATATAACGTATGTTTAGGTTAAGTGTATTCGTTCTAATCGCCGTAAACGCTCATCCAACTTTCCTAGCTGGTTGGTAATCTCCTCCAGCTGTCCGGCACAAAGACAGCAATCTAAGGTAGAGTCCGAGTCTAGCGACGCATCCATTACCTGTGGAAGGTTTGCTGGTTATGCGATGTGCAGCGAGATGGGTTTGCAGTGTTAGATGAGACAACTGTGTGTGGTTTAGAACTAGTTAAAGAACGGAGTGTGATTCCGCCTCATCTCAAACATAGATTTTGTTTCAGTGGGTGGACGAGGCATAGCATGACAATCGCCGCTTTTATCTGATGTCATTTGTTTTGTGTGTTCACTATCAACCACCTGGAAATTCTCATCCTGTGTCCTATAGGCCAATGATTCACGCGGATCAATGCGAATGCTAAGATCATTCGATTGTCTTGGAACACTGCTAGCCTGGAAATCTTTCGAAGTCGAGCTAGTATCGCAACAAGATGACGATTGAGATTTCTCATCGAACTGCGCAGCATCATAAGTGTGTAAATTGGATTTCCAGACGAGCAACTGCGGATATAGAATAAGCCATTAGTAACTGATCACACTTGTAATTATAAATCTTTACCTGACGATCGCTGCCAGCCGTGGCAAACTTGTTTCCGTCCCTGCTGAACTCAACTGCGTTCACCGCATCCGTATGACCAGTCAGTGTGTAGATGGGCCGTCCCTCCAGCAAGTCCAGAATACGTATGGTCTTGTCATCACTGCCTGACAACAGGAAGTTGCCGCTAGGATGAAAGGCCAGATCGTTGACGGGCGCCGAGTGTACCAGATAGAGCTGAATCAGCTGACTGTTCATCAGATCGAAGACTTTGATACGGTTGCAACCTAGAGCAACGGCCACCATATTGCCCCATGGATGCCAAGCCACTTGACGAGCCGACGCACTCTCCTCGGTGAAAATGCGGACGCATTCTCCGGTGTTTACATCGTAGATGCGCAGCGATTTGTCATCGCTGACACAGGCAATCAGCTTACCGTTTGGACTGAACTTAGCAGAGCGAACCCAGTTTGTTTGCTGGGCGAATGAGGTGATGAACTGACGACGATTCACGCGCCACAGTTTCACCGCCTTGTCATTCGAGGCAGTCAGCAGCATTTGACCTGTTGGATCGAAGTCGACGCTGCGCACGGGCTTGCTGTGTGCCACAAAGTCGGTAGATGCGCCGCGTACCTTGGGCTCCCAGATTTTTACGGTGCGATCGTGACTGCAGGAAGCTATAAAGTTTCCCTTGGGTGACCAGCAAATGCCATAAACAGGCTCCGAATGCGACGCAAATCGAATACAACGTGCAGCTTGCTTCAAATTCCATAGGATCACAGTCGTATCCAACGAGCTAGTGGCGATACTATGTCCGTCTGGGCTAAAACGCAATTGTGTTATGTTTCCAACGTGTCCATTAAAATGGCGTTCCAACGCAGGGTCCGCAAAAAGAGTATTTTCCATTTTTATTATTATTTTTGTCTGTAGACGTTTGTCAAAAATTCCGCTTTAATTTGAAAACATGAAGTGCGCAGTGACGCCGACCTCGAAACGATAGTATCGAAACAAAATACCCGATATAAAAGTGTTTATAAATAACAAAATACTTTTGTTAACCAACACTGATATTGTTTAATGATTACTTTTGAGGCTGCGGTGGTATTTTGTTATCGGAATTCTTCCAATCGACTCAATAATAATTGTAACACAAATTTAGAAATTTAAGAATTAATATAACAACAAAAACATGTCATTTTTGACGCAAACTGTGCGGCAAGTGCTGCGCAATACAACGCAACTGGTTTCCCTGAACGGTAAGGTGATAAACAACGAATTATACATAGTGACATAACGGTGTGCTCTCTTCCTCCTTCCACTACAGGTGCAATGCGTGCGCTGAGCATATCGCCGGCACTGCTACAACAAAACAAACCGCTGACGGCCACAATTGATGTGTCTGCCATCGCCAAGGATCATCAGAAGGAATGTCAATCAGTTTGTGAAAGAGTCAACCAACAAGTGGCCAAGTCGGAGCAGGGCCGCCTCTTTGCTGTGGTGCATTTGTGTGGCAAACAGTTTAAAATCACTCCGGGAGACATCATACTCGTCGAGGGCTACTGGCCGCCCACGATAGGCGATGAGATAAGCCTTGACAAAGTGATGTTGGCAGGAGCACGTGATTTCACGCTCATCGGACGTCCTATTTTGGAACCTGGTCTGGTCACCGTTAAGGCAACTGTCATCGAGAAGACACTGACGCACACTAAAACACATTTCAAGAAGAAGCGCAGGAAACAATTCATGCGCATCAACTTCCAGCGCTCTCCGAACACCATGATCCGCATCAACTCCATTGAGCTGACGCGCCCAGTGGAAAGCAGTGCCGAGGGACAATCGGAGCCCTCGAAACGATTATTCTAGTTATCCAGTTTGCATTGTTGAATTAAAAAATTGTCTACAAACATGTGCGGAATGTTTTATGTATCAAAATCTCTTAATAATGTTTTCTGGGCATCGCATTCTCTGAAAATAAGTTAACAAAAAATATTTTTGAATAAAAGGGTTCATTTATTTTTACTTTGGGCAGTGTTGCCAAGTCAGCTTTTTTCGGTCAACACTGGCGCTCTGCAGCAACAGCTGTTTATGTAACTTTACATTCCCTGTTAACATAACATAACATTTGCAGTACTTAACAGAAGCGCGGCGTTGCCAGTCATTGCCTAACTCGAATACGTGACCAGCTGTTTTTTCTGCAAGTCAGGCAACATTAGTAGTTTTCAGTGAAAATTGGCGCGCGCGTGTGAGTGATTTTGTGCACCTGTGTTTATCAATTACAAATTCCACTTTCATCTTGATTCAATGCCTCGCAAAGCCAACTCTTTGCCATTCATTTGCTGCGTATTTACCAAACGTCAACCTACTTTAGCCCCAAAACGCAGCCACAGTCGCACTCGCAGCAAGTCTCTAATGAAGCGGCTGCGGTAACTGTTGCAATTTTAATGAGAAGCCTTTATCGTGCATGTTGTTGTTGTCATCTTTCATTAGGAACGTCGCCAGACTGCGGGATGCCACCTACACACACACACACCTATACATACAAGAAACTTGGTTTTCTTTATCAGCAGATGTAAGTTTGTTGCTTTTCTGTCTGTCTGCTGTATTTGTTTACGTTTCTGTTGCTCTTTCACTTTTGCTAACCAAAGGCGTTTACTTTTAGCTCGGCTGCTTTTGCTTTTGCCTGGGCAAACTTTTCCCTGGCACCGATTATAGCCTCTGCCCTTTCCAAAGGGTTAACACGCGCCCTCTCTCTCTCACTCACTCTCTCTCTCTCTCTTTCGCTGTACACCATTATAGCTTCTGCAATCGTTTATGGGTCATATTTCACGTGTGCCACAAAATCCCCAGTCTCTCCCCCTACCTAACCTTATCCTGTCTGATAATTTAAAATGATGTCTCGTCATGTTGCTGCCGTAAATAAAATCACTTTCGCCTCATAAACTTGAGTGTGTGTGTATGTGTGTGAGCCTTCTACATAAATGCCATTAAAAATTATGCATGTTGCTCTGCCACAACACCACACCCCATCCCCCCCTTCCACAACCCCCTGCTTGAAGCGTAGCTGCCACATCAAATTTTGAAATTGCAACTGCCGGGCGCAAATTCAATTGCGAGCTGAGACGGGTGAGTCAAGCAACCCGTGTGTCCTACCAGGGCAAGGGAAGGGAAAGGGAGGGATAGGAGGGGGCACTGTGGCATCTCCTGGCAAGTTTTGCACAAACATTCAACGAAAATGTCACTGCACTTTGCCATCAAGGTGCGCAAATCAAATTTCAATATGGCAAAAATTGTGTTTGGCAACGCAAATTGAAACATTTTCGTTGCGGCCGAGAAGAGAGGAGGATCGGAGGAGGAGCAGGCGACCTAAAACTTACCTGATTACAGCACAGGTAACCCACCTTGATTATGTTATTTGCCCATGAAAATTGCAGTTGATGCGCGGGCTAAGTGACGACAACGGAAATTGCCGCCAAGCGGATGCTGCTTTATTTGTTGAGGCTCATTGCCCGCCCCCTCTCTCGACCCTGCTCCCGCTCCCGTTGCTAGCCCAGTGCCACCCTTCGTAGCCAGCAAATCCCAATGTAAATGCGTCGCTCAAGTCGCAAAATAACCCAAATTTATGCGTGGCGGCGTCTGATGTATGAGCATGGTCGGGTAGAGGGGGAAGGAGTCAAAGGATGGCAACCGTGTTTTGGCTCGTCCATCCATCATCACAGCATCACTCAGTTCTGACATATCATTGAAATCTTAGCCCAACGTCGTCATCATCTGTGACGTTTCATTAACCTTCTGCGCCCCAGCAAAATCAGCCTGTTGAAGGCGCCGGTTGACGAGGGCGTGTTGGCAGGCAGGGGAGGGATGGGGAGCAGGGAGTTTCATGGGTGGGAGGTGTTAATATCAACAAGAGAGTGTGCGACGCAATCTACCGATTTCCGCTTAACCAAGCCAAACATTGCATTTTTGATTAGAGAGAAAGCTGAGGGCGTCCTTAAGCCGTAGCCGCAGGCATGATAAGGGGTAGAGAGGGGAGGGGAAGAAAAAAAAATGCCAACTGGGGATGATAACTTGGATTGATGAAATGTGTGTATTGGAATCGGCACAAGGGATCTCACATGGACAACGATAACAGCAAAAATAACGAGGGAATCTCATGTTATTCTTTTCCCTATTATACCTTATATTATAGAGTATTATTATGTAGTACAATTTATGTACTATATAAACCCAAATAATAGGGTATTATTATACTATCCTATACCTTGCATATCAATACAAATAATAATCGAATTTTGTGCGTTTGTCACTTCTATTCTCAGAAAAAAAGAGAGTTCTCTTCTTGTTGATTCCGTTGAAGCTTCGCCTGCAGCGAATTATATGCAAATTATTGCTCACATTCATACCATATCTCTCATCCTTCATCTTCATTCTTCTTCGATTTGGGGTTGATTTGTGTCATCTTGCATCCGTTCGCCTTCGCCAAACTGTCTTCGAAGTTTTCCCAAAAATTATGCAGAAAGTCTCCTTGGGGATATTTTTCTGTTCACTGAGTTGTTGTTGACGATGCCAAAAACTGATTTCCATGCCGTGCAAGGGTTGTCAAGTTTTCAAATATTTTTTTCTTTATTTTTCTAGAAAAGCTCCATGCTAATATGACACTCCCCCCGACTACAGAATCCTCTACGCGCACACGTGTCACAGCAGTCGATTTAAATAAGTTCGACGTGGAAGTTAGTCACGGAAAAACTACCCTGCCCTCGTACCTCGTCCGAGCCTAATGATGAAATTTCAATAAACGTCATTTGGTCTGTTCAAAGTGTCAACATGGCACCTAGCAGCGCAGCCCCAACCCCCTAGTCCCTTAAATTCGAGCTGTAACAATCCTTCCCTTTGCCAGACTGGGCGTGGAGGCAGCACAGCAGCTGTCAGCTGGCTTGGAACGCGGGCATTCAATGCGTTAATAATGACACTTTTTTTGGGGGATACGGTTGTGGATACCATCTAACTAGCTGTGCTCCCAGTTGCAGCCCTTAAATTTAATTACTTTTTCATTGCTCATACGCACTGTGCAACTGCCAGCAGACAGAGACAGCTTGTGCGCAGTGGGAGGAGGAAGAGAGATAGAGAGAGGCAGATGGAGACAATGGCCGCTGGTGATTGAAACTCGTTTAAATTTGCATGTAACAAGCAGGCGAAGAAATTGGCAACTGCGTTCGCACTCTGATTGCAAACGGCGTCGGAGTCCCCCTGTATATCCCACTCCCAATCCAACGCAACCCCACAACGCCATGGGCAACCATGTCCTCATCCGAGTCACGTCATCAATAGTTGACAGTTTTATAGTCAGTTGTCGGTGATTGTCACAATGGTCATTTAATATTTGAACATCGGCAGCAGCAGCTCCCGCTCCCCACTCCCTGACTCCGCACAATGAAATTGTTGTCCGTGCTAACATATTTGATCAGGTTGCTGTGCACCCTGCAATTTTGCAAAACTCGTAAATAAACGTATAGCAACAGTGGGCAAAATCGCAATCAATTTCCAGCTGAAACTCAGACTAAGCATGTACAGGTATGTAAAACATTATATAAGACATGATTAAGCTATAAATATATAAGAAAATATAAATTATTATTATTATTAGTTATTATATTATTATAAATTATTATTATTATTATTATTATTATTATTATTAATTGTTATTAATAAGTTTAATCAAATGTGTTTAAATAATAATAGATGGATTGTTACAATATTCGAAATAATTGCATTTTCAACACATTTGACTAGATTTCTCAGGTAAATCCCTGAATATGCCTGCATATACATAAATTAATTTTTTGATGTTACAATTATTTAAATACGATTTAGGCTTTTTCGTATTTATTTGTTGAATATATTTAGCTGGTAAAGGGATCGATCCACCACATTGGCTCTGGCACAATCCAATCTACCTGTGTTCAGTTCTTCATCATCATGCTCGTCCTCTTTGTCGTTGTTATCCTCGTCATCCTCACTTATTTCATCCTGCATGTCATCATCATTATCATCATCATCTGCATCCTCCGAATCTTCGTCAGAATCGTTCTTGAGACGCTCCTTATATGCCTGCACTTCGTTAGATAATATTTGGATCTTACGCTCCAGTATTTCAATACGTTCATCACATGTAAGTCGCATTTTGCGCTTGGTGACCGTAGGTATTGAGTTCTCTTGGTCCTTAGAGTCCTATAAGACATACGAGCATCAGCAACTCTTCTATAGTTAAATATTAAAACATACCATTTTAAATTCAGCTTTTTGCAATTCTTTTTGTTTGTCAGTCAGAAATGTTTTCATTAACAAAACAAGCTAAGATCGTTACTCAGCACTGCTTCGTCTCGCCGATATATCGCTCTAGTGTTTGTAATCGTTAATCGATGAATTTCGTGAAGCTTCTCAAATTGCAAGTTGCAAATTGTGTACAATGTGTTAAATACTAAATAATAATAAATAAATAAAGTTGTAAACAATGTAAACTTTTATGCAAGATGTAAGAGATATCCAGGATCTATAGGGTAAACATGGAATGAGCTCACAGTGAAAGAAATTAAGGTTTGGGTATGCGCGGCAAGTATTTCTGGCACTTTGTAATTATTTATTTAATGTGCATTTAATAAGCTTGTTCAAGTTTAAGGTAGAAGTACTTTTTCCATATATATTTCGGATATTACTTGGATCGAATTGTGCCCCTATATATCACTGCTTGCTGCAGTCACCGTTAAAGCTCTTCGCACGGCGGTTGCCAGCTTAATTCATCATTGGCCATTATGTCGGACGACAGATTTGCATAATGGTTATTTCATTGAAGAGGAAGGATCCTTCGCCTCCTCCCTTGCCAGCTGCATCCTCTTCTTCGTCTCCCCTACTTCCTGGCTGGTCGAGGGCATCCCGTTTACTTGCGGTTTGTGTTGCGAATTCAAAGCCCACTCGACGCCGTCGCCGCACATTTCCGGCTTGGAGTCGTGTGTGAAATATTAAAATTCAATTAAAATGGCGTTAATCCCGACAGCCAGCAGGCAATAATGCCAATGCCAGATCCAACGCCAACGACAACGCGAACGTCTGTCATAATTGTCAACTCTTTGGACACATCCATCCATGTCATGTCCAGCACTCCGCACTCGGCATAATGATGCTCATCAATGACGCACTGTCCCCTCTCTCTCTCTCATCCCGCTCCTGCTCTGGGCGTTGTGTCACGTTTTTGTCTCGACGGCATCAATAGCGTCGGCTGCTGATTTAAAACTCACATGCAAATTGCACTTCAGACTTCCATTTACGTTCGATGGCCTCCTCCCCGGTCAGCCAGCGATAATGGTTAATTAATAAATATACCGCTCCTCCTGTGCGGTCCATTCAAGTCACACAGAGACGCCCTTTTCAATGGGCCAGTCGTATACACATGTGTATGGAGTGGAATGGAGTGTAGAAGACCCCATTGACCCACTCAGCTGAACGATGGGGCGTCAACCTAGTCTAGACACCTGGCTAGAGTGCAGAATGGAAACAAAACCAGGCAAATCAGACATTTGTCATAGAGAAATAATTCTATTATATGTACAGTAGTCGTATACTTGTTAGAATAACTTTGTTTTTAAATGTACAATGATCATAGGGTATAGAAATGATATGATGACTCTGCTATATCTAAAACTGTCATATCTACCCAAGAAAAACCCCAGTGATCGTTGACTTTGACTTTCGCTGACAGTTTCGTATGGGACTCACAGTTTCGAGCAAATGATTAGTTCGAGTTTTGTATTCGAAGCGACTCCATAACTAAAGTAACTAGCTAAATTTGTCACAGAAATACGTTTTGAAATATTTTTGTATTTTATTAAAAAAAAAAAGTTTGTGTAAATCACATTGTACCCATTGCGAAAAGTAACGAACGATTTTTTTAAATTAATACTAGAATATTCCCTAATCGTTGCAATTGTAGCAATATGGATGATAGTAAGTGGGAGAACACATATGGCTGGCGGTGTCCTGTATTATCCTTTCTCTCACCTAGACTCTGAACCCAGTGTGCCATCGAATGAAGCAGCCGATGTAATGGATAAGGATTCTGCGCGTAATCCCATAACTGGCATGGGACTAAATGGAGATGGAGTTGGCGGACTGAAGCCTAAGATTCCCAAGAGTCGCAGTTAGCATTGATATTAACTATATGCATTTATAATAGTTTTTACTATATATACCTATCTTCTGCAGTGGGTAATCCCGTTACCGGGGAAGGGTACAGACCAGGTCTGACAGACTTTGAAGAAATCGGACAAAGGCATCGTCGACTTGGCGATAACAAGACAGATCGCTTCTTATATTAATCCAAGGAACACACTCTGAGGATGCTTTGAGAGGGAGAGAGAGAGAGAGAGAGAGAGAGAGAGAGAAATTGGTTGCTTTTTCGTTATTTTCTTTATCGGGTTGGACGACATTCGCAAGAATACCATATAAACTTTGTTAAAATTCGCAGTAATGTGAAAGACTTTCCCTGTTAATTACAAGTTGCTAGTTTGTTACTCCAGAGTTGCCACACTTTTTTAGACGCCTTCTTTTTGAAAGGCTATAATAATCATCTAGGGTCGGTCTCAATGAATAAGAACAGATGTGAGGAAATTTATTTTTTTTTCGACTGCTTACCCTGTAGAATATTTTAGGGTTGTTAGCTTCGCTTACTCTGCTTGATGCAAGTGTTGGCCAGCGCTGTTTGCAGTGTTGGTTAATGTTTTTGCTGCGAATACAGGGTGTCTAGCAAGCGAATAAAGCAGAAATGCTTTCTCTAGCCAATTTCTAGTTTTTACTTTATAATCCAACGCGGTATACATTTCTCTCACTCCCCCTACCAAACTGAATTCCTTAGATTATTGCGCTCTTTTTCAACTTTTAATTACACTTCGCCAGCGACAGCGACTACAACAAGAACAACAACAACAATCGCGGAGGGGGAGTTGGGTTTGGGAGCCTGAAGCTGAGGCTGGCGCCCAACGATATGTGTGACAGGCATTTAATTTGATTTATGGCCAGTGAATAGTCTTGATTAGAACTCACTGTACTCATACAGTGAATATGTGAATATGTGCATATTCGAGTGTGTGTGTGTGTGAATGCGTGTGAATACGGGATGTGTGAGTTAAGCGAATTTAACTCAATTTCACATAAATCAAAAATGTAACCATAGCAGCGAGACCCGAACCCAGCCCGAGGCGAGGCGAGGCGTGGCGAGCGGGTGTAGCTGCTCCTCCTCCCATTCACAATATATCTATACACACACACACACACACACACACACTCTGCGCAGCGCACCTTGGCGCTAATCGCATTTCAATTGTTGAAACGAATTGCGAATTGAATGAAGTGCTGAAATTTGAGTGCAAGACGCAGAGGAGGGCAGCAGGAGGGGATGAGCGTGGGGTAACCAGACACACATCGATACAGATACGTGTGTGTGTGTGTTTTCTTCTCTCGCTGTCAATGCGATTACCGCCGCTACTACAAGTTCATAAAAGCAGCGCTGCGCTGCGCTGCCAACGACAATGGGCGAATTTAGGTGTCAAACGGCGACGGCAGGTGGCAATGGCAACGGCGAAGACCAAGCGGAAGTGCCCGACAGTGGGCCAGGACAGGACAGGGCAGGGCAGTACAGGGCAGGCTGGCTGCGGTGTTGCCTTTGCTTGGGGAGTTTGGGGATTTAGGGACTGGGATGCGTCAGAGACAGATGATATCTTAAACACCACACACACAGGCACACACACAATCACACATGACTACACACGGCAAGGAAGGGTAGGAAAGAGGGGGCGTAGCAGGCAGCAAATGTTATCGGCAAACCAAACGCCTGAGCTGTTGTACAATTTTTGACATGGGTCCCCAAACAAATGCCAAACAAAGGGCCAACAAATGCAGCTTATAGGAGCCAGGGAGGGCGTTAGGTAGGGTAGGGGGAGGGGGATACGGAGGACAGTCGTGCGTGCGTGCTTGAGCGTGTATTGGTAAACCGCAAGAACATCAACTGATGGCAGATAAATTAAATTTTGCGGTTCTAAATGGGCAATCAATGAGGCGTTCCCAGGCTGCAAAGGTAAGAGCCAATATACCCCAGCCCTGGCTACATATCTTCTTATATATATGCTATATATATTGGGAACTTGTAGTAAAATTTAAAATTTAACAAGCCAATAAAAGTGACCTTACACACCGCAAAAAAGTCACGCAGACTGTGACTCTCTTTTTTTTTCGGGTGACAACTTCAAAGGCCACGCCAAAAGGAGTACACGCCCCTTGCAGACAGGGCACTTGCCTTCCAGGCAGCTTCTCAACTTGCCCGTTCGTTTCCTCGCGAGACGCGTCTCTGGTCTCGGATCTCCTCCCCCCTCTGGAAAATTCCTTCTCCAACTGTTGCGAAAAACTTGGCCGGCAAAAGTTTTGCTCGCTCTCAAATATTGACTCAAGCAGCTCCATACTCGATGACTCAAGTGCCACGTTGTGTGTGTGTGTGTATGAGGTGTGCAAGTGTGTGTGCGTGTGTGTGTTGAGGGTGTGAGTGCGTGTACAGTTGACACCTTGACGCCGTGAAGAGTTCACTGTTTACCGTCAGTTGCCGCCGGCTTCAACTCGCTCTCTCTCTCTCTCTGTCTGTCTCTCTCTCTCTGTGTACGCTTGCCTGTTTATTGGTATTTATTTTGGCCAATACGCCTAATCAAACAGTCAGAGGCAGACACCTGACAAACGGAAGTCACAAGTACTCAATGCGCTGACAACTTTCGTATTTCCGCTCGATATTTACCCCTGTCCCAGACAACAATCGCAATATTCTCAAATATTTCCGTACCAGGGAACTTTGGTTGTATTTTTAGATTTTAACCTGACTTTACAGTTTCTAGATTAGTTAGTCTTTTCGTAGCGCAGCTATACTACAGTAAATTACATTTATAATCGTAAGTGTCTGTTTGAACACCCAGATCTCAGTTATTATAATAGCTAGAGACTTCAAATTTGATATGCAGCTTTCTATATATTCTAGGCAGAGTATGTATAGCTCAAACTTTAGATGCCACGCCCTGTGTCTACGAAAATAGTATTATCTTCTTAGTTAATTAATATATTTCAGCACAGTTACCTGCTTCTTCAACAAGTGTGCTTTGGTACCATTCCTGCTAATCTCTAGAACTTGCTCGCTTTCCATTATCATATCAAAGGCTTGTCAAAGTATCTCCCCTTCCTTCTGCCAGTTGGAGCAACCTCATCCATTTGATTAGCCCCCAAGCGTATTGTGGGACACAGCGATAGGCAGCTGTCACTTTTTGACTTTGTTGCAGCTGCTGCACTTTCTCCACACAGCTGGTAGATTCACTCAAGAGCAGCTAATTTACTGGAACCTCATACTGCTGCCTCCTCCTCCTCATCCCAGAGCTGCGCCTGCTCCTCTCCTCCAGCTCGCTCTACTGCCATTTGAAGTTCCTTTGACTTCAAAGAAGAACTGTTGCTTGGAGTGCCTCTGCGCAGGACTGCAGCCTGGGCCACTTCACGTGGTAGGCGCGCGCCTTTGACCCGGCTATGGCCTGGGCTGGTACAGGCCAGAGCAGCCCAGAGCAGTCCCATTCCGGCCTGGTCGAGCTGCCTGCTGCTTGCCAAGCTGCTCCCACTTCAAGTGCATTTGTTTTTTGGCTTTTGTTTTAATTGGCTTGCGTCCCGGTTTGAAGGAGAGTAGAGCTCGCTCCGATATGCCTCGACTCCTTTGGAGAACTACATGATGCCACTCCTCTAATCCTCCTCACAGCTCCTTCCACCTCCTCCTCCTCTCGCTCATTAAACATTTACTCGCAACGCTTTGTCGGCGTGAACTTTGATGTTGACTTTGCCGGCCGTGCTGCAGGACCAAGGGAGTCCCTGCTCTGCCCCCCAATCCCTGCCAGCCTGCTGTGCTCTCCTATGTGAGAGATAACCACTTGAGATTGCATCTCTCTTGTCGCTGCCTTTGCCATTGCTCTCGGCTTCTCCTCGTTTTGTCTTGTGAAAAATGCATTTTGCCGCAATTTGTGGCGCTTGCCGTTAGGTGAGTGGGAGGAGGAGGCGGAGGAGTGTGCTCTGCATGTGTGTTGTGATGCAAGTTGCACGTTGCAAGTCCTTGTCGCCATGTTTTGATGCAGCTGCTGCTGCTGCTCCAGCTGCAACAGCCTGCGCGCTCTGCATGAATTTTACACAAAAATTAACAAGAGATTTGCGCAAAATGTTGTTAACAGCGGCGTCAGGTTGGCTGCTTTATGGCTAGATTTGGCTAGGGAGAGAGCTTTTTTATTTTTAAGCAAAATATGCGAGTCCCAACGTTCTGCTTTGGCATACGCATAGTTAAGTAATATATCTTTATATACTTAAAATTTCATACCGATTGTACAATAAATACCGCAGTTATTGAAGTCTAAAATATGATCTCTGAAAGTTGTAGTCACTGGTATGTAGAGAGAGCGCAGCTAAAATATGGTTTATTTATCATATTTTTCATAATATCAGTCCGAAATTGCTCCGGATTGCTTTTTTAAACTCGTTACGAATAGTTTTAACGATTTTAATCAAAAAACAAAATTTTTAAATTTTTAAAAATTTTCGAAATTATTACAAGGGGGTTGCATGGAAAAAGTGAAAAATTTTTCAATGTCTTAAATTCATAATATTTTGATGAGAAATCAATCTACTATCGATAACATTGATAAAATGTCATCACGCATGATAATCTGTTCATTTTTAAGAAAGTTATGAGCTCTGGAAGTGCAAGTCATGGGGAGATATTTTCTATTTTATCTTAATTATGTATAGTCAAGAGTTCTTTATATTTCTTCTACCCATCTCTTTCGCTCTTCTCGTTCTAACGAGCCTGTGGCAGAAGTTTTCGTTGATTGCAGGCCAATTAATGCTGCAAACTGTACCTGGCGCACGCACACACACACACACACTCGTATACACATTCCCACACGCTTGCGAGTCGCAAAAACAATCAAAATTAAAACGCACATGTCATAAATCAAAGGCTTTTTGCCAGGCACTCGCAACTAAACAATGCAATAGAGTCCTAGAGAGAGACAGATAGAGAGAGGGAGGGGGAGAGAGAGCACACACACTAACGGTACCCAATATCAGCAGAGGAAATGGAAGAGGCAGCAGCAGCAGCATCGACAGCAGCAGCAGCAGCTCCCACTTGGAGTCGAGTCGAGTTGAGTTTGGCATTGTCATGTTGTCTGCGGTCCTGTGGCAAGCGGCAATTCACTTAGGCCCCCTCCCTGCCCTCCTCCTCCTGCTCCTGCTGCTGCAAATGTTGGCAGGCAGCGTTTACCCAGTCATTCAGCTAGCGACTACCTGTATTTATGGGTTTCCACTGGGCTTTTATCTGGCAACTGCAGCAGCAGCAGCAGGAGCAGCTCCTCTCTGCCAGCGGTAGTTACATTCCATTCATAAATATTTTTCATTCACTTATTCCCATGTCTTTCCGCCCACACTCGCTCTCTCTCTCTCTCTTTCTAGCTCTTTGCCTTTGGCTGAAGTTGAGCCGAGTTGTTGAGCGCTTGATGCCATTTGTTATTGTTGTTGCTGTTGCATTTTAAGCGCTCAGTTTGGATCTCTCTCTCTCTCTCTCTCTCTCTCTCTATCGCTCGCTGTGCATTGCGCCATTGTTTGCATATGTTCGTGCGTCCCTTTGATCTTTTGCCGAGTGAAAGCGATTGCAAGTGCAGAGTGAGATAGAGATAGTGGAGCTCCCTCAGCCCCTTGGCCCGTTGCGCGCTGCCAAAGTTAATTGCAAAGGCCTCGACAGCTCCTCGATTCGTAGCTCTAATTAGAAACATGTATTTTTCATTTCGTCGTGCAAATAAAATGCCAACAGTTCAAAAGGGTAAGCCAGGCCAGTTCTGCTTTCTTTTTGCACTAATTAACGCGACCAAAAACGATGGCGAAGAAGCAGCAGGCAGGCAGTAGTAGTAGGAGAAACTGAACGATACACGCGCTGAGTGATGTATCGATAAATGTTAAGCCATGATTAACATAATGTTAAGAAAATAATTGCATGATTTGCATTGGGCTTAACACTTAATTAACATAATGCACGGAGAGGCATGGGCAGTGGGCTTAACAGCGATAAATATTTAATTAACATAATGCCAAGAAAGACATTGCATGATTTGCAGTGGGCTTAACAGCGATGAATATTGAGTGATATATAATCGATAAATAGCTTTGCTATAAATGTTAAGCGAGCATAACAATTTTGCAGTCTTCTTAAATTGTGCGAAACATTTAAAATAATTTTTGGCAATTTTGCACAACACAACAAAGCGAGCTAATTTGCATTTGGCACGCACTGCCCACCGCAGTATGCAACAATTCTTTTATGGCTGCGCGCCTGGCGCTTATGCAACGGAAAAATGATAACCAGATTTGCGTGTTGACAGCGGCTTAGCGCGGGCACAATTCGAGGCGAATTTAAATGCTTAATGCTAATGTGCCATTAATGGCGGTAGAACGAACAACAACAACAATAACAGCAGCAGCAGAGAGTGAACAAAAGAGACGTCGTGTGTGTGTGTGTGTTGGCTTATTTAATCATTTATGCAGGCCTTATAAATTTTCATTAAAGTTTAATAAATTTCAGCAGCAGCAGCAGCTGCTAAGCGGCGACTCCTGAACCGTCTCTCTCTCTCCCACTCTCTCTCAAGTTGCAGCCTGTTGTCAGTCAGTGATTATGTAAATATTTCAACACAAATTAAAATCAAAATTAAAATTACAAAAAGCTGCCACCAGCGTTGCCCACAGGCAACACATGTTCCCCACACACACACACACACTCTCACTTACAGCTCCTTGTGGTTCCTGTCTCCTGCGCTCGGAGGCCTCTGCCGGTGCCTAACACTTTGCCGCATCGTTGCCGGCTGCTTAGAAGGTGGAGAGGAGAGCAAACAGTGCGCACAACTTCTCTGCCTCCCCTCTCGCCTCCTCTCTCTCTCTCCCACTCTGCATGTGTGTCTTATGGGAAATTTAAATAAAGTCAGCAGGCAATTTATTTGCATTAACATGTTGTCTCTGTGTGTCTCTCTCTCTCTTACTCATTCTATTTGTGTGTGCTGTAACTGTGTGTGTGTGTGTGCGGCGTATGTTCCTGTATGCAAATTTGCGCGCCTTCTGTTGCCGCTTCGTCATTTTGTCAGTTTGTCCTTTTGTCGCTTTGCCGCTTTGCTCGCTTCATTGAATTTTGCCATGCAATAAAATCAAATTGTTCAAAAGCTGCGCGTCCATCGCATTGGCAACAGCGGCGACATCAATGCAGCAGCCGCGCCCCCATTTCCATTGCGACGCCCACGTTTGGTCATTTTCTGATTTATTGCTTGGCTGCAGCTTTTTATTTTGCTGCCCGCCCAAAAGTATGCTTCGCTTTTTATTCGCATTTCCCACTATAAATCAAAGGCAACAACAACTACTGCAGTTGCTGTTGCTGTTACTGTTGTTATTGTTGTTGTACTACACAGTTGTTGCCGCTGCCGCTGCGCTCTTGTTGCCCAGCGTGCTGTGTTTAATCATTAACGCTTTTTTCTGTATTTTTTGCTTTCATTGTATTTCTCGCGTGCCATTTTTATTGTTATTAATTAATCAGTGGAAAATTGTTAAAAGTCGCATTGGCAAAAAAAAAGAACAAGCGACAGAAAAAAAAACAAAACAGGAAATTCGCGTAAGCAAAACGAATTTGTCAGGCTCTGCCATTATCGGAGTGTATATCGATAAAAGGTATATCGTTAGATGGGGGATTTGCATAAGTGCACTTAGCAGACTCTGTTAATTAAAAGGCTGTTAAAGTAGGGAAGGTAGTTCGATAACTTAAATTTGAATTTGTAACAGATGTATCGATAATTAAAATACATTTTAAAGAGATTTTTCAAGGCATTTACTTAGCACTTAATTAATACGTCATTTCATTTAATTCATTTTATTTTCCAAACGCAACTCATTGTTCATAATGTAATATACCCCACATACTCTATCAATTGAACGACAGTCTCTGAAAAACTGCCTGCAATTGTCATACTATAACTCGGATTTCCGAGCCTCATGCAATGTAAACAGAGCGCATTCAGCTGACAGGCCGACGCGCAGCACTTATTGTTTATTGTTTATAATTTTTGTAATTTTAATTAAATAACTCAGCCAGCAAGCGATGGTTTAATTAAAACACCCGAGCTGAATGAAATGATGGCTCACTTGGCAGTTGTCCATGTTGGCTGTTGGGGCAGCTCAATCAGTTTTAATTTGGTGTGGGTGGTGAGGAGGAGTATAGGGAGGGGAAGTGCGAGGAATATGCTGACAATGAAGCACTTCCTTGCTCATCATCATCAGCATCAACTTGAGCGTCGGCAAATCAAATCAAAGTCAAGAGGCCTGAGAGATCAGTCCCGTCCAGCCCGAAGTTGACAAATGTCAAATGGCATTTAACGGCATTTGCACATATCATTACGATTAACAAATATAGCGCACTTAAGAGTTCCCACTCACACACACATATATAAAAACAAATGAGCTGCCTGGCGGGGATTGGGGATGGGGCAAGTGCGTTTTGTGGACAGATTTGTGGCGTGTGTAAAAATGCTAAATAAACAGGGCCGACTCCCGCACGGGGGAGGCACATGATTGAGTGCACTTCATGGGGCGAGAGAGAGAGAGAGGGAACGAGTATGTTTCCGCTGCTCGGATAACTCAATTTCCAGACACTTGAGTGAGACTGTGGGTGGGTTCCACTTGGTACTGTTCCATAATGTTATTCACGCCAAAAATGTTCTTGGCCCGCTGTTTTTCCAATTTTGACTTGCAAGCGCCTCATAAAAATGGCAAATTGAGTGTGCTGCCCCCGTTGAGTCTCACTCTCTGTCTCTCTCTGGCTATCAATACGGGGGATCTACCCCTATACCATACGATCTGAGGTTTTAACTAATTGCCCAACACTGCAAAGCACGCCATAATTTTTAGCTCTCTCTAGTCGCAATAGGTCGGTAAACAAACAAGCTTTTGGCCATAAAATAGCGTGTGGTAGAACTGAATTCTCCATTAGACGAGCTTCTCTCGACAATCTCCCCTCCCTGTCTCTCTCCCTGCCTCTCTGTAGTGCGTAGTTGATTCGGACTAAGGCAAAACAATTTCTAATTGCAATGCAAACAAATTTCCGAGCAACGAGCACCGTGCACACCGCAGGTGTTCCACAATTTCGACAAATGCATGATGGAAATTAATTGTTGGAAAAATATTTGGCCAACTACGATTGATAGAGCTATTCTGGGGGGAAAGAAAAATAAACCGCTCGCCGTCTGACAGGACTATGAGAAATGACGTAGCACATGCCACAAGGCAAGTCAAGGAGGAAAAAACAAGAGTATAAGCGATAAAAGGCTACAAGTTTGGCTTAAAAACTAGCTTGAAATAATATTTATTTCTTTTGATAGATAATAAGATAATCTATGTTGTTTAAGTAATAATACTTAGAAAAATAAAATAAATAAATAAAGATATTCAAGGGGTATATATTTTCCTTTATTTTAATAAAGGCATAATATAAAATAGAATATATTAATTTCTTATAATATTGAACAGAAACAAATAGAAATGTTCTTTATAAAGCCCCAAGAAACTGAGTAAATATAGTAAGTACATCCGGTAGTATATACCATACTTAATCGTATAGTATGTTATATTATTATTTCATTCTGAAATAAGTTTGGAGTCGAGCCAGTCTCAAGTCCTGTATGCAGGCAGCGTCAGTGACATTTGTCAAACAACAACAATCGAGTCTCCCCGGCTTGGGCCAACGCGGGTTGACCACAAGTGAGCGCCGGCCGGCAGGTCTTTGGGGCTGCTGCCATTTACAATATACTTATGCTGCCACTGTGCAGCCACCCCCTCGGTTGCTGGAGGGGTGGGAGGCGCTTTGTTTTTGTGTACTTGCGCTCTGCGTGTGTGTGTGTGTTTCTCTCTCTCTGTGGGCGAGAGAGACAGACTGTGAGAGCGCAAAACACACGCTCAAAACTCATGCGCATTGCGTGTTCCAATTTCCAAGTTTCACATTCCAAAACTTAAGCGTAACTTAAAAGCGCAGCTTAATCAAAAGTAAGGCTTGTATAACATTTAATTTAATTACAACATTCTGTTAAAATAATTTAAGAATGTCTACAGTTTTATTTGCACTTGCGAATTTAAACTTAACGCTTCAAAGTGAAACAAGTTGGCAGCCCTGACAGCTCCAATTTGCACGCGTTTCATTTGTGACCGGCGCAGTAGACAGCTGTTACAGCGCTCTCTTGGCGTTCGCTCTCTCTCTGCCGCTCTCTCTCTCTCTCTGTGTGTTGGGTGCTCTGGTGACGCGCTCAATTTGCACAACAAACGAAGGCGGCTGGCGGTGACTGGCACTGGGACGCTTTGGAAAAGTCGCCAGAAATGTCAGTTAGCAAGTGGAAATCACCGGAAAAACTACGCAACGCGGCAGAAACCAAAGCGAGTAACAGCGAGAGCAGCGGCAAAATAGCAGCAGCAAACGCTAACGACGGCAGCGACTGAAGCAGCAGCAGCAGCAGCAGCGTCGGGTCGGGAGGCTGAAAGTGTTGTAAAAGAATGCACGAATGCGAAACGCGCAAGCAGCAGCGGCGGCGAATGCTGATAACAAAGCGTGCGGCGCGTTAATAACAATAACAAAAACAAAAAAAAAAATCGCGCGTTTAATTAACAGACGACAGGCACAGCCATAGCAAGGCAAGGCAGCGCAGTCGGCGTCAACGTCGCGTGTGGGAGTTTACAGTTTCTTCGGCATAGTAGAACCCGAGCGAAAGGAAGAGAAAAACAGAAAGAGCGAGAGAGAGTGAGAGAGTGAAACTGATAAAAACTGCATTTGATTGCAATTTTGGCGGCATTTGCAAACCAAACGGCGGCGAACGCGCAACGCAAAAAGAAATCAATAAAAAACAAAACAAGCTAACGGTAAACGACAAAGCTTCCCACCACGAGTCCTTTGTGTGTGTGTGTGTGTGTGCGTGTGTTTATCTGTTTATGTGTGTATGTGCGTGTGTGTGTGTGTGTATCGCTTGTGAGCGCAGCTGTTTGATGAAAGTGAAGGAAAAGTCATTGATGAAAAATGCAAAAAAATGAACGCATAAAAAAATCATAAAAAAAAGAACACAACACACAGTTGCACTCACAACAACAACAAACCAAAAGCAGCAGCAACAACAACAAACACACAAGCAAAACACAAAGAGAGCGAACGCCAACGTCGCGTCGCGTCTCTTCTGTCGCCAGCTCAGACAACGACGTCAAGTTTTTTTTTCACCTCCTTCTCTTCCCTTCGTCTACGCGTTGTTTTTGTATATTTACGAGACGAGTTTACTACTACAACAGCAGCAGCAGCAACAGCAACGGCGACGGCAGGCACATGCCAGACATGCTTTGTTGTTGTTTTGACTGCTGCTCTAGCAGCGCTAGCTTGGCTGTCGCCTAGTCTGTTATGCTGCTGTTATTTGTCGCTGACTTTAACAGAATTTAAAGTTGTCACAGCAGCGCAATGTTTTAATTTAGAAATTACAAATTGTGTGTCTCTGTCTGTCTGTTTGTCTGTCTCGGCAGGTTATTTCAAAGGGTTTTGCATCTATTTGTGTTCCGTCTCTTGCTCTCCCACTCGCACTCTTACACACACACACACACACGGCACTCGACTTCTGTCTGGTGCTTTAATTGAGTTAGTCTGGCAAGGCAGCAACAGTAACAGAGAAACGCATGACGCTGTGAGTAGGAATGAAGAGGGGAGAAAAGGGAGAGAGAGAAGTAGCGTATCCTGGTGCCAAGGGGACACTCACGACTCAAGCTTGCAAAATGTTGTATGCAAAAAAATGCATTATTTGCCATTCTCTCTTGAATTTGTAGAGAAAATATTTACTTCACCTTATTTAAAATTAGTTTATACCCCTTGTTTATTAAATAATAAATAAAATCTTAGGAAACTAAATGTTTAGTAAATCTCTTAGAAATTACGTAAAATAATTTGTTTGTTTATTTAAAAATCCATAAAAATATCTTATGTCAGATAGTTAATTCAAAATAAACTAAGGGGCATAAACACTTTGCATACTGTGAGCAACTTTTAAATATAGAATTCGATTCAGTTTCCAGAAAAATGTATTACAGCTAGTTTAAATTTTCATTTGATGCAGTCGCTTTTAATTTAAAATCTGACAATGCCATATTATTCATTAGTTTGTGTAAAAATACAAACTACATACATTTTATTTCTGTTCCCTTGTTATCATAATTTTTTTCAAAAGTTCATTTTGTACATATCACAGTTTTTTGTCATGGCTTCAATTGGTTTCGTATTTCTTTTTTTTTTTGTTTCCTTTTTAAAGGGTTCTCCCTGCAAACACTTTGTGAAAAAGCATGACAAACTTTTTATTTGTTCGTATTTTCTGTATGCCTTTGAAATATTTGGCATTTTTTGCATTAAATTGTCAGTGAAACGAGCAGGGATCCCTTTCCTCTTCGGTTCTCTCCGACTATGGGCAACAATTCAAAACGTGAACTGCCACTAAAACATGCCAAAAATCTGCGCATTTAAAATATTTGCCCCAGAGCCCATTGAGAGGCAGCCAACCGGGCAGAGGCCGGAATTGTGCAACATGGAAGGGGAAATAGGGGAGGGGGGGCAACTTGGCCAGCTGGGCTCGCCACTTGGCTGCGATTTGATTTAGTTGTTTAGCCCGCCGGTTGCAGAGCGCCCCCCACTGCCTTCTACGCCTCTGTTTGGCCACCAAACTCACACCTGGCTGCCATTTGGAGTTCTCTCTGTTTGTTGTTTGCTCTTGGTCGCCGTTTATTTGACTGTGTGTGTGTGTGTGTGTGTGTGTGTGTGTTTGTGTGTGTTTATGCGTGTTGTTGCCACGTGCGTCTCTCATTATTTATCTTTGGCTCTCTCTCTTTACCGTTACCGGCTTTTGTTTTGTGTTTTTTTTTTCTTTCCTTCTTCCTTTCGATTCGATTATTGCTCGTCAATTACTAATCGATAATTTTCCAGCAGGTCCACAAGGAAACCGCAATACACAACAATGAAGTGAATTAACTCTGTTAAGGGTCCTCCCCCCAGATAAAAATCCGACTCCAATCTCGCATCGAGAGAATCATGTTCAACTCTCTGTAATCATCGTAATAATCGTCTAATAAGCAATTGCAACCGTTCCGTTCCGTGCCGCGTTTATAAAGCAAAAACCGTATACGATCTACAGATATATAAATCTGTTTCCTAAATCTAAGTGCAATAACAATTATATAAACCATTAAAATACTATCTATATGTGTTCTAAGGGGAAAGAGGAAAATCAACTGTCATAAAGTGTGAGAACTTCAATTTGGTAAGTTTAAATTTTGCATATAATATCTTTTCTATATACATGATACTGCTAATCTCGTTCCCGAGAGATGAAATAACAGGTTCTAGAGAAACTTCTGAATTTCCTTTGAGTAACTGGACTAAAAAGGGAGCTCTAAGCTCAGCAGGGGGTACAATAGGTCAATAAGGTTGCAGTACATATCAACCCAATAAAATAATAATAATAATAATAATATCATGCTATTATGTGATATTTCTTGGATGGAAATTAGGAAAGTAAATTATATAATAGCTAGTTGAATTTATTAGTATGTGAATATAATATAGTAAATGATATAAGATATTCTAGATCTTAAAAAAAACGTATTGCACAGTAGAAATTCTTCATAAAAGTTGCAGAAAATGTAATCATGGAATTCGCATTGTTTATTTAAGGGCCTGTAGATTGTAGAGCCAGACGATAGCTCTAGGATAAATATTTATGAATGCATTTTCAAGGCCCCGCTTTAAGGTCTCGGGTTTCTGCAGCTCTCAGCTCTTCCCACTCCCTCTTTCTCCCTCTTTATACCATGTTTATCGACTTCAATTTGCGCTCAAACACTAAACGCGAACTCAATTGGATGCGGGGTGCAGGGGGGGAAGTAGAAAGAGAAAATAGACTTCAAAGAAGGAGTAGTGGGGAGGAGGAGCAGAGTGATGCGGGAATATAATCCGAAACACCATTCAAGGGCAACAACTTTCACCAACTCTCGAGTGAAATTCGTTGAGTTTCCTGTGTTCCCTGCTCCCGTTATGGCCCGATGCTGCCTCCCGTTGTTGTTGTTGTTGTTGTTATTGGAGTGTGCAGAGTTACCAACATACCGTCTGGCATTTTCATTTTTCCAGTTTGCCCAAAAACTTGCCGCAGTGGTCGAGTTCACATTGGCAGTTTGCTGCGACGTTGTCCGTGATGGCCTCGGTCTGGGTCTGGCTCTGAGTGTGGGTGCCGGTCCCAATCCCGGACATACATCAGGCCAAGTTCAAATTTCCTTTTTTATGAGTGGCAAAATTGTTGCTGCCCCTGTGCCCTGGCTGCTGCTGCTGCTGTTGTTGTTATTATTTTGCTCAGTTTTTCCCTTCGGAAAATTTTCGAATATGCCTGCCAGCCGTGCGAGAGACGAGGCAAGACGAGGCGAGGCGAGGCAAGGACATGGTCACAGAAGCCGCCATTGACGGCGTCGCACCTTCCAACCACCCCCAAAAGCGACTACGACTACGACGGGGACGACGACCCGGGCACATAACGATGCAGGCAGCCAGGCAGGCAACCAGGCAGGCAACCAGGCAGGCTTCGGGGCCCGGCTGAGTCTCGCAACGTTTTCAACAATTTCCACATTTTATCTAACCACCCCCAAAGTGTCGACGACGGCGACGCGACGTTGAGAAGGAAAATCCTAAGGGGGGAGTAAGCAGAGAGAGAGAGAGAGAGCTCGCTGCAGCCTGCAGTCGCCTCTGCTAACCTTGTCCTGTTATACATTCCATATATAACTGGTAACTTTGTTATCAAGAGTTTCCACGTTGCACGTTGCACAAAATGTGCGTCTTCTAGTGCGATTTCCCAGCGCGTTTAAATAGACGTGATTTTCCCCAGCAAGTCGAAATAAAATATTTGATGAGCAATCAATTCGAGACTTTTCTTTTTTCTCTTTCTTTCTTGGATTATTGATGTCATTGATTTTTCACAATTACCGTTTGTAGATATGCTACAGATCGAGCTGTAGATTCTTTAACGGGCTGAACTGGTTCTTGTGTGATCTAGTTTTCTATAGATATATTAATCTCTTTTTGGTATATGCTATTGAGATTATCATTTCTATGTTAAGACTTGTTAAAATACTCTAAAAGTTGAGATCATGAGGTTTCTCGAGTTTTTCTATGCTAATGCATTATGAGTAAATTTTAGATTATTATTTCTAAGCTGAGACATTTATTCTATAATAATCTTAAAATAATTTTCTGATATTTTATAATAATCTTATATTATAATAACCCAGCTATACCCTTTCGAAACTCTTTAAACGTGCTTTAAAACCGGCAAGAGCATAGGAACTTCTACTTTTTTTTTTCATTGCTTTTCTTTTCGTTTTATGGCAAAGTTTTTTCTTATCTTGTTTGTTGTTTTTGTTGTCGTTTATCCGTTGCTCCTTGCTGATGCTGCGGCTTGTTGTGAGGCTTCTCTTTACCTAGACAAATCACACACGTCTCGCAGACAAGGGAAAATGCCAAAAAGGAAACGTGTTTAACATTTTCATCGGCAGTTTTTAGAGTTTTTCTTGGCTTGGATTTTAAACAATTTTTCTTCTTGTTGCGCTGCGTAACCCGTTGCGGCGGATAAGCAGATAGAGAGAGACAGGGAGATAGAGAGAGAGACACGGCAAAGTGAAGAGAAAATTGTTTTTCTTTTGCTTTAATTTCGGGTAATTTTTCTTGTGCCAAAAGAAAAATCGAGTTGTCGTTTGAGCAAGACCCCCCCCTGCCCGCTCCAAAAACGGATTCATTTTCGGGGGTTGGTTTCGTGTTGCTTTTGCTTTCGCTTCTGTTTCTGCTTCTTCTTTCGCCTTTCGTCTTTGCCTTTCGCCTTGTACTTTACTTTGTTGTATGTTTATGCGCTACGCGTTTTTCCCAAGATTGACTTTGACATTAGCCCCAAACGCACACACACGCACACAAACACATCTATAAAGAGGACTACGCGCTCTCTCCTCTCTCTTTCTCTCTCAGGGCGCAACGGGGAGCTTCTCCGCTTTCGACACGCTTCGCCGTCGTCGTTTGTCGTCCTCGCCTCGCCTCGTGTTGTTGTTGTTGCTGCTGCTGCTGCTGCTGTTGACGTTGTCCGCCATGTTGTTTTATTTTAGCACATTTACGTCATAATGGCATTTCCTTCCGCTGCCTTTCTTACATTTTTTTTTTGCTCCTTTTGGCTTTTTCCTTTGACTTTTCCTCTTGCCCGGCGTAGACGCAATTTGATGTCGCGTCCCCCCGTTTATCCCCATTCGTGTTTCGCTTTCATTGTGTCTGCTTTGGGGTAGAAATTTATCAGGTCCCGCTTTAATTTAGCTTCGTCTTTCCTTTTTTTTATCGTCTTCGCCCGCCTGCGCCTCTCTGTCTGTAATTGCTGTGCTTTATTGTTGTTTTCTTTTGTCATTATTCTCTCTCTCTCTCTCTCTGTCTCTCTCTTTCGCGTCCCCTATCTGTGTCGGCCTTCTTGACTACTTTTTAGCACACTTCTTTTTGTTGCTTATTTAATTTGATTTCATTTTGATTTTTATTAGTTCGCCCCCGTTTTGGGCCTTTCTCTGTTTGCCAGAGCATTTGTCGGCTTCCTTTGTTAACCCGCAATCGGGCAAATATTTAAGAGAGATCCCTCTCTCTCTCTCTCTCCCTCACACACACTCTATTCTTCTTGGCAATTTAAGTTTCTGTCAGAACCCTCGCTTGGAACACCCCGCACACAAAACCGCATTGACAGGCAGTCGGGCAGGCGGCATTGACAATGATTGATTACCAAATGGAAACTGTTCGGGCTACCGCAAGGCAGGCACAGGCCGAGCGCCCCATCCCCACCCACACATGCCCAATCCCAATCTCATACTCTATCCCGCCCCACCTGCTGGCGCACATGAACCTGCTGCCGTTCAGGGCTTATCACAGCCCACGCAATCGTTCAGATAGAGAGAGAGAGAAAAAAATATTTCATTATCTTTTTGCTCGTTAGTTTGCCCTCCCTCTCGCTCTGTCGCCCTCGGTACGTTCAGTTTTTCCACAAGTTAATTGTAATTACACGTAGATAGTCGCACGATTAGATTCAATTTGTGCGTCTCTCTCTCTCTTTTTTTTCCTTTATCTCCTCTGTCTATCTCTGTCTCTCCCTACGCCTATGTGTGCACTCGACTCGCTTATCTGACAGCGGCTTTGGCTTTTACATTGTATCGAGTCGTTTAATCTGATTTTTATGTTGGAAAAATAAAGAAAAAATCGGTTGATTTTGTAATTTTAGTTGTACGACCAAATTGAAGGCAATTATGGGGACGCGACTGTACGCGATAAGGCCGGTAGTTGCGCCTTACCCGAGATTTATGAAGAGCCACTCACTGAATTGTGCCATAGAACTTAACCATTTGACAGTTGGTTGAGATTTACGACGATCGGGAGTGAAATCATATATATCATATATATTGATATAGTAACTAAACTGAAAATGTGGTTTCAATATGTGTAACATGATATATACATATAATATAATATATCAAGCAGTTGAGACCTTTGAAGTGCGCTTTAAAAAGGCTTTTAAAGTAAAAATATCGCTTAAATCGAATGGTGGGTGTGGCAGACCAATTTTGAAGTAAACATACTCTGGGCAAGGTATACAGGAACCTAAATGTCAATTTTGGTATCTATAGCTCCTGTAGTTTCTGAGATCAGCGTGTTCATACAGACGGAAAAACCTAAATTAACGTTATTATCAAAAATATCTGTACTTTGTGAGTTTTGACATGCCTGCTTCTGTCTGAAACATATCTAGACAATAAGTTAGTACACTCTCTACACTACAAAACCTCATTATACGATTATAACCTCAAATTGAGATATTTTCTTTGTTTTTTTTGACTCAAACAGCACCTACTCACATATTTATTACCCAACTTGAGTTATTTTATTTATTTTCCCTTCTGGGTTTAACTTAGCTTGACATGTACAAATGGGACACCTCAAGAGGCTCCTCGACTTCTGTGTGTGTGGGTACTACTCCAGTTATACCCATTATCATGCCCATAATTTCGTCACATCTGACTGACATCTGTTGGGGATGGTTGTGTATCCCTTGTCAAGTCAAGGGGGAGCCTCGGTGTGAAGAAGATTTACCCCCGAAAATGTTGTTTCACTTGACAATCTTTATTAATCAATTAAACTGAAGGATGAGGGTCGCGAGGAGGGAGGGAGGAGTATCTGTGGGAAGCCTAATGTGTCATACTCCTCTTTCGATGCTGTAAGTAATTAAATTAAAATGCAAGCATGTGTTTTTTCACAGCATGCTACGTCCTAGCATCCGCTGCAATCCCTCGGGGATTACCCACAGTCGTTCCAAAGACGTCGCTCAATCGTCGACGGTGACGACGACGACGACGACGGTTGACAAAAGCGCTGACAGCTTGGGACGAGCTCGAGAAAGAGGAAAAACAGGAACAGGGAGTCCCAGTCTCGTCGAGGCGCTTGACAACGGCATTTAATCAATCAATTTTGAACGGTAATCAAGCGGGCAGCTTAAACTAAAGTAGGGGATGGATGGTACTAGGGATCGTAATGGAACTGCTGAATTTGATTGATTGGTTACTTGGCTCAATGGATCACCCAGCCAGAGTTTCGTTGGCCACGCCACGCACTTTGCAAATCGTTTAATTTCGAAATTATAAATATTCAGTAGGAGCAGGGGAGGAATCGGGGAAAAACGGAAGGTAGATGAAAAACAGCTGCCATTGAGTGATTAACTAGGAATCGCAGCTCTTAATGTAATTAATTCTATTAAGGCGAAGGAATTGCAAAAGATTTGCGGCCAAAAATAGGGTACAGTCTGTAGAAAAACGAAAATGTTAGTAATCTCTTTATAATGAAAGTCTTAGGACTGTAATTTCTAGGGTAATACATAAAGGGAATGCTGGGAAAAAGACAATACTTTTTCTAAGCATATAATGCTTAAAGAAATACGAAGAAAGCCTATACAATTATAAAATATGATTAAAAAAATAATTAGAAAATATCAAATACTTTTCTTTTTGTATTCTGCTTTTAAATACTTTAATCTTCACATAGAATTAGTATTTATTTAAAACGATATGGTATTTCGAATCACAAAACCATTTTCTCTTTTCATCTGTTTCTCATTTTTCTGCATCAATCTTTCTCTCTCTCTTCCCTCTGCCTGCAATTACTCAACACTGTTCAGTAAGTTTTTCGAGTACTTTTTTGGGTACTTTATGTCACCTGTGCCGGGTCACTTTGAGTGCTTA
Organism: Zaprionus tsacasi; assembly: GCA_018904105.1. Lineage (NCBI taxonomy): Eukaryota > Metazoa > Arthropoda > Insecta > Diptera > Drosophilidae > Zaprionus > Zaprionus tsacasi. The sequence continues at coordinate 1,954,577 of JAEIFR010000122.1, forward strand.
ATTTGTCTGCACCCGCGCTCCCATTCTGTCTTCTGCATATATCATACACTACACGCCCCACTGTGCGACACTTGACATATGTCACAACGAGTGAGTGAGTGAGAGAGAGAGAAAGAGAGAGACTCGGACTTTCAATTGCCTCGCACAGCTGCTGTGTTTGAACTGATTGCTGTCGATTCATTATACCAGGAATCACAAGACTAAAGAGAGAGAGATATAGAGAATACCCCCTTTTGTTTACCAATAATTTGCTTCACGCCATTTAATTATAAAATTGGAAAACGCCATAACGATGACAATAGGCGATCAAAACAGTTTAAACTTCGATCGAGCGTTGGTTTTAACGGTTACAATTATGCAAGGCCCCAACATCTGCATAAATAATATAGGGGGAAGCCCTCGCTACGTATTTGTCGTCTAACACTTTTTTCGACGGCACCTTTTGATCTGCCAGCGCCAATTTAGTTTTTGTTTTTGTTTTTTCTCTCTACTCTTTGTTTTTGTTGCCAGCACAAATTCCAATCAAACGTTGAGGGAGCCCCTTACTCCCCTTAGACTCGATAGACTGTTTCCCCTCTCTCGTGCACACGACACTTGACTGTCTGCGTATCAAAGACAAAAAAGCCGACAACGCTGTAAAAATTTGTTGATATTTGTCGCTCTCTTTGTCGCTCTTTTTTTTTTGTTGCTGTCTCTATGAAGTTTGCTGCAAAAGTTTTCGCCAACAGAAGAGATAAGCGAAATAGTTGGCAACGCGGCCCTAGAAAAAAAGTAGAGATGTGTGTGTGAGGGTGTATAGATAGTCGATATATGTTCTTGTATATGAATAATAATTACCCCAAGTTGTTGCTGTGATTCGTTGCTTTTTCTACTCCATGTATAAGTTAGTTGGCAACGCGGGTCTAGAAAAATAAAGTCGATATATGTTCTTGTATATGAATAATAATTACCTCAAGTTGTTGCTGTGATTTATATAGAGAAATTTATGCAATAAAAGTTTGTCTTCTTGTTTCTGCAGACAATTTCATAACTCACATTAATGCTTATTAATTTTTATTGTTATTATTTGTAGCCCATAATTAATTGTCTATTTGTCTGTTGTTGGTATTTTTATTGCCTCGAAACCGAAACCGAATACGAATACGATTACGAATCCCAAAACCAATTCGAGGTGCTAACTAAATGAATTCGTTTGCTGTTGTTTCTTTTCTTGTTTTATTTTTTTGGTATTTTAATGAAAATTAATGCGGGATTTTTTCCTCGAACTTGCTTGGCTCGCTTTGCTACGGGTTTATTATGCAAATTGTTGATGGTTTTATTTGAGAAAACAGCAACACTTTGTGTTGTATATAGAGAAATTATATGTTAGCGCTACGATGATTTTCGGACTATTTGCATTCTAATGCGATTTTGTCGTAGGCGGAGAGACTCAGACTCAGATCCAGTAGAAGTGTTAGATATCTTAAATATTTTATTATATTCACATGACCCATAAAGCTGAATAAAAGAATATCAATAACAAATACTATAGATGCAAAGTTAAAATGGTTTGTTTTCTCTACAAGAATTTGTCACTCTAAATCTAATTGTCTTTCGGAGAGTTTTGCATTATTTATAAGGTTTTTTCAATGATGTCTTCAAATTTTATATTTAAAACTTGCAAATGGTATATGGGTGTTAGTTGGGTGACATTTCCATTGTCATATTCATATACAACTACCGTTTTACGGCTTTGCTGTTGAAAAACAATGATATATCACATAGTTGCTTTGGAATTATTTTCATATTTTGATTATTTTCCAAGATATCGTTATTAAGCTCACTGTGTATACGCTTTGCTATGTTTTGAATGTGTTGCCGAAATTTTATTATAATTGCACTACTAGAAGGTATAGTTTTTTAAGAATTGCTCAGCCAACTAAAGGTTTTAGCCTCTAACTTGCATACTGTGTAAATTTTTCCAAATTTAGCAATGCCTACATAATATTTAAGCTGCTCTTTATATACTACTCAAATTTCATAACTCTCGGGGCACTCTTACGGCTAGAAAAGGATATTTTCTCTTGCTGTATCAATACTCGAGTTGATTTGACCATGTCTGTCTGGAGACAGCAGTCTCTCCGTTAAAGTTTACTTGTAGCAGCTGCGGAAATTGAGTTGATTTCATAAAATTGAGGAAATATAAAATAAAAGCGACAACAACAACACGAAGTTGTGATAGTTCTCTTAAGAGTCCTTGTCACTTCTGCTGCTGCTGCAGAGCCGCCTCGACAGCTATGAAAACTGTCAGCCAAAAAGTGCAGATCACTTTTAGGTGCTGCAGGAAGCATTAGACAGATAGGGGGGAGGGGAGAGGGATGGGTATGGAGTGCAGGGCATGTACAAGCGGCACTTGCTGCCAAATTATTGCTGTGCCAGAGGACAGCAGAGGCTCTGCTGGTCCCCTACCCGAAAGTGCTGCTGCCCATAGTAACTGCTGCTGCTGCCTCTGATTGTGCTCCTATGGTTCCTGCAGCTGCTGCTCCTACTCCTGGCTCCTGCTGCTGCTCCTACTGCTGCTTCTCCTGCTACGGCTGCTGCTGCTCCTTCCTCCTATTCCTGCTGCCTGCGCCGCCAACATTATTGCCACAAAATGTCACACCGCAGTTGGCGCTGCTGCTGCTCCTGCTGCTGCCTCGCATCCGCCTTCCTTGGTGTTGCTTTTGCTCCGTTAGTTGTCGTCGCACTTCATTTGAAACTTCATTACAAGAGCGTAGCTGCTGCTCCTCCATCTCCATCTCCTCCTCCTCCTCCTGCTCCTGCCATGGCGTGTGTGTGACGTTGCCAACTGTGCAAAAATGCAGTTGGTACCCATTGTCGCTGTCGCAACGTGCTGCCATAATTGAAAAATTATTTTTATGGAAATTTGCACAAACAAGGCGAACACACACACACACACACACACACACACACAGATACAGCCTGGCAGCACGCACAACAAATACTTGAAAATTTAATAAACTTTTTACGCACCATTAAAAAAATCAACCGCGAAACATCAAAAGTCAATTTGTGTTATTTAAAAAACTTTTAATGCACGCACACAGCGAAAGAGAGAGACGGGAAGAGAGTGAGTGAGACAGAGCGAGGCAGTAGAAAGGACATGGCCAGATAAATGTGGCAATTTTCCGCATTTTGCGGCGTTAAATTTTAATAACCTTCCGCCAGCCAAATGGCCATTGACAGGCAGCCCCTCCCCCGTTCACCCTACCCTCTCTCTCTCTCTCTCTCTCTACGCACTGCTCCATCCAACTAACTGTCTATCTGCCTGTCTGTCCATCAGAGCGTCAGTCCTTGTGTGTGTGTGTGTTCCGCTAATAGTTGTGCGGTTTTGTTGTTGGTTTTTTGGCCAATTATGAAAATGACAGTCGCCCCCTACTCCCCCTTCCCCTGCCTGCCTCGCTTGACTAGCTGCCCGTGGCCACCAATGGAGCCTAATGCGATTTGCATGTGGCGGCGATAAAAGCCAACGACGACGACAGCAGCAGCAGCGCCAAAAAATTATTTTGATTAACTATCGTTAATCGGTATATCGTTACACGCGGCGGGCAAACATTTTTGCGCAAATTGATTTTCATAAATTTTGCAATTGCCATTTTAATATTTATTTTATTTTATTTATTTTGTTGTTAAAAATCAAAAAGTGTTGGACAAACAGACTGCAATTCAAATGTTGTTCGAACGAGCTGCCACACAATATGCGAAATGTATTTAAATTTGTCTGCACAGTGGGCAGGGGCAGAGGCAGGGGCAGAGGCGTAGGCAGGGGCAGTGGCCGGGGGCAGGCATGTGTAAGAGCAAGTGGAGCATAACGAATTTGCATCTCTGTAGCCGGGAGGGGTCGAAAATATTTATGTACTTGCGTTGTTCACTTACAAGTGGATTGTCTGTCTGTCTCTCTGTCTGTCTCTCTGTCTGTCTGTCTGTCTTTCTGCCTGTCTGTCTGTGTGTCTCTCTCTCTCTCTCTGTCTGTCTGCCTGCCTGTCTGTCTGTCGTTGAGCCACTTGAGCGAGAGCGAGTGAGATAAAACTCAATCAAAATGAAAATGAAAATAAATATAAATATAATAATATGCAATTTGAGGTTATGTCGCAATTGAAGTGCAAAAATATTTTACATTTTACAATGCAGCAAATTGATGTGTCAAGAAATGCAAATTTACCGAAATGCTGCAGACACAAAAGAATCAAGGAAAATACAGTAATTGCATTCTTAATTGAGTAAGATAAAATCTACATATAGAAGAGTATAAAATAAAGCTTTAAATTCAGTTTTAACTTAATTATGAGCTTAGAAAACAGTTATTTGACTTTAAATATCCTTCAAAAGCTTTAAATTCAGTTTTAAACTCAAATATCATATTACTGCAGTATAAATGATTTTTACAAAAGCTTAGATCTTTAAATAAACTGTTTTTGCATAAATAAAGATAGGAAAATGTCCAAACTAAACTATATTTCTATTAAAATAGTTGAAGTTGAAGTTTTATCTCTCTTAATCAAGTTACTGCACTTATAATACCATTATAATAGCTTAAGCTGGCTTTGTTCTCTCTCTTTCATACAAGTATAATTATAACAAGCCATAGCGGCTCAATCAGTCGCTTTGATAGCTCTATTCTTTCGCGCCTACCGCCTTATACGATCACAAAGTCAATAAGAGTCAATTTCAAGTGACAATTTCAATTTCCACAACGGACAAATTCCGAAAAAAGCCTCTTAAAAAATTATCGAAACAATTTGCCCACGCAAATGAGAGACAGCATGATCTGCGACTCTATAGAGAGTGTGGAAATCGACAACAACGAGGCATGACAAAATTGAGCTGCTGTCAATAGAGAGAGACTACACCTCTACCTATCTACCTAGAGCCTATATGTAACTCGAAACGGTTGAGAGAAGGCGTTGAAATTGTGTAGAATGACGAGGTCGTATCCCCTCTCCCCCCCTCCCCGCAATGGGACGTGAGCGGGCAGCAAAGCTGCGGCTTAGACAGCTCTCTCACATGGCGTGTGGGGCACAAAGTCTCGGCGCGATGTGGCAGATGCTGAAGCTATTGTTGCCCCAATGTAAACAAGACCAGAAAGGTGTGTAAATAATGCGTAAAAATAATAACAATCATAATTTGTGTTGACTCTTTTCGAGTTGTTTCTACAGCCGCAGCTCAAGTCCCCCCGATTCGGACTTATAATTAAGCGTAGCTGTTGAAATGTTTGCCCACACCGAGGAGAGAGAGAGACAGACTCAGAGACGTACTCAATTCAATTACCCGCACATTTTCCAGCTTCCAAAATATACGAAATTGCTTAATTCTGCTGCTTGGCAAACCAGTTCCAAGTTTTGGTCACCTCGTGTCGTATCGTATACATTAAAGTCCAACGACAACAACAAGTTGACCAGTTCCAAAAAGCGCAGATGCGAAAATGCAGCAGGAGAAGGCAGGGGGCAGGAGGAGTGGCTGACGGCGTGTGGCAAGTGGCAAATGGTGCTAATGACAAATGAGGAGCCAGTGTCCCATCCAGTTTTGGGTATATTCAGCTTTTTCGGGTATTTGGCTCTTGACGTGGCTGTTGTCACGCCACTTGACCAACTTGACTGGCTGGCGGCCACTCCACGCGCGCCCGGGCGACAGCTTCGCACTTTAGCTGCCTGTCCGCCTGTCTGCCTTGGATGTGATTAGTGTAGATAGATGGTCTGGGGACAGCAGAGATACGATATACGGTTGTGTGTCAAGAGAGATCATAATGCTAATGCAAGAGACAAGAGGAAACTAGGCAATCCAAGTGAAATTAAGGCAATTTCGGGGTTGTTGGGTGAGATAGCTAAAATTTGTATTAAACTTACTCTTTGTATGGTATATAGGGAGCTGCATGCCAAATTTCAGCTTCCTAGCTCTTGTAGTTCCCGAGATCCTAGGGTTCATACAAACAGAAATGGCTAAAATGTTGTTAATTGCGCTTCCTGCGGCTGTCAGGCGCACTATGCGAGCTGCTAATGTTTTATATTAAAATAGGGAGTAAAATATGTTGCATAACTTTACTCCCGCATGTTTTTAGCCTACCAAGTCTCTCAATATACAAAATACTCACCCATCTTTATTGAAATTTGGGCAAAAACAGCGTGAAACTATAATCTAAATGTTGTTTTAAGCGCTCAATAAAAGCAACACAAAGTTGCTGAAGTAAATGATTATTTTTCTTTGAGATCTAGTTGCGCAAAAAAACTAGTCTAGATATAATCGTTGTTATTATGCTACACTAGCTGCATATTCAGCAGGCTCCCGCTGGCGTTGAAGGTCACTTGCTTTGTGCCTATCTCTGGCTTAGGATCGTAAACCATTAAAGAAGATGCCGCTTCCATTATAATAAACACACTTACAATAGTGTCATTGCCCGCACACAGCTGCCTACACAGGCTCTTGGGGGATTCTACTTGCCACTGCTTATGTAATGCCAACAAGGACAGAGCGAGAGAGAGAGAGAGAGAGAGAGGGAGGCGAAAAAATGGCCGCAAAAAATGTGAAATATTTAAGGCAAAGTGTCACATAAAAATGACTTATCTGCTTGTATCAAGTGGCGGGCTGGGAACGCAAATGGAGGCCGTTTTGGAGGAGTCGCCACGCGCTGGAAAATTGTCAAACGGCACATTTGGGAGGGGGAGGCAGGGCAGGGCGGCAGATTGCCCTGCAGGCAGTGGGAGCAATCGAGGGCGTCGTTGTCTTATCTTTATGCCAAATCCAGTTGGGATTAATTGGCGTACGCGAGAGTTGAGAGTTGAGTTGAATCTGCAGTGTGTAATTTAATAATGTGGGGTAGGACACAGTGAGAAAGAGGCCTCTTATCGTTATCAGCTGCCATTGTTGTTGTTGCTGTTGCTGAGCCAGTCATGCAGTCAGTCATTCATTCATTCCAACAACCATTCAAGTGGCCCGCTCAATTTGCGCTGCTTAAATCGCATTAAATTGCGCGATGCTGCTGCTGTGGCTGCTGCTGCTGTGCTGTGTCAGCATACAATTCGCTGGCACTGTAGCTTGACTACATACAATATAGATAGATGGATAGACATACATATATCCGCCTCTAAATTGAGTTTTAGTGCATGTTTACCCACGCAAATTGCTCGACTGACTTTGCCATAAATCTAACTAAGTGCGGACTTGGAGACAGACAGAAGAGTGCGGAGAGTAACGGATCAGTCGCGTAGGCAAAATACTATATATATATACGTATATTATAAGTATTATGTACTTGACTATTTATTGCTGACAATGGAACCAAAGCAGACACTGACAGTCAGCCTCGCGGAGAGTGCCAGCCAAAGTGGAGCAACTGCATCAACTGTGGCGCGGCACAGTTTCAAGCGCCTCTTAATTACTGTGTATGCTAGGCAGAGAGACAGACAGACAGGCAGACAGACAGACAGACAGACAGACAGACAGACAGACAGACAGACAGACAGACAGACGGAGAGACAGATCACTCAGCCTGCTCATGGCGTCGCCTTTAACTAACATATATGTACATGTCGGGCCTGTAATTCGATTGTGCCAAATTGTTGCGTCGTCAGGGCGCCCAGAAAGGTGTGCGAAACCTGTATAAATTGCTTTTAGATTGGTAACTGCTCGCTAAAGTTGAGGGTAGCACTCGATTTATGCACTATAATTATTATAATGAAGAAAACTTGTAAGAATAAAGTATTATACGCATGTAACTTGCGGAAAGCTTCTAAAGCATTTATAAATCTCATAAGATACCGTAAAAACATGTTTAATTGGTATAAACTGTAATATTTTATATAGATCTAGACTTTATATTAGATTATAGTTGTCTGATAATCATCAAATTTTAATATCTGTTTATTAAAAACATTTCCCTAGACTTTTATTTAAAAACTTACTATATTTTAGAATTTCCTTTTGTTTTTGTAAGATATTTAACTTCAATTTGGTGCAATTTGAGCTATTATATCGTGTATTTATATTGCAAAAATATGCTATATATATCATATCATATCATATCACATATCTTCCAATTTATTTTTGAGATTATTTACAGCCTGTTAGATAATTAACTATTTCGTTTAATTTGAGCATGTTGTCATAACACTCACTGTAGGCTGAAACACTTATTACTTTTGACTTGTGCACTGCACTGTCGCGCCCACTGTGCCGTGCCTGCCTGCCTGCCCACTGTGCACAAATACAAATGCAAATGCAGGCAAGTCGAGCTGCAAAAGGCAATAGGCTAATTAAAAGCATTTGCCGACTAGTTTGACTCGCAGTGTTTGCACTAACTAAGCTGTGGGCGGAGCAGTTGCACCCCACCCCCTCTGTGTGGCAGTTGCCCCCCGTGTTGCCCCTGCTGGCGTCGGTGTCATCAGCGTCGCAATCAGTCGCAGTCGCCGTCGCAGTTTGCATTTGCGCGTACAGTTTCGAGATGCAACTGGATTTCTATGTCAATTGAGCGACAGTTGACAGCAGCTGCCAGTGGCGCCCGGGCTATGCCCACCCAGCTAGAAGGGGGCGTGGCTGGGCAGCAAACTCACAAGTCACTTGTCAATGCACTTGACTTATTTTCCAATGCAAAATTGTTTACAACTTTAGCGTTTTGCATACAAATTGCTTGAGGAAAATGTTTTGCGAGAAATCAGAGAAAAACCCCAACAAAAAGGAACTAGAGAAAGACATTAGAAAAGCTTATAAAGCTTGCAAATCTGACAGAGGCAACAAAAAAGCTTTAGTTGGGGGGGAAAAGTAAAGGAAAGTGTTAATGATGACGATATGTCATTGTCAGTGCCAGCTGTGTCTCTGGAGGAAGGGAGGGAGGAGAAGAGAGCTGGCTGCTGGTCTGCACATCTTTCATCATAATCAAGCGCAGAAGTGACGGTGTAAATAAAAGAGACGGCGCACCACACGCGGCGTATACGCAATGTCTTGTGTGGGGAGGAATCGATAAGCGGCTTTGCGTGTGAGGAATTACACAAAGGAACCGAGAGAGCCTGGAGACCGCCTACAGTGCGGCCAGCTCATAAATTAGCTACCCCTGCCTTATAGAGAAAGATAACCCCCCAAACAAATCAAAGACAAAGCACAAAGAGCGAACCCCAAAAACAGGCAAAATTTGCATGTAGCACTAAAATAACATTTAATTACGCTTGTCGCCTGTCAGTCCTCATTAGGAGGGACGCAAGTGGACAGCAGGAGGAGCAGCAGGAGTAGGAACAGGAGCGACCTGGCCAGCGCCAAGTGCTGGGACGAATTACACGAATTCAATTAAGGCGCAAGTGGACGCCAGAATGTTCCCCTCCTCTCTTCCTTTCCCATTCCCATTCCCACTCCCTATCCCTGTGCATGTCCGTGTCCTGACAGGTGTGAGGACTTGCCAAGCAGCAGAAGGAGCTTAGACAATGAATTAAGTGGATTTGGATGGGATAAGCCCAGCAGCAGCAGCAACTGACAAGGGAAGGGAGTGAAGCGAAATTGCCTGTGATCAAATCGATATAAGTGCTAGAGAGGAAGAGAGGGAGATAGAAAAGGAGAGAGAGAGAGGAAGAGCAGATTAAACTTGGCATACATTGTAGAGTAAAGTAATTGCTTGGGTAAATATTAAAAAACCCAGGAAAAGTGAAGGCAAAGTGGGAAAATAATTAAAGTAAAGCAGCATGCTATATGTAGGAAACTCATGGGAAATGCAGAAATATATAATACCTGGTAATATATATAGTAACTACAAAATTAAAAATAAATAAGTAAATACAAAGTTGAAAATAAATAGAAAAAATAAACCTTTAAAAATAATCAAAAATAACTACCGCTTGGTATTAAATATATTATATATATGTAGTAACATTAGTCCACTTCCCCTATTAGCCACTTCACTGACGATTGAGACATCATCTCTAGACCCGTTTGAGTTGATGATGATTGTGTTGTTCGAGAGAAACTTTTCAGTTTTTTTTCCGCTTGGCCAAGTGACAAATTAACTCGCAACTTGACTCGCAGCTGTTGGTTATTGGTAGCGTGATGGGCAAACAATTTCTATCGCGCCTGGCAGTCTAATGAATTGATAAACATTTCGCTTAGGCAACTCTACAGAGTTGCCACCAAGCTGGGCAGCAGTGGCAGCTCGACAACAGCAGCTGCCCCAGAATGAATTATGGCAGCAGCAGCCCTGGCAAAACTTTTGCATTATTTTATGAAATTTTTGTTAAACAAATTTGTTGCTCGTCGCAGTTGTTGCTGCTGTTGTTATTGTTGTTGGTGTTGCTGTGCTTAAGTGTAAACAGTGAGAGGGGGAGGGGAAGGGGAGACAGCTACGTTTGCCTGTCGAAAGTTGCGCAGTTTCTGTCACATGCGTCCCAGGCAAACACACACACCTGAGAGCAGAAGCAGAAGCAGGAGGGGAGCAGGAGCAAGGCAGGCACAGAGGCAGGGCAGGTGCTGGGCAGATAGCAGCACACACAGTCTCTTCCCTCCCCACAGCGTGCTGTACTGTAAGTATGGTATTATAACTTTTTTTCACGGCATAATTTATGCGCACTTTATGCAAATTTTTTCTATAAACCAACGATGCTAACCGAGGGAGGCGTTCGCTGGAGCTGGGCGTGGCCAAAAAGGATGTGTGGAACGGATCGTACGTTGTGTCAGTTTTGTTGGTGTTTGCAAAATGTAAACTGTAAGCGGGTTTAGAGAGCAGTAGAGAGAGAGAGAGAGAGAGAGAGGGAAGTTAGCAGAGCTCTACGTAAACGTCCGTAATTATACATTTTTGTATTCCACGGCATAAAAGTTTTTACACTCAGGTTGAAGTTGGCTCCCATAGGTTCTGCCCCTAAGAGAGAATGAGAGGACAGAGAGACAGAGAGCGAGAGAGAGAGAGAAAGAGCGGCGCTTAATTTTAATGAAAAAAGTTGGGCAAGTGGCGCGTGCCAGGCAAGTTCTAATTGATTTTCAGATTGATATGCAAAACAGCATGTCCAGAGAGGCGTATCCCTAGTCCCCCAGTCCCTCCTCTATAAGGCTTATTCCCCTGAATGAGTTTATCCAACAGTTGACAGCAAACTTTCGTTTTGGGCATGTGGAATTTCAATTAAAATGCCTACGATATGCTAATGATCGTTTGATTGCATTTTATTTTGTTTATAATATTGTTTTTCTATTTTTTTTCCTTTCATAATACTGCTATTAGATTTAACTCTCACGCAGAACTTGTTGCTGCCATTTAAAGCTTTTAAATCGTTGCGTTTTTGAATTGAAAAGCTGCAGTAAAATCCACAAATAGATTTAATAAGCTTTAAATTCGTAAATCAAATTGATTTTTGCTAGAAATTTAATTGTTTTTAATATAAATAATAAAATCGACGGGGAAGTGTGCAAAATCACTATTATTACAGCTGTCTATTTATTTATTTATTGGAATATGCTTTACAAACTATGAAAATTTCATGAAATAAATTAAATATCTATGATGTTTGTTTATTATTTATTTGAAGATACATATAAGTTATTATTAAGCATAATAAAGCTAAAGTTTTGTCTGTATATCTGCTATATTTAATAACAGAAGGGTCTTTAAAAAAAACCCTTTGCATAGTTAATGCCAAATGAACCGTTAGTTCCATAAAAATTGCCGCTACGTTGCCCCTGCTTACGGTTATTGTTGTTGCAACCGGCTCCAGCGCCAGCTACAGCTCCGGTTCCGTCTCCAACTCCAGCTCCAGCTACGGCTCCATTTGCACCAGCTGCACTTTAACTAAACTCTAATGCAAAATTCATGGTCGGGCGCAAATAACACACTATGGCAGAGAGAGATAGATAGATGGAGAGAGAGAGAGAGTGAGGCTAGAGCGACTACGGGCTGCATATGAAATGCAGACGAGTCGCTGCTACTAAAAATGAGCAACGACTATGGCAAAAAGGAGTCAGAGAGGGAGAAAGGGGGAGATAGTGAAAGGAAATGGACATTGGTGTCCGGCCGGACCACAACAATCCAATCGCACTCGCCCCACTGTGCACAACGAGCTGGCTACGCTTTATAAACATTTGATGAGGCCGCGCCACAGTGTAGTGAGCAGTTGCTACGCCATTTTGTTTTTGATTGATAATGATGGCGCTTGCAGAAGTGACAGCCAGCGAGAGAGAGAGAGAGAGAGAGAGAGAGAGAGAGAGACTGTGTGTGAGTTATGTGCTCGTTTATATGCGAGAATACTTTCATGCTCGCATTGTCAGTGAGAACTAACCGCAAATTAGCTTATTTGGCATTTTTACAGTAATTTCATTTAATTTACACAAACAAATTTGCGCCTGGCTCCAGCTACAGCTCCAACTGTGACTCCTGCTCCTTGCTTTTGGCCAACGAGCTGGCCCCAGACAATGGGCAAGACCAACGAAGCGCGCCGCCGCCAGCCTCATAAAAGTAATGAAGCTGTTTAGGCGTCTCTAAGTAGTCGTCGGAAGTCGACGACAACAACGATAACCAGAGGAGCTGGAGCTGGAGCAGGAGCAGGAGCTGTGCTCCGCCAGGTCTTGTGTCAGCACAAAAAGCCTTGCCTGCCTGGCGAGAGAAGGTTTCCTGGTTGTGCCTGACTGCCTGCCCTTCGCCTCTTTCATTTTGTGCGTACATTCAAAATTCATGAAGTTGCCCCAAAGTTGGCGCCATTTTAATGCGCTCTCTTTCTCCCTTTCTCTCCCTCTCTCTCTCTGTGTGCATGTGTGTGTGTGTGTGTTGTAGGTGTTCCGCCTGGCTCGCGCTGTTAACTCTCATTGTTTTGTTGAGGGCGTTGAAAGCATCGCAATTACCTTCTGCATTGCAGTCCAATTGCCTGGCAAAGAGAGAGAGAGAGAGAGATCCTGGCAGGCTCTTTTATTATAGGGGGAAACCCTCTTTAGTGGCCTTAAGTAATATTGGCGACGTGCTCCTCCACACATACCTCTGATTGGGCAGCATAGTTTGGCAATCGCAACCGCAGTTCCAATTAGCCTGTCTGCGGCAAATCGCAAAGGAAAAACCTCAATGCTTTCTGTGTCTGTGCTGCCATTTTCCTGAAGTTTTCTATTTTGGTTTTATTTCCGGTAATGCCTAAAGGGCACTTGCTAGTTCAACTATATATCGTGCCATCGATGCAGCAAGTTGTAGATAGCGTATAGGCTTTTTATGATATAATTTGCTATATAAAACGATCTTATGTGATAGATAGATGAGTATTTGGCCTGACATATAAGTCTATAAGTGGAAAACAATTGCAATAAAATTGCTTCAGTCGTTTCGTATAATTTTAAAAGTAAAAACTCAGATATAAAGTTTATAGAATTCACAAGAGAGTATAGATAATTTTTCTCTTTAGTTTAGTTTAGCTAGGGAAGCCAACTAAATAGTTTATATGTTATTAAACTATACATATTATTTAAAAGCATTCATTTCATTCATTTTTTTTTACTATGCGCAAAATGAATGCATTCACTTTTGATTGCTTTTGAATGTGCTTGTTTATTTTTCACAGCTATCAATTTATTGTTGATGGTCGAAAGTAAACGGAAACTACCTACCTTTGGTCCCTGTCCTCCCTCTCTCTCTCTCTCTCTATGGCTGCCTTATAGTCTGCTCTTTAATAAAATACATTTTCGTATGTAGGAAGCGGGCAGAGGAGACATAGGTAGGAACGACTTGGAGTCGCACACACTGCGGATGATTTCCTGCAACGCCCAAGACAAAGCCGCACAACGTCGTTGACGACGACGACGACGACGACATCGCTTTGTGTCTGGCCATAATTTTGCCAAGGCATGACTGGGGCAGCTATAGGGAAACAGAGGCTGGAGGCGGAGGCAGGAGACAGAGGCGAAACAGGGCGACTTGCCGCAAAGTTAAGCAAAACTTTGTTATTTGTTTTAAGTGGCAGGTTGCGCGGCGCACGCTCAGCTCACAGGACTGTCTTCTAGGTACTATATATATATATATATCTATGGGAGCGCAGCCAGAGTTGTGCCTCGCCCTGCCTCGTCTCGCCTCGCTACGCTCAACAGTTCATAAAGTTAATTTTGCCACAGAAATTATGTTAAAACGATATATGGAAGAAAGTCGGGAATTTTTGGGGGCTGCTCGGTCTAAATCCCTTGTAGCACTCGGTGTGTGTGTGTGTGTGCGTGTGTGTGTGTGGGAACTGCAACAGAAGTTATTGAAATGGCAGCAGTCTCGAGCGCTGTGGCAGGTTAAGGAACTTTTCGAACTTTTGCAACCCCGCAACGAGGCGTATGCGTAATTAGTGGCTTCGACTCCATCTCTATCTCACAGGTAGTTGTAGTTGGCCTATAACTTCTTTCTGTGTTTGGGTTATTTATGAAAATTAAAGAGCAGCACAGAGAGGGAAAGAGAGAGTGGGAGAGAGCGAGATAGACTGCCTTTGGCTTGGCTTATTGAACTGTCAACGTTAAGCCAAATAAATTGCGCATACGCCACCGCGACTGAGGGCAAAACTATTTGCCAAAGTTCAGAGAGAAAGAGAGGGAGAGAGAGAGAGAAATCAAAGCAGCAAACGCAATCAGCGCATAGTCAGGAACTTTTGATTATAATAAATGTTGGGCAGAGAGAAGGGAAGGGAATAGGAGGGAGGTAGAGACACCATAATAAATCTCCAGCTTCGTTTGGTCACTGTGGCTGCTGCCATTAAGCACATGTCGCGTGGGACTTGAGCAACAATGGAAAATCAAATGCGAAACTTTTGACCAAGCTACAACTATGTGTTCCATATGGAAGAGACTCCCTCTGATCATTTACTTTTATTTATTGCAATAAAAAATAAAGTAACTTCCCGTTCAGCGCAGAGCAAAGTTTTGAAGAGCCCAAAGGCAGACACTTTTTATTAGAGCAGAGAAGAGTCTGCAGGATTGGAGGCTTCAGTCTTCAAAGTTTTTTGGGTAGACAGGCCCTGCAAGATGGTCAAGCTATAGCTGACATATGTTCCAAACAGAAACTTAACTAACAAACTGTTTTTTCTCTCTTTGCAGACTGCTTGAAGCCTTTAAGCCAACGCTACAAACAACAGCAACAACGGTAAGTGTGAAGGGGGGTAAAGGGGAGGGGAAAGGGTTGAGTGACATTTGCCAGAGCGCCTAATTGTAGGCAATTAATTTGTGGCACATCAAAGCAAAGAAAGCGGAGCCCCCGAGTAAAGTAAACAGCGACAACGACAGCGACAAAGACAAAGACAAAAGCAAATGCAGCTGGTGTCCATTTTAGGTGGTTGTTTCCGGACTTAGTTCGCCCGCCATGGAGCTGGGAGCGTGGCAAACCGCACCTTTTAACCCTTCATCGTTGCTGCTGCTGCCACACGCCATTTGTTTCCCCAGCTGAGCTGAGGGTTGGACCTGGCAGGAAGGAAGCACATGCAGCTCTCTAATATGCTGGGCAAACACAGTGACTGTCCCACAGTGTCCCCTCCCCCCTGCTGCTTGTCCTAAAAGCAATTTGCCTAACATTGCCAGGGCGTTAAGTAATAATGACCCCGAAAAAGTAGCAAAGCATATTGGCTCGGGCCAGCCTGGCGTATACGCAATATACACTTTTTTTATCGCTACGTTTCGGTTTTGGGTTTCTCTCTCTATGTTTCTTCTGTGTGTGTGTTGGGGGTCAAATAAAATATTTATGAATTGCAGGCAATGCGGGGCGGCTTAATTGCATTAGAGAGAGAAAGAGAGGTGGGAGAGAGCGAGCAAGGCAGCTAGACTAGCCTGAGTGTCTTCCCCTTGCTACGTGGCAATTGGATCGGCTTTTTGGGTAATTGTGGCTACAGGGCAAAAG
The DNA here is from genome assembly GCA_018904105.1 of Zaprionus tsacasi. Classification (NCBI taxonomy): domain Eukaryota; kingdom Metazoa; phylum Arthropoda; class Insecta; order Diptera; family Drosophilidae; genus Zaprionus; species Zaprionus tsacasi. Next base: position 1,970,406 of record JAEIFR010000122.1, read on the forward strand.
GCATTACAAGTGTAGAGAGAGAGAGAGGGCAAAGGGGTAGGTAGAGAGAGGACTGTGCTGGTGCTTCCATTTCACATCTGGGGGCGAAAATTTGCGAAATCAATCGTGTGGAAATTGTACAAAATGGCTTTTCGAACAGTAAATCAAAGAGGAGTGCTGGCAGAGAGGGGGCTGGAAGACGCCAAGAGACAAATTGAGAGCTGGCAATGACAAAGGTTTTGCGAGGGAGGGAAGTGCAAAGCAGAATGCGATGAAATGAGATGAAAAAGAAAACAAATAAGCGCAAGAAACTGAAGCAGAGCGAAAGCAGTGAAAAGCAGTAGAAATATTAGTGCTTTAATAGAAGGTAGCAGTGATTTCTATATACCCTGTAAATTAAACAGAGTTCAAAGTTTCAAAACTATGGATTTTCTTGTATTTTGGAAGCAAAATCATCGATACTATCGATTGAACTGAATTATTACTTCAATTTCTATGATTTACGCTTACCACAAGTGCTTCAGGCATAAAATTTCTTAAAACAGTGTTGATAAATGTCTAAAAACACACGATAGTAAGAAAAAACAATCGATAAAATCGAAGAAATTAGTAAAACATCAATATTTTTGATTTGAACGTTGTAACGCATTAAGACCTTAATAAAACTTTTTTCTTACTTTTTAAAGCAGGTTTTTAAGCTACAACAAGGCAGTTTACAACCTCTTATGCATAGATACCTAGACAATTTACATACAGACTTCGCACATACCATGCAGAATCAAGTGAAGTTAATGAAGAATTCAATAAAATGAAAAAGGGTTTCAGGAACCGTTTTTTTTTCCTTTTACTAAGCTTGTCTACCCCTCTCTCTTGCTCTCTTCCCTTCTCACTCATTTCCTCTAATTCCATCTCTCGTTCTACCTATCTCTCTCTCTCTCTCTGTCTGCTGCACACACTGCGCGCATTTTCAATAGACTTTTCAGATTATTTTTATTTATTTGCTCTTCACTTTTCATTGTTATTTTTGCCATTAGATTCTATTTCAACACATTCACATGCAAATCACAGTCGTCTTCTCGCTCTCTCTCTCTCTCTCTCTCTTTTCTTTCCTCTGTATCTTCTTTCTTTTCCTGTATATCTGCGCGTTAATGTGCTCAATTGTTTGTCTGCCTCGTGCCTCGTGCTTTGCCATGGAACATGTAAATGTTTGGGACTTCCACACTTTGTTGCCCATCCGCCCCGTCATTCCCCTCCCTCTGTCTCTCTCCCCCTCACGCGTCTTTATTGTCAACGCAGCGCAGTGAAAATTAATCAAAAAACTTTTGCCAACAACATTTTCAATTGACAATTTCAACTTTTATCTCGCAAGACATTTTACATAAAAGTTTTGTGTTAAAAATGTTGCTCAACTAAAAATGAAAAATGCGAGAGAGGGAGATGGGAGAGGGGAGAGAAAGAGAGGCAGGTTGCGTAGAGAATATAGGCAGCTCACAAGCTATCAAAACTTTTGACGCTTAACTTACAGTGGCACTACAGCTAAGTGGACTACAGGGGGCTGGGCGGGGCAGGAGTGGGAGGATTAGGCTGAAGCTTTTCCTTTGTGCTTTGTCTGCGTGTTGTTATTGTTGATGATAGCCAAGCAGAGGGAGAGAAAAGAGAGAGAGAGAGAGAGGTATAGCTACCCTTTTGAAGAATGAAACCGGCTCAGGCAATTTCCCCCTCCCCTACACACACGCACTTTAATCAAGTTTATGCGTCATATATCGCAATAGATTTATGATGATATAAGGCTGCGATATAACAAAAAGAATAAGAAACTTTTAAAAAATTTCTGGGTTATTTTAAAAATGCATATACCTATAGATAATGCACGAACTGATATAAAAAAAGATAGAAATAGATAAGCAAGTATGCAGCGGATAAAAGAAAAGCCTGACAATTTCTTCTATTATACATTTGTTTAATAGTTTTAATAATGTTCTTTTATTTTAAAGAAACTGAAATTTAAAATTTTCCCTGCTTTGCTGTGCATCGTGTAAACCCGTGAGCAAACAGCAAAACGACTTTGCTGCTGTTCCTCGTATTTATTTACATTTTACAAGGCAGCACACAGAACACACATAAACAGGAGCAGTCCCCTCTACCCCGTCCCCTCCCCCTCCTTCTAGCTACCCCAATCTGCGTAAGAGGAGGTGCCAGTAGCGCTCAAACATGACAACAAGGCGCAAAATTATGCACAGAGTTGCCATTTACCATATCTATGTGTCTACGTGTGTGTGTAAGGGACAGACGAAATCCCAGCAGTGTGTGTGTGTGTGTGTGTGTGTGTGCTTGTGTGTGTCTGTCACAGCAGCATCAACAGCAACAAGGTGGAGAAACACGCAAACTCAACCGAGCCCAAAACGCAGACACACACACACACACAGACAAACACAGACACAGAGCAAAATTCAATATGGCGACAGGGTTGCTCTTGCTAACTTCTGACGGATGACTGCCTCACACTACCCCCTTGCCGGCAACCCCCTCCCACCTCCCCCACGTAGGCAGCTGCCTCGTCATGTGTGTTGTGTGCGTGGCGGCATGTTGAGCCTGTGTTGGGTGATGCCACCAGTAGCCAAGAGTAACGCACATTCTGATGGCATTTTAAATGCTCTACACCTTGGAAGGAAGTGACTCAGTTGATAGAAAGTTATTATAATCGAAACCAGTATTTTATACATTTTATTTATCTATTTATTTACATTATTTTTATAGAAATAACAAAATATTTTTAGAAATATTTAAGTATTATTAAAATTCCGCAAATATATTAATATATATTAATATATAATTAATATATATTTTTCTCTCTTCTACAAATAAATTCTGATCCGTATTAATTTTCAAAAGCTTTCTTGTTGTTCATAAAGTATCAAAATATCATCCTGGTACTATGCTGCCTTTAGACAAAGCTGCCTTTATAAACTGATATCACATAAAAACATCCAAGACAACAATGCTATAATATACAATCATATTCTCTCTTTATATCACAACCACTTATCCGTATCGTTTTATATTATTATGCTGACTATCTCAAGACTAATTTATATTAAATATTATCTGTATATTTCCTATAAATATATGTTCTATGATTTATACTTAGCTTGAAACTTTATCCTTTGCTGCTCATAACTCATAGAGCATCTTTAAGTCTATCAACTGATACCCCGTCAACCTTCCTGTCCCACGTGTCTGTCATCAACTCACAGCAAGTTATACCCAGCGTATACAGGGAATCCCTTAGGCATCTATCTCTTTCTTCTGTCTCCATTCTCGGGTTTAACTGGCAACTGTCGATGCCTTTGATGATGTCGCTGTTGTCACTGCTGCTGCTGCTGCTGTCGATTGTTTTGCTGTCACTGTGTAAACATCATTTAAGAGTTTCTGCTGCTGCTGATTTAGTTTGATTTTCTTCTTACAAGCGACGACGTGGCATGTGGCAAGTGGCAACAAGATGCGCGGCAGATTGCCGAAAATGTGTGTGGCAAAAATGTGTTTGCCAAGTTTTGAGCGAAAAGTTTCTGCATAAATTCGCTTATCGCAGCAAATGCGAAGGCTTTAAGTAGGCCTAAGGAAGAGGGGGCGTGGCAGAGGGGGGGGGCATGCCTACATACACTCATTTAAAGCAGAAACTTTGTGCCTGCAAATCCAATTTACCTAACAATAATTACGCAAAAAGGCAAAAGCGCAAATTATGTATTATAATTTATGTTAATTACTCAATTACATTCGTGTGCCTCCTGGCAGCAGCTCGAGGCGCCACCCAACCACCCCTACTCGACTACGCCTACGCCCACTCCCACTTCTCCTGCCCCCTTCCCCTGTCACCTTTGTCCAATTATAAATTCCAAACACAAATGCGCCTCATTAATAAATATGAAACGTCAATGCGGGCAGGGGGATGGCGGGGCGGAACTACTATCGAAGTGGAGTTGGAGGGGGGAACTGGAGCGGCAGCAGGAGCAGGCGTGAACTGTAGCAGGCACCCTGCTCGCCAGTGGGGGCGTGCCGCAAAGATTACGCAAGAAATCAATATTCAAGTGGGCCAAAGAGCTAGAAAGGGTACGGCGACATATTCCCCAAAAAAAAAAACAAACCGAAGCATTCTCCAGACTGGGCTGTCCTCAAAATTTAAATAAATTACACACGTTCGACTTTGGGTTCCGGTTTGGCATTGGCTTTTTTGGGGTTGACATTTCCATTGCTGGCTCTCTCTTCCTCTCTCTCTCTCTCTGTAACAGACGAGCAACTCATTTTTCAAGGGCAGCAACAGAAGTGCTCGAGCAAGGTGAGTGTGCCGGAGAATCGCGTGTGTGGTTGTGTGTGTGTGCGTATCTGGGCACGGCCTCTTTTGGGCACCCGCTCTCTGGTATAGCAATTTCCGTATGTTTTTTCCTGTTCCATTTTCACTGCCGCTGCTGCTTCTGCTGCTGCTGCCATTGCCAGCCCCGGAGAGCAAAAGATTAATGAGTTTTTTTGACAGCGAAAAATTAGGCAAAATGTGATTTAAGGGTTGCTTTAGTGGGCACCCCCCTTGCCCTTGCCCCTCTCCCCAGCACCCTCAGGCCTGCTCAGCCAACTGGTGTGGCCAGAGATAAGCTGAAGCAGCCGGAAAAAGCTATATACATAGCTATAGCTATACGCGCTCTAGCTGCAATTTATTTCACTCACATTTGCCAAGTTCCACAATTCTGGCGTATTATCGTCGAGGCCTCCGCCATTGTGTTCGTGTGTGCAACACGGGCAACTATTTATTTGATGATGTATTTTTATTACCATCGTATTTATTATGTAGTTTCTCTCTGTGTGTGTGTGTGTGTGAGGCTCAAATTGAAAAGAAAGAAGAGATGAGAAGAACACACGAACATATGTTGAAAGCTTTTTTCGGGGGCCACCCAAAAACCAGAGATTTATTTACGTAATATTTTTGCTGGTATACGGTATTAATTTTCTAAAGATAGAGAAATTTATGGCAAGTTGTACGAGGAAATCGAGCAGTTATAATAAAGAGAAGTGTGAAGTGCGTCTCTTTTAATGCCATAACATAAAAGTGTGATGAACATTAAATTGATTGTATAAGGTTCATATAATAAAGAAATACAATTGAGGAAGTAAATTATATCTATAATATAGTATAAAATGAAATTATACAGACTTGTGCTAAGAAGTAGCTAACAAGTCGGTTAGGCGCCCGACAGTAAAATACCCTTCGCCCAATTTTCCAAATCCGTAACAAACGTCTTATCACACTCATAATTCTACTACATATGGCCTACTCGCTACAACTCATGCAAACCATAGGGTCTTACTTGTTAAATTTTTAGTCGACTTTTACATGATTTTTGGCCAAAAATTAAGTATCGTCTAAAATCGATTTAAACACTTGTTTATTACTAATTTTGACCTCCGCAATCGATTAAAATTAAAACCTCGCGATTTAAAATTTAAAAAAAAAAAATTATTTCTGTCTAAATTTCCAAAATATGAAAAAATTTCAAAAGGTCTATTATGATATTATTTAAATGTAGAATCACTCAGATAAACAAACCATAAACAAAATGTCATTCCGCATGAAAATCGTTTGATTTATAAGAAAGTTATGATCGGTGAAAAATGAAGTTACCAGGCCTGTTAAGTGTGTTACATGTCTAATTTTTGGACCATTCCAACATGATTTTTTGGCCAAAATTAAGTATCGTCTAAAATCGATTTAAACACTTTTATTACTAATTTTGACCTCCGCAATCGATTAAAGTTAAAACCTCGCTATTTTAAATTTTGAAAAAAAAAATTATTTTGAAGTTTTACAGGGGGGACTATTGTCTAAATTTCTAAAATATGAAAAAATTTCAAAAGGTCTATTATGATATTATTTAAATGTAGAATCACTCAGATAAACAAACCATAAACAAAATGTCATTCCGCATGAAAATCGTTTGATTTATAAGAAAGTTATGATCGGTGAAAAATGAAGGTACCAGGCCTGTTAAGTGTGTTACATGTCTAATTTTTGGACCATTCCAACATGATTTTTTGGCAAAAATTAAGTATCGTCTAAAATCGATTTAAACACTTTTTGATTACTAATTTTGACCTCCGCAATCGATTAAAATTAAAACCTCGCGATTTAAAATTTTGAAAAAAAAAGTTTTTTGAAGTTTTACAGGGGGGACTATTGTCTAAATTTCCAAAATATGAAAAATTTCAAAAGGTCTATTATGATATTATTTAAATGTAGAATCACTCAGATAAACAAACCATAAACAAAATGTCATTCCGCATGAAAATCGTTTGATTTATAAGAAAGTTATGATCGGTGAAAAATGAAGGTACCAGGCCTGTTAAGTGTGTTACATGTCTAATTTTTGGACCATTTCGACATGATTTTTTGGCTGAAATTAAGTATCGTCTAAAATCGATTTAAACACTTGTTTATTACTAATTTTGACCTCCGCAATCGATTAAAGTTAAAACCTCGCGATTTAAAATTTTGAAAAAAAAATTTTTTTGAAGTTTTACAGGGGGGACTATTGTCTAAATTTCCAAAATATGAAAAAATTTCAAAAGGTCTATTATGATATTATTTAAATGTAGAATCACTCAGATAAACAAACCATAAACAAAATGTCATTCCGCATGAAAATCGTTTGATTTATAAGAAAGTTATGATCGGTGAAAAATGAAGGTACCAGGCCTGTTAAGTGTGTTACATGTCTAATTTTTGGACCATTTCGACATGATTTTTTGGCCAAAATTAAGTATCGTCTAAAATCGATTTAAACACTTGTTTATTACTAATTTTGACCTCCGCAATCGATTAAAATTAAAACCTCGCGATTTAAAATTTTGAAAAAAAAAAGTTTGTTGAAATTTTACAGGGGGGACCATTGTCTAAATTTCCAAAATATGAAAAATTTCAAAAGGTCTATTATGATATTATTTAAATGTAGAATCACTCAGATAAACAAACCATAAACAAAATGTCATTCCGCATGAAAATCGTTTGATTTATAAGAAAGTTATGATCGGTGAAAAATGAAGGTACCAGGCCTGTTAAGTGTGTTACATGTCTAATTTTTTGACCATTTCGACATGATTTTTTGGCCAAAATTAAGTATCGTCTAAAATCGATTTAAACACTTGTTTATTACTAATTTTGACCTCCGCAATCGATTAAAATTAAAACCTCGCGATTTAAAATTTTGAAAAAAAATTTTTTTGAAATTTTACAGGGGGGACTATTGTCTAAATTTCCAAAATATGAAAAATTTCAAAAGGTCTATTATGATATTATTTAAATGTAGAATCACTCAGATGAACAAACCATAAACAAAATGTCATTCCGCATGAAAATCGTTTGATTTATAAGAAAGTTATGATCGGTGAAAAATGAAGGTACCAGGCCTGTTAAGTGTGTTACATGTCTAATTTTTGGACCATTCCGACATGATTTTTTGGCCAAAATTAAGTATCGTCTAAAATCGATTTAAACACTTGTTTATTACTAATTTTGACCTCCGCAATCGATTAAAATTAAAACCTCGCGATTTAAAATTTTGAAAAAAAAAAGTTTGTTGCAATTTTACAGGGGGGACCATTGTTTAAATTTCCAAAATATGAAAAATTTCAAAAGGTCTATTATGATATTATTTAAATGTAGAATCACTCAGATAAACAAAACATAAACAAAATGTCATTCCACATGAAAATCGTTTGATTTATAAGAAAGTTATGATCGGTGAAAAATGAAGGTACCAGGCCTGTTAAGTGTGTTACATGTCTAATTTTTGGACCATTCCGACATGATTTTTAGGCCAAAATTAAGTATCGTCTAAAATCGATTTAAACACTTGTTTATTACTAATTTTGACCTCCGCAATCGATTAAAATTAAAACCTCGCGATTTAAAATTTTGAAAAAAAATTTTTTTTTGAAATTTTACAGGGGGGACTATTGTCGAAATTTCCAAAATATGAAAAAATTCAAAAGTTCTATTATGATATTATTTAAATGTAGAATCACTCAGATAAACAAACCATAAACAAAATGTCATTCCGCATGAAAATCGTTTGATTTATAAGAAAGTTATGATCGGTGAAAAATGAAGGTACCAGGCCTGTTAAGTGTGTTACATGTCTAATTTTTGGACCATTCCGACATGATTTTTTGGCCAAAATTAAGTATCGTCTAAAATCGATTTAAACACTTGTTTATTACTAATTTTGACCTCCGCAATCGATTAAAATTAAAACCTCGCGATTTTAAATTTTGAAAAAAAAAATTATTTTGAAGTTTTACAGGGGGGACTATTGTCTAAATTTCCAAAATATGAAAAAATTTCAAAAGGTCTATTATGATATTATTTAAATGTAGAATCACTCAGATAAACAAACCATAAACAAAATGTCATTCCGCATGAAAATCGTTTGATTTATAAGAAAGTTATGATCGGTGAAAAATGAAGGTACCAGGCCTGTTAAGTGTGTTACATGTCTAATTTTTTGACTATTCCCACATGATTTTTTGGCCAAAATTAAGTATCGTCTAAAATCGATTTAAACACTTGTTTATTACTAATTTTGACCTCCGCAATCGATTAAAATTAAAACCTCGCGATTTAAAATTTTGAAAAAAAAATTTTTTTTGAAGTTTTACAGGGGGGACTATTGTCTAAATTTCCAAAATATGAAAAAATTTCAAAAGGTCTATTATGATATTATTTAAATGTAGAATCACTCAGATAAACAAACCATAAACAAAATGTCATTCCGCATGAAAATCGTTTGATTTATAAGAAAGTTATGATCGGTGAAAAATGAAGGTACCAGGCCTGTTAAGTGTAATGTCTAATTTTTGGACCATTTCGACATGATTTTTTGGCCGAAATTAAGTATCGTCTAAAATCGATTTAAACACTTGTTTATTACTAATTTTGACCTCCGCAATCGATTAAAGTTAAAACCTCGCTATTTTAAATTTTGAAAAAAAAAATTATTTTTGAAGTTTTACAGGGGGGACTATTGTCTAAATTTCCAATATTTCCAAATATGAAAAAATTTCAAAAGGTCTATTATGATATTATTTAAATGTAGAATCACTCAGATAAACAAACCATAAACAAAATGTCATTCCACATGAAAATCGTTTGATTTATAAGAAAGTTATGATCGGTGAAAAATGAAGGTACCAGGCCTGTTAAGTGTGTTACATGTCTAATTTTTGGACCATTTCGACATGATTTTTTGGCCAAAATTAAGTATCGTCTAAAATCGATTTAAACACTTGTTTATTACTAATTTTGACCTCCGCAATCGATTAAAATTAAAACCTCGCTATTTTAAAATTTTGAAAAAAAAATTATTTTTGAAGTTTTTCAGGGGGGACTATTGTCTAAATTTCCAATATTTCCAAATATGAAAAAATTTCAAAAGGTCTATTATGATATTATTTAAATGTAGAATCACTCAGATAAACAAACCATAAACAAAATGTCATTCCACATGAAAATCGTTTGATTTATAAGAAAGTTATGATCGGTGGAAAATGAAGGTACCAGGCCTGTTAAGTGTGTTACATGTCTAATTTTTGGACCATTTCGACATGATTTTTTGGCCAAAATTAAGTATCGTCTAAAATCGATTTAAACACTTGTTTATTACTAATTTTGACCTCCGCAATCGATTAAAATTAAAACCTCGCGATTTAAAATTTTGAAAAAAAATTATTTTTGAAATTTTACAGGGGGGACTATTGTCTAAATTTCCAAAATATGAAAAAATTTCAAAAGGTCTATTATGATATTATTTAAATGGAGAATCACTCAGATGAACAAACCATAAACAAAATGTCATTCCGCATGAAAATCGTTTGATTTATAAGAAAGTTATGATCGGTGAAAAATGAAGGTACCAGGCCTGTTAAGTGTGTTACATGTCTAATTTTTGGACCATTTCGACATGATTTTTGGGACAAAATTAAGTATCGTCTAAAATCGATTTAAACACTTGTTTTATAATAATTTTGACCTCCGCAATCAATTAAAAGTAAAAGCAGCCGATTTTAAACTTTCAATGGTCAAAAGGTATAAAAACATTCAAAAGTCTAGAACTTTCCAAACTTGCTCTATTATACTAAAGAAATGTGCGAATATTATATGAAATTCTCATTTCAATTGTTCCAAAGTGTAGTGTGCTTAGAGCTACTTATAGGGTATCTTTGAAGTTACCCTATCCCCTGCCCCACTCATTGCTCTTTCATCCTTTTTTTCCAATCTGAAGTCAATGGAAAATGTAAATAGATGAAATGCTTCATCAATGGGTAATTTTCCTGCTCTGGCTTTGAGCTTTTCACACACAGCACACTCTCAGTGCGCTTCCGTCTCTTTCAGCGGCTTTTGTTTTCTCTCGCACTTCCGTCGACAGCGACCCGCTGACAGTTTAATGGCCGCCTCTGGAGCGAAGATGAAAAACAAAAAAAAAAGAAAAACGAGAGAAGGCATAAAGAAAAATGGAATATGAAAAACACATTCCGTAATCACTTGATTTACAAGGCATCTTCGCCTGTCTCTTCTCCTCTTCGCGTCTTCTGTTTTTCTCTTTCATTTTATTACATTTTTCATTTTTTTCCTTTCCGATTTCGCAATCTGCCAATGAAATTGTTTGTCAACGCGATGCGAATTAAAGATTTGATGATGATTTAACAAGACGCAATTCGCGCCCCCGAGGAATGCGAAGTGAGAAAAACGAGGAAAACTGAACTCATCGGATGGATTGTGCAATTAATCAAGGGCCCTGAATTTCCAGCTATTTACCTCGTACCTCGTACCGATGATTTCCATGCGCTTTCCATCACCAATTCCCGTTGCTCTCTCACTCAGCGCTCACTTAGCCAGCAGCCTTTCCACCCCCATCCCCATCCTACCTTCCGCGAACATATATACATATTTCTATATTTATATGGCTCCAGTTCTGACGATTTATAGCTGCCCAGTCTGAGTGCCTTTAGATCAAAGCGAGGCAAACATATTGCAATCAATTTTTGTTGCTAATGAGCTAAATTTGATTTTATTGAGTTGTGTTTGTGCCCGAGCGCGCCATCAATTAAGGGGGTATGCGGTGCGTATGCGTAATTTCTGATGCAAGCAACATAATGCCGCGAACTGACCTCAGTCATGTTCCTGGGTACCCTTTATGCATATTTAAAAATTATGTCAAAGTAATTTTAAAATATTTTATTGCTGACGATTTATTGAGGCAGCGATTATTGGGTTAATAAACTCAATAAAGCCTTGAACTGAATATGTTTTTCATGAAATGTGTTGAATTTTCAGAAGTCCAACTCATGGAGAGATTGGCTGAAAATTTCTTGTAAAATATGATATTCTATCCATAGTTTCCATAATATCAGTCAGAAATTGTTCTGGGATAGATTTTTTTACTCAATATGAATAGTATTATCAATTTAAGTCAAAAAATGAAATTCTAAAATTTTGAAAATTTTACAAAATTTTTACAAGGGGGTTGCATGGAAAATATCGCAAATTTTTCAGTATCTTAAATTCATAATATATGGATGGGAAATCAATATATAATCGATAACATTAACAAAAAGTCATGGAGCATGAAAATCTGATGATTTTTAAGAGAGTTATGAACTCTGGAAGCTAAGATACCATCATAAAATTAGGGAATTTTGCATTTTTTGTGTAAGGTTTGCCATACAGAAGGAAGATGCCATTCCTTCTTATTTTTTGTAATATGTTTAGGATATATTAACAGCATCGCCCCCTCCCATGTTAACCCGCGCAGAACCTACCCTCACTTTAGGCAAATTTTAATATTCTCCGACACGTTTCTTTCGACCCATTTTTGGTATCCCGCTTGTAATCTCTGTGACCTTGTTTAGCGGTTTTTTCTAATTTAACGCTGACGCTGCCGTCGGGCTGTCGCTTCTGGGCAAGAAGAAGAAGAAGAAGATTCGCAGAGCGAGCGCGCTTGTAAACATGATGCCCGGGGATGCGCTCCTGAAAATGTTTTGCTCTGAAATTAATAAATTAACTTCCTTGTATCATAAATCATTTTTGCTCGCTTGGCCGGGTCCGCCAGCCAGCGTTGCCAACTGCTGCGATGAACATTTTGCGCCATTAACCAAAGTCGTTTTCGTCTTGCGGTGCTTTTCACTTACCCTTAACCGTTGAATAAGCCGCCTGCCTCCTGCTCCGGACCCAGAAAAAGCCCAAACCGCAGCGCCCAATTCAAGGCGGAACAACTGCTGCTCCTGCTGCTCTTCTTCTCTCTCCTCCTCCGCTCGACCATCGTCATCATCATGGTCGTTATAGCAGCTGCCTGTGACTCAGCTTGCTGCTGCTGCTGCTCCAGTTGGGTAGGCCTAGTTGGATCCATGCCAGAGCTCTGCCAGGGCTGCCACCTCTATCCCAATCATAATTTGCGCTTTACATAAATTAATGCCTACCAGTTCCTGATTTCATTTTGTAGAAGCAGCCCACAAATATTTCGCACATAAATTGCTGGAGATGCTCTTAAAGGTGCGCTCTATAAAGCATATACATATATATCTATCTCTATTTCTCACGCTTTGTCTGCTGTCTTGCTCAAATGTTTCCCCTCTTATTCCCACTTTATTTACACAGTCGTCGTGTGTTTTATGGCATGTTTTCGGGTAGCTCTCGAGATTTATGACTACGGAAAATGGGTCCCTCTTGCGGCAGGGTTGCATTTGCTGTATATAACGTTGGTAGTGGGGGGTATAACGGCTTTAACCCCACTTTGCCGTCAGCTTTAAATAGTTTGCTGCTTGAATGTCTCAATAAACTCATAAAGGCCACCCACAAAATGGGCTAATTGCCACCAGTTTGTCAGTTGCCCAGTTTATAGATTGGTCATTAATGTAACTATCCAAAGAAGGGAGAGATTAGAGAGAGAGAGAGGGCGATATAGTTAATTGTTATCGTCGTCAAGCGGCAAATCAATATTTACAACTTTATTATGACTTTTGTGAGATTCACTTTCGTTTTATACACTCCATACGAACCGTAGGAATCGGAACTCAAGTTGTGTCGTAAAAAAGAATCAAGCCTCATAAAGAAGACACATGAAAATGCATTCAAACGATACTGAATCTTTAGTAGGGGAAAGGGAGATAAATCCGAGGGGAAAATCATAATAAAAACGCATTCATAAACATGAAATACGATGCATGCGTCGCGACTGGGGGACTCTCTAAGCGTGAGTCTATTAAAAGCGCATAAAAATAACTTTACCGTTTTACGAGATCCACGACTGGACCCTAGACTCACCCGCACCCGCACCCGCACAGTGGGCTACTCCGGCTATGACCCTCATCGTCGTCGTCGTCATCATCGGTTACATTCGCGGGTTAATTAAATGACGCCGCTTTCCAGTTGCCTCCACTGCACACGCCGCACACGTGTTTGCAATTGTTCCCTGCGTGGGTGTTACGAAGGGGAGGGCAGGGCAGGGAAGGGCATCTAGCTTGATCTGCTTGTTTTGAATTAGAATGTCGCATCGTGGGCTGCATTCGGGGAGATTAGAGAGAGAGGCGCTCGTAAACGAATTGTAAATGGATTAAAATGATATTTCCAACGGATTTTATGAGTTTCGTATGGATTCGTGTGTAAATTAGACTTATAAATTAGAATTTTATTTGATGTTCCATATTGTATTTTATTTATGGCATAAGATCATGTCCATTTAGCTTGTATTTGAACCAATCAAGAGGTAAAGTTGAATGCAAGATGCAGATAATACATGTATTTCCGATAAGGCGAATTTGTTTTACATTTTACAAGCAATAAACCCAGATTTTCGGTTGTACAAGCCATATACCATGTTATAACTGGATTTAGAAGTTTACTTTCCTTCTGAAACTTGGTAGATATTTCCATAATCACTTTCAAAGTTGAAATTTGACGAGGAATTAACATTTTTTACGTTTTTAGTCTATTTCTGTCTGTATGAACATCTAGATCTCAAAGATTATAAATGTTAGAGCAACTTAATTTTGTAGAAACACTCCTACGAATTTGCAGTGTCTTAATAGGTCTTCGATATTCCGCCTAGCCCCACGATCATTAACGAAATTCGCATTGATTTCGTTTTTAACTGCGGCATTTCGAAACCTTGTTAACTTGGAGTACCCTTAGTCCACTCCCTGTTCGATCATGGGTCACTGGTCATGGTGGTTGACAGCTGTCAATCTCTGGGGCCGATCATGGCAAGCCCACAGAGAGTATGAGAGGGGGCAGGGTGCATTAACCCATGCTTGTACCCTGTCTATATGCGTCCACATGCTCAGCCGTCATAATTGACGAATTTATGGCACTTCTTGGAAACGAGGCGGGCCCGAACGGACAAGGCGTACATGTCGGGTACTCGCTCGAATTGTTCTCTGTGTTCTCTCTCCCTCTCTCTCACTCTCGCAGAGTGGATATGGTTGCTATATTCGCAATTGTCCATTGTGTCCGCCTACTGTGCTCGTTGTTTTACTTTGTTTTGACTAACCAGACGTGCAAATTGCTCGATTCTTCGAGTCGGTTTGCATTGACCGCAGCGGGGCAAGCAGGCAGCGATTCGTGTGGCATGTGGCATGTGGCATGCTGAACATGTTAAGCATTGAACCGAGGCCACATTAATGATTTCTGTTCGCCAGTGTAAAACCGACAAAACTCATTTTCAAATTGTGCACTTGTGCTACGTGACTTCCGCGAGAAAATATCCAAGACAAATATGCGGAGAGAGAGGGCAATCTCTTCCAGCAGGCGAGACTATAACTGAGGCATGATCGAAAAAAAGAGAATCCTATTTCAGCCTCAAAAACACTTTCTCCATCTGTTTCAGTTTGTTGTTAATTTTTATCAACTCTGAATGTGCGTGCAATTACACAGATCTTAAATCAAGGCGCCAATTGGCTGCCTTGGCTTATCATTCGATTAATCGATAATTTATGGCTTTTTAAATATTCACATCGAATTGCATACACATCACGATCGTTTCGTTTAAATGGCCAATTGGCCATTCGAAACGGAAAGGTTTTAATTAAAAACAAGTTTCCGTTATGCTGACCATAAAAAGAAGCTTGTGTTTTGTATCTTGTATCTTGTTAAAAAGCAACTTAATTATGCACATAAAAATGTGCGATGCTCTACTTAAGGATAAACAAGATACTCATTACAGAGCGAGAGTTACAACGAGGTGGGGGGAGATGGCGCATCTTAAAGACACAGACGGCGGCAAAGTTGCCAAGTCAAACAAAACAAAGAACAAATAAAACAGAGTTGCCAGGAAGTAGAAACTCCCATCTAGCTAGTACGGCTTGAGCTTTAAAGCGTTTTTGGCTTTTATTCGGCTGTCCTTAACTCTTCTTCATGCACTTGTTAGGGGTCTCCCTCTCTCTCGCTCTCTCGACTTTGCTTGGCTCGGTTTCAAGTGGACGGGCTCATAAATCTCATGTTAATTTATGCTAAAACTAAAGACCAAAACAAATTTGGCACTTCTTGACAGTTGCTGTGCGTGTAGTTATTCATTAAAAGGGGGAGAAAAAAGTTAATTTATCATATATTATATTTTTGTGCTTATTTGAACTTATTTTGTCTTAAAAATATACAGAAAAATATATAAAATATCGTAAACAATCACTAAAGTTTTTATGCACGTTTAACTATACTGTTTTTGCACTTTATCAACACTGATAGTGTGCTAACGTAGACGCCATCTTTGATTTAGCGAAGGTGGTGGCATGCCGATAAGTCGATAAATGCAGCTATCAAACGCCATGACACTAAAAAAAACGCTTGCAGCTGTTGTAGGTTATGTTAAGCTACCCCACAGCACTCACACACAGGGTATACGCAACGCAAATCACAAATATTTTGTTACCAGTTTTTATGCCTTTTGTCGCGTCGTCGACTCTTTGGAGCTGCTCTTCAGCTCTCGGCTCTCGGCTCTTGGCTCTCGTCTCGCTTGTCATAAAGAAATTTTAATAATGTGCGGCGCCAAAAAAGTTTTTTTTTACGAGCCGTAAAGTGAGGCTGCCGACGCCAGCGTCAGTCAGCGTCGCAGTTGACGTCTCTGGCAACGCACAAAAGTGTTAAAATTCAAATGAGTTTCAAATGAGCGCCGCATTAGGCCAAAATAACTTTGTCAGCTGGGGTCAAACGCGGCGTATGAGCGATATAAGAGGAGACATCATTTAGCAGTTAAGCGGATTATGGCTAAAAGGGAGTGAGAGAGAGAGAGAGATAGACTGGCATTTAAAGCGATCTTTCTCCTACCTTTTTCACCTTTCATTAAATCTGCTTTTATTTTTCTCATTTCAGATAAACGTGGAATCGCCTTTGCCTCCCCCAATCAGTTGGTAAGTTTCACATTTCTATTTATCGCTCTGTCTTCCCCCCTCAGCGTATCAAATCAACAGGAATTAAGCTGTCTATCTGTCAATCCATCTATTCGTAAGGCATTTCCATTTAATTCCACGTCCCTTCCCCCTCAATCATCTGCCTGAGTTGTCTTCGTTGTATTTTAATAGCGCGCATAAAATCCACAAAATCATTTACACAAATTAAATGTTAACTCAGGCATAAAATTACCAAGTTAACACCCGCTGCAGCCTCTTCTCGGCCCGGCCCGGCTTGACTTGGCTTGACTGGGGACGGCCTTAAATTATGGCCAAGTCGAGCCAACTCAAAACTGGCTGGCCAGGTGGCTCGCAATGACTGCGTTAACTTGGCTGACAAGTTTTCTTTACGCTTGACGCTTTTCTTTCCCGCCAAAGCTCGCACTTTTCATTAAAAATTTCCGCGCTCTTTCGCCACCGCGCGCGTGTAATTTGCAAATTTTCTAATTGTCGCCTGGAAAATTTCAGCCTTTTGGCCAAAACATGTTGTTGTTGCCGCCTGACTGACATCCAGTACACACAAAAAAGTGGGTCAGCCGAGCCGAGAGTCTCGATTAAATGGAAACTGTTGAGGGTACTCCCCTCTCCCCGCCTCGTTTGGCCTTAGCTTTAATTGCAATTAAGTTTCAGTTTCAATTTCAAATTCAGTTTCGCTCTCGCAAATGGGCACAAGGTTTTCTACCACTGGCCAAATCCAATTTAGCCAGGTCGCAGTGGCAGTTGCAGGGTATGTGTGGCAGGGCAGGTAACACTCGCCTCTCATCAAAGGCTTTTTTACACACTGTTATTTATTTATTTGACTCACTGTCTCACTCTCCCCGCCGTCATAAATAATTCACAATTCATTGACATATTTTTATGAATATGACTTCCGATCGTTAAACAAGGCGCATAAAAGTGGCCAACCCGTTGCCTTCTCGCTTGGTACAGCATCTGCCGTGCTGTCTGACTACTGCCAGCTTCCCTCTCCATCTCTCCTACGTCTCTCTGGCTCCTCCCCAGCACTCGTTGGGGCAGCCCATTAAAACAACATGAACGCACAATTTAATTTATATTTTTTCAAGCGTGTTGGCGACACTTCATTGTTGCTGCTGCTGCTCTTGGGGCAAAAACAAACACTGTATGCGACCCCTACAACATGAGTGAGACAACCCCCTCCGTACAACCACACAGTGGCAACCCCAACCCCAATCCCAGAGCAGGCCAGACACAGCCTCGATTCAAGCTCATCGTCAACCTTTTCGAAAATATAATCACAGCATAAAAATCAATTCCAAACGCGTGTGCGAAGCGCAAACAGACAGCGCCAGTTGGCGGAGGAGAGAGGAAGTAGGAGTGGGAGAGTGGGAAGGGGCACACACATGGCATTCGAGAGGGAGACTGAGAGAGAAAGAGGCCTACACGACTCCCCTACTCAACTCAGTCCTTTACACACACACACGAAAATGTCACACATTTGTTAAACATTCGCGAGTTTCATTCCATGCCATACCCCTGCCTCCTCCCTGATACCACCGACCCCATTTGGACCCCATCGACATCAGCAATATAAACAACACTGAGCTGCCAAACTGCGGCCCGGAAAAATCAGCATGCAAATAAAATAAAAATAAAACAAGCGATGAAGGCAAATAAAATAAATAATTAAAGGTAACAACGACGCGATAATACCCTGTTTAGGATGCAAAAAAGAGAGGGAAGTTATATGCGAAAAAAATATAATTATAATATATAAAATATGCTTAAGACTTGATTAAAACGAGGTATAACTGTTTTTTTTTTTAATATTGATAGCAGGCGGATAGTTTTTATATATAGCGCTTTTATAAATCATTTGTTCCCCTCAAGGACTACAAAATAATATAAATGCTTTACATTCCATTTTCATTAAGTTATATATTATTATTATATGTGTATTATTTTCGTATTTTAATCCACTGAGAAATTGCCCATAATCGATATTCTATTTTAAGAAGCAACATGTTTTCTTTTTGACTTTTTCTTCTCTCTACCCTGATATTCTTATTTAAATTAAATTATTTCCAAATTTCTATTCAATACATCTCTCCTACCTAACCTTACTTCCAAGCTACCCTTTTTGGACTTACAGGGTATTGCGCTAAAATCATAAATAGCTTAAAAACGAAGCTAGGCAGGAGTCGCCACAGCAGCTCCATGCCGAGGCGCAAATAGGCTGTCAGCTACATACCAGGGCGACCCATTACAGACCCCTCTTGTCACTCTACCCCCTACCCTACCTACCCTACCCTCCCCTGTCCTAGATGCCGTTGTGTGTGTAGGCGCATTAATGTAGCCGGCAAAAAATTTGTTGTAGGCAGGCAAAAAAAAAAACAAGAGAAAAGAAAAACTGAGAGAAAAAATTGAAATACTTTTTTGTGATTTATGGCAATGTGTTGCGGAGCCCGGAGATTTGCTATAAATGTGTACCGCACCCGTTCTGTCTCTCTCTCTCTCTCTACTGTCGCTGTCAATGTCACACACACACACACTCACACGCAGAGACACACACGAAAATGTTCTACAAGCAATTTTCCAGCTGGTTTTTATGTGTGTTTGTGCATTCGTTTAACTATTTGGCCATAAAATATGACGAGCCCCGCTCTCTCTCTCGCTCTGGAGAGGAGTCGCTCGTTGTCGCCGGTTGTGGTGCCTATTCCCGCATTGTCGGCACTTTATGGCCACGTGCTGCCGGGCGACCGCGTGTCCTTGTGGCTGCTTCCCTGCGCCTGAGAGAGGGACTATATGGACTGTACTATATGGTATGTGTATATGGTATGGTATATTTTTATAGTCAGCTGGCAATTGCTTTTTTGGCTTACATAGGTGCTTGGCAGCACAGTGGGTAGTCTAGGGCTAAAAGAACATCGTAGCACAATCGATAATATCGATATTTTAATAATTTCTTCGATATATCAACTATTTGTTTTACTATCGATGAATTTCAAAGAATTCTCCGCAAATAAATCGCATCCCAATTGATTAAATCGATAACTTGAAAATTTATTCGATTTGAAGATTTTATATTATAAAAAATTATAAAAGTTTTGTTTATAACTATAATATAATCGATACTATCGATGGTTTTGCTTCAAAAACTATCGAAACATTTGAAAATTAAAATTTTTGCCGCACTAGAGCTCTCGAAATAGGTAACTCTTGACGGTAAGCCTCGTCTTCAAGTCTTCTACTCTCTTCAGTCTTTAGATGTGCCTGAGTGCTTTGGCTCCCACTGTCATCTCTTCAATCCTCAAGTGGCCCTTGTCGCGGATTTTAACAACTTCATTGACGAATCGCAGCCACAGCTGGAGCCCAGTTCCAAGTTGCAAGTTCCAATCCTCCATTTGGATACGAGTTCCACTTGTAAGCAATTTCAGCTGTCAGTTTTGCTATAGGTTGTTGTTGTCTTTTTAGACTATGAAATCTGAATACGAAAATGTTGTTGAAAAAGTTGCAAAAGTGGCACGAAAATCTGCTGAGGTTGACACCCAAAAGCGGTCTCTCGACTCTCGTCTCTCGCCTCTAATAACTCTCTATGGTGCGGGGCTTTTGTCTTGACTTTTGGAATTCTGTAATGGAAACTTGTTTTTGTTTTTGTTGTTGGGAGGCAGCCTCAACCTCAACAGCTGTGGCGACTGTGTCAAGCTGCGCCCAAATATGGTTGCAATCTATTGCTGATTTGGCAAAAGCCACGACAAGTCACATGGGAGAGACATCGTAGGGGACATCGTAGAGGGGATTCGATCGGTTACATCTCACACAGCTTTGTCAATTGTCCCCAAAGTGGCGCCTTTTTGGAAATCCGTCACCCACTGTGCGAACTGTCAGTCAGTTAAAGGAGCACACCGAGGGTATCGCAGCAAATCAATTTGCTTGTCTCTCAGTCGCCTCTCTTCCTCCCCTCTCTCTCTCTCTCTCTTTCTACATAATTTATATGCCTTGGCCTATGGCCACAAATAATTTTTGCAATTGGCCAGAGATGAGGATGCGGATGAGGATGCGGCTGGGGAGCGGCGAAGAACACACACAAAACATTTTCAACAGTGGGTGGAGCTGTGAATATTGGCCATAATAACGCAAGCGGCAAGTCGTTATGGGGATAGCCAGTCTCTCTGGCTAACCGGGCAGACCGAGAGAGACAGAGAGAGAGCGAAAGAGAGAGAGAACGAGGAGGATGACTAAAAATAAAATTATTACCCCGGTAAAACTCGTCTCGTCTCGTCGAGAGATGCAAAGGCAGCGATAGACCACGAGCACGACCACGACGAACGTGGAGGCTGCAGCTGAGGCCGAGTTTGAACCTGAAGCTGAAGCTGAAACTGAAGCTGAGGTTGAAGTTGATTCGGTTTGCTGTGTGTGTGTGTGTGTATGTGTCCAGGTGGCGACTGCCACAGCAACAGCAGCAGCGGCAGCAGATTCATGCGCCTGGCCCAGAGGAGGCACCCAACCACTTGGTCAATTATGCGGCCGTCTGTTGTCCTCGACTATCTGCGCTCTCAGGCCTTGTTATGATGCCTCGTTAGCTGTGGAAAGGGTATATCGCATGGCTGGGGTGTTCTATATCGCATATAAGATGGAATATTTAAAGGTTTTTATTCTGTGATCGTCATGGAGCTGCTATCGATGGATTTAATTCATTATTTGATTATTTTACTAAGCAATACTATCGCGAAACTATCGATAAAAGCAGAAATTACAAAAAGTTAATAGCAGGCGTAATATCACAATATTTTTATCAATTTTATTTAGAAAACTTTTTCGAAATTATATAAATTTGCTTCAGAAAGATTAAGACTACATTAGGAACAGTTCATACTATCGCAAAACTATCGATATAACTGTAGAATACAAATAAATGCTATTCCAAGTTTGATATCATAATATTTAATGTTGCTTAAGATTTAGTTGGTAATTCTTATCGAATTTGTATCGAATTACTTTTGTATGCTTGGGAATACTACAAAAAGCGCTTCATACTATCGCAAAACTATCGATAAAATTAGACGATACAATTTACTTCAATTTATATCAGATTAATTATGTTGTAGCTTTCTTTTAGCCATCTTTATCAACTCTATTACCATTTGCTTAAGTACTTTTGTAAATTTTGGAAGTAGAATTTCATTCCATCGCACTACTAACAATTTACAGGGCATCTAAGTAGTCAATCATCTGGCCTGCATCTTCAGACATCTATCCCGCTTTGTTGTCCGTTTGTTGCAACAATATTTGGTTGCCAACTTTGCCGTGTTCCAACAACGTTTAGACAGTTTGCTCCTCTCTCTCTCCTGTCTCTCTCTTGTCTCTTGTCTCTCCTTGGGGCTCTTCTTCTTGTCGCCTGTTTGGAAGTGTGTGTGTGTGTGTGTGTGTGTGTTTGGCTTTTGCTTTGGCTTCGTTTGCAAATATGCCCAGTTCGAGCTGGATTCATAGACGGTAGCACAGCGAAGCCTCTTGCCAAACACAACTGCAGCAGCAGCAACTGCGACATGCGGATTCACATCCTTGCTAGTTGTTGCCCCCGCTGTCCCCTCCTGCCCGTTCTTCCCAGTAGGGTCCGCTGCTGTTGCCAGCTTTGCTATCTGTTTGTCTCGCTATCTGCTCTGCCTGCAGCTCATTTGGCTCTTGTGTTGTTATTGCCCCATGGCACAGACAACATTGGCCACAAGCCCATCGTCATTCCCATCCCCATCAGCATCATCAACCTGATGATCATCATGCTGCTTCTCTGGCTCATCATGTGCATCCTCATTGCCCTGCAGAGTGCTGTTTAAATGTCTCATCAACTGTTAGTCCCAGCATCTCCCCCTCTTGGCAGAGCAGCTGCAGCAGCCGGAGACTGTTTGGCATGCTAATACGCAAACAGGGCTGCCAACTTAATGAAATTGAAATGAGCAAATTAGTGTTGTTTGTGCTACCCCAAGTAACTCCTTCTTTACTCCCCCTAATGCGTATGTATACTAAGTATAAACCCCTGAAGCAACTAAAACGCTCTCTGTCTCTTTCTTTTCTATATTCATATTTCAAACTGTATCCTAGGTATGATACCTAGCATAAACTAAAACTCTATATTTCCCCTTTGTATATGTATTTGTATTTATCTCAAACTCTATGCTAAGTATGATCCCCAGAAACCATAACTCCTTCAAGTTAAGCCAGGGAAAATGTTGCTCTGGTTGTTTCTTTTTATACCCTGGGGGAAGCTGCCTTAATATTGGCTAGAGTTTTGAAATATTGCTTATTATATAAGAAAATAACTGTGAGCACATTAAATATATATATATTCTTGAAGAATATCAGCAGATAAGTCGCTATAGGTATGTTCCTTTGAATGAAACTTTTCTTCCCACTTTCTGCAAGAGTACAGAATATTCGGCTAGAGAAAACCGATTATATCTTTCTCTACTTCCCTATAAAGATGTAAACTTTAGAGAGCTCAACTAAAATTGTGCAAAAAGCCGCAAAACGAAACTGGCGTTATCCTTGTGCCATCCCTAAGCCAGTCTCTCTCTCTCTCTCTCTCGCTCTCTCCCAGCAAAGCCAATCCCCATAAATCTCTAGCGGAACTTGGTGTTTTGGTCAACTGGGCAGCTGCTGCTGCGGCTGCTACAGTGGGCTAAAAAACTAGTCTAGCCGTTAGAACGGGCAATAAAAATGCAGCTATAGAAAACAAGATTGAAAGCAAGAAAATCAAAAAAGAAAAAAGGAAGAGAGGAAAAATAGAAGAAAGAAGAAGAGCAGCAAAGCCACATGTCATGCAATGCACTTCACCGGCACTAGACGCGCCCCGTCCGCCCCCCGTACCGAAACTTTCAACTTGAACTCGGCGTTTCTGATAGATACAAACGACTTCATGACGATACAAAAGAATGATGATGATGATTTGCAAAAAGCGCTGAGAACACTCACTCGATAGCGTGGTCTCTGTTGACTCTCTGTGCCTGGGATGGAGCATGGGTTGGGTCTAGAGCTGGGTGTGGGTCTGGGGCTGGGTCTGAGCGGGCTCTGAGCATGGTCTGTGCTGCCTGTGGGGCGTCTGTCCGGAGTCCCGGTCTGTCATTGAATTGGCTGTGCAAACGTTTGATAAATTGATGAATTGCAATGCTCAAGTGGCAACAGTTTAGCAGACGCAGAGATCGATAATGTGAGCAAGAAGGGGAGGGGAAAGGGACTGGGACTGTGGCTGCGACTTCAACTGAGATTGCCCAAGTAGTTTGCCAGTGGTGGCACAACTCATTAGTCTCTCTCATCTCCCTCCTCCTCCTGCTCCTCCTCTTCTCTGTGTGTGTTTTGTTTACTCAAGTTTAGCATAAAAAGAAATGAAACAGTCATCGTAACAGTCATGGCAAAGGGAAAATGTTTCCTCCCCCTGCTCCTCCTCGTTGTTGGATCTCGGATCTCTCGCATCTCTCGTTTCTCGTTTACCGGGAAGAGCTCATAAAAATTTATGTTAATTTCGTTTAGAGCGCGCTGCAATCTGCGACTGCGACTGCATTCGTAATGAGCTAGCTGGGGCTAAGTAAACAAGGGGCTGCCCCTCGAAATATTTTCGAAAATTGAAATAATGATTAACGGGAGCTGAGAGAAGGACTGTGATCCACCTACACCAACGTCTACACGCACATTTTCCAACTCGCACTTGAGGCAACAATTGAAAAGTTCCACGGAAAATGCCGTTGTGAAAATGCAGCGTAAACATTTAAGATAAACAGAGCAGTGGCAGCATAGTGAGGGATCCGTTTCGTTGGGGATACAAATTAACTGCAAGTCGTAAGCCGAGTGAGAGAGAGACGGGACGAGACGAGACGAGACAACGCGTCGTATGCGCAACCAACGACCTGAGGCGCACAATTTGTTTATTTATTTGTATTTATTTTCCAGTCAATATAAACTATGTGAATTTTTACTGTACATAAAAAAGAGAATGCAGGGGAGAGGGGGGGAGCATGCCAGACATGCTCGACATGATGGTAATAATAACAACAATGCCAAACGACAACCGACGATTCTTACCCGAGACTCGAGACAACTCGGGGCAAGTAAATAAATCAAATGAAGCAGCAGCAGCAGCAGCTGCCTGCCTGGCTGGAAAAAGAGTTGGAAAAGCGAGAACTAGATGAAGTTTTTCCCGGGAAATGCAAGTCGAACAGACGACGAGGCAAGAAAAAATAAACAAAATGTTCGAAAAGCGAAATAAAATACGAGAGAGAGATGTGTTTGGCTAAAGTTGAATTACTTGATTGGCAGAGGAGTGGGAGGGGGGAGGAGAAGCAGGGGGGGTGAAGGAACGTAAGCTTTGGGAATATTTTGACAGTGAAAGCGATTAGAAAATGTTGCTTAAAACGAAACTGTATTAAAATTTCCCAAGGCTAATCTAGTGGAAAGCTGCCAGAGTTGCCACCTGCTCTCACCAGCAGCAGCGACTCAAAGTCATTTGCCAACACTGGCAGCAACAACAACAACAACAACAACAACAGCAGCAGCTCATCAACACCTTCAGTTCAGCCATTTTTCAGGCAAGGCTACCGCAGACTGTGTGTGGCAAGAAGGGAGTGTGGCCAGGGAGGGGGAAGAGGGGGCAGGTAGTGCTGGCAAATACGCAAAACCATGGCACACTAAATCCACTTAAATTAATTGCAAAAGGTGATTACGTTGCTGTTTTGCCTGTGCCTGTGCGACTTGCAAACAGACAGCGAGCAGACAGCTGAGAAATGAGAAGCCAGGACCTGGCTAGGACATTCAGCAGAGGATGGCAGAGAGAGCAGGGGCGGGAGAAGGAGAAGGTATTGCAGGTTATCAAGAAGCTGCAGCAGCAGCAGCAGCAGGACGCCATTTCTCAAAACGCCCGTGGCCCAAAGGCAAACACAGCTACGCAACACTTGCAGCAACGTCTGCTGCTTCCGACTCTGTTTGCGCAGCGAGTATCTTGCAGATACCTCAGCAGGCGAGGGAGGCAGCAGGGAGGGGGGCAGTCGGGGGAGGCGTTGGTTCAACTGTCGCTTCATTTTTGCAAAGTAATTTGCAAAAGAGCCAAGCCAAGGCAAGGCAAGAAAGCAAGTGCCGCCAAAATGCAGTCAAGGATGAAACAGCGAAAGGCGTGCCAGGCAGGGGGGGGAAGAGAGACGAAACTCACCTGCTGAAGGCGCTACAAGGTGTTAAGGTGTCGCTGTCACTCTCTGATTGCGTTTATGCGTAAACGTTAATCAGAACGAACGCGCACGCGGCCAAGCGAGGCGCTTGATAACCTCTACAAGACACTTTCAGGAATTTCAGAGATTTCAGCATATTTTTGAAATTCTGCTCACAAGTGTGGAAAACCTTGACTTGCATAACTGGTGTGTTATTGTCCAATCGTTTTTAAATTTAAGGTATAGTTGTATATCACATGCATCTATGTGTGTGTTCAAATACAGATTTGTAACTTAAGTACTTTGCTTGATAAACGTAAATTTCAATTTGCAGAGGCGGTGGGCGTTGCAGCCTCGATTTGAAAATAAGTTTATTTGCATATGATATACAGTCACCATTATACCAAATTTCATGTCTCTAGCTTTTATAATAACTGAGATCTGCAGTTTCTTCAAAATATATTTCAGAACTTAGCTACTTATAAGCCTTTTAATAAACGGTTATTGATATTTCGACTGTTTTAGAATATATATGTATATCATTATGTATGTATATATACTTCAAAGAGTCGTACAACTGTCCCAGTCTAAGATTTAACTGCCCAGTCTAATTTAAATATGAAATTTTTAAGGAAATTCAGGAAAACAACCTGAATTTTCCATACTACTTTAAAACTAAAAGCAGACTACAAAATAACACGACTTCTTCGATCATTATCAAAGTCACAAAGTCATTTATATTAAATTCCAATTAAGTTGGGAATATGCCACCTTCAGGAAAACTTCTGAATGAGTTCGGTAGAGTCGGCAGAGTCGACAGAGTCGCAAAGTTTATTCACATATCATTGAGGGGGGTCGGCAGAGATGGTCATGTTTATTTTATTATTTAACTTTGCGAATTTTGTGCAATCATAACATCCTGCGACGCATAAACACGACTTCGCTCTGTCTCTCTCGCTCCCCTCCCCCTCCTCTGATGCTTCCCTCTTTGTGTGTGTGTGCTTAAAATGTCATTAAAGCGCAGAATGGGCGTACACGCTGGGCGTGGCAGCGGCAGCTCATAAAGACAGTGAAGCAGGGAGGGAGGTGGCGTCGGAGCAGATAAAAGTCAAAGACAGTTCCCCGCCCCCGCTCCTCCTCCTCCTGCCCTGCCAGCCATTTCATATCCTTAATCAGCGCCTGACTATACCAGCTTTTCCCAGGGGCGTAGCAGGCGATGGCTGAGAGGGGGCGACTGGCGTTAAATTTATTGATAATTGATTATTGCTTCGTTAGGTCGCAATTTGCGCGGTTCTTCTTCTTGTTTGTTGTGGCAAATTGAAAATGCAAATTGCTCGAGTGATTTGCCAGCTCGGATCCCGTTTGCAGCCGGTTCCGAATCCGATCCTGTTCTAGATCTAGATCACGCTGCCTTTTGATGTTGGGGGAGAGAAAAGAAAAAAACAAATTTTCATAAATTTTTAAAACAAACACGTGAAAAAATCCAAAACAAAAATTGCCAAGCGGGTTTTTGCAACGGGATTTTTACGCCATTTTGTTGTGTGTTGTTTGCTGTGCGAGGGTGATGGGGGGAGGGGGCAGGGTACGTGCCTATGCGCGTTGCTTTGCTCACCTTTTGAGCTTTTAAATTATTTTCCAAGCACGTAGCCTCGTCGACTGTTTGCGTATTTAAACGTGCAGAGCGAGAGGGGGAGAGTGTGTGTGAGAGAGAGGGAGACAGCAGCAGTGTGAGAAGCGCGTAGAGAGGCGGCGAGCGGCTTTGCCTTTAAAAGGATTTGCGCAATTTGCGTGCGGGGCTTTTATGAAGGGTTCGAGCAGGCAACTCCCCCCCCCGTCCGCCTACGCCTCTGCGCCTGTCAGCGTGTTGACAAACAAACAACAACAACAACGATGCCGAGTGACGCCCAAGACAGGCGACAAGAGGAGCTAGCCAGGACAGAGGAATAGCTAGGGGATGGGCAAGGACAGCGATGGCTACAGCGACGGCGGCTTTTGTGTTGACAATGTCCTTGCTGTGGGGGAACATTGTGGAGCGCGACGCTTTCATCCTGCGCCGCTCCGCGCTGCGCTGCGTACGTGACTTGCATTTATTTTGCGGCCCAAACAGTGAAAAACTCGTTAGTAATTTAGCAGAGAGAAAGAGAGGGAGCGAGAGAGGCAGCTAGACAGGAGAGTGAGAGAGAGCGAGAGAGCACACAGCGCGAGTTCAGCATGTTTTCAAAGCAATCAAATGCGCGTCCATAGTAGAAACCTCATAGAGTAGAAACCACGTTGAGAGTGCAGCCTAAAACTAAAAAAATACTAAAAATACCAAAAGAAATAGGGGGGGGGGGTGCTGGCAGTGTTGCCACTCACTGCAAATAATTCCATCAACACGCAAACAAAAAAAAAAACAGAATCCACAAACTAAAAACCAGAAACGCAAACGGCGAAGGGCAACGACGATTGATAGCCACTTGAGAGGCAGAGATGCAGTCCAGAATCCCCCTCTCCCCTCCCCCCTCTCCCTCCTGCCTGCCACAATGGGATTGGCCCATTGACATTGCGAGCAACGTGCAACGCATTGGGAGGCCTCAAAACGCTGCTTTTGCACAGTGGGACACAAACAACAACAAACAGAGCGAGGAGGAGGCAGAGGCAGAGGGGGGCAAACTGAGTGCGAGTGCAGTTAGAAGCGCAGCATGGGCAGCCCAAATAGTGTGCTAACCGAGTAGGGCAGTAGTAGGCAGGGGGGCGTGGCAGGCAACAAACTGTGCGGCAACTGCTTAATGGGAGCTCCAGCAGCAGCAGAGGCAGCAGCAGCGGCGCAGAGCGTCGAAAGAGTTATTGAAAATGTTTTATTGTGTGCATTTGATTGCTGTAAGTGTTGAGGTTGTGTGTGCGTCACAGTGTGTGTGTCTGTGTGTGTGTGTGTGTACGGGTGTCTGCCTGGTGTCTAACTTATAAATATTTCAATAACATTTGAAGTGCGCCTGCCTCTGCCTCTGCCTCTGCCTCGGCTCAATTGGTTCAGATTTGTAGAAAGAGAGAGAGGGAGAGAGAGCGGGCAATGGAAATGGAAAATCGAAATATAGATGGAAATGGGGAAATGGAAATGCACTTTTCCCATTGTGTGCGGGTGTGTCTAGTGCTTTGGCACTCCAACACTCGAAATGCTAAAGGGCATCAATGCGCTGGCAGTGCCACTTTTACCATATTTGGATTACCAAAAAGCAAGCTGAGCCCCACCCCCCTTCCCTCAAAACTCATGGAAGAGTTCCAAAAAAAAACAGCATAAAACACAGCTACAACTCAGGATGTTTATGCGCAGAATGGTAGAAACTCAGTAAAACTTTATAAAAATAAGAAATTATGTTATGTGAGAAATAGAAAATAAATAAATAAAACAATATACTATGTGCAGTCAAAAGCTTAATT
The DNA here is from genome assembly GCA_018904105.1 of Zaprionus tsacasi. NCBI lineage: Eukaryota > Metazoa > Arthropoda > Insecta > Diptera > Drosophilidae > Zaprionus > Zaprionus tsacasi. Next base: position 1,999,421 of record JAEIFR010000122.1, read on the forward strand.
TCAAATAAATAAAATTATTTTCTTATAATCAAAATTCACTTATGCATGAAATGTTTAATTTTTTGGGGAATTATAATTTTAATAAATTATTTATCCCAAATATTAAGTCTTTTCTTACTTTTTAAAGCTTACTACGACTATGCGAAGCCTTTTCCATGCGATTATATAAGGAATACTACTAACTTCATAAATTTCAGTTATTTACATAGAAATTCTATGATATAATATTGTTATTAAAATTAAGAAAATATGCATAAGATTCATTTTAGTCTATAAATTCTCATGAAACTATAGATATTTCTTGTTTCCAAATTCTCTTTCAACTTATCACGCATTAGGTAACCGCATAAACGCCGCATAAATCATTTCGGCAGGCAACGCACCTCAGCTTGCCAAGTTCTTTCTGTGCGGATGCCAATGCGGGTCCTCCAAAACTTTTCATAGTGTGGCATAGGCAGGAGGCAAGTTTTAGGCAACAGCTTGTGATGCAATCGTTGGCAGTGCCACATCCTCCTGCCACAGACTCTGCCTCTGCCTCTGCCTTTGCCACACGGCTCAATGAAGCCTGTGGCCTGGCCTAGTTTGGAGCACACAAAAGTTTAACTCAATTACCAGTTACGGCAGCAGTTGCCACACGTGACTGGCTCAAGTAAAGAGAGGGAGGGGGCGGGGAGGAGTAGGGGATTAGTTGAGCTGAACTGACCTGCTTAGGAGCTAAAGTCGACCAATGATGGTTCCAAAGCGCCTGCCTGCCCCCTTTCAAAACTCATTAGCACAAATTTTCGTGCCTTTCAATGCGACTCTCTCTGACTCCGACTCCAACTTGGACTACGCTTCGGTTACGGGTTCAACTTCTGCTACAGATTTCGTCTCCAAGCTTGGGCACGCTCCAGCAACTAGGCTGGCTAATTTAAGAGAAGGTAGGGGGGCTCACTGGGGTCACCTAGACCAAATTTATGCTGATTGTGCGGCAATTTAGGGAAAATTCAAAGCGAAAACTGGAAAATTGCAGCTGCCACTGCTGGCTACACGTAGCCGCAACCGTAGCCGGAGTCAACAAATTTCCCGATGCGACGCGCTGACAATAAATATGAGCGGCAACTCAGCCTTGAAACAACGAGGAACAGGAGCGACCTTTAACCTTTTTTTTCGAGCTTTCTCTGCTTTTTTATACCCGCTAGAAAGGTATTTTAGCTTTGTGCGAAGCGTAAATATATTTAACAGGCGGAAGTAGGGCATCTCCGACCTAGCAAAGTATATTTATGATAAACTGTCTATATATAGCCTAGATCTCTGGAACTATTAGGGCTGGGGCTATCAAATTTGGCAGTTATATGTCTTATGACTACACGCAGTACCTGTTTGTTTTAGCATTGCGCCACGCCTTCAAACGCCCACGTTAATCGCAAAAAATCGATTTACTGCGTAATTGTAAGGCTAGAGTTAAGAAATTTGAAGTGTACAGTAATTTTAACCATGTGAATAATAGCAGCAAATTTAGTTCAGATAGCTTGGTAAACATAGATAATACTTGAAATTTAGCTTTAAGAATATCCAATAAAATGTGAATTCACTTTACTTAATTAATTAGAATTATACGAAAATTAAGAACAGCTACGTAGCGGGTATATAACAGTCGAGCTGACTTGACTATTGTATTTAGTTATTTTACTTGTTTTTTTCTATACCTCGCTAATGTTTTCTATTTCTTTGCTCTTCTGCTTGCAGCTTGTTTCTCTCTCTGCTTTATTGAGTACAAAGGACAACAAGAAGAAGAACAACAACTGAAGACGGTAAGAGCAGACTGCCTTAACCTTTTACTATGCAAAGTAGTTGCCGCTAAGTGGGCGCGTATATACACTTAGATATATACACATATATATAGAGTATATGTAGCAGGCTTGCGGGTCTTGGGTTCGCCAGGGTTTCCGTTTCCGCCTTTGGCTTTCGCTTTTTCATTTCCGCCTAATAAACTACATAATTAAACTGGCAGCAATGGGATTAAAGGATTCCTTGGCGAAGAACCGGAGGAACAACAACAACAAGAGTCATGTGGCATGCGGCATCTCAGTCTACTCCTTGGTTCAACTTGTTTTTGTTGCAAAGGACTCACTCCATTAGCCACGACTTGGCTCCCTGGGCACGCTCCAGAGCAGAGTGAAGTTTCGTGGACGAATTAAGCTAAATTAATTTTTGTGCTTTGCCTGGTTGCCCCTTCTGCTCGCCTCCTCTTCTGCCTCCTCCCCTGCCCCATTGTTGTTGCTACTTAAGTCCTTTGACTTTTGGCTCGTTTGATACGTGGCTTGCCATCTCTTTTCCACTCTCCCTCTATCTCTCTCTCTATCTATCTAGTTTGCTTCATATTAAATTAATGATGTGTTTTATGCTGCTGTTGCTGTTGTTGTTGTGTGTCGCAAACGAAAAAATCACTGCAAATGCGATTTAGCAGGCAAAGCGCAACATTAGCAGTAAATAAAATAGGATAATGCGGCAAGTCGACCGCAAAGCGGAGGCTGTTCCTCTCCCACTTTCATTCCTCCTGCTCGCACGCCCAGAAAGAGCCAGAGCAATATGAAAAGTGAGCCAAAAAGAGTCATAAAAGAAAGTGCCAACTACGAGCATAGGCGACTGCGAAATGCACTATGATTCGGCAAAGTTTTTGGCATGTTTTCTATATGAAATAACACAACAATTTCAAGAGCTAAAAGGATAAATTACTGTATCTTTCTAAATTAATTTCAACTTATTTTGTGCTTATTTTTAGTAATTATAAAAATATATATAAACAAGTACTAATTATATTTTCTTAGTTTCCCCAAGATTTTTTGAAGATAAACATTAATTCATTTTTAAATTTTCAATAAAATCTTAAGGAATATAAAACTTCCAAGCAATTTCAAGAACTTTCTAAAGAAATAACAAAATAAATATATTTGATATTAATATTACGCAAAATACTCTTTGAAAACTGAGCGCAGGGGTTACAGCTGCCTTTAAAAAACTAAGAGAAGTGGGAGAACAGAGCAGAGCAGCTGCAGCAGAGCAGCTGCAGCGTAGCACATAAAGCAGGGGAGGCAGGAAGAGGGACTGACAGAGTCCCAGAGATAGGGAACACAGAGAACAATTCATGCTCTCCATGTGAGGCGAAAGGATTATGCGATCCTAATGCCAAAGCGCGCGTTTCAGGCTCGTGCACTCTATCTCTCTCTCTCTGTAAGCCACGCAATTTTTCATGCCTAACCCCGTTACGCAAGCAGGCGTGGCCAGAGGACAAAGGGCAAAGGGCACAGCAGTGGACAGAGCTATGTAGCGTATATGAAGTGCCAGTTCAGGGACAATCCACAGTCGTCTCACCTGGAACTGAGCGCGCCCACAGCGAAATGACTTAATATTAATCCGTAGTGCCACACACACTCGCACACATGAAATAATTTCAATTGTTGTTGGTTTTCTTTTTTTTTTGTAATATTTTATTGTAAACAATTTGTTCGAACTGCTCTTGGAAAACTCAAACCTCGTTTCCTTTCTCCTTTTCTTAGTTCCACAAATATTTTGACAAAACGCCTGCTGTTTCCACATAAATATTTATATTTGCCTGCCACACAGACGCACACACACACACGTATACACACACAAAGGATCGTCGCTGTCTGAGTGTCTCAGCCTGTTTATCATGTGCCTGGCATCTTTACCTGCAGCGAACATGATACCCAAGAACCAGGCACCAGCATCTTGTAGAGTATACAAATTTCTTGTTGCCTCCTCAGAAATCGAATCCACAAAAATGCAGTTAAATAAATTACAAACGCTCTGTCACCCAGCAGAGGCAGCAGCTCGAGCAGGAGCAGGAGCGGGTTGCCTGACTTGAGGTTGGGGCGCATGTCGCGGGATTATCGCCAGCCTGGCATCGCTGGAGTTGGAGCGAGGGGCCCCACCATGATTATTCCCATACGAATTTTTCTTTTTAATGAATATTCTCGTTTGTCGCCTGGCCAGGCACCCTGTGCTCCCCCTCCTCCTCCTCGCGCTCCTCCTTTGCGTGCTAATGAAATAAATGCCTGGACAGCGCTCTCAAGTTACCCAAACATGAACAAACTGTGACATTGCCCACATATGTGCGGGGCACAACAGAGATACAAAGATACAAAAAGTATCTTAAGTTATGAGACATACATAAATTCCTCAACGTGTGTGGGTCGCACCGAGTTCTATTGTGTCCCTAATAGAAAACCGAGTTTAAAACTTGAAAAACTCTGGGATTAAATTCAATCCAATGATAAAGCAGCAGATTAAATGCATAAAGCGGTTTAGAGTGTATGGAAAAGTGTAGAAAATCTTTTAAATTGTATATACAAATGAATACCCGAAAAGTATTCAAGCATAATCCTTAAGAAATTCACAATATTTCAATTAGTATTCTGTGGCTGCAATCTTTCATAATCTCTGCTCAAACCCCCCAGCCCACATAGACCATCTAATGAATCACACTTCGTTTCCGGCCCAGTGACAATTGCAATCACTTTTCACATCCCGCACCGCACCGCACCGCACACACAGAACTTGCCGCCAATGGGTTAATTATTAATTTCGCATTTACCACAAAACGATTATGGTTTGTCGGCTGCATCAAGAGGAGCACAACGGAGAGAGGAGATGGAGATGGAGACGGACACATAGCAATCTCCCTTCAAGCACTTCCTCAATTGCATAAATCGAAAATTTGTGTCTCGGCGCGTGCTACGAATAAGCAAAGCAAAAGCAGAAGAGGAGAAGCTAAAGCCAAAGCCAAAGCCAAAGAGCTTCCCTTTTGACAAAAAGAAAAACTCCTTCTGTTTCTCCTCTAATTTTCCTGTGCTTTGAGACAATGTGACAAGGTTGGCGGTTGGAGATCTAAAGGTCTCTCGCAGTGCTCCCTATGTGAGTTGTGACCCAGTGCTGTCCAATCCATGCTATATTCCCGTCAAATCTGGCTTTTATTTCACAAAACTGCGAGAAATAATAGCGGGAATTCTAAATTCCTAGTTTCTCTAGTAATTTCTTCAATTTTTCGATATAGCGAACATATATCTATATAATTTGCGTAAAAATAAATATTTCCATTTGTAACTTGAGATATATCAGCTTTTTTTTAGTATTGCAAACATTTTCCTATGAAACTTACACAAAATTACATATTTATCGATAATTTAAGCAAGAAATCGATGCAGTAACATCTCTAAATTTTAAAATCTTATTTGTTTATAGGTTTTTCTTATAAATGTCTTAGCTATTTTACGCTTATTAAGTAACATATATTTCTGGCTTTATTTTTAAGCAGTTTTCGGCTATCGAAATTTGACAACACTGGCTGTGACTACTGACAAGGTTGCCCAATAGTCGCAGTCGCAGTTGGAGTCGCTCGGTTTGTCACCCAAGTCATTTACATGCTCCACTCGCGTACGTGACTCACATATAGTTATCGCCCCGTTATATATAGCACACATACATACACACATGTACACATATTATTGGAAGTATTCGTTTGGGTTTTGGGGAATTTCTTGGCATGTCTGTGGCTGCGGCAAGCTTGGTTTACATTTGATGAAAATGCGAGCGAGTGAGACGAGACGAGGCGGGGCGAGTCGAGGCGAGTCGAATCGAGTCGTGTCGCTGTCACTGTCAATGTGGACTCGAGTGTCCACAGGGAGTTGGCGGCTTCATCGACTCCGACTCCGACTCCGTCTCTGTCCCATTCCCTTGGTCCAAAGTGAGTCACGCAGCGCATCGATAAAATATTTAAAATTCATTTCTAAGCTTTTAGTAGTCAACGAGGCGCACTTCGCTTCATCGCTCTCTTATCAACGTTACTGGGGACCCGACCGGGTGCACTGCAGCAATTGCAGAGCGATAACCGTTAGCCAAAACCTACCCCCAGCTCTCCTCTAGCTCTCCGCCAGCTACCAGTCGTATCTCTCGAGTGCGCTTTGATTTATGTGCGTGCAGAAAGCCAACACACTCACACACACACACGGCACACACTCTTCGATTGGTAGTTATATATCTATAGGTAGGTAAACATGAGGAGGTTTACCTCGTGCCACGTTCACCTGGAGGAGCAGTGCAACTATCTGGTGGTCCGATGACAGTCTCGCAATCGGTTTATTATTAGTTTTGCTATTGAATTTCAATTTATTGCATTGCTCCACACTCCTTATCGAGTGCATGGTGTGTATATCTTCGGAATTGCACTCTGTGAGTGTGTTCCTTGAGTTGATTTCTCTTTAAACTTTTATGGAATCATAAATGAAAATATTATGCAATGTGCTCTTGAGATAAATGAAAGAAAACTGTTTGAGAAACTTAATTCTATCCCATTTCCTTACAATATTCATAGATCTTTCATAAACATGTCATATTTACTAGTGTATTCTATATTTCCCGCAATATGCATAAAAAATTAATACAAACTGGATATTTTGAAATTTTCGATATTTTGGAAATTATTTTTAAGGGTCCCCCCTATGATTTTTCAACAGAAATATTTTTTTTTAAATTTTAAATCGCGAGTTTTTAATTTTAAACGATTGCGTAGGTCAGAATTAGTAATAAACAAGTGTTTAAATCGATTTCAAATGATACTTAATTTTGGCCCAAAAATCCTGTCGAAATGGTAAAAAATTTAGACATGTAAGACACTCAATAGACCTGGTACCATCTTTTTACACCGATCGTAACTTTCTTAAAAATCATACGATTTTCACGCGGAATGACATTTTGTTTATGTTTTGATTATCTGAGTGATTCTACATTTAAATAATATCATAATAGTCCTTTTGAATTTTTTTCATATTTTGGAAATTTAAACAATGGTCCCCCCTGTAAAATTTCAACAAAATTTTTTTTTCAAAATTTTAAATCGCGAGGTTTTAATTTTAATCGATTGCGGAGGTCAAAATTAGTAATACACAAGTGTTTAAATCGATTTTAGACGATACTTAATTTTGGCCAAAAAATCATGTCGGAATGGTTAAAAAATTAGACATGTAACACACTCAACAGGCCTGGTAACCTCATTTTACACCGATCATAACTTTCTTATAAATCAAACGATTTTCATGCGGAATAACATTTTGTTTATGTTTGAACAACCTGAGTGACTCTACATTTAAAAAATAGCAAATTTGACTTTTTGAAAATTTTCAATATTTTGAAAATTTAGATAAGGGTCCCCCTATGACTTAAAAAAAACTTTTTTTTTTTTAATTTAAAATCGTGAGTTTTTAAGAGCGAGTAAGCCAATATATAGTAGAATATATGCACAGAATTCTTTGTTTTAAATTATAGGTGTGATTACACGCTTGTTACGGATTTTGGGAATTGGACGAAGGGAATCTTTCAATTTCATATTCTCAGCTCTTCCCCTCTGCAGTTCTTTCACTTCATTCAATTTCACTCAACATTTCTAATGTAATTCCATTCATATTTCTCGCCTTCCCCTCTTCAGTATGCAGAGATCTTTTCTTATCCACATGCTTATCGCCAAGCATGTTTCCTTAACAAATATTGCCACAATTTGAGTACCATCTATAACTCAATTTATTCCTACACTATATCGCGTATTTTATTTATCATGTCATATATGATATTTTATTTCTTTGCAAGGTAGCTAGGTAGGTCGAGTATTCCAACTCTTGGGAGGGGGGAACTCAAGCTGTAACTCACTTCAGTTCGATTCTTTTGTTGATTTTTCTAGATTTGAAGCACAGATTGTGCGCGGTTTTTACAACCGGCAACGGCTACGGCTGCGACTCTGTCATGGTAAGGTGTGAATTGTGTGTGTGTGTGTGTGTGTGTGCAGCAGTGGTTCCTCTGTTATTATTGACCATGCCCCCCTTGGGTGTTTGATCGACAGCTTGCCTAAAACTGTCAACGCGTTTTTTTTTCTTTATTTTATTTTCCCTTCTGTTTTATGGTGCATTTTTTTTCCTTCGATTTCCAACGATTTATTTGAGTTGTGCCACGGTGTGTGTGTGTGTGTGTGCTGCCTGTTTGCACGGCTGCTCTGCAGTTGTTGTTGTTGCAGTTGCAGTTGTTGTTGTTGTTGTTGCTGGCTTGTCACTATCCAAACGGTATAACGCAGTTGCTGCCCCGACGCTTAGATTAAGATTAGCCCGCTCCAACGAGCTGAGCTAGGTAGCTCCCTCTAGTTTCCCCCCTCCCTACTCCTCCCTATAAGCATGACATTCATATCTCTAGCTGTCGTGCACAGCACACATACACACTTACATATATCATAAATCAGCAACATCAACCATGGTGGCCTCATCTTCGGGTTTGGCTTGGGGTTTTCTATGTCTTTCTTTCCCTGTATTACTTTTATTCTTTTGGTATTTGTTATAATAATATATTTTTTATTATTTCTATAGTTTTTATTAGTTTCTTCCTTTAGCTACTACATAACAAATAAAAATCGTATAGTTTATCAATTTCCCCTCAAATTGTCGAATTTCCTTCACCAGCTTTACCTTTCTCTCTCTATCTCTCTTTCTCTGTCTCTCTCTGCTGCAGCAAATTGCTTAACTATATGGAAAATTGACAAGTTTTGACAGCTGACAGTGTGGTTGACTATGCCCCCTCGCCTGCTCTCCCCTCCTTTCTATCTCTTGCCTCACTCTGTGCATGATTTGCAGCTAAAACTGCATAAATACTGCAAAATTCGTTGCCCTGTCTTGCCTCACCTCTACTCACCCCCCCCCCCCCCCTCACATTGCAACATGGCGTGTTTCTGCACATTTCTGTTGAAATTATTTGTACGTTTCTGGCCAATTTTCGAAATAGAAAAAGTTTTCTTTACCTTCCAGCAGACATGACATGACGAGTTCCGCTTAGGTATGGTATGTCAGTTCCCCGCCCTGGCGGGTTGATTGAACTGTGCAGCGATTCATGACGAAATTGATTAGAAAATCGGCGAGCAATTTGTCAACAACAACAAAACGATCCATAATATTGTCTAAACAGCGAGTAATTTCTATAAATCGCTGTGCACAAACATTGTGACCCAACTCTGAGTGCAGGATGCAGGCGACAGGCGACGTGACGAGGAAGAGAAGGAGGAGGAGGAGGAGGGACGAGGACAAGGACCAACCGCAGACGAGACATGTCACATCCATGTCTGTCAGCGCGAACTCAACTCGACTCGCCTGGCATCTTGTGTGACCTGCATCCTTGTGTCCTTTTGTGCCCACATCCGCTTAGTTGGGATTCGAGAAATTGGATTTTCACAGCTGCCAAACGGAAAAGAAATGAAAGAAAATAAAGGAAAAAGAAAGAGAGATTTAACACGCTTTAGTTTAGTTCTATCCCATCTCAATTCGTTACAGTTTCCCATTACACAATGCAGCAATTTCAAGCCTCATCATTAGACTGTGCCCTGCCCCCATATGGTTTCTACAATATTCGCATTGTCGGATACGATCAGATTAGATCTTGGCTTGGGTGGGGGGCGTAGATCAATCAATTTGAATGTTTTCATTTTGTGCAAGATTTGTCGACACCTTTGCAATATCGGGCATCGGAATCGGAATCACAAGCTGCAATCAGGCATTTGTGCATGTCCATGCATGCATTGCACATCCACTTCCGGTGGCCATTTTGCGTCAAGTCGTGTAATTTCCTTTGGCAGCCACTAAACTGTGTGCGGTTGATGACAGATAAGCTCGCCCGATGCGCCCCAGACCGATGCTCTTAACCGCAAACCCACCGCCTTCCTTCCTGCCTTCCCGTCTGCATGAATAATTCCCAATGGAAAGTTCTCTCTGCTCTCGCTCTCTCTCTCTCTCCTGCACGGCGAATTTGTTGTCGTTGCCCAAAATGGCCGACCGAAAACTTGTGCAAATGCATTGAATGATTTATTTGGTGTGATTGCTTCACAAAGCACACACACACACTCACCCACACGCACACACACGCGCTCTCTCTCTCGTACAGTTGCTCTCACAGCGCTTTGGCTCTCTTGCTAGCTGCCTGCCCCGTTTGCTGCCTTCTGCTGCTGTCGACAGAGGGCGCCTTTTGGGGGCTTTGTGCATTTTAATTGGCCGCTGTGAATGATGTGGCCAAGTGTTTTGATTGCTTTGTCATTGCAGTTGAGCCGAGGCGAGCCCTACCACGCCGTGCAGCCGAACAGCGCAGCGCAGCCCAGGAGCACTAATCAACGCCTCCCCCGCTCTGTCCTGCTCTCTGCTCTTTGGCATGCCTGCACGCAGGAGGCAGGCATTTATTAATTATAAATGCCGTCAATTGCTCAAAGTGATCGACAGGGGGCGCTGTAAATGTTGTGCTCTGGTGCTGGCATACCCTGTGTGAAGAGGGGTATATTCGACTGAGAATGAAGTTAGTAAATTTTACAGAAGAAAAAAAAAAGTTTGAAAAATTAAACTTGTTTTTATTTAGTTGTTTTTTAAAGTAATTATTTAAATTAATTGCTAGCTAAAGTAATTTGCCTAAAAAGGTAAAAAGTTATTTTGCTATATTTTAATAAAGAAAGTAATCATTATCATTTCTTCGCGACAATTTGAGCTCGTTTGCAGCTATCTTGCTGCATTGTCAAATTTGAAAGAAATTCTATACAGTGCTACCAAACTTCTAGGGTATCTAGCGCCTCGACTACAGCAGCCACGGGCTCTCTTGTTGTATAAACTATTTGCCATTGATTTCTTTTGAACGCATCAAAGTTAACATCGCAGCATGCCATTGCAGTCCATTGAAGCTGAAGTGAATTTCTCTCTCTCTCTCTCTCTCTCTGTCTCCCTCTGGCTGCCCTAGAGTGAGAGAGTCGCTCTCTTTCTCACTGGCAAAGCGAGCAAAGCGCAGAAAGCAGAAAGCAAAAAGCATTTCAATTGAGATTTATTGCGGCGTGCAGTGGGCTGGCTAAAGGGTCGCAGGGAGGGGGAGTGCGGGGGTAACTTCAAGTTAGGGGGGCGGGTGCGGGTGCGTTCTTCACTTGTTTTGCATTTTACACTACTTACAGGAACTTCACGCCCCAACTGAAACGAACAGAGCCCAAGCAGAGAAAGAGAGAGAGAGAGAGAGGGAGAGAATTGAACAGAAGCTGCGCCTTTGGTTAAGTTTTAGATTGAAATTTATTGTACTGATGGAACGAATGCTCTACCCCTCTCTCTCTCTCTCTCTATCCCTCTCTCATTCCTTCTCCCTCTGCTGCTCCTTGGGCAGAGTCAATTCCTTTGATTTGTGGCGCTTTTGCGTGCAATTTTTTAAATTGAAAATCACTGCCCTGCACAATCCTTTTTACATCCTGCGAGAGAGAGCGAAAGAGAGAGAGAGAGAGAGAGAGCGAGAGCTGTGCCCAAATGAATTCGTTTCATTTCATCTCGTTTCGTTTGCTCCCGTTTTCTTTTCCTTTCCGTTTTCGTTTCAGTTGAATTTTCTTTTCTCTGAAATATTATGCACAGCGCGTATTTACTTTTATCGTGATTTATGCGCCACAATTGATATTGAGGTTAATAAATTGAAGGCTGCCTCCAAGCAGAAGCAGCAGCAGCATCACCCCGAAGCGGTACCCAGTAACGAGTAACGAGTCAAATTGAGCTCAAGTGCAGCCAAGGCAATTTTCAATTTCTGATTTTTGATTTTAGCTTCTGTTTCTTCTTTCGATTTTAAAGTTCAATTTCAACGGGGTCACTTGACTATTTAACCCATTACGAGCCGGAAATCGCTTTCGATTTGGGTTTGTTTTCTTTTTTTTGTTTTACGACCCTCTCTGACCTTGACAATCGTGAACTGACTAGAGCGCTCGCTATTGTGCCATTGTGACTTGCTGCAGGATGTTTTTGGGTTCGCTATACCTTTTTTCTCTCCTCTTGTCTCTTCATTCTCTTTGTTTATGTTTCCTTTTCGTGTGTGTGTTCGGTCTGGAGGTCACTACTTTGACATAACTCTGACTATTGTGGGTCTTGAGGTGTTAACTGAGGTCAGAATTGCCCTTAAGGCAGCTGCACAAATGCAAATGTGCCTGGCACGACTGTTTAACTACTTTTAAATGTTTAGTTCTTGAAACATTCCCAAGAAAACTGTCGATTTGTGAACAAAAAAGCAAATAGGCATACTATACCAACTGTATTTCTTGGATATTTATAAGGAATCTTATGAAAAACGCACTTTTGCATTGCCTTATTTGCTCTTATATCATTTAAATCATTGTTAGAGATCATATTTAATTTTTATAGCCATTATATTTATTGAAATTTCTTATCCTGCCCATTAAATATTTATATAAAGCATTAGTTCAACTTCTTAAATTGTTTTTTCAAGTGTATTCAAATGAATTTCCAAAATTTCCATAGCTTCTTCACGCATAATGCTAATTCAACTTTTTGTCAGCTTACCATAACGATCTTTGGCACCTTATAAATATGATTTTAATCGATTTGCATCGCACTCCCCAGATAAAAACCAAAGTTTCGGCATTTGAAAACAATGAAAAAGCAATCAAATGGTAAATTTTGTCGGCTTGTAAAAACTTTCTGAAGAACTTTATGTGAAAATTTCAAACAAGAAAAAAAGAAAAAACAGTTGACAAAATTTGCGAGTGTGTGTGTTTTGGAAATTTGCGCATATTTTTGCGGGGTGGCAACGCCGGCGAACGCAACTTGATAAAAAGAACAAGAACTGAGTGCAAACTGCAAACAATTCGAGTTAATGTAAAAACAAGACGCTTAACCCCACAACGCCCCCGCTTTCCCTACACAGAGTTAGCGATTTCTATTCCTATAATGTTGAAGTTGGAGTTGGAGCTGGAGTTGGAACTTCCTTTTGACTGCGAACTGAGTCAAAGTTTTGTGTCGTTTGTATAATTTTCGATATGTGTGTTTTGTTGTTGTTGTTCGTTGTTGCTTGTTGTGCATTGTTGTTGTTTTTCCTTCTTCTTCTTCTGGCCGATAAACTGCTGCGTTTCTAGTTGGTCGAGTTGCGTTTGGGCCAAAATGCTTCAGCTTCTCCTACTACTGCAGCTGCCTCTACAGCTCTGCCCTGTACTCCCTTCTTCTCCAGCTTCTGCACGCTGTTGTTATCTGATTTCGAAACTGCATTGGACCCCACGACCTAACCCTAGCCTAACCCCGAGAGAAACTTCTCCTTGTCACTAGTTTCGGTTTGAGCAAAGTTTTCGCTTTAGCTTCGGCTTTGGCTTTGGCTTTAACTTTGGCCAGAGTTGTCGCTCGATTTGCTGCAGTCGAGCGATTTCTCTTTACTGCATGCCCTTTTGGTTGCCCCCCAATTCGTGACCCCTCCCCCTCCCCTCCCCCTTTTGTGTTGCACATTGTTATTTGCCGCACTGCAATCGTTCCGCACAGTTGCTCGCAAAACTTTTTGTCATTTTGTGTGTTTTTCCAGTTTTTTGGTATTTGCAACTAAATGAATTGGAAGAGATTCGGCTAAGTGAATTGACCAGCCAAGCTAAGGTTCCTAGCAGACCCTACCAGCTCCTCCCTGCTCTTCCCTTACTAAACTAATTTACGAACTTAATTAGGCAAATTTTTGGCATGTTTATGATATTTTATTATTAATACAGCCCTGGCTTCTGTGCCAGTGGCGTCGACAGTGCACTTTGTGAGGGGGTTGTGGTATAGATATAGTAAAATACATATCGTTCTATCTCCCCACACACACAGACGCACACACACCCATGTTGTGCCTGTCAATTTAGCAGGCAATAAATTTTAATATTGTCATCGTTTTTCGTTGCCTCCCCCTCCCTATCCTCCTCTTCGCACTTATCTATGCGGGTTATCTGGTACACCCGACACCAGTTTATCTGTCTAACCTCACTCTGGTATCCCCTTCCCCTTTGGAACTAAACTATATCGAGGGCTAACCAACCATAATTAGCTCAGGCAGCGCAGCCTGGTGTGAATTATTTGTTCCTCCTTTACCTCTCTCTCTCTCTCTCTCTCTCTCTTTCTGTCTCTCTCTCTGCCTTTTATTGCCCTCATTACTACGAGCAGAGGCATCAAGCGAGCTGTTATATCTTAATTATTTTAATGGTTTATTATGATCCCAACTGCATTTCGGTCTGCATTCTTTATGACGAGCCTGCTCCCAGCTCCTGCTCCTGTTGCCTCTCGCTCTGATAATGTCGCGTGATTGACAGTGCTTTTTTTTCTTGCGATAATAATAATAATGATATTGGGTTGATATTTTCTATAATAATAATACTAATAATATCGTTATGGCTCGTGTCAGTCCCATTGCCAGTGCCAGTGCCATAAATCGTGTTGCTTATTTATGGAAAATGAGATTTGTAGTGGCGCATTAATTGGTTCTCAATCTGTCTCTCTCTCTCTCTCTTTCTCACTCTGTCTCTGTCTCAACACGCACGCAACACTGGCACGATCGGAATGTCTATTACGCGTTGTTATTATTGCTCAACGATGACATTGATATTCCCCGACAGAGACGTATATATAGAAACATATATAGTATTATTTATAAGTATTCTACTTGCTGATCGAATAAATTAATTGATTAACTGACAAGATTAACATGATCTTTAGCCTTATAATCAACGTCAACAGTTTTTGATTTCATTCGTACCGAGTGACCCAATAGATAAGGCTTCGACGTGAATTTATAGGTATATTTTCAATTTGCAAGTGATCTTTAGTCTGTGCAATCATTATAATATATATTTTATAATATTTCACTTATTTAACCTCAATTTTTAACAAGTTTGATAAGCATATATTAAATTTAGTAGCGGATCTTCAGCTTGATCAGTCTCTGCGATCGTTAAACTTGTTCCTTATTTAGTGAAAGTCTACTAAGGTTATCATACCCCTTCTGCAGTCTGTGCGATCTCTTGGTGCGATCATTAGCCCTCCTTGCCAGACAGGGATTAGCCAAAGCTTGGCCTTAAGTCTACACATGGCTAATGGGCAAGATAATCTTTTAGAGATATTGCCCAGAGACAAGATCGATCTGCCTGGCTGCGCGTTGTGACAACATGACAAGATTGATGGAGGAACTGATCATCATTTTGCGATCAGTGCAATTTATGAGTTCTAAATGTGATGGATCATTTGTAATCCACTGTCAATTGCCATGACTGCAGCAAACTGGCCAACTGGACCAGGGCGAGAGGCAGGACTGGATCAATTGATTTGTCAGGCGAGCTCAATGAGCAGCTTAGCCACCCAGCGAGAGAGAGAGAGAGGGAGAATTTGCCACATCCCCATCTCCCTCTCCAGCTATGGCTCTGGCATGGCTTCCAGTGAAGTGAGCTGTTTAGTTCTTGGCTGCTGCCTTCAATGAGCATTGACAGAGCGCCGGAGCCAGTTCCTCCGTCGTTCCTCCCGTTCCTAGAAGTCAAAGAAGGCAAATTCCCCTGCGGGCTACCGAGACGAGGCTGAGAAACAAACAAAGCGCAGACAATCGATGCAGGTGATCATGATCAAGACAGAAAGAAGTAAAACAAAAGCTAAGAGAGAGAGAGAGGGAGAGGGAGCTGGAGTAGGGGCAACTGCCACCCAGAAAAATCACGATCGGAGTCTGCAGAGTCTGACGAGCTGATGCATGGCCAGATCGGTTGCCCGTGTGGCTGCAACAACGACAGAAGCAACACCTCTTGTTAGTTTTGCTGATCATGATCAGCAGCAGCAGCAGAGGCAGAGGCAGCGACAGCATCAGAGGATCAACAACGTCTGGGTTGGCCTGGACTGGACTGAGCTGGACTGGGCTTGGCTAAGACAAAAGGCAGCAGCTTGTTGTTCCTGGCCCTGCCTCGCTCTCTACCTGCTGCTCTCTCTCTCTATCTCTGTCCCTTTTCTCTTTCTACCTCTCTCACTCTCTCGTCCTGCTTCTCCCTCTCTCTCTCTCTGTTGCGCGATCTTCCACTGATTGAAGCACGAGCAACTTTTGGACGGTCAATCATGAGGCTTGAGTTCATGTTTCACATTGCAGATCGCCGATCGAGTTACCCTGTGTCTGTGTGGGAGTAAGAAGAAAGAGAAGAGCAGGGAAGAAGCAGAGTAAGAGGCAGCTTGTCCTGGCCCACGACTTGCTGGCCAGAGTCAAACAAGCGACCCATTGTAAGTTCATTAGCGGCCAAGGCGCACGATTTACTTGTTGCCCGAGGATCGTTGCAGGGGCAGGGGCGTAGTGGGGTGGGGTGTGGCAACTTTCTTGCAGCAGCAACAGCAGCAGCGGCGACAATCGAAATGCATATAAACATGAGATTTCTGCAATGTCTGCACACATCCGACTCGGCTCCTAACTAGGCAAAATCACTCATACCCGTAGCCAGAGCGAGCCGGAGCAGCGATGGCACCACATGTGGTGCGGTATTCTGCCGCTGCTCGATCAAACCGGCTCCACATGCGCAGCGAACACGTCCCTGGCATGTTCTGCTGCACGATCCGGGCACCCTGCAGCTACACACACAGATACAGGGTGTATTGAACTGGCGACCAAAGCCAAAAGTCAAAACGTGAGCCTGTGTCCTCTCTCTCTCTCTCTCTCTCTCTCTCTCTCTCTGTCGCTGATCTTGAATTGTGCGCTGCCTCTCAGCTTCGCGTTTTTATCGCTCTTTTAGCAGGCGAACGACGCTAACAAGCCAAGTGGCGGATAAAGCGAAAAGAGGAACCACAAGAAGCAACCGAGAATCGAGAACTGAGGGAGCTCGTTAGGCGCGAGGGGAGGGGGCAGCGCGGCGGCGTTATCTGGTAACAACGTGTTACGAATTACTTTTAACAAGACCCTTAGCAGATAAAAACCAGAAAACCGGTCCCGCAAGCGCAAAACGGCGAGAGAGAGCAAGCGCAAGAGAGAGGGAGAGCAAGAGAGCGCGCGCTGCAGAACGTGCGCTCATTAGCAATGTGAGAGAGAGCGCGCTCTGAGCGTGCACAGGAAGGGATTGCAATTAACACGCCGTGTGTTTTGCCTTCGCCTCTTAGTTCCTGTGCCTCTGCTGCCCGTGATTGTTATGCACTGATAGGCCTCGGGCGAATTTAATGAGTGCACTGCGGCTAATGAGAGAGCAACGGCGAAAGAGAGAGAGAGCGGCGAGAGTGCACATTGTATGCGAAACGTGACGCTATCATCGTCGATACCTCCGCTTCACCCACCACCACCGCCGCTAACTTGTTCCGCCTGTCAGCAGGGTGCACGCCTAAGGAAACGAACGCACGTTCCTAGCTGAAAATTTGCCAAAGTGCTTACTCTCTCAAAAAGACAGAGTGAGGGAGAGAGAGAGAGCGCGGCGACAAAATGCCTGGGGCGAAGGCTTGCGCCGGGGGGTTGCTGCTGGCATGCGAAATGCAGCACATGTGCAGCAGCAGCGGCTAACTGGGGGAAGGGGACAAATGTCAATCATGCCGGATTTGTCAACCTTAGCTAAGGGGGTTGAGCGGCAGCAAGAGAGGGGGAGAGAGAGAAAGTAAAAAACTATACCAAGCTAATGAGCAAATACTGCTTAAGCAGCATCAAAAATACTTGAAATAAATGCAGCAAATTTCGCAGAGTATTTGCATGGCGAGCATTTATCGCATGCTACAAGTTATTCGTCGCCGTCGCCGCCTGTGCTGCTGCCTTAACACTTGCTGAGGCGCTCGCACTCTCCCACACACAGTCACGCACGCACTCACTCACTCAGTCGCTCACTCACACGTTCGGTTCGCTTGCGCTCTCTCTGTGACTCTGCGGCTCTCTCGTCGCTCGCGTCGTCGTTCTGGTGCTCGTGCTGGTGCTGGTGCGCTCTTCGCTCTGCAGCAGTGCTGCGTCGAGTCGTGGCCTCAGTTTGTTTTCGACGATCGCTGCGTTTGGTGGTGTCGCGCTTGTGCTGTGTGTAAGAGGCCGCTTTCGTTTTTATCGAAATTGTTCGGACAATTGCGCGACTTTTGTGAGCGCCTGCCTTAATTACACCTTTTCAAACTTC
This sequence comes from Zaprionus tsacasi, assembly GCA_018904105.1. NCBI lineage: Eukaryota > Metazoa > Arthropoda > Insecta > Diptera > Drosophilidae > Zaprionus > Zaprionus tsacasi. The sequence goes on from JAEIFR010000122.1 coordinate 2,017,344, forward strand.
AATTAATCAATAAAAGCACAAAATACACAACATAAACGAACGGTAAACGCACTGCTGCTGCTTCTGTTATTCCTATTGTTGTTGTCGCGTCACGTTGATTTCTTCAGTCGCTGGCGGCGTCGCGGCTAACGAGTTGCTTTTTTGTAACAATAAACGGTGCTACAAAATACAATAAATACAAATACAAGTACAACAACAACAACACAAGCAAATACAACAAATAGAGGCTGTCATAAATTAAAAAGAAGTTAATAAAACAGCCGCCAAGTGGCATCATAACAAGAAGCGTCGAAGTTTCCATACATACGCTGCTGGCGTCGCAGTCGCAGTCGCCGTAACCGTCGCTGTCTCCGTCTCCGTCTGCGAGAGAGGCAAAACGAGTTATGAAAATTGTGCGTGTGAGTGTGTGCTGCGCCGCGTCGTGTCTGTGTACGAAATTGTTATAAAAACAAAACACAAAAAAAAAGAAAAAGAAACAAGATTTTTTCCACTGTTGCTCCTTGTCGCCGCCGTCGCCGTTGTAGTTGTTGCCATTTGGGTGATCTGTGATCGATGACGACGACAAGCGTCAACTGAAATTGGATTTTGGCGCTCGCTGCCGGCGCACAGTGGGGAGATTGCGCATAGCCGTTGCTGAAGCTGTCGCCTGTCTACTTCAGCCTGACACCTATCCGGAAAGAGTCTCTTCTCTCTCGCCTCTTGTAGATATCTCAACAACATTTTCAACAGCGGCGCTACATGAAATTTTAATTAAAAAATCTGTCCAAAAATAATGTCAAAGTCGGCGAGAGTTTCCCCCAGTGTATGTATCTGCAAGTAAATGTATCTCACAGTACGTGAAATTGGATTAACCCTCGGGATTAACAACAACATTGTCTCAGGTATGTGTGTGTGTGTGTGTAGATACATTTGTATCTTTGGGATCGCGTCAAGCTACGCTAGCTACGGCTGCCAATCAGCTTATGCCACAAAAGTGTCAAGTTAAGCGGCATGCGAAATATTTAAGATATGCTCGAGACAAACTAAGGGATTTGCTATAAAAACAACAGGATGATTTATAGCAAGAAATAACTGAAAGATATGTGAGGTATTCTTTGCGAAATTCTACTGCAGTTTTAAAGTATTTTATGCTGCTTAAAGTTCTTATAAAGGTTTATCAATCAATTATTCCTTACTTCAGCTATATATGTACATACATACATATATGTATATACAAGATTTGATAGGTTTTTTGACTTTTAAATTTTTTAATGCTGCTTAAACTTTAGGAAGATCTATGGTATATATTTTACCTAACTTTGGCTAGCTATCTTAGTCTATATAACAGACTATTCTAATATTTTTAGCTTATCAAAATGTATGAAGATCTTTAGCATCTTTCTTTAATTCATTATCTTATAGATTTATATGGTATAAGCGTTTTAATAAAATTGTAAAGTATTTAATGCTCTTAAAATGTTTTAAAAATATTTATAATGCATTATAGCTTACTTCAGCTATATAAATCAAAGATATGTATGGTATATAGACTCCTACAGTATTTTCTTTTACTCAAATTTCACAGAGTTCTTCGTAATGAATTATCCCCTCCATCAGATACCTGTCCTGCATAGATAACGCCGACACTTGCATATTTGCACAATGTTTACAATCATTTCAGTTCATTCAAGGTGTATTCTATATATAGAGTTTCCTTTTTGGTAGATCAATCTATCACACTTTCAAGTAACTGTCTACCCACCTTCAGAACTATCCGTAGCATATTTCGGGTGCACGCTTTACATATCAATCCATTTAAATCACAACAATCGCATGCACTATTTCTCTCCCATATACAGTTATTCCATGATATGCGTGGCCCGTTTTGTATATATGTACATATATCTTTTTTTTTCGGTTTGTTTGGTTATTTTGCTTCTTTTTTTTTTGGTTATTTTTGGTAGCTTGCCTTATCTTTTTCTCTCTCTCGATTTCGACTGTTGCTCACCTTTTCGATATGTATTTCGTTTTTCCAACGTGCCATGGGCTTTGTTTACCCAACAAAAGAGGAGAGAAGAGCAGAAGAGGAAGAGAAATTGCGGCGGCGGGTCTAACCGTGTATTTTCCGTTTAACAGTCGAGTGTTTTTTCGGTTTTTTTTTCGTTGGTTCAAATCAATATTGCTGTCAAAAAAGAACTCGGGCTGAGAGGGGGAGGCGGGCATATAGAACTGAAATCTTATCTCTGTTGCCCTGAACATTATTTCATTATTTGTTGTCAAATGTGGCTGCCGTTGCGACTACCAGACGAGACTGCGCTCTATCGTAGTAGCGGAGGCTACCAAAAAATTATTGGGGCCAAGTGAAGTTGGCAAAGGCAGAGGCGGAGGCAGAGACAGAGACAGGTGTCTCTAAGCGAGAAAGAGAGAGAGAGAGAGGCGTATAATTCGGGGAAAACTACCTGATTCAGTTTGGTTGGGTTAGCTCATTAATCTGCCATCAAGTCGATGACTCTAGATGTAGATTTAAATGTAGATAAGCAGGCATCGCATGTCTCTCCCTCTCTCTCTATCACGCTGAAGATCGAGTTGGATCGTATGAGGTTGGGTTTGTTTCTGTTTCTCTGTGCGGGTTGCGTGTTTGCGGCCATTTGGAAAATTATTGTTTTTGTGGTCATAAATTATGCGTAACGTGACACCTTTTCCATGTAGCTGCAGTTCCAACAGGTTCCCCAAGGAGGAGGAGAAGCAGCAGCAGGAAGATCGTCTGCAGCTTTGCTTGGGGTTTTGTCGTTAATATTTTATTTAGGTTTTTCTGTTTGTTTCTTTTTTTATTAGTTCTTGGTAGAATCCCCCCTCTCTCTCTCTCCCGCTCGAAATGATTTCATTAAGTTTCAGTTAAAGGAAAAAGCAAACGACAGACGCGTTCAAGGTTAACGTTAACGCGGCTAAGGAAGTGCAAGCCAAAAGGTGCCAAGGCAAAAATATCAATTTACATACAAGCAGAAGAGAGAGAGAAAGAGAGAGAGAGAGGAGGCAGAGGCTGAGGCAGCAGGGAATCGACTGCCTGCCAGGGGACACCATGCTGCGCACAGGCCCGCACATTGCAATGCGAAATATTGCCCACTGTCACACACACACACAGAAACACACACACACACCAAGGATTGCAGATCGAGCTGGACTCCATGCTGAGGCGACACTCAAATGCCAGACGAGACTCGCCTTTGACTTTGTCATGTGGCTCGCCCGCAGATCTGCTGGCTTGTCCTCTGTCTCTCCCGCTGCCTCCTCCCTCTGTCTCTTCTCCTGCCTTCTCCTCCTTCTGCCTCTCCTCCTGCCTTCTCGAACAGGTGATCATTTTACAAACACTCCTGGCTACCTGCACAGAAAGATCATAAATTTTCTTTTTTGCTCGTCGACTGTTTTATTGCCTGCCTTCTCTCTCTCTCTCTCTCTCTCTGTCTTTCTTGGCTCGCCTCCCAAAGTTGGCCATAAAATTTACGAGCCTCAGCTCTTGACTTTTTTGTAACTTGTCCAATTCGCATTTGGGTGTCTCCGCTGCTTAATTGTGCGGATTATCTCGTTGAAGTTTTTTTCTTTTCCAGCTTCGCGTTTCGTTTCGCCACAAAATTTATTGACAAGCGCTTTGCCACTCAGTCAGTCACTCAGTCAGTTGGGCAGGTAGAGAGGCAGGGAGGGGCAGCCAGGGAGTAGGCAGTCAATCAGCCAGCCACGAGACAAGTTGAGTTGTCATTGGGTAACTTGGGTATCCTGCTCCTAACTCCGCCAGTGAAGCTGTCACTTTGGGCGCTAATGCGGCATACTAATGTGGCACGATCCAAAACTGTTGTGGATCGTCTAATTTGCATTTCAACAGCGTGTGGGAAAGGGAGGGGCAGAGAGACGTAGAAGAAACCGCATGCTCAGTGCATAAGAAATTTCAGAAATATAGAAAAACTTTTAAGATCAGTTGAGGTACTGCAAAAGCTATTAAGTATGATATAGGGGTATTTTAAAAATAAATACTTCAACTTTCCTCATTGATTTTATAGATTGATCATAGAAAATGCCCAGAAACTTATTATAATCATCTTATTTTAAGTTACCAACAATTATTTATAGTTAAGCTTCATTTAACACGCGTAACCATCGTATAAAGTTCATATGATATATTCTAAGCCATGATATCATTAAAAAATTGTCTATACTTTCTGAAGAATCGCATAATAACGATCATTTTCTATGCATATATCACTATATGATCATAATAAAGATATCTGCTAATCTCAAGGTGTTAAACTAGCTTATAAATAATCCATTTGTCAGCTGAAATCCCCCAACAAGATTTGAACATGAAACTACACTCTATATGCATATATTATTGCGAATACTTTGAGAAAATAAAACTATAAATAACCCCATAAAAGAAACCTCTTAACTACACGCCCTGAACTGGAATTTGCAGTCTATAAAATTGATTTCTCGAGCTGCTCTCTTCTCTCTACGATTTAATGATTTATTTGTTCTGCTGGAATACCCCTAATCGAATTTAACGAGCTGCTGCTGCAACATGTTGCGGCAACATTGCGCGTTCGTATTCAATTTTGTTGTAAACGAGCAACGCGTTGCAATGTTTCCCAGGGTGTGGCAACTGTGTGTATGTGTGTGTGTGTAAGGGGTGTGTGTGTGTGCTTCACTCTAATTATTGACCACAAGAATTGTCTTTTGGCTTGTGTTATTATTGACAAACAAGTCGTACTTATTTCGGGTCTGCCCTCTTATTCTTCTCCTGCTCCTCCTTCTTCTTCTTCTTCAACGAGCTCACGTCGCAGACAACCTACAATTTCCACTCAACCTGAACGCGACCCTCATAATTATAAAACCATTTCCCCTCACGCTGCCCCCGAGGCCTGATCCAGGGACTCTGCTCCTCTCTCTCTCTGTCTCTCTCGCTCTGCACAGCATATTGATTAATTTTTCCCGTGTACCCGCAGCTTGCCAGAGGGAGTGGGAAGAGGTGGGGGGGAATACCTGAAGTAAGCCCTGTTTACTGTAGAGCGGGCTCAATCGTTCATCAACTGCCAGTTGGCCAAGTCAACGCGCCCGTGTGCTGCAATTCATCAAATGGTACCTCGTCCCGTTCCTCCTCTCCCTCCTCCTCTCCTTCCTCATCTCCTGCGATCGTCGTCGTGTCTTTGGGCCTCGTCGTTTGTTTGATTTATTCTTCAGCTCCTTCAATTTTCTTCGGGCTGCTTTTCGGGGCATATTCGTGCGGGTTACGTAGGGCAGGAGCAGGGAGCCGGGAGGGGGAAGCCCAAAATCAATTTGACATGATTGCATTGATCATAATTTTTTCAGTCGATCGTTCGGCTTTCTTCTTCCCTCTTCCTCCCTCTTCTTCTCTCCGCTTCTTACCTCTGTTTGTTTTTCTCCACAGTTTTTTGTTAGCCACATTATTTATGTGGCTCGTTTGAATAGGCACAGCAATTAGCCAGTTCGTATAAACAGAGAGAGGGGGTGTGGCAGAGAGGGGAAGGGGGAGTTATGTCTGCTAATTTAAGCAGTTTCTGCAGTTCGCGGCGTCTTCAATTAGTTTTCTTAGCCAAAATTTCTCAGTTTTGTTTACCAATTTAAAAATACCACAAAAAAAAAAAACAAAATTGTTTGTCTTTGTTCAATAGTCGCGCGTCAAATTGGCTTTTAATGGCCATTTTTTGGCTAAACGCTTTTAGCTGTTTACCAGAAAAAAAAGCGTGTGTATTTCTTTAACAATTATTGTGCGAATACAGCGGACTTTGAGCTGGGATTAGAGCTGAAAAAAGGCTAGATGTTTGGTATATGCGATATTTCCATTATTTTTAGACAGCTTGCGGAAGTTAAGGAGTTCTATTTCATCTTACAAAACCATAACTTCATTAAAATACATTAGATTGTTTTGGTATAATATATTTTCTTTATTATACAATCCCTAGTTTGATTCTACATCGTAATAATATTCAAAACCTTTAAAAGACCTTCTTATACTCATAATTTCCTCAAACTTCATTCAGCTGACTTAAGGTAACTTCTTTATATAATGAATAGCTTTAAAAATCTTTATAAACTTGTGCAAAGTATTGAATTTCAAAACTCAGCTATAGGCGCCATTTTGTATCGTAGCTCTTGCGCTTTTTTGTTTGGCTAAGCTTGTTTTTTATTGCAGCGTTTTTTGTTAGCTTTTTTTGCTGCCTTTTTAGCTTCTTCTTTTTTTGCTTTGCCCCTTTTCAATAGATTCTCTTTTTTTTGTATTGTTTATCGAAACATTTATTATGCATCGTTTTGGTTGAGCACACACACTCGCACACACACACAGCAAGCTATCAATTTTGTCAGCATGCGCGTATCTGGCAGATACATCAAACCAAAAGCAACAACAACAACAACACTAAAACTTGTTGCTGTCGCTGCTGCTAACTGTGTCGCCAAACTTGTCGTTGTTCTCCTTCAGGTTGTTGTTGTTGTTGTTCTCGCCTGACGTTGTGCAGATAAATTCCATAAAACTAAAACCGACGACTACCTAAAAAACAACAACAATAGCAACAACAACAACAACAACAATGACGCTATCGCTGGCGCAGTCGCTAGAACTGATGATGATTTATGAGCGTCAGAAATCAAGTAGAAAATTACGCTAATAGAACAGCAGGGGGGAGAGAAGGTCCCCCCCCTGCCCCTCTAAGCTTGCTATCTCTTTGCGTGTCTCTCTCTCTCTCTCTCTCCCTCTGAAAACTCTAAAATACCAGCGGAAAATCAACAACAAAAAAACACGCTGCGTTTTATTGAGCAATTTTAAATAGAATTTATTTACGCTCTCTCTCTCTTCCTCTATTTCTCTCTCTCCTTCTTCTCTCCATTTATCGTCTGTTTATTATTGTTTTTGTTGCTGTCGTATATTTGTTTTAATATGCTTATTGGCCGTGCAAATATCGAGCATACGCCTAGTTGAGCAATTTGCATTTAAATGAATGGGCAAAAACTGAAAGTGTCAGTTATAAATTTCAGCTAGTATGACATGTGGGTGCCCCCTCCCTCCTTCCCCTCTCTCCCTGCCTCGGTCTGCCCCTCGCAGCTCTAACTAATTCATTTAGCAGACGCCAAGAGACCGTATGACACCTTGTTAGAGGTTTGACTTATGGTCTCTCTGTCTGCCTAGGTGTATATGTGTGTGTGTGTGTGTGTGTGTGTGTGTGTGTGTGTGAGAGTGTGTGCCTGCGTGTGTGTGGGTTTTAGCTGGAAATGTAGCGACTAGGTGTTAATTTTGTTTGTTGTGCAGAACAAATACGACTAAAGCCAGGGAAAACACACTCGATTTAGAATGAAAATTAACAAGACATGCGGGCACAAGTGGAGTGGGAGGGAGGGGACAGTATATAGAAGGGGAGGGGGGAAATTTAAATGGAAATTAGTTTGGAAAATGCAGACAAGATACAAGTGGAGTAGGAGGAGGAATAGATGAATCAATAAATATAAACATAGATGGATCGATAGATAGATAGATAGACAGATATACAGATGCATAAATGTAGATATACGAAAGATAGATAGATAATTAGAGAGATAGTCAAATAGATAACAAGATAGATTGATACATACCATAGATAGTTAGTTAGATAGATCGATTGATAAATAAATTGATAGCTTGATTGATGCAACCCTGCCAAAGTTTAGAGATATTAAGAAACCTGGAAAGGAATTCGAATTCGTGCTATATTTAATTAAAATTCAGTTGGGTTTCCCTTGAAATCAGTTAACGAAAACGAAACGAATAAAAAAGAAACAAGTGGAGTTGTACGGCATGAAATGTCCAAGTTTAAGCGGAATCCACAAGATGCACACAAGATGCAACAGGGTCGAGTCTCGGGGAGTCTCGGGTGACTCGAGAGAGTCGAGTCAGGCATCATTAATTCTCGCCCAAGTGTGCCAGAGTTGCGACTGCTTCGCGGGAAACGCGCAGTCTCCTTTGTCTGGCTTGAAAGATCTGTGCATATTTCCAATTAAAGCAACTTGCAACTCTAATGAACTTGAAGATATCAATCTACGCGCTGTTAACCCTAAAAAAACCGCAGAAGGACAGACAAAACAGAGAGAAAAGCAGAGAGAAGGCAACGAAAAATCAACGAGATGCGAAGGAGGCAGACAAAAAAAAAGGGAAAATGTCAAGCTAATTAAAATGAAGCTGAGCAGAACACAAGGAGTAAGAGAGAGAAAGAGAGGGAGGGAGAGAGAGGGCAGATTCGTAGCTGAGGCATGCAATATATATAATTCATAAAAACGCATCCTACAGATGCAAATGTATCTAGTATGCGCGCTTGGCAAACTAATTGAAATGATGCCCAAAAATAGCTGCAGATACATAGATAGAGATACATTGCGTGCCCACTGACAAATGCACATGTATCCAGCAGATACGCATCTCTGCAACACTCGCACAGGCAAAGGAAGCGCGCGTTAAAACAAACAACAACGTGTTTTTCTTATAAACAGAAGGAAGAGAAACACAAATGAAATGAAATGAAAAGAAAAGAAGTGAAATGAAATGAAATTATTTTATGTCTGCGAGCTGTAGATGTATCTCTCACTCACTCTTTGTCTCTCTCTGTCTCCCTCTCCCTTTCTCGCATCGGAACATAATTAATTTCTGTTTGTTTAAGGTCTGCGCCTTGTCTCTTGACTGTTGCTTCCTGCGTTGTTTGCCTTTTCGCTGCCTTCTCTCTCTCTCTCTCTGCCTCCTTGTGGCTTCATTGGAATTTCAATTTCAAAGATACACAGATACTCAGATACACAGATACAGATACAGATACATATTCATTGTCGCATCCTCAGCATTTCAATTTGAGTCATAAATTTTTGCCAACGTCATAAATTAAACATTTGCAATCGGATACGTTTTTGTACTCTGTTTTTAAATGAGTTTATGATCGCATTTTGTTTACACAGAGAGCGAAAGAGAGAGAGCGAGAGAGAGAGAGGGAGAGAGAGCTATATTTGGCCATAAATTATGCGCTTAATTAATTGGCCTGCCACATGAAGACGACTCCCTGCCTCGGCCTGCCTGCCTGCCCATTTAATTAGCCGAAAGAGCTCAGCCCCATCTCTGCAGATCTCAAGATCTTCACGATCGCAGAGTTCGCTTATGTGTGCAGGTTCTTCTCATCAGTTTTCTTTTGAAATATGTTTCTGTTTTTTTTTTCTTTTTTGTTGTGTGTTGCCCATTTGAATTCGAATACGAATTGGAATTTCTTGGAATTTGATTTGTTAGCCAACGCTTTGAAGATCTCTCATGACTTATACATGATATATGGGCGTGAGATGACAATATACGAGCTATCGCTATCGTCTGATCATAATCTTTTAACTATGCGCGCACACTCGTCTGTCACATTTTATTAAAACATTCATCTAAAGCATAGAAATACAGATCTCTATCTATGCTAGACAGATCTTAAGTTTATTCAAATTCGATGCATGAAATATTACAAACTTGTGCTATCGATTTCTGTATCCCTAATTTATTCTATCTTTAAACATTTTCAAGGAAAAAACAAACAAAACACTTGACAATGAATGTATTAAGAAAGAAGTAAAGATCGAACTATCGATAACACTTGAAATAATATTATTAAGAAGAACTACAGATTGAATCATCGATAACTTGCACTTGATTCTATAAATAGCAGTTCGATTAATAAATCGTAGAGAACTTCTGGGAAACTTGTATCTAATCGTAGCAAATAATATAATCAGAAAACTATAGTTCGTTTAAGCGATTACTTAGACATAATTCTAAATATAGTTCGATTAGTAAATCGCAATGTTTTAATTAAAGAAACAATAGACATGCGTGTCTCTAATTTATCGATAACACTTGATTGCTTAGCTTCTTTCGATATGTTGCTAATGAATCGTTATTAAATATGATAGAGTGGGAGAAACTTGTCTATCTAATCATGGCAAATACTTTTGGCAGCAACTGTAAATGTATCTCGGGCAATTTGTTGCCTTCTTTCTTAATTAAACAATAGCGGCAACGTTAATAATTAAAAAATTGTCATATTTTCACATTGTTGTCGGTTTGCTTAACTTTATCAACGGGCTGCGATTGTTGTTGTGTTCCTGCCTGAGATTACACCTGGCAAATTGAAGGGGGAGGAAGAGGGAGGAGGTAAATCAAAGGCGGCGGCAAAGACTGCAGACAAAAGAGTCGCTTGTGGTTGTTGTTGGAGTTCCTGCTTGTTGTTGTTGTTGTTCTACTACGACTTATCTGCCCGAGCGCCTTGGTTAGGCAAATCTACAGATACAGATACAAAGACTGAGTCAGTTACAGATACAGATACAAAGACAGCGACACACACAGAGGCAGCAGATGCAGCAAAAGTATCTGTATCTTTAGCTGTATAGGTAGCTGTTTATGAATGTATCTGTATCTGTAACACTGTAGTACTTGTATCTGTATCTGTAGCTGTATTTGTATCTTTTACTTGCCTGTTGTTGTGTTTCTTTTTGTCGCGCGCTGATTAAACTTGCATTAGGGCATACAAAGAGTGCCGTTAACAAATAAAGACAAGGGGCCCTCTTTAATAAGAAATAAAAACAAAAAGTTAATTAAATTGTAAGCATAGTTCCCCCTCTCCTACGACCCCGAGGAACTCTTGGCACACGCAACTTCTTCATCATCTGCGGCGTATTTGCCCTTAATCCCATGGCGTGATTAAAGTAGTCCACAGTGACGGGGCAACCTCTCTCACTCTCACTCTCTCTCTCTCCCACTCATTCCCTGTCTCTTTCTATTTGCCCCCGCTCTGTTTTCCTGTTTGTATTGCCCTCTCTTTGCCCGCGCCGCCGCCGTTTGAAGTGCCTCCTCCCCGACACTCCACCGGGCAACAGCTACCACAATTGTCTTTGTCTTCTGTCTCCGCTCTGTGGCAACTCTGGCCAGCAGCAGCCCCTAGTACAACCCTCTCTCTCCCATTCATTAGCTAAATATTAACATATTTGCCTAGGCGGCTCTCGCATAACTCAGTCGGCAATTTGGGCAGCAGCTAAACCCACACCCCCCTCCCCCGCCACAGGCCACAACTCTTTTTTCTCGCCGCCCCCACCCACACTTGACAACCCTACCCACTGCCTGGACATTCTTTTGGGGCACACTGTAAATTATGTCGCATTACTCCGTCTCTCTCTCTCGCTCTCTCGAGCGTTTTATTCGCCAGTTTTTCACGCCATTTTCCAGTGTGTCCCGTCACAACATAAATCAGTCCAAGCAGCGGAATTTTCCAGCTCCCCCCAAACACCCTGAACAGCCTAACTTCCTCATCAACTTTAATGCTCATTACGTAATTAAGTTGTCTGCTTTTTAATATTTTCTAATTAAAAATTTATAAACATTTTTTACGAGCAAGATAAACAGATAAATGTCTGCTCTGCCCCGACACATTATCCAATATAAACCGACAGATAACTTATCAAAGTTTTATGTTTTCTCATCTCTCATTGCAGACAGACACAAAGAAGAAGAAGAATAACGCTAAAGCAGCATAACAACGGAATGGAAAAAATGGTGAGTCTATAAGAAACTTTAAAGAGCTAAAGAAAGCTTAAAAAAAGCTGATATATCAATAGTTAAAGCTGAAACTGCTTAGATTTCTTTTGGAAATTATTAATAAGCGATATTTATTGATAAAATAGGTATATTTTGTTTAAATATCTTAGAAAAATGTTGGCAATATAACAAAAAAAAAAAAAAGCTAAATTTATAAGAAGATGCTAATTCCTAGGCTGTAAATGGGAAGCAAATCAAAGCGAGAGATTTGCACAAGTTTCTCTCTCTCTCTTCACATATTCCCACTTCCTGCCTACGCTTCCCAAACTTAATTAAGACGCCTGCCAAAGTGAACTCTTTGTCTCTCTCTGTCTCACTCATCATCATGCTGTCCTCTTTCAAACTTGACCTTAGTCAAGCCGCCGCCATTCGCAACTGCCTTGCCCCTTGGCTACTTCATTGCGCTTAGTTTGCCACAAGGGGGGAGTGGGAGAGGGAGGCAGTCTGGCGTGAGAGGCGTGAGCAAAGCTGACCCGGTGCAATTGACCATGCAGCTTCAGTCTACACTCGCCAGTCTCCCGTCTCAGTCAGATACTTTTCAACGCCAATTTTGCTCTTCAAAAAATGTGGCATCCTTTGGCTGCAGCCATCTCTGACTGCATCTCCAGCTCCAGCTGCAGCACCTTCTCCTTCTCCTTCTGCTTCTCTGCTGTTGCCGTGGGCGACGCATCTCAGACGCGACTTGTTGCCCCATTGTGCAGCAAGAGAGGCTCAGCGTCTCTAAGCTTGCAGATGCCACTGGCAGATGGGGCACAGGTTCGTACTCGGTTTCCTGCTCGAGCTTGTTCTGGCTTCTCGCTTCTCTCTCTCTTTCTCTCTCTCTCTGCCTCTCGCTTCTTGTAGCATATCTCTTGCCACTTTAACGTTAACGAGCTGTTGACTTCTTTCTGCTCGCCGACAGCTGAGTGCGGAGGCATTCACTCTGCTTCTCACTCGTTGCACTCCTCCCCCGACTCCTCCTCCCAGTCTGCCTCTGCCTCTCCCTGTGGCATCTTCATCATTTACCACAGTCTGCTCTGGCCTGGCAAGCATATCCTTGTATAGAGCTTTATTTTTTAACTCTGGCAGGCGTTTCAATCTAGTTAGCATGTCTTCTTCAACTTGTCTCTCTCTCTGTCTCTTACTCAGTTCTTCGCCCTTTTTCAACTCATTTGTTATGCCTGGCAACGTGTAGATGTTTTCGTAATTAAACACGAGAATATTTCCATAAATGCGCCTCTTTTTTTGGGCAACAAAGCGATCAAAGTTTTCTGTTTTTTTTTTGTTTACTAAAAAAAGAATCTATACAATAATTAATTAAATATGCGGAACATGCTGCCGCGCCAGAGCACGCTCAGCATGTGGCAAACAGACATTTAAATTTACTGTTAATAGAATTATAATTGTGCGCCCTCTCCCTCCCTCTCTCTCGCTCTCTCCCTCCCTCACTTCAAGTCGATCAGTCAATCAGTTTTCCAGATTTATTTTCATATTTTTCGTTGCATTTCCAGCCATGGGTGCGGCCCAATAGCAGCTCGGGCAATGTGAGATACGCTCCTGTGCACTGAAAAGAGAGAAGAAGAGAAAAAGCTTTCTTTTGCGGATCATTAGAAGCTTTTAAGCTGCAGGCAGCGAGAGAGAGTCTATAAAGCTTTAGGACTAGCATGCTGTGAAACTTAAGAGTTACCATGCTGCCAATATCAGAGTTACCATGCCATGTTTTTAGAGTTGGCCATAAAAAACACAGCCTCAATTAGAGCGTAAAAACTGAGCTGATTCCATAAACTTAAATTATGAAAGTAACTAGATAGATAAAAGTAGAGTAGAGTACTAATCATTAATTAGTAGATGAACAATTTAATGAGACTACTCTAGGTACCTTTATCGCACTACATATACCAAGTGTATTTGTTTTTCCTGAAATGATTCTTCTATTCTATTCTAGAGTTAGCCAAAAATGTTTCCCACGAGATGAGACTGTCGCCATGCCACACTTTGTGTCGTCTCTCGTGTGCTTACATCATTTAATGTCTTATATGACATCTGGTGCGCCCATTACCTGACATTAATTGTCACTGTATGTGTGTGTGTGCAGGCAGTAAAAATGCTTGGGTTAGCATATAGAGTCTGCTTTATGGGGGTATATAAAAAAGTGTCGAAAGACACAAGATGAGACGAGACGATGGAACATATAAAAAGTTTGACAGGTTCTGCTTAACCCACTACTGCCTTCTGAGCTGAGATTTGCAGCAAGAGCTGATACTATACCAAAAGTTGAATAACTTCGGTCTTTATGCTGCGATTGCTATGAAATTTGCAGAAAGAAAACATATAAGGTACAGCTATGTCTATGTAAAAGCAGCAAGTCAAGACTTTCCTACTTTGCCTAATAAACACAAAATATTGATTAACCCACACCCTCTGTATAAATCAATTAAAACACCTCGACTGGCGTCAAAGTAAACAAAACTAGTGAAGTGCCTCAAGCATGGAGAGGTGAATCAACCTAAACCACCCGTAGGGAGGGAGGGAGGTAGGCAGGCGGGGAACTAGAATAAAGCATGAAGAATCAACATCCAACATTGAACATTGAAGAAAACAACATCCCTTCCTTTTCTGCTTCCGCCCAGTGAAACACGCTGATTGCTTTAGCTGTTGAAATGCGCTTGAAAAAATAAACCAAACTCAAGGAAAAACGCATAAATTATTTGCAGAGAGAGAGAGAGGGAGGCAAATTAAGGTGACCATATGTGGCCGCAGGGCACGGGCACCCCGACTGTGCGCCCCCGATTTGGGGCAAGTGAAGCAAGAAAAACAGTACATAAAATCAACAAACAGCTACGAAACGAAGAACAAGAAGAAGGAGAAGGAGAAGAAGAAGATGCGAGAGAAGAACAACATTTGAAATGCCATGGAATGAAATTCCTTGCCTTGCGTGTTTCAAATAAACTTCGAAATGCATAAATAGTTTACAACAATAACAACACAAGAGGCAGAGGCAGCCCCGTTGGAGCAAGTGCGTTGATTGCCACAGCCAGGCTGCAGCTGAGAGCAGCACGAGGAATGCAGCAGCAGCAGGAGCAGCAGCAGCAGCAACTGCGCTGGGCGTGGGCTGCTCATGTCTCTGGGCCCGTGTGCGAGATGTGGCTATTTTAAAGAACTCACCGCGCATCTTTGAGAGTTCATTGCATCTGCACAGCTGCCCCTGCCCCCTGCTCCTGCCCCCTGCCCACTTCCCTGCTCGCATTTTGGGAGCTGCTCATTTAATGCTTCGATGCGAGCACGTCTGGCCATGTGGCCATTTGGCAATTGGCACAACTGCAGCACCAGCCCCGGCAGCAGCAGCTGGAATTATGTTAACAAGCCATTTGCAGCTCATGGCATCGTATTATTAGTAATGTAGACACAACTATCGATACTGTGCAATCGATAATTGAGTGTAAAGGAAATATGTATGACTCAGATATGTTATTTTCTTTAGCTACAGCAAATTTAATACACTTCTTGCATAGAATATAATCTAAGAAGGCAGCATAAGGCATCAGAGACCTCATAGTTTATATTTCTACTGCGTACAATCAATATTTAAGTCAATTTAGGCATATTTGTCTGTATGAACCTCTATAACTCAGCAACTATAAGAGCTAAAGACATCAAATTTGACCTAAAGCTAGCTGTATATCATGCTAAGAATACGCACGCTTAAAATATCAAATGCCACGCCCAACAACTACGTAAATCAATATTTTATCGTAATATGCAATAAAACAATGTCTATGCCTGTTAAAATAAATAAAATAAACATAAAACTGATATATCAAGATAAGAGAGAGCATAGAGTATTATACCATATATTTTGAATATATATTAAAGCAGTTCCATATCATAAAAGACCTCAATAGCAACTGTACCAACTTCTAGAATATATCTATACATAATGCTCGGGCAAATCAAGTTTTGATGTATGGCTAACTTGCCTAAAATGCAAATGTTGCCTTGATTTCAATTAACATATGCACTAGCTAGACCTTGTCTTAGTTGCAGCTGCTCTACTCTCTCTCCTTCTCCCTCTCTTTCCCTCTGCAATTTGGTGCATAAAATTGGCAGAACAACTTCGAGTTTAACAACAACTTGAAGTCGTCGCAGCAGGAGGAAACTGCGCATAATTTTTTTGATTGACAAGCGCCCAGGAGAGAGAGAAAGACAACCTCGAGCCGGAGCTGGAGCGCTACTTGGTGCTCTTCTTCTTCCTCTCTCTCTCTATCTCTCTCTCTGTCTCGCCCTGTGGAAAACATATAAAAATAGAAGGTAGAACTCGACAAAAGTGAAGTTTCCACGAGGCCCATTAGCATTTCTGCCACATATGGCAGGCAAATGGAGGAACCCAGAGACAAGCGGACGCACAGGCAGACAGACAGACGGAGAGACAGACAGACAGACAGGCAGGCAGGCGGGCAGACAATGCAGGCACGCTGCGGGCGGGCACAGCGGACGCGTAGTGCGTTTTTTATACGACTTTTCGTAGGCGTAACATGTGTGGCATAAACAAAGCCCAAAAAGATACTCGAACTGCGAACAGATACTACAGCAAGGTACAAGATAGAAGAGAAGAGAAGGGAAGAGAAGAGAAGAGAATAGAACACAAGTACAGGAAGGCGTGAAACTGTTGATAGCGAGGCGACCCGTCCTATCCGTCCGTCTATTTGGTCTATTGCACTTTTTTATGGCGTGCAATAAAATGTTTACGATGCCATAGCGCCAAATATGTAAGAGAGCCAATTCTAACGGGCTACGCTCGTAATGCCGGGGAAACCAGGGAAACAACAACAACAACTGTAGGAACTGCTACAAGTCTGAGAATTGTTTAAGACTTGACAAATACGCAGATTTACGAGTACTTTGTAATTTATTTCTATATCTTGGTCGATTTTGAAGTTTCCCCACCTCAAGGCGGAAATAAATGGAAGAACACGATATATAGTTGCAGTATATGTGTTTAATGGCAGATGAGATTTTATATAGATCGTCGGAACTAGTGCATATAGACTAGAAGAGTGTATTTCCTTTTATATTTTGTATATTTTAAAGTTTACGAGCTGCGGAAGTAGACGGAAGAGCTTTATACAGTTTAAAGTAGTTTATAGCAGCAGAACTAGCCATAATTTAGTTGAACTAGTTCATATGCGAATTGGAATTATAGAGAAATCAGTGGAACTAGTTTAAATGAAACTACAGGCGTATTTTTCTATATTTCTTGCATCTCTTAAGCCTTATAATCTGCGGTAGTTTATGGTATAACTCTATATATAAGGCTTATAGCAGTTTATAGTAAAGGAACTCTTCATAAATCAATCAAATTAAGCTGCAAATTATATTCCCGGTTCTCTTTTACCATTTGCGCTCTCTTTGCTTTTCTCTGCAATCAAATTGAAATTATTATATGTAGAAATGATAACAACATATATATACTATACTATACTATACTATACTGTACACTACTCACCGCTTATCAGAGCAACCCACGTCCAGCTTGACCTATGCACGGTGCGATACTTTATAACGTTAGTAAATTTCAAGCATTTCGTAGTAGAAACTGACAGAGCGTTGATATCGGATCGAGAGTCGAGTCAACGACATTGTGTCCAGTACAAAGTTCACTCTGCTCTCAGCTCAGATTCATAATATACCCTACTATATGTAGCTCTGGCCTGTCGCTCACTTTCCCAAGTGGGAAAATGAACTGCGGCATTTCACTTTGATTTTATTTCGGTGAGGGAAACCAAAAAAAAAAAAAAAGAAACCAAATCGAACCGAAACTGAAACCGAAACCGAAGCGAGATAAGCAAACGATTTATTTATGATTTTGTTCGATTTTTCGATTTGTGGCTGCTGCTGCTGCTGCTGCTGCTGCTTTCATAAATTTAAATTTTGTCCGTGTGCGTTTCAATTAAGCAATTGTTATAAATTGTTTCATATCGAATACACTTGATATTGAGTGATATATGGAGGCGTGCAGGGGCAATCGATAAGATTGCCGCCAAAAAAAAAGAGTTTAGCTTAGGCTCATAGTTTCTACAAGGTGTGTCTCTCTCTCTCTCTCTCTCATATTTCTCGACTCGACTAGGAAATTAGTCAAACTGAAGAGCGGTCTGCATGCAAATTATTGTTATGGGCAATTTGGCCATTAGCAGCAGCGCCATAAATTATAAACGAGAGATGCCTCATTGAAATTCTCCGCTAGTCGAGCGAGTCTACAAAATCACAAAATACACACACGCACACACACACACACAGACAGACTCTCAAGTGGGGAGAAAAACTGGAAATGGAAATTTATGAAAGAAAAATAATTTGTGGTATTTGGTAATTTGTGTTCGCCTCATCTCATCTCGCCTCGTCTCGCCTTCTCTCGGATTAGCTAAAGTTTCTAACGTTGGTTTGGGGTGTGAAATAATTTCCAAAAATTTGGAAATTTATTTAGGAAGTCGCAGCGTCTATACATATATAGAAATGTTGATAAAGCGTAAAACGAGCCAAAGAAAATTCGAAAAACGTTTGAAAACTGAAACGAAATTTACGCAACTAATTGATTTTGATATTTGTTCAAGATCTTTAAACAAATAGAAGAGGGGGAGTAAGAAAGCTGTGGAGAAGGGAGAGGAGAGAGAGAAGAGGGAGCAACAAAGACAAAAACAACAGGAATGCCATTAAAAGCCATTAACTGTAAACTTAAACGCATGCCGGAGACAGGCAGCAAGAGGGAGGAGGAGGAGCAGGAGGAGGAGTAGCCTGGGAGCCAGGAGAGCTGTGTATATATGTATGTATATGTGATATGGGTGGGTGGATAGGTTTTCCTTGGGGGTGATGGGGAACCGGCGACTGGGGCCGCGTGTTTATCGCTCGTCGTCGGCGTCGGGTCGCACGCATGCCAACAAATAAACCACGCTAGAAATGCCATTAAAATACAAGAAAATAATACAAAGCAGACCGAAAGAAGCAACATACAACAAAGCAGCAGCAGCAGCAGCAAACACTCAGGCACACACACACACACACATAGAACACACATAGCACACACAAAAATCAATGCCAGGCAGCCGCCCACCCAGAAGAGTTGCCCGCAGGGCGTATGCGTAATATTACTGCAAAGACTTTGTGGCTGCCTGTGTGTGTTTGTTACTGTGTGTGTGCCTCTGCCTGTGTGCGTGTGTGTCATAGTCAGCTTATTTTTATAGTACAAACGGCGACACAATTTATGGCATTGAAATACAAAAGGCAGACATGGCGACGTCAAAGCTAAACAAAATCGGGAAAAAAAAATCCAAAATAAAACGGAAAAAAATCACGACAATGAAATTCAAAAATCAAAAATATGCTAAGCAAATAAATAACAAAGAATTGTTTGCTAATAAAGTGCTGAATTTACGCTGCAGCTGGCCAAAAACTATTGGCAAAATGAAAATGCAAATGCGATGGCGCATCAAATGTTGCGGCAACATTGTTGCAAATGCGCGACTGCGACTGCGATTGTTGCTGCTGCTGCCGCTGCTGCTGCTCGTTAACTTTACTGTTATTTATGCGAGGGAAACGAAGCGAACACAAACATACATAAATTAAATAAAATGTCCAAAACAATTAATTCAACAATGAGGCAAACAAGCGAATTATTCCTGTTTTTTTGGGGCCAAAATTCGAATAACTGTTTTTGCCAGGCAGCAGCCCCTAAATAAATAAATACAACTAAAGCGCAGAGAGGAGTGTGTGTGTGTGTGTGGAAGGGGAGAGCAGCGTATAGTGTTGACTATAACATATTCAAATACATGTGTGTAGCAGTTTTCCACACTGCCAACATTCAGTTTGCTCTGTCTCTAGCTAATAGAGATTAAACAACACTGAAAATTAATTCAAATATTTGCAGCATTGTTGCACACTACAATTGAAGTTCACAGTTGAGGTAGATAACTAGTTCCACATAGTCAGTTCATCCTGTAGGACTGGTTCTGGTTCTGACCAGTTAATGAGCTCGCTCAGGTTCAAAACAAGCAATTAAGCGCACTACAGGAGCAGAGCAAGGATGCGAGGTCACACACAGAGAGAGAGAGAGAGAGAGAGAGAGAAAGAGACATACACTCATGCACAGACATATAGAAACACCTGGAACCCCTCTCTCTCTCTCTCTCCTATTTCACTTGACAGACCATTAATTATCCATGTCAGCGACATTTTGTCACATAGAGAACGAGTCGACAAGGAACAAGAGCAACAACAAGCTGATGTTCATGATGATGATGATGGCGACAACATCCTCGGAAGCATGTTGCAGATATATTTCACTTAATTTCCACACTGGCATTAATTAATACGTGTCTTCACGTGTGCGAAGGGACTGCGGGGGAGGGGGGGTAGTGTAACCGGAACAGAAGAGACGGACAGACGGACAGAGAGAGACAGCTAGAAGAGAGGCAGCATAGCATGCTAAATTGTCAAGCTTCCACACAGAACCTTGTGGCATGCATCATCTCATGGCCACAGGTCGTTTTCCAGTCATGCCATAAAAATCGTGTTTACGACTTACAGTCCACACTCTCACACACACACACACACTCTCTTTCTATGTCAATGTCAGCGCCATAAAAAAGACACACCGTTAAATAGCCTCAGGTTGCTGCATGTGGCATGGGGCATGCGGCATGTGGCACGCTGCAAATTCAATTTTCAATTTCAAGTTTCGAGTTATGACATTAAAATATATCTATGGCGTATGCAGCGTCAAATTAGCCATAAAACGCAGTCGATTATTAAAGTCACCATAAACAGTCAGAGGGGGAGGGGGCACAGCACGGGATGGTAATATATGTGCACTCCGCGCTTAAAATGCCCATAAACATTTTGTGGCTGTGGGAAATGTGCACTAATAACAATAATATAGTAATAAAACATGAATAAACATGTATAGAAAAATACAGTGTAATAAATAAAACCAAATTGGTCATCGTAAAATTATGAGGTTTTTTCATCGCCTGCCCCCTCCCATCCCGGCAATAATATAATAATGAATTATGAAAATGTAGGAAAAGGTATGAGTTTTATATTAAACGCAATCACTTGATGCCTGAAAAATTCGTGGAAATATTTTTTAATATTTCTATAATTTTATTTCTCATGCATTTTCTCTCGAGTGCATCGTAAAATCGCTTCCGCATCCCGTGGCTTCTTTATAGCACCTACGACCCCGCCCCAACTCCGTCAGAAGGTCATCAAATTTGGGTTTTATGTTGCCACTCGCATAATTTACGACTCCATCGTAAAACAATCCGATTGCCACTTCTCTCTCTCTCTCTTCTTATTTTTCTCGCACCTCTTCCGCTGGCAAATGATATTTATGTTGAATTTCAGTTTAATTCTTCCACAAATTTCCCTGGCACAAGGCAAATTTTCCCTTTTTAATTGTTTTTCCTGTGTCGCTCGGAAGTATGCTATGGAAAGAGAGTAAAATCAAATTGTAAGAGAGGGGAGGGAGGGACGTGACGGAAGCTTGGCCCAGCTGTCAAAATAAAAACACTCGCTCATCCAGCAAAAATGCGCTGTAAGAGAAATAAATCTGCACAGCAGAGCAAAGAAGAAGAGCGGGAGAGAGCGAAGGGGTGGGAGAGTGGGAGAGCGCACTCGCCGGCAGTGCCACATGTTTTGCCTTTTTAGCGACACTTGACACTCTTTTTGTGTTTTAGTCAACGACATCCCTTTGCCTACACATGTGTGTATTTGTGTTTGTGTGCCTGCCACCCCCTCGACACACTCACCACCTCCTTCCCCCCTCGTTGCAGCTGCATTATTAGCAAAATTTGCCGCTGCCTTTTGCCGGGACAAGCGCAAAAGCGAAGCCGAAGAAATCGGAAATTTAATTTTATTTTCATGTCCTGCAACCCCGCAACAACCTTTCCCCCCACCCCTCTCAACAGTCAACGCCTGTCACTTTGTCCTTTTTCTGCGGTGTCATTTAGCCCCCGAACGGTCTGTGCAAAAAATTTAATAATAGAAACACTCTCGGAACCGGGAAAAGTGGAACGACACAACGAAATCAACCCCAAAGCGACAAAGCGACAAGCGGCAGCGTGCTCAAGAAGGGTAACAGAACAGAAGCAAAAAGAACTTTGTGTCGCATTGTTGTTGTTGTTGTTGTTGTTGCAAATCGTTCAGGGAGCACTTGCACATTATCTTGCTTCTATTTCTACTTCTTCTTCTTCATCTTGCTCTCCTTCGACAGTTGCAACTATAATTTATGCATTTGCCTCATTACATAATTCATCAAAATGCGGTCCCAAGTGCGACGCGTAATCAGCAAAAGCCAAAGCTCAAAGGCAGGGAGGGGAGGGAAAAGAGAGAGCGACAGAGCAATCCTTCTGTCCACTTAATTAAAATTTAATTGTAAAGAGAGAGTAAGCAAAACAGTAGCAACAACAACAACTGCGACTCAAAGAGCATTTAATGATAGACAGAGTTGCAGCTGCTTTGCCAGCAGGGGGCGCTACGCACAAACACACTCACACACACACACAGAGAGAGTTTGCATTCAGCCAAAGCACAACAAAGCAACAAAAGCGCGCACACACACACACAGCCACAAAGCAAGATAGAGAGAGAGAGCGAACTTCAAAGCGAGTGTGCTCGAAACTGCGAAAAACTGCCGCAACTCGACGAATTCCTGCACTGCTGCTGCTCCTAAGCAAAGCTTAAAAGTAGCAAAAGTGTATCCTGTGGCGCCCCCTGGCGACGTGCATAACAAAAATGCGCATTTAAATGTCAATGATTTTAATGGGCGGACGCGTAAAAATCTTGAGCCAGTTTTGTTTATTACGTTGACGTTGACGTTGTCAAAGGAAAAGGCAAAGAGCAGAGAGTGCGAGGCAGAGGGCAAGCGTAGCCGTCGTCGTCCCACAGGACTCGCTTGCTGCGCCAGCTGCGGCTGCGGCTGTTGCACGTTGCCGTGTTTATTTCTGCTGCGTTTGTAAGGTCATGGAACTTGTCTGCATTGACTTTGCGGTCGAGCAGTGGCGTCGTTTTAGGGGGCAAGCAGGGTGCTGCTGCGAGTACAGGTCGACTGCGCCAGGGCAAAGTTTTTCTCCTATTTTTCGCATTTTCATTGCCCCCGCGCGCGCTGCCAGTCGACAAACTGTTTTCATTTTGCGCCGCTTCGCGCTTTTTGATGCCGCCGACAAGTCAAACAGTTGCATCCCACTCCCTTTCTCTCTCTTTCCCTTTCTCTCTCTTCCCTTGTGGGGCAGCTGCTCTCGCTACCCTTTTGTTGCTTTGCTGCTGCAAGTTTTTCAATTGATTTTCGCGGTTTTGCAAGGCCAACTCGTCGGCTCCTGCCTGCGTTTTTTTTTTCTTTTCTATTTTCGGGCAATGTTGCACCTACTACCTGTGCTCCTTGCTGCTTTTGTTGCTGTTGTTGCTGCTGCTTCGACGCTTCTTTGTGCGCAGCGATCCATAGAAAAAGTTTAAGTGCTTTGCGGTCTGCAAGCTCTTTCGTTCCGCGAAGAGAGCAGAGCGGGAGAGCGGAAGAGAGAGTAAGAGAGTGAGAGCGAGGCCTTTTCACAGGCAGTTTGATTGATTGCCTCCATCAGCGAAGCGAACGATAAGTTATCGATTAATACGCAGCAGCAATTACTGCTTGTGCTGCTCGATTGTTGCTCAACTCTTGACTAATTGACGAGCTTCAAGTTTGTTTTTATTGGGCAATTTGCTGCTTTAATCGATAGTTCGATTGCAGCTCAGGCTGTTTAAGGATAATCGAGGGACTAAATTCAGCGTAATAATCTTAAATAGCAATCATAAAATAATAATTAATATTTGCAAATTTAAAGCAAGTTGTGCAAGTTATTTAATAAATTACAGCACTTCTCTAGTTACTAACCCCTTATTGGAACAACATGCTGTACTTCCCGTTTATCGTATTTATGCAACGATTTAGCACCTCGATAACTGATCGATAATTATCACCTTGCTCGCTCGATCGCAATTTAAAGCGAAACATTTTAATCAGCATTTTTCGCTCGCATTTCGCAACATTGTTATCGCATTTTCGCATGGACGGGTGTCAACTGTACCCTGCATATAAAGCAAATAACACTGGCTACCTGTTGTTTGTCCCTCTACCCCCTCTGCTGCGCCCCTGCCCTGCTGTTTATTTTTTATTTGCTTGTGACTTGTTTTCGCTTGCGCCTGCGCCTTGTTTGTTTAATTAAAACCAACGTCAGGCTGTAGTTGTAGCTGATGTTGTTGTTGCTGTTGTTGTTGCTTTAGTGGTAGTTGTCGCCAACTTTGGTCACAGCTTCCGTCGTCTGCCTGGTCTGGCCGGGTACGGCCACTTCGATCCGGAGTTGGCCTCTTTAGTGCATTGAAGCGCAGCCATTCAACGATCTACGCACGCACAACGCGCATATCGCCAGCCCGATCTCTGGTCAGATCTCTATAGCGATCGCTCTCTCTCTCTCTCTCTATCTCTCGCTGTCCCGCTCTCTGCATGGCAGTCAAGTCTTGGGCAAACATGGTCAGAGCGAGGCAGTTGGAGAGCTTGTGCAAACATCGTTGAGACATGCTGGCAGCGTGATTTTGTATAAATTCTATACCCAACATGGGTACCCACTTCTCGTCCTCCTCCTCCTGCTCTAGAGTTGCTCTGCATGATTTGCAAAATGAATGCAAGTGGTCGAGTAGGGTCGTATTGGATCGAGTCGGGTCTAGAAACATTTGTTGGTAATAATTTGTTACTTGTAACGTGGACTTGGACGCGGACGCTTCTCGCACGCTTGTTAACAATTAAATAAACAATATGAGTCGCATTTTTAGTCGAGAAAACAACAAATCACTAAATAAACATGGACTGGCGATCGGGGCCAAGACAAACACACACACACACAAATGCATATTATATGCTTGTCTGTGTAGCTACCACTTTCCATGCAACTCGACCACTTGAGACATTTTTTTTTTCTTTAGCTGTTTTTGTTTTTATTCTATTTGTTGATGTTTTCTCTCTGTCTCTGCTCCTCTCTCTCTCTCTCTATTAAAAGCAATATTTATGCATTTTCTCTTTGGCTGCGAAAGAGGCACGTTTGCTATTATTTCCAAGCCATTTCCCATGAACACACATGTGCGAGTCGAACCTGGAGTACTTATTAGTTGCTGAGGTTGCCCAGCAATCGAGCCAGACCAGACCCAAGCCAGACCCAAGCGAAGCGAAGCCAATACCAAAACCAATACGGAACACAAATGCCAATCCTAATGTGTGCCTGCCCTCTCTCTCCCTCTCCCTCTCCCTGTCTCTCTCTCTCTTTGCCACTTGATATTGTAGCCGAGCAGCAGGCATAACAAGGGCGCGTTGTTGTTGTTGTTTTTAGGCCATGCCATGACTGGGATAGATTACAAACAGACTGAGAGAGAGAGAGAGAGAGAGAGAGACACATACATATGTACATGCAGTAGTTTTCCCACTGCTTATGGGTTTCCATTAGACTTGTCCTCCATTTTGGTCACGTTTTCTAGTTAATTGTAGAAGTACCCAAGTGTGTGTGTGTGTGTAGATACATAAATATACTTATAGGTATAGGAATATAATCGGAATTATAATAATATATGTATATGCAGTCTACACTCAATTCCATTTTCACCCTATGACTCGTGCTACCAGAGATCATAACTCTCTTTAAAATCAATGGATTTTCATTTCGCTTATTTGCCGTTGCCCTGCACTGGGATCGCAGACTTTCATGCTGCTGTTAGCCAAGACTGGCGACACTGTGTAATCGATAGCTGCGCTGCACACGCATTGCATTGTTCCCACGCCCGCCCACATTTCGATATTGTATTTCAACATTTATTTTTGGGGGCAACAACGGGTGGCGTCTCCCCCCACTTTGGCAGCGCGTTATTTACTTAATTATTTTGAAGTGCTTGGCAAACAGTTTTACACGAAAAATGTTTCAGGCAGCAGCAGAGGCAGCAGCAGGAGAAGTTGCAGCAGCAGCAGAGGCAGCAGCGACCCCAGCAGCACTTGAAGCTGCGTTTGGAAAGGAAGTTGGCAGGGGGTGTGCGGGCGGTGTGGGCTGTGACGTGTCGCACAAATGTTATTAATTAAAATGTCATTCATTTACAAAAAGTAAAGCAAGTGCGCTGCGACAAAGGACTCTTGCAATCATAGACAAGGACAGCAAGCCACACACACTCATACACACACACACACAGGCAAAGTGTGTGTGTGTGGCAGAGACTATTTGCAGCTGCCGTTGACAGTTTTGCTCGACTGCGCTGCACGTTTAAAGCTTTTGCTGCAATTTCGCCACGTTGTTGTTTTTGGACCACACGCAGCTGCTGCTGCTGCAGGAGCAGCCCGCAAAAGCCACAAATATGTATGTCATTTGACACTTGCACTTGCACATGTGTGAGTGTGAGTGCGAGTGTGTGTGTGTGTGTGCTTGAGTATCTGCTACTTAAACGCCCTTCACTTTTGGCCCCCACTTGACGCCACGCCCCCTTCTCACTTGTCCAGCTGTCAATTTTCGCCAAGAGTTCTCACAGCATATTTTTATCTGACCACAGAATGTGGATATCGACAACGACATCGATATCCAGTCTAAAGCTGACACAGTTTCATGTCAGGTGGCAACGCCAGTCACGCAACGCTGCCCCCAGCAAGCAAACGTGCCGTTGCGGTATTTTAGCCAACCAATTTAGCCGTTTTAAAGTTATATTGCACAGACATTTCTAGCTGAATTTCGAAATACTTGAAAAGTCTTTCCAAAAGCAATTTGGTTGTTGATTATACCACCCCAAAGCGAGTGCCTCTGCCTCTGACGATGACAACTCTGGCTCCAATTTGAGGCTCAAGTGAGCAATTGTCTTGAATTAATTTCTGCTTCATCACACGCACGCATCAGCGAGCGAACCAATCCCAATTCCTCCCACCCCCCACGACTTTTCACACCCTTTTCCCTTGAGCAAACACTCCCGGCGACCAGCAGACGCCGTCAAATTTAATAAAAATCACTGATTTTGATTGATGCGCCACTTGGTCAGCATGTAGAGAAGAGAAGCGAACTCCGCCTCCGCCTCCAGCAGCTGCCCATTGACCAGTTTAGCAGCTTTAGTTTCATCTCCGAGCAGCGTCAGCAAATATTGGCGGAAGGGTTGACATGTGACATGTCGAAGTCGCCCAAGTGTCGCTCCAATTGAAACAAATGAAGCGCAAAAGAGCGAGCGAGAAACAGGAAAGAGCAGTTGCAGCTTGTCGTCGTCTCATCAGCATCAGCATCAGCAACATCAGCTCTACGAATCAACCCAAACATTTGCACTACTCCGCCTTTCCGTTTGCTTCATCAGCGGCAGAGGCAGCATTTGTTGGGTATAGAGAGTGTTTTTAGTTTTTGAAATTCAGTCAAATTTAAGCGGCGCTTAGGTTAGGTTATATTTTTTGGCGTTAGGATAATCGTATCGCATTTGCAATTCAAAGCTGCCAGCTATATAACTCTTATTCGAATATCGATAACTATCGTTGCATTGCATCCTTTGACTCACAGTTTCTAATCATTTCTTTCTCTTTATTCTCTCTCTTTGCAGCTAGACCACGCCGTTTGTCAAGCGTTGACAATTTGACGCTCTCGCGAGTGCCAAAAAAAGAGAGAGTATCCTTGCAGCATTACTCAACACTGCTCAAAACGCTTACGAAAGTGAAGCGAGTGAAAGCGAGCAACGACAACACAACATCGAGTGACAGAGTCACTCAGACACACACACAGACAAAAGCTAACAGCTACACACAAAATGAGACACAACAATATGAGTCTGGCAACGCTGCCAGTGCTGCTCGTACTGCTGCTAACGTGCTGCAGCTTCCTGCACGCCGACAATCCACAACACATGACGGAAACTGGCGGCGGTGGCGGTCACATGGGCATGGGAATGGGCGGCATGGGTTCGCATTCAATGGATGTGAGTCCGGCGCCTGGCTACGGTGTACCGGCCATACCCAAGGATCCCAATCTACGATGCGAGGAAATCACGATACCCATGTGCCGCGGCATTGGTTACAACATGACCTCCTTCCCCAACGAAATGAATCACGAGACACAGGACGAGGCGGGCCTGGAGGTGCATCAGTTCTGGCCACTGGTAGAGATCAAATGTTCGCCCGATCTCAAGTTCTTCTTGTGCAGCATGTATACGCCCATTTGCCTGGAGGATTATCATAAGCCGTTGCCCGTTTGCCGCAGCGTCTGTGAGCGTGCCCGTTCCGGCTGTGCTCCGATCATGCAGCAATATAGCTTCGAATGGCCCGAGCGCATGGCCTGCGAGCATCTGCCGCTTCATGGTGATCCCGAGAATCTCTGCATGGAACAGCCATCGTACACGGAACCCAGCAGCGGCGGCTCTGGCAGCTCGGGCAGTGGCAGTGGCGGCAGCGGCTCCGGTTCGGGTGGCAAACGCAAGCAGAGTGGCAGCGGATCCGGAAGCTCCTCGTCCTCGGCCAACAAGTGCAAGGGAAAGAATTCAAAAAACTGTCAAAATTCCCTAGGAGAAAAGGCAAACGCAAAGGAGTGCAGCTGCTCGTGCCGTTCGCCACTAATCGTCCTGGGGAAGGAGCAGCTCATGCAGCAGTCGCCCATGATGCATCATCATTGGTACATGAATCTAACTGTGCAAAGGATCGCCGGCGTTCAAAACTGCGCCATACCCTGCAAGGGACCGTTCTTCACCAACGACGAAAAGGAGTTCGCCGGCCTGTGGATCGCCCTGTGGTCGGGCCTCTGCTTCTGCAGCACCCTCATGACCCTAACCACATTCATCATCGACACCGAAAGGTTTAAGTATCCGGAGCGACCGATTGTCTTCCTCTCCGCATGCTACTTCATGGTTGCCGTGGGCTATCTCTCGCGGTACATCCTGCAGAACGATGAGATCGCCTGTGATGGTCGCTTGTTGCGAGAGAGTTCGACGGGTCCGCATTCCTGCACCCTGGTCTTCTTGCTCACCTACTTCTTTGGCATGGCCTCATCGATTTGGTGGGTCATTCTGAGTTTCACCTGGTTCCTGGCCGCCGGTCTCAAGTGGGGTAACGAGGCAATCACCAAGCACTCGCAGTATTTCCATCTTGCCGCTTGGTTGATACCCACGGTGCAATCTGTGGCCGTACTCCTGCTTTCCGCCGTCGATGGAGATCCCATTCTGGGCATCTGCTATGTGGGCAATCTCAATCCGGATCATTTGAAGACCTTTGTGCTGGCTCCGCTCTTTGTCTATCTGGTTATCGGTACCACCTTCCTCATGGCCGGCTTTGTGTCGCTCTTCAGGATTCGTTCGGTGATCAAGCAACAGGGCGGCGTGGGTGCTGGCGTCAAGGCGGATAAGCTGGAGAAGCTCATGATACGCATCGGTATCTTCTCTGTACTCTACACAGTTCCAGCCACAATTGTCATCGGGTGCTACCTCTACGAGGCTGCCTACTTCGAGGATTGGATCAATGCGCTGGCCTGCCCATGTGCCCAGGTGAAGGGACCCGGCAAGAAGCCGCTCTACTCCGTGCTAATGCTTAAGTACTTCATGGCGCTGGCTGTGGGCATCACCTCGGGTGTTTGGATCTGGTCTGGCAAAACCCTAGAGAGTTGGCGTCGCTTTTGGAGGCGTCTCTTTGGTGCGCCCGATCGCACCGGCGCCAATCAGGCATTGATCAAGCAACGACCACCCATACCGCATCCATATGCTGGCTCTGGCATGGGCATGCCCGTGGGATCGGCAGCGGGATCGCTATTGGCCACACCCTACACACAGGCCGGCGGCGCTTCGGTGGCCTCCACCAGCCATCACCATTTGCACCACCACGTTCTCAAGCAGCCAGCGGCCAGTCACGTATGACATGGAGAGTCGGGAGGAGCTTCAACCATGGGTGGCGGCAGCGTGCTGGGTGGTCACGGCACACTGATGAGCACGGCGGGCATGAGCAATAGTACGGTTGGTGGCATGGGAGCTCCTCCTGGCAGCTTGTTACAAGGCGGTGGCGCCAATGGTGGCGCACCTGGTAATGTTTATGGCAATGTCAATGGCGGCGGGGTTGGTGGTGTTGGTGGCGGTGTCGGAGGAGTCGGCGGCGTTGGTGGCACGGGCATCGGTGGTGCTGGTGCTGGCGGACAGAGTACAGCGCCTGGTTCGGTTATTGATTCACGTGCCGTATCCGTGGTGGTCACCTTGCCCGGCGGGCCGGGCTCACAGCATCCAGGGCAGGCCTTGAGCGACTACGGTCCCATATAGTTAATGGTACGCCCAGACACCGCGCACTGGGTCTCCACGAGCAGCTTCAGTCAGCTGTAAAGAGTGCGTTCTCCCACCCCAGCCCCCTCTCTCTCTCTCTGTCATACTCTTTCATCTCCCTCTCTGTCTCTTTGTCTCTCTCTCACACTCAGAGGTTTAAAGCAACGCCATATTAATTTTGTAGCTGTAGTTTGTTTAGAGAAAGCCCAAGACAGATAATACAACTATTTGCATAACATTCTAGTCCGAAAACCTTTGACACACACACAGACAGACAACACAGAAAGGAGCGAGCGAGCCTGGAGAGTTATTGAGGTTAGGTGCAACACATAGTTGGGAGGTTAAGCGAGCCGTGAGGATTGCCAGGCGTGTTTGTTCTGCAGCCATTTCGAGGGACTTTTATTTCCTTTTCTTTTTTTTTTTTTGTTTGTTCTTTCCATTAATTTCTTCAACGAAATAGACTGAGAAAACAAAACGAGATAAGTGACACAAAAAAAAACCTAAAGAGTTTGCAAAACAAACATTCAGAAAAAAAAAACGAAGAAAGAAGACGGAAGAACAAAAGAGAAAGAAGCATACGTAGCAATTCTGCCCACACTGCCAAGTCAGAGCCACGAGCCATATTTCGAAATTATACATGTAACTTTTAATCAAACAACCTATACTATTAACCTTAACCTAAACATAGAGAAACACATTTCGAATTCGCGCATACACACATTAGTGCGATTGATAGGGTTGTCGCAGTATCAAAAGTAAAAGCGAGCGAGCGCACAGTGTTGCAAAACCATTTGTAAATTATTTAATCTAACTTAAGGCATTATCCAGCACTATTTTTTGTAAATATTTTCAAATTGCGCTTAGTTTGTAAACGATTTTTTTACACTTAACGTCCTAAAACTAAATATTACAAATAGAAAATAAAAATACGAGAGAGTACACGAAAGTAATTTGCATTTTAGCGTCACAGGCAACGCTGCATTAAAGCTCAAAAATTTAATATAATATTTACAAAAGCAAAAAAAATCACCCCAAACCACAAAAAAAAGCGAAAACAATAACGAGAAAAAAACCCGGAAAACAAAAGAAATCGCCAATAATCTACTGCAGCCAAAACGCAGGGCATTTTTGCATTTAGAGATCAAGAGAAATTGTATAAAGTATAAAATCTATATAAGAGTATTAAATAAATGTAATGTTAGTTGTAAACGAGATCCAAAACGAGAAATATCTTTCGAGCATTAAAAACTATTGTATTTTTATTTAATATTTGCATATACTTATTGTATGGAAACGCGACAATTTAACTGTTGGCATTTTGAAACCAATTTCACACACGAAACAAAACAAATAAATTAATTATATAATATTATAAAATACATTATAATATACATATAAACTAGCAACTATGTGTTTTAGCAACTATAACTATTTCTATAAAATCAAACTTGAAAACAAAAAAACAGAAAATATACAAAAATTGTAATAAAAAATATTAAAAAAATTATAATTTTGATTTCTTCATTTTGATTCTTATCAGTTTTTGATTTCAGCTTTCTGATGATGTTTTTAATTGCTTGTTTTATTTACTTCCGTTCCGTTCTGTTGATACATAAATACTTAACATTTACATTTTACAAGAAACCCTCAACACTTATACGTATCATAAAAACGAAGCTCTCCAAGTTAAGCGAACAAAGAACAAACGAAAACCAAAAAGTAAACGTTAATTAGCAAATTTCTCTACACGACGTACAATGTTTGATATGCATACATACATATTGAAAACAGAAAACAATAAAACGCAAAAAAACGAAGGAAAAATAAAACACAAAACAAAATACGCGATTCGATGTTGTTAATAAGCTTAAAATATTAAAATATAAAAACGAAAAAAAAAAGAATTATGAAGAAGATTAAGAATATGGCTAGCCAGTAGCATTTAGTTTGCAGGAAATATGAGGACTCTCTGGTATTTCGGCATTTTTCAATTTAGTTTCGGGCGTAAATAGCGAACGCTTTTATCATAATTAATAAATATAAAACATACTTATTAAAGGCTAACAAGTGTAACGAATATACGTAAAAGAAAACCAGTGAAATGGAAAATGTAAAAACGAAAGCGAAAAAAACTAAGAAAAACTAATGCGAAAAGAAATATTCTTGAACAATTCTACGTTGATTTTTTGTGATTGAAAATTACTTTTCTAAATTGATAAACAAATGATTGCAATTTGCGAATGTATACGATTTTTTAATTTTTTCCAATGAAAAAAGAAAATTAAAACTAAAAAAAGCAAAAACTAAATAATATTTCATAATGGATTTGGGTTATGACGGAAATAGCTTGGAAATAACTGGGTGATTGATGGATTAGTTGAAGTTACGCATACCAGAAACTTGACGTCAAGTGTAGTTGTGAATTGTATTTTGTGAAATGTAATTTAAATAATAAACGAATATGAAAGCAAAAGCAAAAAAAAAAAAAAAAAAAAAACAAAACAAAACAAATTATATATACAATGCATATTTATATATATATTTAAAGAAACGCAATGAAAGGCATTTAATACTTTAACAATACGGAAATGCAGACATTATTTTATTTACAAATGAAATTAAATTTTCTAATCAAAATACGATACAGTTAAATAACTCGAACGTTGTAAATTGTGCAACGATTTTTATGCACGTCGAAAATGGCACTAAATTCGTTACCAATAGCAACAATAACAAAAAAAACTTTACCGAACAGCAGAATGAAAAAAAAAAACAATAAACATCAAAAGCAAATATAAATACATTTGTAATTGACAAAAGGAAACCATTTAAAATAAAATCTAACAATATAAAAGGTCGATATCGCTTCTCTACACTGCTGTGGGGTGGGGAATTTCAATCTAGTCAACTAATGGGATGGTCAATGGCCTATTACTGGCGATAACGGTTGATCCTTCCATTTATTAGCCATTTAATGAACAATGAACCGACTTCATTGTAACTAACAAGTAATGTATTTTAAATTCATCCTGAAAGTATGCCACATAAATAGCACGCACCACGAACACAAAACGCTTCAGTAAAAAGCATCTTGCGAGCGTAAATCCTTACGGATTTTGTCGCGACATATGTCATTTCTCTTCTTTTGTAAGGATCTACAGGATGGCATTGAAAAATTTGGTGGTCATCTAAGGATCATGGACTTGGAAAATTTCGATCGGAAGGCAGTAGAAACATTGCCGAAAACACAAAATCCGGGATAACTGGGAAACCATTCCGACATGATATTTGGGTCAAAATTAGGTATCGTCTAAAATCGATTTAAACACTTGTTTATTACTAATTTTGACCTCCGCAATCGATTAAAATTAAAACCTCACGATATAAAATTTTGAAAAAAAAATTTTATTTTTTTGACCATTCCGACATAATTTTTGGGCCAAAATTAGGTATCGTCTAAAATCGATTTAAACACTTGTTTATTACTAATTTTGCCCTCCGAAATCGATTAAAATTAAAACCTCACGATATAAAATTTTGAAAAAAAAATGTTTGTTGAAATTTTACAGGGGGGGCTTTTGTCTAAATTTCCAAAATATCAAAAAATTTCAAAAGGTCTATTATGATATAATTTAAATGTAGAATCACTCAGGTAATCAAAACATAAACAAAATGTCATTCCACATGAAAATCGTTTGATTTATAAGAAAGTTATGATCGGTGTAAAATGCGGGTACCTGGCCTGTTAGGTGTGTTACATGTCTAATTTTTGACCATTCCGATATGATTTTTGGGCCAAAATTAGGTATCCTCTAAAATCGATTTAAACACTTGTTTATTACTTTTTGACCTCAAACGTTAAAATTGAAAACTACGATATAAAATTTTGAAAAAAAATTTTGTTGAAATTGGTCCGGGGGACTATTGTCTAAATTTCCAAGAATATAAATTTCAAAAGGTCTATTTGTTAATTTAAATGTAGAATCACTAGGTAATCAAAACATGAACTTAAAATGTCTTCCACATGAAAATCGTTTGATTTATAAGAAAGTTATGATCGGTGTAAAATGGGGTACCTGGCCTGTTTGGTGTGTTATGTCTATTTTACCATTCCAATGATTTTTGGGCAATTAGGTGTCGTGGCTAAATCGTTTAAACACTGTTTATTATAATTTAAATCGTTAAAATGTAAACTGCGTAAATTGAAAAAAATTTTGTGAATTTCCATGCCAAATTTAAATGTCAAAATCTATTTGTATAATTTAAATGAGATCCAGGTTGTCTCAAACATAAACAATGTACGGAAGCCGGTAGAGGACAAACGGACGCGCGGACATGTCTCAATCGACTGGCTAGTGATCCTACAAGAATTTTATTATTACTTTTTGGTCTGCACGTTAATTAACCTCCTAATTTTGCTGTTACATAATTGCCAAAATTAGTATTACCTTTTTTTTTGACCATTTTCAATGGTCGATTAAAATTTTGAAAAAAAATGTTTGTTGAAATTTTACAGGGGGGACTTTTGTCTAAATTTCCAAAATATCAAAAAATTTCAAAAGGTCTATTATGATATAATTTAAATGTAGAATCACTCAGGTAATCAAAACATAAACAAAATGTCATTCCACATGAAAATCGTTTGATTTATAAGAAAGTTATGATCGGTGTAAAATGCGGGTACCTGGCCTGTTAGGTGTGTTACATGTCTAATTTTTTGACCATTCCGATATGATTTTTGGGCCAAAATTAGGTATCCTCTAAAATCGATTTAAACACTTGTTTATTACTAATTTTGACCTCCGCAATCGATTAAAATTAAAACCTCACGATATAAAATTTTGAAAAAAAAATTTTTGTTGAAATTGTACAGGGGGGACTATTGTCTAAATTTCCAAAATATCAAAAAATTTCAAAAGGTCTATTATGATATAATTTAAATGTAGAATCACTCAGGTAATCAAAACATAAACAAAATGTCATTCCACATGAAAATCGTTTGATTTATAAGAAAGTTATGATCGGTGTAAAATGCGGGTACCTGGCCTGTTTGGTGTGTTACATGTCTAATTTTTTGACCATTCCGACATGATTTTTGGGCCAAAATTAGGTATCGTCTAAAATCGATTTAAACACTTGTTTATTACTAATTTTGCCCTCCGAAATCGATTAAAATTAAAACCTCACGATATAAAATTTTGAAAAAAAAAATTTTGTTGAAATTTTACAGGGGGGACTATTGTCTAAATTTCCAAAATATCAAAAAATTTCAAAAGGTCTATTATGATATAATTTAAATGTAGAATCACTCAGGTAATCAAAACATAAACAAAATGTCATTCCACATGAAAATCGTTTGATTTATAAGAAAGTTATGATCGGTGTAAAATGCGGGTACCTGGCCTGTTTGGTGTGTTACATGTCTAATTTTTTGACCATTCCGACATGATTTTTGGGCTAAAATTAGGTATCGTCTAAAATCGATTTAAACACTTGTTTATTACTAATTTTGACCTCCGCAATCGATTAAAATTAAAACCTCACGATATAAAATTTTGAAAAAAAAATTTTATTTTTTTGACCATTCCGACATAATTTTTGGGCCAAAATTAGGTATCGTCTAAAATCGATTTAAACACTTGTTTATTACTAATTTTGCCCTCCGAAATCGATTAAAATTAAAACCTCACGATATAAAATTTTGAAAAAAAAATGTTTGTTGAAATTTTACAGGGGGGACTTTTGTCTAAATTTCCAAAATATCAAAAAATTTCAAAAGGTCTATTATGATATAATTTAAATGTAGAATCACTCAGGTAATCAAAACATAAACAAAATGTCATTCCACATGAAAATCGTTTGATTTATAAGAAAGTTATGATCGGTGTAAAATGCGGGTACCTGGCCTGTTAGGTGTGTTACATGTCTAATTTTTTGACCATTCCGATATGATTTTTGGGCCAAAATTAGGTATCCTCTAAAATCGATTTAAACACTTGTTTATTACTAATTTTGACCTCCGCAATCGATTAAAATTAAAACCTCACGATATAAAATTTTGAAAAAAAAATTTTTGTTGAAATTGTACAGGGGGGACTATTGTCTAAATTTCCAAAATATCAAAAAATTTCAAAAGGTCTATTATGATATAATTTAAATGTAGAATCACTCAGGTAATCAAAACATAAACAAAATGTCATTCCACATGAAAATCGTTTGATTTATAAGAAAGTTATGATCGGTGTAAAATGCGGGTACCTGGCCTGTTTGGTGTGTTACATGTCTAATTTTTTGACCATTCCGACATGATTTTTGGGCCAAAATTAGGTATCGTCTAAAATCGATTTAAACACTTGTTTATTACTAATTTTGCCCTCCGAAATCGATTAAAATTAAAACCTCACGATATAAAATTTTGAAAAAAAAATTTTTGTTGAAATTTTACAGGGGGGACTATTGTCTAAATTTCCAAAATATCAAAAAATTTCAAAAGGTCTATTATGATATAATTTAAATGTAGAATCACTCAGGTAATCAAAACATAAACAAAATGTCATTCCGCTTGAAAATCGTTTGATTTATAAGAAAGTTATGATTGGTGAAAAATGAGGGAACCTGGCCTGTTAAGTGTGTTACATGTCTAATTTTTGGACCATTCCGACATGATTTTTAGGCCAAAATTAAGTATCGACTAAAATCGATTTAAACACTTGTTTATTACTAATTTTGACCTCCGCAATCGATTAAAATTAAAACCTCGCGATTTAAAAATTTGAAAAAAAAAATTTTTTTTGAAATTTTACAGGGGGGACTATTGTCGAAATTTCCAAAATATCAAAAAATTTCAAAAGGTCTATTATGATATAATTTAAATGTAGAATCACTCAGGTAATCAAAACATAAACAAAATGTCATTCCACATGAAAATCGTTTGATTTATAAGAAAGTTATGATCGGTGTAAAATGCGGGTACCTGGCCTGTTTGGTGTGTTACATGTCTAATTTTTTGACCATTCCGACATGATTTTTGGGCCAAAATTAGGTATCCTCTAAAATCGATTTAAGCACTTGTTTATTACTAATTTTGACCTCCGCAATCGATTAAAATTAAAACCTCGCAATTTAAAATTTTGAAAAAAAAATGTTGTTGAAATTTTACAGAGGGGACCATTGTCTAAATTTCCAAAATATCAAAAAATTTCAAGAGGTCTATTAAGTGCAAGTGTTTTGCCCATAATCCTTGAATGCCAATCGATAGATTGGTATCTATGAGTAGACAAAATAGTGTCCTTCGAAATTTTACAAGGATTCTGAGCCACAGTGCACTGCAGTGGCTAGTTGAAAGTTCCTTCAGATGTCCTCCCAAAAGTATGCCACAAAATAAATAATTATTTATTATCAGTAACAACTTGTTGCATGGAGAAACCATTGAGACAGGACAAAATTAGTGCTTTCCATCAAAATAATACCTTTCTTTGGTTCAACAATTACATATATTTTATACAATATATTTTTTTGAATATTTTACAAGCATTTCTTTGTAAACATAAATAGATTAAACTTATTGTATAACCAATACAATAATGTAATTGGTTAATTCTGTGACTTTCCTATTTGTACGTAAACTCGTTTGGATGATCATTAAACATGGAAGAACTTGTTGCAATTCCATGCTACTATTACTTCTATTGTTCTGCTTTATATCACACAATTAATTCACTTAATTTGTTTTCTTATTTTGTTCTTTTTACCTCGTGTGTCTCTATAATATATTATGTTACGAAAATCTATCTTTGGACTTATACAAAACTTGCCAGTTGCGGGTCTCGTCATTGTAAGATTCAAAAAAATTAACTCACAAAGGAGCTGGCAGTAGATTTTCGGTAGGTTCTCATTATACGTACAGTGGTTTCAAGCTCTTGACGACTAACTTTGGCAAAAATACGGTAAAATCAATCAACAACAAGCTAACAACAATTTAAACTAGACAACAAGGCATAAAAATGTATATGGCGCTTTAAACTATTTCATAATACTCGATAGACTGGTATAGCCGCTGTTTCCTTGAGCTGGTTCTGATCGTCGTCTGCAGCAAGTGCAACAGCAGACGCTTTTCACAATATCCATAAAACTGGTCTGCTCAAAGTCATCCATATCGTTCATGAATACACCGGAGCTAATGTCCTCGGCTGTGCGGGTGCCCACAAATGCCTTGAGATCAGAGACGGGGAATCCCTCCTTATAGTATTTCTTAATCGTATCATAGGCATCCATGATAACAGCAATGAACAGCGATAGCACCACATATATGTACAGTGATATAAAGGAGTACAGATAGATCTGGCAGAACCACCACAGCCAGTTTGCCTTGGCGGAGAGTGTCGCGAATGTAGCGAACATATCGTCTCCGTTAATCAGCGAAAATAGACACTCCGATGTGGTTGCCAGCGATCTAAATTTCATGTGATACGGTCCAAGAATAAGCCAGCCGCAAAACACAAATCCAGCATAGATTAGCAAGGCGGCGATGAGGAAACGTAGAATCTTTGGCGCAGCCTTCTTCAATGTGAGTATCACAACATTGTAAGTCTTGAAGAATCCCAAATAACGCAATACGCCAAACCAAACGAGCATATTGCCAATTCCCAGAAATATTGAGCATGCATCCCATTGATCTATAACCATGTAACGTCCTTCGATTTGCTCCTTTAGCGCCGATCCAACAATTAGCAAAACGTCATTAAATATGATCATAATATACCTAAAAGAAATGGAACAAAGTTTAATATAGCGATCACATGAAACTGAACTAAGTTAACAAACCAAAAGTTGACAAACTCCAGCTTGCCATCGAAACTGAGCTCCTTGGCGAAATGCGAACGGAAGAAGTTGACTGTGGTGCATCTCAACAAATATGCTCTCCAGAGAGCCCGTGTACAGAGGGCAAAGGATAGAATGCAGGTTAACAGCACAAAGATATTAAGTATACTTGTAAGTATGGCATCTATGCGAGCGTCTGGTATGAAGTTGGTCTCTCCCTTGCACTTGAGGCGCGTCGACTCCGCGTCAAGGGACAATAACATTTGTCCATCATGGTCCCGGTTATTAAACAATATCGAAACGTCGAACCTAAAGCAATCTGGCGCTGACAAAGCAGTGACTTTGAAATTTACAGTCTTTATCTTAAAGGACAACTCCGCTGATACAAGCGATGCAAAGTTCACTTCCACTCCAAGCTCCTGCAGATACTGCTCGACTCCAATCGTAGATACATTCTGCGGTAGCTGCTCACACCGTTTATCAATATTTGGATCAAAAATGTAGGACTCATTGAATCCAAATATTGTTCCCTCACGATAATTCCACATACAGAGAGTCAACGGTGGCATTGTATTATTAGGTGTCGGATAGAAGTAGGGTCCTATCGACTGACTCATATTTCCGTACCCCCAAACCGCATACTGCACAGTGTCAAAGAATTCGGTTTTCTGATACAATGCAAACGGTCCTACTGCCGGCGGATAGCTCTCCACTTCCCGTGACGAATCCCATCCCCTGA
This sequence comes from Zaprionus tsacasi, assembly GCA_018904105.1. Taxonomy (NCBI): domain Eukaryota; kingdom Metazoa; phylum Arthropoda; class Insecta; order Diptera; family Drosophilidae; genus Zaprionus; species Zaprionus tsacasi. The sequence continues at coordinate 2,056,799 of JAEIFR010000122.1, forward strand.
GAAACAGATGGGAAAATGCAATACGATTATCCCACGTGTAATTGATGTGATTGTATCGTGAATGCGCGAATAGACATAGCTGCATTGTTACCAGAACAATCTTTACGATCTGTGGGTAGTAAGTAAAAAATAAAAAGTTATTAATAACATTTCTGAGTACGATGAAATTTCCTTTACTAAGAAAACAACCACAAACAAAAACAATGCTAATACAGTAACATAAATTGAGTGTATATACACAATACTTACTGTATAAATTGAAAACTTTCTTTGAAATTAAAGTATGAACAATTATTCGTTAAAATACCGCCAATTTTCTTTTGGAACCATCCCTGGGGCTTGTTCTTCTTAAGAAACTCACACATTTATACCTGAATATTGATAAGTACTTATTATATAGCGAAATGGCGGCTATAAATATGCTAAACGTGCGCTAAATGCGCGCTGTACGCTAACAAATGCGTCACACTACCATATCTTTGTAGTATCTGTTGGTTTTGTGCTTTACTTTGGCTTTGAACTTGTGCAATTGAAAAAGACAGCGATCCTGACTATGCAATTAATCATACCCACGAAAAAAAAAACCCAAATAAGTCTAATATTTGTCGTAAAGTTAAGTTATTTCGAAAGCCTTCTCGCCATACCTCATGATAAACGAATTACGTAGTTTTTATAGTTAGACTCGAAAGATAACGTAAAGTGTATTGTAATCGTCGTGTTTGTTTTAGCAAACCACATACTGGGAATCTGAAAAGTGCACGCTTGATTATATAAACAAGGCTGATTTTTTTTTGTAGGTCTATCCATTACTTCAATGTACACTTAACAGAGTGCACAAAGCGACAAATAGTTTAGATTTAAGGGAATATTCAATTAAATATGATGTATACATGTATTGTACTTATGTACATATGTATATAGTGGTCGTCCCACAACAGACCGATAATTAGTTGTGTTTCTAACCGCTAATGGCATATGAATGGAACTATAAACACTCTGTAAATATTGAAGTTCAAACGCAAGCATTGATTAAAATGGGAACGACTGTATACAGCGTAGAGTAAACAACATAATTTTCAATGTTTTTGTTATTCCCAAGATGTGTCACGCTAACAACAAATAAGAGATACCTCCGAGTTCGGCCCCTTTGTGTGACAATTGAAAACTGAATCACGTGATCATTAAAAGCTCATAAGATGAGACGCTTGGAGATATGCAAAAATGTACACACACGCATGTGTAGATGTGTGTGTGTGAGCTGAGCTTTACCTGCACTACAAATTTGTAGGGAAATTTGCGTCGAGCCTGCCATTTCTCTATGGGATTCATAAAGAAGAATTGTAGCTTTCGACGCATTCGTTCTTCGTTGTGGGATGCTGCTGAAGATGTAGGTCCAGCGAACTCCGGTTGCTCGACATGACCCTGTGTGGTCAGTAATGTTGTTGTCGTTGCCGTTGTGGCTGGAGGTGCCAGCAGCGTTGACTGCATACGTTGCCGCAGAATCTGAGTATTCACATACTCGTCATCGCTCTCGCAACGTGAGTTTTCGCCACTGCTGGGTGTATGAGGATGATTTTGTGCTGCCTCATAGCTGTCCGTACGGCGTTTAACGGCTGGAGCTGGCGCTCCAACGCCGTAGTTTTGCATTTCAATGTATTGCACTGGCTGCGTTTCGAGGTCGCAGTGCGCTGCGTTGTTGTCTCGGTGTAGATATTTTCTTTTGCTGTTTTGGTTTCAACATGCAAAAGAAATTCCACACACGCGCAACAGGCAAACGAATTTAAGGTATATATAGTATTTTCAGCGAGCTAAGACGACGTATTGCACCCGAAATTGATATAAACACTGGCTAAATATAGTTGTACGTAAATTGCTTTGTTTTCGCAATAAAGGTATCGATATTATAATCAATACATCGCTTTCTATACTGAGCGATATTTTATGCAATATGAACATATCGAAACCAAAACAAAATATCGATACTATGTTATTTTTATTCGATTGATTGATTTGCGAAGAATCTGTCCACAACAAAAATCCGTTCTATAGATTAATAAGCTCTTAATAAATTTAATTTACACCTATAATAGCCAAAATGAGTATTCAAAGTGAAACATTTTTATACCACAATTTATACATATTCTTCTGTCGATATTTTATTTTTATCGACGAGCCACCACAAAACTTCGGCGTTGCCAACCTTCAGTTTCATCAGCGAACCGAATTCAAATTAATTGAAAACCTGAAAAGTTAAAAAAATATGAAAGTTCGACATATTTCATTGACACGCTTTATTTTCCTTAAATGTAAAATAAATAACCTTAATTTAAAATATAAATAAACTAGGAAATAAATAGTTTAAATTAAAAAATCAATTTATGCACATGATCCTTTGCTTTTTATCGACACCTCTGCAAGAAGTGAAAAATAAACAAAGTTAGTTGAATAATAAGAAAATTTCCAATGCAAAAGTAAAACTTACCTATGTTTAAGCATGATGAATAACACTGCAGTTGAGATTCTCCCGTATACATGTATCCATCTGAGCCACATACAATTTCATCATTTTCATCGTAGACATTTGCGCAAATTTTTTCACAATAGGCCTCCGTGTCCTTCTGGGGATCCACAGAATCCGTGGCAACGATTGCAGCCTCCAAATGTTGCTGCTCTTGTACAGGCTGGAATTTGAAAAACAATTTGACATTTAGAAAAAGTGAAATAAGTACTAGAAAGGTGGAGAAAGTAAAACAAAAATAGAGTCGCCGGAACGGTTTAAATGACATTAAACATGTACTGCCTTTGGGCAAATTAACTTTGATTTCGATCTTTGAAATTACCTCACGCCGCCGTAGAGATCAAAACAAGATGAAGAGGAAACAATGCTACAGTCATCTCATATAATTGAGCGATGGGGCGAAATAAATTATTTTGAGAAGAGTGGAAAGTTGGCGAGTTCTCTAAGCCCCGAAGATATCTTTGTCATTTGGCCAGATATGTTATTGTGGTCAAACATCTTTATGGAAATCTGATACACACAACGTTATCTTGCTAATTTACATTCTAATTAATACAAGAAATAGCTTTTGAACTGTAATATTATCTGGCAATAGTTCAAACAAACGTCTGGACAAATGTTTAGTTCCAGACAACAATGACAAATATGTGTTTTGGGGCGAGGTATTCAAATTAAGGTGAAAAGCAAAAGTTATCGAGGTTGATTTCTCTGCTCACCTTAGTCGGATATTCGGCATTATCCTTTGTTGCCTCCACAACCTCCTTCACAGATGGGGGAATATCTATGGCAGGAGCAGCTTGGACTGTTGGTATGTGCGGTGTGGAGGGGTGTGTCTCATAGAAGTAGCTCTGAGCGAGTGGAGAGTTCGTAAAGCTCGCGGAACCTTTGATGGCGTCGTGTTCGGTAAACTCGAAGCGCAATGGTTCTGGGGTACCAGTTTTGTGTGCGCTATGCCAGGCCTGGGAGTAGGTGGAAGCACGCGGAGATTGAGTGGTCTTGGCTGTCAAGGTAGTGGACAAAATGTGCTTGACCGACTTGTTGCCGTCTGACTTGACTACAAACGAATTCTGACCAGCCTGATAGCTACCCCGAACCACAGTTGAGCTAGCAGGAGCGGGATCTTGCTGATAGAAGAGATCGGAGACCCTCAGGGCTTTGTTGTAGCCTGGTGATATGCTTGTCTCTGCGATCTGTTGCTCCCGCACTCCATGTAGTGCGGGTTGGGACTCCTGAATCAATTTCTGCGCCTGCAGCAGTTGCTGTTGTTGCTGCTGTTGCTGTTGCTGCTGCTGCTGCTGCTGCTGCTGCTGCTGCTGCTGTTGCTGCTGTTGCTGCTGCTGCTGTTGTTGCTGTTTTTGCTGCTGTTGTAGCTGCTGCTGCTGCTGTTGCTGAAGGAACTTGATTTGATCGTGCTCCACATCAAGCTGCTTGTAGTTTGGTTCACGATGGGGTAGGAAGTACTCGTTGGTGCTCATGAAATGCAGATAATCCTCGGCTGCTTTCGAAATCTTTACTGGCATCACTGGTGGCGTCACCTGCTGATAGGGAGCTCCGAAGTTTTGTGGATTCTTCGCCACATTATCTGCATCCTCGAAAACGGAATAACTATTGGGAGCCTGTCCCAGTTGATTGTGGTTGTGTTGGATTGGCTGCTTGAGCACAGGTTCCCCATAACCTTGACCTTGTTGGAACGTGTTTGAGGCGTACTTGTTGACCTCTACAGGGATAGCATGTTGCTTGATCGGTGCATAATTTGGAAATTTGCTGGGATCACTCTTGACCGCGACGTTGCCATTAAAATGGGGCGATGCCTTGAAGTTGTGAACGTATTGATTGGAGTGGTAGTTGTATTGCTGGGCTTCCTTAGGACGATAGAACTGATTCTTGCCTACATCGAGAACTGGAGTATCCTTGGAGTGCGCAAATCGGTTGGCCTGGTTGATGCCTCCTCCGGCTGGCCAATTGCCAGTGAACTCGCGTCGGATTTGCTGTTGTCCTGGTGGCAGCGGTGGCCTCCAGCCAGCTGGTGGTTGCAAACGTGGTGCCTGGCCAGGGCCCACACGTCGATTTTGGTTTAAGATTGCAGGATCTGTCAAAAATCGCATTATACGTGCACTGCGCAAAGCCAACGATGGCGGGATCGATGGGAGATCTTTGCTCTCCACCTGCAGCTGCAGGCACAAGAGCAACAGCAGCACATTTCTCACGATCGAGCAAAGATTTCTACTTGTACTATTCCACATTTTCGAACTGAGATCGAGATCGACAAAATCAAATCGTATTTCGCGACGCGCGTGTCTTTCTTCGGCGGCTGTCGATGAGCATTTAATTCTCCACTTGGCCACAGCTGTCGGTTCTTCAACTTTTACTTCACTTTTACCGAAAATAAACAAATTCCAATTTTCTTCTTTTATATCTCGAACTTAACACACTTTTGTCTTGAACTGGTTGCTCCGCAGATTGATCTCTCTCCTCAATGTATTGCGGTATCGGTTTCGTATGAGTGAAGATTGCGAGTGGAGCGCTCTGTCTTCTCTGGGTCAAATGCTGCGACTAACACGGCGAGCCGCGATTGCCTACAGAACAAAGCGCTTTGAATTTCGTAGTCTATGCAAGGAACCGGATTGAGTAGCCCCCACTCCACACACACCACTTGTGAAGACTATCCAAGCAAATCATCTGCAGCAGCCGAAAAAAAAAAACAAACGTGTCTGCATGCACTTAAATCTTCACCAGCAGTTCGGTTTCTTTTCTCTCACCTGAAGCTAACTAAAGGCTATTTACGATCTGTGAAACTGCTGGGCCGCCAACGTTAGTTAGCTCGTTATATCATAAAACTTCTTGGAGAGAATTAAGAGTGCTTGTGAACCTTCTAGTTCAGAGGTGACAGGGTAACTCTCGAAACGTACGGTATTTGGAAGTCGAAAGCATTTCGCAACGCACGGTAGCCAATCTCGTTTTCGCTGATCTCGTGCCGACTGTCACATCTGGCTGTGCCTCGGAACCAGTTTTGAAATTTCTTTTGCGAGCTTCTGTAACATCGTTGTAAGTCAACGTTACACGCACTCGCATTCTGGACAAATTGATCCGGTTATTTGCTCAGCGAAAACGAGCAAATATGTGAAGATATTTCAATCGTATTACAGGGTATCACATATTCGAGAATATGCTGGCGTGCCCTCTGAATTAGGCAGGAATTTTCAAGCTTTAAGCTAACTGATGACGATTTAATGCCCATGCAGCCGAATTATAATACGCATGATGGTTAAAACTTTCACTGTGGGTCGACTTGAACGTTTGGTTTTGTTTCTGAGTGATTCCATTTATTGTTATTCAAATCATCGTACACAGTTAGCCGCAAATAACTATTCATGATATTATACTGTTATTTCAATAATATGCTACATTGATGAAATAATTAAGATGTGACTTTCAGACTTGGAATATGAATGTCGTATGTTTAGCCCAGATTCCAGTTACTGCAGTTAATTGGGTATTATATAAATACTATATTATACTATTCATTCAAGGTTTCCTTTTCTTCGACAGACAATTCTTCTGGATTTTTTGCAACTGTTTCTTTTTGACAATTACTTGAGTTGTTCCCCAGGACAATGACAATGTTTGTCGTATTTACCTCTAGAAAGTCACTCGACATTCCATTCTGAAAAGCATTTAATAGATTTTATTTCCCAACGATAAGAGAGAAGTTATCTTGTTTACTCACCGAATGCACTCGACTGTATTGTGTGTTTCCCCCAAGATTTGTGGTGGCGATGCTACTATGACGAAAACTTGCCCTTGGCTTCCTGAAACTCGACTGCTCCCTGGAGATGCTACTGTGCCGAAAGCTTGACTGAGCCTTTATGAAACTCGACTGTTCCCTGGCAAATCCATTGTTATAAAACGCCCCAGCCTTCTTTCCACAGAGTATCTCCTTAAAGGCAACGCGGTATCGGTGGGACATAACATTATACACGATGGGATTGATAGTACTATAGAAGTTGTGAACGAAATAGAGTTTAGGATGAGGTTAGCTCGTCTCTTTTAAGTTTACCCACCATGAAACATAGTATGCAAGTCCAGCAATTGAGAAAAGGCATTCGTTTATAAAATAATAATTTTCGTTTTCTTTAGCATAAAGATACCACAATCTTTGTAGATGAAAGGGAAACCAGCAGACGAAAAATGTAATAACCACAGCAGCTGTGGAAGTAATCATCACAATTTTAGATATCATTATAATACTGATACAATCACTTCGTATACTGACCCAACATGCGTATTACGGCCTTTTTCTTTTTCTGTGAGCTTCGAGAGTCTCGATTCCTTGAACCCTGCTGAACTCCTGCAATAAATTAAATTCATGAATATATCATACATAGCTTCCTTTAAAATCATTAACGTACTTACCCAACTCTTCTGTAGCTCTTGAGCGTATCTGAAGTCCCATCCGACCGTAAAGTACTATTATGAGTATCATAGGAATAAGGAAGAAAATACAAAACGATATCTCGAAAAGAGGAAATTTTTCAGTAAATTCCACATCAATCGAGCAGTATGCTGAGTCCGTTATTATAGATTTATCTGAGAAGGATTTCAAATAGTTTCAATCATGTTTGCTATGAATGTGCTTCCTGTTTTATTTACCAATGGGATAAGTCAAATATTCAATTTCAGACAGGATACCAAATGGCACAGCCCCCAAGAAGCTTAAGATCCAGAGAGCTGTAATGATTTTCGACGCCCTCTCGAAACCGGACATTGTGTACACATGAAGTGGGTGACAAATGGCCAGAAAACGCTCCATCGAAAAGGCAACGATTGTAAACACTGAAACATAACTGCACCTGCAATAGGAAACAATCTTTTTAAAAATTATAATCCGACTAGTAAAAATTCTACTAACGCTTCCGATACGAATGCTCGCAGCTTGCAAAATGGCAGGCCAAACAAATATGGATACTGATGCCAGTAGAGAAATACCTCTATCGGTAGTCCTATAAGCAGAAGATGAATGAAGATACGTTCAACCAAACGGAATATTGATAAGACCCACCCAAGAGCAAGTAGAGCAGATCGGACACGGCCAGACTGAAGAGATAATAATTGGTTGCCGTGTGCATAGACGAGTGCCTGATGATGACCATACAGACGAGCACATTCCCCAATACGCCAGTTATGAATATGCCTCCGAAAATTATGGTTATCTGCAGAGTATAATGAAATGATGTGGGTAAACAGAAGCTGAGAAGCTCGTAAAGCCATTACCATTAGCGCTTTATGGAGTGGCAGGGTTTGTGGACCCAGAACATATGCCATAAACTCAACAGGCGTACAATTGATTTGTGGGCACCCTTCATCGTTGTCGTAGAGCTCAGTTACGGGATAGGAAACTGGGGCATCCGATGTAATTGAAAGTCCACTTAAATTTGGCGTAATCCAAGATGATGCTGTCGTAACGGACAAATCGATATTTGTCATTTTCGATATATATTTTTAAACTTAATCTTTAACTTTTCAAAACTAAATCAACTATTAAATTTGTCGACTACAAGCCAAAAGGCATCAGGATTATATATTTATCACACATTACTCTTCAATTTTGTTCGTTATCCTTATTGATTTTATATTAACAATTTTTCTTAGGACACCAAAACTGCGCGTCCGATTCAGTCGCCGGCACGTAATGCCGCAATTCCTAACAGAAACTCATCTAAGATTACTGTTCACACAAAATCATATCCAGATAAGACTGAACAGTTCGCAAATATGTACTTTTCTTCTTACTATGCGCAAGATCGGGTAATTAATCTTTTAAAATAAACTACGTAGGAACGCGTGTGCAAACGTATGTATGTATATACATTTGCATTAGACGGAACAAGATATCCGCAAAGTAAGTAACGCTGTATAATTTCGAATTTATATCAACTGATAAGGTCGGACACCTAAAATCGTAGGTTTTGTTGGATAGAAAAAAAAGAAAGCACAGTTGTATGTTTCGCACAAAACTGCAAAAACCTCTCTGGGCTTTACCAATATATTTTTTCGTATGGGATAAATTAGAAATCCAAATATGAAAGTTTTAAGTTAATATCATTTAAAAAATTAAACAATTGAACAAATAGTTTTTTCCAGTCTGAGCTCACTCTATGAGTTATCAAAGTAAATAAATAAGTAAAGATACAAACATTTTAATTGATTAGATAAGGTTTGGCTCATGCAAATAAAACCAATAACAAAATGATTAAAAAAACGACACGCCACCCATTTTTTTTGTCTAATGTTTGGCTAAGCTTTTTTATTTAGTTTCGTTGCAAAACCCGTTGACGCACATTAATATCTGGATGTGTAGATAAATCTTTTTTAAATTTGTAATATTCCATGAAAGATCTCTAGCTATTAATCATTAAAAATAGTTGAATATTGACACCTAAAACGCATCGCGATACCTTGTAGCATAATCAAATTTAATATAATTTGATGCCGTTATTGGATTTGTTACTACACAAAATATAACAATGACTTTCGCATTTACCATAGACAACATATTAGAAAGATTATTTACAAAGTCCTTCAAAAGATTTGTAAGTAGATGATGCTGCTATGCCAAATGCAATAGCTATCATAATTATATCCTTTTAAACATGTATCATATTTGCCATAAGCTTCTTTTTCACAGTTCGAATTAACATCATTTGGATCAAAACAAAAGTTCATAGCATATGTTAAACTCAGCTGTTGGTGCAAAAAACAGAAACCCAACAGAGTTCATCAAATAGAGTCATGTTCATGTGAACGGTTCCGCGACACTTTATAATTCATATTTACTGAACCTGTTCAATACATCATTTCAATGGGCCGTTCATTCGAACTTATTCTGAACGAAAAGACTCAACTCTTGTGTAACAAAAGAACAAAAAATAGTCCAATATTATGTTTTAAACAAAATAAGACGAGTGCGCTGCAAATATGCTACAGTGAATAGTGAGTTTAAACCGAAGTTCGGAAAATTGTAAAGCATTTGCAATTGCGAAAATACATAGAGAAACCACCTCAAAAGTGACAAACAAAATTTATCGATAGACCCATTTTATTGGTGCGGGGACGGCTACATATGTGGCGGTATATTTTGTAAATTTGTTGTGAAATTTAGTGAATGTGCCACAATTTTAAAATATTTTGCACAATTATTTAACGCATAGTATATGGTGCTTTGGACCGCATGATTTCTAATCATGTTCCAAATGTGAAAACAGTGATTTCTATGCAATTGGCTTGGTGGTTTTCCACGTCTATGACATCATAATCAGTGCATACATTTTGTGCGACTCGAAATAATTTTCATGTTGTGACAACCCGCAGGACAAATAGACAGTATTGTAGTAATATAGTGGTACCCTACTAAACATATGCACGCACCGCAGCATTAGCAGTCTTTATTATTATTTGCATGTGTATGTGAGTACATTAATAAGTACTCATGTATGAATGTAAGTGACAGTGAGCGATCGGATAAAAAAACCAGAAGTCAGCCAGAAGTAGGCGTAGTTTGGTGCAATTGGGATTTTATGACTCATAATTAAGATACACCCTAAGAAACAAAAACCGAAACCGACGACTGCACGACAGCTGTTTTGCAATCAAAGTACATATGTGCATACCATCTGTATGTATGTATGTACTTGGTACATATGTACACGTACATATGTATGTACATACTTCTGTTATTAGAGCACAGGCGCAGTGAAATATCAATAGTAAAAACTTTTACGGCCAAATCAAGCAATGCATAAACCCTAAATTATGCATAATCTGAGTAAAATGAGATTCACATGTTTATATATTTGCATTTGATATGTAGAACATACGTATGTACGTGTTAATGATGTATATCATATTAAAGTTAACTTGATTAGCATAAAATCAATTTGCTCGTAGTAATTAAGCTAGGTTTTTCGTTTTCTGCTTTTCTACATGTATTCTTTTTACAGATTCCAGCGATTGGTTGTTGAAAATACTACAAAATTGGACAAACCCTTTGCGACTTTGTACGACAAAGAGAGGTCGTACCCACAACCAGTATTCGGAAGGAAAGCACCATCAGCGAAGATGGTACTACTTCCAGTACCACGCAACCTCAAAGGTGAGAATTGCGGCTTTCGATATATTGTGTTCTGCAAGTATTGTCTATATAGAGGCAACCACATTGTGTTATCGTTTATAGTTATATTTATATACTTTAAGCTTTAATTTATTATTTTATAGAAATAACTCAGATATTTCTGGTGAGGAACAAGCTGTGCAAGAAGCTAAAATCCAAAAATCGGGACAGTCTGCTTCAAATAAAACTGCCTCCCCAAGAAAAATCATCAGCACGACTGCTAAATTAAAAGGCACGGCACAAAAACATAGGCTTTGTCGTCGTAAACAGGATTCTGCACCTGAAGCTGAACACATTAGTAGCACCAACATTCATCAATCATCAACAACAGCACCAGCACCGAGAGAAGGAGCAGGAGGGGCACCAGACTCACCATCTCATAACAAAAATAATAACCTTTGGAATCGCATACTGCGTCACATTTCGACCGGCACTTTAATTGGAAGGCAAAACACGGCGGTTCCCAAGAAAAGCAGTCCGAAGGAACAGGACGAAAGCGAAAAGTATTCAAAACATATTGAGTGTATCATAAAAGAGCCCGTGACATCCCTGGCAGAGGAACTCGGTCTCGAGGCAACGGATAGTACCGTTACGGAACATAATGATGAAACAATGGATGGTGAAACGCAGCCGTCAGATGCAGTCAATAGTGCGAATCCTCAAGACCCAGGTGTAGTATCAAGGAGTAACAGCAAAGACATGCCAGCCAAGACTGTTGTCTCCCCATCAACGTCAGCGTCTCCAGCTGCAGATGGTAAGCCCAAAAAAATGGAGACTAGGAAATCATCATCTGATACGGGAATTGAACCCGTGCTGAAACAACATTCTGGAACTGGGCAGGGACCACAGTCTATGACCGGTCCTCTACCGTATAAATCACCTCATGGCAAGGGAAACAAGACGGGCAAGGGTGGTGCGGACAATTATGTGCATACAATACGTTTTGTCCGCAAAAACGTCGAGCAGTCCACTAGAAATGCCAATCCAATGCAGTTTGAGGAGCTGGAAACGGAATTTCCTCGCGATTATGATGACAACATTGAGATGTTGTCGCGTGAAGCGGAGCATTTGGAAGAACAATTTCGTACACCAACCCGTTCGAATACCACAGACTCTGCCAATCATCAAGTTGCGGGTATTATTGAGACCATTATTACTGAAGCGTCGCGTAGTGTTAAGGCTGAAAAGACACCAGTTGATGTGCCATCCAAGCCTGTGAACAAACAGTCGGCAGGTGGTAAACGCGTTGGATTCCAAGTTGAGGAGAAACATGATGTGCATGCACAACATGACGAGAGTCAGCCAAAGGATTTTGAAAGCTCGTCCAAGCAAGCGGAGAGTGGAGAGGCGATTTCAGAAGATGCGGCTGTTCCCGAAGCATCGGTGTCATTGCAACCATCATCCACATCCACCGCATCAACAACATCGTCGGCTACATCACTTACGAAAGAGCGTAAGAGTGACGAAGATGATGATCCTGTGGCAATGTCACCGTGTGGAAGATTTTTTAAATACGACAAAGAAGTTGGTCGTGGTTCCTTTAAAACTGTTTACCGTGGCTTAGACACTCTGACTGGAGTCCCAGTAGCCTGGTGCGAGTTACTGGTATGTATCTCAATATATAGAATAATATGACTTGATAAAATTTCGGCTAATCACTATTTTTCTATAGGATAAACAAGTGAAGAAAAGTGAGCGTACCAGATTCCGAGAAGAAGCGGATATGTTGAAGAAATTGCAGCATCCAAACATTGTGCGATTCTATACATATTGGGAGTTTCCAATTGGACGTAAGAAGAATATAGTACTAGTCACCGAACTAATGTTATCTGGTACTTTAAAGTCGTACGTATACCAATGACAATGGTATTTGAAAAGTATACTAATTGATCTTAATTTTATTTTAAGGTATTTGAAGCGATTCAAAAAAATACACCCTAAGGTTTTGAAGTCCTGGTGTCGTCAGATCCTGAAGGGTTTAAACTTCCTGCATACTCGTCAATTTCCTATAATTCATCGTGATTTGAAATGTGATAATATTTTTATAACTGGCACCACTGGTAGCGTTAAAATCGGTGACTTGGGACTGGCAACTCTGAAAAATCGGTCCCATGCTAAATCTGTGATTGGTACACCTGAATTTATGGCACCCGAAATGTACGAGGAGCACTATGATGAATCGGTGGATGTGTATGCCTTTGGCATGTGCATGTTGGAAATGGCCATATCCGAGTATCCGTACAGCGAATGCAAAGGCCCTGCCCAGATCTACAAGAAGGTGATATCGGGTATAAAGCCAGCTGCTCTCTCGAAAGTTGAGGATCCAAATGTTCGAGATATTATTGAGCGTTGCATTGAGCTAAAAAAGGAGGATCGCCCCAGGTGTAACGAACTCTTGGAGTCTGAATTTTTTGATGAAGACATAGGAATACGTGTGGAGCCCACTGCTTCAGAGCAGTTCCTCTCTGATCCGAGCATTAATATTATCGAGTTTCGACTGCGATTTATGGATCCAAAGAAGCGCTCGGCCAGACACAAAGAGAACGAAGCCATCCAGTTTGAGTATAACATACAACACGATGAGTATGAGCAAATCGCGACTGATATGATGAAGGAGAATATTATTTCAGAGGATGATTCTCGTGCCGTGGCCCGCCTGCTGAAGGTGCAGGTTGTGTCGCTACTCAAAGAGAGGGCGCAGCGTCAAACGCAAATCAAGCTACAAAACGAGAAGTCTCGATTGGAGAAGCTGGCATTACAAAAGCAACGGGAAAGCTTGCCAACAAATGTAGAAGAGGAGGACGATGAAGAGGATGAGTCTGAAGATGAAGAGGATGGTGTTAAATGGAATCAAGGACTGAAATACGAAATATTTAATACAGATTCAGAAACAAGTTTGGTGACTTCCACAAACAGTGCAGATCCACAGAATCCGAATCTGATCACAAGATCAACAACTTCCATTCAAAACGGGGGCAACCAATTGCAACAGCAACAGCCGCAGTTGGTATCAGGGCAGCCAAAAGTGATCGCTGCTCCTGCTATTGCGCAGGTGCAACAACATTCAACGACAATTCATTATATACAGAACCCTCAGATGGCTTCATATCAAAGTGCCGGCAACGCCATGCAGGACATTGCGAACGGTCATGGCCAAGTCATCTCGCCTACAGGTAATCAACAACAACAACAACAGACTGCTCAACAGGCCGTGGTTCAGCTGCAAGCACCGCAACAACAGGTGCAAGTTCAACCAGTCGCAGTTGCCCATCAACAACAACAACAACAGCAGCCATCCGCCGTGATTCAACAGCAGCAGCCGCATCTAACCGATCAGCAAAAGGTTCAACAACTCCCGTTGCAACAGCAACTGCAGCATCTTATGCAAACCAATATGCCAGCAACTGATCTTGTGCAGCAGCAGCAGCAACAACAACATCAATACTATCAGCAGCAACAGGCTCAAGCGCTGCATCAAGTTCAATTGTCGCAGCAGCAACAGCAGGCGTATGCTATGCAACAACAACAACAACAGCAAGTTCAAGCAATGCCAATTCAACAACAACTACCATCATCACAGCAGCAACAACAACAACAATTGCAGCAGCCCATTCCGCAGCAGCATCAAATACCGCCACAGCAACATCAGCAACCCATTCCAACGCAGCCCATTCAACAGCCACCCCTTCAACAACAACCAATACAGCAGCAACCCATTCAGCAGCAGCCCATACAGCAACAGTGTATGCAACAGCAACCACTACAACAACAACAATCAATGCAGCAGCAGCCTATTCAACAGCAACCCATACAGCAGCAAGTGCTGCAACAGCAACCCATGCAACAACAACCCATGCAACAACAACCTATGCAACAACAACCCATACAGCAACAACCCTTGCAACAACAACCCCTGCAACAACAACCCTTGCAACAACAAGCCATGCAACAACAACCCTTGCAACAACAACCAATGCAGCAGCAACCCATTCAACAACAACAAATGCAGCAACCTATTCAACAATCTGCTGCTACACAGCAGCAGATTCTTCAGCAACATCACTTGCAACAACTACAACAGCAACAGTTCGTACAGCAACAGCAGCAGCAGCAGCAACAACAACAGCAGTTCCTTCCGCATCAAATTCCACCACAAATGACAATGCAGCCACTTGTTGCTGGTGCTGCTCAGATCATGACGCAGCAGACACCGCCGACTATGTTGATGCAGGGACAAATGCAAATGCCGTCGACATACAATCCACCACAGCAACAGATTGTTCAGCCAATTTCCAATGTCTCTGATGCCCAAGCTCAACAACAAGCTGCTCAGCTGGCCAACCAAATGCAGCAGCAATTTATTCAGCAACAACAGCAGCAGCAACAACAACAGCAGACATTACAGCAGCAGCAAATACCCTTGGAGCAGCAATTGCAGCAGCTGTTGCATAGTCAGCCGCAGCCCCAAGTTGTGCAACCACAGCCACAGCAACAGCAACAGTCGACACCACAAGCTGAGCAGATTCCACAACAACAAACGCAGCAACAGCCACAACAATTGCCAGGCAAGATAGTTGTGCAACAACAACCAACACCAGTGGCAGTTGACCAACATGCGTCAGCTCCAGAGACGCCAGGTGCGGATGTGTCTAATGCCATTGATACCGACAAGCAGAAGCAACAACAGCAACAAGGTGCTGCAGGACGTGTGCAGAAACCGCGTCGATCGAATCGCAGCGGCAACGAGCGCATTCCCAAGCTAAGTGTAACCAGTGTGGATGAGGGCAGTGTCATCAATTGCCACATGGAGAACAAACTAAAAACTATAACATTTAAATTTGACATAAGCGACGTCAATCCAGTTGAGATTGCTAATAAATTGGTAAGCAATTATTTATTATATTATATTATTTAACTTTAACAATTACATTTCCATAGATTGCGCAAGACCTTTTGTCGAATTGTCAAAGTACTGTATTCGTGGAGATGATAAACGATATCGTTGAGCAAGTTAAGCTGAACCCAAATCAAATTCCAATCCCAACTACTTATCGCCGCAACATTGAGAAGGTACTTTTATTTGCAATAAGTTTTTTTAATCCTCTTTGTTTTCCACTTTGTGAAGAGAACCAAATAATTTCCCTAAAGCTAGTCTGGTTCACTCTCTCTCTGAATTCATGAAGATTCCAGTTTGCAGCCATACGATTTTGGAGTCATTCGGAACATCTCTCGTTAAAGTATTAAATAATATGAATGAATGGATAGTCTTTACATAAAAGTGTTCTAGTTGCAAATGTATAGTGATATTAATGGGAAAAGAATAAGTGTTCTCTACTTGTGCGAGTTACTTACTATAAATAACTGCGATATCTCAAATCTCGTATGAAAATGCATTATTAACATGTTCATTGTATGTATTGTATATATCTCTACTACTTATAATAAAACAGGTCCGACACGCGTCTCTAACTCGACAGCGTTCCACATTTAGAACACATCAAAGACATAGATCTGTAAGTGTTAAGTGCACTGTTAAGGGCTTTTATAATCTCGTATATATATGTATATGTATACTACTTAGTTTCCTAAGCAATCATGTTTCTTTTACTTTATAGGATTATTATTTTTTGTATTTCAAAGTTTTCATTGAAACAATCAAGTACCTATGATTTTAAAACTTCGATTTTATTGCATATCCAGGAGGCACAATGAATTGCATAATTGTATTATATTATAAATTCTTAAAAACAACAAAATACATGGCCTACAAAAGGGATTACTACCTCTACTCATATGTTTTGTTTGCCATCAAAAGGAACTTTATGTTTCTCTTGTCTCTTAGATTATTTTGATCGGAATACTTAGGATATAGAGTTTTTTAATTAATGAAACCCTGGAGTCAATTGTTATTTATCAGGATACAATTTTTCAATGATCTTTTTTTTATTTGAATCCCCTTGAAATGAAATTTTGTTTTAAACTAATAATAATGCTTATAAGTACCTACACCCGCGCCTTTTAGACGAACTCAAAATTATACGAAATATTAAGAAATATTACAAATGAACATTGAAAACTGTTAGATTAATCGATATGTAAATCTATATATATTATTTCAACGACCAATTGTTTTAGCGGGATGAAACCGCCAGCGACATCACTAAGATGTTCGACTCCACAGTGAACAGCGGAGACTCAGTACCTTCAGCCGCGGGAGCAGGAACTGGAAGTGGAGGTCCTTCGGATGCTGCTGGCACCGATAAATCCAACACTGAGGGTCGAGTGCGGGAATCGTCTGTCCAAAGCAATGCAGAATTGCAAACGAACATAGCGACGCCACCAACAACTACTTCGACCATGTCGTCCTCATCGACTACCTCGAGGGATGCGGGCAATAATAGCAATGACGTAACAATAGGTTCTGGTTCAGTGTCGCGCAAAACCAGCACCGCCTCGGAATATACGTCGCTATCCATTGATTACATGCCAGACAGCGCCATCACACCAACTGGCAATGATGCATTTCAGCCGCTGGATGGTAGCACAGAAAAACCGCTGAACGAACAGAAGGCTCGCAGTATGGCCATAAGTCGGGTTCTGGAATCACAGCGAAACGAGGCAAAACCACGAAGCTTGAATTTGCCATTGAATCGACAGTTAAATATTGTCGACGATCTAAAGCACACCCGCAGCTTGGATGATCTAAGTGAAGTGAACATCACATTCGAAATGCCGCCCAGCAAGACTGCTAAGCAGGTCAGCGAGCAGAATACAGCTAATGCCGACAAGTCCAAGGAGACTGGCGTGCAACTGGGTGCAGTGCAGCCACCGAGTGCTACTAATACCTTGGAGCAGCTAAAGATCGAGCTGGAGAACATCACGCATGCTCATGCATTTGCCTCCGCTGTGGTCGCCTCCATTGGCAGTCGACCCACCAGCACCTATCAAGCCTCGCCGGCGATTGCATCGATGAAGGCCCTGTCTGCACAGCAGCAGCAGGCCCATGCAGATACAGTGGTTGGTAGTAAAATTCTTCTTATGTGTTATCGTAACTCGTAGTGTTGTGTGTTTTTGGTGGCGCTTTGAGCTTTCCATTTGGTTTTCTTTTGTTTTGTTTTTTAAGTATATTCTGTAGTTTTAGTTGCTTAAACAAAAAAAAGGAAACGCATAATAATACTGCTTCTTGTTTTATTTGTTATTAATATTTGGCATTTTCGAATTTTATATTGTATAATGTTAACTAATCTCCGTAAAATAGAATAAGCCTATTTCGCTGCCTCTTCTCTAATTATTACTAAAATTTCTTGAATTTTTTCACATTCACCTTCTAATATTTCTTATAAAGAATATGTTATGGTTTAATTTTTGACCGAGAATAATGATTTACAATTTTGACATAAGATATTTTTAATGTTGATGATCGCCCTTTCTAATTTCTCAGTCAATTTTAATTATGTTTATAAGGACATTCTCGTAGTGTGGAGAATATCGTCGCTGATCCGCGAAAACCTAAAATTGGCACTGGTTTTGGTAGAATTGTAATAACATTTAATTTGGGCTGGTTCCATATCGATTTGAAGCGTATGACTATCGTAATTTGCTTGTAGCAATAATGTTCTTTGATTCATTGATATACTAACGCTTTTCCTTTGGGCCAGCATAAATGGCTTTTGTGTTGCTTTTGTGCACATTTGTGCTTGTTGCGTTTGTATTTAAATTGTGAAAAAAGTTAATTGAAAAACAAATTGTATATTTTGCGTAGATCAACAAGTCGAACAGCACAGGAGGAGGCAGTGGATCAGCAGCATCATTTGGACAAAATACACCAACTGCCATGTTGAACTCAGCCCGAGGCTCATCGGTCTATAACTCGCGACGCACGTCTATTGACAACAGCATGGGATCCGACATGCAATTGCCTGCATCGAACTTGAATATAAATCACGATGGTGCCGAAAGCGCCTCAAACGTTGATAGCGCTGCCACAACAGTCAACGATAAAAAACTACCCAAACAAGAGAGCCTAGAAAAAATTTCGAATGCTTCGACAGCCGGTAGCGAGTCTAGGAATCCCAGCAATGGAGCACTTAATCTGACTTCTATAGCAGATCTGGAAAAAAAGCTGGCTGCTTTACGTCATGCAGACAATGCAGACGAGGTAAAGTTATTTTGATTTCGAAATATTCTAATTGCAATAGTTTTAATTTCTGGTTTTAATTCTGCAGTTGCCGACTCCAGTGGCAACACCTAAGCCATCTGAAGAGCCCGTGGCAAGTGTCAATGCACGCAAAATATCTCGCTTCAGCGTAAGTCGCGTGCAGGAACAAAAAACATCTACGGACGAAGCACTCCAGCATCAATTGAAGATCGATCTGCAGGTCGCAGGAGTCGCTGCTGGACAGGGGCACAATTTTAATACTATGCAAAATGGTAGCATGGTCAATACACCAACTGAGCTAATCAGTTCACCTATACAGAGTGTTCCAATGGCCATTAATGGCTTTCAATTGATTTACCAGCAGCAGCAGCAGCCCGCTCCGACAGGTGTGCCCGTGCCAGTGGGCGTGATGGTGCCACAAACTCAAGTTATGCCAAACGGTGCTCCGGCCCAGCAAGTAGGACATCCACAACAGCAGCAACAGCAAATACCACTTGCAAACATGCCTCAGCGTCATCAGCAAATGGTCAATCCTGTGCAGCAGCAACAACAGCAGCCAATGCCTATGCAGCAAATGCCACCACATCCGCAACAGGTGCAGCAGCCAACTCAAATGATGCCTCAGCAGCCACAGCAACCAGCGCAGCAGCAGCAGCAACCTATGCTTCTGCAACAGCAGCAACAACAACAACAAGCTGCACAGCAGTTTGCCCTCGCGACATCACAGGCACAGCCGCCGCCGCAGCAACAGCAGCAACCACAGTATTTGCAGGCACAGCCAAACCAAATGCATCAGCTATCACCTTTGGTAATGGGCATGCAGGGAATGCAGTCCCATCAATTGGGACTATCAAACCAAATGTCAGCCTCGCATCAGTTGCTTCAACAGCAACAGCAAACGTTGCAGTTACAGTCGCATCTGCAGCAACAGCCACAGCAAAGTGTAAATGCCATTTACAACCAGCAACAGCAGCCAAATTTCCAAGTTTCCGCGACAGGTCAGTTGCTACAACAAGCGTCATTGGTAGGATCACAACCTGGCCAGCCTATGCAGCATGTTATGCAACCCCTTTTCAACCCAGCAGTTGCTGAAGGTGATGTTCTACACATATCGTATTTGCAATTATTAAAAATTAAGCTATTCATTACAGTTGCCGAGGAGCCCGTGTCACTGGCGGCCACCCATCCTCACCTGCTTCCTAGTGATATTCAGTCGGTGAGTTTCGTAACTGGAACCCTACTTAAAATTAGTTAAACTAATCGTTTTTTTTTTTTCAGGACATAAAACACAACCTGGATTCATTGGTAAATCAGTTGTGCAACACGCGCTTGGGGACTAATCAACACCAACGTCTGCTGCTTCTGCGTCAACGACAGCTCATCGAGGAAGACGAGCTACGCTTAAAGCATTATGTAGAATACGAGAAGTTCCAAAAGGCCCTGCGCCAATGTAGGTAGTTCCGTTATGTTCAAAATGATTTCATATTAATTTCATGTATTTACAGCTCTTAGCACAAACGCTCCAGCTACTACTGCGTATTATTCACCAGCTGGTGCACCGGTTCAAACTAATATGACAGCACCTCCAGCAGCAGCAGCGCCAGCACCATCATCCAACGCTACATCCGCAGGCTCTGCAAATACATAGATATGATACGAAAACGTTTGCAGTTGCAGCAGTCGTAGCCATAGCCATAACCATAACCGTACCCCCCCAATTCATGACAAGTCATTAGCATTGAAACCCAGTTTTTTGGCAACTGAACTGAACGGCACGATTTAAAAATTGTAGATCTGCAGTTAGTTATTAAGTAAAAAGTTGTCGAATTATGCCGGGGATTGTCTGTAAATATGTAGTCACACAGTTTGAGTCGATTTGCCATTGTTTCGCTTTTTGTTTTTCTTTTGTTTGGATTCCCTCTTTCGATATTCTTTATTTGCAATGCTGTTTCTTCTCATTTGTGTTAAATCAAAATAAAGTTTTGGATTTTATTTAAGCAAATTGTAAATTTGATTAGCGCTAAAGTGTAAATAAATATTTCAATAATATCATATACACTCATACATCAATATACACGCATACATATTATTATTATTATTATTATTATATACATATATGTATATGCATACTATATATTTTAAACCATCAGTGATTTATGTTTTTGCGTAGTTGCTAAATAAATAAACTTTTATTGAACTTTAAGTGAAGAAATTAATATGCCGAATTTGGTGGAATAGCTATAACATTCTAAAATTTTAGAAGCTTAAATCTCTTATATATTGCAAAGGAATAAGAAAATGTAACTTAACTTAGCAAGACGACGACTGGCACGACTGCATATTAGAGATGATGAAGAATATATTTACATACACACATATATACTTTATGGAATCGATGATTTTTCCTTTTATCAAAACTAGCATTGCAAGGGCACACAACAAAAAACAAATGCTGAAAAGCTAATTCTATGGCTAGATGACAACACATACATAGATGACAAACTCACGACCAGCATGCATAAAAAACAATGTCGTAATCATCATACATACATAAGTATGGGATTTATTCTCTTGTAAATAATAAAATGCAAACTATAACAGTTTCAAAACGGAAGTTTTTAAACAATACACTTTAAGGATGGAAACAAAGATAATGAAAGAAATATATAATAACAATTAGTTAAAGGAATGACACAATATGTACATTTTTTCTTATGCAGTAACGGTCATCGTATCTTTAATGGGGTTACCCCATTCGCGAGCCATTATCATAATTTCGTTCATGGATAGTTTGGGCCCAATTAATGGATTCAATTGCGTCAAGTAGCAGCACAACCAACTGTATAAAAAAAAGAGATAAGGGTTAATGGATTTTTCATCGGGTACAATAGTATGTTAAAACTCATGTGAATGGAGAAATTTATGTGCACCAAGGGCATACTTACAACAGCCAACAGGTGACAGCAGTCAACATAATGCAGCACTGGGTAACACTAAAATTATATTAGAATTTAGTTTTTACTTGTGAAACATAATATTTTATGAATTACTAACCCCCTGTTAGGGCCCCTTGCAAGGAAGGGTCCAATGATTCCAATAACTGCCCAAATGACAGTAATAACAACGGGGGGAGTAATATCAACATCACCCATTTTCACTTTATTTTTTTATTTGTAATACTGTAAATCTGCCGAGATCAGCAGCTTAGTTTGTCGAACAAAAAACAGAAAATTATGAAAAGTGATCACGAAGAAGGCACTTTTTTCGAGTTGTATGAATATCACATGACAGACATGGGACTAAACATATGTTGACAAAGTTGCCAGACTGTGTGCAGTAATGTTACCAGACTCTGCTTGTAACTAGTACTATTTGTAGATGGGCTTAAGGGAAGCCAACAATATTTATACAGCTGAAACGAACATTATTCGTTTAATTTAAAATTGCGGAATTTAAGGTTGGTATATTTAAAATTCTTTCCAACCTGCTAGAAGCAGTGCTGCCCATTCCAATTTTATCCCGTTAAATCAAGTTAACTGCGGTACAAATTAAAAAATTCCAGGATGTAAGAATTCTGATTTATTTATATTAAGTTAGCTTGTTCCGATTTTACTGGAATTGCAAATATTTTCAATAATATTCATCTCAAAATCCATTTTGCACTATTAATTCCAAATTAGTGTTTTTAATTTTCATAATTATAGTTTTAGCTGTTTACGCTATCTTCTGTTCTTAAAAGTTAGCTGCATTGGCTACAAGTGTCAATAAGGCAGGGTATACTTTGATTTTCAATTACGATTGTCGAATAATTGTTAATATCGATAAATTGCCATCAACTCTAGTTTTCTTTAGCATAACTTATCAACCCTGTGTAAGTAGGCACGACTTACAGTTCAGTGGCAAAGTGACAAGCAAAAATACAAAATGGTCTTGGAAAGTACTATGATATGGTAAATAAGTTATTTATTTTATGATGTACAAATACTAATTGGAATTTAACATTACTTGTTCACAGTTTTGATAACAGTGATTACCAGCGCAATGGTGATTACTTTCCGACCCGCTTGAATGTACAGAAAGATGGCATCAATCTTGTCTGTCTCACAAAACTTAGATCGAATCCAGAAAATAATGTTGGTTTAATGACATTATCAGAGTACGTAAGACATTCCGCTTACTGCAACAGCTGTTGAAGCCAATATACTAATTCATACTATTGATTTCAGCACCGTTGAAGTGCTGGCCACATTAACTAGCGATGTTGGCCGTATATTCTCAAAGATGCACTTAATTCAACCAAAAGGAGAAATAAATCTTCTAACAGGCATTCGTATTGCTCATTTAGTCTTGAAGCATCGTCAAGGAAAAAATCATAAAATGCGCATTGTAGTTTTTGTGGGTTCGCCGATTAACAATGAAGAAGGAGAACTTGTCAAGCAAGCTAAGCGTTTAAAAAAGGAGAAGGTTAATGTGGATATTGTCAGTTTTGGAGATCACGGAAACAACATCGAAACATTAACAGCTTTTATTAATGCTCTTAATGGAAAAGATGGCACAGGTTCACATTTGGTCAGTGTACCTCGTGGATCAGCTCTGTCGGATGCTTTATTGTCATCGCCAATTATCCAAGGCGAAGATGGTATGGGTGCTGCTGGCCTGGGTGGAGCTGTCTTTGAGTTTGGTGTTGACCCTAATGAAGATCCGGAACTTGCACTAGCATTACGTGTTTCAATGGAGGAGCAGCGTCAACGCCAGGAAAGCGAACAGCGCCGCGCTGGAGCTGGAAGTGGTGGAGCAACTGGGGAGGCTGGTGAAACCGTCGTTAGTTCAGCTCCAGCCAGTGGAGGAAGCGCCAGTGAGAGCACCGGTGCAACTCTTCCAAGCTCTAATTCGGAGGAAGCTATGTTGCAACGCGCCTTAGCACTTTCTACTGAAACCCCAGAGGATAATTTGCCCGATTTTGCCAACATGACTGAAGAGGAGCAAATCGCATTTGCCATGCAAATGTCAATGCAGGATGCTGCTGACGATAATGTTACCCAGCAGGCCAAACGTCCCAAAACTGATGACGCCCATGCCCCCATGGATGTTGACGAAGATTACTCGGAAGTCATTGGTGATCCGGCATTTTTGCAGAGCGTACTTGAAAATCTCCCTGGTGTAGATCCTCAATCGGAGGCAGTGCGTGATGCCGTTGGTTCCCTCAATAAAGACAAGGAAAAGAAAACTGATGGCAAGGATGACCAAAAGAAATGAAATGCTTTGTACGAGTATATAATAATTTAAATTTGCATTATAAACAAATCATAAGTGAACGAACGTTTCTGATATAATGTGCAGATGTTCATGCTTCAAATAAAACATACTACTATTATCACAGGGAAAGCAGCAATTTCTCTCCTGTTAAAAAAAGGGGTGTATTAACTTATTGCATGGCATAACCATAATGCGCTAATAGTTCTTTACTCAGACACTCCACTTATTAATTTTGAAGCCGGTATAATAACAATTTATTATTATGTTTAATTCTGTTTGCATGTTTAGAACAAAAACATATATTTGCAATAAACACTTTCAACAGAAACCCAATTTCTACACAAGGTTTTTTTCCGATCATTGTCGATAAAGTCAACTTGTGTCCACCCAACTTACACTCGATGAACGGAATGAATTAAGTAAGACAGGTATGTATATTAAATAACAATATGTACTGCGTTTTGTGTAGTTAAGTTTAATGAATTATGTTTACTTTGACTTTACACTTGTAAGCAACTTTTATCTACAGTTTAAACGCAGCTAAACAATCGATTCTCGCTCATCTTACTTTCCAGCCTTGTAGTCACGGATGTGGTACAGAACCCAAGCCGGAATAAACAGGGATGCGGCACACATTCCTCCGCCAAGGATGACTTTCTCCTGTGAAAAATAAATATTAAAAAGTTATATTCCATTTACACATAGGCAGGGTAAGCATTATTTTTTGGTTTACGTAACCCCTAAAGGCTAGGAATAAATTACTCACAGCTGTAGAGACGTGCTGTGTTGGTGGTCCGGAAACAACCGACTGGCACCTTCTTTGCATGGCGCCACGCATGGCAGGGACCAACAATTTGGCTGCGCTATTTTGGAACATCGTTAAAATTGGATTTTCTTCCTTGATTTACGGAAATCTACGCAGGTAATGAGTGCTTGCTAGTGATGATAAGATACCGATGTTTTTAGGAACATCGAATATTGAAAATCATCAATGTCCGATTCTGTATCGATATTTCTCCCAGCTCTAGTTGATAGTATATTAAAATATCCATATATCGATATTTTCATGAAAACGATGTATTTATATTGTAACATTTTTTTGATATTTTTGCTTTGGACATTTAATTTCTGAAACTGAGTCGTAAAGACGTGTCAAAAAATTCGGTTTGCCGTTTATTGTTGTATTAAACTGAAGAATACAAATATTTTAAAGCTACTTAAGGTACAGCTTCAGTTAAATTAAAAGATAATTGTCCATAAACTTAAGATAAGTGGGATAGTATATTAGGACACGCCTGTAAATCATTTTATTCAAAATAATATTTTTAACGAGGTTTTTTTTTTATAATATCAACAGTTTAGTTTGCTTTCGGAATGCCAATGTATTAACATGGGTAAATATTGTGGTTTTCCAGATTATACAATTTTGCCGAACGACGCTGATAGCGCACTCATACGTAGGGACTATTTTGTTGGTGCAGCAATGCAAATGTATATAATTTCGTAGTATTAATAATTAGTTAAAGTAGTTTTCAATTTTAGATGTCTAATTGAATAATCTAATTATAAAATATAACACATATTTATCGTTTTAATTATTGAATACATTCTATTGTTTCATACTTATAGAATTGGACATATATATGTTTTCTCTTTAATTTTTCTTTTATATATTGTACTTTTGAACTAGTTTAATAGTTAAGGCTTTAAACTTTTAAGCCGTTATTTTTTTAATTTATGAATACACTTGGGGTAAATCAGATTTTATATATATATATTTTAGCAGACATACATATGTATATTCATACATTGGCAATACATGAAAACATTTTTATAAGGCCTAGTTTATTTGATATTTAGTACTTGTGCATCCATTAGCTAAAGGCGACCCGTACTTTTCAGTAATGTGTGTTTTTAAAGCCTTGACTGGTTTCGCAAATCGGGAGATCAATATCGGCATAACTATGATCAGAGAAAAACAAATGTTATTTATTTAAATATACATTTTATGAATAACTATTTTTTTGTTGTGAAATTATCTACGTAAAAGCAAATATTTATTATATTGTGCAGAACGACTATTAATTTTAAACAAGATTTTATTATTTTAGCTTTGACGAAATTCAAATTAAATAATTCGGTTTGAATTTTGTTTATTTAAATTGGTAATTTTCTTTTTGATTTTTTTGTATAACAGGCAATAACATAACTTAAAATATCTAAATATGTGTATGGTTTTCGAATGGGCATTACAAACAAATAAATTAAAATTGAATACTTTGCGACCACAGAATGTATTATGAATTATTCGAATATGTATTAGGAAAATAATATCTAATTAGGTAATAAGTAGATTCGTAACAATACAAACAATAGAATCGGTTGACAAACAATTTTCATTTTTAAATATATGTATACATATGTATGTGCATGAGCATCTGAATATTCCTGTGTGCGTATCTCTTATTATTAAGTAAACTTTAAAGGACAGTAAGTGGAAAACATCATAAAAAAACTTTGCTTATTTTTTATGTTTACAATTCAGTCTGAAAGGCATAGTTGTGTATACACATTTTTATATCACCTATTTTGAATAATTAACTGTTTAATGTATCCTGTTGTTTATTTTAAAATAGTTTTTCTTTTTTTTTTCGTTTTTAAATTATATGTGATTTACATTTTTAATTTCCTAAATTTATTTTAACCACAGTTTTTGGTTTATTTTTTACAAATTTGTTTGCTTGTTTGTTTTTTTTTTTTTTTTTGTTATTGCGGAAAATTTGCTGGTAATTTCGTTGCGTTAAGTTGGGCAAAAATATTTGTATTTATTTCCGTAGGTAAACAAAAATTTGGTTCTTAAATCTCTTATTTTTAATTACACATTTGATTTTTTCATGCAGTAATATATATATATATCAGCATTATAATTTTTATGTTGTTTTTGCTGTTTCGAATCTAACTTTTAGTTATGCATATGTTACTTATAGTTGTTCCAATATTATTATTGTTCTTGGCGTGATAAGCTTATTCATCATCCGTGTAATCGGACGTTTCACTTTCACTCGTAAAAAGTTCCAGCCAGTGATAATCGCGCCGATCAACGTATTCCCAGAGATAAATCTGTGAAAAATAAAGTATTTAGAGAAACCAAACAGCATATGATTTTGAAGTTCAATTAAAGGTAATCCGCCTTTAAACTAATGAATTTAAATACATAGTGGGAAAACAAATAGGAAAACCACCGTAAGACAATGAAAGCAGACAATACTTACATCAAGTAAATCAATTAGTTCATTCTGGCTGTGCAGTTTGCGGGCTCGTTTAGGCAACCCCACGTCCACGATTTCGCCATTGGGTAATGCGTGCTTGTAAAAACACTTGTTGCCAAACGGACACTTTCCTTCGCCTTTTTTAAAGTATTTACAGTCCTTTGCTCCTAGGGCTGCGCGATAATCGTTGAGCAGTTTGTCTTTTTCCTCTTTAGTTTCTACCCAGAATGCGCTTGGGCAGACAAAATCGGAACACACACGACATTCGGGGCAAGCTCTATAATATTAACGAAACATTTGGTTACATTTCACTTTTACAGATCTTTGTTCTTTTTTTTTTATGGCCACGTGAATACTCTGTGATACAGCTGACATAACAGAGAGCACTCTGTAAAATCCTCTAGAAAGTATGCAACACCAATTTTATCAATAGTAAGGACCGACCGCCTTATCAAGTTGTATATCAAAAGTTGTATACTACTTAAATATAATTTCAAAAGGAGTACAGTAAATAGACTACCAAAGTTTCACTTACCGCGTGATTTTGTGCTCAAACTGTTTGGCTTGACGCCATGTGCGAATGCATTCCAAGCAAAATATATGATTGCAGTTAGGCAAAATGCCAAACCGCTTCTCTCGGCCGGCTTTTTCCATGATTGTGTCGAAGCATATACCGCAGGTCTTATCTTTCGATTGGGCAATCGCAAAGGATAATTCCATTGCTTGTTCGTGCTGCTGCAGACACTCACGGTTGTGTTTCTTACGTTGAGCTTGATCCGTGGGATGCAGGCAGTATTGGTCGCACATCTCGCATAGCTCCATGTGTATGCGATAGGGACAACACTCGCCATAGGGGCACGGACTTTCATAAGGGCAAACCTCCTCCAGAGAGTGCGGTTCGCCAAGTTTAATTCCAACGTCAACGTCATTTAAGGATGGACCACCAACAATTTCGGCCCATGAGATTCCGTCTTGAACGGCGGCGCTGCCAGTTGCCACAACAGCTTCTCCGTCATGATCGGTTAGACGTGACGCTAAATATTGTTTCTGGCCAGGCACAAATACCGGGGCATTTACCCAATTATGACGGCTAGTGCTAGGCAGAACATCAGCATCATTTGCAGTCACTGCATCAGCGTCAGCAATTGTATTTGTGTGTGCGTTTGTGCCACACTGCTGTTCACCTTCAGGACGGCCTCGAGTTAAATCATGGGAGAAGCGACAAAGGTCACCAAATCGACAAATACCCCGCAAGTAATATCGGCAGATGGTTTGGCTACGACCAGGCACACTCAAATTTGGGGCTTCACCGACATTGCCAACGCCGACGGAACTCATTTTGCACGTGCAAAAGTTTGTACAGATAATCTGAGCAAACTAAGACGTTGGTTCTGACCTGAAAGCAATAAGCAGTCGCAAATGTGATTATATCCTCGATAAGCTTGACCTATCGATACATTTAAATTATATATATATTCATACAAGCAAGCGTGCATGTATGTGAGGGACAAGCAAATTAAGATGTCGCAATAACTGGACTTTTTTTTTGCGCAATACAACGCTTTAGACTTACTGTATGTAAAATCTATTTAAAATCACACCACAGCTTGATTAAATATTTAAATTCTTAGGTACACATACAAAAGTACATATGCATTGCGCAAATGTACATAAATATGTAAATATGTACATATACATTGAATGTATTAACGTACGTATGTTCACATGTATATACTTGTGAATTTAAATCCACATGAACCTTCTTGATCTAGATCGAGACAAAGCACACAAACACATTGGCTGCCTTGCGAACGAGGCGTTTTTACTAACTCCTAATATTTGTTATTATTTGGCTTTATTATATACACTTTATTTCTTACGTTTTGTTCAAACTGATAAGTTGATGCTCACAAAATTTCAACTAAGGATGGTACTCAAATTTATGGTATATCGAGCGATTTGATAAATTTGATTCGATTCTTATGCGATAGTTAGTTGGCTGTTTGACAATTTTTTAAAAGTTTATATGACGTCTAAAACTAGCCAAAAATAAAATATAATTTTGTTTATTTTTTTATTTAGGAATATATTAGTTTAATTTTAATATAATTCTTATTAATTTGGATAATTGGTTAGTCTATCGATAAGAGTTTAATCGATGTATCTAAACTCCTCAATCAGCTGATGAAAGTTTATTTTAACTAGTAAGATGTATACAAATAAACAACTTCACATTTTTGAAAAAATTATGACTGACGGAAATGTAAAACGCTACGTTTGCGTGAACTGTGGAAGCCCGGTGCGGGAGCTATACAAAAAATATAGTAACACTGTTAAACCTACTCACTGTGTAAGATCCAGTTACTTATACCCACAGCCACAATTGTTCCAAAGAGCTAATTAATAATATCTTTATCCTCGTTACAGGATAATTGTCATCAAATAACCGATAAATACATAGAAGTAGAAGAATTTATTATAATAATTGACGCTCTTCTGCTAGTTTCTTCGGCTTTTCGACACATGATATATAATGGTAAATTCAAGGTATGTGATAGCTTACTCAAAAAGTTCATACGCTTAAATGTATTTTAAACTTTCAGCTGTATTGGAAAATTTCCCTCGTAATTTTGCTTTTAGAATCGTTTGCATTATGCAGACAAAGGCGAGGAGATGAGCCTATTACCGCACTATATGAAAAAGGATTTTATATGTCAACTATACAAAATATCGGAGGTAACTTGATGGCTAAATAGACTATATGTACTAAATTTGTAACCACATACGTATGTAAACTTTACAGAATATCTTTTAATAACGGTACTCTTGCTTTTTGCCGCTGTGGTTTTAAGGATAAGACAGATAACACTTGTTGGGCTGCCGTTGTTAACACAAACTATATTAAAGGTGGTCGCCATTTCAAATTTCTCCAAATTTTTTCTACTTCCTATATTAGTTTGGGGTAGCAATACTACTGACTTCGGAAGAAACTTACACTATATATTAGTAACATGTCATCATCTCTGCTCCTTAGTGATGGCTTTTAACGTAGTGGGAACTCAAAGTCCACAGTCCTACTGGTTATCAGTATTTTTGGTAGTATGTTCTTTTATATTAAAAGAGTATGTTAGATATTTGGCTGCTTTTCAAATAATGTTATAAATATATTTGAAAATACTGGTTTGATATTTCTGCGTTTATGTTCTTAAATACTAGAATTACCACACCAAACATAGTATTTTTTTTTGTGTAAATAAATATGGTATTTAATAAATAATGCTGGTCTCATTATGAAGTTTTATTCAATCGTTTCTGTAGCCCTGGTAAAGGCAATTATCGGCCGTGCTCCGTCGCATGCAGAATTTATGACGATTCTATGCTTTTTCTGCTTATTTTCATTATGCAAAATTAAGAATACTTCTGGCAAAATCAATGTTATGATTATTTTATGAATTTTAATCAATAAAAAGCCAATGCCGCGAACAAAATCAATTCTTGCGTACGATTTCTAAGCACGTAATGTGTGTTCTGATAGCCAGAAAAGACTGCGAACGTGTTATTTAATAATGTAGGACGCGACACAACAAGTGAGTGCGGGTATTACGAATATTTTTTAGAACAAAAAAAGTATCAGCCCACAAAAACTAAGTGAAACACTCATAAATAAAATAACCGTATTGGTAAGTACATAGAACAAAAAGTGTGACCCACATACATATGTATAGAAGTAAATACATGCATGTACATATGTAAGATTGTCTCTAATATTCTTCATACATGCGTACATACAAATGTGTTAAATTTAAATATTTTAAATAATTTTAAGTTGTTAATTTCTTAACAAATTACCCAACGTCAAAAAGTTTTTTATTTGTATGTAGCCCAAATGAAGTAAATTTACGTAGTTTCAGTTGCATCAGTAATAAATATGACAGCTCATTTATATTATCAATGTGACCGGTGAGATATAGTATAAAAAAAATATACGAAAACAAAAAGGTGTTTAGAAATAAAATTTGTATCACAGACTTTTTTTAATTGTGTTGTCGATACAAATACTAAAGTACACATAATAGTTTATAGTACATAAAAAAAAAGAAAAATAAACATCGACATTTTTTTTTATTTTTGCTTTGAAATCTCTTAAACATAATTTTAAATTCGGATTAGATTCATAAAGTGTGCATTTTGTGTTTTATCAAATTTGGTCACACATAAAATATAACCTTAAAAATGACAAGTGACAAATTTCTTTTTTGTTCAATTTAAGCGACTACAATATAACGACGACAATATATACCATTAACTGGAGTGGCTACCTTTGTCTACCAGTTCTACTGACCTAAGCCTCTTCAATAAATAATGGAATCGGGTCTTAAGGGTGCATCGGTTATTGTTTTCGTATATGCAGCGATGTAAATAATATAAGCAAAAAGTGAAAATTAGGAACCGACCGACCGAGCGCATTTGTACTCACATATGTTGTACACAAATAATTGTACGCATATTTACTAAACCTCCGAAAAGTAAAGATTACGGAGAGTTCACCGCTATCTCAAATGTCAGCTTGTGCCTTGGTTGTGTTTGCGAGTTACGTTTTAAAACTCTGCACAAAGTACTCGATAGCGCGTAGGACAACGGAATAAATTATTTTTAAAACATCGAGGAGATCGGGTTTGTAGGAGTCAAAATTTCGTTAAAAATATGCATTCCTCGTCTGCGGCGTCGAGTGCGCTTGTGGAATACTCTGACGTGAGTTCGGAGGATTTCTCAGATCCCGAAGCTGGTGAAATCGACTCTGATGCTGCATTAGCAGGTAGAAAACCGGATAATCAAAATCAAACTAGAAAGCCATCTGCGGATTCATTACGTATCACCAAAAGCAATGACTACAGGTATGCATATTATTATTATTATTTGAATAATTATAAATGTTGTGTTTTCGTATTTTGTAGGAAGAGGCGTACTGAAGAAACCGAAGACTTGGCTTCAGTTACTGCAGTTGGGTTATCGAGACAAGTTTCTGTGGTAGCAAGCAGCAGCAGCAGTAGGCTTAACATAGCCACTGTCTCTGATAAATCAATTCGGAGCTCGAAGGAAAAGGAGGAACAGTTGCAGTGGGATCGTGAGCTGTATATGTCTAGCGATTCTATCGATACAGATGAACTAGAGGCCGAAATGAAAAGACAGAAGCGCAAAAAACTGAAGAAGGATAAGCACAAGCATAAGTCAAAGAAGAAATCTAAGAAGCGTAAGAAAAAGCGTGCTAAGTCCTATTCGAGTATTGATTCGTTATCGGACAACAACCTCAACTCCTTGTTGGACAGACACAGACGTTATACGCCGCCAACAGCTCCAAACCGAGTCGAAGGTGCCGAGCGCACTGTCAGCGCAGCGTTACCCCCTTATACGCCTCACAAAGACACTCAAAGCAGCCCCTTATCAGCGGGCACTCCACCAACCCGTCGTCCCAACAGTAATAACACCTACTACAGTGAAGCTGCTGTTGCCACGCCAGGAACACCTCTCGGCAGTAGCCTACAGGTGACTGTAACGAACAAAACTAACTCAAACAGCCGACACCGTTCGCCAGCACGCGTTGGTGTAGGTGGCACAAGTCAGCGATATGCCACATCTCCACGCACTCCTCCACAGTCTGTTGGTCACTCACACTCAGTTGCCGGAAGTACGCGTGATTCACGTGGCTCACGCTATGTCCAGAGTCCACTTAAGGATGATTTAAATGTTCATCACCGTTCTGGAGCAAATACGTATTCAGGGCGCTATTCAGCGGCTGGCTCAGTCGGTACTGACCAAAGGAGCAGCCTTGATGCAAGAAAGTTGAAGCGTATATCGCCTGGTAAGTTATCTGTCTATTATTTCGTATACAGGGTTATTTTATTTCATTATTAATAAATAGGTTTTAACCAAAATAATCATGTATTTATAATTGTTCTCTTTAGATTTGGACCGCTATCATCATCAACCGAGTACACCTCCCCATAAACGACGAAAGTTTAGCGATGGCCGAGATGCACCCTTATCATCCTCTGCGGGTACATTCGAGCACGGCAGGCACCATGCAGCTAAATACGATCGCTACAGCAGAGATCGGTATTCACGGCGTGTGTCCAGGCTAGTAAAAATTTATCATTTCGCATCCACAATCCTAATCATAACGTATTCATTCTCTCAATAGGAGTCCTAGCGTTCACCGGTTATCTCGCAGCCGACTGTCGCCAAGTGGAGGTGGCTCCTCGGGCGGTAATAATGCAAATATGTACCGACATAGTAATAGCAGTAGTCACGGTAAACACAACAAATATGGTGCTCCTCATTCGCCATCACCTCCAATGTCAGCGAGGTCATCTTCCAAGCGGGCCTCTGGTAGTGGTATGGGCATATCCGCTGAGCGCTACTCTTCACGTTCACCTCGGCAAAGCTCAAGATATTATGAATCATCGCCACCATCGCCAGGAGGAATCACAGGCTCATCACATCACCATCGTCGATCACCAAGAAGCCATCAACACCATCGGAATAGCAGCCGGAAAAGATCTCCCAGCTCTGGAAGTAGCCGCAGCTCAAGGTCACGCACGCGGTCGCCAACCTCGCGTGATTTAAAGCATAAGCGTGATGAATACATTAAAAAGATAAGCGAAACAAGCTTATTTGCAGAGTTGGTAAAGGATCGACACAAGCGGCAGAAGGCGTTAAAGGAGATTATTGAACGGCAAGAAGAGAACAGCAATAGCAATGGCGCTTTGACTATCAACGAAAACAGTTCATCGGTGGAGGGCAACACTCCTAACGTTGGTGAAAATCGTTCATCTACATCCTTTATGGCAGCACAATCTTCAGCAAATGCGACACCAAACGGAATCGTAGGCGGTAAAACAGAGTTGGACGTTAACAACATTCCAATGCCAAACAAGGATAATGAGACTTTTAAACTTAATCCGACAACTGTTGGTACGGATATTACAGATGCGTCTGCAACGAATATGTCTTTAGCCCTTAAAACGAACGCAAACCAAAAACCGAAGAGTCTAACGGCTTTGCCAATGCCACCTGGCATGACTGCAGCCGATTTAGTTAATGCGCCTACGCCATCTCCTCCAGACGTAGGTAAAGATACAACGCCAAAATCGGTTAAGAAACTGTCGCTCGAGGAGAGGAATCTAACCGCCAATGCCAATAAAAGCCTTTTGAATCTGCCCATGCCGCCGGTTATACCTGGAAGTGAGGAACTTAGCGGTGACGATGATGTTATCGACAGTCCTGAAGACTTTGATACACCCAGTGGCAACAGTAACAGCACGAATCAGAATCCGAATGCAAATGCATCACAAGCTGCAGCGCGTCGGCGTCCAGTGATACTAAATCGCCGTGATTCGCGAAATAATGTTCGAGATTGGGGCGAACGATGTGTGGATGTGTTCGAGGTTATTGCTCAGATTGGTGAGGGTACATATGGACAGGTAATACCACAAATATGAAGATAAACATATCAAGCAACTAAGTAATTGCTTTGCTTTCAGGTTTACAAAGCGCGTGATCATCATACCAACGATATGGTAGCATTAAAAAAAGTGCGCCTGGAACACGAAAAGGAAGGTTTTCCAATTACGGCTGTACGCGAGATCAAAATATTGAGGCAATTGAATCATCGCAATATAGTTAATTTGCATGAAATTGTGACAGACAAACAGGATGCGGTTGAGTTCCGCAAGGATAAGGGTTCTTTCTATTTGGTTTTCGAGTACATGGATCACGATCTCATGGGTCTACTCGAGTCCGGGATGGTTGATTTCAATGAGGAGAACAATGCTAGCATTATGAAACAACTATTGGATGGCCTTAATTACTGCCATAAAAAGAATTTTCTTCATCGTGATATCAAGTGTTCCAATATTCTGATGAACAATAAGTATGGCATTCGTAATATTTATCCCATATTCGTTACTTATCGTACGTTTCTTTTAGGGGAAAAGTGAA
This sequence comes from Zaprionus tsacasi, assembly GCA_018904105.1. Lineage (NCBI taxonomy): Eukaryota > Metazoa > Arthropoda > Insecta > Diptera > Drosophilidae > Zaprionus > Zaprionus tsacasi. The sequence goes on from JAEIFR010000122.1 coordinate 2,092,165, forward strand.
ATTAGCTGACTTTGGTTTGGCCCGATTGTACAATGCGGATGATAGAGAACGCCCCTATACGAACAAAGTAATAACGCTTTGGTATCGGCCACCAGAGCTGCTGTTGGGCGAGGAGCGGTACGGGCCATCCATAGACGTGTGGTCCTGTGGCTGCATATTGGGAGAATTGTTTTTAAAGCGACCATTGTTTCAAGCCAATGCTGAAATGGCGCAGTTGGAAACTATATCTAAAATATGTGGCTCGCCTGTACCCGCCGTATGGCCCAATGTTATTAAGCTGCCGCTCTTTCACACACTGAAACAGAAGAAAACGCATCGCCGGCGTTTGCGTGAAGATTTTGAGTTTATGCCAGCATCAGCTCTAGACCTGCTCGATAAGATGCTAGACCTGGATCCAGATAAACGCATTACAGCGGAAGATGCCCTCAAATCGCCGTGGCTAAAGAATATTAATCCGGATGAGTGAGTATAAGCGAAACACAAAGTATATAAAGTAACATTTTACACATTGAGATACTGAGCAGATTGATAAATTCTTTTTAATTGAACGAAACTTAATTTTTAATTATTTTCCTTCTGCAGAATGCCAACACCACAGTTGCCCACATGGCAGGATTGCCATGAGCTTTGGAGCAAAAAACGGCGTCGCCAGCTACGTGAGCAGCAAGAGTCTCTGCCCCCAGGTGTAATTTGCTCAGCTAAGTACCAACAACATGGTGCCGCAATGGTGGGGGATGCCTAGCATTTACTATATGCTTCATACTTTAATGAAGGCGAAGACTATAGACAGCGGGAAGTGGAGTGTGCCTGGTGGCAAAGTTAATACATACAAATTTTGTAATGAACTACAAATAGGTTGGCAGGCAAACTCAGACTCGAGCTCTGATCGGGTTGACATGCTCTACCAAAGCACTCTATCGTTAATTCATCTCTTAAATAAACCAGAGCTAAGCTAAGCTAAGATTATATACTGTAAAAGTGATGAATTGCCACACGTTGGGCTCTTCGAATTGACCACTGTATAATATTGTAAATGTATATAATATTTTCTGCTATATTCAAATCCATATTCAATTCGAACATAAATTGTTTATACTTTTTTATGTTAGAGTAATATTACATATGATCAACAAACTTACACACACATATTGGCAATAAAAAAGCATCGGAAATAACACACTCAATGTGTATTAAATTTAGTTCTAATAGACATTCAATTTGTTTTTCGTTTTATTTTATATATTAAAGATTGGTGTTTAGCTCAAAGACAAATAGAAAAACCTCTTAGTTTCAAAATAAAAGCAGAATTGTGAAGCAGTTAAAGGTTAGCATTTTAACATTAAATTAATTGTTATATATATGAATACATACATATACAAAGATATATACATATATATTTACATAATATATATCTATATTATGTTAGATTAAGTTAGCAGTAATAGTATTAATTAGTTTAGCTACATACTTATGCATGTTGTCCGTACGAAACTACAAATGATTATTTTGTTAGGTATTTAAATTAAATTTGTAAACTAAAGATGAATTTATCATAAAGTGAACGTGTACTAAAAGCACCCAAACCGATATATTAAAAAGCTTATATTTTTTAATATACCTACATAAAAATAAAACCGTTTATGAATAATTATGTGTATACAAAAAAAAACTATAAAATAAAAGAAATCTGCGTGAGACTGAAAATAATTGATCACAAAATTGTGCAATTTGAACAATGAAAGCCCGTAAAATTCTAATATCGTTAAATATGAATTCCAATAACAAGACACTAATCTCCCAAAGCGCAAATCAAATTGAAATTTGGTTTTCAAATCATAATCAAATAATAATATGTACTTTGATCTGTCAATATGTTTACACAAATACAAATATACAAAACATGCATAAAATATTTTATAGGTTTAACAAATTTGTTCGAAAGAGTTTTTGTTTGCATTGAGTAAAGCGGGATCTATTGTACTAAAATGTGTAATGGGTGTAAATAAAGTTGCCTAATATTTAACGACTAATCAAATGTTACAATTGGTAAATGTTTGAGTGCACATTCTTTAAGTACTACAAAAAATAAATAAACCAATGATCTGAATTTTCCAGTTATGCATACGAAATTTATATACATTAATAAATAAATAATATTTTTATATTTATTACTATTGAATTCATTTATAGTTCACTTTAAAATCATGGAGTTATAGTTGTATAATTCTCTCTTTAGATAAAAACGATATGGCTGGCTATACAATATTGTATTATGTATTGTATTGTATTGGGTATATGTTTTGTAATTTTACACGAACAAAATCATTTTGAAATTAAATATCGATTACCCAAGAAATATCGATATAAGTTAGAAGCGCTGTCATAAAATGTATGCGTTTTTCAACACTATTAAGTTGGCGTTCCTCTTTTAAATGATTTTCGGCTTGTTTTTGTTTGTTTATGAAAATTAAAACTAAAAGTGAAAACAAACATAGTGAGCTATGCTACCGTTCCGGAATCATGGTGAAACAATTGAAGTAAATATAACTATAAATGTTTCCCGAATATTGTGATAACCGAATTATTAACGATTTGTGTTCGCAGGAATACGAGGTACAGCACCTGCTGGGCAAGGGTGGCTTCGCTTGTGTTTACAAAGCGAAATGCCTGCACACACACCAAGATGTGGCCATAAAAATGGTAAGCGAATAAAATGTGCTCTATTGTGCGGAGTGTTTTAATTGAAAAAATTAAAATTATGTTTGTGCAGATTGACAAGAAGCTCATACAGGGCTCTGGATTGACGAACCGAGTTCGTCAGGAAGTAGAGATCCATTCGCGTCTCAAGCACCCATCCGTTCTGCAACTGTATACGTTTTTTCAAGATGAAAACTATGTGTATTTAGTTTTGGAACTCGCTGACAACGGTGAGCTTCATCGGTACATGAACCAACAGATGAAGCGACCTTTCACAGAGGAAGAAGCAGGATCTATACTGCGTCAAGTGGTAGCTGGACTTCTGTACTTACACTCCCACAACATTATGCATCGCGACATATCTCTGTCGAATCTGCTGCTTAGCAAGGACATGCAGGTGAAAATAGCCGATTTCGGTCTGGCGACACAGCTTAAACGACCAGACGAGCGTCACATGACAATGTGTGGTACTCCGAATTACATTTCGCCAGAAGTTGTTTCTCATATGTCACACGGCTTGCCTGCGGATCTTTGGAGTGTTGGGTGTATGCTGTACACTCTTTTAGTCGGACGACCGCCGTTCGACACTGACGCCGTTCAATCTACGCTCAATAAAGTGGTTCACTCCGATTATAGCATGCCAAACCATTTGTCTTACGAAGCGCGAGATTTGATCGATAAGCTTCTGCGAAAGAATCCTCATGAACGCATCTCGCTAGACCAAGTGCTAAGGCATCCGTTTATGGTAAAGGCTGGAGGAAGCATATCGTACACAACGCCTGGTGCGTCAGGGAGTTACAGTCAAAGCATCGCTAGCGGCGACAGCGGCATCATCACATTTGCAAGCAGTAAGTACATGGATCACAATAAAATGGACGAATTTTAATTTGAAATATTTTCCAGGTGATTCGAAGAACTCTAACCGGCTTCGTTCCATGGAACAACAACAATCTGCGCAACAAATGCTACCACTGATTCAGGAAGAATTTGGTTTCTTTAAGGAACAGCGTCACGCACAACCAGCTGCATATAGACAGAATACCGCGGACCCTTTAAAGAGCGATGGGCACTTTCTGCCACAGTCCACACCGGCGGTTACCGCTGCAGCAAAAGACAAAAAAGAGCGGCTATCCGTGCCCCCACTAAATACTCTTCGTCTACAGCCCACCCGATACAAAACAAAGAATGCAATTATGAGCATCATGAAAAGCGGAGAAGTCGTAATCGAATTTATTAAATGCAAAAGTAAAATGAATGAGGATCGTATAGTCGATATTTGTCGTATTTCCAATGACGGACGGCGTATTATTATATACCAACCAGATCCGGGGCGGTAAGAAAGACTACTATATATATGATTAATCCGTTAGTAAATTTAAATAAATTTCAGAGGGCTACCAATAAAAGAGCAACCATCAGAACACTATCCAACTAGTGAGGATTGCACCTTTAACTATGACAATCTGCCCAGCAAGCATTGGAAGAAGTATGTATACGCTGCTCGGTTTGTGGGACTTGTGAAAAGCAAAACACCGAAGGTGACATATTTTAGTAACTTGGCGAAATGCCATCTGATGGAGAATATGGCCGACTTCGAGATGAATTTCTATTCCGGAGCAAAGCTCATCAAATCCCCCAGTGAAGGTATTAAAGTCTATAATGAAAATGGCCTACACTTATCGGATACAACGAGCCCCGCGGCAAAAGGATTCATTGATCATAGTAATGAGTGCTTTGCCCACTGCCTCAGCATATGCAATGCTTTGGAACTGGCTCAAACAGGAAGCAACATCTGTTTTCCGGTCACGATTGGACGTCGCCCAGCCTCACAAGTACACTCCACCCAACGCTCAGATATTGGACTACGTGATACCACCAATTTTGCATATTCTACACCCAAGTCACAGCAGGTAATTATTATAATACGTGTGGGATGATTGCATATTGTATACGCAATTTCTTGCAGGGTTCCATCAACTTTTCCATTAGCACAATATCATCGATGCGGAGCGGAGGTGAGAGTTTTGGTAACCAAATGCTAGCAGCCCAGCAGAATGTCCCCATCAAGCGCCTGACTATTCCAGGCGTAGGTACCGCCACTGAAGTAAGTTTGAAAGCAACTGGTATGCAAGATGGAAACATCTCATAACTGATATGAATTGTTTTTTAGCTGTCCCATGGTGTTGTGCAAGTGCAATTCTATGATGGATCGGTAATTTCAGTAATACCAGAATCTCAGGGCGGAGGTGTAACATACACACAGCCAAGCGGGGTCTCCACCCACTTCCCAGACTATGACGACCTACCACTTGCGGTTAGGGATCGACTTTCACAACTGCCTCAAGTGCAGATGAAATTAAAGTGCGCTCCCCTTATCGGAAGCAAAAAGTTTGACTGCAATGCAATGAATTCCAAGCCAGCAACAACGTCTGCGCCTTGGCACAATCGCATGCTTATATAGATTTTATTAAGAACAAAGTACAACTGTATAAATATTTATATTTTCTATCTTTTTTTGGCAATAGAAAATATTGTAGTGTTATAAATTTTTCAACTTTTATTATGTTTCAAATTGAAGTTCAAAATTGTTTCTCTTAATACAACGACAAATAAAAAAATAAAAAATTTCTTAAAACGGGATCATCAATTTTTGAGGAGAATGTTGAGATGCTCGAATTCCTATTCATTTTAAATTCCAACTGGAAAGGGTTTGCTATAATAATCGCTATAAATATCGTTAAAACGACAAGTTTCTTATCGATGTATGGAGTTGGTAATCGATACAATACTAACATCCCTAGTATTTTTGGTACATACATACGAGCTCAGTGTTTTTTGTCAGTGCTGCACAGTTCAATTTAAGTTTGTTTATTTCATTCGTGGGCTTAGTAATTCAGTTTTGCGTTAAAAATGGATAATCATTGCTTAAATTGAATTACAGTTAAAGTATTATAAAAGTACTAATTTTCATTTAGCAATTGACCAGTATAGGTTGAACACAGTCTGGTCCACAGCTCAAAAACTGGTTTGAGTTGGCGTTGTGTATACAAATTCAATACACTCACATTCAGCATTCACACACGTATTCACCATGTTCGTGTTCATATAAACAAAGTGACAGCTGTAAACTAAGTTGGCCTGCAGTAACTATCAACGTAATTCAGATCTGCTAAAATTTGTGCAATTTTCATTTAAAAATCAAAGCCACAAAATGCGTAAGTGTTTCATTAATTCATTTAAATAAACAGTGCTTTTCTATAAATTGAATAATAATGTTATTATGCATGTTAATATGCATGTGAATTAGCAAGTTAAAGTTACATCAATACAAATATTTATAATAAATAAGTTTTTGTATGAAGAAAGTGTTACCACTTTAAAAGTTCATGTGATATTTATTTTAATATTTTTAAACAGACTATAACATAATACTAAAACAGAATCAAACAGTTATTTAACTGCTTCTTCGTATGGTATTTGCAATAACAATTTTATATTCATAATAACAATTAGCATAGTTTGTATTCTAAGAAGTTGTTTAATACAATTTAAATCTGTTCACAATATTCCAATAAGATATTGTTTTAAAATTCTTAAACAGAGATCTTAGCTGTTCCCTTTTATTGTTTTGCCAGTGTATTCTTGAAGATCGAAACTTTATGAGCTGTGAGGCCCGATTGAACCCAACTGATCTGCTTAACTATGTTTGCGTTGACCTCTTAATTGACAACTTCAATTGAATAAGAGACTCAGCGCGCGCTATTACGAGCTCAAATGACCAATGCTCTCTTGGTCGCAAGAGAGAGACTGATAAGTTAAGTGTGCACGTATGTGTATATGAGATAACCAGCTGTCTCCGCTCTCCTGAGCAAACACACAAAACTTGCTCCAGCCGCGCCTCGCAAACGCGGTCAGCTTCGAGCAGAGAGTGGAGTCGCTATCTGAGTTGCCGCTCTGCGAGAAGGGTTCACTAGATACATACACACACTAGTACTGATGGCAGTTAAGAGAAGACTTTGGTGACGTCGCGTTGAGTGTGATTCACTTTAGCGTTGAGTTCAATGAAAAAACATTGCAATACGCACGTCGAGAGCTTTCAGTTTCATTTCTTTGTGGCTTCTGTGAATAACTAAGAAAAACTGTTCTTCTTTAATTAAATAAATAAAATTATATTGAAGAAGCGTTCGATCGCATCGACATTCCCCTGTGCAAGATGCCCGGTAAAGGCAATAATAATAATCGTGATCGCATACGGGATCCACGCGAAGAGATTCTACTCGAAACGAACTTCGAAGACGACGGTGGGGTGCTAACACGAGCCTATAACAACAATCCCTACCAGAATCGACGGCATAGTACTTACCAATCGGAACACTCCTTGGATAGGTACACAGAGCGCGGAGGTGAAGGTAGGAGGACGACGACCACTGTACCGTCATTAAGAGCACCCTAACCAATTACGCACAGCTCACTCGTGTAATCACATACATACGTACACGCATACTAACTTACATTCTCACGGTTTATCAAATTACACTGTGCTCTCGTAATTTCTTTATGTGTAGTTCGAAAGAACTTCTCTGTATAGAACCAGCTAACTAACTGTGTTCTTTATAGTAATGTTCAACTGTAAATCATCTCAAATTTTCGTCACCCTGAATAAATCTAGGCCAGTTATATAGCTTAATCTACACTATTATTCAAATTATTCTAATTTTTTAAAGTGTTAATTTTTCGCACGAACTTGTAATATGTATGAAAAGTGCTTAACTTTTTAATGTTTCATTCAAGTATTGTTGAAAGTATATTATTTTATGATAATTTAGTGCAAGTTTTAAGTTCCGTATTGTATTTTTCTTTATCTTGCTAGTTGCTTTATTAAATCTATTTAAATTGGTATTAAGATATATTCTCTTTTTATGTCTCCTAGCCGACTGTTGCCAATCATGTATGGCGCGTATTCCATATGCTACGCTGATAGCTACACTCATGTGTCTGCTCGGCGTGGGCATCTTCTGCGGCACGATGTACAGAGGAGCTTCGCTGACGGTTATAATGATGGATCAGGTATTTCATCTGCGTCTAATTTGGTAAGTCTTCGTGCACTAGCACTATCATTAGAACAGTAACTGATATGATCTAATTTTAGGATCGAGGCTGTTCAAATGATATTCATTATAATTGCTGCTGGCATGGCTGCTCTTGGCTTCATGATTCTCTTCGTGGGCTTTCTGGCAACGGGAGCAACTCGTTACAAGGTTTATCGGGCGTGGCGATCTCGAGTGGGCGGACGCATTTCGTGCGCAGTTCTTATGGGCATCACGTATCTGCTTAACTTCGTGTGGACTCTCATATTGTGCTTCTTGGTTATTGTCACATTCATTTACACCATGTTTTGGAACATGTGCTCGAGCGTGGAGCATTCACTGAGCTGCATTGATCTGACACAATTTCGTAAGTCCAGTCGTCTCAGTAATATTATAATTGAAACTAAATTGGTTTATTTATGTTCTGCAGATTTTATGTTTCCTCCAAATACCAAGCTCGAGGATATGAAGGTCTGTGAAAAATACGAAATCAAGGCATTCTGCAAGGATGGTGTTGAGAACGCTGAAGTCATGTTCATATTGGCCACCCTCTCCACACTCTTAGTAATTCTCAGTCTAGTGCATTATCTTATGTGCCTTTCGGCAAATTACGCACACATTCGTGACCACGAAAAGTTCCAAGAGCTGCAGGAGATCCAAAATCTGAACGAACTGGAGTATAGCGCCACATCAAAGGATCGTTTCTAGGACATATTTAAAAATATTCAGTTTAAGCTTCGACAACAATAAGATTATATTGGAGCAACGGAGCACAAAGACACAGAAATGCAACGAACAGCGCGATTTAGCATTAGGATTAAGTTTTTACCCCAAAATTAAACCCATGCTTCTTACTTATAAGATCATTTCCATTAGTTTGTCGCGGTTAATATACGTATTGTTCTATACGATAATTTTAATTTAGGCCAGTAGAGACAGCATAATTTAATTAGAGAAACAAACAAAAACCTTAAATCCGTGAAAACGTACCAAAATTGAAGTGCTAGGATGTATTAATATTGTTTTTAAAATTTACTCCTATTATCGTCCATACCTACATAAACATAGGGAATATGTTTTCCGTCCAATATTACCAATTTACAATGAAACTATTTGTTTTCTAATACCTGTTTACTATGTATTTATTTGTAAATTCATATACCTATCATCCGTGTTCGCGTACGCATGCTTATCCAAACATACATACAAACATATGTATATAATTACATTCAAATAAACAATTACAATTATTTACAATAAATAAATTTTATAATCTTTTAAATATGTATATCGGTTTTGTTCTTATTGGTCTCGCAAATTTCGTGAGTCGAAATCGATATGATATTGTAGTGTTTTTCCACCGTATAACCTATCGGTTGTGTTTCGTGAGTAATCGATAACCTGCAACTCTTTATTTGTATGCTCCTTTTATTTCGTAAGAATTTGTATAGTAAACAGCTGATGGTTAAATCTTAATAGTTGAAAAATAAATATAAACAATGTTGCGACGACTTAATACTCCACCAGCCATTATATTCATGGTGAGTATATTCTGTATATAATATTCACAACGTGTTTTAATAATATTGTTATGTGATTTACTAGCGAGCAGCATCTACACGCGCCGAAAAGCTGGAAGAGATTAGAGAACGACTCTCAAAAGGGCCCAACTTTCAAGATTTTGTTCAAAACTCCGACAACACCAAGGAGGACTGGGAGAACTATGAAGGTAAACTGCGCCGCGATAAAGGTGAGACTCAATACTTGCGACTGCCACCATGGCTAAAGACTACAATTCCGATGGGAAAAAACTATGCAAAAATAAAATCCCAGTTGCGAGAACTCAAGTTGTCCACGGTGTGTGAGGAAGCACGATGCCCAAACATCGGAGAGTGTTGGGGCGGCGGCGAGCATGGCACACAGACCGCAACAATTATGGTAAGACCTTTTTGCCCTCTGCTGATAGCATAACGCATTTAGCTGATTACAGCTTATGGGAGATACTTGCACCCGAGGCTGCCGCTTCTGCTCGGTGAAAACAGCACGTGCGCCCCCTCCCTTAGATGTTAACGAACCCGTGAACACAGCCAAGGCGATATCATCGTGGGGATTGGACTATATAGTGTTGACTTCTGTGGATCGCGACGGTTAGTTATTAAACGCACAAAGACTTTTTATTATTTTTGGTCACTAACGAATTTCTCTTATGCAGATCTACCAGATGGTGGCTCAAACCATATAGCTGAGACGGTGCGTGAAATTAAGACACGGTAAGATAATAGAAGACCATGGCAAACAAGACTGTTGTGGAATTATTTTATTCGCAGGAACTCGAATATATTTGTTGAGTGTTTGGTGCCAGACTTTCGAGGGGATTTAGAATGTGTCAAGACAATTGCAAACAGCGGCCTGGATGTCTATGCCCATAATATTGAAACTGTCGAAAAGCTGACCCCATTTGTGCGTGATCGTCGTGCCCACTATAGACAAACCCTAAATGTTCTGCGCGAGGCAAAACGGTTTAATCCGAATCTCATTACCAAGAGTTCCATAATGTTGGGACTTGGTGAAACGGATGCAGAAGTTGAGCAAACTCTACAAGACTTGCGAGAAGTTGGAGTCGAATGTCTGACTCTAGGGCAATATATGCAACCGACAAAGAAACATCTGAAAGTCATCGAGTATGTTACTCCTGAAAAATTCAAGCATTGGGAACAGCGAGGCAATGAGCTTGGCTTTCTTTATACTGCCAGTGGCCCTCTAGTGCGAAGCTCGTACAAAGCTGGAGAATTCTTTATAACGAGTATATTGGCAAATAGAAGAAAAACAGTTTAATTTTTTCCAATAGACTTTCGTAGTATAATCGCCTATATTTGTAAATTTGTTAAAAACTGTTAAATAAATATCTAATTGAATGAAACTGGAATTTAAAAGCCTAACAGCTACTTTGCACCTGCTTATTCTTATTTTCCAAAAATAGCAATCTAATTAATACTAATAAGAAAGCAGAGTTCACGTTCCTTTGTGTGAAATCTATCGTTTTGGTATATTGCGAATACTAGCATATTTCTGCGAATCATCTTTGGTCACACTTATCTACTTTTTTCTTATTATCTATTGTGTGACCATTTGTCGTTGTTTTTAGTTGAAAGTGCATATAAAAAGTACATAATAAATTGTTCAAAGCAGTTCATATGTTTAAACTAACGTTATTTAGATAAAACTATGTATACTGATGTATGCACAGAGGACGTCAAAACACAAATGCAGAAATGAATTAATATATTAACTGTATATGTATGCAGTTTCCTGTATTTATGTACGTACATATGCATGCATACATATGTAGTATGAATATGTATGCATGTGTGGCAGTGCGTTTTTTGTTTTTACACTTTGTTGGTGGTGGTGTGTGTGTCACAAAGAGTAGGAAGTTGTCGAATTGTTAACCCATTAAAATTTAAATTATTAAATAGCAGTGAACAAGAAATGAAAATATACATGGGCATTTCATGCAAGTATGTATTTATGGGAATAAGTATTTACGCATTATTTTACGTATAAATGTATGTCCATACAAACGTACATCAGCCACGACCATGGAGTAAGAGACGAGCTATGCAGCTGTATTAGTGTTCACCAGCAGCAGCAGCTTTGTTTCTGCTTTGTTTTTGTTTTGAATGCAATTCTTCCCTTTCTGACACACTTGCTTCCCTTTAGCTATATGGCTCGACTTGCGTATGTGTTAAAACCCGAAAGTCTTCGGTTATGGGTAGCCGAACCCCTGTGTTATACAAAGTGGCAAATGCATTTTGTACACACGCATTTATACATACATACATATGTGTGTTCAAATGCATACATAAGTCTGTATATGCATGTACTCATGTGTGTGTACGTCTGTGCCTTGCACTGTAATTTTTTCATTATGATTGGGGTATTTCTTTTACATCAGCGATGTAGATACGTATGTATGCGACTATGTAAATATACATTCAAAAACATATGTGTTTCCCCCAGACTCATTTTTTGTGAAACTTTGTTCTGCTCATCTATTGATGTCGTATTACAAATGGCAACTATCAATTCATCCATTTCTAAATTGAGATTACTGTTAAATACATACACACATATTTCTTGTATATAAACATTTATACATGCATACATATGTAAATATATACTGCGTATCTAACTGCGCGTTGAATATAAAGCAGCAAATATGTATGTATATTGGTATGTTAAATATAACGTCTACATATTCAATAGGAGTGAAGTTTTGTGAAATTTAGAAATGTATATATAATAAGTGAAAACGATAAGATTGCCTACAGTAAACTGCGTAAATAAATAGAAATGTATACCAGCAATAAATACCATCATCTTAAAATGAAATATATTATTTTCACACACATACATACTTGTAAAAATCTTGTTATAACCTATAGTTAAAGTATTATTCCACTAATATGCATATTCTTTTCATCAGTAGTTTCTACACAAGGGATCGGAGCTCACGGTTATCAACGATCCCGAGAACCTGAAACATCAGAGTGGCGGTCGAAGTGTGATATCGAGAAGGCCGATACGGTACTGGACAGGCGTAGAGAGGAAATAGAGTGGCTGCTTGTTGCCGTGCGGTTCCCAAAAAGTACTCAAAATTGATAGAAAGAACAAAAAGGCTGCTGCAACTGGTGCCTCAGCCGGGGACCAGCCGCCGCGCAAAAAGGGACGTCGATCAGGTGGACCATTTTCAGCTTCTGTCGTCGATTCGAACGCAGCATCTACGTCTAGAGCAGCGCACCAGCACAATTTGGGCAGTTCTACTGAGAGGAGGAGTGAATCGCAGCAGAGCCGTAGGTCGAATTTGGAGGCAAACAGACAACAATCAAACTTGTCCACAACGGGTACTAACACAGAAACCAGCAACAGCAACATTATAAACGAAAGCAACAACAGCAGCAGTTGCGTAGATTCTGGTATGAACATGCAGAACACAACAGCGCTGTCATCGTCCACTGGAGCAAGCGGTGGTACATCTGAAGGGTCCGGTTCCGGATCAGCCGTTGACCAACCGACTAGCGGTGTTGGTGACAATGTGAGCCATGAAGGAGCCAGCGTTGCTTCTGGTGATGCCACCACGGATGATGTGGCTCAACAGTCCAGTGGTCACAGCAATAATACCACAAACGGACACGATGTTAAGCACAACGGATTCGCGGCGAACAATAATGGCAGTAACAACGGCTGCGAGGTCGATGGAGAAAATAATCGAGAAAACAACAGTAGTGGCTATAGTGGCATTCATTTGGACAAGTCAAATCAGGAGATTATACGCTTGATTGGACAATATCTTCACGACGTTGGCCTAGAGAAATCGGTTAAAACTCTCATGGGAGAATCCAACTGCTATTTGGAACATCCCTCAGCTACAAAGTTCAGGGAGCATGTGCTAGTTGGGGACTGGTGCAAAGCTGATGCTGATCTCAAGGTTTGTGCGCGAAACTCTTCTCAATCGTACAAGAGAGTCGCTTAAATAAAATGATTATTGAAATATATTTTTTTAGGATTTGGAACCATTGATCGATAATGGTAAATCATCAACCATAACCGAAATGAAGTTCATATTGCTGGAACAAAAGTATCTGGAGCATTTGGACGACGGCAATCCGTTGGATGCATTACACGTACTGCGTAGCGAGCTGACGCCTCTGCAGCACAATATTTCGCGTGTCCATCAGTTATCCTCATACATGATGTGTTCGACCAACCACGACCTCTACCAGCGCGCCAAGTGGGAGGGAAAGGGTATCGCATCGCGTGCCCTTGTCATGGAACGTTTGCAGACATTTATGCCACCATCGGTAATGATGTCTCCACGTCGCCTGCGCACTCTGCTCCAACAAGCGGTTGAGCTACAGAGCCAGAACTGTCCCTGCCATGATATGGCTTGGGAGACGAATTTGCAGACAGTGTCGCTGCTTACAGATCACTGCTGTACAACAGACGGTTTTCCCATGCAGACAATACAAGTCCTGACTGACCACTGTGATGAGGTGTGGTTCTGTAAGTTCTCGCCCGACGGCCTTCGGTTAGCCACGGGCAGCAAAGACTCCACTGTGATCATCTGGGATGTAGATCCATACAAGCTAACGCTGAAGCATCGCCGTGTGCTCGAAGGTGATTCACAGCTTAATGTCAGCTTTGTTAGCTGGAGCCCGGACTCAAAGTTAATTCTGGTTGGTGGAACCGAAGATTCACATGAGTTATTCATATGGAATGTGGACGATGGGAAACTGGTTGTTAAGTTCTCACAGTCGTTGGAGGATAGTCTCGCGTGCGCGGCATTCAGTCGCGATGGCAATCATTTTGTATGCGGCGGCCAAAAGGGACAGCTTTATCTATGTGATTTGAATGGCACCCTGATTGATTCCTGGGAGGGAGTACGTGTTAACAGCGTTGCCTTTAGAGCGGATAACAAAACCATATTAGCAGCTGATAATCATTATCGCATAAGAGGGTAAGTTCTCGAGACTTGTCACGTATATCTTCATAAATTTGTATTTCTCGTGTAGCTACAACTTTGATAATCCACGCTCTGACTTCGATATACTACGGGAACCGCATCCAATAATGACGTTCAGCATCAATTCGGCCGATCGTTTGGCTCTGCTAAATGTCTCCAATCAGGGCCTGCATCTTTGGGACATTGAGGACAAGTGCCTGGTTCGCCGCTTCCAAGGCATCAGCCAAAGCAAATATGCCATCCATTCATGCTTTGGCGGCGTCAACGAAAGCTTCGTGGCAAGCGGCAGCGAAGATAAGGTTGTGTACATTTGGCATTTGAAACGAGAGGAGCCCCTGGCCAAGTTGGCTGGTCACACCAAGACGGTCAATTGTGTCTCATGGAATCCAGTGTATCCGTCCCTCTTAGCCAGCGCTAGCGATGATGCCACCGTGCGTATATGGGGACCCAAACCCACGGGAAGCAGTGCAACGACAGAGAGTGACGACTGTTCATCCAGCTCGTCATCGTCATCGTGGAACATGACCTAAATTCGCTTACAGACCTATTTTCTGTTGCATATGCGCGTTAGAGGGTTGCACTCGGACCTTATTTCGGTGTAAACTAGTGGGTTTCTTGGCCGCAATCTAAGATCTTCCACTATTTGCACTTCTTAATCGTAGAGTATACATATACATACTTATATATGCAATAGTATTTTGCTTAGTCATGCAGAAAGTTCAAGTTATATCCGTTTTATTTCTAAATAATTTAGATAATTTCGTCCGTCATAATGAGTGCGACCCGCTATAGCGTAGTTCTATGCAAATAAGTTTATGAAGGAGGACAGTGATGATGAACGACTCTGATTTAGCTCTAAGTAAACTCCCAATGTCGATCTAAATGTGGTGCGCAAGTCGCTGCAACCAGGTTATATTTGTTGCAGCGACGGCGATAGCACTAGACTGCCATTACAATAAAATGTGTATGAGCAGCATGACTTACAATTAGCATTAAACATATAATAATAATAATAAGGTACATTGCATTGTCTCACACATAACCGGACACAAACACGAACACTATGAAAAAGAGAACACACGATAATAACGAGTACGATAATGTATGGATTCTGTTCGAAACTTATCAATCAACAATAGTATTTTTAAAAGTTCTTAATCATATGTATGTATAATTTTAAACATGCCTAAATTGTGTATTGGCTTTTAATTTTTATCGATTTTCCAATTTGAAACTTTCTGATATTTTAAATTATGTTTCTGGTGTTCGACATTTAGATCGTATAGCCATGCGTTCGGTTCAATTGAACCGTGTAAATTTGAGCAAAAAATCCTTTCAGAATATTCTAAACTTTAAAATAATATTTTAACTGAGCCATTAAGCAAAAGGTTATTTGGTAATTTTTAACTGTTAATTTCTAATTGATTTAAACCCGTCGCCTGATGCAGACGTTTGTACCGACTTTAATTGATTGTCATCGCAAAGGCTTAACTCAATTACTTATATGAAAAATCGGGCCATAATATCTCTATTTAATTTCGTAATCAATACATGCAATAAAACTAGCGCTATATACATATGACATTAATAATTGGGCATAAATTAATTGGAAATAGTACGTTAGGAACGATTAACTTTAACTATTGATCAAAAATAAATGATATTGACGTCTTTTTCCAATTATTATTCTTTAATTTATCTTTAAATGTTTCGGAGCATAGAACCGATTCGTTTTTACGGTTACCGAAACAGAAAGTTGGAAAAGTAATTCGTGTTTAAAGATAGCGGGCTGCTATCGGTAGTTATCGATAGCTGTCGTGTGCAATGCGATAGGTGAAGAAAAATCAGCTGTTCGAGTTGCACAGCAAAGCAAAAAAAAAAAATTAACACAACCAGAGAAAGACGCGCACAGAACAAACAGTGACTTGAAAAGAGATTTGTTTATGAATATTTACATCAAATGGCTTCTTCGGGTGATGGTAAAATAAGTCTGCGGAAACTTGATTATCCGATGTGTGCCGTAGAGGCACTTTCCAGATTAGGTTTGTACGTATTTTACGATTTGTTTACACTTACTCACGGCCTTAATACATATTGCAGAGGGGCTCATCGCCAGCCGGAATAAACAGAACTTGGCAATGCAGATGATTTCCGAGTTCATATTCTTGGAGCGGAGTAAGGATGGAGATGTGCGCAAGATGCAATCGTTGGGAGTCAGTCAAATGAATATATATCAAGAGTTTCAGTTGATTCTGGCGCTCATTGAGTACTTCTCGAGGCCAGGCCGCGATGCCACCCGGAACGCAATATTTCTGTCACTATTTGGAAGCCACTTGACACCACAGCGCTCCAGACTTCTGTGCAGACTAATCAGCACTGCCGTCTCTGGCTCAGTTGCGCCATTGCTTTCCTCTGCTGGAACGTGGATGCAACAAGTTGGCTGCAAGACGCCACCAAGCCTTGAGGTTGCACAGAACATTGTTAGCGACTTTATATCATTCTCGCGAAAAACTCCTGAGCAACTGAAGCAACTACCGATGGTAGGTCCTCATTTTACAGCCAACTTTATGGTCGCTGTAGCCGATCTCTATCTGAACGAGAAACGAGGAGGTGTATTGACTCCCCCGCCTGACGCACTACTAGATGCCATTACTGAGTGGACGACAGAAAATCCATTGCTGTGTCAAGCACCACAACAACCGCTTGTGCTACCCGCAGGCGCCATTGCTATGCCGTTTGCAACTCCACTGGCTGGTTTATTGCGTTGGGTGGTGCTTGCTCCGTTAGTATCGAATCGTCCAGCCTACAGTCACTTGCATCTATCACTGCTGCATACGCTGATGCAACTGGCCAACAGCGGCGACTCGACGCCCCTGCACTCTCAGGATCTTATGCAAATTGTGACATCGTTGCAGAAATATTGTGCCCGTCTGGCGGAGGCCAAGGTAGACGCTGAAGAGGACGCCGCCTATCTTAAGTGCATGGAACGATTTGCCCAAGCCGTACAGATAGCCCTGACCTCGAACTGCATCACCAATCAAATCCAATTGCTCTGCGTGCTGGAGACTCTTCCACCACATGCCCTAATGAAGATAGTCTTAACAGCTCACAAGAAACTTTGATATAAAAGTTATTAGCTTATGCATTAGTTTTAAAAGAAAACGTATCTAAATAACATCAACAAAGTTTTTTAAATTAAAATAATATTGTATATCCAGTAAGTTGCAATTTCAGGAACTTAAATCATCAAAGTTTAACCAAACAAATCTGAGAGCATTTTAAATGGTAGTGTCAGATTGTAAGTGTGACCATATTTTAGAAGGAAGTTCAATTCGTACTGCCCAAGGACGCGAACCTTTCACTGCGCAGGAGCCAAATGCGGGACAGTTGAGCTGCTGGATGAAAATCAATATTGTGATTTTCGCGGAGTGCTGGAATATTTATTTGTCTTTATTATAGATTCGAGTAAAGGTAAAGTTGTAAGAAACAATTGCCAGCAGACGTCGCACGCTTGCGAGGAGAATGCAATGAACCCAGTGCCAAACCGTGATTTTATGGAGGTGCATCCATTGCATCAACATCAGCCCCATTGCAAGCAGCAATGCTTTGTGTTCACAGAGATCGCAGACATCGAGTTGCCAGCGGAGATTACCAAGTTCGGAGGCGGCAATGAGAAGCTGCGTTGCTCAAATGGAGGCATACCGACCTACAACTGCAAGAAGGACTCCTGCAGCGAGTCGTCGGCTGAGCGTCCTGGACGTTCGCGGAGTCGCAGAATATTAGTAGGTGTTTGCCTTGTCCTGGTCTGCATTGCCATGGCGGGAGGCATTCCGCTAGCACTTCAGTTGCGCTCCTCTTCGCTTTTGGAGGCTCGCTTGGCATTCATACGGCGTCTACTGACAGAATCGCCGCTCATCGAGGGTTCCTGGAAACCGCCTAGCGACATAAGGGGTAACAACAGTGGCTTGGCCGACATTCGCCAGAACCACATTGGCGCCGTGCTGTGGCCCATCACCGTGCACTGCGGAGCCCAGTATCTGGATGCTGTTCAGCTGGCACTGGAGGGCATTGATGAGGCAAAACGTATTACCGCTGCCACCAACTTAATGCATATCGTGGAGTCTGCCGACGAAATGGAGCAGACCCACATCAGGGGCGAGGTTGCCGTTTTAATGGGCATTGGCGGCGGACACGCCTTGGGCACCAGTCTCGCCGTACTCCGCTCTATCTATCTGCTGGGAGCTCGCTTCGTCTCTATCACCAGCCTGGAGTGCACTACCCCTTGGGCAGCAGCTGCCATTCGACGCCGGGACTACCTCATAGAGGAGAATGTTACCAATTCGCTCAACGAATTTGGAAAGGTAAGTGAAGAGTGCAGATAGAGGTCCATAGGGTTCAGATATTATAAGTTCTCCCCTTCCTTTCACAGACAATGCTCTACGAAATGAATCGCCTGGGAATGTTGGTAGAGATCTCACAACTTAGCGAGCCCGCTATGGTAATAGCCTTACGTACCGCTAAGGCTCCAGTTCTGCTCATGAATGCAGCTCCACTTTCCTTGTGCCACAATGGTACAAACGTGGCCTCCATACCAGATCATGTCCTTAGGTGAGCTGCACGATTATATCACTTTCTTTGACGACCGCTTGTAATCCTCATGCTTTTAGTTTATTACCGGAAAATGGTGGTGTGATTCTCTTGAACTTGGAACGTTGTGGAGAGCGATCGATAAGCGTGCGGGAAGCGATACTCGCGATCAACTATGTGCGGAAAGTGGCCGGTGTGGATCACATTGGCCTAGGTGGTGCACCCAAGAGCTATGCGCTGCTGTTGGCCGAGTTGGCACGGGATCGGGTTTGGGGTAACGCTGCCATCAAGAAACTGGTCGGTGGAAATGTGATGAGAATTCTCCGCGAAATTGAAGCCCTAAAGAATCGTCTACCCCTGTATGAGGAATGGATACCCAACGAATCAATCGAGAGTAATTCGTATTGTCGTTATCCAGAGTCATAAAGTACTCCATAGAATTGAAATCTATTTAAATATTTAACGGCTCAAAACAGTATATATTTTCAGTGAATTGTTTGCTTAACTTTAGATAATTAAATTTCGATATTATTCAGATCGAATCCTCATGTCTTTAAGAGCTGTTTAACGCAGCTAACTACTTATAAGGATAAAGTTGAAAGTCCCCATTCAATTTTTGTACATTTTTTATTATACGAGTATAACATAAAGTTTTTCGTTTACATAGATCGTTCGTTACACGCTGAGAGAACTTAAACTGATGCTATTGCTAGAGCACGAGTATATTGGGACGATTGCGTTTAAAGTAAATTATAAATATGTATGTAGTTATAATACATTTATACATTTTAACCTAAGTGCGAGAGTTGCGTTATTGGCACTCGGTCTCACT
This sequence comes from Zaprionus tsacasi, assembly GCA_018904105.1. Classification (NCBI taxonomy): domain Eukaryota; kingdom Metazoa; phylum Arthropoda; class Insecta; order Diptera; family Drosophilidae; genus Zaprionus; species Zaprionus tsacasi. Next base: position 2,111,891 of record JAEIFR010000122.1, read on the forward strand.
CGGTCTAGTCCACTCGGATTCCTGTACGGATGCCGAGGGTAAACGAAATAACCTCTCGTTCTGGAGCATGTTCTTCATACTCTCTCTTCATTATTTTCCTGGACAGTAGGTCTTCGTCAGCTTCGACATATGTTATTGGATCTAGGCCTTGTTTACTCAAATCACGTTTATCTCTCGTGTGATCGATCTCCTCGTCGTCTTCCAATTCAAAAATGTTATTGCCTGTCAATGCTAATCCGTTAATCTCATTAAAGAAGATACTCTTCGCATCCCGAACAGTACGATCATATCCGGGATTATCGAGTGGTGGCAAATACGTGGCTGGAATTGGTGTAGAACCCTTATAAGTGTCAGGACAGCGTGGATCTACAGATCCTGGATAACAGTAAGTAGGTGTCGTTAACGGAGTAGATGTTGTTGTCTTTGGTGGTTGAGGGCATCGAGGATCGGTGGATCCAGGGTAACAGTTGGGCTTCGCTGTGGTTTTAGGTTCTTGTGGGCAGCGAGGATCGGTGGATCCAGGGTAACAGTTGGGCCTTGCTGTTGTTTTGGGTTGTTGGGGGCATCGAGGATCGGTAGATCCTGGATAACAGTTGGGTTTTGCTGTGGTTTTAGGTTCTTGTGGGCATCGAGGATCAGTGGATCCTGGATAACAGTTGGGTTTCGATGTAGTTATTGGAGGACGAACCGTTGTTGGTGGCAGGTACGTGGCAGGTTGGCATTCGGGATCGGTTGAGCCAGAATAACAACGGGGTCTTTGTGTGGTTACTGCAGTTTGAGGGCATCGAGGATCGGTGGATCCAGGGTAACAGTTGGGTTTTGCTGTGGTTTTAGGTTCTTGTGGGCATCGAGGATCGGTGGATCCAGGGTAACAGTTGGGCCTTGCTGTTGTTTTGGGTTGTTGGGGGCATCGAGGATCGGTAGATCCTGGATAACAGTTGGGTTTCGAAGTAGTTATTGGAGGACGAACCGTTGTTGGCGGCAGGTACGTGGCAGGTTGGCAATCGGGATCGGTTGAGCCAGAATAACAACGGGGTCTTGGTGTGGTTACTGGAGTTTGAGGGCATCGAGGATCTGTTGAGCCAGGGAAACAATTGGGCTTCGCTGTGGTTTTAGGTTCTTGTGGGCATCGAGGATCGGTGGATCCAGGGTAACAGTTGGGCCTTGCTGTGGTTTTAGGTTGTTGGGGACATCGAGGATCGGTGGATCCAGGGTAACAGTTGGGTTTCGAAGTAGTTATTGGAGGGCGAACCGTTGTTGGCGGCAGGTACGTGGCAGGTTGGCAATCGGGATCGGTTGAGCCAGAATAACAACGGGGTCTTGGTGTGGTTACTGGAGTTTGAGGGCATCGAGGATCGGTGGATCCAGGGTAACAGTTGGGTTTTGCTGTGGTTTTAGGTTCCTGTGGGCATCGAGGATCGGTGGATCCAGGGTAACAGTTGGGCCTTGCTGTTGTTTTGGGTTGTTGGGGGCATCGAGGATCAGTAGACCCTGGATAACAGTTTGGTTTTGACGGTGTAAATTGATTTTCCGGTGTCTTGGTAGTTTTAATCGGTGGAAGGTACGTTGCAGGCTGACATTCTGGATCGCGGGAGCCTTCACTACATCCTGGCTTTCTTGTGGTTGGCACTTTGGGGCATCGTGGGTCTGGGGAGCCAGGGAAACAATTCAAGCACTCTTGATCGCTTGATCCTGGGTAACAAGCTGTTGAGGGAGTCGTCTTTGGAAGCTTTGGGCACCGTGGATCGTTTGATCCCGGATAACAACTAGGCTTCGATGTCGTTTTGGGTTCTTGTGGACAACGAGGATCTGTGGATCCTGGATAACAGTTGGGTTTCGAAGTAGTTATTGGAGGACGAACCGTTGTTGGCGGCAGATACGTGGCAGGTTGGCAATCGGGATCGGTTGAGCCAGAATAACAACGGGGTCTTGGTGTGGTTACTGGAGTTTGAGGGCATCGAGGATCTGTTGAGCCAGGGAAACAGTTGGGCTTCGCTGTGGTTTTAGGTTCTTGTGGGCATCGAGGATCGGTGGATCCAGGATAACAGTTGGGCCTTGCTGTGGTTTTAGGTTCTTGTGGGCATCGAGGATCGGTGGATCCAGGGTAACAGTTGGGCCTTGCTGTTGTTTTGGGTTGTTGGGGGCATCGAGGATCGGTAGATCCTGGATAACAGTTGGGTTTCGAAGTAGTTATTGGAGGACGAACCGTTGTTGGCGGCAGGTACGTGGCAGGTTGGCAATCGGGATCGGTTGAGCCAGAATAACAACGAGGTCTTGGTGTGGTTACTGGAGTTTGAGGGCATCGAGGATCGGTGGATCCAGGGTAACAGTTGGGTTTTGCTGTGGTTTTAGGTTCTTGTGGGCATCGAGGATCGGTGGATCCAGGGTAACAGTTGGGCCTTGCTGTTGTTTTGGGTTGTTGGGGGCATCGAGGATCGGTAGATCCAGGGTAACAGTTGGGCCTTGCTGTTGTTTTGGGTTGTTGGGGGCATCGAGGATCGGTAGATCCAGGGTAACAGTTGGGCCTTGCTGTTGTTTTGGGTTGTTGGGGGCATCGAGGATCGGTAGATCCTGGATAACAGTTTGGTTTCGAAGTAGTTATTGGAGGACGAACCGTTGTTGGCGGCAGGTACGTGGCAGGTTGGCAATCGGGATCGGTTGAGCCAGAATAACAACGAGGTCTTGGTGTGGTTACTGGAGTTTGAGGGCATCGAGGATCGGTGGATCCAGGGTAACAGTTGGGTTTTGCTGTGGTTTTAGGTTCTTGTGGGCATCGAGGATCGGTGGATCCAGGGTAACAGTTGGGCCTTGCTGTTGTTTTTGGTTGTTGGGGGCATCGAGGATCGGTAGATCCTGGATAACAGTTGGGTTTCGATGTAGTTATTGGAGGACGAACCGTTGTTGGCGGCAGGTACGTGGCAGGTTGGCAATCGGGATCGGTTGAGCCAGAATAACAACGGGGTCTTTGTGTGGTTACTGGAGTTTGAGGGCATCGAGGATCTGTTGAGCCAGGGAAACAGTTGGGCTTCGCTGTGGTTTTAGGTTCTTGTGGGGGTGGTTCAGGGTAAAAGTTGGGTTGCTGTGGTTTTAGGTTCTTGTGGGCATCGAGGATCGGTGGATCCAGGGTAACAGTTGGGCCTTGCTGTTGTTTTTGGTTGTTGGGGGCATCGAGGATCGGTAGATCCAGGGTAACAGTTGGGCTTGTGTTGTTTTGGGTTGTTTCGAGGATCGGTAGATCCTGGTATCAGTTTGGTTTGAGTAGTTATTGGAGGACGAACCGTTGTTGGCGGCAGGTACGTGGCAGGTTGGCAATCGGGATCGGTTGAGCCAGAATAACAACGGGGTCTTTGTGTGGTTACTGGAGTTTGAGGGCATCGAGGATCGGTGGATCCAGGGTAACAGTTGGGTTTTGCTGTGGTTTTAGGTTCCTGTGGGCATCGAGGATCGGTGGATCCAGGGTAACAGTTGGGCCTTGCTGTTGTTTTGGGTTGTTGGGGGCATCGAGGATCAGTAGACCCTGGATAACAGTTTGGTTTTGACGGTGTAAATTGATTTTCCGGTGTCTTGGTAGTTTTAATTGGTGGAAGGTACTGGATCAGGCTGAGATCCTGGATCGCGGTACTACATCCTGGCTTTCTTGTGGTTGGCACTTTGGGGCATCGTGGGTCTGGGGAGCCAGGGAAACAATTGAACTCTGGATTGCTTGATCCTGGGTAACAAGCTGTTGAGGGAGTCGTCTTTGGAAGCTTTGGGCACCGTGGATCGGTTGATCCCGGATAACAACTAGGTTTCGATGTCGTTTTGGGTTCTTGTGGACACCGAGGATCTGTTGATCCAGGATAGCAACGAGGCTTTGCTGTAGTTTTTGGTTCCTGTGGGCACCGAGGATCTGTCGATCCTGGATAACAGTTGGGTTTCGATGTTTGGGTTGTTCGAGGACGACCCTAAGTTTGGTTTTGACGGGTATGTCCGGTTTGTGTTACATTCAGGATCGGTTGAACCAGGATAACAACGGGGCCTTGTTGGTTTACTTGTGGTTGGCTTTGAGGGCAGCGAGGGTCTGGTTGAGCCAGGATAACAATTCGGCTTTGGTGTAGTCTTAGGTTCCTGTGGACACCGAGGATCTGTTGATCCAGGATAGCAACGAGGCTTCGCTGTAGTTTTTGGTTCCTGTGGACAACGTGGATCTGTCGATCCTGGATAACAGTTGGGTTTCGATGTGGTTGTTCGAGGACGACCCGTTGTTGGAGGCAGGTACGTAGCTGGTTGACATTCGGGATCTGTAGATCCAGGAGAGCAGCGGGGTCTTGGGGTAGTTTTGGGTATTTGAGGGCACCGAGGGTCTGTTGAGCCAGGATAACAATTGGGTTTTGATGTAGTCTTAGGTTCCTGTGGACACCGAGGGTCTGTCGATCCAGGATAGCAACGAGGCTTTGCTGTAGTTTTTGGTTCCTGTGGGCACCGAGGATCTGTCGATCCTGGATAACAGTTGGGTTTCGATGTGGTTGTTCGAGGACGAACCGTTGTTGGAGGCAGGTATGTAGCCGGTTGACATTCAGGATCGGTTGAACCAGAATAACAACGGGGTCTTGGGGTGGTTACTGGAGTTTGAGGGCAGCGAGGGTCTGTTGAGCCAGGATAACAATTCGGCTTTGGTGTAGTCTTAGGTTCCTGTGGACACCGAGGGTCTGTCGATCCAGGATAGCAACGAGGCTTTGCTGTAGTTTTTGGTTCCTGTGGGCACCGAGGATCTGTCGATCCTGGATAACAGTTGGGTTTCGATGTGGTTGTTCGAGGACGAACCGTTGTTGGAGGCAGGTATGTAGCCGGTTGACATTCAGGATCGGTTGAACCAGAATAACAACGGGGTCTTGGTGTGGTTACTGGAGTTTGAGGGCAGCGAGGATCTGTTGAGCCAGGATAACAATTCGGCTTTGGTGTAGTCTTAGGTTCCTGTGGACACCGAGGGTCTGTCGATCCAGGATAGCAACGAGGCTTTGCTGTAGTTTTTGGTTCCTGTGGGCACCGCGGATCTGTCGATCCTGGATAACAGTTGGGTTTCGATGTGGTTGTTCGAGGACGAACCGTTGTTGGAGGCAGGTACGTAGCTGGTTGACATTCGGGATCTGTAGATCCAGGAGAGCAGCGGGGTCTTGGGGTAGTTTTGGGTATTTGAGGGCACCGAGGGTCTGTTGAGCCAGGATAACAATTGGGCTTTGATGTAGTCTTAGGTTCCTGTGGGCACCGCGGATCTGTCGATCCTGGATAACAGTTGGGTTTCGATGTGGTTGTTCGAGGACGAACCGTTGTTGGAGGCAGGTACGTAGCTGGTTGACATTCGGGATCTGTAGATCCAGTAGAGCAGCGGGGTCTTAGTGTGGTTACTGGAGTTTGAGGGCATCGAGGATCGGTGGATCCAGGGTAACAGTTGGGTTTTGCTGTGGTTTTAGGTTCCTGTGGACATCGAGGATCGGTGGATCCAGGGTAACAGTTGGGCCTTGCTGTTGTTTTGGGTTGTTGGGGGCATCGAGGATCAGTAGACCCTGGATAACAGTTTGGTTTTGACGGTGTAAATTGATTTTCCGGTGTCTTGGTAGTTTTAATCGGTGGAAGGTACGTTGCAGGCTGACATTCTGGATCGCGGGAGCCTTCACTACATCCTGGCTTTCTTGTGGTTGGCACTTTGGGGCATCGTGGGTCTGGGGAGCCAGGGAAACAATTCAAGCACTCTGGATCGCTTGATCCTGGGTAACAAGCTGTTGAGGGAGTCGTCTTTGGAAGCTTTGGGCACCGTGGATCGGTTGATCCCGGATAACAACTAGGCTTCGATGTCGTTTTGGGTTCTTGTGGACAACGAGGGTCTGTCGATCCTGGATAACAGTTGGGTTTCGATGTGGTTGTTCGAGGACGACCCGTTGTTGGAGGCAGGTACGTAGCTGGTTGACATTCGGGATCTGTAGATCCAGGAGAGCAGCGGGGTCTTGGGGTAGTTTTGGGTATTTGAGGGCACCGAGGGTCTGTTGAGCCAGGATAACAATTGGGCTTTGATGTAGTCTTAGGTTCCTGTGGGCACCGCGGATCTGTCGATCCAGGATAACAGTTGGGTTTCGATGTGGTTGTTCGAGGACGACCCGTTGTTGGAGGCAGGTATGTGGCCGGTTGACATTCGGGATCGGTAGAACCAGGGGAGCATCGTGGTCTTGGTGTAGTTTTGGGTATTTGAGGGCACCGAGGGTCTGTTGAGCCAGGATAACAATTGGGCTTTGATGTAGTCTTAGGTTCCTGTGGACACCGAGGGTCTGTCGATCCAGGATAGCAACGAGGCTTTGCTGTAGTTTTTGGTTCCTGTGGACAACGTGGATCAGTTGATCCTGGATAACAGTTGGGTTTTGATGTGGTTGTTCGAGGACGACCCGTTGTTGGAGGCAGGTACGTAGCTGGTTGACATTCGGGATCGGTAGAACCAGGGGAGCATCGTGGTCTTGGTGTGGTTACTTGGGCTTGAGGGCAGCGAGGATCCGTTGAGCCAGGATAACAATTGGGTTTTGATGTAGTCTTAGGTTCCTGTGGACACCGAGGGTCTGTCGATCCAGGATAGCAACGAGGCTTTGCTGTAGTTTTTGGTTCCTGTGGGCACCGAGGATCTGTCGATCCTGGATAACAGTTGGGTTTCGATGTGGTTGTTCGAGGACGACCCGTTGTTGGAGGCAGGTATGTGGCCGGTTGACATTCGGGATCGGTAGAACCAGGGGAGCATCGTGGTCTTGGGGTAGTTTTAGGTATTTCAGGGCACCGAGGGTCTGTTGAGCCAGGATAACAATTGGGCTTTGATGTAGTCTTAGGTTCCTGTGGACACCGAGGGTCTGTCGATCCAGGATAGCAACGAGGCTTTGCTGTAGTTTTTGGTTCTTGTGGGCACCGAGGATCTGTCGATCCTGGATAACAGTTGGGTTTCGATGTGGTTGTTCGAGGACGACCCGTTGTTGGAGGCAGGTACGTTGCTGGTTGACATTCGGGATCTGTAGATCCAGGAGAGCAGCGGGGTCTTGGGGTAGTTTTGGGTATTTGAGGGCACCGAGGGTCTGTTGAGCCAGGATAACAATTGGGTTTTGATGTAGTCTTAGGTTCCTGTGGACAACGTGGATCAGTTGATCCTGGATAACAGTTGGGTTTTGATGTGGTTGTTCGAGGACGAAGCGTTGTTGGAGGCAAGTAGGTAGCTGTGTTACATTCAGGATCTGCAGATCCAGGGTAGCACCTTGGGCTCAATGTTGTTTTGGGCGACGCTTGACAACTGGGGTCAGTTGAACCAGGATAGCAGCTTGGTCTTTGTGTAACAACTGTTATTCTTTCGGTCGTTTCTACATTTGTTCCACATGTGTAGTCTCTTTCACAAGCTCCATTACATAGTTCAATATCACATTTTAGGTAAACCTGAGATCGATCGGGAAACTTGAAGGCCTTCAGTGTATTATAATATGTTAATGTTTGACCAGGAAGCGAGTCTATTCTCTTCCATTCACCAAATATTTTACTCTTTAACGAACATCCATTTTTATCGGATAGTTTCAACTTTCGGGTGGTACTAGCTTCAAATTGTGGATCATCTGCTGCGAAACATTGCAATATATTGATGTCCCAAGTTTGGGTCGATTGCTTCACATTAATGGTAAAGGTTATATCCGTTCCAAGTTTTAAAGTGTAGTTAATGGGTTTTATATTTGGAGGAATGCCGGTTCCTATGTCCATCCAGCACTCGACTGGACCACTGGGAGTCTCAACTGATATAACTTCCAGCATATCGACGACAAATGGTCGGAAATAAACAGTTTTCTCCTGCTCGTCGCTGCGACTGCACGTAATTTTTCTGGCCGTGTCCCAGCTTTCTTGAATGTCCTCTTCATTCTGGATGATTAGGATGTTATCAACAGATGCACACAGAGAGCAGGAGGGCTTGCTGCCACATCCATCGAAGGGTACCTTGAAGACGAATCGACGTTCATTATTGCCAGCGTTTACATATCTACGGAAGAATGGAAAAAGGATTTCAATTAGTACCGTAATCCCCCTAGCAATAGCCCTAACACTAGCACCCATTATACCATACCTGCACTTGGGATCGCTGTAGTAACCTTGACTGTAGATGATTCCATTGAATATATCTGCGAATTCAATCTCCACTATCATGCCATTGGAGGTGTCACATTTCACGTCGATCCTCTCAATGTTTCCATCGTATGCGGACGCGGTCCGCGATACTCGCGGGAAGGAGAGTGCAGACTCTGCTGGCCCGCTTTCATTATCACGTTCATTGTCAAATGAATCAAAGGCTCCGCTAAGATCAACTCCATGTGCAATGACCTTGAAGTGCAATAAACGATTAGTCTCAGCTGATCTGTTATGTTGACATACACGAGCTGCCTACCAAAAGCTGAATCAGAAACAGAGTGTGGCCAGCTTTGACCATTTTTGGTGTATTTGCCGATCAGTCGAAAACCTGTTGTAAAAATGGAAATTAGTCTCTATAAATAGTGTTCGCTAACCATTTAGGCTAAAATTACATAAAACATAAATAAACAAAGCGCATAAATCCATGCAGTAGCCAGCTATTATGTTTATATACCCCTAAGTCGGCATCCAAGACAAGGAATTTATTGTAAGTTATTTGATTTGCAGTTCATAATTCCAATTGAAATTGTTTTACATCTTTATTTTTGGAAGTACAAGGCGATAAACGAGAAATTCTTTTTATTTAATTCAAAATACGTTGAAAATATTTAAAAATCCTTCTAGTATTCTCATCTTAGTATGGATCGACAGCCTTTCAATGCGACATTCTTATGTCGATATATTTTTCAAGCAAGTTTTGTACAGCTCGATCGATTCTCGATCGTTCTTGTTCTTGAAATATATTCAAAAGTATTCAAGTGTAATTTGCAAATGCGATTTGTAAGTCGTTGACATAAAGCTACATGAATGACGGCAGCTTGAAACGGGTTAAGATGTCAGTCCAAAGTCGCCAACAGGTTTAGGACGGGCCTAATCCAGGCTATTATAATAAAAAGTGCAGAAAACGTTGTTATGCAACCCGGTTTGACGTTTGGGGGCGGACAGTTTGGTGTTAGGGATGTACCGTTTCGAAAATGGGTACAAATTCGGTTCGCAACCGGTTCGCTTTGAATCGAGTCGCGTTTCAAACCGGTAAAGGTGCTTGTAATGCAGTCGAATCTCTCGCTGCGCCGGGAGACAAGTTTGGCCACCTGGTCAATGTGTGTGTGTCTCTGTGTGTGTATGTGTAGGGTATTTGATAAAGCCAAAAGACTGACAGATGAAGACGCTTTGGCTCCCACATTTCGTGCATGCCTATGAATACGATTCCATTCATCGATGTTTGTTCGTTTAGTTGTAAAGCCCGCGGCGCGACCTTGAATCTCTTTGGGATCCCTAAATTATTATTATAATCTTTTGTTGTCATGTTGAATTATTAATGCGCAATTTGCGCATATTGTGTCTGTATTCGTGTTCGTATTCGTATTCGCATTTGTAGTTGTAGTAGATTTAGTACAAGATTTTGTTTTAAGTTTTATATTTTGAAATTTTGACAGGTTTTTACGTTTTTTTTTTATTTCGGTTCGCAGTAAAAGTCGTCGATGCAATTCGGCGTTAATTGAGATTTATTTTATCTTAGTTTGATGTTTTTATTTGTTTGTTTCTCACGGGGGGTGCGAAAAGGGGAAGGCGGAGCGGTAAACTGGTAATCTCTGGGAATATTTAGAAGATTCTGTTACCGTGTGGTAATAAACACGCATAAATCTTGAAACAAACGAAAGTGATATTTCTGAACTGGCTGCGAATGCAAATTTGCTAGGGGGGGTTACTACTTCGGCGATTTGTACATCATCAACCGAAGAAGATAAATGTATTTTAGCGGTACCGTTAATCCCGATAATATAATATTAAGTAGCCAATTGACATTTCTCGACTGTCACCATAGCGATTGCCGTTTGATTGTAGAATCGAATAGAATCGATTCGATCTTTACGATCGAACCCGGAGATGGGCTAACACATACGTAGCACCTCTGGTATCTCAACTGGGGAATACAAGATTATACGATTGGTTACAAAATGAGATAAATAATAACTTGGACATTGATGATCTTGCCGTGAACTTTTGCCATTTGGGCGCGCACCACACACACACGATCGTGTTCATGTTCGTGTTTTTATATTCGAATTCGTATTCGTTCGCGTACTCATATTCGTATTCGTCATGGCAAACAGGTGATTACCCAACAGGCTTTAACACCGCCTCAGCCACGCATTGTATGTGTGTGTGTGTGCATGGGCAAAGATCTTCATCGTCTGTCTGGCACACGCCTTTGGGCAGCCATCAATCTAGGTGTGTACCGAGTGTGGACACTGCAAGTGGACAGTCCACGGTCCACGATCCACAGTCCACAGTCCACTGATTCTGTCCACAACACTTCATTATGCAAAGTGTTCTCTCAACTTATTTTGGGCAATTATCTATCTGCCATATGCTATAGTTCATTCGGCAATAATGTCAAGTCGATTCGATTCCATCACCCTACGCGAATATCCGGCAATTTGATTGAATTGATTGCTCGCCTCGGACAGCAGTCAAATTAACGTCTCTGACTAATCTCTGCCTCCACTCGGCACTCACTCACCCCAATGGTCTATCATAAGTATTCGGATCCGCTGAATCAAGAGAGCTGCCACGATAATAGGCGACTTTTGATAAATTTATTCGCATTAGTTATTTCATTATAGTTTGGAATGGTTCGCAATGGGTCCATTCAAAATACCTTCCCACTGTGTCTGTGTCTGATCTATAGAAAACTCGAGTCATTTCTTCGACAGTTCGAGGCATTCAAATTATGCTCAATTAACTAAAGAAACATATTCGAATTGGAATTCGTAATTAGGGTATGTGTGGTTCGGCGTGTGCCGCATATTGCATCAGGGACTGTTTTTATTGGGTCTGTATAGCGTGTATAAGTAAATATGAATACAGAGTTGCTGCCGTACAGCCAAAGTGGGGCAGGTGTTTTTTTTTTTTTTTTTTTTTTTTGTCTCCAATCATCAGATTTCTCAATCTCGATTGGACGATTTTTGCAATAGGGTTAACCTCGCGTAGTCTGCGGTGTCAGAGTTGACACCAACGCTCATTAATAAAATACATAGATAATTGTAGCTATACCTCCCAAAACCTTGCGGATCTCTATCACGCTCATTCATTAACAAGTGATCAAATATGGTTCATTTTCTATAAGGTTACCCAGAGAAATGATCGTGCTTAACCTAAATATCTTGCAGATTTCCTAATCTCCTATACATATATAAGCTGATTTAAGCCCTAATATCTTGAAGATCTGCCACTCTCCTTCATTAACAAGAGATCTACTTAGCAGTACATAGAGTATTGTGATTTCAACCTAAATATCTTGAAGATCGCTTCAACTCTCCTTCATTACCACAAGAGATAAGATTATAGAGATTAGTTAGGTGCATGGATAAGTTATGATTTAAGCCTAAAAACCTTGCAGAATTCAAAATGCCCCCCGAGGTCTGTTGCGCTCGATTTGGCTAAGCTCTTTTCCGGCACTAATGCGATTTGGGCCCGTCTTGGATTTTGGCTTCGTATGCGGCCTTGCCCCGTGGTGGTTACACGCGAATCGGGCGCTCGTTCGGCTAATATTACCTTAATCTATAATTAAATCTAACGTTTAGGAATATATTAGCCGTAATTTATTAAATTCATTATAACGAATTTTATTAAATTAAATAAATGCGAAGATATCAAAAAAGCAATTGCCCTCTCAAAGCCGACGAATCGTGACTCGAGTTGACAATTTCATTTAATGGAATCCGTGAATCTACTTAGTAATATTTATGATTTGGTCACCAGCATTCAATTGATTCATTAACTTAACCTTTGTAACAACCTTCTTAAGGATCTTACTTGCAATTGAATTCTAACCGCAATTAGATCATCTGCTTGAAACTGATTTCGAATTAAATTTCATTCAATTTAAATAAAACGAGTGTAATTAAATATTCAAATAATGCACACACATACTCGAACAGGTTCAAAAGTCTCACACGATGCCATGAATTATGTGATTATATATATGGTGGGATAAATACTTGATTTTTTAAAATATTCACAAACGATTCACTTTCAGCATTTCTTATTCCCGAAATGGGCACTTTTACTTTTAAGTCGCAATTGTTTTGCCAATTCAAATTCAATATTTGTATACTCTACAAAGTTCTCTAAATTGGGTCACAGACACACACAACTTGTCAACGATCTTAAGTTTGTTCTCGAAGATGATGTTGAAATCCGTTTTGAAGACTGGTAGCCATTAGTCTGTCTGTCTGGTCATTCGATCGATAGATCGATCGATTGGAATTGACTTACTGTAAATGCTCGCAGATCGTCGCTTGGGAAAGAGTTGACTGAGTTCAGTTCAGTTCAGTTCAGTTGAGGCTGTACGAGATCGCCGGCTGGCCACGAGTTTGCTTTCGCACTAAGCGGCGAGAAGACGCGTCTTCGTTTATATACACACACGTAGCATGTTTTAACTAAAATCGTTTGGAACTCTGCTTTCAAAACCCAAAGGCGCAGCCAATGCAAAAACAACAACAACAACAGCAGCAGCAGCAAAAACAGCAGCAACAGCTACGACAGCAACAGCAACATCAACAGCAGCAACGGCAGCAGCAGCAGCAGCAGCATCTGCTAAGGCAGCATCAGCTCATCTCGTCTCGTCTCTCGTCCGGCCACAAAAGAGTTATTTACTTTAAAATTTTTTTTATAACCTGGCGAGGCCTGATCGAAAAATAATTGCGATTCTCGCATGCATTGAAAACTGGACAAAACTTTGCTCAAGATTTGCCAGATTTGCCAACACTAATCAATTATCCCCAAATTTTACTTTCTTTTCGAGTGCGCCTCGCTACAGTGTAACTAAATAGGCTTATAAGGTGCGGAGCTGCACCCAGGCCTGGGTACCTGGGACACGATTGGGATGTCCTTTTGCAGTAGTGCAGTAGGCAGGGGCGTATGGAGGAAAGAAAAGGGGTTGCTATCTAAAAGCTATATTTATATAAGCCATAGTTTAGTTTCCCTTTCTGCAAGCCCTGCCCACGCCCCTGAGCCAAACTTAAGCTTCCTCATTTCGATTTTTAATGTTAAATACAATTGGTAATTAAATTTACACTGCTTTGTTTGCTATCTATGATTTTTTAAGTGTATTTTTTGTATGTTTATTTTGTTTTTGTAAGCGTATTCCACAGTCGTTGTCAGGCTGCGCAATATTTGTCATTCATTTTTCTATTAATGCGCGCGACAGTCGCGTGAGTCAAACGTCGCCCGCAGTCTGCATCTTCTTCATCTTGACCCGGTCGCCGTTGCCGTCGCCGTCGCCGTTGCCAGGTGCTGCAACACGGCGACAACTTCAGCCAAGAAAGATCCGCAAAGGCAGAGGCAACGGTAGAGGCAACGGCAAATGGCTAACACCTCTGTACATATTTTAGGGCCCAAATGCCAAAATCCGTCATTGTCGTAACTGAAATCGTGGCCGGCTTCGAGTGAGCTGGTCATGCAACCGCAACCGTCGACGACGACGTCGAGTGGAATTGCAACTGCATCCCGAACAGGTAATGCGAGTGACTCTGCCTGCCTGCCTATTCATAGTTTTCGGCTGCCCAGCAGCGCGTCCGCATCGTGCGGCTGAGAGACAGACACACACGTAGAAGCGGTCATGGCGACGCCGCCACCCGCTATACATCGCCCGCATCCGCTCCAAGCTCCCCTGCCCTGCCTGCCTGGCTGCACCCCTTGCCCCCCTTGCTCCTCCCCTGACTGATGACCGATTACTGGGCCTTTGCTCATCGTTATGACCATGTGACGTTGACGTTGGAGGGACGTATAAAAAAGACACACACACACACACGCACACACACAAGCGCGTAGCCTACAGACATGTGTGCGAAAATATTCAATAATAGATATTAACATATTGTTAATTATTGTTTATCATTATTTCTTCTTGTACGCTTTGTTGATTTATAACTAGTCAAAAGAAAAAAAATCGTCGTAAATACGCCTAATGCCAAAGTCTTTTCAAAATTCTCATTTTTTCCCTCCCCCCCACCACACAACAACACTCAAACCTTTTGAGGTCGCAAAGGTGAAGAGAACAAAAAACGAAACGCAGCGCAAAGAGAGAATGAAAATAAAACAATTTTCCAATGACACCATCGCTTTGAGGTTATGTCACACACGCTCGCAGCAGATCCTGTCGTTCAAAATAACTGAGAAAAAAGACAATTGTTAAGAAAAGAAAAAAACGCAATACCCCAAAAAGGTCAAAAGCTAAAGTCGCTACGGTAAAAACGTTTTTTAATCGCTTGTCCAATTAATTTTTCGACAGATTTATATTGAAATGCAGATTCGACTAGAAATTCTGTTTATTTCTATTCTTTTTCTTTTTTAAATAACACGTTCCCAATTTCTACAGATTGCATAATCGGTTGGACAACAAATGGTGGGGGTAATGACGCCTAATAATGATTACCAATATCTACACTCATCAAAATAAAAATGGTTATTTAAACGAAAGCAATGCGTATACTTAATCTTTCGTTTTTTTTTTTTTTTAATATAACCTTTTGGAAACAAATTGAGTTATAGACCCGCCCAGCACACTCAATAAAACTGAAGATAAATAGATTTTACTAATTTCTACTTTGAAGAAGCTACGACGTTAACGAGGCGATTCGAGTTGAAGTTACGCAAACTGAAATCGCTTTGAAGGTAAGAGACTGTTTTATTGAACCTCAATTTACTAACTAACTAATTGAGAGGGAAATCCTAAAAGACTCTGAAACCATAATGATTCGAGAATGTTATTAAATGCCAAACAAATATTTATTCAACATATTTTTTTTTAAATTGATAATACAACTCAAATACCAACACAATTATGTGGTATGAAAGACACTCAACGTCTTATAAACACTATTGTTATCATATCAATTCGAATTTCAATATTTTTCTAAAGTTTTACACAAAAAACTACTCATTCAATAGATAATTTTATGAAGTCATGAAGCACTCGATTATTTCATTATTCTTTTACCTGAATTCGAAATGTTTTCACAACTCTTCAATACCAGTTTTAATGTCTAGCTCTTTGCCCTTTGCATATTATTTCCCAATCGAGCATATGTTTGTTTGTTTTTCTCATTTGCAGATAAAATAAATTGATTACTGAAAAATGTGTGGGAATAGCAAAACTTTATAATCTCCTCTGTTCTTGGTAGGCTTATAAACTTAGCTGTGTCTGTCCCTGAGACAGTTCTTTGAGTTTTTTTTGGTACCGCCCGAAAGTACGCAATGAAAACCAAATTCGGAAAAAACTTTATTTTATAATTTATTTATTAATAAACGTTCAGTTCCTTGAAAAACAATTTTTGTTGAAATTTTACAGGGGGACCATTGTCTAAATTTCCAAAATATCAAAAAATTTGAAAAGGTCTATTTTGATATAATTTAAATGTAGAATCACTCAGATAATCAAAACATAAACAAAAAGTCATTCCGCATGAAAATCGTATGATTTATAAGAAAGTTATGATCGGTGAAAAATTGTCAATTTTGAAAAAAAAAAATTTCAGGGGGGACCATTGTCTAAATTTCCAAAATATCAAAAAATTTCAAAAGGTCTATTATGATATTATTTGAATAAAGAATCACTCAGATAATCGAAACATAAACAAAATGTCATTCCACATGAAAATCGTTTGATTTATAAGAAAGTTATGATCGGTGAAAAATTAGGTTACCAGGCCTGTTTAAGTGTGTTACATGTCTAAATTTTGGATCGTTTTGACATGATTTTTGGACCAAAATGAAGTATCGTCTAAAATCGATTTAAACACTTGTTTATTACTAATTCTGACCTATAAAATCGATTGAAATTAAAACCTCGCGATTTAAAATTTCGAAAAAAAAAATGTTTGTTGAAATTTTACAGGGGGGACCATTGTTTAAATTTCCAAAATATCAAAAAATTTCAAAAGGTGTATTATGATATAATTTAAATGTAGAATCACTCAGATAATCAAAACATAAACAAAATGTCATTGCGCATGAAAATCGTTTGATTTATAAGAAAGTTATGATCGGTGAAAAAATAGGTTACCAGGCCTGTTGAGTGTGTCACATGTCTAATTTTTGGGACATTTCGACATGGTTTTTGGGCCAAAATTAAGTATCGTCTAAAATCGATTTAAACACTTGTTTATTACTAATTCTGACCTATAGAATCGATTGAAATTAAAACCTCGCGATTTAAAATTTTGAAAAAAAATGTTTGTTGAAATTTTACAGGGGGGACCATTGTCTAAATTTCCAAAATATCAAAAAATTTCAAAAGGTCTATTATGATATAATTTAAATGTAGAATCACTCAGATAATCAAAACATAAACAAAATGTCATTGCGCATGAAAATCGTTTGATTTATAAGAAAGTTATGATCGGTGAAAAAATAGGTTACCAGGCCTGTTGAGTGTGTCACATGTCTAATTTTTGGGACATTTCGACATGGTTTTTGGGCCAAAATTAAGTATCGTCTAAAATCGATTTAAACACTTGTTTATTACTAATTCTGACCTATAGAATCGA
The DNA here is from genome assembly GCA_018904105.1 of Zaprionus tsacasi. NCBI lineage: Eukaryota > Metazoa > Arthropoda > Insecta > Diptera > Drosophilidae > Zaprionus > Zaprionus tsacasi. The sequence goes on from JAEIFR010000122.1 coordinate 2,128,615, forward strand.
TTGAAATTAAAACCTCGCGATTTAAAATTTCGAAAAAAAAATGTTTGTTGAAATTTTACAGGGGGGACCATTGTCTAAATTTCCAAAATATCAAAAAATTTCAAAAGGTCTATTATGATATAATTTAAATGTAGAATCACTCAGATAATCAAAACATAAACAAAATGTCATTCCACATGAAAATCGTTTGATTTATAAGAAAGTTATGATCGGTAAAAAATGAGGTTACCAGGCCTGTTAAGTGTGTTACATGTCTAAATTTTGGATCGTTTTGACATGATTTTTGGGCCAAAATTAAGTATCGCCTAAAATCGATTTAAACACTTGTTTATTACTAATTTTGACCTCCGCAATCGATTAAAATTAAAACCTCGCGATTTAAAATTTTGGAAAAAAAATGTTTGTTGAAATTTTACAGGGGGACCATTGTCTAAATTTCCAAAATATCAAAAAATTTCAAAAGGTCTATTATGATATAATTTAAATGTAGAATCACTCAGATAATCAAAACATAAACAAAATGTCATTCCGCATGAAAATCGTTTGATTTATAAGAAAGTTATGACCGGTGAAAAATTAGGTTACCAGGCCTGTTAAGTGTGTTACATGTCTAAATTTTGGATCGTTTTGACATGATTTTTGGGCCAAAATTAAGTATCGTCTAAAATCTATTTAAACAATTGTTTATTACTAATTCTGACCACCACAATCGATTGAAATTAAAACCTCGCTTGGTTAACCGAGCATTAACAGACGCTGTTAACGCAGATGTGGCAACACAGCTTTGCATTGCTTACAAAATTCGTAACAGAGCTACTCCACACTTAACAGCATGCTCCTCCTATTTCTGGCAGTCCATGCTGTTAACTGACTGTGTTTATAAAAATGGGCGCTTCTTTTTATATAAGCCCAAGAGTATGCAATGCATTTTGGTGATTATAATTTGTATTCCTAATGCGGTTACAATTAACATAGCATACTTTTAGGAGTATGTCTTCATTTAATCAATAAGTAATTAATATTGTTTTAAATACAGGATGGACATCGAAAAAGCTTCCGCAATGTGGGAAAAGTGCTTTCTAACGAACAGTGTTGGCAACGCCCGAAGTTGTGCGTAAGCGTGCGGGGGCGGGGCTAGAGGAAAAATCGATAGAGCGACAGCTGTTCTCGTGTACAACAAGTGTAAAGCCTGAGACGAGGCCGGAAAAAATTGAAAATTGGAAAACAAAAAAGCGCAAATTATTTCGAAATAGCACGGAAAAAGCTTATTAAATTGGAAACTCTTCAAGAACTGCTGGAGGATTGAGCCGGCAGTCGAGTTAAGAAGGCAACGAGCTAGCAGGACAGAGGATTATGTGGCATATGGTTGAGCTGGCAGTGAACTGGCAATAAAAGAGACAACTGGGCGTAAAGCAGCAATCCGCAGCAATCCTGTAAATCTAACCCTTTGAGATTACCATAAACATGCCCAGTTCACGACGCGCCATCTTGGGTCACATCATGTCCGGCCTGTGCAGCAAGATGAATCGCACCAAGCCCGTGCCGGCTGATGTGATGGAGACGCCTCTCAAGCGTTGCCTCAACACCTTCGACATTGCGTTGCTGGGTAAGTAGGTGGCTCCATTTGAGATTATCGATCAATTACAGCTTCCCATTTCTTGCCAGGCATAGGCCATATGGTGGGCGCAGGCATCTACGTGCTGACCGGAACTGTGGCCAAGGAGATGGCCGGACCGGGCATCATACTCTCCTTTGTGCTCGCCGGTTTCGTCTCTATGCTGGCTGCTCTCTGCTATGCGGAGTTTGGCACACGGGTGCCCAAGGCAGGATCGGCCTATGTCTACACATACATATCCATTGGTGAGTTCTGGGCCTTTGTCATCGGCTGGAACATCTTGCTGGAGCACATGCTGGGTGCTGCATCGGTGGCGCGTGCCTGGAGTGGCTACGTGGACTCCATGCTCGGAGGTTGGATTGCCAATACGACGCTCTCGGTGATGGGCGGACTGCATGAGCCGGGACTGGCGCAGTATCCGGATCTGTTGGCATTCCTTGTCTGCATCGTGTATGCGGCGGCATTGGGCAGCGGTGTCAAGGCAACCGCCGTGTTCAACAGCATCTTGACCCTAGTGAACATTGGCGTCATGGTGGTTGTCATCAGCGTGGGCTTCTGGTATGCCGATCCGAACAACTGGTCCGAGGCAGAGGGCGGTTTCCTGCCCTATGGCTTTGGCGGCGTCATTGCGGGAGCTGCCACCTGTTTCTACGCCTTTGTGGGCTTCGATTCGATTGCCACGTCAGGGGAGGAGGCCAAGAATCCAGCTGTATCCATACCCATTGCCACCATATTGTCCCTGTGTGTGGTGACCATCGGATATATTCTTGTGAGCGCCGCTCTGACATTGATGATACCGATTAGTGAGATTAATCCGGCTGCCTCGTTGCCCGAGGCCTTTGGGCAGCTGCAGCTGCCGTGGGCCAAGTATATCATCTCCATTGGTGCCCTCTGTGGCATGACCACCACCCTGCTGGGTTCGCTGTATGCTCTGCCCCGCTGCATGTACGCCATGGCCTCGGATGGGCTGCTCTTCTCGTGCTTTGGCCGCATCAATGCGAGCACCCAAGTTCCCATACTGAATCTGATTGTATCCGGTGTGCTGAGTGCATCCCTCGCCCTGGTCTTCGATCTGGCCAAGCTGGTGGAGTTCATGTCCATTGGCACCCTGCTGGCCTACACCATTGTCTCGGCCAGCGTGATCATACTGCGCTATCGACCTCTGCATCATGTGGGCAGTCCCAATCCCGTCTATGCGCCGGATACACCTGACGATGAGAACGACGAGGATGCGGAGTCACAGTCGAGCATTGATACCGCTTCGCCAACGAGTGATCTCATCGAGGGCGCCCTGGCTGGTCGCCTCAAGCCACAATTCCGCTGGTTGGAGCCACTCTTGGGTCGCTTTGCACCCGGTTCGGTGGTCTGGGTAGCGGTGCTGCTCTTCATTGTCCTCAGCTTTACCATTTGCCTGGAGCTGAAGGTCTCGTGGACGCAACTGTACACTGGCACCTGGTGGGCTCTGCTTGTCTACGGCTTCATCATCTTCGCCGCCAGCACCTGTGTGGCCATCATGGCGGTGCACAATCAGAACACGCGTGGCCTGAACTTCAAGGTGCCGCTGGTGCCGTATGTGCCCGCTCTGGGGATCTTCTGCAACATCATGCTGATGGTTCATCTGGATGCCTTAACCTGGGTGCGCTTCTTTGTCTGGGTATCGATTGGCATGGTCGTGTACTTCCTCTATGGCATCCGGCATAGCAAGGAGGGTGAAGCCTGCTCCTCGTACTCCATACTGATGACATCCTCCGAGGCAGGTAAGCTCAACTGGGGCTCCTTCAAGGGCGGTGCCAGCAGGGGCGGAGGCGGTGGCGGGAGCAGGCATACGGTGCTGGAACGCTTCATGGGACGCAGCAAGTTTGAGGACAAGAAGCCCATAGTGGAGGATAATGATGCACTGGAGGATATCGATAGTCCACACTAAGGAACCCCACGATGACGACGAAGAAGAAGGATGAAGGAGACATGTGTACCTTGGAGTACCTTGCACCTGGACAAAGCACAAGGGTCTGTGACGAATAATCTTGGTTTATTGAACTGTTAATCCCCGGAGAAGGAGCAGGAAGAGAAGGAGCAGGAGAAGGAGCAGCACAAATACGCGCAAATTTAACTTATTCCACGTCGATATCTATTCCTATAAATATGTATGTATGTATATCTGTGTCTGTATTAGTGGATAGTGGCCCAGCCTATAACAATTGTTGATCAAGTACCTCTCGATTCATAACTGTAAACTGTAAACCGTAAACTGTCAAGTGTCTACCTAAAGCGAACATACTCTCCTTTTATTAGTGTATTTATATTATCGAAGTATCTGAGTTAAAGCATATTCCAGAGATATATGTATCGTATTATATATATGTGAATTGTTTAACATATGCCTATATATATGATTATAAATATATATGTATACAATAAAATACTTACTAAAATCAGGCATGCTCACTCTCGTTTTGGGATCTTGTGTGGCACCCCTTATCATACTAATTAGAAAGGTGAAAAACAAAAACATGTTTTTTTAACTCGCAAATCTTTTATCTGCCATGAGTCATAGAAAGATTCTATACAGGAACCTGTAAACAATCACATTGATTAATCGTTATTTGTTTATTCATCAAGCTGCTTTTAACACTTTTGCATGGAAATGTTACTGGGAATATTACTGAGTCGGGTATATAAAGCAGAATATAATGGGCATTGCAATGAATCGCATTGTAATTCCCATTAAAATGTTACATACATATTATACTCTGTCTTTTTTTATTTTGTGCAAGTTTTCAAAAGTTAACAGACTTATATAATTTATTTATAAGCGTAAAAACCCTTTGTCATTTCCGTTTGACTCTAGTCGTGATAAGATAACGAGAATCTAACTAGGCTGTCTTTCTTTTTTACCCCCAACAACCTCTAAGCTTTCTGTGGTCAAATATAGTCGAGTACAATACGATAATCTACATACCACAAGTGTGAATGTACTTAAAAAAACGTTTATTTTGTTATGAAATTTGAATGATGAGTTAGTAAAAATTTCAAAAAATTTCAAAATGTTTATAAATTTTGACTTTAGTTAATTTGAAGACCCATTCCAATTACTTTGTTGGGTAGTACTATCAAGTTTCCAGTGAGTTTTACGATTTCCAGTTTATACTTTGTATTAAGCTAGTTTAAGCTCACACTCATACACACAGACACAAACACACCCTCATCCTATGCATGTCACGTGCAATTTCAATAGCAATGTCACTCGAAAACATCGTGACTTTTCGCATGCGTTTTCGAGTAGTTTTGCATTTCGTGCGAGAGTGAAAGAGTGACTGGCAAATACGTGCATTAGGAATGTCGCGACTGTCTATCGGATGAGGCAAAGCTGCAATGGAGCAGGCAGGAGAGAGAGAGAGAGCGTGTGCAAAACGGGAGAGGGCGGCATATCGTCATCAAACTGGCGCTCATTTCGATGACGCAGCCGTGATGACGCATAAAACATTAATACACACAGCCCAAGCGAATTATATGTTTGTGTGAATGTGAGTCTGCGTATGTGTGCGTGTGTACACTGCGCGAGCCAAGGCCTGAGACAAAGAGCATGTGAAATGATCATACACGAGAGCTTACGAGCTTGGCAACAACAAAATCAGTACTCTCGCAGCTAGAATTCGTGCAAAGACGAAACGGGTTTCCGACGCATAAGTTTTCTCAATAAGCGGGAGGGAGAGGGCAAGCACTTGGCGCTATTTCGCAAGCGCAACGAGCGAACGAGCCGTTGGCGGCGAGCTTAACGTCTTTGCTTTTTGAATTTAAATTCGAAAAGTAACGTAAGCTTCAAGTGGAATAAAGTGAACATGGAATGAGCGCAAGCTGTGCGCGCATGTGTGTGTGTGCGTGTGTGTGTGTGCCTGTTCTCTTTCTATGAAGCTACAGTTGCTTCCTTGAGAACGGCGAAATTGGCATGAATTCGCTTGTTGATAAGGGACAATTATTGACTCTTACACCAAATTATTCAAAATCGTATTTTAATTGAATTTCGCATCCGATTGTGACCCCTTCCTCTCTCTCTCTTGCTTCCGGCTCTGTTTCTCGGCCCCAAAAAAAAAAAAGAAAAAATTAAAATCCAAAAAACCGAAAACCAAAACCAACTGCGCGCGCCAACAACTGTACCAATGCCATTGACAAGTTTGCGCTCTGTGAGATTTGTATTGAAGAGGGACAAGGTGATAGGATAGGATGCCGGCTGTTCGAAAACGTAATGCTGCGATGGAGAGGGAGACGGACAAGCAGAAGAAGAAGAAGAAGCGCCAATGCCAATGCGAGATGTGATGCGATGAATTCAAAGCAAACGCGAACAATGAGCATGCGAGGTTTGATTAAATAGTATGTGGTAATTCGAAATATAAACAAATCTCTAGACATGCTCTGTGGCCAGTTTCGCCAGAGAATCGAAGTATAATCGATCGATTTGGTGATATCTATTTGTATTATTCACTTTCTTTCACATCTAGCGCATTCTAAGTAGAAGTACAGCCTCGACTACTTTTCGAACGCACCTCGCAGTCTTAAAGACAGATGGATGCAACTGGCGGATAAACACACACACACACAGAGACATGTGTGCATGTCTGTGTACTTGGAAATCACCTTGCAACAGCTGCAACATCCTACTACGTACAGCCATCCCTCACAATTTAGGGGATGATGCGCGGACGCAGAGTTTGGAAAATGGAAATCTACCTGTAGTTGTTGTAGTTATATGTTACCTGCATGCACGCACACTCACACACACGCACACCCATGCACTCTCTCGCACATGTGTGAGCAGATCTGCTGCTGTGCCCTGGCATAATTCCTGCGTAGGCCAATGATCTTTATTTGGGAGTCGCAGCTGCTCAGCGAAATCATAAAATGCGCTGCGCATATCGAACAATTATTTCGGGCCTGCTTTATGTTCGCTCACGCAGAATGAACAGTTGCATGTGGGTATGTACGGATGTACACATGAATGTATGAACAATGTATGTACATACATATGTATACGAAGCAATGTACTGTTAAAACATATATCGACTGTACATCAGAGTAGCAGGCGCATATCGATAACTTTTATTTTCTCAGTATTGCGAAATGACTTTCAACATGCAAAGTAGAAAGTGTAGCAAAACAAAAACACCGCAGATAATGTTTCATGCCAATGTACGCTTTGATCGTATTTATTTATGTATCTCTATGCGTGTGTGTTTTGTCTCATCAAAATATGCATACACACACACACACACACACATGCCTATACCCATAGCAAACGCTGAGAATGCGTAGCCTTCTAGGGGTTGTTTTGAATCATTGAAAAAGCAGAACGACGCTGGCATATGGCATTCGAAATCAACGTTTCATTCTCTATCGAGAATTTCCGTACACACTAAAACGTAAACGTACAGATATGCAACGTGTTCCCTCAGGCAGGCGACTCAATATTTCAATTGTATTCGAAAATAACGTCGCACAACGCTCACTTTCTCACGCATACCAATGCAACCGTGGAAGAAGAAGCCCTGGTCGTTTCATTCCATTCGTTTCGTTCAAATGGCATCGGCTGCTAGGTTGCTTGTTGAGCGAGAGTTTCGTTTTTCGACTACTCTAATATTTGTGACGTCACATTAGTATGAATTGAGCATGCAGCAATGGAAATAAATTAAAATAATTACTAAATCAAAAATATTGATTATTTAAAATAAAGCAAAAATTTTTCAATATAAAAAATTTAAATTTAAAAAAAAATAGTCAACCAACCTATTACAATCAATGGTATTTGTTTATTTTATCAATAAAGAAAAGATAAATATGTCTACTGCTTAATAACATGCATTGCTCTCATGCGGAATGTTTGGAAACATGACGTCACGACACATGTGATACACACGCGCTCGTTCGCCGAGAGCAACCTCTTCGTTGCTTGCCCGACGAAGCATACTTAAACGGAACGAACGTTAAGAGTGGAACCATTTACATTTCGGAGAGCAAAGCAGACAGACGGGCGCGCATCGCATCGTTTCGTTTCGTTTCGTGTGTGCGAGTGAGCGGATTTAATATCATTCGATTTGTTTTAAAATCGACAACCACAACTACTAACGCGAAATAAATATTCGTTTATTAAAAAAAATTTCGCAATTAATCGGCTTTATTGCGTAAAGCAAGTGGAATAAAAAAAATGTCAGCACAAAATTCATAAATGAAAATATTGCTGGCGTCTCTTACACACACACAAATGCAAACATAAACACAAACGCGCACGCACACATACAAATAAAAGACAATGAAAATGCCAATCGTGAGCTAAAGTCAAAACAACAGTTATTTAGTAAGCAAAATAAAGTAAGCAGTTACTGTGATAATTGTAAGCTGGCAAGCAGTGCATAATTAAACATTTAACAACAAAACAAAAGCAAACATAAAACAAAAACCAACCACAAAATAAAATTAACAAAATGGATAACAGCAGCAATACCAATGCGGTGGAAGCTAACAAAATAGTCAACTATACGCTGCATTCTCCATCGAGCAACAACAACAACAGCAGCAGCGGTAGCAGCAGCAGCAGCAACAATAACAACGCAACGTCACAGCGTATGACGCCCGCATTGAATGTTTTTGCATCAGCAATGGCAGCAGCTGCTACGTCGTCGCCGTCGTCCCCTTCCACCCCTCCTACCCCCATCTCCGCCTCTAGCCCGCACCCAGCAGCAATGTCAACGCCAACAAAAGAGTTCACGAACGAGCAATTGCTGCGCTCCATAAGAGAGAAAATACTGCGTACACCCGGTGCCTTCTGTGAGCTACACACTCTGAGCTTCGCTGAGCAGAGCAACTCCAGCGGGAGCAGCTTTAGTACTGGTGCCAACGGTGGAGGGGAGCAGTCCGTGCGGATCTTCAAGAACCGATATCTGATCAACGCCCAGCCTAGTCACATCTCAGCCGCAGCAGCGGCCAAAACGCCCGCCTCGTATCGTCACCTCATCGATCTGACATCGTCGAACCTGCAATGCGTGGATATCTTCACGGGAGAGCAGTTCCTCTGCAAGACCATCAACGAACCGTTGCACAAGGTACAACGCGCCTACTTCCAGTTGCAGCAGGATGAGCAGCTCTGCCGCAGCACCATCTATGGCCATTCGCTGATTCGCGGCGTGCACGATCTGGTGCCACTCTCCAAGAAGAGCACCTACATCATCATTGCCCCTGCACAGCAGAAGCAGCAACGTGTCTATGAGAATCTGCACACGTACATCAGGCACGAGAAGCGACTCTGCGAATCGGAGGCACGGGCTATATTCCATCAGATCTGCCAGACGGTTCAGGTGTGCCATCGCAATGGCATCATCCTGAGGGATCTTAAGCTGAAGCGCTTCTACTTCATCGATGAGGCGAGGTTAGTATTAAAAGAAATACCCATATTTCATTTACTCGAACTCTTACACTATGATGTATGGTTTGACCTTAATGATAGTAAATCCATTATAGTTATGTTTATTGATCAATCCGTCTCGCGGGGTTCCTCTTCAAGGTTCGCCTTGCAGAAGTAAGACTGTACCGGGTAGTCTGATATTCAGTATTTTATTTGTTGCGGGTGCGAAGCTAATTAAAGTCATTGTTCATCATCAACATTTAAATTAACTATAATAACCATAATTATGGATACAAATTCTCCATACAAAGTTGAGTTCAGGTTAAGGTCATTTCGATTCAAGGTGTGTCCCAATTTCGTAAATATATATTCAAATTTTTTGGGGGTGTTCTCTCGATATATTTTATAGATATCTTATCTCGTATTGCTTCCCAGGCCGCAGTTCACAATTTATGCATGTTTATTCTAGCGTATGTACATCATTTGTACATCGTACATTGTACATTTCGCAATCAATTGGTAGTGACCCTTTGCCACCGCTCCCGCATGATATACCCAACAACAACAGCAACAGCGACGGCAGCACTGACACCGCCAACAACACAACACAACGCACACACACACACATAGAGAGCGAGACAGACAGACACCTCGCACACATTTGCGCGCTGTACTGGTTGCATATCTTTATTTTGCAATTCGATAAAAACTCGTTATGAGCAACAGTTTGTGTTGCTGTTGTTGCTTTTCGTGCTGCGTTGTTGCTGTTATTGGTGCCACAATTGTTGCTCTTGTTATTGGCCGACGCCGTCGCCGTCGCTGTTGTTGGTGTCGGCCAGTTGTGGGTAACATTGAACATTTAAGAAATGTTGCAATCAAATAACCAATAGATCAACACTGGCGACAAACTGAATACAGTCACAGACACACACACACACTCACACAGACAGACAGACACTCGTTCACACAGTCACAGTCGGTTTCCGAAATTACTGTACCTGACGAAATCTTGATGAAACGTAGAATATTGCGTTCTTTTTTTTTCCTTTTGTTATTTTTGGGGAATTTGTTTTGCTCAATATTTTTGGTCAATACTGTACACACTAAAAACAACACACACTGATAATACAACAAAAATGCGTGCGTACACGCATACACAGGCAGACAAGCAAACACACGCACATGCACACACACACATACAGCCACACATTGATCTGGAGCGGACAAAGTGCTCACAAGCGACGAGGTTCCTCTACTTTGTACTCATTTACTCGTTTCTCTGTGTTTGCGGTCTCAGCGTGCGAGTGTGTGTGTGTGTGTGTGTGTGTGTGTACGTGTACGCTCTTATGTACAGTGCATGCCGAAATGTTGGCTCACCTTCAAAACTTGAGCTGCTGCTGGCTGACTGCTTGCAAAATAATTCATTTTTGTTATTGTGTACTACAAAGTGAATATCTACATAAGTTCTTGCTAGTGTACACAATACATACATATATACATATGTATGTGTGTGTGTATAATCTTGATTGTGGCAAACAGAAAGCTTTCCTTTCGCTCTTGCTTATTATACCTGTTGATTGCGAGAAAATACTGAAGTTTCTCTTAGCGCATGTATTTTTATTACCATATGTGTTTGTGGTTTCCTCGTGTATGTGTGGGTACACGTGTGTACACTTCTTACATATGAAGCAATAATACTTGTTGAATGTTTTTGAACTTTTTTTTTATAAGTGTTGTTTCACGTTTCCATTGCCAATGCAATTAGCAAATTTATTGCATTGACGTTTTCCGCTTTTCGTTCTGTCGTATATTTTCATATTCCGCTTTATACTTTGCCTCGAAGAATATTAAGCGGTCATAGTACAGTTGTGTAAGAGTGTTGGCACACACAGGTAAAATGTTGAAAATCATCAGATTTACTGAATATAAGTCTAGACACTAGAGGTTATGTGTACATATTTATGGCAAATAATTAAAAATGAATAGATCCTATTAAAGACATATAGGCTAAAAAGAAATGTGTATATTATCTCGCAAGTAATTAAATTAAGCACTGACGTAGTATATACAGGCATTACTTTGGGTTGAATGTACCTAGTCTGTTTTCTCTGCTCGAAATATATATAATTTTCTGTATACGGAGTACACACACCCCAAAGCAGCATGTACAAGAGTATAATTTAATAAATAGAAATCGAGTCATTTTTCTTGTCTAGTCAAGTTACCTTAATGCGCATAGCCAGCTTTATGTTTCACATGGGGGGAATGACACTTTGAAGATACCGAGTAATGACCCGCTTTAAACTGCGCAGACTTTCCACTTTCACTTAACTGTGGAAACGTTTACGCTTCGTAAGAGTGATAACTCGCAACTAGAGTTGATTATAATTGGGGGGGATAAGACATGAGTTTCGGTTTAATAAAAAAAATAGAATGATTAGAGTATTTTGTGGGTCGACGGTATGTCTACAACATATCATTGATTAGCAGGTACACACATACAGACATCACACATACATACATATGTATGTACTTATACACACCCAACCGCAGCACAACCCATTCGTCCGTAAGGTCAAATTGCGCTGTGGCCCTGACTCTGATCTTCTGTTATTATTATATTTTTGGTACGCGTATGTATACATACATATTTAAATAGCATTTAAATTAGCAGCACGTATTAGCGCTCTTCTCTTCGCTCTCTTCTTGCATCGCCTCGCATCGCATCGCCTTGTCTCACCTCTTCGCAGGTTAATTGAGTGTGTGAGTATCGTTTGGAAAATACATTTTGTATAACATTCGTACAGAGTGTGACAGAGAAAGAGAGAGGCGCACACGCTATTCCACTGTATGGACTGCGCAATGCACTCACCCCCTCTCTTCCATATGCCAACAAGGTCGCTTGTTGTAACAGCGAGCGCCATAACGCGCGTTGCTCTCATTCTCTCTGTCTCTCTCTCAATTTGTGTCGCTCTCTCAGCAGCAACGACTTGTCTGCTTTGCTTTGCTGCTATTGTAATTTTGTTTGATCGCAAGAGGCGCTCTGAGTTTTTTTTCGTTGCTCATTTTTGCTCAGGGTCAGCTCGAGGTTTTTAAGTTCATATATGTGCACACGTACACGCACACCTATACATAGCTACTTATGTATGTACATATTAATGTGTGTATGTGTGCATCTTTATTTGTTTGTTCATGGCACAATCAAACTTTTTGTTGGGTTTGGCGTTCGCTTCATTATCTTTTGGTTTTTTCATTTTCTTTTCATGTTTGGCAGTTGTTGTTGTTGTTGGCTTCCATTGTCTCTCTACGAGAAGATTTGAAACCACCGTAGGTGGAGTTGTTTCAATGCAACGTCACTTAGGGCCAGCCTCTCTCGCTCTTCGCTCCTCACTCCATCTTTGTGCGTCTCTTTTGAGCTTTTTTGCATGAAAATGTAGGCCAATGTCAACATGGTGTTACCGCTCTTGGGTGTTTGGGGTCGCCTGCTTGTGTGTTGCTGCTGTTGCTGTTGTTGTTGTTGTTGTTGGTTGTGTCAATTACATACGCTCACGGCAAGGCCCAGCTGAAGTGGAGCTGGCAACGCCATCAACTTTAACAGCGACAGCAACATCAACGCCAACGCAATGCCAATCGATTTGTGTGTCTGTTGTAATGCGCCAGTAAATGGCAACACCGTCAAATTTATGATTATGCAACCCTGAAACAACTCTGCAACTCACTGTGATTGCATTCACAATAAATTTAAATTCGACTAATGGCAATTTTATTGTTTTCTTCTCTCCCGATTGCAGAACCAAACTGCAATATGAATCACTGGAAGGCTCCATGATACTCGACGGTGATGATGATACGCTGAGCGACAAGATCGGCTGCCCACTGTACACCGCACCGGAGTTGCTCTGCCCGCAGCCAACGTACCAGGGAAAGCCAGCGGACATGTGGTCGCTGGGTGTGATACTGTACACCATGCTAGTGGGGCAATATCCGTTCTACGAGAAGGCAAACTGTAACCTGATCACGGTGATCCGACACGGTGTTGTTCAGATACCCTTGTCGTTATCCAAGTCGGTGCGCTGGCTGATTCTTGCGCTACTGCGTAAGGATTACACGGAGCGAATGACCGCGTCGCACATATTCCTAACGCCCTGGCTGAAAGAGCAGCGACCGTTCCATTTGTACCTGCCTGTGGATGTGGAAATCGATGCTGACTGGGAGGGTGGAGAGGAGGATCAGGAGGAGGAGGATGAGTGCATGGAGGAGGGAGATGTCAATGTGTTATGTCCCTTGAGTGAGGAGAAGCACGGCCATGATTATGAGTATATTGGTGTGGAGCCCCTCGACTATACGCACAGCACCCTGCAAATGGCACAAACCAACAGTTCCAGCCAACTGACAACGGAGACTGAGGCCGATGCCGATGAGGACATGGGCTGACCAATGTACAATCCTGAGCGGACCGTGGAGCCACTTAATACTCGCTATCTCGTATACGCTGGCGCGTGAGATTCGATGTTCCTCGTGCACCTCCCCCCAACCCAAGGGGCGAGGTGCATAGCTTGATTAATGCCTGCTACGACGATGATAGCCGAGGCTAAAGCGGCCGCGCTCTCCACTCGTCATCCTCCGCTGCCGGAGGAGAGACGGAACCCGAACACTCGCACACTAAAAGACTTTGAAGCCTCGCTCACCCACACCTACACCTACACCTACACGTACACAAAATACGAAAACAAGAAACATAAATATTAAAATATTAATGTAAACATAAACATTGACTCACTGCCTTCCAGAAGAAACGAATTTTCTCGTTCTACATATAGAATTCTTAATTGTAAACTTGAGATATGAGAATGCGAATACGAATACGAACCGAATCCGAATCCTCGTAACTGCAACCGCAACTGCAACTGATTCTTCCTAAAGAAACTTATGTACAATACATAAATTAATATTTTGTAAATTGCTGTAAATTGTTGATTATATCAATCGATAGAGAGCATTATTTTCAATGTTTCAAATAGCAACGAATGCAAATTGTTATTTATTATTTAATATTTTTTTGAAGTTTTGCGTATTATGAAAGTGAAAAATTATGAAACGAATAAAACATAAACTTTGATCTCACTTTTAAAACAAAATATCGAGTCTTTATTTATAGACGGACATATGTACATATATATAGTTGACGTAAGTCGTATGAGAATTTACGTGGAAAAGAAGAATGCTGACGTCACTTATCAGCGGCATTGCACCTGCAACTTTGTTCCACAAATTTGTATGCCTACACAGAAACAAAAAAAAAGATGGTTGGCACATGAAAAAAAGTTAATCTCTTCTGATAAGCCCTATCAGTACTTAATTGTACCTAATGAGATTGCGTTTTCAATGCCAAAAGGCAAACATATTTACACCCTGTAAAGCGGTTATCACCTATATAACGGGTTGAAAGACACGTACGCCTCTCCAAAAATTATGGGCGTGTGCATCTAGAAATATTTCCAAATACTAACCGAACATTATCAGCTCGATACGGAGTGTATAATTTAATCATCGGCACGTACGCTCTTTAAATATTCTAGGTATTTTGAAAAATAACCCAAACTACTTTTTTACTCAGTATCTCCATTTCATTAATGTTATCTATGTATCTAGATGTGATATATATTTGCAAATATTTTGTAGCAATTTCCTGCCCGTAAGTTTCTGGCATAGAGCGTATTCGCTAGTCGAGTAATCTCGAGAACATTCTCTCCAGTTCTTCTGGCCATATCTATTAAAGGTCATATGACATACTATTTTCTCTTCCTTGTACTGTACCTGGCATTAATCCTACAATTCCCGGAAAATCTTTGCGAAAACCTTGGACTTTAGAAACATCAACAACAACATATGCTAAATATGATCTTTTGAGGCTATAAATCTGTTGGTATTCCCTTGGAATTCAGCGACCTAACAGATTTTCTGCTACTGAGTCGGCGACATTGAACCATCATACGAAATATAAATAGGAAATGGGGGTTGTAACACACATATTTAACGCAAAACAGGCGCGGGTAAATGCCATGAAATATCTTCATATTTTTCCATGCATAAAAGTTCCACCCCAAAATATGTTCCTACCTATCTATCTAACGTATTTACCAACTATTTTGAACACGACGCAATAACTGGCGAACTGGCAGCGAGACGACGTGCCAAGTTCTACGTAGCTTCGAGTTGTACTTTAGTCATCGTACGAGCAATATTATGAAATCGCCGAGAGCATTTCGTAAACAACGTAACAGCCTCGAAGAGAACGTTTCCGTGCTGGCGCCTGTCATGGTGATTTCCGACTCTCTTTTTTCATTAGGTGTGGGTTATACAGTATTTCTAGAATGATTTTCAATAATTGTTATCCATCAATTTGCAGCTAATTATGACTTTGGGCTTTCAATTAGAGCATCAAGAATGGTTCGATAAGTTGTTGATATTAACCTTCAATCTTTAGCAGATTAAACTTGTGATTTCACATAAGTATGAACATAAACAACATATACAAACGTTTAAGAAATGCTTACGTATGTATGTTTGTTTAAAAACCTGTTAAATGAATATCAGTCTCGAGTGCAGTTCCTAATTTAAGCGGGGAACTTGTTTAGTTGTTAGGCTTTATAGATCTATTACTTGTACATTTATTACTTCTCCAATCAAGAAAATAAGGTAGTGTATATACTTGGGCTGGGTAGTATAGAAATGATTAACGTAGCATCGGTATACCGAAGATAGTCGATCTTTTCTTTGCTAGCTCCAATATCAGCTCATTGTTTTTCTACTCTTATCAGAAAACATTGGAAGACTACAAAGAAGACAAACAATACGTGTCTTTAAAATAAAAGTATCGGCGATCTTTGCAAAATTTCTTTAAATGTGTTTTATTTTTGGTATTTAGCGTAATTATTCAGCTAAAGTTCTGCGACTAATTTAGCAAAAGAGTGTGCTAAATAACTTCAATCGCATCGATGTGCAGAGACAGCAATTGTCTCGTTTGTAGTTTGACATTTAATTAAATTTCTTGTGTCATTACGATACCAAAAGTGTCGATTATTTATTAAATTAACTTTTACCATTTCAAGAAGTATCACTTAGTTTAAAGTGACTAATTGCATATAATTTGTTTTTTTCGTTGTTAATATATTTTAGTAAAATTTAAATATGGCGGTTTAAAATATCGAACTTTCGTGTTATCGCAAAGCATTCACATTAATAACAGAGAAATGTTAATAACATTAGTCTTGCAAAAAATACTGTGAAGTCGGTATTTTCTTCTGTTGTACTCATGCGTGTGACTTGTTACTGCTACTAATACTCGTGACAAGTAGCAAGCACATCATATCACTCCACTTCAGAATAAACATTATAAATGTGAGGAATTTACACCTTGTGGCGGGATAGAGCCGCGCTTAAACCGCCATTATGAAGCTCACGGACTTAAATATTTACTGTCTGTTGAAGATATTCAAATATCTTTCTGAGAGAGACCTGGTCGCCCTGTGTGAAGCAGATGACAATCTGGGCACAATCATTGAGCAACATGTTTTCTACGCCATGACGAAGGATTTGCTATTGTGTGGCCACAGGAATAAACCCTGTGTTGAGAAGAGGTAAGTCTCTTGCATTAGTTGAATCCAAATGCTCAATTGGCCATTTCCTTTGCAGAAATCCAAAACAGCTGACATACTTCGAGCGCCTGCAAGTTGCGAGGAATTGGCTAAAAGGTGTTTATCTGGAACGACACTATTTCCACCATGCACAGATGTTCCCATCGAAGATGTGCCTCGAATCGGATGCTTTTTACATTACACATGCCAATTATTTGCGTAAATACCGCCGAACGGGACCCGAGTCTCTGCAACGACGCTATGAAGAGGAAATAACTACACCAACGATATCGGATATATCTGATTTTGTGAAAAAACAAAATACGATATTCGCAGGTCGAGTGAACGGCTCGTGCTTTGTAAGCGACTCGGAAGGCATCACGGAACAGACAATGCATCACGCGAAGGAATATCTATTCTGCGTCGACTTTGTGGACAATATTTATGCCAGCAGTACAGACAACTGTTGCAAGTTGTGGAAACGTTCTCAGGAGTTCGGACTGTCGCACTTCGATCTATTCATGCAGCTGCAGCATTCATTTAAGTCGATGAAACTCAGCGCCGACGGTCAGTGGCTTTTTGGAGGCTTGTATACAGACACCAAGAGAAGAGCTTTGCGTGCCATCCATGTGGACAGGTAAAACTGATGCTAAATAAATTATCCTCTATCATTTACGATATTAAACGTGTCTTCACGTATTATAGTGGCGAGGAGCTGGCTCTTAACTCGAACAGCATTTCCATATACGATCTTAAGTTGAAAGATGATCATGTCCTCTTCACTGCCAACTTCGATACGACATTCCGCATGTTCGACCGACGAACCGATCGTGACGTTTCAGTTTGGGAGGATCCTTTCGACTCATCGTTTTACTGTCTTGAGTACGACGGTCTCTATGCGGTGTTGTGCGGTGCCAAACACCATAGTCGTGTTAACCTCTACGATATTCGTGTGCCCGGCAGATACATTCAATTGTATTTTCCCGGACGTACGCGTCAGCATTATAGAAGCTCCCCCGTTTACAGCCTTGCCTGTGATAGTCAATATATGTTTGTTGCCACCGATCATAATCTGCGAGTGTTTGATTTTAAAAACAATTATGGAATTCAAAGAGACTACACCAATTTTCACGAATACCGTAGATATTGAACGCAACATAAATAGTAGACAAATTGTTTGTATAAATAAAAACTGTGAATGTTTTTTAAAACACCCGCTTCGATTTCCATTTGTTGAGATACCCAGAGCGCGGATTGTGATGATTTATTTATTTGCGTTAGCCTTGTGGCGCATTTGCATTCAATCGAACTGATTTCGATGAAGAAACTGCTTATGGAAAAGTCGACAAGGTAAAATCTTACAGTTACATAGACCACATACTTATGCTAAACAAAGAAGCCTTAAAAGATTCAATGAAAACATATGTTCCACATGATGAATGTGCACGATAAAAACTTAGATGTAAAGTGCATATGTAATCGTACATATAAGTATGTAAATATCTATTCATATTGCATGACGTACGTTTACAGTGTTACGCCCAATAGTTAAATTCCAACCGAGGAGTTATAGAAGTTAAGCTTCCTTGATGATCTATCTTGCAAATGGAGAGAATCTACAGTCACACAACCGCACGACCATATTTGATGCGTTTAAGTATTCGTAATACTTGTATATGTTATGTATGTATAGGCTTATGTTTAGGACTACCAGAATCCAAAAACATAAATGAAGTTTACTGGCATTTGGCATCAAGTTGTGTGTTGAAAGCAAGTGGGTATATATCATATATCATAACAGTTATCTTTAGCATACATTGAAGCCCTAACTTTGTTGCGTTTTAACAGGCACTTTATCCTTTCATTATTTTTTTTTTTTTTTTTTTTTTTTTTTAATTTCAAACATTTACAATTTGTGCAACCTCGGAACTTAAATCGAAGTTTCAAATTAAAGTAATTAGCGGGAAAATGCATCTATCTATTGCCATAGCCTAAGTTGCTTTCGATCTACTAGATACATTTCAGTATGCTATATGATACATGCACTTGATTTGAGCCCTGAGACACGACTATCTGGTTGCCGCATTTGTGCCATCATCTATTTTGTCTGTTACGTCCCCGCGTACTGTGGAGGGTTTCGGATCACAGTGAGTTGGCTTTGTTTCTGTTGTGGGTGAGTCCGTTGGATTGTCCAGCGACTCGTTCAGCGCAGCAGCTAGTTCTCCATTGAACTGCAGCAAACATCCCAATGCGCCAAAGTATCCTTCGTGTTCCAGAAACAGACCCTTCATTGTGCCATTCGACCAGAACTCCATTGCGTATGCAAGTAGCTTCATTGAAATGGGATTCACCCGCAGAAAGTTGCCCACGAACACAACCTTCACAACGAAAATGAATAATCGATTAAAGTGGGCCTTTAATGGACATCAGGTCTATACTCACCCTGTCGATCTT
Source organism: Zaprionus tsacasi (assembly GCA_018904105.1). Classification (NCBI taxonomy): domain Eukaryota; kingdom Metazoa; phylum Arthropoda; class Insecta; order Diptera; family Drosophilidae; genus Zaprionus; species Zaprionus tsacasi. Next base: position 2,147,711 of record JAEIFR010000122.1, read on the forward strand.
TTCGTTTAGTGCGCACATTCGCGCAATTGAGCCAATGTTGTTGGTAATGGTGACAAGTGTCGCATTAGCCAGATCTTCCCGGCTAACTGAGCAACGTTTGTCATTTATGTGCATTTGCCCAAAGCTAAATGAAACAGGAAATGATTATGAGTTCAATTCATTTCTTTGATGAAGTAACTTCTTACCTGGACGCCACCAAATCCCCAGGCAGACCAAAACGATTGTAGTCACCTCCATAGATATCCTTCACCAGTTTGTCGACTTTTCTGTTGTCACCCTCGGTGGCCAACTGTATCGCCTCTTCGAAAGTTGTGCATCCAGTGAGAAGGCAACAAAGTCCCAGGAATGTTCCACCGCCCAAACTGTAGAAGAATACAGAATTTTAGTTTAACTCTTTTAAATTGAGATCATCTCGCGTACCTAGTGCCGGAAATGCGTTTGTAGTTGTCTGGTCCATATACGGCTAAAATGGACACACCTGATCCCACGTTCACCAGTATGAAGGGAAACGGTTGCGAGAAATTGAAGGCCCGCTTCTTGCTCTTACTGCAATGTAGAAGATTATGAATAACTGAAGACAAGTTGCACACTTAAGGTGACTTACTTTATTTCACGTGCATTCTCGTAGTAATAGCACTCCGTGCAATTTTGCATATCAGCAAAGAGAATACCCTTGATCAGCGTATCCAGTTCATCGAACTTAGCCAATTTCATATTGACTTGATCACGAAAATCTTTTTCAAATTTGAAAGCTCCTCCACCCGTGGCACAGACTGTGGTCACCAGTTCTGCCATACCCTTCTGCTTAGCCAATGAAAGAAAGTTACCCATGTCTGTGGTCTGGAAGCGTATGAAATGGAGAGCTCCTCGTCGTTTCCTGATTTCAACATGGTCCATCTAGAACGTAAATGAAATAATTAGAAACAGTTGATGAATAATCTTATTTTACTTTACTGTTTATTATATAAATGTTAATTTAATCTTAGTTTCATTAAGTCGATTTACTAAACTCTTGTGCAATATTAGACTTTCAACAGTTGATATTACCAAAGAGGGTTCTATTCCATTCCTTCATTACACAAACCCACGTGAACGATAAATTGTCTAGTCAAAATTCTTGACCACGAAGTGCGCGTGTAATTAGCAAGTGCGTCGCATCGCTTTAATAATGCCAATAGCACTTAAACAAAAAGTAATACACACAAAACAACAAAAAAACCCATAGCAGGAAGTCAAAAGTCAATGAATGCTCTATGTAAACTTGGCATCGACGTCGATGTTCTGTTGGCGACGTGTGCATGTTATTTAAGTTCCTGTCAGTGCTGGCGATCTAGCCAGATATATAGCTAAATTTATAAATACAATACCGTGAATAATTGCCTAGTTTAAAGCGGTTACCTTAAGCTATGACTATTGATATGAAGTAACCTATTTATAAAATCTATAATCAATAAAATATGGGAATTTTACAAATTATTGTATCTAATAAAATGTTTGGGGAACTTCCAGGAGACGCTATCAGTGATAAAGACCCAATGATACTTTTGGAGGGTAATTTCCAAACAATCGTTTTTCAATAAGTTGTAAATAGTTTAGCTGTTCTATTAAAGCAAGTAAAACATTTTTATTTTTATTTCCTGTACTCTCTTTTTTGGAGTAAATGAATTCTTTATAGGTAACGATTTCATGTTCTACAATAATTTTGCTTTTATAGAAAGCTAAATTACCGACTTAATGGAGGGCTAACATGCAAATGCCACGCAATTGACGGACTGCTATATACCGATGAGTGGATCACAAGATCGACATTCGAATCTGACGACCTGACTATGATCTTGCTCGCGCTTGAACGTACAAAACTTGCGGCCCGTGTCATTGCCAACCGATAATGAGTCAAGAGATAATGATAACGTTAAAGCTAATACTAATGATCTGGGAACGTAATCGCCATTGATTACAAATATAATATTTGAATATACAGAAAGAAAATCGCAAGAAAAACAAGTGTTGCGTTGCAAATCTATTCAAATGGGTAATATATATTACTACTAAGTGTGTACTTATATTATCCCATTGAGACGAGCTTGTCTTGACTTCTTACCTGCAAGTGTGTGTCTCGATGTCCGGTTTTTCCATACGCCGAGTTCTTGGTCAGATATCGCCGAATGTTACGTAAGATACCCGCCTCACGATCCTGCTCATCTGGCGTAATATCCTTGGGCTCAAAGTATACCAGTTTTGTGAGAGTACCGCCAATGTCCATGCCAAACCATGGCATTGCTGTAATAAAGGAGAGAATTCATATATTAAGAAAATATTTAAAACATTCATTGTTTTACCCACATATAAATACTCGATGGTAGAATCTTGATAACGTTATTATGCTACTGTTGATCCTTACATACGATGATGTACTATTTACTTGCATTCTTGTTTTTTACATTCTGCCTTGAAAGATTTTGATTACGAATTTTAATTCTCGGGTTGCAGTTTGCCGAAAGAAAAAGCCGAAACTTCTGAATCAAAGGTTTTTACTTTACATTTAGCATTATGTTCCACGTCGATAAGGATCTCTTATTTAATTGCCTAAAGGACAGATTTCTGCGGATTGTTCATTGGTATCATTGTTTCATAAGATAAATGAGCGCCATTAGAGAAAAATGTTAATATTGATTTATACTGAATTGGGAAATATTTATTTTGCATCTAATCAGTTCGTAATTTCAAAGGCTAACTAGCTTCACAGGTTTCCCTTTAGAAAATATCTTTGAAAGCAATTTTTATTACTTTCTTTGTGATTCTTATCGGAATATTAATAAATACCGTGTATAGGTATGTGTTTATCGATTATTCTTTTAAGCTTTTATTTATCTTTAAGTTGCGAGTTCAGTAGACTGTTCTTGCATTTGAGTAAATCTAAGTTCAATAACGTATACGAGTGTTGGAGAGCACTACACCTGGCTAGACAGACTAACACTAGAAAGTCGTAAATCATTAATAGCCTGTGACGCGTGAATCTGGCATGTTTAAACTGCGAGCCAAAACCGCACTTTTTTGTTGTATTATCGAACTCAGCACAATCGATCAGACACTTACCGCATTCGATGATGAGATCAAAGATCGTTGTAAAGTCGAGTGTTTCTGTCATGGTTACAGAGTTCTTTGAATAACTAACTAAAAAGTACTTGTTCACGGGTACAAATCTCAATAAATAGAGAGCGGAAACATTTTGCTAAGTATCAAAATAAAACCCGCGAACAACTGTTGCTTGTCGGTGTCAGCGTCGGCGTGAATGAACATACGTATTGACCAAATGAAAACATGTGCGATACTAAATAAGAGAAGAGAGCGAACCGATATCGATACCGATGGCTGCTTATCTATCTAACCTCTACAGTCGCTAGTTATCGCCAGTTAAAAAGTTTCCAATTTGACCGCTGGCCCCCATGGTTATTTTTGTATTGGTTACACTAGCTAGAAATTACCCATGATCTTATCTTATCATCATATATACATCAATGGGCACTGAAGAACATATGTGAGTAAAAAAAACATTGTGTGTGCTTATAAATAACACCTTAGCATCGCAATTTGGAGAGCCACAGTTTGCCAAAATCCAAGTGTAAAAGCCCAACAACGCATACAAATGCCTAATCTATCGTTTTCATAGCAGTTATCAGTTCAAGGAGAGTGGGAGTGGGCGAGAGCGTGAGAGAGAGTAAAGAATTTACTTGAGAGAGAGCAGAGAGGGAGAGAGTCACTAAATTCTGCTTTCATCTGAACGAAAGCGAGGTTGCCACCTTGTTTAAATGATATGAATGTTGTTGATTAATTGGAGTTGGTAACGAATTCGTCGTTACCGATTGCTAACTACCGATTACACTGAGTTACTTTCCATGCCATTAATAAGGCGTTTGATATTGATATTGTTGATGATGTCTGCACAGTTATTAAGTAATATAAATGTGTAATCAACTGTTTGCCAGACAACGAAGATTTCGGAAAATTTTGCAGTTATCTGGCCGCCGTTCTTATCAGGTTTAAATACGATTTGAGCATTCGTATGGATCAGATGCTTGCTTATGTTTTTTTTATTGCTCTTCGACTTTGGATCGCGCACTAGTTATTTGTACTTACACATCAGATCATCAGCTGGAGGAATGCGCGCGTCGAGATCCAGATTCAGCTGACTGCGTGATTCACATATTGACGGTTTTCGACTCTCAGCCTCCCGATCAATATTATTGTTATTATTATGCTGCGTGGAGGTATGTATGGATTTGCCTTTGTGCCCACTGCCGCTGCCGACTCCGATGGCAGCGCGCCACGAAGCCCGCCACGAATTTCTTTTGGTGGAGATCATTGAAGCAGGCTGAAGTACTGGACTAACTGTGGAAGTTAACGAGGTATGTGCCTGATTTTGTGTTGTCTTTTTGTCATGAAATTTGAATATTTTCAAGTTGAACGAATACTTTGAGTCGCGCGCGGGCACTTTCATTTTTGAATACGTCCGTGTGTCTGTGTGTTCGTGTAGTCAAAAGTTTATCAAGTTTTTCACACTCCCCCGAGCAGCATTAGCAGTTATTCTCACAGCAAATCGGACAGAAATAAGCTCATATTTATTTATGTTCACACACGGGCTCACACGCACACTCTCCTGTACATGTGTACTTATTTACATGCGGGCGGTATGCGATCTCAAAGAAACTATCAGCTTTATTTCGCACTGGCGTCGCACGGCGTACGACCGATTCCGATTCCGACTCGATTCCGACTTGGCGCAATCCGTTTGACCGATCACTCGAAGGCGAGAAACGTGTTTGAATGAAATTTCATTGTCAGTTCGTTAAAAACGATGCGGCAACGCCGACGCTGCCAGCAGCAGCAGCAACAGCGGCACAAGCAGCGCGACAGCCGAACTGGCGTCGACGTCACAATCGTCGGTGCTTGCACAAAAATTCGTATGTATGTATGTATGTACATGTATGCGCGTTCGTCTTAGCTGTTACATACATATGCACATATGTAGATAAGTATATTAATGAGGAGACAACGCCAAGCCAAGCCAAGCCGAACTTAGGCATTACGAAAGCACATTTCGAACAACAACAACAACAACAAAAACAAAACAAAAGCTACAGCCAAGAGTGAACTTTACTACCAGCGCGCGGACCCAACGATACCGATACAGATACCCTTGACATGGGCTGGAGGTGACTTAACGACAGTCTTCTTCAGTCTTCTTTGAGCCCCAGATCAGTTTAAACAGGTAAATCACTTGTCTCTTTCTCCATGCATTTCTCGCTGCTTCCTGTGTGTGTAAAAACTCGTACAAGAAATTTTGGACTATTGCTCCAAAAAATACAAACAAACCTAAACGTATACTACATACATACATAGATACGTGAGTATGCATAAACATGTATTAACTGCGTGCAAGCAAAAAACGGGAGAGTGAATGAGCGAAACAAAAGAAATGGCAAACACATAATAAATAATAATAAGAGGGGCGCTTGAATCAGAAATGCTCTCGCCGATCCCAAGTTTACATACGCTTAACTAAAAAGGGGACAAATACCTCTTCGCGTACCTTAGTATTTAGGTAAACTCGCAAAAACTGAGGGTATTCACCTTATTTCAAGCAGAGCTTCGCTAAATTAAAAATACTTACAGGGTATATCGACTTTAGGTTTAACAATAACAAAAATCTATTATACAATAATGATAATTTGTTTGTCTTTGTAAAAATGGGCTACCATGCACTTTATCTTATCTTGCATGCATACTGCATATTCGTTAAAATTCTTTATAAACAGCTGAATCAGTGATTTCATGTCCGTCTGTTTAAAAACTGGGACTGTAACATATTTGTATAATGACTTTCCCCCTGCGATCACAGATTTTTTAAAAGCTTTCATAATTAACATACAATTAAAAACCATATTTCAAATGTGATCGTGTATGTTAAAGCTTTAATATTGCTTCTTTGTTTGTATCTGGATCTACAAATCTAGTACTGATCTTCTCACAGGGAGTGGGCCTATCTATCTCACTTACTTTGAATTTATAGACGGGCACGGCCAGATAAAAATATGATAAATGTATGTGTGGTCTGTCGTCAAACGACTACTATACTATTTAAATATATTTGGGCGATATTGCAACATTTTCATTTCAGAAAGGGAAATTAGTCTTACGATTATCTGCTTACCTCTCCCCAATTGTTGATAGATAATATTGTCCTCAGTCATTTCACAGTTATTCTCGATACCCCGGACGGTATTCTTTGAATTTCCAACTATGTAGTATGTAAGTGAACCGGAGTAGTGAGTCAGTCCAAAATCTGGAGCAGCTGAATATTTTGGCTTCGGCTATTTTCACAACTCAATATTGGGACACAATTTAATGGCGATGGCGCAGCCTCGTCTTACAGCAGCAGCGACATGTGTCTAAGATGGTTACTATTTTTACAGCGGCGGCATTGGAAACGAAAACAGAGAACGAAACAAACAAAATGTAGGTTCTTGTTTTGTTTACAAATTGTTTTGCCGCGAGAAGTTTAGAAAGTGCAATTCGTGAATGACGACGTGAATCTTAAATCCGATTGTCTTGTGACTCTGTTAACTGAACTTTGCACTTTGAAATAGAAGCTTTAAAACAATTAAGAAATTAATCCAAATCTATTGGCCTTGCACGTTTTCTTCTTCTTTGTAAGAAATCAGAACAGCTGTTTACAGCAACTGCAACAACAAGTGTTAACATTTTGAATGCATGTTATTAACATAAATATTCCTTTGTTGTTTTCGATAGGTACTTAATCTACCTAAGTAAGCTTAACTTGCCTATTGCAAATAAATGATTTTCAAGTACTTAGTTAAATAGTCGTGATCTTTTCAATGGCGCCTACTTCAAATTTAGCATCTGCTTGTCATCTGATGATGTACAGTAACAGGTTGGGAACACCAAGTTTGATAATATCTATAAGCAGAGTATATTTTTCTTATTATTATTATTTTACAATAAATTATAATTTCTTTTAATTAAACTGTTGTTATCAATTTAATCGTAAGAAAAGTAACGCAGTTTAACAGCTATCGATAACTATTTAACATCAACTACGATGAGTATCGATTATCATATCAGTTCTACATCGATATTTACAGCTAGCTTGTTTTAGATATAAATACGTAAATACGCAAATATATTCACCATTTAAGCATCAAGTCGAAAAAATTACTGTTTTTTAAAAATTAACGTTTTAAAATATTATTATTGATAAACTCATTGCAATTGGGCTCGTTTAACTTGTGACTATAAAAAGAGAACAGAATCACGCAGAGCCTTTGATTTGAAATTACAAATTTTTTAACGTAAACAAACCGAGCAATGGTAATACAAAGTCAGCAAAATATGGAAAATAAACAAATCAAGGAATTTGAGTTCCCTCCTGTTTGGAAAGATGATTCCAAAATGAAAGTGCTGCTTTCAGCATTTCATCAGCGGCACTTAAGTCCCGAAAACTATGACACTAAGATGATGTTCTGGACTGATCTTATAAAGAAGCACTGCATACATTACAAGAAAGCCAATTTTAGTCTCAGGGAGCTGCAATTGCAGTTCATGAGAGGCGAACAAATACCTGCTTGCCTAGACACTGTTCTATCACAGATGGAGCAGCAAAGGCAGATCCGCCTTCGCAGTGAATATGAATACGATCCATTGAACACCTGGAGCGGGTGGCTGGTCAACAGTTTTGTAAAGCGCCCCCTATCGCGGAGTTGGCAGAAACTCAAGCACAGCATTATTACCGAGGACTTAGCAGCCCGAGCACTTGTGGAATGGATTCACTTGGAAGCATTGGAGGTAAATGCTTAATATAATTAACATAATCAGCTTATTCTAAGCGATACTTACATTCAGAGTGTCTGCAATGAAATGGACGAGAAAGTGTTGCAGAAAAATCGTGGAAAACTCATGCACTATGAAGCTTTCAAGACGGTTTGCAAGAGCTGTGATTTTCACATTCATGACAAGTTTCTGCCGCTGTGTCTCCTAACGCTGCAGGCTCGCAGACTTGTGGTACTAGAATACAAATTGGAGGGACACATTCAAAGTATTCACCTCATAAAGATCCCAGGCAAGTATTTCCATTAACAAATTCACAGATCAACTCATCTTAATCGTATTTTTCTTTGCAGCCAACGCAAATGATAATCAGATCACTGAAGCCGATCATGCTGTGCATAACCTGGAGATGACTCAGGCCAGCTTGCTAAATCAGCTAGAAACACTTGAAGAGGACATCAAAGCCAATGATGCGAAGGCACGTCAGTACGTCAAAGAAAACAAAAGACAACTGGCCAAAACTTATTTACGCAAGAGGCGGTTGCTGGAACAGAATCACGGTGCGAATTAACAAAACAGATTGCCAACGTATCAGTATTTAATATATATGTTATTACAGAAAGACGTAGCCTTGCGCTGCATAATATAGAAACATTGCTTTCCAATGTGGATGAGGCTCACCATAGCGGCGTGGTGTTGGATGCCTACAAAATTGGCAGTAAGACCTTACAGAAAGTTCTTAATGAATCTGGCCTTAAGTACGATAACGTCGACGAAGTCCTTGCTGATGTGCGAGATACAATTGATCAGCATAAGGAGGTTCAAGATGTTATGTCAGGCAGCACTGTTGATGTCAGTCATGATGAAGATGAGTTGGAATTGGAATTGCGAAACTTGATGGGCGAAAAATCATCAACGACAGCAGTTGCATCATCACAACCCATGAATTTATATGGAAATAATAATAAACCAGAGATCGTAATCGATGATGAAAATTTGCTTGCCATGTTGGACGACCTGGAGGTCGAAGATGGATCAATCTCTCACGGTAGCGTTAGAACACTCGAATCGGTGTAGATATTTGAAAAGCTTACCGAGTTTAATTTTGTTTATTTGTAAAATTATAATAAATTGAGAATGTTTTAGTTTTGTACGTTATTTGTCGTATTCATAATGGCTTTATTCTATATCTCATTTTGTACAAAATGCGTCCTTATTTCAGTAGTTGTTGCTTAATGGCTATGGCTAGACAAATGTTTCCCTAAGTTGGAATTTAAAAATATAAATATACATACACAGGTATAAGTATACACATGATTTTGTTTATCAAACAGTTCAATCAATATTTTGTCTCACAAATAAATAAACGTACATACAGGCCTCACTACGTACACACTAGGTATGTACATATTGTATTAGATTGCACTTTAGTTAGGCATATTTGAAGCATATCAGAGAAGCAATTTAATGAACGTGTCCCTATGTGTCCCTGGGCTGTGCCACCTATCGTCTGCCCACGGGGATTGTTATGTGTGTATTTGGAAAAGTATTAAAATACTTAAAATTGTACAGATGAAACAAATCAGCACGGGAAGTATAACGATAAATCGTAATGATCTGAAATAAATAAACGTTGACAAATGTAGTCAAAGAGAAAAAATATGGGTCAAGATTACATTACCTTCCGTGCCCCAAGGCTGGGTGTCAGAGATTCAGATCGATGTCAGCCTCTAAATCGATGTGGTTCATTGAGTTGGCCGTGCTGTTGAATATTTGATTCTCGGCCGTTGTGCCATTGCTTTCCGCGCTTGGCCCGCTGCCGTTGGCAACCCCGTTACGCTTTGATTTACCTAGCAGCCAGCAAGAGAACACTTTGTCCAAATATTGTACGTTAATAATATGATGATGGTTTGGACTGTGTGTTGCATGATAACATAGAAACGCAGCTCTCGAATACATATCAAATACAAACCGCTAAATACCCTACTAATGAAGGGTATTTCCTTTATCTGGATAGTACGTATCAATATCATAATGATAATAATTGAAAAATTCTAGCAATTATTAGTACTAATGACCAAAAAGGACATTCAGATTGGATCACCGTGTGTGAAGGGCTTGTCTGTTGTGTATGTATATATATGCATGTGTGAGCGATGAATGATGAAATTTACTTACCACCCGTAAAGCAGAGGCAACCCTCATCATCACTTGGAAAATCTCGTCTAGAACTCTTCAGTTTCAGCTCCTTGTTCAGCTCATTAATGCAGCGCTGATAGTAATCATAGTCTTTTAAATACCACACTGGAGGCCAGCGATGCTCACGCAAATACTCCTGATTATCCTGATGCAGTGCTTTTAGACCCTTGAGTGAAAACTTACAGATTACGTTGTAATTGACGCACAGATACGACATACACCACTCGGCCAATTGATGGGCATTGTGCAGCTGTCGTTAAATATTGAATATTAGTATATCAGATAATAGTATAATTTATATTCATCCACCTTGACTGGCTCCAGCAGCTTTAGGCAATGATCCACCGTTTCATTGGTTTCGTTTTGTGAAATAATTGTGAGATCTTCGATAACGCGACACTCAATCAAATTGATAAGGCGCGGCAGGCACAAACGGTTGGCCAATTCCAATAAATTGAGGCATTTAACCGCTGAGATGGGCGGAATCTGATCAGTGTAAAGATAGCAGAGCAGCTTATGGAATGTGTAGATGGTAACACCGGGGAAAACAATCTAAAAGGGACCAGCATTAATTTGAATTTCAAATGTTTATAGTTTTTATGTTTCTCTTACCACATTAGAGTGTGCTTCGCGAAAGTCGCCTAAAAGCATAGCACGCATAACATCGCAACGTCCCACCAAAACAGCTCGATGAGCCTTTAAATATAATAAATGAATAAACTCATACAGTATATCAAATTGTTTACCATACCTTCATTAGGCCATCATCCAGTTCAAAGGTTACATCTGTAAAGCAACCGTCCCCGATACAGTGCCTCTCCATGCTTTCCTTTATGCGCTATAAATGTAATATGGATGATTTAAGACATCTTTCAAATGCCTAGCTAGAACTCACAAGACAAATATGTGGATTTGGTTCATCACTGGGACTGTCCATGACGCATTGTGGCTTGGAAAGTAACATGGTTAGTTGAGGCAGTTCTAAGAAATCGGCAGCTTCCCTTATTTCCTGAAAAAATAACAAAGATCTGTTAATCGTGGGCACTATCAAAGGTTAGTGCACAAGATTCACCTGCAGATTACTGCATTCCTTATCAATGGTGCCAGTATAAATGAATCTTAGGCATTGATGTAGTGACTGGGGTGAGATTAGTTTGTTTAATGTGACGATTGTTTGGACAGCGCTAACGCCACGTTGTGTTTCCATCTGTACCAGGCGTAGACTCTGTAGCACAGGATGATGCAGCTCCTTATGCAAATCACTGGAGCGCTTGGACTCCACCAATGGCAGAGCCTGATAGCTTGATCGTCGTTTTAAGTGTTCCCACATACTACTAAGAGAAACAATTCAAAATTGTAATCAATTCTGTTAAACATAAAAAGTAGCATAAATTACCGTTGTGTGCGTGATTCGTATCGTATGAGATATTCGGTATCATCATTGAAATCAGCTATAGTCGCTTCACCGAACGTTGAGCTGACCATGCTTGACTCACTACTACTGCGGCCACCCATGTCACTCAGCTCCGTATTCAGGATGCGTTGAAAAGTGCTTGAGGCGGCGGCCAGCATAAATCTATGAACAGCAAACTTTGTCGAGCCAACAACAAGAATCAGGTCGGCATATGCTTGTGAAAGGAACATATTGTAAATGTCCTGGCGATAATGACCAACCATAACGGTAACCTCTGGTGGTGGCGGCTTTGGTGGCCGGAAAGGTGCCTGCAGCAATGGCTTCTGTACCTTTTTCAGGTTCGTCATCCAGAAGCGTTGCTGTCGCCGTGCAATCAAAGCCGAACGTATTGCATTCTCAAAAACTTCATTGACGCCAAAATATGTGAAGACGCTGGTCTCGTAGTAGCTTACGCCCAACTCCTTTGCCACAGCCCGTGCCTCGTCCGGCATGACCAGGTCGCTTTTCAGGGCAGCCCGTACAAACGTTCCCTTTTCCCCAAAGTAGGACAAATAGTTCTCATCGCGGTACATGTATCGTAGATCGTTTTTGCAGCCAACAAGCACGACGGGCACATCTGGACAGAAGCGACGTATTTCTGGATACCACATCATCTTGCAATTTCGAAGCGAGATTGGACTTGCTATGGAGAAACACAACAGCACGACATCAGATCTACGAGAATGAAAGAAAGTATTAATCAATGTAAGAGTGGGTGAATCCAAGTACTAACCTGCCGTAGGCAAATCGACGATCCTTGTCATGATCACCGAATGTGTCCCACAGGCGTAACGAGACGTTGACTCCATCTACTACTTCCCAAGACCGCTCAAGCACCTGCAATAAGATATGAGAGTTTCGTGTGATTTAAGAACCCTTTGATAATTCAGCAGACTATTTGTCACTTGCGTCTTTGTATATGCGATACTGATCGATCGCCCACACTGTCGGCACGTGCGTCGATAGCAGCTGCGACAGTGAGACATGCTTGTTGCAAGCTCTTGCGCATATGAGACGCGTCTTTCCCACGGCAGTGTCTCCAACCAGGACGCACTTCACCAGCTCTTGATGCGGCTGTTCGTTGTCCATTTTCGGCATTCACCAAGACGATAAATTCTGGAAATCAAACAAATTTATTATTTATGTTTTAAATTAGTAATTAAAATGTATTGATTTATTATCTTCTTTTGCTGATTCACCTCGTTGCGTATTGCTCTGTTTTTATATCGTCTCAGATTGTTATTGATATTTATAATTTTTGGGGTTGCATATAAAATTCTGCGGAAAAACGTCTGCAAGTCATAAATAAAAACCGCGTACGCATTGCGTATAATAAAAAAGGGAAAACGACAACAAAGAGAAAGACAACCCCAATGAGGCTCTTAAGCGGGAAGCTTCTTTAGAGTCTAATTGAACTCAATTGAAAGTGAAATAAAAATATCTTCAGTCAAATTCCTACAAAAATCGCACTACTCATACTCTTCGGTAAAGTTATTAAATGTTTCAGCTTAATAAATATTTGGAAAACAAATGGATATTCCCTCTTTAACTTGTGTATGTTTAAGGATATACGAATTATTTTACGAATAAAATAATATATATGCATTTTTTTATATCATAGTTACGATAGGGTATTTAAGTTTCGATGCTGGCAGCAGAACCGTTATTGTTTTTCATGTTTTCTTTGTGTTAAACGTGCCGTTCTGTTCGTTTACCGTTTATTTTTGGATGCACTCAAGACGCACAATAGCGCGGGCCCATTTCATAATTATCCGTACTTGTTTCAGCTATAGGAAAGTGAACCATTTAATGTCTTCCCAAGGAAGTCATGACGCTGCACTAAGTTTGCATCAAATTAATATTAAAAATTTGCACTCAAATACATAAACACAAGTCTTTAAAATAAATATTTATTATTAACGTAAATAAGTAAAACCTATCTGGTCAATGAATCTAAATACATAAATATTTATATGTATTTGCATATACTATTTACTATATTTTCTTTTAAAATGTATTTGTTAAAGCACTGATGCGAATTAAAGAGTTGGCAATTATAGTAATGAGTTCCTTTAAAGGCATGACCGGCACCTAAGATGCCCCATTGCCGAGCTTATTGATTTTCTCATTCCATTGAAGAAGAGCGGTGTCGCCTCCAGGCCTCCTCCGACTCTCAGACTCAGGTCAAACCGACCGCGTCAGCGAAAATTTCAAATAAAGCATCGAGTTTTTCTCATGTTCTCATTGGATGAGTAACTTAGTTTTTCCAATAAGAAACACATTTCTTCTTACACAAATTAATTTTAAATAAATCAATTACATTCACTTACACTGTTTGTTAGGGTATTAGCTAAGGTACAAGCTAAGTAAATTTATAAATCACTAATATATGTAGTCCACATATTTAATTAGCACTTATTTTGATTGATATATAATTTATCTACGTATGTATTATATGCGACAATGAGAAATATAAATTTGTACCTTTTCAATTGCTTTTTTATTTGTGTTTTGCGTGCTGTTTGCTCTCCCAGTTCTTTATTTGCGTGTTGCACTTATCACTCACGCACACACACAGACGCAGACAGTAACAGACAAAATTTACAACAATTTGCAATTCTTATTTGCACCAATACAAATACAAAAAAAATCTCACGAACTGCGTACGTTTTTGCATTTCTCTGAACTGTGAATGCGTTCTATCCGACTTGCTTGTTTTTCAACTTTTCACATCACACTGAAGTGTGCATATTAATGATTTTAATTGTTAAATAATAAAATGCAGTTGTTGCATTTTGCGAGTTCGCTTGTGTTCATCACTTGCGCCGATAATTGACTATCGATGAAAACACACAACAGCTGGGACTGTAGCGCCCTCTATCGGAATATAATGTAGTACAAATCATATGAAGCGATGAGTTTGGGTCCATCTGGCGGTGAGTAGAGCAACTACTTTTGCCAACCACTCGGGCATGCGCTACTTAAATATATTTTCAAATAGAGTAGCTAAGCTAACCTGCAAAGCCCTACTTGCAGACAAGCTCAACTATCGTGCACAGCTATCGAAAAGATTTTACCGATAAATGATGTCAAAGCTAGTGTTGAGCACGAGCAAAGTACGCTCGATGTTGCCAGACTACGAAAATTGACTATGCATAAAATTTAAATGTTAATTTACGCAATTTTAATGGAAAAAAGTAAAGTGCTAACAAATTTTTTAGTTATTTTCAGCTAATTATTTATTTGTTGTCGCCATTAGCCTTTCCCTTTGGCTGACCAACGCCTATAAAAAGTGAGTGCCCTTTGGCTGTTTCCAGTCAAGTTCAGATTACCGTTACATAGCTTTCGTATGCAGCTCACGCTTTATCAACAAGTGAATTGAAAATCTTTATGGTCAGATGTTTTGCTTAGGGCGTGACATGTATATTCAGTCTGACTTGGAACCCTCCCACTGCATATATTAAACTCGTGTGTTGTTTACTCCTTAGCTCCCTTTCTAATCAATGGCTGGCCCATTGTTATCAAAGGTTCCCCCAATTGTTATGGAGGTGTCACTTGCGAATTCCACACCTTCTGCAGTTGCGTAAATTTGCCTGATTGTGAGGATCGCACGACATGAGCGACAACGCGTCGTATGTGTAACACAGGCGCAACTATTTTATTCCATTTCATTTACTTTTAGCTCGCATTCCGAATGCGATCTACTAAATGCGCCAATTTCAAGTTCAAATCGCAAAACAAATCAATCGATCGGGTCGATCGATAACACATCACTCATACGCAGCATAGGCGATGCTGACCTTCCGACAATTACGAGAAAATGTTGCATGCCGCCAATTAAGGCACAGCGTCTCTGGCTTATTTTTGGCAATTGAAATGCGCGTGCCACACGCCGCACAATAACAAATATGTAAAGAAAGCGGCCGAGCTGAGGGCACGACTAGCAGATGCCCTGCACTGGTTTGAATAACTCAGATTGGGAATTAAGTAATCTTAATATGAATGAGTTGATAGGGAATTCTTTTCTAAATTATGATGGCAAGGTACTCAAGCAACCAATACTCCCCACAGTCTGCATTTTCTACAGGGTATGCCAAGTGTTAAACAGTGCAATTTGCTAGCGTGTGCATCACCAGCTGCGATACGCATTCGCATGCCTTAAATTGTAGAACTGGGCCAAGCAACGCATCCCTAAACAGGGTGTCCATCCGAGCGGGTCATCGATTTGGCTCGGCCCACGTTGACATTGACACTGATCGCGTACCGCATCGCAGTGCGGTGCGCTGCTCAGGTTCGTCATGTTCCGCCGAGTGTGTGTGTATAAAAATGCGGAGCATGCGCTCTGCTTGGTCACACGGCGAGGCGAGTTCGAAGACGACGCAGCAGACTGAGTGACGTCGATCGACAACGAGTGGGAGGATTCCAGTGAGGCAAGCGAGTGTGGTAAACGAGGAAAGCCAAGCGAGAGTGACAAGCAAGGAAGGCAAGCGAGGATTTGCAGAGGACGACCATGATGTGCCGTGTGCTGCTCGTGCTGCTGGCGCTAGTGGGCGCTGGTCAAGCCGCAACCCATGTCAACATATCTATAGCTCAGCAGCCGGCTACAAATCCGGCGGATGTTAGCTTTGTGGATGGACGTGCGCCGGCGGAGCTGCGTGCCGGTCCCTATCGACCGGAGGAGGAGCAGCGATTTGCTAGGCTACAGGAGCGACCACAACAGCAGCAACAGTCGCAGATGCAACAGCAACAACAACAGCAGCAGCAGCAACAGTTGCCCATGCAGCAGCAGCAGCAACAGCAGCAGCCACAGCAGCAAAATGTCTCACCACGTCAGGGTTTGGGCCTGCAGCCATCGCCCATGTCACCCAATCCCAAGCGCATGGGTCGTCGTCGCCAGCACAATCGTCGTCCTGCCCTCCACCAGCAGCCACCACACAGCGGTCAGTTCCGTCAGCGCAATCAGCAGCTGCGTCAGAATCAGGAATTCGAGCGTTACATACAGTCTTACCACAGCCATGGGCCCTCTGTGGAAACGGTGAGTGGCAGATCCAATTGGTGTATCCTGGCTAATCCTCATTAATCTTTTTCTGCAGGTCTACGAATCGTCGCCCTCGCCTCAACGTTACACGCAGTCTGTGAGCTCCAGCTCTAGCAGCTCCGGTGCTCTCCGTCCCGATGCGGATGCAGATGCAGTGGTGTCCATTGGGGGCGCCAAGTCGCAGCAGCTGCGCATGTTCGAACGCCAGGTGGCTGCTCCACAGGTGGCAGCACAAAGCCAGAGTGCCAATGTGCAGGAACAGCCGTCGGCACAGGATATCAAGCCCATCTATGAACCATCACAGGCACCAGTTGCGGCCAGCTCCAGTTCATCCGCCGGTTCGGTGAAGACTTCAGCACCCGTGGTGCCCAGCACAGCGCTGCCCAATGAGGTCAAGCTGGGAGGTGGCAGTAGCTTTGATTCCTCCTACGAACCTCCGGTCTACAATGTGGACAACAGCTACAACAGACCCAGCTACGATCAGGAGGGATTCAGCTACGACGATGTGCAGGACGATTATCAGGATCAGTATCCACCCGCTGTGGATGAGAGCTCTGGCTATGATGACTATGGCGAACAGGCTGGTGGTTACTTACCGCCACAACGTGGCTATGTGGTGCCTGCCCAGCCACGTCCTGTGGTCACCAAAACCATTCAGATTGTGCAGCCTGCGTTGAAGGCCAAGAAATACGAGGTGCGTCATCCGGCGATACAGAAGGAGTTCTACGATATCGAGGAGCGTGTTGTGATCAAGCCAGCTGGCACATTAGTGGTGGAACTGGATCATCCGGTGGCCAAAATCCCTCGAGGAGAAACCCTCCTTCCCCTGGGTCATCCACATCCCGCTGTGGCAGCTGCCTACAACAACAACAATAGACAAGGTTACAACCAAAATGAGTACAGACCCGGGTACGATCAGCCGGATCGAGCAAGTGCTGGAGCCAAGGAGCAGTCACAGGTGACCACCATCGGTTCCAGTGTCACCACCATGCCCAGCTATGATGCCGCACCTAAGGGTGACTTTGTGGAGGCACAACTGCAGCAGCAGCAGCCACAGGCCAGCGATGCTGTCGATGGCAATCGCCAGGCGGCAGCTCCAGCTCAATCGAGTGCCAGCTCCAGCTCCAGCTCAAGCAGCACCACCATCACGGCCACCGATGGCAATGGAAATCAATTCCAGCTCAGCCGAAAGCATCTGCAACCCGCTGTGATCTCTCGTCCGGAGCCAGAACTGCAGGATTACGATTACGGACGCAGTGAGGCAAGTTATCCACCCCAGCGTAGCTATCAACGTGCCGGCAGCTACAATCGCCAGCCAGCGTATCAGGCGTCTCCGAGCAATGAGGATTACTTCACCGGCGAGTACCTGCCCAATGCCAATGCCGGCAATGTGGAGGCCAAGCCAGCACGTCTAGAGGAGGCACCACCACGTCCACAGATCATCAAGCACGAGCACAAGATTCATTTGCCTCCATCACAGCACAACATCTACCTGGGACGCAGTCGCCAACCGCCGCCGAAGGAGCAACGCTTTGTTGGCGAGACTCCCGCCCATGTGGCCGAACTGAAGCCTTATTTGCGCAGCCATGTGGGTCCAACTGTGGTCTATGCCAAGTCGGTGAACAGAGCAGCCGCTCCGGCAGCTCCTCGTAGTGGCTACTACCATCAGTCGTCGCGGCAACGTAGTCCCCTGGCTGAGGAGCTGGATTACAGCGTGCCCTACTCCCGCATGCGATACGATCCCAAGCAGGATTCCGCTCAGCTGGTTGAGGCACCACAGCAGCCTGTGGAGCCAGCCAAGGAGCAGCCAAGAGCCAAGGCACAAATCCATCTGCAGATTCCAAATGAGAATGACCGAGATCAATCCATTGTGGCCACAGCAACGATTAGTCCCATGAAACCAGACTGCGATCAGCAGCAACAGCAGGGACAGGTGCAGCAGCAGGAGCGATCCTCTCGCCTACAGTTCCAGCGACTGGTTGAGGCGCCTGTGGGTGGTGCTGCTGCTGCTGCAGCCGCGCCAGTTTCCCCTGCTGTGCCCACCACACAAGCCACGCCCACTCCCCAACTGGATGTGGATGTGTCACTTAACGGCGGCGCTGGCCATTTGAATCGCCACCTCCAGCCCAATGAGCGCGTAATTTCCGCCACGGCTGCACCCACCGATGCGGCTGCCACCAGCGAAACCTTCCACAAGCGACGCATTGTGGTCAATCATCCGTTCCAGACGGTACGCGAGGTGGTCGAGCATGAACCCATTACCAACTATCATCAGATTCAGGTGAACGAGCCCGCCTCGCCGGCCCTGTACCATCAGGCGGCCTACTACCAGCAGCAGCCGCTGCAGACGCACGGCAATCTGGTGCAGTACCATGCCGGAGTCTATTAGCCAAGGATTTGGAGAAACCACGAACAGTTGACAACGCTTGCATTTTTATTTCTTAATTTAAGAGTTTATTTTCTATATGGAACCCCATCCCAGAATTGGTAGCAGGGCCCTCTTACGAAATTGTTGATCTTAATTACTTTAACAATATTGCAACCCAAATAATTAGCCTTATATGCATAGTCCCTAGAGTAAGGAACGCAGAATTACTTGCCACTAATAAAATGCATACAAAATGCATCAAAAACACACGTTGTTGGAGTTTTATATACAGCCAGATTACATAAACATGTTAACATTAACAGCCGCAGTTATGTTAACATGCTTATAGCAGAGCAGCAAAGGCTGCGATTACAAGAAGAGCTGTGAGGTATGCTTGTCTCTGCAGGATGCTGCTCTCACGATAGAAAAACGAACGCGTGCTGGCTGCTGCTCTCACGCATACAATAAGAACAGTGCAGGCTGCTGCGCTCACGATGGAAAAACGAACTCGTGCTGGCTGCTGCTCCCACGATTGCAATAAGAACAGTGCAGGATGGATGTGCTCACGATGGAAAAACGAACAGTACAGGCTGCTGCTCTCACGCATACAATAAGAACAGTGCAGGCTGCTGCTCACACGATTGCAATAAGAATAGTACCAAAGAGAATTAAATATACAGAGATTGCGGTACCCCTCACCTCCCGCAAACGTGGATATTATGAGGCCTGAGCTGTTTCTCCGCTACTTCGCATTGGGATATTTCTTTGCTTTTCTTCTGAGACTCTTTTCTAAACAAGCAAACAAACAAAATTTTCCATTTTCCGTCTCTCAAAAATATCCCGCGAAAGCTATTTTGATTGCTAAACGAGAGGTCCCCAACGTGTACCACTAACTTCTCGTTCGTTCGGAGAGTCGAACGGCCTCATGCAATCTCTGTATATTTAATTCTCTTTGATAGTACAGGCTGCTGCTCTCTTGGAACTAGGAGAGCGGTGAGTATAAATAGAGCCGCCGACGTAAGCTGCGCTCAGTTGCCTGTGAAGTGTAGTGCGAGTTTGTTGTGTGTGCTTAACGGGAGCGGTTGTCTATGGGGAGCTGCCTAGATCATCGATAGGCTTCACAAGCAGCATTGCTTGACGACACAGTTATAATAATTCATTATTACTTAAAAATTAACTATTCTACTAAGTATTTAATTCATAGGTTACAAAATATATAAACTTCTCATTTGTTTTCACATATAATATAATAATTTTATTGGTTCTCATTTTGTTTTTACGAAAATTATATTTAAGCACTATGTATACAACGAACAAACTTAAATTTACATTTTATAATGCAATTAAAACATTGACTTTATATATAATAATTGTTTATACTTTTCGCAGCGCATCAGGACTACTTCAATATTACTTGTAAAATACAGATTTTTGTATGTTTATCTCATTTAGTTCTTTTTTTTTGTTTTTCATTTTTGTTAATTTGTTTTGTTTTTCCAATCATCGTTTAAGTATTTAGAAATAATCGTTTATAATTTATGCAGTATTTATATCAAAAATACAAAAAACAATAGGTAGAACAAGCGTTTCGTTTGTTCTACGCATTACATTTTGTTTTGTTTTTGTAAATTTTTGTATTTTGTTTCGTTTCGATTTGTTTTATTATTGTTTTTATTGTTGCTGTCTCCCCTCACTGTGGCGGTGTTTGACTGGAACGACGTTTATCCTTTTCCTTCTCCTTCTCCTTGTCACCTCCCTTGCGACCAAAGATGCGGAACATGCCACTGCGTCGCTCGTCTTTGCTCTTGCTGCCCTTTACGCCGGATACGGAGGAGATGGACTGCGCTTCGCTTTCGCTAGAGCTTTCGGCAGAGACACGGGTAAAGCTGATGGAGTCGGGTTGCAGCGAGACAGGGCGATTGCTCTCGAAGCGACTGTTGCCCCAACCTGTGCGGAAATGATAAGAGAAAGAAAGGTGAGTATTTTGTGGGTAAGAGATGTAGATAGAGCGGGCGAGAGTTGATGTCAAAGCGCATGCAGTGTAACACAAAAAGAGCGAAAGAGTAATAAGTATGGAGATCTTCGGCGTACCGAAGTTTGAAATACTCTTTCAGATCGGTAATAGATTGTATATTGAATAAGAATATGTAAAGGTTTATATAGTAATAGTTTAAATTCAATAAAAATACGGAATATCAATTAGATCCGAGAGAAAAGCGTTGTAATAGCAGACAAGAAATATTCTTAAACTAAGTTTAATAAGAATTTATATAACAAAATATACTTTTAGCTTATAATCCTATCTGAAAGAGCATGATAAGATCGAGAGTAAGTGTGCGTGCAAAATATATAATAGAATGAAAACAGGAATCAGAGATATAACATATTTGTTGGGTATTTTAAGAGATAATACTTTGCAAACTCGTGCGCAGATACGATCGTCGCAATAGCTTGGTCGTTTTCAACGTGGAACCTTCATAAGGCATGCAGAACAGAGAGAGAGAGAAAGAAAGAAAACTTAGACAGAGTAACCGATAACCAAAGCAAACCAAATCTAACCAACAATAAGTAAGATAACTAAACTAGTCTTATTTTATAGGTTAGGTTCAGATGAATGTTTCTTGTTGTTGTTGTTTTTTTGTTTGTTTGTGCTAACCACCGATTCCGTCGTTATTGTTATTTAGATGGAGACCCATGTAGCTTGGATTACTGATGGCATTGTTATGATGCTGTTGTTGTTCCCCATAGCCGCTGGATGACTTTGTCGATGAGGTTGGTGAGCTCGTTAGGTGCCAAACCGTGCGACTGCTTGTTGCATGTTGTTGTTGCTGTATCGTTGTTGTTGTTGTTGTTGATGATGAAGTCGTCGTGGACTTAATATTACCATTGCCATTGCTGCTGGCTCCACTGCTCGAGTAGCTTATGGTACGTTTAGTTGTCGTCGTGCTGCTGCTGCTGCTGTTGTGTCCATTGTTGTTATTGTTGTTGCTGCTGCTGTTGCCAGGCGCATGTGCCTCCATCTCAATGAATTTGCGCGTGCTATCGATGCGTCCCGTATTCAGTGAGGGCACACGCTGTGGTGATGCCATGTGCTGGTGCTGCCTGACCATGTGACTGTTGTAGTAGTCCGCCGGCATGTGTTGCTGTTGCTGCTGCTGACTGGCGGCCGCATTGAACGCATTGATGCGCTGCTGCACCTGCGCCGCGTGGCCACTGGAGCTGCCTAGCGGCGGCATTGTGGTGGGCAATGGTGGCGGATTTTCTAATGATGCAATATGCGCAATATTCGGGAGGGGACACGTTTTTACAATGTTTTTGTGTTTTTGGATGAGAAGAGTGTGTGAGTGAGTGAGTGTATGTGGTGTGTGTGTGTGGACAAACACAACTAGCCGAGAGACTACAGCGAGACTACTCAGTGTGTGTTGTGAACTTACCCGATTGTCTCATTTCAGTATTACGTTGCAGCACGATTGTGTCGTCTTTGCTGCTGCCGTTCTGTGCCGGCAGCGTGGCAGCGCGTCCATCGGTTAGATCTAGAATACAAACATAACCTTAATAAGCATATATACACAAGATTTCATATAGTAGACTACACACCATTGCTGGAACTTTGACGATTACGCAGCACTACCAAATTCTCTTGGCTCTGGCGGTTGGTGGCCACAGGCGGTGCACCACGTGGTGGTATTGGTGGCTTCTGATCGTAGCCTGCGGTGGGTGAACTGGGCTGGGATGTCTGTTGTTGTTGTAGTTGTTGCTGCTGTTGCTGTTGTTGCATTTGACGCTGCAGGAAGGCCATTTGTGGTGTGGCAGCTGCATCCAAGTTCTGTGAGCTGCTGGCACGACGCTGCGAATCTGGCGAGGAGTTGCGCGAACTGACGGGTGATTCCACATTGCTGGTCACCTTAATGTCCGGCGAGCTGCTCGATTGTTGCTGCAGGAGGAAGGAGAAAGTGTTTTTAAAGTTATTTCAGAGACTGAGGGAGATTCCTCTTACCTTCATGGACTCATCGTAGCTGAGTAGCTGTAGATTTGGCGGCAGACTAGCATGGAAGGATATCTTGCGTACCCAATCGTTCATGATGTCCAGTGAGGGTGCCTCGAAAAGGAACTCGGAACCATCGGGCAGTTTGAGACGGAATACGTATTTCTTCTTCGTATAATCATCGGCACGTTCGCACTTGGCACCAAGTATATTCACTGGAGCCGTCGCTGTCTTCTGTTGCTGGAAGTCGTTCTCATCCTTGAAGAAGCAGACCAGCTGGCCACACAGCACCGTGTGGAATTGTTTCCATGAGCGCACAGGTGCCTTCTTGCCTCCCGATTGTAGACCATGTTTACGTTCTAGCATGCCTTGAATCTCCACTGGTGGCAAATCGAATCCTTCACCCTTCTGATTCTTACGGAATGATTGGGCGCGACGGCGTGTAGTGAACGATGGCGTCCGCTTGGCTGGCTTGGGTTGCACCTTCATGCTCTCTGCACGCTTGACATTTGCATCGGCGGAACCGCGACGCAGACGATCGCCAAATATGCTGCCCGAGCTGCTCTTCTGCAGACCATGTTGCTCGTCCAGCAGCTGATCCTGGAAGGGAGGACGTAGCTGTGCTCCCTGTGCGATTGCAGGTGATTGCACAGCACTACCAGGAGCACTGCCAGCACCAATGGTCACCATGGGCGAAGAGAAGATCGGTGTCTTCTCCTGGGCAGCTGCATTGTTGCGATGCTCCTGTTGCTTCTCGGCACGACGACGTTCATCATTGAGACGCTGTAATTCCTTCTGTTTCAACTGCTCCAGGCGTTCCTTCTCCAGACGCTCCTTTTCCTTGAGCTTGGCCAACTTTTCGTGCTCCAATTGCTTGCGGAAACGTTGCTCCAGCAATGTGATACGCTTAATGGCCTGGAATTTCTCCTCCTGTGCGGCCACGGTCTTCTCAAAGTCCTCGTGACGGCGCAGCAAGTCCTCAACCTGTGGAATGGAGTCACCCAGTTTGGCATCCTTCAACTGCGGCTCGCGTGAGCTAATCCATTGCTCCAGTATCTCCGCGTCCTTAAGGAAGAGTTGAGTGTCCAGATTGAGTTCGTAGATCTCCTTGCGCTGTTGCAGTGTCTGCTCGAGCAGCTCATGGCGTGACTGGAGCACCTTGATCTTATCCTCCACCTCGTGGGCAAGGAAATGCTTCTCCTTGATCAGTTTCTGCCCATCGGCAGTGAAATTGGCGAAGGTCTCGTCACGTGCACGAATCTCAGCATGATGATCCTTGATGCTGGCTAGCAGAAGCTCAGCACCGGCCACACTATTGGCCAACTCGGGTGCCGTGATCTTGGCAAGCATCTCATTGATCCAAGCGATCAGATCGCGATACTCATCGAAGTAGGATTGCAGCTGCTCTGCCTGACTGAGCTTGCTCTTGCGTGCATTGGTCTTCTCCTTGAGATCGGTCCATGCCTCCACGGTCTCATCACGTTTCACCTCGATGTGCTCACGTGCATCTGGATAGATCTCACCCAGTTTAACAGCTTCTGCTAACACGGAGTCAACTTGTTCCTTAATGGCAATAAGTTCACCCTCGAAGACGGAATGCTTGCGTCCCAACGCTTGAATACTCTCCAGATCCTGACCATAATCTTCCGAGATGAGTGATGCATCCTTCTCATTGATCAAGGAGATCGTTTCATCGGCCACACGATCATAGACATGCACCTGCTTAGCTCCGGCTAAGGCGTCCTGGCGTGCATTCACCAAATCCTTGAGTTCATCCCACAGTTGTTTGGTCTCATCACGCTTGGCCTTGATCGAGCTGCGATATGGATTATTCTCTTGGATGAGACGATCACCACGCTCCAAGCAGGCTTCAACACGTGCCTCATTTGCATTCAGATTGGAAACAAACGATTCGAAGGCCATCATCAGCTGCTCTACATGCTCCACATCCTCACCATAATCCTCACTGGCTGTGACTGTCATCTGATCACCAATCCATTCGTGCAGCTCCTCCGTTTCACGCAGATACTCAAAGAGTTTCTTGCACTCACTGAGGCGTAGCTCACGATCCTTGGCCAGACGTAGTAGCTCTGTGTATTGCTGCGACACCGCACCATTCTTCTCCTGGATGTTTGCGCTATCAAAGTGATTACGTTCAATCAAACCCGTTGCCAGCTTGTTGACCTTATCGATCGACGGCTTGAAGGCGGTCAACTCCCGCTGCAGTACCTCCAGTTTCTTCTGATGTGCCTGCACAGAGATTTCATCACGTCCATAATCACTGCTTGCCAAGATGGGACGCTTCTCACGCATCCAGGCGTCTGCCTCATTGGCCTCCACATAGAACAGTTGACTCTCGACCGCATCCAGAAGACGCAACCTACGTATGGCAGCCGAATCCCTCAACTGCACCAGTTGCTTCTGTAGTAGCTCCGATTTGTATTGGATCTGCTCGCTGGCAAAGTGATTGTCACGTATCATTTGCTGACCACGTTGGAGTAGGGCTTGAATGAGTGGTTCCTGCGATGTCAACTCCGCTTCCAGCGCATTGTGCTTCTTCTGCAGTCCCTGCACAGCCAACAGGCTGCTACCCAAGTCCTGTGAGCCTGCGATCAGTTGCTTCTCCGACAACCATTGCAGTTCATCCTCAGCATCGCGCAGGAATTGCTGCAAGCTTAGGGAATCCTCCAGGTTCTCACGGCGTATGGCAATGGGTTCGTGCAGTGTATTGTATCGCTTGATGGTGACCATGGCGCGCTCATGAATCTCATGCTTAAGGAAATGATCAATCTGGAAGAATTGCTCATCCTTTAGCTTCAGCTGATCCGCCAGCTCATTGTGATGCGCCACATCTGCTTCGAGGCGTTCGTGCTTCTTCAGCAGATTACTAACTGTTGCCAAATCCTTGCCATAATCCTCGCTAGACAACTGCACCTCCACATCATCCATCCAGTTGTTGAACTCATCGATGCTGCGATTGAAGGCCAATGCTTCGTGAGCCTGTTGCAGCTTCTCCTTCTTCGCCTTGGAGGCGGCCTTTAGCTTCAGCCAGTCACCTTCGAGCAGCTGCACCTGTTGGGCAATCTCATCCTTGGCAAAGTGCTCGCCGCGTATAAGACGCTCACCCTCGCTGATGACAGCCTGCACACGTGGTGAATTGCTCAACAATTCCGAATCGAATGCAGTGTGTTTCTGGATCTTGCTCTGCAGATTACTGGGCTCACGGTAGTTCTCATCCAGTGCCACTTGCAGCTTCTGCACCAGCCAACGATCGATCTCGTAGAGGCTACGCAGGAACTCCTGCAACTGCAGAGATTGCAGCAGGCGTTGCTTGCGCTCCGCAGTCTGGTCGAGTAGCTTCTGCTTGCGACGCAGCACGTAAGCGAGTTTCTCTCTTATCAAATCCGCATCCTTGGGTTCACCCTCGAGTATGGAGTTGGCAAACTTCTGCAGTTGATCCACATGATCGGCATCGAGTAGCTTCTCAAAGGCATCGTGCTTCTTGAGCAGACGTTCTACTCCGGTGTACGAGTCACCCACATCGTCGTTGTTTAGGAACGCCTCCTTGTTGGCCAACCAAATCTCCACTTGCTCCACTTGTGCCTTGAAGAGTTGCAGTTGATGTGCCTCGGTTAGGTCACGTGCACGTTCAGTCCATGCCTCGTGTAGGGTCTGATGCAGTTCTTCGAGAACAATCAGATATTTCTTCACGCTCTCCGGCTGCTTGGCCTGTCCGCTAAGTTGCTCTCCGTGTTGTTTCAGTCCTGCAAATGCCTGATCACGTCCCTCGATTTCCACCTTACGCTCCTGATGCAATTCCAGCTGTGTCTCGCAGTCGTTGATGGTGGATGGTGCCTGCGTGGCATTCATCTTCTTGACCATATCGTTGACCCACAGCTCCAGTTCACGCACATCCGAAACGAATTTGTGCACCAGATATGCCTCGTTGAGCACCGCTTGCCGCTTGACCGAGAGATTCTGCAGATTACCCCAGGATTTGTGCAGCTCCTGCAGTTTGCGTTCGATAACCTGAGCTCCACGCTCGGGATACTTGCGAATGAGGAATTCCGCTGCGGTCTCATGCTCATCGATCTTTTGTTTTACCGCTGACATGTCACGTTCCAGTGCCTCCTCGCGGCGTATCAGTGCCTCCACAGCGGCCAAATCACGTCCCGTATCAGCGGAGCTCATGGCCAGTGCCTTCTCTGCAATTCGTTCGGCTGTGTCATCCACATCGCGATTAAAGACATGAATCTCGTTGGCTCCACCGAGCAGGGCACGGTAGGCGTTGAGTGCTCCCTGCAGTTGGCGCCAATTGTGATTGAAGTCACGTCTGCGTTTGTCCACACTCTGCGTATCCGCGGGCAGCTGTGCCTGATTGATCAACTTGTCTGCCAGCTGATTGATGTGCTTCACACGTTGATCATCCACACGCATATCGGAGTCGACATCGTCGAGTTTGCGCATCAGTGCGTTGCAGTGTTCCAGATCACGTCCAGTGTCACTGGCTTGCACCATCATTTCCTTGTCACGTATCCAGGCTTCAATCTTGTCCAGTTGATTGTTGAATTCCAAAATGTCTTGAGCTTCCTCGAGGCCACGTCCACGTTGATCTAACTCATCAAGCAGTCCCTGCCAGGCGGCCAGCACACGATCGATTGCCTGCTTAATTTCTGGCGAGGATTCATGCTGTTTGCTGATGAGTATCACACCCGTATCTTGAATTTCCTTAATGCGGCCTTGATTGGCGGAAACTTCAGCCTGGAAGGCTTGATGTTTCTGCAGCTTCTTAATCTTCTCATCAAGATTGGTCACCTCAGCGTAGGAGGCTGCATCTGCTTCCAGTTTCTTTTGTTTCTCACTGATCCAGGACTCTGCTTCAGCGCAGTCGCGCACAAACTTGGCATAGAGCAATGCATCCTCGAGCTTATAGCGACGCACGGCGCAAAGATCCTTCACCTTCTGACGACGGGCGAGTACACCCTGAAGAATGGTCTGAATGTTGGCACTATCGTAGTGACGTTGCTCGATCAGTTTGCGTCCGTGTTCCTGCAGCAGTGCGACTTTCTCCTCCTGCGTTTGAATCACTCTTTCGAATTCATCATGTTTCTTGATCTTGTTCTGCACATCCTCAACAGTCTGACCGAAGTCGGAGCTGGAGAGAGCAGCCTGCTGTGTGCTCGACAGATTATCAATCTGTTTGGCATCACGCAGGAAGCAGAACAAGTCAATCTTCTGCTCGAGCATGATCTTCTTCTTGTTCCATGCCGCATGCAGTTTCTGTCGCTCATCCAACATGGCAGCGCATTTCTCCTCAACATCGGCGGCAGCATAGTGTCCAGTCTGTACCATAGAATCGCTCAATTCATTCAAGTAACGGAACTTATCCTCCCTAGCCTCAATCTCGCCATAGATGGCATCGTGTTGGATCTTCAGAGCAGTTGCACCCGCAGCATCGCTGACATGTTCCTCTGCCTGCAGAGCGGCACGCAAATTCGATGACCATGAGACAATGTCACGTACATCTGTAAGGAATGTTTGCAGATCCGAACTGGCGGCGAGACGATCACCACGCGCTGTCGAACGTTCCTTCAGATCATTCCATGCGGCGACCACCTTATCCTGTTGCTGTGCAATGGCTGCAGCATTCGATGGATACTTCGCTTGCAGACGCACCGAATCCTCGACCAGCACTTGCAGTTGTGCCTCCAGCGCAACCAAATCATTCTCAAATCCTTCGTGCTTACGCAGCAAGGCCAACGCAGAGTTCAAATCCTTGCCCAGCTCTGAGGAGAGGGCGGCATTTTTGTCCTGTATGCGGAACAAGGCCTCAGCCACATCACGATGGAAGCGATGTATCTCACCCGCGGCATGCAGCTTCTGTTCGCGCTGATTCAGCAGCTTCAGCAGATTCTCCCAAGACGTTCTGGAGAAGTAAAGAGAGTGAGTATTGTAAAGAATTAAAGACAATCTCAACCTACCTTAGTTGTTCCTGTCTCTTCTCCACCTCATTGGCATAGGAGCTCTCTGAATCGATCAGTTTCTTGGCGAGTAACTCACACTGATCCACACGATCGGCGCCGACCTCAACGCGATGTTTTAAATCATCGAACTTGTTTTGCAGCAGCTGCAAATGCTCAAAGTCTTGTCCGTAATCCTCGGAGGATGCTGTCTGTTCCTGTTCACGTATCCATTGCTCCACTTCATCTGATTCCAAGAAGTATTCATGCTTCGACAGACTCTCCATGAGACGCATCTGGCGTTGTGATGCCAATTTGTGCAGCGATTTGAGCATCTTCTCGATCAGTTGCTGCTTGGCCGCAAGTACCTTGCTATCAGGATGCTGTGCAGCCACCATGGCAGCACAGGTATGTCCCATTTCGGTAACAATACCTGAATATGTGTCCAATTCCAGCTCGATGGTCTTGTGTTTGGTTAGCAACTTGGCAGCAGAGTCGCGATCCCGACCATATTCGGTAGATCGCAGCGCATTGTTGCGTTCACCCAACCAGGACTCGATCTCGCCGGCATCGAACAGATATTGCTGTGCCTTTAGTGACATTTCCAATTTGCGTGTACGCTCATTGCAATGCTGCTCCAGATCCTGCCAAGCCTGCTCCAGTTGGGCACACAAGGCCTGCACATTCTGTTGTTCGGGATGCTGCTGCGCAACGAGTGCTTGTCCAGCTTGCAGCGCCTTATTGATCATGGGTTGATGACCCTTAATCTCTGCTTCCAGTTTCTTGTGTTTCTTATACAACGATTGTGCCTGATGCAGATTCTGGCCCAGCTCATTTGACTTAGCCGCCGGCAAATGATCATTGATCCATTGGAACTCTGCATCGAGTTCGAAAACAAACTTGTGGAAGTTCAAACTCTCCTCGAGCTTCTCACGGCGCTTTTGTGTGGGATCACGTAGATCTTTGAAACGTTGCTGCAGTTCCTTGGTCTCATCCTCAATGTTCTTCGCGTTGAAGTGTCCCTCGTGTGCCATATCATCGCCAGTGGAGACCAACTCGGCGACCTTTTGATCCCAAATGGTGATTTCCGATTCGAGAAGTTGCTGCTTATTGATCAAATCCTTGCAGCTTCTCAGATCATTGCCCACATCCTTGCTCTTCAGGGCTGCATCCAGTTCGTCCACCTTATTCTTTGCATCCTCAATGGCGCGATTGTGTTCACGCTGCGATGCGGCCTGTTCCAGTTTGCGTCCCTTATCCTCAGAGAGTGCCAGCAGATCTTTCCACTTCTTGTTCAAATCGCTCACGCGATGCTCCACTTCGGGCACACGGTTCTCGGCCTGAATCAAAGCTTGACCATCTTTGTTTACATTGCGCAGTTGTCCCTCATTTGCACGCAGCTCACGCTCGAAGGCTTTGTGCTTCTGCAGCTTGCGGGGCAGATTACTCAGATCGCGATAGCTTTCATCGCCAGCGATCTTGGTCTTATCCTGCAACCAAGCCTTGAGGTCATCAGCCTCGGCGGCAAACTTGTGATAATCCTTGGAGGCTTGTAGCAAACGCTTGCGCTCGAAGGCGCGATCCTTGACAGCCTTGCGCTTGCCCAGCACCTGATTACGACGATCACCAATGCTATTGAAGGGGGAGAGAAAAGCAGGATTAGCCTGAAGCAATACAGCATCTTTATTCTACTTACTACTTGGCATCGTAGTGATCGTTGGCAATCAGCTTATCCGCATTATCCGAGAAACCCTTGAGGATTTTATCCTGCACCATTAGACTCTTCTCAAAGTCCAGATGACGCTTGAGTATGGCTTCGACCTCATCCAGCGAGGACTATAAAGGTAAAAAAAGGCGATTGATTTGATGTAGTTTATTTGGGTTAACTCTCTACACTTACGCCCAGATTATTGTACTCCAGGAACGCCTCATGGCTCTTGGTGGTGGCATCTATCTTGTCCGCTTCACGATTAAAATCTTGCAGCTCAACGCACTGCGCCAGCCACTTGAGTTTCTCACTCCAGCCACGATGAATGGCATCCTGTTCGGCCTTCAGGCGCTCAATAAGCTGCACTGTCTCTCCCATGTTGGGTTTGCCATCGGAGAGCTGCTTACCCAGTTGAATGACCTCGACGAACTCGTTGTCATGTGCCTTGATATCATCCCCCAAATCAATGTGTTTCTTGAGCAGATTATTCGCTGTCTCTACATCACGTGCTGATTCATCGGCATTCAATTGATCCTTGACAGAATCAATCCAAGCGAGCAGCGTCTTGGCGCTGTTATTGAAGATCTGCTGACCCACCTCGCTTTCGATGCGGGCACGCAGTTCACTGCCGCGTTGCTGCACCTGTTGCCACATATCCTGCACCTCTTGTTGGCGCGCATTGACATTGTCACGTTCCGCGGGGTAAGCATTCTTCACCGAGTTACCCAGATAGGTGACACGATTCACCTTCTCCTCGACTGGTGCCAGTTCGCGCTCCAGATTCTGGTGACGACGCTGGAGAGCCTGCACTGTCTTCAGATCTGGAGTAATTACTGCTGTATCCAGTTGCAGCATCTTCTCACTCATCCAGACCTTTGCCTCATCGCAGGTGCGATTGAAGAGCTCCACACTAGATGCACCCTCCAAGCTCTTCTCACGCTGTGCCTTCGCATTGTTCAGGCGCTGCCAGATCTGATGAATCTGTCGCTGACGTGCAATGATCTTATCCAGCTGCGAGTGTCCCTGCCGGCGGAATGTGTCGACAGCACCATCGATTTCCTCAACACGCTTCGAAGCAGCCGATAGGTCCGTGATGAACTTCTCAAACTTGCGCTTGGCATTGTCAACGCCCTCACCATCATCGGTCTTGATCATGCGCTCCTTCTCCTTCATCCACTTCTCGAAATCATCGCATTCACGATAGAATCCGAAGAGGTGTATGGAATCCTCGAGCAATGCGTGACGCTTCTGTGCCATCTCCTGCAGCTCATCGTAGGTGGCATTGATGCGTTGCTGTCGCTTCTCCACACTGTCTGCACTCTCGTTGATGCTCTGACTGGAGGTGCGACGCTGCACCAATGGCTTAGGGGCCACACTCACTGGCTTGATGCGTTTCACTGGCACCACTTGGCGTACCAGAATGGTCTTCTTTACCTTCTGCAGACTCTTCACCTTCTCCGCCTTGGGCACAATGCAGGCAACGGGGCGTGCTTCGATTTCACGCACATAATTTGCTGGAACGAATCCCTCGTGTCCATTATCCTTGCGCACACACCACCAGTCATCGTTGGTCTTTGATTTGAGCAGCATCACTTCGCCCTTGTCCATTTTCATGCCTTGTCCCTCGAAGGGGAAGAGAGAGCGCACATGTGGCAGCATTTTTGTTTCGGTGACCTTCTTGTGCTCCAGTTTCTCAACCCATTCATCTTCCCACACTTCTTTGGGCACCAGACGCGTCTCATTGACCCATTCCTCTTGCTCCACCTCTGGCAAATCTGGCTCAGCCGCTGTCAACTCCAATGTACAGATACCCGCCTTGATGAGCTTATCCGCCTGCTGATTCAGGTTGAGTATATCACCGGAGTAGGCATTCAGTTCACCCTGCAGATCACGATGACGCTGCAGCAAGGCCTGTGCCGAGGGTTCATCGTTTCCATAATCTCGGGAATTAACCAGCGCCATTTTCTCATTCAGCCACGACTCCGCCTCATTGGCGTCTGTATAGAACTGATATGCCTCGGCTGCATCCTCAAGCTGACGCCGGCGCAGCTCCACAAGCGATTCCAGTGCCTGCCAATGTTCCGCCAGGGAATCAATGCGACTCTTAATCTCACTGGCACGTGGATGCTGTTCGCTAATCAAACGCTTGCCTGCTTCAGACATTTGCGATGATTTCGGCTTGCGGGACTTGATCTCATCCTCCAGGGCTTTGTGCTTCTGCTGCAGCGAGAGCACAGCGCGCAGATCCTTCGCAGTGATGCCGGTCTTACAGATGCGTTGCTTGTCAACCAGCCAACTCTCCTCGTTGTCGTAGTCCTCCATGAAATGATGGAAATTTCTCGCTTCCTCGAGACGTGCACGGCGCTGTGCTGAAAGCTTCAGCAGCTGCGCATATGCTTCCTCCAGCTGCTCGAGACGTTGGGCAAGCAAAGCGGAATCCTTATGCTCAGAGCTCTTGTAGGGCAAAGCCTGACGGTTGAAACGCTTGAGTGTCTCCCCGTACGTATTAACCTGCAGCTCCTGCAACGAATGCGCCTGCAGCAACTCCTCCACACCGAGCAAATGTGGACCCACATCCTCGGAGGCGAATTGCTGTTGCAGTTCACGTACAGATTCGGTGGTGCTGGCGATTTCACGTAGCAAATTCATCAGGTTACTCATTTGTGACAAATTCAAGCGTTGATTCTCCAAAAGCTCCAGCAATTTACGCCACTTATCCATGACTTCCTGTTCGCGTCGCTTTACCCGCTCCTTGCCATGATAGTTCTCCTTCTCCAGCTCATTGGCCATGGCGGTCAGATCGTTGAAACGTTCCACACGTGCCAAGATATCAGCAGAGATGGCCTCATGCTTCTTCAGAGTGGCATCGACCTGACGCAAATAACGTGGATCCGAAAGAACTTGAATCATTTCCTTTAGGTAACCCTCACGTAGAACTGATTTCTTTTCGAATTTGTAATTCAACTGCTCCAGTTTCTCCTGACGCAGCAGCTCCTCACGCAGTGCCACCTCGCGATTGTGTTCAGCATACTCCAAAATCTGCCAGGCCTTCTCAATATCATTGACCAGTTGACCATCTTGTGGATTATACGGTGGTTGATTCAGCGCCTTCAGCAGCGTGTTAATGGTGAAGTACAGTGCCTCGATCTCGCTGCGCTCCTTGTACCTAAAGAAGGAGGAGAATAGGTAAGTTTTATATGCATTATAGTATATCAGGTTGCTTCTCCACTCACTTGGGCGGCTTTTCAATGGTGCGATACTCCTTAAAGGCCAACAGTTCACGCTGTATGCCCTCCAGTGAGTTGGGCAAGTCACGCTGTTCCAGCTGCAACGTTTTCTGTCTAATCCAACTGAGCAGATTGGTGGTCAATCGTTCGTAGTGCATTTTCTTGCGATCTGCATCCATCAGTTGGCCCACAATCTAAAATAAAAGAAGGGAGACACATACTTAGACAAACTTTCCCAACAACAAGCCCATGCCCAACCCCTCCTGCTGAAGCAATCCAATGTGAAATAGAGCGTTAACTACATAGATCGCTCGATGGCTCGTTACGCTGCGTCAAGCGACAGCGCCAGCTTCAGCCACCCATGTAAGCCAAGCTGACACTGCCCCCGACCATCGACTGAATGTCATTCCATTTGGAATTCCAGGTGTGTACTCACATTGGCGATGCGCTTGCCGCTCTTCTGTTCGTTCTTCATGCGGGCAAACGTGTGATAATATGAGGCCACATAGGTCAAGATCGATTTCTCGTCCGGTCGTGCTGAATCAATGTCCTCCGCATCGAGCAGACTGCAAAGCAGAAGCACATTAGTATATTGAATAATATGATTAATATACACGCTACTCACCTTGGTATGCCCAATTCGTTGGCTGCCGTATCGAAGGCATGATTCAGATTATCCAAATTGGAGTTCTTTGAGTTGACAATCGTGCTATATTCGAACAGATCGGGGCGATGGGAGTGTATGAGCGCATTGAAACCCAAACCGGAACGCCAGGAGGATGTAAAGTCCTGTATATTGACACCAGGATAGCCGTGCGTCTTGCGCTGACACCACAGAAGCAGTGCATCTTTGGCTGAACGTTTCTCGCTGGATTCGTTTTCCTCGTCCTAAAAAAGAGAAAAAATAAGTTAAATTGGGATCTCTAATAAGGAACGTCATACTTACCACATCGATGACGATTTCCTGAATTTGAAAACGCAATATAATGGTCCAGATCAGACCCAAGATCAACCTGGGATTGCCATCGACAATGTCCTCAGCACCAATGGACTCCAAGCGTACCTACAAATAGGAAAGGGTATTATATTAAGTGTACACTATATATAGACTTGTTGTTGGGGTTACCCGGTTCGCTAAGCTGTGCGCGTATCGGGTTACCCGTTTCACAAGACAGCGCACGCATGCACGAAGAGAGCAAGCAAAGAAAGAAGCAAGTGAAGCACAACTCCAGTTCCATGGCCCACAACAACAACAACAACAAGTCACGCATTATCAGAGCGCATACCTTCAGCTCAGGTGCTTGACCTGACTGTGAGTCTACCCGTCTCAGGTTCATTTGCATGAATAGAGTAGGTCATGCGGTGTGAACAGGTAGATAGATGGGCAGACAGACAGACAGATAAATAGGCGAAGAAAGCATAAGTTACGACTGATCTTTATCTATTTCAGGCTGAGCTTTTAGCCAGGTTAAAAGTTGATTAATCGCTTAAGCGGGGGAGAAGAAAAAGTATTCAATAAGAAGACGATTGAACGCTTGATTAAACCTTTCTGTGCCCACTGTGCGGTCAGTGCGCTTCTTCGGGCTTTACAAAAACCAATTAAAATGCAATAAATACGGCTAGAAAATAAAAAAAAAAAACCTCCAACAACTTTCACTGTGTCATCGCTATGGATTAATTGTCATTGTGTTTGTTGCTGTTGCTCTTAAGCACAAATTACATGCATTGTTTCTAATTAGATTAGGCTTAAAACATGTACTGAATGAATGTGGGGATGCAAGTGAAACTATGTCGCACGCAAGATATCATAGAGAGGGGCAACCATTTGTCTCATTTCTTTCTCTCTCTCTCTATCTCTCGCCTGCCTGCCTGCACAGACAATTAAAATCAAATTCAGGCAAAGAAAGTGTGCGGAAAATGTGCCACAAAACACGAAAGGCAAAAAAATGGGCAAAAATATATATGAAAAGCTACAATAACAATTTGCCGCATAATATTTAAAGAAATATGCAACGCGTGCATTAGAAAGTATGCAAAATAGTTAGGGTATTTCTTTCATTTTTTTGGTATTTTTAAACCGACAAGGTAATTAAATCTATTTGTATGGCCCGCAACGTACGTAGGCTTGTTATGCAGCCATCGCGCAGTTGCAGTTGCGCATCTAAAGTGTCGTTTTCGTATAGCCAACTCCCTCTCACACTCTCCCTCTCCCGCTCACACTGCCACACCTCCTCCTACCAGTCTCGTCTCATGTGGCAAACAAAGCACGCAATGGCCACGCGCAGCTGCGCCAAGACTTGCACTTTCTACAAACTCGTAGGCTCTTTCTCTTTCGAGTCTCTCTCTCTATCTCTCTCTTTCTGCGTGTTGCTCTCTCTCTCTTTCTGTCTCTCTGGCACTCACCTTGGTGTGCAAGAATGCCAGACTCTTGTTGACATTTTCGATTTTGTGTACGCGCATGCGTCCGCTATTCGGCTTGCCCAGCTTCTCCGACGAGATGATCTCCAGCAGCTTGAGCAGCTTTATGCCATCGGCTAGATCTGTGAATAGGTCTTCGACCTCCATTTTGGCCTACGAATCGTAGAAGAGACAATGACACTTATTATAGTATTATCTTCTCATTTTTTTTTTTTCAAGTTTCGATAGAAAGTGCTCACCTTGATCAGAAACGAATTCATCCATTTTGTAAACGTTTTCTTCTGGATATGTAGACGCTCCTCCTGCAGCGTCTTAATGCGCTCATTCTCAAATTTGATAATACCATCGCGCTGCGTCATGTTGGCAGTGGAGCCGCGGCTGGAAGACGACGCTGACTGCAGCGTTGAGTAGCCGCCGGGCTCATATTGTGATGCTACAAAGAGAGAGAGAGAGAAGGAAAATGAAAAATCGGTTTAACAAGCTTTTTCCCTTTTTACCCACACAGCGCAGCCCTAAAAGTGCGAAAAACGTTTAGTATTTAGTATTCCTTTTTTTATTCTGATTTCTGTTTCAGCCCCGAATCAATATAACAGAGAGAGAGAGAGAGAGAGAGGGTACAAAGAGCCCATGCAGCGTTGGCCTCTTTCGTTTCTGCACGGTTCGATAAGAACACTTATCGCAAGTTAAAGTACTTAACGGACATTTGGATACATATATGGGTAGAACTTTGCGGCTAAATGACGTAAGCAAAAAGTTGCTTTTAGATTGAATTCCTCAAGAAATACCCTATTTAACAGTAATTAATAAAAATTCCCATTTTTATTGTGATTTCAAACCTTCTGTACTTAGATATCTAGGGTATTTCTATTATCTACTTCTATTTCTATTAGTTTAATCATTTATAACTTCCACAATCTAGTACACAATGCCAGTCTTTAACAAGTAGTGCCCACAAGTACCTTTCGGTTCTGCAACACGTAATGCCTTTTTTCAAGTATGTATTATACATCGAAATAACATACTTGTAGCTATTAGTCAATGGCTTATTTTGGTGACATGATACGACGGCCTAGCCAATGACATAGATTAAGAATGAAACTACATACATATGTATATGTATATAGTACGTTTGGTATGTACAGTATAGCGAACTAAATTCCCCCCCAAACAAAACTTTTCAGGGCTATGCCGTAATGCTATGCCTTATCAGCAAATAAAATTCTTCCAAAAATGTTCCAGTTATTGTATTTGTTGTAGGTATACCCTGTACTATGAACTGAAAACACTGCAATAATGATTTATAGCTCCGAGTACAATCTAGTTCGGAATTCCCGTATATAAATAATAATGAATTTCAATATAAACCGAAAATGAATACTAAAATAACAATATAAAGTAATATACCATACAAATTTGAGCATAATTAAAGGTTTATTCGATTTTCTCATTAAAACTATAAATACAGCTCTTGTTATAGGGTATTTCCCCGTAGAGTCCACATTTATACCACAAAGCTCTCTTTCTATTTTATCAATTTGCCAGTTTTAAGCATTGCGTAACACTTTGGACAGTTCCTGAAGCATGAAAACCCTTGACAACATACTAACTCAAGTATATTCCGGATACATCACAAAAAAACACAACCTCGACAATTATAGAAACATACTAAATACATCTAGAACATTATTTTTAGGGCTTATCTCAAGCGGGACAGTCAGATAAAGTGGTTAACTTCCGCTCGAAAGCCTCGAGAATTGTGTAATTGGGTTTATTATTTTATATGTAGAACAATCCAAGAAAGTTCAAGTTCAACCTACCCAAAGATTGACGCTCATACGATATATATCGTTTGTACTCATTGCGTGAGAAATTTGAACGCAAGATACTATGATATTCCATGGTCTCCTATAGTATCCAATTGTGTCACAGCATCGGGTTGGTATAATTAAAGTGTATGTCGATTTTATTTTTACGGTACGGCGCGCACTTCTTGAATACGATCTGTCGGATCTGTCTTATATGTAGTTGCTAGCACTAGTCGCGTCGTTTAGTCACTGGAGAAACACCTCGAGGCGATTACTTTATTTTTTTTAAAAGCTTTTTTTTCGGCTTTTTGACTTGTTTTATCAGATTCCGTGCGGTTGCTGCTCTCAGCAAGTCGGGGTAGAAAAAAAAACGAAAGTGCCAAAGCGAATTCTTGGAAGACTCTTTGGTTTCTGCGTATGGTGAATTCCTTTTATCGTTATCGGACCTACGTATAGTACGTATGAGAAGGTGCCTAGTGGAGCTTAAAACAGATAACGAGACGAATGAAAATATGCGCATACCGCGGCATAAAAACTAAACAAAACTTTGCCAGCCCTGGGCACTCAGCTAAGTCAATAACAAAGAGAGAGAGAGAGCGAGAGAGAGGGAGAGAAATACCAAGAGTTGGGGGCAGTATTATCTTATCGGCATACCTTTTACCTTTACATACATCTAGATTATGCATGCAATGTGCAAAAATATGCGTTATTTATAGCACAAAACCAATAAATGAATAAAGTACCATAAATTCTAGGGATATAGTATAAAATGGATCGAGCATTATATTATCATTATATTATCAGAAATACTGCAATAGGCATAAAATACTAATCTACTGTTGCCTACCGTCTAGTTAGCCTCAACAAACTGTGCTGAGGTCATCTAGAAGACGTTGCAAAAACTGGAAAAAACACTTAATAAAGTGCATGGAGTACTGTGTACTATACTATATAGTATAGGGGGTATATAAAATGAAAAATCAATTAAAAAGAGGTGAAAACCAAACAATATAATCAGCGTGAATATAAACTTTACCATGTGCCGATAACAGGTGTGCGGTAAAGTACCTTATCTGCCCCAACTTACATATTGCTGCTATGGATCTATATATGTATATATCTGGTATCTGTATAGTAGTAGGTAAGTATGTAATGGAGGGCGGCACCCATAGAGCAAACAAACTGAGGCATAACTTTAGGCTTTAGCAGGAAAACTCATTAAAATGAAGTGTGAATAGCAAAATAACGATATGTACGTAGAGTCTACCCTGAAGGTCTTGGTATCTTCAAGTCTAGAACGTAGTTTGAAAATCTTTGAAGCGGATGTTTGGGTTTCCTTCACGTTCACTCTACGCGCAGCTGCTCTCGTTACAGTTGCACAAACTTCTTTATAGGGAATTTTAAAACGTTCCCCTCCCCATAAAATGCTTCGACTATTTTTAGTGTCCAAACGCGACGCAGAGTCAAAACAATAAAATACCAACTGTGCACATAAGTAGAGTAGAGTAGAGTAGGGTAGGGTGTGAGGAGTGTGCTCCTCTGTTTACGGGGCAGAGCAAGAAATAAACACGGCACCGCACAAGGATCGCGTCGGGAAGACTGACGAGAACTGAGAGACAGTGTGCAGCCGAGGGCAGCCGGAAGGGAAGAAGCGACGGTAGACACATGCGGCAGACACATGTGTCAGGAGGCTCAAGATATTTAAATTTGTCCCTTGTTTATTTATAAACAGCCTCCCCCTGGAGTCTGTAGAGATTAACAGAGTAGAAACAGTGAGACTGAGAGATCTTCTTCTTGAGGCTCCAGACAGTCTTACAGACAGAAGAGAGAGAGAGAGAGAAAGAGAGAAGTTCCTTGTCTGCAGATTGCAAGAGATTGCGATTGATCTACCCTGTAGATAGAATTAAAAAGAAAGAGCTGCCTTGTCTCTTTCTGCCCTCTCTCTTTCGCTTTCTGCTTTCACACTCACACACAGGCACCTTGCGCTGATTAGGCGTGCAATAACCTTGCTCCAAGCATGATGGGATTTGCATAAATCAATAAACATTTAGGCAAAAAAAATAATTTTCATTTTATCTATGATTTTTATATCGGTATCTGAGCATAAATGTTTATAGCGTCAATCCGGAACGTTTGGTGGGAAAGAGGGAATGTAGAAGCGGAATTTAATTATCGATCTATCGCTGAGATCTATACAAAATGACACATTGAGAATTTCTCTCTCTCTCTAGCTCTGAGCTCAGAGATCATAGATAGACACAAATAACATAGCGCTATAATGAGACCTGTAGCGCGATTCTACTACCTAATTTGGGAATTGTTTTTTTTTTTTTTTTTTTCAAAAATTCGTGCATAAAATTACCTCATCACTTGCCGAAAATTAAAATTCAGTTTTGGTTTGGCATGGGGGGAGAACTTAAACAACAACAACAAATAAGTCAAAGTCAGTGAGAGTCAGAAAACAATGTTATAAATTCTTTTGTCTGTGCTCGGAATTCTGAAAACAATTTCCAAAACAAAAAGAGAAAATCCCTATTCAAAAAAATAAAGTAGAAAAAGAGGGCGAGTTTGAGCTTGAAATTTATTGGGAACTTTTATCATTGTGACAGTCGCTGCTAACGGTAATCTATCTTTGGTATACGATCATCGAAAGTAAAGAAAATCTTGAAAAGAAAAGCACGAGACATTCTTTTTTACCCAGCTAATGATAGCTAATAAATTATTGTGCTATATGATATGGTATTTCTTTTTTTCTCCCCTACTTAATACCATCTTTATTATAATAATAAAATCCGCCTGTAGTCGCGTCTGTCTGTCAGTTGCATCAACAAATTTCTGTTGAGGCACTTCAAATATGATTACCAAACATTTTGTTAGGGTTCGCTCACATTATGATCTTCAACTTCATGGCTCGCATAAGTGGATGCTGTCGCTGTCTATGACGGGTGTCTATCTTCATTTTTATGGCGGATTTGCTTTATTATTGTGTATGTGTGTGTGTGTTTGCAGCAAAAGTTATTCGCCAAAAATTAGTCAATAGACAGTTTCCTCCTCCCTCACCAAAACTTATTGCCATTACTTATGCTTTTCAGGTCTTTTTCAGTCATTGTATGTGTGTGTGTGTATTTCTTTGGCATTTGCTACGCCCCCCTGGGGCGTTACACCCGCGTCGAGCACAAGAGACACAAGAGAAAGAGAGAGAGGGAGATAGAGAGCCAACAACACTCCATGACATCATCCGCAGCTGCGCGTTGTATCTAAGTATCTACAAGATACGAATACAGACTGAGCCAGCGACCAATTCTTCTGCGCATGCGCACAGCTACTGTATTTCATTCTCCACTTTTTTTTTTTTATTTTTTTGTTATTTCTTCGGGCTGTGACATGTGGCTTATTTGGCATGCAAATGGAATTTGTGTAGGCGCCGCTCAACGATTTTGACAGTGAAATTGTTATTCGGGTAACAAAACTTTAATTAAACTATTTTCCCAAACCCTTTTTCATGGCTCAATAGCCAAGTACAGTCTATGGGAAATTCTAAAAACAAAGAAAAGAAAACAAATAACTAAGCTACTCATTGGGCGTTGATTTTGCCAAATTCCAAACGAGATGACATCATGACATTCATTAACTATATATACTCCAAGCTTTCATATATTTGTTGTTGTTGTTGTATTCTGCCCTCCCCATTTAACTGCGGGCGGTCCTAAACCGACAACAAAATTTCACTCATCTCAATAAAAATCAATTAAAAATGAAAAAATTTCTTCTACATATTTTTACGATTAATAAACTGATTTTTGAGTTTGTTTTTTTTTTTGCCTAGAGGCGTCACTAGTTTATGGGCTCTATATTTGTATAGATAGATTAGCATAGTCGATCATAATGACGATGATCTTGCGCAGGCGCCGCTGTTCATTAATTATGTGCAAAAGAGTTGGTAGCACGCGTTCTCTTTCTTTCTTTCATTTTTAATTGATGTGTAATTAAGATTGGCTATGCCCGGATATTGTTGATTAAACTGTAAATTTCTTGTAACTGATGAGCTCTATTACGATTATAACAAGCGAGACGTGTCAGATTTATAGCTAGTTCGCAGCTAATTGATTTCCTGATCAGGGCCGTAGGGGGAAAGGTTCAAAGGAACGCGACTAGTTTAAAGATCTTGATATTTCGTAAGCATGGTAAGGTAGATAAGCGAAATATTTCATATCTTTAAAATCTGATTTATAGAGTTGGAGATTGTTAGTAGAAGCTCTTGAGCAATCTTAGTCAGTCCAATTTGAAGCGTCATTAAGCTATAAATGTGTCATAAATAGACCTAACAATTATTAAGTCCCCTATGAAGTCATAAGAATTATCGTTTCAAGATGTGATTTTAACGCCATAAAGAAATGACATCATGGCACAAGAAGAGACAAAAAACATATGTTTCTATGAAGTTAAATAAAATAAATGCCTATAACCATTTATAAAAAGTAGTCGGTATTTAGAGGAAATTAAGAAAAAAGGCGTCCAAGATAATTGAAAAGGAAAAAGAACAGAAAACTTAATAAGTTTAAGATTAATTTATGATATTTTAAAAAATATATTCTTTTATT
The DNA here is from genome assembly GCA_018904105.1 of Zaprionus tsacasi. Lineage (NCBI taxonomy): Eukaryota > Metazoa > Arthropoda > Insecta > Diptera > Drosophilidae > Zaprionus > Zaprionus tsacasi. Next base: position 2,190,318 of record JAEIFR010000122.1, read on the forward strand.
TACAGCTACCGCATATGAAATTCTCCTACCAGTTCTTTAATTTAAATATTTAAAAATTAGTTTCATAAATATTCATTTATAGTTTAACCTATTTATAGTTTCCGACCGTGTGACCGCATTGGAAGAGCTACGATCTGTAATTAATAAGCATCGTCTAAGCCGTCTTTCTCACCCTCTCTCTCTCTCTCTCTCTGGGCCGCTTCCTTCTTAGCCAAGATGACTTAATCAAGCGTTACAACTGAAACTGAAATTATACGAAATGATTTGCATATGCTGCCCATATAGAGAGTAACCAAAAAAACACGTGTGTTCGAGTGAGTCACATGAGTTTTGTACCCTCTCGCAACACTTTTTCGGACCCACTCACTCATTGGGCAAATATTTACCCAATAATCTAACACCCTAACGCAATGAATATTTCCGTTGCGTTTCGCAGGAAGTTGCCAAAGCAAATTTGCTATCGAAACTCACGACTTGAGGCGAGTTCGAGATCGTGTTGTTGGGTGTTGCTTTCTAGTCGTATCAGCGCGACCCTCAGAGGGAGAGAAAAACACCCGCTCACGCTTTAGTTTTAATTAAAATGTACCAAACGCGACAATCTGTGAATGAAGATCGGCGTCGTCGTCGTCGTTGTTGTCGAGCGAACATTTCAATTTCATTTGACAGCTCATTTTGTTTTGCTCTAGACCCGAAAGCAAATACAATCGTAGTATAAAGAACTCTCGTTCAAAGTCGGCGCTGTATCTTGAGAGGGTCTCCATCTCTCTCTCTCTCTCATTATCTGCGTTTGCCTTAATTGAAATGGTAGTGCGATAGGGTAGCACAGTCTCCCAAAAAAGCTTTCAATCTTCTTCGAATCTGTAGCCACCAAAAATAGGTCTAGCCTCACTCTGTCAACTGACGGACGACCCCCCCTAGGGGCATACTATTTGCTCAAGTGTCGCGAGGGGGCTTCGAGGGATCAACATAATTGTCATAATATTTTTTTTTTTTTTGTTGAGATCTCGCGACAATGCTTATAAACAAAAGTTTAATTGCCTCTTTATTTCGGTAAAGTGTTAACAAAATGGGAAAAAACGATTAATAAATATTTTTGTCAATAGTTTTTCAAGTTCTTTAAAGTTCTCTAGGGTTTTTTTCAATGAAAAGGCCTTGTGGGAATTGTTAAGACTTTAAAACGAAAGTTATGTGATTTAAATGAATTTCAAATGATTTTAATGTTTTTTTTATGAGATACCGAAACTGTATAGAACTCTTTATACGTTTTACTGCCAATTGCATTTCAAATATTACGAAAATCACGTTGCTCAAGCATTCACAATTAATCATATATATAGCTCATTCACAAAGAAATATTTTGTTAAATTACGTGATGAAATTTCTTATTGATAACTCTTTTTGTTCGTACATAAATCACAAAAACCACATATTTGGTTGGTTTTACGTTAGTTTATGATATTTGCGGTTTATTTTAACCATAAATTAAGAGCTAGTTAGGCACAATAGAAAGAAAGAGATATATGTAGAGTCAGAAGTTCGATTTGAAATTTGTTTTCTCGTATCTTCCCTGTTTCGCTAAATTCTTCACGATCTTCTGTTTGTATATAATAAAAAAAAAATCCATATACCCTACCCTGCCCATGCCTGTCGCCTCTGGCAACTCCTCTTCGCAGCCGGGTGGCCCCAAAAATGCAAAACGTGTTTCACGTTTCGGGGCCCCAAATATGCAAATTGACAGCGTGTTGCCTCGAACTGTCTCTGGCTTGCAAAAAATAAAAAAAAACCTCCTCCAGTTCGAGTTGATAAAGACGCCGCCGCCGCCGCCATCGCCACCGCAGATCGTGTCACGCAGCGTCATAATAAAAATCGTCAATAAATAAAACACACACACTGGAAATCGGGAATTACTTCACGCTGCAATGCTAACAACAGTTTTTTTTTTTTATTTTGCGAGAACCCGAAAACCGGTAAAGAATTTCAAAAGATCAACCGAAATTTTCAAACGAGCAACCCTAACGGACACCGAATATTGCGGGGCTGTCTCAGTCTCTCTTTCTCTTTCTCTGTCTCTGTCTCTCTCTGTCTCGCTCTAGCTGGCAATTACCCGTTGATGTCAGCGTTTAAGCAAATATTTTGTTATTTAAGCGTGTAATTATACCCTACAGGCGAGCATTGCGTGTCTGTCAAGGTGTTTGCGAACCAATGAAACCTTGTTAGGTTAGAAAGGTGTAAAATACAAATAAGGTTGGTTTTCAAGGTATTCTTAGGGGTGTTTCTTCAAGAAAAACTAGTTAAATCTTTAGGAAAAATTTAAGAGAAGTTTCAAAGCAAAAAACAATTATTTTTCGATGTACTTGAGGTTTTATACTATAATATATTTAGAAAAAATTAAAGAATATCTACAAAAATGTTTTTATACAAACAAAATATATAACAAAAGCTATAGCAAACGTGCATATATCACAGTTAAAATATTTCAAGTATTTCTCGCTTTAACTTTAATTATAAAGCATTCTTCTTAACGGTATTTTCCATTTACAGCAACAAAAGTGTTAAACCGTAATGACTTCAACAAATACTAAAGTGTTATTAATAAACTAGAGAGGGGAAAAGAGAGAGAAAGAGAGATCATTGACAGAGCTTGTTATGTAAATACGAGAGAGAGAGATCGGGAACCTGAACTCAAGGTTAGGATCGGAACTAAGCTTTGAATCGTGTGTGTGTGTGTACTGAATGCAAATGCAAAGATTATTTTGAGTTGAGTTTTTATTGTTTTATGTGTCTGTTTTATTGTTAATGACAATTCATGAAGACAAGTCATGAGTTTCAAGTTGAGTCTATTTCGCATCATCATCATCATCATCAGAGAGAGCGTAGAGAATGCGTGTTCCCAGCTAATTAATCAAGACAGACAGTGGGATGGGGCGTACCATACATAGGTGAGCTAGTCAAAACAGTTAGCTCTCTCTCTCTCTCTGTCAGCCGTGACTAGTTTACAGATACAGATAGACCTAGCGATATGTCATGAGTCAGTTGGGGATCGTAACTTGGCTCTGACATCATGTGCCAGCCAATTGGTTGGATTGTTCAACAACTGCACCCTATAGATAGATATTGCATTTCTTTTTCGCACCTCTCAAAAAAAATACCGCGATAAGTCAGTCAGTCAGACTTGTTATCTGTCGGATAGATAAGCAACTTCCCGTGCTGAAAATAGTCATAAATCGATGACGCTGATACTACAATTCACAATATTAGATCTAACTATGGTATATACTAGTGGGTAGAGCAGGGAGGGGAGGGGGATTTTCAGTTAAGTGGAACGAACGCCCAAGAATGTCTATATGCAAAAGAGGAGCAAAATACGCGTTACAAGGTAAGTACTATCGAGGGGTAAACCCTGAGTATGGTATGAGGTCTGTTTGGTTTTCTTTTTTCGCTGCTTCTTCCGCTGCCCCTGCCTCTTCTTCTGCCTCTTCTACCTCACCTCGACTTGGCTCACATTTCACAGCTGAGCTGAGCCAAGCCGAGCCAAGAATTTTTGGCATTTCTGTTTTGTTGTTACGCTTTTTGATTTCGATCGATGCTTAGGGCGTACTATATGTATATATCTATGTATCTGTGTGTGTGTATGTGTGTGTGCGCATGAGTACGTGCAGAGTGTGTATGCAAATAAAGGAGGCCAAGCAAAATATACGAGTAGCTCACACAAATGCGCATTGTTCACGCTCGCAGATACCCTATAAACTGGGGTATATTGGCTGCACTACACTAATTAATAAGTTAGCAAGCCTGGAAAAAAAAAACGCTGATATAGCCAGCTTTTGCCTGGTCATTACGCTGCCTCTTTTGATCCCTTTGGGCATGCACGACGACGACACAACGTTGTGACTTCGTCTCGGTCAATGTACCGTTACTAAGTACTGCAGGCAGTAAAAATCAATGCCCCCTTTGGGGCATATCATCAACACCTTACCGAGGCAGCTGCACAAACAGCAGCAGCAGCGGAGGCAGCAACAGCAAAAGCAGCGGCATTTTTATGGCTTCAGCTCTTTCCTCTTCGGGTTTGTTGATGTTGTCTTTTGGGCTGCAACACACACACTACACACACACACACTTCAAGTTGGCAGCAGAAAAATGAGGCATATACTAGGAAAATAATTACAGCAGCAGCTACGTCTCTCGTTTCCTCTCGTCTCGTCTCTCTAACTCTACAAAATTCTACGCGGTGTAAAGCGGAAACAAAGTGCGCAAAATGTAATTAATTGCCCCAGAGGCAGAAGGACAGACAGAGAGACGGACAGGCAGACGGAGAGACAGACAGGCAGACAGAGAGACAGATAAACAGACACACTGTCGGCGCATGCGGCGTATGCGCAATGCGAATTCGTTCGTTCGCATCGGCGCACAATGTTGCCCCCCCTAAGGCCCGACGATCTCACGATCTGCTCGCTTGTTTGTGGACTTTTTGCAACTAATAAGCTAAATATTTTGATTGAGTCGACAAGGCAAACAAAAACAAAAGTCCAAGAAAGAACAAAGTGGAAGGCAAAGACAGCGCAAACTTTATTAAATTCCCGCGCACTGCAGATTGACGTCAATTTTGGCAAATTTTAGCGAATTTAAAGTCAGAGTCAAGGTTGCTAGAGGTTTGATATGGGTATAGGAATATATATATAGCATATATGTATGTGTTTGTGCCACGCCCACTACTACTAGCTAGGCAGCAGTTGATAAGCTATGCCCAAAATAAATCAAACAGTATCATGATTTTTTTTCTAGCCAAATATTCAAGTTCGTGTAGAAAATCAAAAATTACTTTAAACTCTATCATATTTCGATCTTGCTGACCATTTCACATGATTAATTACTTCCGCTTATGAGAGAAAGATGTGCAAATTATGAATACACTCATGAATCATGCGCCAAAAGCTTTCTATGATTCAACTATGATAGCTAAGATTGTCTTCCGCGAAAGACAGAAGCAGCGCGAAAAGATAAGGTAGATATCTGAGTATCTTTTTGCGAGAGTTCTAAGAGGAAATTCAAGCTTACACTCTGCAAATAAATAGAGTTCAACCTGGTTATAAAACCTGCAAAATATTGATGTTTGTAAGTATTTTCTTTTTCACTCGATTAGTGCCAAGTGCCATAAAACGACGAAAAACTAAACAGACGGCAATATGTGGAGAAAAAAAAAGCATACAGGACTCTAAGATACCCTGTACGACTCTCTCAATATCTTTAAACACTCAACTAGCTGATACACCCCTGTCTACCGCTTTTACCTTTATACACTCTATAGAAAAGGCAATAACAACTGTCTAAGCTGCTCAAAATTGTTTATGGTGCGACTCGAAACTTGAAAACAAAGACAAAAACAAAGTCAAAAATAAAATAAAGAAAAAAGGAAATAAAAACTAGACAAATACAAAAAACTGAAGCCAGAAAAAAAAAGAAAAACAAAACAAAAGCAAAACGACGCTCGAGAGAGCGAAAAACTTTGCTGAGAAATTTCACTGAAGTCAGCGGAAGGTGAAGCCGCAGCCGCAGCCGCAGCCGAACCCCAAAGCCAAAGCCGAAGCCAGCAGTTTCAAGGTTGTCAGAGATTTCGTCTATGATAATGGAACAGGTGAGCCGCCGTGCGCCGCGGCAGCAGTATTATTATTATTGTTTTTTTTTTTCGTTTTTTTCTCTCCTTACTTTATTTTGGATTGTAATTTACTAAGCCGCAGCTGAGAGAGGAATGAAAAGTTGACAAATTGAGGCAAAGGCATATGAAAAGATAATGTGAGTGAATTATAACGAGTAGGGAAAGTTATAGTCGCAGTGCAGGCGATATAAAGCTTATAATGACTGATAGGTCAAGGTATGTATACTTTAAATATACCTAACTCACTCTATAAACATATGAAAAGTAAAAACATGCTTTATAAACATTTCTCTACGTTTCTATCTTAAAAATTGTTCGTCTTATACTGAGCTAAGCAAACCGCAAATTGTTCCGGTAGCGTTATCACAATTTTAAGTAGATTAACTTAAAATATACACATTATTTAGGATATTTTCATGAGCTAACAAAATGTTATAGCATATATTATAGAAGTAGCTAGAGAAGTTTTTAATTTAGCGAAAGATACTGAAATGTGCCTGAGCCTGTGAGAAAGTAAACTAAACTAAAAAAAAAAAAAAAAAAAAAAAAAAAAAAATTGTTAATCATCTCAAATTTATCTAAATTTCCAAAATATCAAAAAAATTTTGCACAAAGGTCTATTATTACTGATATAGATTTTCCTCACAATCCGTAGAATTCACTCAGATAATCAAAACATAAAGCAAAATGTCATTCTTGCATGAAAAACGTTGACTTGAATAACTTTTGTATTAGTCCGATCGGATTGTAAGTTGGGGGTATGATCGATAGAAATTGAGGTATACCAAAGGCCTTTATGAGTGTGTTACTTGTCTAATAATTTTAAATTACCGATTTCGACATGATTTTTGGCTCGAAACATAAAGTTCACCTCTCGTCTATATAGAACTTCCATTCTAAATTTGTGTCACTTTTTTATTAGCTGAGATCCTTCTCACCTCCACGAATCTGATCCTGAAGAATTATAAACTTTGTGATTTACAAATTTTGAAAAAAAATTGTTGTTGAAAAGTTTCAGAAGGGTATAAAAATGAAACCAATTTATCTAAATTTCCAAAATATCAAAAAATTTCAAAAGGTCTATTATGATATAATTTAAATGTAGAATCACTCAGATAATCAAAACATAAACAAAATGTCATTCCGCATGAAAATCGTTTGATTTATAAGAAAGTTATGATCGATAGAAAATGAGGTTACCAGGCCTGTTGAGTGTGTTACATGTCTAAATTTTGAACCATTTCGACATGATTTTTGGGCCAAAATTAGGTATCGTCTAAAATCGATTTAAACACTTGTTTATTACTAATTCTTACCTCCACAATCGATTGAAATTAAAACCTCGCGATTTTAAATTTTGAAAAAAAAAATTTTTGTTGAAAAGTTACAGGGGGGACCATTGTCTAAATTTCCAAAATATCAAAAAATTGAAAATGGTTTATTATGATATTATTTAAATGTAGAATCACTCAGATAATCAAAACAGAAACAAAATGTCATTCCGCATGAAAATCGTTTGATTTATAAGAAAGTTATGATCGATAGAAAATGAGGTTACCAGGCCTGTTGAGTGTGTTACATGTCTAAATTTTTGACCATTTCGACATGATTTTTGGGCCAAAATTAAGTATCGTCTAAAATCGATTTAAACACTTGTTTATTACTTATTTTGACCTCCACAATCGATTGAAATTAAAACCTCGCGATTTTAAATTTTGAAAAAAAAATTTTTGTTGAAAAGTTACAGGGGGGACCATTGTCTAAATTTCCAAAATATCAAAAAATTGAAAATGGTTTATTATGATATTATTTAAATGTAGAATCACTCAGATAATCAAAACATAAACAAAATGTCATTCCGCATGAAAATCGTTTGATTTATAAGAAAGTTATGATCGATAGAAAATGAGGTTACCAGGCCTGTTGAGTGTGTTACATGTCTAAATTTTGGACCATTTCGACATGATTTTTGGGCCAAAATTAAGTATCGTCTAAAATCAATTTGAACACTTGTTTATTACTAATTTTGACCTTCGCAATCGATTGAAATTAAAACCTCGCGATTTTAAATTTTGAAAAAAAAATTTTTGTTGAAAAGTTACAGGGGGGACCATTGTCTAAATTTCCAAAATATCAAAAAATTGAAAATGGTTTATTATGATATTATTTAAATGTAGAATCACTCAGATAATCAAAACATAAACAAAATGTCATTCCGCATGAAAATCGTTTGATTTATAAGAAAGTTATGATCGATAGAAAATGAGGTTACCAGGCCTGTTGAGTGTGTTACATGTCTAAATTTTGAACATGATTCGACATGATTTTTGGGCCAAAATTAAGTATCGTCTAAAATCGATTTAAACACTTGTTTATTACTAATTCTTACCTCCACAATCGATTGAAATTAAAACCTCGCGATTTTAAATTTTGAAAAAAAAATTTTTGTTGAAAAGTTACAGGGGGGACCATTGTCTAAATTTCCAAAATATCAAAAAATTGAAAATGGTTTATTATGATATTATTTAAATGTAGAATCACTCAGATAATCAAAACATAAACAAAATGTCATTCCGCATGAAAATCGTTTGATTTATAAGAAAGTTATGATCGATAGAAAATGAGGTTACCAGGCCTGTTGAGTGTGTTACATGTCTAAATTTTGGACCATTTCGACATGATTTTTGGGCCAAAATTAAGTATCGTCTAAAATCGATTTAAACACTTGTTTATTACTAATTCTGACCTTCGCAATCGATTGAAATTAAAACCTCGCGATTTTAAATTTTGAAAAAAAAATTTTTGTTGAAAAGTTACAGGGGGGACCATTGTCTAAATTTCCAAAATATCAAAAAATTTCAAAAAGGTTATTTTGATATAATTTAAATGTAGAATCAATCAGATAATAAAAACATAAACAAAATGTCATTCCGCATGAAAATCGTTTGATTTATAAGAAAGTTATGATCGATAGAAAATGAGGTTACCAGGCCTGTTGAGTGTGTTACATGTCTAAATTTTGAACATGATTCGACATGATTTTTGGGCCAAAATTAAGTATCGTCTAAAATCGATTTAAACACTTGTTTATTACTAATTCTTACCTCCACAATCGATTGAAATTAAAACCTCGCGATTTTAAATTTTGAAAAAAAAAATTTTTGTTGAAATGTTACAGGGGGGACCATTGTCTAAATTTCCAAAATATCAAAAAATTGAAAATGGTTTATTATGATATTATTTAAATGTAGAATCACTCAGATAATCAAAACATAAACAAAATGTCATTCCGCATGAAAATCGTTTGATTTATAAGAAAGTTATGATCGATAGAAAATGAGGTTACCAGGCCTGTTGAGTGTGTTACATGTCTAAATTTTTGACCATTTCGACATGATTTTTGGGCCAAAATTAAGTATCGTCTAAAATCGATTTAAACACTTGTTTATTACTAATTTTGACCTTCACAATCGATTGAAATTAAAACCTCGCGATTTTAAATTTTGAAAAAAAAATTTTTGTTGAAATGTTACAGGGGGGACCATTGTCTAAATTTCCAAAATATCAAAAAAATTCAAAAGGTCTATTTTGATATAATTTAAATGTAGAATCAATCAGTTATTAAAAACATAAACAAAATGTCATTCCGCGTAAAAATCGTATGATTTTTAAGAAAGTTACGATCGGTGTAAATTGAAGGTGCCAGGCCTGTTGAGTGTGTTACATGTCTAATTTTTTGACCATTTCGACATGATTTTTGGGCCAAAAATAAGTATCGTCTAAAATCGATTTAAACACTTGTTTATTACTAATTTTGACCTTCGCAATCGATTGAAATTAAAACCTCGCGATTTTAAATTTTGAAAAAAAAATTTTTGTTGAAATGTTACAGGGGGGACCATTGTCTAAATTTCCAAAATATCAAAAAATTTCAAAAAATCAATTTTGCTATTTTCACTCAGTTTAAACAAACCTGATAACCATCGCTAATACTATATTCCACATTTACTGCGCCTGTGCTCCCACACAGCACAGGTTCTTGGAGTGCCATGTAAACAACTCAAAAACTGACCGACCCCTTCATATGCAGCGAGCAGATATAGATACATATGTATCTACGTATGTCTGCAGCGAAAATATTCAACTGCAATTTAGCGCAAATTGTTTATAAAGTCAATGTTGCTTTAGGTGTAGCTGTAGTTGTAGTTGTATCTGTATCTGTATCTGTAAATGAAGCTGTAGCTATATTTGTATCTTTAACTGTAGCTGTATGTGTTATATGTATTTCCTGTGCTGCTGTTGTTGTGATATGACTTTAGCATATTTTTTGGCTACGTGCAGAGGAAGCAGCAACAGACAGACAGACAGCAGAGAGAGAGAGAGAGAGAAAAAAAAAGAAAGCAAACCACAAGATGAAAGAAAAACCAGTTTGAGCAGTGCGAGTTGCTGTTGTTGTTGCTGTAGCCTTGAATGTGCATTTATTGTTGTTGTTGTTGCAGCCAAGTCGCCGTTTTTGGCGCGCGCGAAAAAGGCTAAAAAAAAGTAAAGGAAACTTAGCAACAAGGAAGCACAACGAACCGTTGTTACCCTGCAGTTATCATATACGACGCAGCCTGTATACTTTATCTAACTAATCCCAAGACAATCAACCTTATAGCTAGCTCAAGCTTGCAAAAGATTACAGAGATCATGTTGACCCACATACTACGTGGATTACTTAGCAAAATGTTAGGGTATTGTGTGGTAAAAAAACCCACAACTAACACACACTCTCTCTTTTTCTTTCTCTCCCGCTCTTTGACACACTTGCCAAGCAGCTACAACTAATTACAGTCAACTATCTATGCAGATCTCAGGAAAAATATGCATGAAATCACATAGGAAAATGTTTTCTATATAGTTTCTATGCCTTATAAAGCTCACAATCTGCCTGCTAAATTCTGAAACTGTCACAGCAATCACATCATTCAAAATCAACGTGAAGGGGTGCCTGCCTTATCGCTTGACAGCATTTTTATAGGTGTCTTTGCAATGGAACTGAATCTATTATTATACAATGCGCTAGTATACCATATATGTATGCAGTAGAATATTTATGAAACGAGATTAACTTGCTTTTTTGGACTTCGTTTTATATTATACTTAGTATATACGGACTGATAACTGGAACTATAGAAATTGCATCAGTAGTGCAAAATCATTGAACTGAATTTGTCATAGAGTCGACAGAAAGGTCTACAAATATATAATATATATATTATAAAGTGATATAACAGATTTCACTTTATAGCAAACAAGTTCTAAGTTGAATCACTCGTTAGTAATATCTATAGCGAAAAAAACAACAACAAAAATATAAATTAACATTGGTCTCCTACAACGTCTGACTTTAAAGTTCAAGCAGTCAATTGAAGAGATCTTACGCCCTTGTCTTGGTATACTACGTTCAATTACAATAATTACCAGTAAAGGGGCGCGGGGGAAACTTGAGCAATTATTATTATTATCATCATCGGAGACAAAGTTTATCATTAATGTAGGCCTTGTAAACGATTATTGTCTCACTGTATTTCTTTTTCTTTGTTTTCGTACCGCTAGAAATTCTAAATTTATTCCAAGTTGATTGATTGAAATGCCAAATACGAAAAATACTGTGATTGATCGACCATTGCAAGTGGAATTGAGAAAACTGGAAATGGAACTGGAAACTGAAGAAATAGAAAAAAATGAAATACTTCAGAGTTTCGTGGGGATTATGTGTGGCCAACTTTCAATTGGGGAATGTAAATCGCGTCTGTGTGTCCGTGTATGAGGAATAACCGAAAAGGGGGAAAAAGTACAGCGCGCAAATTGCGCAAAACGCTAAAGAATGCCACGCCAACAACAAAGCGCAACACACACACACACAGCAGAGAGATGAGTGCAAGGAGAGCAGCAATAGTCGCAGCAGCAGCAGCAGCTGCAGTTGCCGCAAAAGAACGAAAACAAAAGCAGCGCAGCAAAAGAACCAAATGGACCAACTTGGTGGCTTTGCTAATAGGAATTTGTGTATTACGATATTCCATTTACAGTTTGACAGGCAGGCGTAGCCAATGCACTCGATCGCGCTCCCTCTCTCTCTCTCTGTGTGTGTGCGTCGTTCGTTGGCATTTAGCTGCCCTCGTTAAGCATAATTTAATATAGCGCAATTGTCTCTCGCTCTCTTTGCCTCTCCCTCTCCCTCTCACACTGCAATTGTCTTTAAATCACTGCAAACGGCGCCGTTGTGTGCTCAATGACTTCAAAACTGCTGTTAACGGTAACGGTAATGTACGTACAAGCACACACACACACATACACATGCACAGATATGCATATGAATATGTGCAGCGCAGTGTATGCCTGCCTGTCTGTGTGTGTGTGTGTTTGTGTGGCGAACTGGCCCAGGCAAATGCCACACGGAATGCGGTTTAAAAATAAACCAAGCCCAAGCCAAGCCGCCGCAGCCGCAGCAGCAGCAGCAACCAAAACGTGCTTTGGCTAGAGACCCTATTTAGCCTAGTTTACGGCTTGCCGCTGCGCCGCCGCTCCACGTCGAGCCAGGCTTAATGACCACTGCACTGCGCACCTGTAAACTGGCTACGCTCTCGCTCTCTCTCTCTCTCTGTCTCAGGCCAGGCGCACGTTCTCTTTCTCTGTCGCACTTTTCGCTCTCTTATGCTAATAAGAAAACTATGACAGCGATCGCAATTTTATGACACCGCAGCACGCAATGTGAGCGCACGACGCCCTTTGGCTGGCCAAAAAAAAAAAAACAAAAAAAAACCGATACCAAAACTCGATTGCGATTGGCGATTATGCAACAAGTTTCGTAGTTTGTTTTTCTCTTTTTTCGTATTGTTTTTTTTTTTTTTGTGGCTTATTTGGACGCCATAAAGCGCAGCGCAGCGTGAGCTGTGGCTCAGGTGCTGCGCGTCGTTGAATGCATATAAAAATCATGTTATTTTACGTATTATGGCGCTGTTAATTGTATAAGGAATTTTGCCATCGATAGTGAATGAATGTTATTGTTTCGCATTTATCGATATGTTACATAAAACGGCATTCCTGCATTGTGACTTACCTTTAACAGCTTCGTAGTATCCTAAATCCAGCGTGAATGATTTATGTTAAAATCCTGTACACAAAATATGTTTTGTTTTGTTTACAACTTCCGCTCCTGCGCGTCGCTCTCACACTCTACACACTCTCTCGCTCTCTCTTCTCTTTTGCTTTAGCCTTGGCAAAAAAGTAGCGCGCGCACACTCTCGCACACACAAACAAATGCAAACACAGAAATTAAGACGGCGTGACCTGCTTCTCCTTGTTTCCTTCTTCCTTCTACTCTTCTCTCTTTTCGTTTCTCGTCCTGCAACGTGGCAGCGTGTTGAATTGTTGTTTGTGTGGCGCTGTGATTTCAATTAGAATTTTATTTATGATTATTTTCTGAATCACACTAAACTATGTTTTAAGCGCGCGCGCTCTACTCGCTCTCTCTCTCTCTTCGTTCTCGTTCTGCCTTTCTCTCATTCTTTTGCTACTCTAAGGTGAGCAGCAACGCGCGTAAGCCACGAAGATCAATAAACACACGTAACAAAATAAGAAAAAGAACATGACGGTTGGAGAGAGAGAGAGAGAGATGACGGAGCTAAAAAAAACCGGAAAGTTGTTGTTCTCGTTGTTATTTTTCTTTTTTGTTGTTGGTTTGTTATGCACGGCGTTTTTAACTCTACGCGGCGGCTGCGCCGTTGCTGATGCTGCTGCGTTTTGTTGCCTGTTGCTGCCGCTGCTGCCGTTGGCAGTGGGTAAAAAGCCAAAATTATCTGATAGAAATTCAATTAGAAGTAGCAGTTCTTTTTCTGTGTGTTGTGTGTTTTGTTTTCTACTCTGTTATCGCTGTTTTTGTTTTTTGCGTATTGCTTTTGTTTTAACATCATTAATTTATGCAAAGAAATTTTTGTGGCTTGTCACTTGTTGCTGATGCTTTTGACCTTAATACGCTCGCGTTTCAACAAATTCCAATGCACAACACACACACACACACAGCACACACAGGTACACATACACACACGCCGAGTAGAAAGACACGCTTATACTGATCTCGCTCACGCTTACACACACACACTACGATGCGCAAAAAACCAGCTTTTCCGCTTTTTAGTTGTTGTTTTTTGGGCCAACAATTAGATAGCCGCGTTCTAAAACGCCGGCGCAGCAGTCAACGCTGTCGGTTTTTTTTTTTCTAATTAGCACACTCCACATTAGCAGCAGCAGCAGCAATAACAACAAGCAGCAGCTTAACAGTTAAATGGCTTATAAGCGCACAATTGCCTTTCTTTAGAATTTCAGTTGTTTTTGTACTTTTTGTTGTTTTCATTTACATTTTGATTTGGATAACTTTTTTTTGTTGTTGTTGGCACTTTTGGTACGTTGCTTTTACTGTGTTGAAATTTGTTAATGTTGCGCGCTCGTTTCACGCACGTCTTGCCAACTCTCGATCTCGCTTCACAATGACCAATGCTCAACACTTGTGAGCTGCGACGTTCGCAGCACTGGCAGGCGCTGTTAAGAATTGCAACTATAACAGAGTTAGAGATGTGTAAGCTGCAAAACCCGAAAACGAACGTTAAACGTCTGAAATCTTTAAATAAATAGCTATATTTATTTAATTTCATTAAAATTCTATTAAAGAAACTGTTCTACAATTGTTGTCATGCAATACTTACAAGAATGCAAATGAATTTTATATACAAATACCATTATTAATTAATCTTCATTTTTAGAATTTCCTAAACATTCATTAAAACAATTTTGATTAGAAAATATTTCACTACCGTTTAACGTAAACGCAAAAGTGACCTCAGCGCAAATTTGGTTGTGTATCTTACGCAAATTTGAGATCATTTGGTATTTAGGTATTTTCCAGCATGGTATTTTTTGGCTGTCTTAAATTAGTCTATTTTATGGCTAGCCTGTAAGGTCACATATGTATAGATAACATTCTCTCCACTACATAACATAACCATGTGAGTAAAACGATATATTACTCAATAATATCGATAATTTTCTAAAATGTAATTATTGTTTTTTCAAATAAACGCTATGCTAAAGACATTGTTTCAATTTTTACAATGTCCTAATTTAAATTGTGAAATTTTTCTGTCTTAATGAAACCATATTCATTGTGAAAGTACAATATTTGAGAGCCGATAACAAATTTAAACCGAGTTCTTTGTACTGTTGCTTAACATTATAGCAGAATGTTAACCTTTGTTGTTGAATATATATGCTAAGAGTGACCAGCCAGCTGGGGAGTATAACATTTCTGTTGTTGTTGCGTCGGAGTTTGGACGTGTTCCGTCGCGTCCGTATCGCTCGCGAAGTTTATTTAATTTTTTCCATCGACTTGCACAAACCGGAACTTGCTAAAAAAAAATAGGCAAGTCATTGGTGCACATTGTGCTAACTAATCGAGATCTGAAAAAAATCAATTACTGTGCGCGCGTTAGGTATCCAAAATAATACCGCAATTTTAATTCTCACTCTGAGAAGTCAAAGAGAAAAAGCGAATGGCAGATTTTTTCCTGTCTACCTACACAAACATACGTATACATATACTTCGGTATATGCACCAATGTGTGCTTGTGTAGAAAACGAAGAGCTGGAAAGAAGTGTGCGAGTGTGTGTGTTCGTTCGTGATTTATCCGGTGAAGAATAAGAATATTTTACATGCTAAGCTGAATAAATATTTAATTTCGCTTGTGTTGTTTGTATAGAAAATCAGTGCAATAAGTGCCGCGCCCGTTTGCCAAACGTTACACATACACACACTCGGTAACAGAAACACACATAGGCAAATCGCTTACTCACACGCACGCACACATTAGCAAACTGACAAAAGAGAAAAGTTGTATGGGCAGCAGCAGCAGCAGCAACAAATACAACAACAAATTGATATAGCCAAATAGTTTTGTTAATTGCCGTACTTAATCGTCTTCTTCTTCTTGATTTTGTCCAATATATGTATCTTACAGCAATGCGAATATAATTAAATTGTGTTAAATTATAAACAACGAAAGTAACAAGCGATAAAAAAAAAACAGAAAAAAATAGTGAGCCCCTGTTGACGACGTCGAGTGCTTCGGTGTGTGCGTATATGTATGTATGTGTAGTGCGTTGGTGTGCATAGCCTGCATAGCAGTGTGTGAGTGTGTGTGAAGTAGCAACAGCAGCAGCAGTAGCCGTCGCAGCCGCCGCCGCCACAGCAGGCAGAATAACAAAAAATAGCAAATCAAAATGGCGCACCAGCAGCAGCAACAACAACTGGCACAATCGGTGAATTGTTCATTGGATGATATCGATTTGACGTCACTAAAGGTATGTTTCAAGCTCCAGGAGCAACAAAAACAACAATAACAACAACAACTGCATTTAATGAACTGTTTGCAGCGCCCGTAAGGTGTGGCCATGTGTGCATGACTTTTGTTATTTTTTAATCCATTTCCGCATAATCGTCTGTCATTAGCTCATAAAGCGAGAGACTTAATCGCACTTTGCTCTCAGCTCTCTCTCTCTTTCTCACTCTTTGTCTCCCCCTTTCACTTTCAATTAATCGACATTTGTCGAAAAATTGCAGCTGACATTACGTCGCCTGCAGTGTTGCTGCGTGCAAGCTACCATAAATCTGATAAGAATTCTATTTTTTTTTTTATATTTCTCAATGTTTATCAATGGAGATTACGAAACAGTAAACGATTGCAGGTATGGAATGCCGGTGTGTCATTGAACTGATTTGAACACACACACTCACACACACGCTTTTTTCCCCGTTTTCTTGAAATCGAATTGGAAATCGAAGTCATTACGAACATGCATGCGAGCACGAGCTGCATAAACACATGCAAACGTCATATGTACTATAGAGAAACTACTCAACATGCAAATTGTTGTAAAACATTGAGCACGTCTATGGCAACCGCACCGCCCACTGCAAAAAAATTGTACTTAATAATTGGCAATAACTGCATATTATCGTACATTTTCTCTCGCTCTACCCACCACCATCAACAGCGCCATCTACCCTCGGCTCACCACCCCACTGACAGGCGGCGGCGGCAGCAGCAGGCAGTGACCGGCCGGTGTCAGCGTCTTTGCCATGTCTTGTTTATCGCTGTTGTTGTTGTTGCTGCTTTTCTTTTTTTTTCTTCTTTTTTTTTGCTCTCTCATTTTGTTTCTCAATGAATTTGCCCCACACGCACGAGACGCACGCGTTGCTGTTGTTGCCTTTCTCTTTCAGCAAACATTCACCACAGCGCGTGAACTCACCACACTGTCGCCCCACGTTGGGCGCGCGCACACACAATGCGTCGAAGTCGATGTCAATGAGGCTAAAGTAGCAGCAGCAGCAGCAGGCAAAGTTTTGCGCTTGTATTGGGGGAGTAGCAGCAGGCGCTGTCTGTGTGCGCCGCCTGTCTGAGGGTCTGCCGCTGTCTGTGTGTCTCCCTCTGCGCGTGTATGTGTGTGTGCGCGAGTGTCCGTTTGTTGACTCTATCTTGCAGCTGGTGGGTGGGTTGGGGATGAGGTGGATAGTGACGGCAGCAGAGGCGACGGCAGCAGAGGCGACGGCCGCAGCTGTGTGCATGTATTGGTGTGTTGGCCTCTCTGCGCGTTGCTTGTCGAGACAAAAACGAGACAAGAATGAAAATTGTTTAGTTTACTTTATTAAAAGCATCAGCCAGAGCAGCAGCAGCATGTTCATGCGTGCATACATGACATGTACGTGCACGTGTGTGTGTGTGCGTGTGTGTGTGCAGATGAAGATGATGAAGCAGCGAAGAAGTCAGTCAAAGCAAAAAGCGAAACGGGGAATGAAGGCCCCATGTTTCTGTCGCAGTCGCTGTCGCCGTCTCTGCTGCTGCTGCGGCTGCTGTTGGCCTTCTGCGCAGCAGGCGCGTGGGCGCCGCAGTCTGCGTTGGCTTTTAAAGGTCATTAAACAATGAAATACGTGCCCCGAAATAGTAAACTCTTTATTGTTGTTGTTGTTGTTGCCGTGCCTGCCTTTGTCGCAGCATCCAGGCGTCGACAGCGGCGTCGCTGCTTGATAAAAGGTCATAGTCCTTAAAGGCGAATGGCATGTGCCCCCGATTTGCAGCGCCCTTGCTCTGCCCCTGCCCCTGTCCCCACTGGCTGCTCTACTACTGATAAACCCATGCGATAAGATTGAAAGCGTATTAATCAGCAAAAATTGCATTAATTATTTGTGTGTGCTTAACAGCTGTGCATTCCTCTCCCCCTTCCCTCTCTCTCTGCTTCTTTCCTTCTCCTAATGCAGTTTAGGTTCTTTTTTTTTTTGTTTTTTATTTTCTTTTTCGTTTGATAAGCGGCGCAGTTTGCTGCAGCTGACGTCGCGCTCTTTGCTGATTGCCTTCATTATGCGCGCACTACACACACACAAACACACACACACACACACATGCATGCCTGTTCTCTTTGGACGTCTTTGCTTTTGTTTTTCTTTTATGCATACTGAGTGTGTGAGTGTGTGTGCGTTTGTATATTTATTTTAATCAACATTTATTGCATTTGGTTTTGTGCGATAAAAACGTGTTCGCCCACATTTGGTGTGTGTGTGTCCCTGTGTCTCTCACTGCGTGTGTGTGTGTGTGTGTGTGTGTTGTCTTGTGCGCTGCTTGCTGCAATTTGTGTAGTTGCTTTGCTTTGTTGCAGCCATTGTTGGGAAGAATGAAAAAGAAGAAGAAGAAGGAAAAAAATCACACATGTTTGGGTTTGGTCTGATTGTGGGTTAAGTCAACATCATCACAACGCGCTGGGTAAATACACTGGGAAAAAAACAGATTGCCCATATGCTTGTAAATTAGAGTACGCATGCATATTCGGTATGTAGGTGGAATTACAATGCAATTTCTCAAGATTCCCCAGAGACTAGGTATACTCGTAAATGTGTTTTAGGTGTGTGTTTTGCCACTTGGAAAGAGGCCGCATGTTGCTGCCATTGCGATAACTCTTTTAAGCTGCTTTTCGACCTTGTAAATGTGATATATATTTGTTTATCTTTCACTATTTGCAGTGTAATTTTTAAATTTAAATTTGATAGATTTTATATTGTTTTAAAATTTGTGTGAGTTGATTTAAGACTAAAAACAATCTTCAACATACCAAAATATTTCTTTGTGATTTTCATAGGAGTTACTCGTTAGTTGCCCAAATGAGTATGATAATTCTGCATTATCGGGTTTATACTCTACTTTATGATACCTTTTTATCTCGCAATTCGAGTTTAGCTGACTTTTTTTCTCAATTTGTTTCTTTATGTTATGCATTGCATTCCTAATCGAATTGGTCTCAGCCCACACATGAGTGTGTATGTAAATTTATAACACACAGACATACGCATACATATGTATGTGTAGGTATTTACATATGTTTACCGTCTGTCTACGTATTTCCAACTCGCTGCTGCTGCTGTTGCTTTCCCACCGTGTCTTGTATATGCAAAAAAAAAAAGAGAAAAAAAGCAGCAGCTTGGGCGTTCCATATGCAGTCAGTCCTGTTGCCGGACGAGTATCCTATACAATATGTACATATACATATCTAAAGCTACGCTAACTGGGCCAAGCCTCGAATACAACCGAAAAGAAATCCAGTTTTCAGTTTAAACCAACAACTAGTCTGGCCAGGCAATAGAGTCGTAGTCGCTCTGCTGCGGCCAAGACGAGTCTTCGCATCGATGCCGCCGTATTCGTCTATCGATAATTAGAACTGTTTAAACAACTTCAAACTCTGTTATAATGATCATTTTTATGTTTTGAAAATTCGATAATTATTCTTTTAAATGAAAATTATTAAACGAAACTTGTTGTTTAGTGTCGTTTGCGAGGCAATATACTAATTAAATCGGCATTAACCTTTGAGTTGAGCGAGAAGGTTGATTTATTCAATTAATTTTGATTGGCTTGAGCACTTTAAAGATTTACAAGAGGGGGGAGACGCTTAACTAGTTTGAAGACGTTGCACTTAGCGAGTGTGCACTGTGATAAATACGTATTTAGATGCAGTTGCAGATCTTGAAAAATAATGAGAGAGTAGAGGGGCCTCAGTAGCATCGTGCATAGCGAGTGTTAACTGTAATTGTAGCTGCTTGTTAACTGAACAATTCAATAATGCCGCCTTGCACTTTATGCATGTGTGTGTGTGTGTATCTGTGTGCCTAACATGTCAACGCTAATGAGTCATAACGCGGTTTTCCCTGTTTACTCCCAGAGGAAACAACACTGAAACTTGGTTCTCTCTTCTCTTCTCTCTTCTCTTTTTTTGTGAATTTTTAATTGATTTTTACAACGTGAAGTAATCAGCCAGAAATAGCTGTAATTGCCGACCGACTGACTGCCTGCACTGCCCCTCTCCCACTGCTTCCCCCTGTTTTCCCCTCTCTTTCGCTGCATGTGTTTGACACACTTTGCCCAACAAGAACCACCAGCATAACAATAGAGAAAGAGAGAGAGAGAGAGGGCAACGGGAAGAAGGTGGAGTAATCGTGCGGGAGGTGGAGGAAGTACTGGGTAGTGGGGGAGGGGCGTTTGTGCTGGTGTCGCTGGCTTATTTGAAGGCAGCCATAAATCTACTTAAGGCAGCTTTCAATAGTAGTGCCTGCTCTGTCTCTGTCTCTCTCGCACTCCCACTCTCATTCGTACTTGTGTTTTGCTGTTTATTATTTGTTTCTACGTTCGTTTTTTTCTCTCTATTTTTATTTTTTCTGCTTTTTGCGCCTATTTAGGCTTTGTCTTTTGCTCTATAATTCCTGTGGTTGAGCTGCAAATTGCAGCTACCGTTAGTCCAAAGAGCTTCAGCTTAGCTGAAAAGCAGAGGGAAGCGGTGGTATAGGGTTGCCTAATGCCTTTAAAGAGCTTTGCTTTTGTGTTTAGGGTTTAGTCAGGTTGGGAATACCTCAATATGCGTTTAGTTGACTGTATAAAATGACAAAAAATGCTTTACGGATTGCTCTTTAAACTGAGTAAACTCTTAATTGATAAATAGGTTCTTTAATCGTCTAAAAAAAGTACAAGATATAAATAGTTGGTATAAATCGCGATACTGTTCCTTCTGTGTGCTCTTTAAACTCTATAAATATGCAGTCTGTCCTACACTATGTTTTTATGACTAATTTCAATAGGACCAGTTCCTTCCCCTCCTGCTTAACTTGTCATAAATCCAATTTAGAGCACTTTCCCGATTTCGTAGCTACCCCCTAAGAGAGCTGTCAAAAAACGCAGTTACCTGTTGAAACTGTTGTTATTTTCTTTTCTTTTTTTTTCCAGTTCCTCTTCTTTTTGTTGGCATTCCAATTGGCATTTACCTTACCACGCTGCACTTGTCCCTTTCTCTTTGTCTCTGTCTGTGCTTTTCCCCGATTTATACCTGTGTCTGGCTGTCTGCAGGTCGTGTCACGTCACTTAATATCGTGTCTCTCGTGTCTCGTGATTGTTTCGTGTCAATGAACTCGCATGCGATTTCATGCACTCTCTTGTATGGCTTGAGCAGGCTCAAGAGGTGCCGCCTGAAGAGGTGCGCTGTGTGAGTGCGGGAGGTACCCACTGTACATACATATATACACCATATAAGAAGAATCAGAATCGCTGGCAACGACGGGATTTGTATACGGTATACGGTGTATTAAATGCCGCTTTATTTTTAACGTTCTCCTTATTTGTATTTACCTTATTATGGCTTAATAATTTGTTTACACAAACAAACAAACAAACAGAGCAGAGACGTTGCTCTTGAGAGCCCCGCCCTGTGCTCAGCAGCTCATCTTGGGTCATTGTCAGCCTTGTCTGAGTCTCTTTGTTGCTTTTTTTCTGGCTAAAAAGGGTTTACACGGCGTTTTCTTTCGATTTTTGGTTCGTTATTGTTTTGATTGCAGTTTACAAGGGAAAACCCTGCTTTATCAAATAAATATATGAATAAAAATTAATAAATATCTACCTACCTATACCATCTGCATTTTTAGATCATTTTTACTAATCTTCTTGCTTTTCTTGCAGGATCCCGCTGGCATCTTTGAACTTATCGAGGTGGTCGGCAATGGCACCTACGGTCAGGTCTACAAGGTGAGTGTTAAATCCTCGGCGGAGATGCGCTTAAGAAATACAAAATTGTATGAAACTATTGATAAATTTGTTATAAAGAAAAGTGCAAAAGCTTATAGAACTATCGATAGTATCGATAGTTTTGTCGCTCTGTTTCAGTTGGTTGGCAATCCTAGAAAGCAATTGAATGTTTAGCTTTTTTCCCTCTAATATTTCTATAAGAGGAGTAGATTGCTGCTTTCTTCTTCTTCTCCACTGGAGGCGCACCTGGCGCAATTTGGTTACGGCGCACTGAGCGCAGCGCAAAATTCATGTTTGGTTCAATTTTTGGTGCGGTTCAAGTTTTCGCGTTGTTGTTGTTGTTGGCCTGCAATTAGTAATCATTAGACTTGATGCTTGAATGCGTTGCCAGAGTTAGCGCGAGGCTGCATATGTAGATAAATAAAAGTATCTTTAGCTCTTGTATATCTGGCTGCATATGTAGATAAATATACATATATAGAAAAGTATCTGTAGCTCTCTGTGTATACGAGGGTCGTTTGATAAGTCCGTGACTTTTTGTATTTGCCGCGCACCTGCTCTAAATACAACACTGCTCCTGTCAGCAGTTATCGATTAACAGCTGACTGTAAAATTTTGAGAAAGCTGCGTTTTTTGGTTTGCGTTTTATAGGCATTGAAAGCAGACGATCTCGTGAATTTTAACGAAAATGGAAAAAAGTGAATTTCGTGTGCTCATTAAGCATTATTTTTTGCGTAAAAAATCCATCACCGAAACCAAGGAAAGACTTGATAAATATTATGGGGACTCTGCACCATCAATTTCAATGGTTAAGAAATGGTTTACTGAGTTCCGTTGTGGTCGTACCAGTACAAGTGATGCCGAACGTTCAGGTCGCCCAAAAGAGGTCGTCATGCCAGAAATCGTCGACAAAATCCATGGAATGATATTGGATGATCGGAGAATGAAAGTGCGTGAGGTAGCTGAGGCTGTAGGCATCTCAACTGAACGGGTACATCACATTTTACATGAATATTTGGACATGAAAATGCTTTCCGCGCGATGGGTGCCGCGATTGCTAACACACGACCATAAGCGCAACCGTGTGACCATTTCAAAGGAGTGTTTGGCGATGTTCAACCGCAATCCAAACGAATTTTTGCGCCGTTTCGTTACCGTAGACGAAACATGGATCCACCACACCACACCAGAGACCAAAGAACAATCAAGACAGTGGGTTTCTCCGGGTGAACGTGCACCAAAGAAGGCCAAGGTGGGTCTGTCGGCCAACAAGGTCATGGCCACAGTTTTTTGGGATGCACAAGGTATCATTCACATCGATTACCTTGAAAAGGGTAAAACGATCACCGGCGAATATTATTCAGAGCTTTTGGACAGATTCGATATTGATTTGAAGCAGAAACGACCGCATTTGGCGAAAAAAAGTGCTGTTCCATCAGGACAATGCACGGGTGAGTTAGTCAGCATGGCAAAATTTCATAAATTGGGCTACGAACTGCTACCCCATCCAGCATATTCTCCAGATTTAGCCCCTGTGACTATTTTTTGTTTCCAAACATGAAGAAATGGCTCGGCGGTAAGAGATTCGGGTCAAATGAAGAGGTCATCACAGAAACAAACGACTATTTTGAGGGCCTTGAGAAAACCTATTATTTGGAAGGAATAAAAAAATTGGAAAACGCTGGACTAAATGTATAGAGCTAAAAGGAGATTATGTTGAGAAATAAAACGCTTCTTTGACGAAAAAAATATATTTTATTCAAAAAGTCACGGACTTATCAAGCGACCCTCGTATCTTGTATCTCTGGCTGGTTTATTTCGAAAACAAGCTGCGTCATTTGCCACTGGCTTAATTAGTTGAGAACCGCTAGTCGGGCGAATAACTTTGCCACCGAAACTGCTCTCTTCTCATTCCCCTCCTCTCCTCTCCTCTCCTCCCCTCTCTCACTTCTCACACATTAACACATTTTGCTCTCGCGCCTTTAGAATTTTGCCGCAGGGCCTAGAAGAGAGTGAGAGAGGGAGAGGGAGGGCGAGTGAAACAGTCATCATCATCATAATAATCACATCAAAGATTTAAACCAAATGCGCGCTGTCTGTTTGTCTGTCTCTGGAGTGAGAGAGGAAGACAGAGAGAGACAGAAAAAAAAAACAAAAAACAATGAGTAGACTTTGTATTTAAATTGTATCTGCAAGATACAACACACAATGCAGTGGAGCTGGGGCAGCGGCAGCTACAAAAATAGACACTCTTGGGATTACCGTTAGTATTTGTTGCCTGCCTCTGCCCCAGCTCTCTCGATGTTCACTGTAATCTTGCTTGGCACTTTGTGGCATGCGTTGCGCTTGGAAGGCCAACGGCAAGTCCACGCCTACCCCTCCTACCGCCTACCCCTCCTACCGCCCCCTTTCTTGCCTGCAACTTGCATTCTTGAGCAGATTTTCTGATTTTCCATAGCATTCGGTTTTTCGACAGAAGCTTTGTAGCTGACAGTTTGATAAATATCGATAGATTTACAATCGATAATTTAAAAGAACTTTGTAGAGAGATAGAGAAGGAAACCCTATTTATTATTTTATAGCCATTACTCATAGAGTAAAGGAATAATCAATCGTATATATAGTACTATACTAGTAAGAGTTTTAAATTTAATAATTTCATACTGATCAATCTATTTTCTATACTTCCTTAAGAAATTTCATAGTTATGCATAGCATATCCCCCATTATATAAATGTATACGCGTTTTTAATCTACTTCAATTGTTTCTTCAATTTCAATTTGAAAACTGTCAATATTTTTTGTGTATATTTTATGTGGCATGCGTCATGAGGCACACTCGAATCTCTCATTCAGCTTAGAAATGCGGTCAATTTGCAAAAAGAAAAAATAAATTATGTGGTAAAAAAAAAAACCGCAGCAGCAGCCCACGTTGATGTTACGCCTCCTCCTGTCAGGGCGAACTGGGCGACCTCATTTGCCTTTGTTGTTGTTGTTGTTGTTGTTGTTGTTACCACGCTAAGCTGCAAGTGGCACGTGGTAACTGGAGACAAGAAAAGCAGCAACAATGCGCGAGTGTTCAGTTTTGCGTAATATATAATGAATTTTGCCCACTGTGCGACAACTTGTTTCCGTATGCCGGCAGCACATTAAGTAGTTCATTACACTGTCCACCACAGACGCACAGCCAGGCGCTGTCTGTGTGTGTGTGTGTGTAAAATTAGCATGAGTAATACGCGTAGCAGAGATGCTTGCCTGAGTCTGTGTCTCTGCATGTGACTTGTCCAAGTTGTCGCCACAGCTAGAACGCAGCGCGCAGAGTAACGGACACTACTGTGAGTGTGTGCGTGTGAGTGTGTATCTGTGTGTGTTGGTATGATTATCGCTCTTATTGGACTCGTTGTTGTTGTTGTTGCTGTTGCTTTTGTTGTCCACTTGTTGGCACAGCTCGTTTGCTTTGCGCTTTGCCCGAGTGTGTCTCATTTCTTGAGCATTTTCTGTGGATTTTTGGCTTGTTTATTAACCGGTTTAACACGCTGTCTCGCTCTTAATCTCATGCTCCCTCCCTCCCTCTCTCTCTCTCTCTCTCACACTCTGTTGAGCGCAGCAATCGCATTTTTAGCAGCTTATCAGAATTTAGACGCGTCATTTGCGACGCTTATTCATAACTTGCTAAAGAAAAGAGCAAATAAAACAAAAATAAAAAACATATTTAGGTAATTGGCAAGCGTAGGCGAAATGGGGGAAAGAGAGGGGTAACTACTGCATATATATTTAATGCTCGCTTCTTGTTAATTTCTTGTGACGTCAGTTCTCACTGTCTGCGAATTTCTACTGAATTTCGTTTTCGACTATCGCATCATTTAAATGCGACTTTGATTTATGCAGCAAATCTCCCCCTATATATAGAGTATCTTTTTATATTATATAGCATTTTATCAGCTAATTTCTGGCATGTTTCTACGCTTTGCACTTCCAGCTTAGTGATAACTCTAGAGAGAGAGAGAGAGAGAGAAGGCGTATTAGTTTGGCGTATGTATTTCAGATTTACAGTTGAATGATCTCTAATAAACTCGCAATTATTGGGTATCTTTGCGCTGTGCATGCTCCATTGCATTTTAAATTGTTACTGCGTTTGTTTAATTATCAGCTTGGATGAATCATAGTGGGGCTTGTAACCTCTACGTATTTACGTATTTGTCATGTATTTTGTATATACATGAAGTTGGGCTAAAACTGCAGAACGTGTGCTTTGTAAGGAAGCTTATAAGGATAGAGGAAGCAGCTAAAATAGCAAAATATAAAGCAAAAAGAAGAAAGATCCATAGATATAGACTTAAAATACAACAATCTTCCAGCATTCTTAAAAGAATAGAGATTTCCTCTAGCCAATCATAGCTATACCTATATATATTTAAGTTAAATTCCTCTCCTACAATCTATTCAAATCCATCTCATATAATAGACAAACCCCAAACTTTCACACTTCGCTTGCTCCATTTGCGAAACCTTCCGGAAACATTTCAATACGCTTTAAAAGTGGAGTCGCGCATTATCAACGGAATTTCGCACGACACATTTGAAAGTTTTCAATCTTAATTTATGCAAAAAAAAAAAACAGCGAATTCGCCAACAAGCGAGACACGTAAAAA
The DNA here is from genome assembly GCA_018904105.1 of Zaprionus tsacasi. Lineage (NCBI taxonomy): Eukaryota > Metazoa > Arthropoda > Insecta > Diptera > Drosophilidae > Zaprionus > Zaprionus tsacasi. Next base: position 2,216,768 of record JAEIFR010000122.1, read on the forward strand.
AAAGAGACGAATAGCAAAAAAAACTGCATAACTTGGCAACTTTAACAATAACATTATTGTAAAACCAACCGCAGTAACGCTTCTCAAGGTCGTACGCCTCCCGGTTCCACCTCTCTTTCTTTCCCTCCCGCTCTCCCTCTCCCCCGCTTAACGTGCGGCGCATTGACTTTCCCATAGCGGTTGCTTGCGCTAGCAAAAGAAAAAAGAGTGTTTTTTGTAGGGTATACACACTTTTTTAAAGAGTATACAACAGACAGAGGGAGTCTATGTTTGTAATAATTGTAATTATTATTGGGCAACCTAAAAACGTTTATAAAAACTGCTTATATCTTATATTGCCAGCATATTAACAATGTGTAAAGATATATTATGTTAGTGTATTAAAAGTTCGTCATGTTTTCACGTGTAACCTTTCTTTCTTGCTTCCTCTCTCTCTCGCTACATTTTTTTTTTCTTTTTTACGAAAGCATTCAATGCGAAAATACACCCAAATCGCATTTATTGTGTGTGACTTTGGCTTTGGTTTATTTTTTTTTTTTTTTAGCTATTTTTGGCTAACTTTTTGGGGCTGGCTCTGGGGCCGGCGGTGGTTGCCTTGTCAATGAAAAAGTGTCAGGGCTAGAGATTTAATTAAGCGAACACAGAGGGCAACAAAACAAACTTTAACAACAGAGCAGACAACAACAACACGAACAACGAGAGCAACAACAACAACGAGAAATATCAACGACAAAAAAGTTAGTGAACCTCTAAAAATACAATGCGAAGTAGCGCAAAGTGGGAATGACAGGCAGACAAGCGGAGAGAAAGAGAGAGAGAGAGAGAGAAATAGAGAGCAAACTAGGGAGCGGGAGAGCTGGCAGAGAAAGGGAACAATTAAAGAGAGAAGATATATGAGGGGAAAAGAGATAATAGAGGGCACACTGTAGTTTGCAAAATATTCTAAAGGGAAATATACTCGAAACACACTCCAAAAATACAACTCAAATATACTCAGGGAGTTGTCCAAAAGCGTTTCAAGCACTTGTGTTTCTATTTTAGCCAAAATTCATTTGGGGAATAATGTGCAGATGTACATATTTAAATGAACATGTGTGTGTGCTACTTTGGCGTAGACAAAATATGTGAGATATTTTGAAAAACTGAAAAGCAAGCACTCTATCTATCTATCCAGCGATCGTTGCCTTGACTACGCTTGCACTGAGAGAAATGACGCTAAATTCCTAGCTTAAAACTTGTTGTAAATTGATCTATATTATGGAAGATTATTCTAAATATTAATCAATTAAATGGGAACTCTTTTCTATCTATCTACATCTAAAACTATATATTTTCTGTATCAATTGAGGTCTCCTCTGTCCTATCTACACTATCTATTTACCCATCTGTCTGTATTTATTGGACACAGCTCAGTTAATCCTATCTATATGACCTATTTACATTGAGCATTACTTATCTATCTATCACACAACCTTGTTTATAGATTTATTTATCGATTTGTAACTGTCTTTCTTTCTTTCTCTTTCTTTCCCATAACGCTCGCTTTATCTTCCCAGTACCTTCACCTATATATGCAGTCTCTGTATCTGTATCTTTTGCCACATTATGCTCTCATATGCTCGTGTCAATGACTCATTCGGAGTGTTGTTTATAAGAAATAAAAATTTGCTTAGCAATTAGTTGGTTCGCTCAGTGTTTTAGTGGAGTTTTTTTTTAGTGTCATTTACAGAGTTTACGACTCTCAGAGCCCACGACCTGAAGGCGGGGGTAGGTAATACGTGTACTCTCTGTCGTCGTCTAATTGCAATTTTGCTTTGCTTGATTTCAATTTAAAATTTTACGAGGCTGCGTATTTTTTTTTCTTCTTGTATTTTTGTTTGTCTTTTGTTTCTTATTTTTTGTTTTTTTGTGTACTTCTGTTTCCTGCTTGATTTGTTTATTGCCTTTAATGTGTTTCGCCTGTTTCTTTGAGTGGCGTTTTATTGGCTGCGCCTGCAGTTTCTCTGTTCTCCTCTCTCTCTCTCTCTCTCGCTCCCCCCCATGCCTCTCCTCTCCCGCTTGGCTTGTCTTCATATTCTCTTTAAACTCTACACCTACCAGTCTCTCTCTCGAATGAAGTCGTAAATAAAAGCTTTACACGCTCGTTCTTTTGTTCTCTCCCTTTCCCTCCTCCTCTGTCTTTCTCACTCATAAAATGAACTGTGCGTTTGTCTGTCTGATATTGCGAGTAATTGGGTCAAAGTTCGCATCTATGTTTGGGGAACGTCAATTAAATGAGGAGAGGGGGGGGGAGTCTCTCGGCGTATTCTTTTAATTTTGGACAGACCTCGCTCTGCGTAGACGCAAGGAACTCACTCTCTGTCTCTCTCTCTCCGAAGTCAAGTGGATAAGTCGCAGGGCAGGGCGAAGAAAGGTCGACGCCTTTGTGGGAAAGTCAGTCGTCACTTGCAAGATGATGAATGATCTTAAGAGATACTTAAGCAAACTTAATTTGCTCAAGAAGTTACAGAGACAGATAGATGTGTGTTTATGTAGATTTACCCCTGGCAAGAACTTAAGATATCTGCTCTCCTAAAACTTCTTCAAAAATCATTAGATTGTCGTGGGATATGGCATTTTCTTTATAGTTTCACTTCTAGATTGCATTTGCAACAATAAATAATGAATTTAATTTTAAAATACTTTGAAAATATTATGCCAACTCATTCAACAATTTAAGATCGTTTATACGAATGTTTTATCGTTTTTTCCTGCAGTTTTATCTTGTATACAGCGTATTCAAAATTGCATAACTCAAGATGGTGTCATATACAACAAAATCGTTGTACATTTCCCCCTGTTTTTAACACCATCTCCGCACACATTTTGTTGCTCGTTCAAGTTTCGATAACTTTGGCGATAAGCAGCGCTGCTGCTGCGAGTCATCGATTGTTGTGGCGCTGCTCAAGGTTGGCATTGTGTATATGGTAAACAAACAGATTAAATATGCAAACTCGCAGCTGGTCGATGACGGGCGAAAGAGATGACGAAGAGAGGGAGTAGGTAAAGAAAGGTAGAGAGAGGGATGTATGCTCAAAGCGTTGATTTCATGATTAGCTTTGATCTTTTTTTTGTTTGCTTTATTTTTTCTGTCTTTAGGACATTTAGCATTTTCGGTTTGTTTCCCTTTTTTCTTTTTCTCTCTCTTTTTTCTTTCCCTCAAAGCACAATTAATTTATGAGTGAAAGTTTCCATTGGATTTTTCTTGTCTTTACGTGTTTTTGCATGCTCGCGCACGCTCATCAAGAGGAATAACAATGTGCCGCCTTTGTTGGGGGTTGCTGCTGCTGGGTTAGACTTATCTAACTGATGGTCCCTTATCTGCATATTGGTTTACAATGCCGACCACAAATTCCCCGCGACAACTCGAATAATGTGCTTTATTATATATCATAATAAACTCGTTGAGTGTCATGTAATTGGGCGACAATGACGACGATATAGACGGGAGACGATGGAATCGTCACGAGTCTGATGATGAATCCAAAACTCTGGAACCCGTTGTTGTTGTTGTTGACCCGCAGTAGTTGTTGCCTCAGTTACCCTCAGACCGATTGAATTTCGATTAGAGTTTTCCTCGGACGACAGGCTTAATTTATTTAATTTCTTTTTATACTTGCTGTCTGAATTCATTAAAAAAGTGACGATTTAAGAGCGGAAGTAAGTGACGTCATCAATTGAGTGTCAATTCCCTGAACTTGGGGTAAACCTCAAGAACAAATAAAAGTACAAATAATCATTTGACACAATTTGCGGGTGCTTATCTCTAAAAATAAACAGTGCAGCCTTGCTGAAAGTAAACTTTTCAGGAAGTATAGATAATATTTTGCATGAATACTTGAGGAATCAAAAAAATTGAAGAAATAAAAAGTTAAACAAAGGAGTTAATTAATTTCCTTATAGAAACGGTACAAGTTTTCCAGAGTGCAATGTAAACATGCATAAAAAATGCTATTTTTATAATAATAAATAAACAAACAAACTCTGAAAATCCGCACTCATTCATATACTATACAAAAATACTTGAATCAACAATTAAAATAGCTTTAATGAGTCAAAAACGTTTGACGGGGTAAATTCAAACTGATAACAAGTGTGTTTCATTGATTACCTCAAAATACTATCTGCCAAATTGATAAGGAAATAGAGAAAGCCAGAAAATTGCAAATAATTAACTAGATTGCATTATAGTTAAGGGAACTATAAAATCAGAGGTTTAATCGTGCAAGAACATGTAAATTTAAAGTTTTAAATTGCAGAAACTCTACAAAAAAGCCTTCCCTATAGAGTAAACACTTTCGTAAATGGATTGGCTGTCGAACTGAAAGTGGAACATCAAACGAAATTCGCTAACTAGGTTAACCAGGTGCTTGAGAGTGTTTTTTAGGAAGAGGGGGTGGTGAGTGAGGTTATGTTGTTAGGTGTGGTGAGTTGCCAATACATAGTACAGTATTGTACAACACTAACAACTTTGAGAGAGTTGAGTGCTCTCTGACAGGCAGGCAGGCATTTTTGACTTATAAATCTAATATGCTTTTATCAAAGACAGAAAGAAAGCTGGGAGGGGGAGGCAGACAAAGTTTTGTATACTTATAACGAGAGTCTTAGGTAATGGCATGATTCATAAGTGTGGGTTGTTTATTCATGGCAGTTTCTAAAGCTATTTCATGCCTGCTGCTTAAATTTGATGGGATTTTTGTGCAAAGTTCCCCAATATATCTAAAACAGACCTTCTTACATCATAGTTTGTAACTTGCAGGGTATCTTTGAGTAGAGTCAACGTGTTTTCTTATTTTATTTATATTTCCCAATTGCGGTTTTACTTGCCAGCAGCTGCATCAATGCGGGGCGTGGCACTTCACACACACCACAACAAAGTGCAATTGTTGTGGCCACTTCAAAAGGAATGCGCCTTGGAAGTTTTAGACAAAAAAAAGTATTTGCTTTCTGGGTTAATTAACATGGTCAATAAGTTGGGCTTTGTAACGGCAAACTTGATTGATGCACTTTAGACGCACTTACTGAATCATCATCTAGTCGCATTTCACAACAATTGCTCATTCAAGTTAGTTGGAATCAATATACGATTTTTGATCTGAAAAGATTTGCATAGTTAGTCGGAATTTGTCAAAAAGAGTGGACTGCAGGTGCTGTTACGTCATCAGCTTCGGTCTTTGGGTTTATCAAAGTTTTTTTTTGTTTTTTAATTCAAAGATTCTATAAAATGTATTTAAAAGCATATTACACTCCATAACACACTCTATAAAGCTGTGACGACATCATAAAACCCACAGTTAGAGTAAAAATATGATTACGATCGTCGCCAGTACGTTGTACATCTACCCATATATCATTATTGTATCTGTCTCTGCTTACAGAAAATGTGCAATGTGCGTGTTTTTTCTTCTGTTTTTTTTATTTGTCGTTGCATTTTTTTGTCAAGTATTTTTTTTTTTTGTTTTATTGTGCTTCTTCTTCTTCTTCTGTCTCATCGTTGCTTTTCTGATTTTTCATTTTTCACGCCCCAAGCATATTGTGAGCATTGTGTATCCGTCAGATACACAGAGTCGTGTAGATACTTGTACTGAAACTGAATACTTGATATGATAGGGGACGACGGGGTAGGGTAGGGTAAACTTCTGCATAGGTAGGCAAACCCCAATTGGACAGCTGCTGTCGAGTGAGCAAGAGAGAGAGGGGAGGCTCCGATATGGTTCCATTGTTGACTTTACCTTTAAAACATTTTCGGATTTTTTTTCCCTCTGTTTTTGTTTTCATCACACACATTTCCAAATATTTTACGTATTCAGCAGTTTCTGCCTGTGCTGCTCCGTCTTCTTCTTCTACCTCTCTTCTTCTTCTTCTAGTTGCTTTATATGGCAAAGGCTTGTCGCCGTCGTCGTAGTCGTCGCTGTGCGGTTTCTGTTTATTTGTTTATTGGATTGTTTAGCTCTATTTGCTCTGAAGCGAACCGAGAGTGAGTGAGTGAGTGTGTGTGTGGATGACTGACTGAGTGCTGCGAGTGATTCACAAATATTTTTCTTTGTATTTCTTTTTTTTTCTCTCTCTCTCTCTTTTTTATTGCTGCAATCGCGCCTCGCTGGGCTGGCGAATCGATTTCACTTGAGGTTGCAATTGGTAACTGGTAACCGGGGGCAACTGGATACGATCAATGATGATCCATAACTGGTTGCACCTGCCAAGGCCCCCCTCCGTTACACTCCTTCCCTCTCTCTCTCGCTGCGCAGTCCGGCGCAAATTTATAATCAGTTTTCGTATCCATTAGTGCATGTCATTAATTTGCATAAAATCTGCACCATTTTTCCCCACAGTAAATCCCGTTAGAATATGACAAGATGATGATGCTGCCTCGTCTAGAATTTCACAGCTGCTCCAGGGTGGGGGAAAAACTGCCTGACTTAATAGCATTTTGATAGAATCTGCCACAGCAGCAGCTGCCCCGCTGGCTAATCAATAAAACCAACGAGCAACTGCCTCAGTGCATCCATTCCCGCCCCAAACTATCAACAGTTTCCCCTACCCAAGTCTGTGAAACTGTTATCATCGTCTTCGTTAGTCAGTTTGATTTATTAAAAGGCTTATGGAGCGTCGAGCTTGTCTAGTGGCTGCAATTAAAACTGTATTAAATGCAAAATGACTTTTACAGCGCCAAGAAGATGATTCCTTCTTGTTTCTGCTCATCCTCCTCCTCCTCCGGGCTAGTAGTTAACCGGTTCAATCTGAAAGTTTACCTTGTCGTCCATCAATTTATGTTACTCTGATTCCTCACTTGACAGTCTATTAAAATTTATTTTATGACTGAGTTTGCTCATGGTCCGCCAAGGAAAGTCAAGTCACGTTACATTTAAATTTGAGAGGTCTTCGTGTTGAAGATATGAAAAAAAAAATATGATTGAAAGATCGAGCTAGTTAGTCTAGTTTGTTAATTGTTTTGCTTGGTATCTAATGATCTATTACAGCGCGTTGTTTTTTCAAGTTGTCAATCATATGTGGTGTAATTGATCTAGATGTACTGTTAGTTTTAGCTGTTTAGATGGATAAACATGCTCATAATTTAGGTTAGACTTTGATGTAGAAAAAAAAATGTATAAGTTAGTAATTATATTTTTTTTTTCGAAGTTTTCTTTTACTGGAATTGTTTCTATAAAAAGGTTTATGGTCTTGGCTGCTTACATCCTCAAATATACTTATTAGCTAGTAAATATATTATGTTTACAAGATTTGCATAAGTAAACTTGATAAGTTCCCATTTCAACGTAAAGCTGAGCAGAAATTTCCCCATATTACGATTGTTTCTGTAATGAGAAACTTGTAATGTTAATTTAAGTTTATTAGTTAGTCGTTTTATTGTTTTATCTCAGATAGTCTGGGTTTTTTTTATAAAATATACCCTTTTCTACAGAAAATATCCCCCTATTATGTACGCTGCACTCTTGTTTATCGTTACTTCTTGTTTACTAAAGAATTCCTGGGAGTATTACGCAGTTTATTGACGCGACGCGTCGTCTGTCTCATGGTCAATATTATTTTCTTATGAAGTATGCTCTCTGCAACGAGTTCAAGATCAGTCAGACAACTTTTCATAATCATTCCCTGCACAATTTCAGCAATTGAAACTGTGAACTGATAAGGATGCACAGAAACATACTTATATTTATATAATATTTAATTTACAGGGTCGCCATACGAAAACTGGTCAGTTGGCTGCCATAAAGGTGATGGATGTCACCGAGGATGAGGAGGAGGAAATAAAGCTAGAGATCAATGTGCTTAAGAAATACTCGAATCATCGTAACATTGCCACCTACTATGGGGCGTTTATAAAGAAATCACCGCCAGGCAAGGATGATCAACTATGGCTGGTGATGGAATATTGCGGTGCTGGCTCTGTTACCGATCTGGTCAAGTCCACAAAGGGTCAGAGTCTCAAAGAGGAATGGATTGCATACATCTGCCGTGAGATCTTGCGCGGCCTGAGCTATTTGCATTGCAACAAAGTCATACATCGTGACATCAAGGGGCAGAATGTGCTGCTCACAGATAATGCTGAGGTGAAACTGGTCGATTTCGGTGTCTCGGCGCAGCTGGATCGTACGATAGGGCGACGCAACACGTTTATTGGTGAGTGTGTATAGATTGTGTGGATGGAGTGTGGAATGTGGATTATGACTCATACTGAACGTTTCTCTTCTCGAACAGGTACTCCCTATTGGATGGCACCAGAGGTCATTGCTTGCGACGAGAATCCGGATGCCACATACGATAATCGTTCAGATCTTTGGTCTCTGGGCATCACAGCCCTGGAGATGGCTGAGTCACAGCCACCACTGTGCGATTTGCATCCAATGCGTGCACTCTTCTTGATTCCGCGCAATCCACCGCCGCGTCTCAAGTCCAAGAAATGGTCCAAGAAGTTTCATGGCTTCATTGACACGGTGCTAGGTGAGTCACAAACATGGGATATATCTAATTAAGCAGATTATACTAATCCTTCTCCTCCTCTTACAGTGAAGGACTATCATCAGCGGCCTTATACCGAGAATCTGTTGAAGCATGCCTTCATCAAGGATCAGCCAACGGATCGACAGGTGCGCATACAGCTGAAGGATCACATCGATCGCTGCAAGAAACGCAAGCAGGAGAAGGAACGCGAAGATTATCGTTACTCTGGTTCGGACAATGATGACGATGAGCCGCAGCTGGCCGGTGAGCCAAGCTCGATTATACAGGCACCTGGTGGGGACACGCTGCGTCGCAACTTCCAGCAGATACAGGAGGGTCGCATGGCTGCAGAGCAGCAGCAGCAGCAACATCATCAACTGCTTGCCCAGGCACAGGCACAGGCTGCCGCTGTACATGCTGCTGCACAGGCGCAACTGCATCAACAGCAGCAGCAGCAACAACAGCAGGCGGCAGCGGCTGCAGCAGCAGCTGCACATGCGGCACAACAGGCGCAAGTGCAGGCACAGCAGCAACAGGCGCAGGCACAGGCGCAGCAACAGCAGGCGCAGGCACAGCAGCCACAGGCGAATCGTCAACAGAAACCGCCATCGGTAAGTTGTGGGATCTATGGTCCCAACTCCAGAGGATTTGAGGAAATAATAACGATTTTCCTTTTCTTGCAGCGTCAGCAGATTGAGGAGCCTGGTCCACCGGCACGACCACAATTGCCGCAACGTTTGATTGTGGTGCCAGATCCACCACATGCCAATCGACCATTGCCACCGACCCCGAAGTGCGGCGAGCCAGCGGGACAGACGCCCCAGCAGCAGCGCAGTTCGCAGAATAACTTCAAGCCATCGGTGCGTATACGTTATGCGACAGGAGCTAGAACCACCAGACTTATAAATAGGAAATTCGTATACTGCATACAAATATAATGCAGGGAGAATTTGCTGGATTAGTAGAGAACAGATAAAGCTAAAGATTAGCTGTAATAACTTATTACTTTAAAAAATGATCTATCTATTTGGTTATACGTAAAGTAAACTCTTTTGAAACTGGTTCCAAAAATGTAGAACTCCTTTAGTCATTTACTAAAATGTTTCCTGGTTGAAAAGTACTTCAAACCTGCCAAGTCTCTTAACTCATAAGTAACTCAAAAATACCCAAGCTCTTAACTTGTTCTGTTTTTTAATTTAAACCTCCCCGCTATATCTCTCATGTGTGAAACATTTTATACTATATCGTATTTAAATTTGATTTTCAAACTGCTCTTTTATTTTCATGTATACCATATATAACATATATGCCTATGTAATATCCATGTTATAACTATATCGACCTTATGATTTCGCTCATATCTGTCTGTGTGTGTGTGTGTCCTACTACATCATCCTGTTGCGTGGAATGTATCCCAATACCAACGTATAATTTGATCCGATAACACTGAAAAAAAAATACACACAAAAAAAACTGAATAATCCAAAAAACACTCGACTCAATTCGACAATCATACAACAGTTACCACCAAGGAGACCTGAGGTATGTTTTTATCATTTTCCCGTTGTAGCTTGTGCTCGCTTGCCTCTCTCACGCTATCTTTCTTTATATACTGTAATATCTCATACTATCCATCTATCTATCCTGTATACGTATGTGTATTTTATGCTTGATTTACGAGTAACTTGCCCCCTTTTGCGACCCGTTTTGGAACCCAGAAATATTGAAATTCGAAATTCTGAAAACGTAATGCTTGCTGGAGGTCACACAAAAACACACATACCTAGAGAGCTACATACGATATGTACCTTGTCGTAGCTCCAAAATACACTATACTATAACAAACACACTTTCATTGCACGTGCCCACTAAACCCCAAAAAAAAAAAAACAACCCGAAAAACACTTTCGATTTTCCCCCACCCTATAAATGCGTATGCAACTAACCTCAAATGTGCCTTGCTTAAGTTTATTCTATATATAGCGAGCCGGCACTACGCTGGATCGATCGAAGAATTTCCCCAACTAACCCCAACGAGATAAAAGAAAAAGAAAAAACTAACTGAGCTTTCTCTCTAATGTTTTTGGCCCTGTTTGTTATTTATCTATCTCTCTCTCTGTCTATCTATAAGAAGTGAAAGGTGCAAACCAGTCTAATGCTCTATTACTTTTCGTTCCACCCTCCTCGAATCGAACTTGCCCCCCGCCCCGATCCGATACAACTACAACAACAACAAATGTGGTACCACGTGCAACACACACACACAACACACAAATACACACACACACACATACACCCAAAAATCCTCCGTGTGCATTTCGAATACTTGTTGAAATCTATCTGTAAAATACAAAAACGTAGGATCATTTGGATGTGTTAGCAGCACAATTAAATGAATTGGGCGTGGTCTCCTCCCAACAGCCGCAGCCACAGACAGCTGGATCTGGATCCGGTGCTGGACAGCAGCAGCAGCAATTGGCACAGCCAGAGGCGCCGCCAAGGAACAATCGTCAGTCGGGTGCTGCCTCCGGTAATGGAGCCATCTGTGTATCGGCCTCATCGTCGTCATCATCATCATCCAAGCCGGCCGCGGCACTGCCACAGCAGTCGAACAATCATCTGGGACAACCCGTAAATCCATTGGATCCACTCGATAGCAGCGATTCGGATAGCGAACCCGATGAGCCCAACGATCGGGCACGCAACGATGGAACCTTGCTCGCTAGCGATCCACCCAAGCCGCTGTAAGTATTACTCCCCACTTTGGAGACCCTTCGAAAACAGACATAACTCAAAACGGAAGGTGTGGCAGATATGCACAGTTATAGCGTAATATATATAGACAGCAAAGGTTGTTTGCATATCACATAGTTTTGTTAGGGAACTATTCGTTTGCTAAATGGTTCTCTTTATGGATAAGGTTGAGCCATAAATACCTAGATAGATAATGAATGAGTCTATGGTTGTTAAAAGTATATTAGAAATATCAAGGCGACATATGCAATTCTATATTCATTTAAAAAAACAATATGTCATCGATAAGAATATGTTTACAACCCTTAAAGGTATTTCCTTAAAAATAGTGCCTTGACATTATATGATTATATGTATATTGATAAATAAGCCAAATATTGCTTTTTCCTTGTATACTTTATGATTGAAGAAGGTATTTATCCTTCTTAAAAGTTTATGATTATATGGTACAATACATTTTATGAAAAAGGTCGCAGCAATACTTCCCATATTTATAACCATAAAATACTTATACCATAAAGAAAACTATAGCCATTACGAAGGTTCCTTGTAGAGTTTGATTTTTATATATTGCATTCAACACTCAACGTATTCTTAAAACTTTCTCTCTCTCACATATTATTTATCGATTTTTTTATACACCCACAATATCCCCACAATATTTTTTTTTTCGAAATGCCACTCCGTTTTTTGCGTATTGCCGTTGTTTTTCGTTTCGTTCTCTTTCTTCGTTTTGTTCGCTTGTTCGTTTGGTTTTGTTCAGACCCGAATTTTCATATAGACCCGGCCTGGGACCCGTTTCGGAGGATACAACAACAACAACAACGACAACACCGCTTACCCATGGCAGCGGTGGACCACCTAACCGACCATTGCCACCGACGCCCGATGATGATGATCAGGCTGGCGATCGTACGTTGATTATGAAGCGCGTAAGTACCCTATCATATGTATCATATATTCCATATATAGTCTCTATCCATCTGATAACTATACTTTAGTTTCTTTTAGTATCTTATTTAAGTTGAGATCTGTTTTTTTTTCGTTCGTTGTTCTCTCTATCTTTCATTGAGATGATTTTCGCAGTGAAGTTTTCTAGTTAAAATTTCCTATAATAACTCAGGCAGCTGTACAAACTGTAATTAGCTTATTGTAGGGTTAAAGGTAAAAAAAAGACTTGAAAAATAATAGAAAAACTGATTAAAAACAAATTAATAATTTATACTAAGACTACAACAACAACAAATTACTGCCAACGGTTGTGGTATTATTATTTAGACAAGTTTGCAGTGATTTATTTATTCGAGTATTAACCAATTTAAAGAACTAGTTATAGTTTTAACTTTATTTCTATACTAAATATAATACTTAATTTAATACGAGGGGTTCTTCTGTTCATAATTAGTATGAAACTTTTTCGTGAATTTCTTTTGTACAAAGTTTATTTTTATATTAAATGCTCCCAATATAATTTTTGATTTTGTGAATGTTGGATATTTTTATTAAGATTTTCAAAAATACCACACGCACTGGTGCACAGAATGTTTACACGATCGACTTTCCCTGAAGCTTTGAGCTGGTAAAGAAATATATTTTCGTAGTATAAAACAAGTGTTTAAAATGGTTTTAGAGGATACTAAATTTTTGGCCAAAAATCATGTCAAAGTAGACTAAAAATTTTACATGCAAGACCCTTGACAGGACCAGTATCCTCACTTTCCTCACTTCATAACTTTCTTAAAAATCAAACGATTTTCTTCGGGTAAAGCATTTTATTCGTGGTTTTACATCTAGAATAAAATGGCTTAGTAGTTTTTGCAATTTAAAAAATTCACAAAAAAAGTTAATTTTTGTGATTTAGATAAGGGTCCCCCCTGTACATTTTTCAGAAAATTTTTTTCTCAAAATTTAAAAATCGCCAGCTTTTAGTTTTAATCGATTGAGGAGGTCCAATTTAGTATAAAACAAGTGTTTAAAATTGTTTTTGAGGATACTTAATTTTGGTCGAAAAATCATCTCAAAGTCGACTAAAAATATGACATGTAAAAGACCCTTGAGAGGACCAATGTCCTCACTTTCCACACCTCATAACTTTCTTAAAAATCATACGATTTTCTTCGGGTAAAGCATTTTATTCGTGGTTTTAGATCTAGAATAGAATGGCTTAGTAGTTTTTGCAATTTAAAAAATTCAAAAAAATTTTAATTTTTGTGATTTTGATAAGGGTCCCCCCTGTAAATTTTTCAGAAATTTTTTTTCTCAAAATTTAAATTTTCCTGCTTTTACTTTTAATCGATTGCGGAGGTCCAAATTAGTATAAAACAAGTGTTTAAAATTGTGTTAGAGGATACTTAATTTTTGGCCAAAAATCATGTCTAAATCGACTTATCGATAGTATATAATCGAAAGCAGAGTAAACCTAAAATATCGATAATTGAATAAAGAGAGATTTATTGTATATAGACACAATGTGAATATCATAAGCAAAGTGCATCCAACTGGTTTTTTTCGACGGCACCTGATATGATATGATACTATTTACCATTCTATCTATCTGTATGTAAACACCTCTCTGCACCCGAGTGCGCATTATCCACCCCCTCACAAAACAGACACCAATACAAATACGCATAACTTACTTATCGATATTACATACCATTTCTACCCATATGGAATGTAAGTGCAATGAGAGAATTCATGAAAAACTTTCCATGCTACAATCGTGTATTTATCTCTGGGCGTAGAATGAAAGAAGAAACAAAAGAAACCAACAAAAAAAAAAGATTTAGAATGTAGAAACGTAATGCAAGCTGACACACACAAAAACAAAAACCTAACAACAAATTCTTCTCTTGCGTTGCTACTTACAACATCATCTACAACAACAACAACAACAACAACAACTGTCCCCTACAACCACAACAACAACAACCTCAACTCCAACTCCAACTCGCTGTTAACTGTAAACAGAAATTAGAACAAAACATAAATCGCTTACAAAAATCGGCTTCCACCTCGCACGCGTCGAAGCCGCGCGGCGTCGGCGTTGGCGGCGACGAAGCGCAACTCTTGCGTGACTGGAACTTTGATAAATTCTTTAGTGGCCACGGCAGCGCAGCCAACGCTAGCGGCGGCAGCAGCAGTGGCAGTGGCAGCGGTGGCAGCACAACTGCAAGTCTCAGTCGCAGCTCGTACCTAAGCACACTGAAGGTGGAGGCAAAGCTGCAGCGTGCCAGCGTCGCTGAAGCCATTGCCCGTCCCGTGCCAAAAGGCTATCAGCCGTTAAAGGGCGCCAGCTCCACGGCCGCCATTATTGCCAAAGAGCGCAGCAGCGCCGCGCCGCAGTCGCAGCAGCAGAAGCAGCCGCTGCAGCAGCATCAGCACAAGCGTCAGGAATCCGATTCGAAGCTGCCAAGCTTTGTGCGCGGCTTTAGGCGTGAACATTCTGACTTTTTCCCGTCAACCAAACGACATTCTGCCGTGCTGAGTGGCAGCGGTAGCAGCAGCTCTGCCAGCGGCAATGCAAGTAATGCTGCTGCGCAGCTGCAGTCGCCGCAGCGCGCCAGTGCCATGTACCAAAGGAACAGTATTTACAACAGCAGCAGCGGTAGCGGCAGCGCCAGCAAGGAGAATAATACGCACACGCCAATTGCGGCGCTGCGGAAGAGCAAAACTACAACAACAGCGACGGCGACAGCGACGGCAACAAAAGCAGCAGCTCCAGCAGCAGCAGCAGCGCCCACAAAGTCCAGTTGGGCCAATTTAGATTTTCTGCGTCCGCGTCGCGAAAAGACTGAGTCTGTCATTGTGCTGCAGAATGCAGCGGCGCGTGCGCAGCAGCATCAGCAGCAGCAGCAACAACAACAGCAGCAGCACCCACAGCCACAACAACAGCTACAGCAGCAGCAGGTAATCGTTCTCAGCTCGCACGCATTCACAAAAAAAAATAAAAAACAAATCAAAAGAACAAAGGCAACAGATGAGAAACCAATTAAAACATCGTTCATTATTGTGTTTTGTCTTGGCGCCAGAAACGTAAACCAAACCAAAAACTACTTGAAAGCAAAACAAAAAATAAAAAACAAAATCTAAAACTAGCGTAATGCAAATAAAATTTACCATTTGGCTGGCTAGAAAAATATCCCATAATCACCACACAACATCAACACGCACAAACACAAACACATACACACACGCACGCACACCTACACCTACGTATCATGCTCTCTGTTGCATTCTCCCTCTCTTTGTTCTCTCGCATCATCGCATTCTTACAGTCCTAGTTAGCAGCATTCTGTTAATAACATTGAACTAACAGCGTGCGTACAATACATAAGAAATGCTGACGCTGACGATGACTTTGCATTGCGTTGCGTGTTTACATTTTCTTGCTTTCTCTAACTTTTTGACCTTGCCCAAGCATGTTTGCATTCGCATTTGCATTTATTAATCAGAATCATACAAAAAATAATTTCATAGTTTGTTGCTGTCTGAATTAACATTAATAATATTTGTATACTCTATAAGACTCATGTGTATAATATGCGGTAAAAGTGCTATAGCAACTGGCTTGAGAGTCACTAATGGACAATTAATGCTTGATTTATAACCATTTTAACACTGTGCATAAGAAGATAATTGGTAGTTGGTGAAATCTAAGTATCAATAACTGTATTTTACCATCGCGTGTATATAATTATACCATTCATACCCAAGCAAAACTATCGAATGCTAATGAGATGCAAAATATAAAAAAATATATATATAGCGCTAAGATACAAATCTTTTCAGGCTTAACTTTTAAGCTTTTCTATGGTACATGTAAATAAATTCATTAATTCATGGCAAAAATGTATTAAATGTATTGGTACGAGGATAAAAAACAAATGAAATTAGAGAACTTGCAACTATCAAATCAAAATTTGTGAATAATTTCAGAAAGTAAAAAGAGTAATCCTGTCCTATGTCATTAAACAGCGTTAAAAACGAATATTTCTCCTTAAAAAATGTTTAATTTTGTGTTTATTTTCGTATCAGATATGGTTAAGATAATCCAAATGCTTTGTATTTACTCAACAAATTCCATGCTATTCAGCTTAAGCAAGTATCTTTTCTTTGGTTGTAACAAAAGCTTTGCAAAACGATTGTAAAAAGTTAATTGGTTTGGTTAGCCTAAAACAAAATGTGTTTTACGATGCTTGCAATTTGAGTAACGTTTTGCCTGCTGAGCAGAGCTGTGAATCCAATCCTTTGTGAATTGTTACGAGATTGCGCTAAACTAAACTAATTTTGAGTTGAAAGCTGCAATGACTCTTATAAGGGAAATCATTTAAATGTTTAGTACATAAGCTATTATTTGTTAAGCGTCCTTAATAGAGTTCTGATTAAGGAAACTCTCAATTTGTGGTATTCTTAAGTATCTCATTGGCATTCATTTTGCTCTCTCTCTCCTTTTCTCTCTCTCACTGTCTCTTTCAATGACTCTTTCCGTTTTTATCCATTACTTTTTGTTGTGTTATCTTTTTTACGAGCATTTATTATAACCCATTCTCGTTTTTAATTTCAAATTTCATTTCCAAATGTATGTTTTCAAATTTATTACCGTCATTTAAAACTTCTGATTGTCAACGTTACTCATGTGTCTTCTTTCCCCGTCTCTCTCCCGCTAACAGAATCGTGGTGTAGCTGGCAGCGGTGCTGGCGGAGACAACAGCGGCCTTGGCACCCCCGGAACTCGGACCAGCAGTGTTCTGCCCGATCTGCTCAGCCAAGCATCGCCGGCGACACCGCCGCGCCATGATAAATCATCCAGTGAAGAGGTGAGTAGCGCCTCGGCGAAATTAATACTACTCGTATTTATCAATCGACTCGATATTTCATTGTGTGTTTTGTGCGTTCTCGACTCTTACTCGAGTTGTGAGTTTCTGTTTTTTTATTGTTATACGTTTTTTGTAACTCAAAATCGGTCCCACATTTTTAGCTTTATTGTTTGTCCCGTGCATAATCGAGAAACTCCATGAAAACGAACTAAAAGTCGAGCCATGCATTGTGTCTGTCATTATTCCAGTTTTTTGCCTTTTTGTGGGTTGCGACTAAAATGAATAACCAACATAGAAGGAAACGAATATCATCACATTTTCGCTTTTCGAGCACCTAACATATCAGAATTATTGGTAACTTCTCGTAATTATTCGCACAGTGGGTCAATTTGTTTAATTTGTGTTCATTTCAATTTAAATCCGATATGAAAATTCGATAAAGACTTAAACTAAAACAAGATGATTTCAATTTACAAATACTTCTATTGCGTATATCGTCGGTTTTTTCGAAATTACTTCAAATTTTATGTTTTAATTTCATGTGCTTTTTAAAAGTTTAAATCAACTTTCGAAATTATCTCCTAACCCCTTGAATGTAACTAATCCAAAAGAATATCTTAGCATAAACATTTTTCTTTGACGTGGAGCAAAGTTCATTATGAAGAGCGCGTAACGAAATCAAGAATATACATTAAACCGTCTCAAATTGGTTGACAATTTTAATAAAATAATACAAAAATACGTACACGAAGTATGCATGAATCTCGCAGCTTTCACCTGTGCATGATTTCAATTTTACAAAAGAAAAAAAACCAAGTATAAAAGAACAATTTAAATTTAACCAATACCAAATTAAAAACGTTACAAACAATTTCTTCTTAATTGTGCTTTGTCTTTCCGCAACGTTTGAGCTGATGGCCACTACGATAAATTCTAACAAATTACAAAATACAAATCAATTACAAACAAAATTTACAATAGTAAGTATGAAAAACAACAACTACGGAAATAGTATCCAACCAACCACCAACACCTTAAAAAACACTATAAAAAGCATTTCTACAGCCAATAAAACCCAAAAACAATTTCTATTTATGTACAAAACTTATTCTTTCAACAATTTGTCATGTGTTAAATACAATACATACATAATTTAATTTGTGCAGGGATACATAATTATTCATTACTCCGCAAATTGTATAAAGTTTTGCACCAGGAATGTCTCTATTATTTACCTCTTTATGTATAAATTTATAAATGTTTCATGATTAATTGTTCGTCAACTTTAGCATTGCGTTACACTGTGCACGCCATCTTGGTCGAGCATCCATGTTATTCATTTATCATTCCATAGCAGTCAGCTTTGTGTCATTGTCAATAACATATCGTGCGCTGTTAATGCCTTTAACAGGCTGTTAATTAAATTTCTGATCATCCTGACTGTAAAAAGCTGAGCTGGCTGAATATCAAGTTACAATTTTTAAATTCTTATTAAGCAGTCTATATTTTTTGTAATATAACTTGAAACCGAATCTATTAATCTCTCAATTTGAGAGTATTCCGTTTAGAATTGGAAATGCGGCTTTTACTACAGTATATACCCATAAATCACTCTTATTGTTTTTCAACACACAAACATACACACACACACACACACAATTTCAATAAACGTTTTATTTACCATTGGCCATGGGGAAAGACTAATCACATTTCTTTTGTTTTATTATTATTGTTAACATCAACTCTCAGTTTTCTGTGTTCTCTCTAAACCAAATTTAGTTTGGCTAATGATTTTTATATATAATTATCGCTAGCTTAAGCAGCACTCTAAATACTTACACACACACAAACACACATACACTCAAACCAACCTGCACTGTAAAAATATCTCTACCCCCGCCCCCCTTGTCAGCATGTTTAATTTATTAATGAATTTTAATTTGTTGCAAACTCGAAGACTAATTATAAATTTTTTCTTGCACTTTTTCTATTTTCTTTTCTCTTTAATTACAAATACGAAAAACAAAAACCAAAACCAAAACAAAAATCTCAAATCAAAACAAACCAAATCAATCAATCAATCGATCAATCAATCAAACAATAAAGTATCAAGCGGCCATTAGTTCATCCGTGCATTCCACGCCATCGAAATCGTTTATCGCTAGCAGCAGCAGCAGCAGCGGCAGCGGCAATAACAACAACAACAGCAGCTGCGCCGGAGCCGGCGTCGCTGTCGGCGTTGGCGGCCACGGTCATGGCGGTGGCAGCGTTGTTGGTGGTGTAATTATTAGTAGTAATAATTCACCACAATCAACCATTTCGCTAGCCTCATCGACATCGAATTCGCGACAAAATTCGCCAAAGAATTCGATATGTAAAACGCGTTCTTCCAGCAGTATTACTAATTTATTGCATAAATCTGCTTCTTCCTCTTCCGCGAACATTCTCCACCTGACGCCCTGTTCGTCAACCTCGAATGCCTCCATCTCTAACTTGAACTCATCATCATCCTCGTCACACTTGCCACCGCATGCGTACGCGCTGCAACAGAAACAACGTAGTTTCCTCACCTTTGGTTTCGGTGCCGGCGGTTCGGGTCCGACACGTCGTGAATCGACGGTAAATGTGAATGTAACGCCCACATCGCATGAGGCATCCAATGATACGCCCGAAATACGTAAGTATAAGAAGCGATTCAATTCGGAGATACTCTGTGCAGCGCTATGGGGTGTAAATCTATTGATTGGCACCGAGAATGGACTCATGCTACTCGATCGTTCTGGTCAGGGCAAGGTAAGAGGCATCCTCTCGCATTATTGCATTTCATTCTCTCATTCAATCATCTCAATCCTCTACTGACAGGTCTATCAACTCATTTCGCGTCGCCGTTTCCAACAAATGGAGGTGCTAGAGGGTCAAAACATATTGGTAACCATATCGGGCAAAAAGAATCGTGTGCGCGTCTATTACTTATCCTGGCTAAAGTCCAAGATCTTACGCACCGATGGCCTCTCTGATGTGAGTATCAAATAAAACAATATATCATTGGATTTCACTATATAATACTTGGTTTCAATATGTCTCCCTATAGCAAGTGGAACGCCGCAATGGCTGGATAAATGTTGGTGATCTACAAGGTGCTGTACATTTTAAGATTGTCAAATACGAGAGGATTAAGTTCCTAGTGATTGCATTAAAAGACTCGATTGAAATTTATGCATGGGCGCCCAAACCATATCACAAATTTATGGCATTTAAGGTGCGTAATATTTCGCTTTAAAGATTAGCTTATTTTTAATGTGTTCTTTGTATTTTTAATTGTAGAATTTCGGTGAACTGGAACATCGCCCCCTTTTGGTCGATCTCACCATTGAGGATCAGTCTAGACTGAAAGTGATTTATGGTTCCGCTGAGGGTTTCCATGCGGTTGATTTAGATTCGGCTGAAGTATACGATATATATCTTCCTAAGCATGTAAGTGATGACACGATTTACTAACTTGATAAACATACAACTATATAATATATATTTCCATCCATACAGACTCAGGGTGCAATCATTCCGCATTGTATTGTGGCGCTTCCAAACTCAAATGGTATGCAACTACTGCTGTGCTATGACAATGAAGGCGTTTATGTGAACACTGCCGGTCGTGTGTCCAAGAATATTGTGCTGCAGGCAAGTAGAAGATCAGATCAGATCAGATATATACATGATTCTAAATTGTTTTATTTTCTATTTCCATAGTGGGGTGAAATGCCCACATCGGTGGCATACATAGGCACTGGACAGATTATGGGCTGGGGCAATAAAGCAATAGAGGTAAAATTTAAAGAAAAAGCTTTTATAACCATTTGACTATATGGTACACTCTATCCTTCTGCAGATACGTTCGGTTGAGAGCGGTCATCTGGATGGTGTTTTCATGCACAAGAAGGCGCAACGCTTGAAATTTCTCTGCGAGCGCAATGACAAAGTATTCTTCAGCAGTGCCAAAGGTGCTTCATCGTGTCAAATTTACTTCATGACGCTCAACAAGCCGGGCATGGCCAATTGGTAGAATCAGGTTGCTCCTGCCGCCCACGCTGCAAGAAAATAAACAAATATTTCTTTCTTATTTTACAAGTTTAAAAACAACAACAATGGAATATCTAATGAGATCACACACACAGGACACATAAACACAACAACAAAAACAACAACAACTACAGCAAGAACAACAACAACAACATAAGCTCGTTTAAGTAAAAAGTGCATAATTTTTAAGTAAGACCATCCTATACATGAAACACACCACACACACAGAACTCACCACACACACTCGTAAACATGTGCTTATGATTCACAAGAACAACGTTTCAATTAGTAATGTGCTATAAAAAAAAAAAAAAAAAACAAATATAAAACAAAACATAAAGATAAAGATACTCATCGAATTGAGTGCACAATTTTAAGCGAGCGTTAATTATTGAAAGAAAAACAATGTATTGAAAATGCGAGAGATTTTCAGAAGCTCACTCGTCGAGGTTTTTCCAGCTTTTAGAAAAACAGCATAGAAAGCAGAATGACAAAAAGAAATTAAGAAAAACAAAAAAAAGAATAAGTTGTTTTTTGGTTGCATTAGAGATCGTACATAAACAGATAGATATGTATAGTGAAGTTCGCAAAAGCAATTTCTATGCACACACACACACACGTACACCAATACACCTACACACACACACACCGCAATTTCATTAAAAATGTCATTTAGAATTGTGTGCATGTTGTTTTCTACTTATTATTATGATTATGATTATAATTTGCCTACGAGTTAAACCTATGTTTAAGCAAGCTACGCAGCATGAGAAATAATATTGAAACGAATGAAGAAAACAGAAAACAAAAAAGAAACCAAGACAAACATGCGTATAACGAAGATAATTATCGAATTGTGCGAAACATGCAATTACATTTTCCTTGAAGAAGCGCAATCACAAAAGTTGATTCGATTTAAAAGATCTATGTATAATGTCTCTGTCTGCTCATTTTATATGAAAGCTAAATGAAAAAGAATATAAAGAAAAAAGCGCCATTGTAAAAACTAAGTGATAAAAAAAGCAAAAAATAAATATTATAGAAAGCTGAGCAAGTAATGATGTTATAAGCAGTGCCGAAGCGACATTATGATTGATGATGATTATGTGTATTATAAACAAAACAACTCAATGCTAACTAAAGCTTAACTCAAATTGAAAACACAAAACACAAGAGCAGCAGCAACAACAGCAGAAAGCATGCTTAACTTAAAATTATTGAACCTACTTATGAGACAATTGATCGAGAGATAGAAAGAGCAAGAGCGAAAATATGCATAAAGAAAATATGATAAGCAACAAATAAAATGTATGTCATTTCGAAGAAGAAAAAGTTAAAAAAAAAAGAAACTAACTTACCTTGATAACAAGATTGGAGGGAATTCGATGAACCTAGTTAAGCTGCATTTTTTACTGAACTTTTATACAGAACCTAAAACAAAAGAAGAATGAAAATGAAATGAAATTCTATATACATAAAGAAATGAGCTAGCATGTTAAAATTACGAAATTCAATTAATTACGTCAGAGAGATACTGAAGATATAAATATGTATGAGAACTCCGCTTGTGTGCTGTGAATTTCCCTTGTTTTTCTTTGTTTATTTCTCGTTACATTTCCGTGTGTGAGAACAAGTTTTCTTTGTAAGGCTTAATTATTCAATGGCTACGTTGCAATATATATACACATTCTATAACATTATTCTACTACTAAATCGGCACACAACAAATACGAAAAAATATAAACCACATGCAATACACATGTCAAATTATGCTGGCAGATAATGCTGATTATGATGATTATTATAATTCTTCCTTGTTTTTTGTGTCGTTTCTCTAGTGCGTCCCTCCCTCCTGTCGTAAGGAAAACAATATTTAAAATATTATTTGTTTTTGTGTTAGAGATGAAAATAAATGTCCCCCATATTATTATTAATAATGTTCTTTAAAACAAACAACAACAAAAATGCACTTAAATGCAATTAAAACCGAATTAGTAATAAAATGCTTACTTTATTTCTAAAATAAAACAAGTAAATTGAAGATGAAGAAATGAATGTAAATCTAAATGGTAAAAAAATTATTATATATAATCTCAAAAAATAAAAATAAACAAAAAAAAATCAACTGCAATTCAAATTGGATTTTTTCGATTGTTGGGCGAGAGGGAATTTTGTTATCGGTCTGTTTGCTGCTTGCGATAACAGTATGTGTGTTGAGCAACACTGAAGTAGCGTGAACAGCTGACGGAAAACGTGAAGTTAGCAGCGCTAGCTGTCACAACTTTGACAATTTGCGTCTCTCTTCCTCTTCTCTCTTTTCTTTTTTACCCGAGCATCGGTAGGTGTCGACTGCTATAATGAAATCGAAAAATTAAATACAATTACTATAACATCGAATCAAAATAATGAACGATATGAAAACAATGAATTGCAATTTAGTGCATGCAAATAATATTTGTTTTGAAACACAGTCAGTGTGTGAAATAAAATGATTCGCATAAATTGCTTGTGATTGGCAGAATATTAATGGCGTTTCCTCAATTACAGAAATGGGTCGTGTAATTCGTGCACAACGTAAGGGCGCTGGCTCCGTCTTCAAGGCGCACGTCAAGAAGCGCAAGGGAGCCGCCAAGCTGCGCTCTCTGGACTTCGCCGAACGCTCTGGCTACATTCGCGGCGTCGTCAAGGTAAGTTGTTGTCTTCGATGACTATGCCCAATTGGATGATATGCTAAGTGGTTTGTGTTTGTTTGCCTTTTGTAGGAAATCGTGCACGATCCCGGTCGTGGCGCACCCTTGGCCGTCGTTCACTTCCGTGATCCCTACCGTTACAAGCTCCGCAAGGAACTGTTCATTGCCCCCGAGGGCATGCACACCGGCCAGTTCGTGTACTGCGGTCGCAAGGCTACCCTGCAGATTGGCAACGTGATGCCACTGAGCCAGATGCCTGAGGGTACCATCATCTGCAACTTGGAGGAGAAGACTGGTGACCGTGGCCGTTTGGCACGTACCTCTGGCAACTACGCCACCGTCATTGCCCACAACCAGGACACCAAGAAGACCCGTGTCAAGCTGCCCTCCGGCGCCAAGAAGGTTGTTCCCTCCGCTAACCGCGCCATGGTCGGCATCGTTGCTGGCGGTGGTCGTATCGACAAGCCCATCCTGAAGGCCGGTCGTGCCTACCACAAGTACAAGGTGAAGCGTAACAGCTGGCCTAAGGTGCGTGGTGTTGCCATGAACCCTGTGGAGCATCCCCACGGTGGTGGTAACCATCAACATATTGGTAAGGCTTCGACTGTCAAGCGTGGCACATCTGCCGGTCGTAAGGTCGGTCTCATTGCTGCCCGTCGTACCGGTAGGATTCGTGGTGGCAAGGGCGACCCCAAGGACAAATAAGCAGTGCGCCGTAATCTTTGAGGAGGAGGTGGAGCAGATTCCGTCTGAGATCAGCGTATTGTGTGTTGCGCTGTACGGTATAATTGTGCAAGTGTATATGGAAATGCTGTATGCCATCGGCATACAATTGACGCGACGGAATAAAATTTATTTCTAAACACCTGAATTGTTTATTTTTACATTTTCTAATCTATATTTTGAAGAAGTTAGTGCATTCTAATCCATGTTGTCAGCAGTGCTGCCAACTTTTGAGACCAAAAAAAAAAGCTGTTGGCAGCTATGCAAAAAAGCTAAAATTACAATCTCGCTAGAATTGGCGGGGTAATAGTTGCATTGACTGCACTTATTGTCAGGTCCACGCACTGTTATTGTTCTTCGTTGACACTTGTTTGCTGTAAACACCTCCATTTTGCGTTAACAGGGCACTATTGCGTTAACTTTCCTGACAAGCAGTGCATGTATCGAATCATATATCACTATTTCGATTGAGGCACTCAAATCATTTGTTATTTATACAATGAAAATACTGAAAATCAGCTCTTAAATATTTGCATATTGAAAATTACATATATTTAAATTGACATCATATGGGATTTTCCAAATCGTTGCGCTTCGTGCATCATCGCTTAAAATATCATCCCTTCTATCGATATTGCATTTCGATACAGTCTGTCATCTCTAACGTTGGCATTCTGTCTATGCGTGAGTCGCGGTTGTTGTGTGTTTGCTGACTGTGGAGAAAATTGTAATTGTAATTTTATTCCATTAACGTGCGGACATATAAATAATGATGGATAGCACATTCCATGAAGGATGGCTAATAAAATCGCCGCCCACAAAGCGTATTTGGCGTGCTGTAAGTGATACATACATACACATATGCTCGATAGAGCAATAATTTATCATGCTAGCGCCGAGTAAAAAAAAAAAACAAATAACACCAAATGATCAGTTAAATGTGCAATTAACTAAGCTTAAGCAAACGGTAAAATAGCCAAGAGCAACATAAGTGCCAGAAGCAACAACAACAACAAAAGCAGCAACAGCAACAACAATAATTTTTTAACTGTTTCTTCCGTTTATTCTACACTGAGTCATACAAAGAAACGCACCAACCAGTGGCATTTTTATACAATTACGTTCTGTGTACATCTTTTCGCTGCGCGTGTGTGCCTGCGTGTGTGTGTGAGCGAGACTTAGTCTGTGTGTGTGTGTGTGTGCGATTATTATTGGTTTGTTTGTTGTGTTGTGTGTCCGATAATCATTTTTAATTTATTAATAAGCGCGCTCGACTGCGGCTGCGGTACTGTGCATGGCCTGCATGGCTGATGATATGCGTCGTTGTTGTTGTTGTTGTTGCTGCTTGGCTTGAGAAAATGATTGAAATGCAAACAAGCGAAAAACCACAAACAACAAGCTCAACTGTTGTTGTTGTTAATAAACTGTGAATGGCAGCAGCACATATCTGTGTGTGAGTGTGCGTGTGTGTGCGTGCGTTGTTGCTGCTGCTGCGGCTGCTTGGCACTTCTTGGCGTGGGAACCTTTGCTAAGTTTACGCTTAATTAAATGTTTACCTTGCGTTAACCGTTAAGCGCCGCTGGCGGCGTTGCGTATTAAATTACGACAATAACAACAGCAGCAGCGTCGTCGTTGTTGTCGTTTAATCAAATTTAGCCTCAAGTAGAAAGTAGCCCCCCAAGCGATCAGCCAGGCACGTACATCTGTTGCTTACATACACACAGACACACACACACACACAGCACATAATTTCATATGCAGACACACACACACAGTGAGACAAACTCATAAATTTCATTGCGATAAGCCACACGCAGCAAAAACAATGACGCACTTGTTGCCCAGTCGATCCCTATATAGGGGTTATACATACATACATACGTACATCCTATATGCAGATACATTCTCTCTGCCTCTCTCTCTCTCTCCTCTCTTTTCATTATGCGCCTCAAGAAAATTGTCTGCGTATCTTCTTTCTCCACAGGCTGCCAATTTTTCCATACTTTTTGTTTGTTTGCATGTGTTTGTTTCATTGTTTATAATTCAATTACGCGTGAAATTGTGCAGAACAGCAAGATATAATAATGTTAATTTGAAATTTCTCTATATAGCAATAGGTTCTGGAAGATGTAGGAATATGTGTTTCAGTTAAGTTCTGAGTTCCATATTGCAATCATTAGGCGAGTTTAACCTAGTGAAAATTAATCGTTTGGAAAGAGTGGATCTTTAGAGGTTAAACTAGTAAAGTTTTCGAGGCTTTGGCTCAGTTTCAGTTCCATGTAGCAGTCATTAGGTTAGTTGTAAATTTATTTTAACGACTACTTGATGCATTTTAAAATGCTTGCCAGCTTTTAAGTACCCTATAAAGTGTGATATGTGTATAGTAGTTGAGGGTGTGCAGCAGAAGTTCGCTTGAAAACTATGGTATATTATCATATTATTATATCACATGTTCAAGAAATATAGAAAAGCGTCGAATTTATTAATCTCATTTATTATTGCTTTTATGCTTAATCTTTTAGATGATTATATCATATATTATCATAGTGTAAGATTGTATAATTGATTTAAAAAACATAAAAACGAATACTTTGAGTTTAGCTTACTACTACTTAGTTTATTTATTTAAAAACCTATGCTCGAATTGTCTACAGGGTATTGCCTAGTCGCGCACGCATAGCTCATAACTTTTTGCGCTTATTATTTCAACAAAACGTCGCAAATCCGTTGTTCGTGACCTTTTGGACTTCCGACTTTCGAGACGAGGCGCAGATATACGCAGATTACCTGAACACTTGTGTATTTTTTTTTTGTTGTTTATTTTTTGCTTAAACAATATTTAATATTTTGAAAAGCTATTAAATAAATTAGCCTGCACTTTACGTCGCAGTCAATTTGCTTGTTAACTGTGTGCCAGATAATCCAAGTAATAATTTCAAGCAGACCCAAAGGGATCAATAGACTTTGTGCCCTGCCCATTCCGTCTTGGGCAATGTTTGCAATGTGGGTGTGAGCCGCTGATTACTGAAGAAAATTTCAATGCAAATACTTTTCGCGGAAAAGCAGCAGCGGCAGCGACAGCGACAGTGTCAGCAACTACGCTGGCAGAATGAAGCTGACGTCGACTGTGCTGCCTTGGCTTGAGACGACGCGTCGCTGCTTACTCACTCGACTGATAGCCCCGTTCACTGGCAGTTGTTGTCGCTTGTCGGATTGGTGCACCAACCCACATCCCATATCCATATCCCATATCCAACATATGTTTACTGTCTGTCGGGCTGGACTGCCCGCTGGGCGATCCCATTTGACGGCAGCGTCGTCTTATCGTGCGAAAACTGACTGCAACTTTCTATTTGTTGTTTTTTCTCTAGCGCTGGCGCCGACGCTGGTTCACACTGAAACAGGGTGAGATACCGGAGCAGTTCTGCCTTGAATACTACACGGATCAATATTGTCGCAAGCTGAAGGGTGTCATCGATTTGGATCAATGCGAGCAAGTCGATTGCGGTCTGCGTCTGGAGAATCGCAAACAGAAGTTTCAGTATATGTTTGATATCAAGACACCGAAGCGCACATATTACTTGGCTGCCGAGACTGAGGCCAGCATGCGGGACTGGGTGAATTGCATCTGCCAGGTGTGCCATTTGCACGATACCAAGCAATCTAATGAGCTGCCATTGGGTGCCACAGCGCTTTCCACAGCAGCAGCAGCGGCGGCATCGGCGTCAGCAGCGACAAATGCAGGTAAGTTTTTGCCATACCTCAAACTGGTCAAGTTGACTTTCACTTTCATCGCTTGTCTCCTCCTTTCACAGATGAGAATCGCAGCGGCACACAGCAACAATCCGGCTCAAGCGGTGCTCTCAGTAATTCCACACAAAATACAACAACAACCTCGCTGCACTCCTCGTCGGCGGGCACAACAGGCGGCAACTCTGGCGCACAGCTGCGTCGTCCCGCGGTCATCGATCAACAGCCACAGAGCTCCAACAACAATTCGGACTCGGTGTACGTCAATACGGACTATAACAATCGCGAGACGATGCTCTGCGATGCGCACTTTGATCAGACGCAGTTGCTCTCGGCGGCACAGCAACAGCCGCCGCCGTCACCCGCCACAGCGCTCTATTTGAATCAGAGTGCGCTCATCCAGGCACAGGCTCAGGCCGCGGCCAGCGAGCAGCAGCAACAGCAGCTCCAAGCGCAGTCCAAGGCGCAGGCACAGGCGCAGCTGCAGGCGCAATCTCTGGCGCAGGCACAGTCGCTCGCCCAGACCGCTGCAGCTCGTCTGGCAGTCAATTCAAATGGTGTGGTACGTAAGCTGCCCGAGCATCTGGTGCTGACCCAACAAACGCTCGCCGAGGCCACAGCACAGCAACACAGCAGCGTGCAAGCATCGCCAGCACTGAGCACCGCCTCGGGACCCTATATACCCATTAGCGAATGCTTCACAGGCAGCCCAAAGTTGCTACCCGACAGTCATGCAGCTGCTGCGGGTGCTCTCAACAATTTGGATCCCAAGTTCTACGATACACCGCGCAGTCATAATAATATCGGTCTCAATTTGACCAACGATCAGTCGTACTCACCCAAAATAACCAACTGCAGCCTGGTATGAAATTCTTGTCTATATTTAAATCATTCCACGATTAATCCAATTGAATTTGCAGCAGCAATTGGCCAATGCCAACAGTAGCAAGCAGCGTAGTCAACGCTCTGACTCAGACTCGGAGAGCGTCTTTACCGATGACGATGAGTGGGCGCATCCGTTGCCACTGCGCGAGAATATCGGTAAGCAGATTAGGCTAAGCTAATCAGAGTCCCTGACTAATTAACTATCTAATACTTTGACAGATCGCAGCACTCGACCGTCTGACTCATCCATTGAGAATGAATCATTTGTGCTGACGTATTCGCAGCGCTTTTCCAAAATGCCTGAAGATGGTGTTGCCTTGGTGCCCAGTGGTTTGGCGGATAAGCATGGTAAGCTAACAACAACCAGACCCATAACTGAAGTACCCGAAGGTGCTGGGGATACTCGCACGCTCGAGAAACTGGCCAAGGTGCTAAAGAATAAAAATAATCTCATACTGGACTTTAAGGAGAATGAAAAGTGAGTTGTGAATCCAGTTATGGGAATACCAACTATATCCATGTCTATCTACAGGTTACCGCGTGATCTACCGCAGTTGTCCGACACGGAGAACACATCGCCAGCGATTGCTGCCACGCGACATGCCAATTCCTCGTTGATCGAAGAGAGCTATGACATTCCACGTTCCCATCAGTTGCCCTATTGCAATGTGGGTCAACTGTTGGGCGAGCGACCCGTGACCAGTCCACACAATTCAAATCCCATTGCTGCATCCACACCGAATCTCATGGCTGATGTTGGTGCGCTGGTAACGCCCAGCATGACGGCTCCCAATACTGCTAAGACAGCCACCAATTCACCCACAAGTGCACGTACGCTGCCTCGCCCACATTGCTATACCAATGCCGCACCCACCATAATGGAGGGCAATGTATTTCGTTATGATTTCATCGAACATGCCGATTGTCCTCCTGTAAATCGCAAGCTAAAGCCCAAAGCGGGCAATATGCCGCCAGAGTTAACGCACAAGACCTCAGTAGTAAGTGAGGATAAGCCTCCAGAGGAATTCCCCGCCAAGCCGCCAGTATGCGCCATCGAACAGCTAAGCAGCAAAATAAGCGCCACTAAGCTGATGACCAACGCACCGCCCAGCGTGGATCGCAAGTGCAAGCCAAATGCGTACAAGGTATGATCAGTTTATGATCCCTATTAAATACTAGTTACTCACTACATCTTATTCCCTCCTGCAGTTGGGTTCCTCGGCCACAATGTCGCCGGCAACACGTCGCACGTCGGGCGCACCGCTCTCGATGGTGCTGCCCTATGATACTGATGTGCATGCGGCACGTGGAGCTGGGGGTTTTGTACACGAGACGCGCACTCTGCCACGTCATCGTGCGCATCCCAACAGTCCAGGCAGTCAGTCATTGCAGTCACTGCATCAACGCACTGCATCAGCTGCAGCAGCCATGACCTCAACAGCATCCGGTCCAGCATCATCTGCAGCATCAGCTACGGCGGCAGTGGTAGCAGCAGCAGCAGCAGCTGCAGCGGCAGCTGCTGCATTAAAGCAACAACAACAGTCTGCGCCACAGCAATCGGAGCATAAATTGCAGTATTTCGATTTGGATGTGACGAATAAACCGACGCTCAATCGACAGAGTATGAGTATGGGTAATATCTATACGCAAGGTGGTCCCGGTGGAACTGGTGCGCGTCTTGGTGTGGCCGATGCAGCCAATGCAGCGCGTGCGCCTGTAAAGAGCAGCGTAGTCTACAATTCCGTGGATTTTGTCAAGACGGAGGCATTTAAGCGTATACGCGAGGAGCGCCACAAGGAGAGCAGCGAGAGCGGTGGTGCCACCGGCTCCGGCAGTAACAACAACAACAACAACAATAGTAACAAATGAGATAGTGCTTCCACATGACTCACATGATCAAATGTGCAATCGAACCGATCGTATTTTATTAATAGAGTGCCTAAAAGTATTGTGTTTCCGAATACAGTGCAGATTGTATGTGGCTTTGACATTCGTATTTATAGCGAAACCATAACATACCCAATCCTACACCTACCCCACATTCATATCCACATAATGATTAACTAGCTAATAAGTTAATTTAAGTATATATTGTGCATCTATGTAGTCCCTAGGAGCAGACGCTCCTGGAGGCTGTTTGAGTCTTTGTCATTTTCACCGTGCTTCCAAAAACATTTCCCTTTTCCCCCACACCCTCAACCCATAGATATTTTTTAAGCTTTAAGGACTTTTTAATCAAAATATCGCAACAGTTTTAGTGCTATTTTTTATATATACATATAC
Organism: Zaprionus tsacasi; assembly: GCA_018904105.1. Classification (NCBI taxonomy): domain Eukaryota; kingdom Metazoa; phylum Arthropoda; class Insecta; order Diptera; family Drosophilidae; genus Zaprionus; species Zaprionus tsacasi. The sequence goes on from JAEIFR010000122.1 coordinate 2,248,251, forward strand.
ATACAGACTCACACACACACAGAGAGAGAGAAAAATGCAATTACTTTTTATAAGCGACACGAATTTTTTTATGCTAACGATTTATACATACATATTTACAGTCGATGTCTAGGGAAGTTTGTGTGCCCAAGCTGCGGCTTGATATTGTGCTTTAATAAACAGAAAACATTTATAGCGTAAATCGAGAAACTTCTTGAAATTTCAGAGGGTTGAAAAACAAAAAAAAACTTACCATAGCAACTGGGAAATTTTCTAAACTGTTTAAAATGATATGATGACAACCAAACAAAACAAACCCTTGCCAGTTTATAAACGAAAATCCAACCAGCAGTATAACATTATTATTTCCGAACACAAAAATAAATTTAGATATATTTTCAGATTCATAAAAAAAAGTAAGACAAGAGCTTAACCATGTCGCTCGTTTATATTACCCATCATGATGAGAACATTTTCAATGTGGAACGCGAGCCAGATCCCATACCATATTTGCTGCTCAGAGATAATGGTAAGTTGGATTTTTGACTAATCATCAGTTTGTTCTGCTAATCCTCTTGCTTCCGCTAGAGACCGTCAAGAAGGCCGAACGGTTTCACAAAAGGCTACGCGACCGTTTAGATTTGGAATACAAGAAGCATTCGGTGGTTATGCTCAACGATGGCGTTCGCCTGCTCACGGATGCCAAGAAGTCGCTACATCGCACCATGGGTTGTGCCAATGTGCCGTTGGATCCACCTTGTGCCTTTTTGCGCAAGCATCAGGGCGTCAAGTGGCGTCGCGAGAATCTGCATGTGTGTCCCAAGGGCGGCCATATGCCTCCATTGCCGCCCATCGGCAAGAAGCCAAAGAAGGCGGAAATGGTACCGAATTTCGTGCTGCGCAACATCAAGTGTGCTCGCAATTTTGTACGTTGTCCGCCGCCACCACGTTTTGTGGACACGCCTGTGGGTGATCATCAGAATCTGCTCAACTCGGGGTTGGTGCCACAATTTGTGTGTCGCAAGGATTTCGGGGAGGTGCCCGTGTACATAAAAAAGACCAAGAAAATGCTTAAGAAGGCTCATGCCGTATGCTGCAAGGAGCAGGGACGTCTCATGGATTTGTGTGGTGGCATAAAGTCACCGACCAAGTCAGCTTTTGTTGCCGAACCAGAGGGCCTCGACAATTCGGGTCCACCTGAAATGCCAGGCATGCGCGTTATGGATAAGGAGGAGCGAAACGAAATACTTGTGGGTCTGCGTGCCCATCTTAACGAGATGACCAAGATCTATCAATCGCAATCCTTGCTCATTGACAGCGAGAGCAAGCGTGTGCGCAAGGGCAAGCTGGAGGACGATTTGCGTCAGCTCGAGAAGGATATTCTGTTGCTGGAGACCAGCCCAATTATTTATGTTTCTCTCTATTGAACTTTGTTCGTATTTTAATTTATTGTGCGCACAGACACACACACACAAGCTACACTCACTCACATACACACAAAAGGAAACATTCACATGCACTGTGATTCCTCAAAAAATCAGTTGAATATTAAATTAAATGGTCAAGCAAATTAGAGAACGCTTGTGATTCGTTTAGGCAACGGGATTCAGTCTAGTTCTAGGTCAGCGTACCGCTCCAAATAGTAGGCCGCATGGCAGTAAGGGCACAGCAGCGTGCTGTCCGATGGATATATTTCCAGCAGCAGCTCCTGCTCCAGCAGCACCTGTCGCCCACACAGTGTGCAATAATGTTTCTCCAGATCAGGAGGTAACTGTAGAAAGATTATCAGTAAAATTATATTGAGATTAGCACCAGAAGTTATCCAATACCAACCTCTATGTAGCTAATAGTGCAGCGCTTCGGCTGCGTTGTGCTCTCCCACAAATCTACACTCGTCTCGTCGAGCTTCTGCTGCAGCGTGTCAAAGTGTACTTCCATTTGGGAGAGAAATCGTTTGATGGTTCCAGCGAACGGATGCGCATTCTCTAGCTGCTGTACGAGTTGCTGCCTGAGACATGAGCCTGCAGAGAGCAGACACTGCACAGCCTTGCGCTGGAATGGAGTCAATTCAGTCAAGTCACTTAAATACTGCAATCGTAGTCTAATGTGCGTCACTTGTAAAATGACGAGGAGCAGCTTAAGTTCAATTTCCAATCTTTCATCGATATTTTGATGTTGTTGCACCTCGACCAGGGTTCGCATTACGAGTAACTTGAGCTGCAGTTGCTGGAGCTGCCTCTCTGTGGCCAACTCATCGAATGGCAACATGTCAATGGGCGCATAGTTTACATAATTTTCCTGTTTGCCACGAATTAAAATCTCCATGCGAACATCGGCTATGAGATCTATGTAGCGATTGATGGCTTCATTGGGCATAATCTGGCGCTCCAACTCTGTCAGTGCATTTCTCTGCTCCCACTTGCCCACAGAAACTACTATTTGATTTCGAACTCCCGAAGTGTTCGAAATGTATTCCTTGTTGCGGGAGAAGAACACAGTCAGAAGATTCGTTTGCGGACTACAGACCAGACCAACAGGTTGTAAATTCTCTGAATCCTCGACAATAACTAGCTGCTTGCTGACGCTCAACTGAGACTGCTTTTGGTTGATTACAATACGATATATCTGCCCCATCGCCGTGCCCACTGCGTAGCTGCTGTTGCCCATTTCGCAGAGTGCTGTAAGGGAGTTAATTATAATCATTATATCTTTAGAACCTAATTTCTACTCACCAGTAATCTTCATGCCACCCACCAGAAAGCGCGTCTCCAGCCATTTTTTGTCCTCGCCACATGGCATGCACCAAATGAGCAGATGCGCCGCCTTGCAGCAAACAATGTAGTAACAATCGTGCTCGGCACAGTGTGTAATCAAGGCCTGCTGCAAGCCCATGCGATCTGGACGCAACCAAAGCGGCTTGATAAGAGTGAGACCCTCCTCGACAGTGTCATCGAATCTATACAAATGAATCAGTCCAGTATTATCGCCCACAACCATCAGATCTTCGTAGATGTGCATGCAACAGATGCGACCCAGCAGTGTCTGCAAATGGGAATGAGCCAGCACCCTGCGCAGATCCGAGCTCAATGTTACAGTCCAGATGCCTCCGACAGCTGTGCCCAGCACGATGATGCAGCTGTCGATTTTACTTGCTGCCGATCGCCAAGCGAACATGGTGATCCAACTACGATCGATGAAAGCCTGATAACTTTGGAATGTATCGATGTCTTCTGGCTTTATTTCGAATGGGGACTGTAATCTATCTATGAGCGTTGCGGCTATATTCAAACCTTGTTCATAAGGATGCCAGAAGCAATGTTCAGCCTCTTTTATTAGCAATTGCATCATTCCATGGGTATTCAGTGTGGCCAGTACCATGTGTCCATTGGGCAACAGCTTGGGTGAACTACCCACAGCCAACAGACACGCATGAGGGACATCCTGTGAGCAGGGAGCAGTGTATACTGTCTCCAGGCTCAACAGTTGCATATCCAGTACATTACTGCGATTGTATATGTGTTCCAGATCAACCTGAGAGACCAGTTTATCCAGTGGTCGCTCCAATTTCGAGAACTTAAAAATTGTCTTGATGTAAGGAAAGGGTGTAAGTGAGCTAAATTTGTTGGTTAACTCCAGTGTCACCAACTCCGACCTGGAGCCAAGCAGAGCAATGAAAACGCCATTCGTTGAGTAAGATACAAAATCAAATGCTGCATCTTGGCGAGTATCATTCCTGATTATTTCCTGGAAACACACTGTGGAGAAGAAGGTTAATAATTTCAACTGATTACCGCACGCAGACGCGTACAGCGCGAGCAAAACAAACGTGATAATAACACACATACATACATATGATGTGTGACTCTCAACGTGGTGTTGTCTCAGTAAATTTTGAATGTAAACTTTTATACACCCTTACATACATACATACATGATTGTATAGACAGACCACCTTGGCCATCAGCTTTGCTCGTCTCAGTAGCTTTGCTCATTTCGTATTGTAAGGTTCTGGGAGAGCGTCGGCAAGAGCGGCCGCTATAATAAATTAATCCACAATGTCGTCGAAGCGTGGTGTAGAAATGGTCAAGAAAGTGGCCGAATTTATATCAAAAGGCTCAAGTTTTGATCGCGTTACTCAGATGGTAAGTTTAAAGCTCAGCGTGATTCTAAAATATTCGAACATAGAGAATAGGGAAAAGCGACGCGAAAAAGCAGCTGACTGCAGGCATCGATAAATTATGTAAGAGGTATCGATAACGCAGCGTATTTGAATTTCACAGATTAAAATCACCAGCGGCGGCGATGGAAAATGTGTGGGTGAATTCACTGTGGCGGCCGAACATTTGAACCGAATGGGTTCACTGCATGGTGGACTGACGGCAACCATACTTGATAATGTCACCACCTATGCTCTGATGTCCAAGGGTTCTCATCCTGGTGTTACTTCCAGCCTCAATGTTAGCTATTTGGCGGCTGCAATGCCTGGCGATGTTGTTGAAGTGGAAGCCACAACGCTGCATGCTGGCCGTAAAATGGCTTACATCGACTGTGTGCTGCGCAAGAAGGCGGATGGCCGAATTATCGCTAAAGGCGGGCAATCCAAATTTGTGGATATGCAGAAACAAATGGAGTAACCTCAGAATGATATTTTAAAAATTTATTAAAGTTTTAGCCAATTTAAGCACTGCTTGTGACGTCAATGTGTATGTAACCTTCTCAATGTAGCCATGATTTATCGATACTTCTCCGACTATCGTTAGTTTGTTTTTATTTTGATTTACTGTTTACACGTTTCGTAACACAACCTCAGCATGGGGACTCGCAAAAAAGGCCTAGAATTTGCGAAACACATATCGGAGATTATAGCCAAGGCGACAGGATTCGAGCGGCATCTGGAAAAGGTTCGTGGCAATGTGTCCAGCTGCTTGCATTTAATCTATTGCAATATCTATATTTATTCTAGGTGAAAATTGTCGGCGGAGGTGATGGTGTATGCAAAGCAGAGTTCACAATAGCTCCCGAGCACATCAATAAAGGTGGTGGCCTGCATGGTGGCTACACGGCAACACTGGTGGACATGATAACCACCTATGCCCTAATGTCGCAGCCCTGTCATCCGGGCGTATCAGTGGACATTAGTGTCAACTACTTGAAAGGGGCCAAAGAGGGCGACCAAGTGCTGATCGAGGCCAATACGGTGCGAGTGGGCAAGACTCTCGCGTTTATTGATTGCGTACTTAAGCTCAAGGAAAACGACGCTGTGATAGCCAAGGGAACCCATACGAAATACGTAAACTTTAAGTAGAAGTAGTGCCCCATGCAAAAGGTTTGCCATTAATGTGCTTTATTTGTTACAAGTGTAGCAGTAAATCTGTTAAATTTTCAGTTAATTGTTAATTGCAGTTGTTAATTCTGTGTTATCGGACTCTCGATATCGAAGCTGAAGAACGTGTTATCGCTCACTCCACATATCGAAGAGTTGAATGTGTTATACAGATGATGACAGTGAGAGGTGGAGTTGAGTTCGAGTGTGGGGAGTTTCCTTTTGATTTTGCTTAGCCAAAATGGAAAATCTTTGGCGGAATCCGCTGGTTACGCCTAAATGTGGCTACTAAGTATAAGTTGAGTCATTAAGTCGATATGCAAATTGGCCACCGCCGCCGCCGCCTCACTTGGTCGGCATTGTGGGGCAGTGTGGGCAACATGCCTCGGGCGGTGTTAGTGGCTCCACACCTGGCGGGCAACTGACCTCACCGCACTGCTGACGCAAGCAGTTCACCTGACCGTGGAAACAGTTGCATTTGGTGCACACATCTGGCGTCCAGACCTCGTTGTTCAGCCGCGTGGTGCCCTTGTCATCGACACAATGGCTACGCTTGGGCTTGGATGCGGTAGCGGGCTGTGGAGCTGGTGCCAGTTGTACCAGCTGCGCAACTGGGGATGTGGCATCGCCGGCAGCATTGCAGGCATCCTCCAGTTTGCGTAGCTTCTTGTGCAGCTTCTTGAGTTCCTTGGTGAAGCTGCCGACGAGTTCCTCAAGTCCATTGACGCGTTGCTCATTGACCTGGTAAAGAGACTCCACCACACTGTCGTAGCTCTCCGCAGTGGGCACCTCTGCGCTGTGCTCATCCTCGCTAGTCTCCCGCTTGCGGCGCTGGCCACGCTTCTGGTAGGTCTGTGGCACGTAGGTATCAAAGATCGGGGGCAGGCTGTTGCAGTTGCCGCACTCCTGCCACAAGTACAGATTGATGCCGGGTATGTCCTCGCACTGCTTGTAGCCGCCCTGATGCTTGGCCAGAATGAACACATTTTCGGTGACCTGATCAAAATTGTCGCCCACATCGCAGAGCACACGGCCCAGGTTGGCCTGCTTGATCTGCACCAGCTGCTCGGGAAGGAATACGCCAGGGTTCTCGTAGTAGAAACGATCACCGTCACGCAGGCGACGGAACTGCTCCACCAGCAGGCACTGGAAGAGTGGACCCACCTTGCCACCCTCTACCTGTTCCTCCAGAATGCCGCCCAGCCAGACATCAATATTATCCGGATGACCGTAGAGCTCACGTAACTTCTGTCTGATCTCTGCATTGGTGATCTCCCCAGCCAGATCTTCAAAGTCCACGGCCACGGTAAGATTACAGAACTTGCGATAGACATTGTAGCCGGGAATACCATGATCTCGTCCACGTTGAATGTTAATCGCAGCCAAGTCGAGGGCCACAGCGTGCGCGGTCTGGAAGAGCTTCTCGGTGAGTTCCATGTTCAGATTCTGATCGGGTAACTTGAGCTTGGCGGGCACAGCGAGCATGCCACGCAGCAGAGGATCGACGCCACCCTCGTAGGCCAGACGCCAGGGTGCAAAGAAGGCCTTGTGCAGCTGCAGATGACCCTCTGGAATGGGCTGGAAACTGGAGTTCAGACGATGCAGTATGGGATTAATGATGGTGTGGCCAAACCGCAAGGCAGCCGTGGCAAACTCATTGGCAATGCTGGGATTCACTTGAGGATCATAGCCACGGTACTCGCCAAGCAGAGCCATGCCGCTGTCGCCAATGATCAGGGGCAGCCACTGCTTGAACGTGATGTGCTGCATCTGTGCTCCGACAATCTTGCGTGCCTCCTGGTACAGCGTGTCGCCATCCCAGTGGGGATTGATGTCACGCAACTGGGTCGCAATGCGATTGTGCTCACGCATCCAGATGGTGTGCATGGCCAGCAGACCCACCTGCTCGTTGACGCGTATGTCGCCGGAGACGAAGCAGTTCATTTGATTCTCGTCCAGATTACGTCGGCAATCCATGCCGTCCTGTGGCGCAGCGAAGGGCAACATGTCCTTCTGGTTGGGGAAATGGACACCAACGCGAAGCAGACCCTCATCCGTGCTGAGATTACGCAGCTCCTGGGCAAAGGCTGTGTTATAGCCATACATCTGGGAGGCATCGATGTACGAGGTCAACTGATTGATCTGCTCACGATGCTGCACGCTGTCGAAGAAGAGCGAAGTCATGCCGGAACCACAGATGGCACTGGAGCGAACCACATCGATGCAGCGACGATTCTTAACACGTGGATCATTGGGAGGCACCTCGATGGGATAGCAGGGTGGCGCCAACTCACAGGTCTTCTTGCAGTCGACACCATCCCAGCTCTCTGAACTGACAGAGGGTATAGCATGATCCAGATCATGATCGAGGAACTGACCCCACTGCATGACCATGTGCGTGATGCGTGTATCGGGAGTGATCTCCTTGGTGGCAACCAGTGAGGTGGACACCAGACGCGCACTTGGCTTGGGATGTCCGGCATACATGCGTCCCTTGGTCCAACCCACTGGCATGCTGAATCCGTTCTCGTAGATGGGTTGAGCCAGTCGCCTGAAGGCGGTCAGCGAGGCACCCCATGTGGGATGCATCAGATTGTTGCAGGTGCCCTCGATGCTGCGATAGCGTGAATGGAAACACATGTCCGTGCAGTTGGGCATCTCACGATGCTCCATGCAGCCCGACAGCTCCGCCACCAGATGCAGATGCTCACGCGACAATAGATCCCTGAACTCGTACTGTTCGCTGTCCATGGTCAGATTCTCCCCTCGCTGCACATGCTTCCTGATGTTCACCAGCGTACGCTCATAGATCTCCGCAGCACGAGCCAACTGCCTGGCCTGGCCAGTGGGAAAGCGGAACACACGCAGCAGCTCACCATAATTGGGTGCTGCACCCTTGGAGCGATTCGAGAAGAGCATGTCCAGCGTATTATTGATGGCCACATCGATTTCCTTGGCAGCCTCAGCGAAGGCAATGCGCACATAACGATCGCCGGGCGCCAGATCCACATTGTTTCTGCAAGTCAAGGACGGTGGAAAGGGGTAAGTAAGAGGGGGTTGCTATAAGCAGAAGGATCTAAGGGGTAGGATAGGTTATGTAGCATATAAGGTAAGCTGATACTAAGAGAAACTTGATGGGTACTCAGTACTCTTGGCAGGAGATTCAGTTCCTTACCAGTTATCTTCCTTAGAAACAGTCTAAGAAGCTTGATAGGAACAGGATTCCTTGTACCCCCAAGAGCAGATGCAGTTCTTTCTTGGTTTTCCACCTTAGAAATAGTCTAAGGATTCTATAGAAGAAGCTTGATAGAAACAGGGTTCCCAGTACTCTTGAGAGGAGATTCAGTTCCTTCGCAGTTAACTGCATCAGAAACAGTCTAAGGACTCTATAGAAGCTTGATACTATTAGGGTTCCTTGTACCCCCAAGAGGAGATGCAGTTCTTTCCTAGTTTTCCAGCTTATAAATAGTCTAAGGACTCTAATCTAAGGAATGCTTCAAGGAAGGAGTAGATACCATTTAAAACCATTAGAGTAGAACCCTTTAAAGAGGGAGTTTCTTTCCCAATCTCTTCTATCTTGACTTGTCTAAACTTTATGCGAATTTCAGTTGTAATTTATACGTACTACATCTACATTATGAGCAGGCCCAACTTCTTGCATTCCTATACCGCTTTAATTGCAATTAATTATTTGTTGTTCTTGGCCACATCGGGGATTGCGGATCGGGTTGGTTGCTTAAAATGCCATTTCCTAGTAAATTCCAAATGTAAACTAAAGTTCTTTATACCACGAGGTTCTTGGCAGCCTTGTGGCGACGGCTGTTCTCTTTTTTTTTGTCTGTTGGCCAAGCTAAATCTGGCTGGCCAGGCTGGCCAACAAGGAGGCAGAGTGGAGCTGCTGCTGCTGCTGCTGCTGCTGCAGGCGCATTAACAACAATTCGCGGGGCACATTCTCCGACGCCGCGCAAGGAATTTTGCCTTACGGAAACTTTCGCTGTGTAAACTTTGCCATTGTCGGCGTGGTAGGTAATAACTTAACCATAATACACCCTGTTGCACCACAAGCAGACTCACCACTTGCCACACGCCACTCGCCACTCCCCACTCTCCTCCTCCTCCATGCAGCAGTCGCCACTATCAACAGTGGCTGCAACTGAGGCGCCAACTTGCTGCTGCCTTTTTTTCTGCCTGCGCTTTTCTACTTTTCTGGCAGGCCTGTGGGTTTTGTAGATACCCTAACCGGAGAAGCCTCTTGCGAAGGATCAGTCAAAGCAGAGTTGAGCTGAGCTGGGCAGCAGGCAGAGCTCAGTGGGGTTGCTGGAAAACTGGCTAGACCCAGGCATTTTGCCCTGCCCTGCCTGCTTCCCACTTCCCCAATCCCTTGTAGTGTGCAATCCAAGTCGATCTGGCCTGCTCCTCTATGTGTCTTGCTGGCTTAGCTACCATTGTGTTAGTGTCTCTGTGTGTGTGTGTGCTCCACATGCTGCGGCAAGTCGGCAACGTATTTCCGTGGCCAGTGGCTTCAGCCCCCCCAGACCACCGACCTCTGCCTCGCGCCACATCCTGGTGCAGCCAGTAACAGGATAAGCTTTTGTTTTACGCCAGCATTACCCACAACTTAGGCGGATTTTCAGTCGGAGCTGCTTGCAGTTGCCTTTGCTGTTGTTGCTGTTGTTGCTATTGTTGCTGGCGCTGCTTTCAGCGGTTTTCGCTCGCCTTTTTTTGTCACCCCCGTTGCCGTTTTCCGGCTGCACTGCCTCTGCAGCTCCTGCCTGTGACTCAGCATAGTTTTTCACTTTTAACGTTTGCCTTGCCTCTGCCTTTGCTTCTTTTTTCAATTTCGCTGCCTTCTCCTTCTTCTGCTTCTGCTTTGGCGTCGCTTTGGTGCGGTCTGGCCCGGCTGAGGTTGGCACAGCGTAATGAGTAAAGTTTCTAATGCTGCTGGCGCAACTGTAAGCCGTTCCTGCTCCTGCTCCCTCCTCCCTCCTCCTCTCTCTTACTTACTTTCTTCTGCTGTGCCTGGCAAACCAAGCTAAATGATGCGTGCACACACAGCACACACACACACACACACACACAGCTGCACTTGCATACAAGCTCATAAAGGAAAGCGGGTCATGTGGCAGCCGGAACACTGCCTCAGCTACTGCTGCTGCTCCTCCTGCTCCCGCTGCTGCTCCTCCTCCTGCATTATGCATTTAAAAACGGCTGCGTAAGCAACGCCTTTTCTTGCCAGGCTCTGCTTTGCTTTGCGTTGCATTGCTTGCCGCTCGGAGAGATTTGTGGGCCTTCTTTGGTTTACCGTTTGTGCGGCTTTTGCTTTATCTGCCAGCACAGACCCCAAATTGATTTACGGCTGCTCGCCAAGCACATCCTACTGCAGCCCGTCGGGCATCTTTGGCAAAAAACAAGTTCCCTCCCAGTCCCATGCACAACTTGTCAACTCAATTTCAATTTGGGCAATTTGAACAACTTGTGCGGTTCCTCCCATCCCAAGACGACTTGTTCATCTCATGCTACTCCTCCTGTCTTTGCTGTCTGTCTTCGTCTCCGTCTCCGTCTTCATCCCCATCCGTGTGTCTGTCACGTTTCCTGCACTGTCTTGGCACGTTCCTAGTGCAGGCCAACTGGCACGCTACAAGGCAGCGACAGCAGCAGCAGCAAGTTTTGTGCTTTCATCGCCGCTTTTTGATGCCTTTCAGTGCATATTTTATGTGCAGTTTAGCCCCAGGCACAGTGGGTCGCTTGCAGATAGCAGGTACTACTCCAGAGTTCATGTTCTCTGGCATAAAAACTTTCTCAATGCAAATTGAAATGGAAATGCAGAGTTTTTTTTTTAAATCAAAAGAAGAAAATATTTAAATTTAACATTACAGTAAGCTGTTAAGCGCAGGCTGCAGGCGTGTTAACTAACACTAAGCTGTTAAGCAGGCTTAACACTAACAGCGCAAGAGCAGCAGCTTAGCTGTTATTAACAGAGGAACTACATAACAGCGTCTATTATCGTTAATTCGATAATTACAGTAAACTGTTAAGCGCAGGCTGCAGGCATGTTTACTAACACTAAGCAGGCTTAACACTAACAGCGCAACAGAAGCAGCTTAGCTGTTATTAACAGAGCAACAACATAACAGCGTCTATTATCGCTAATTCGATAATTCGTATATCGAATCAGAACTACTGCAGGCTTTGAGGATTTTTAAATTGTTAAATATAAAAGAAAAACTTTACTACAGCAAAGAAAAACAAAAAAAAAAGGAAGCGTTTACTTTTGCCTGGCACTGTGCCTGCACCCACCGTGCCTGCATCTAAAAGCTCGCATTACGTACTTTCTTTTAGTCGCCTTTATGCGCCGAAACTATTTTTCAATTAATTAAGCAAGTTTGGCGAGCTTTTAAACGCGTTTTAAGTGCTCGCTGTCTTTTGGCTTCTCTTTTTCTTTTTCTCCCTCTCTTTCCCTTTTTCTCTGTCTGTCAAGAGTACTTTGAGACTGCGTCCGAAAGTCGTTTCCTTTGAGCACAACTTACGCCGCTTTGATTGCACACTGCATCAGCCTTAAGACGAAGTCAGAAACTTTTGCGGCATCTGAACTCACCTGATGGTAACCAGACCGGAGGCACTGGCACGCCCAAATCTGTTCTTCAGCTGGCACTCGTATCGGCCGCCATCGAGGATGGTCACATTCTTGACAAACAAACTGCCCGTGCCGCTTATTTGGTATTTCTCAGTCAATTGCACGTTGGGATCGATGAGGCGTCCGTCGCGACGCCAGGAAATCTACAGCGGAAGAGGAGGATAAGAGGGGCAAGCAGAGGAGTTTAACAAGTGGCCAAATAAGCGGGAATGAAAGTTTTACCTGCAGTTCGTCTTCTTGATGCTCCGCCTGGCAGGGCAGCTCAATGGTTGTGCCCGTAATGGCCACAAAATCGCTGGGCTCAATGGCCAAGCGCGGCGGCGATTGGGAGCGCTCCACCTTAATGGTTGCCCAGGCGCTAACCTCACCATTCTCATTGCTGGCCGTGCAGCGATAGACACCTGCAACGGAAACGGAAGTGGAGTGGAAACGTGCTTGGCCAAAAGGAAGAGGAACCCACCAGGCTTGCTTGCTTACTTACCCGCATGCTGCTCCTTGGCCACGCTAACCACCAGCTCCGTATTCTCGTTCTCCAGCAGCAGGTCACCGCTCGAGGTGCTCGCGAGCAGCGGTTCGCCATTGAATTGCCAGCTAATGCTGGGCAACGGATTGCCATCGGCATCGCATTCCAGCACAAAGGATTTGCCCAGTTTGATTGTTTGGTTTTGTGGAGCCATTAAAATTTCGGGTAAATCTGTAAAACGAGCGAATGCAGCGGGCCGTGTATTGAGCGATTTCAGCTGCAATTCTCCCGCTCCAAATGGCAGCAGCGGCAGCGCTCATATCGGCAAAAAGAAATCTACAACATCTGCTGCTGCTGCTGCCCTGGTCATTTTTCTATGCCAACTGCTGTCGTCTCCCCCTTTCCTTACTCTCCTCTTGCCTTTGTTGTTGTTGCTCGCAGCTCGCCATGCATAATGCAAACACAATTTTCATTGCATACTTTTTGGCGGCGCTTAAACAAACCGGACGCCATTTTTGTGTGAGAGAGTGAGAGCGCGGGAGAGTGGGAGCTGTGTTTGAGTTTGTATTTGTGTGCTTGTGTTTCTGTGCGTGTGTTTGCCTGTTTGTATGTTTGTCTGTTTGTCGGGTTAATTATGCTGACCAAACGCAACGCCTGACTGCTTCAAGCACCACGCCCTCTCTGACCACAACGCGCCTCAATTTACCTCCCCCTGCCACTCTCTATTTTACTCCTCTCCGCCCGCTGCATTTGAAGTGCATTCTTTAGCCCGTACGCACAATAGTTTATAATTTTTACTCTTAATTTGCAAAATAATGCGCACAGTTTGCACTTCATTTTGTGCGCTGTGACCACAAATTATAATGAACCATTGTGATTAAGGCGTCGCCCTCCTCCTTCCCCTCCTTCCCTCTTTTAACCACTTTGCCTGCCATAATTACACAGTCACGTCGCAGCCGTCGCTGGCTTTGGCTTTTACAAAATTAAAGCCGGTGCCTTTTTAAAGTCAGCGTAAAAATACTAAATAAATACTGTGGCAAGTTCAGTTATTTATGTTGACAGCCTCCACATGCGACTTCTATTTGCGACAATATTTTAATTAAAATAATGTACGGCAAGGCATGCTCGACTACGGTATATCCTATAAAAAAATCATATTTTTTTTAAAGAGAATTTAAAATTTAATATTCTTTGACCGTACTGCAATCTCTAATATATAATTCTCTTTGATTTTCTAACATTAAGCTGTTAAGCTGAGTCTGTTAAGGCGCTGCGCTGTAAAGCATCTGCTGGCAAAGCTGCTAACTAACAGAAATCTTATCGATTACTGCCCAGCTCTGCAAAATAACACTGCGCTGTTAAGTGTACATGCTAACAGAGCTGCTAACTTACAGAGATCTCATCAATTACATTTAAAAAACCCTTTTTGAGCACTGTAAATGAACTTTCCTATTAAATCAAAATGGTTAACTTCCTCTTAATCAAACTGCAATCAGTGTAGAACATGAATAAACCATTTCAGTTCGTTAGAGCAGCAAAAACACTCAGTCAAACCCGAATGCGAACCCCCCAATAAATATCAAACAAAAAACCCGTTGGAAACTTTTGTTCAACCAATTAATCTAAAGCTTTGAATGAATCCAATCGAATGCAATAAAATCGCTCGTTTATATTGCATTCACGGAGTCGACTTAAATCATGACGCCGATCGGGTTGGACAAGCAACAACAACAACAACAACAACAGCAACAGGAACAGACTGTATAACGAAGTTGAAACTGGCCCATTGGAGGGCCATAAGGGTCGTTGGCGATAAAGCTGGCGACTCGATACAAATTAAATCGACTGCAAATTGTGTTAAACGCGACAGTTGCGACTGCCACAGGAACATTAACGGCGCCCAGGCTCTCCCATTACTCCCACAAGAACACATGCCAACCCAATCCAACCCAGCGCATCCTATCCCATCCCATTCCCAGTGCGTCAGGCGTATTTGCTCACTCACCCTTGACTTCAATGCGGGCGGAGGCCTGCACACTGCCCAGTCGATTGTGGGCCTCGCAACGATACGTGCCCGCCGTCAGCTGGCTGGGCTCCAGCAGGATGAGGCTGCCGTTCGCCTGCAGCTGCAGTGCGGACGTGGACTGGGACAGTTGGCGACCATTGACGAACCATTGTATGTCTGGCAGTGGCCAACCGGAGGCGGCACAGTCGAGCAGTACGTGCCCGGCACCATGCAGCGCCACAATTTGGTCGTGTGGCTGCAGAGTGAAATGCGGTGGCGTTGGTGTCGCTGCCGCATCCGCTGCTGGTGCTGCCCACACCTGATTGCTGCCCCCGGCAGGAAGCTGCAAGGCTGCTGCTGCTGGTTCATGGCTGTGCAGGCTGTCGGTCTCGTACAGTGTCAGGCGTACAGGCTGGGACTTGACCTCGCCCATCTCATTGCGTGCAATGCACTCGTAGATTCCAATGTCATTTGCGCTCACGCCGTTGATGCTCAGCGCGCCGCTAGGCAGGATCTGCATATGTGGTGCTTGCTCCACACTGATCTCGTTCGTGTTATACATCCAGATGATATCGGGCTTGGGCAGGCCAATTGCCTGGCAGGGCCAGTGCAGGATGTCGCCACGGATGACATGCGCATCCTGAGCCACTTCCGTTAGGCGAGGGGCAGCTGTAAGCAATGTTAAGTGTGTTAACAGTGTTTAAAAATGTTAACAGCGGACACATAACAGAAGCTGTTATCGATCAAGCGCTTTCAGTGTTGAAAAACATAATCTAAACTTCAGCTTACCACATTGGAAGTTCCCGCTGCTGAGTCTGCTGAAGCTGTAACCCTGCAGCGCCGCTGGCTGTGCACAGTACAAGGAAATGGTGACCCGTTGGTTCCTCCAGCGTTTCCAGAGCGAGTGGACGCCGCAGTTGCAGTCAATGGGGTTGCCATCCAAACGCAGCTGCTTGAGAGCGGGCAAATTATTGAAGGCCAGCGGAGGCAGCTGAGTCAGCTTGTTGCTGTCCAGGGAACTGCAGGGCAGAGTAAGATTATCCTCAGAACCGAAAACCCTAAAAAGTTACTTGAGCAAGACTTACATGCGATGCAAATTGGGTAAGTTGTCAAAGAGTCCATTGGGCAATTCCCAAATATCGTTGCTGCTCAGGAAGCTGCACGAAAGAAGAAGCAGGAGAAACGCGTTTTTTAATTAAACTTGAACTCGAATACGCAATCGAAAACGAAATTGAGTTGAGGATGGTTGCCGCCTCCATTTGTGGGCGTGGTCGTGTCGTACTTACACCATCTCCAGTTTTGGTAAATTGCGAAAGATTCCAACGGGTAAGCGGCTTAGGCGATTGTTGCTCAAGTAGAGAAACCTTAATGCTTTCAGATCCTTGAACGCATCCTCGTGCACATAAGCCAGCTCGTTGTTGTTGAGGAAGAGCGTCATCAGTTGACCAAGTCCATTGAATGCGTTCCCCGGCAGCTCCACAATGTGATTGAAGCGCAAATCCCTGCAAAATGACAGGCAGGCATGAGACAAAGCGTTTTTAGCCAAGGAGACAATCGGGAGAGTCCAAGGCAACCCAACCCATTCCATTCCCTCCTCCCCCGTTCAAAGTGCATAATGGAGCAAAGCGGCAACGTAGATGCTTCTCTTTCTACTCTCTCCCGCTCCCTCCCTCTCCCTCTCTCTCTGTCTATTTTGCTGATTCCACTTTGCTTGCCGCAATTTGCTGCAACTTGCTCGTTGCCGGACATGTGTCATGGCCATCTGAGTGTTCCCGTCTCCGAGTGTGAGTGTGAGTGTGTGTGTGTGCGGGTGGCAATCTGGACCCACAATTGCCATATGCAATTAGTGCGTTACTCGAGCACACAATCAACACTTGGGGGCGGAACGTGGCAGCAGCAGCAGCAGGAGCAGCTGCACTCGCTCCAAATCCCAATTTGCATTTCTCCCAAAAACTTCTGTTTGTTTTTTTTCTTTTGCCTCCCCAAATGACCAACTTGAGCTAAGCGAGTGCAATAGTAAATCTTACAGCAAATCCTGTCAAGAAACAGGACAGCGTCAAGTGTCGATAACATATCGTATGTGTGTGTTTGTCAGATTGAGGACATGCGATTGGATATATTTGATTTAAACTCAAATTCTACTTAAATAATTTGCATATCAAGCTATCGATAGTCAAGTAACACACGGCATAGTTGCAGTTGTGTTATCGATAATCGTAGAGCACACAGCATTATCGCAGTTGCTTAATCGAAATTGCTTTCGAAAAAAAAAAAGCGATAACAATTTAGATAGGAGCAGCAAATACAAACTAATCATGTTTAAATATTTGTTAGATACAAAAAAATACATTGTAAATCTCTCATATTACTGCAAACCAATCATTTATCTCTCTCCCTCTCTGAAAATGCAAATTACAAAAGTTTTGTGAACCAAAAACGTTCACAAACTTTCGAAATGCATAACAAACCGACACACTCGCAACTTGTTTTTATTTATTTCAATTCCATAAACAGAGTTTTGTTATTTTTAAACTCCCTCCCACTCTCTCCCCCCCCCTGTCTGCCATAATCTGTTAGACCTTGGTATATGAAAGCTAAAATAAATACGCAGTTACACCAACATTTTGCACACATTAAAAATTAATTAGGAAAACTTGTTGTGCCATAGTTTTTTATGCTTAGCGACAGCGCAGTCGAGCGATAAGCTCTGCGCAGGCAAACACACACACAGACAGAGACGCGAAATGGTGCAACGCGGGTGCCCACATTGGCGCTGCGCCTCCTCCTCCGCCTCCCCCGCTGCTGCTCCTCCACTGAGTTGGCGCAAAATAAGTGAGCAGCTGAAAAAACCTTCTAATCAGCGCTGAAAGTTGCCGCAGCGACAACAACAACAACTTGTTCGGCTGTAAATTCAATGCGGCAAAATCAACAACACGTAGATAGAGCATAAAAAAATACTAGAAAAAAATACTAACTCAATTTAAAATGAGGAGTAAAATAGTCGATAATATATTTAGACGAATTCTTACTGCAGCCCCAATAAGTATGCTATGAAATTGTTTAGTATGCAAAGTAGCTGCAAATCCGCCCTAATAAGTATGCTATGCCAAGTTATTATTGCTATTTATTATTAATTACTAACAAAAACAAAGATGCTAATCACATTAGATAAAAACACACTAATAATTATTGCACAAAGCGTACAAATTAAGCGACAGTTTGAGGCAGCACAGGCAGCTAAAGGCAGCAAGAAGGAACTCGTGTCATGAGGCACCCTGTGCCACGACAGAGACTCTGCAGCTTGGGTTACTGTTAGCCTGGGTCTCCCTGTCTCCCTGTCTCTGTTGTTGCTGCTGTTGCTGTTACTGTTTGTGTTGTGCAGGCGATAATTATGACCCAAGCTTGCGGCGATGAGCCCAGGAAGACTGCAAATGGAGCACACAGGGGCGGAGACAGAGAGAGAGTGAGAGTGGGGGGGTTGCTTACTCCTCGTTTGTGCGAAGTTGTCTAAACAAAAATTATGTTTTGTGGCTACTGTAAACATGCAACGCACGGAGTGCAGCAGCAGCAACAACAACAACAACAACCTAACCCTAATTGGTGTCAGCATTCAGTGCGTGGCTCTGCCTCAACGTGCCAGCTTTGCCTGCGTGTGTGTGTGTGTGTGCTGGCTAAGTGCATATGCTGCCTGTGTGCGTGTGTGTGTGTGTGCAAATTGCAACTAAAGACGAGCAAAAAAGGCAACACAAACAACGCACGACAACGAAAACAACTTAAAAATCCAGAACAACACTAAAACCACTCACACGTACAGCTTGAGGGCAACACTGGCAACAACAACAACAACAACAACAACAACAGCAGCTGCAGCAGGCTGTGAGTGAAATACTCACACACTCACACTCTCATACACCCAAATGTTGGCACATACAAAGCAGCTGCCACTGCCGCTGCTGCTGCCTCTGTCGACGTCACTGTGGTCTGTCCTGGTCGGTTCCTGTGAAAGAACCAGGCCCTCGGGCCAGCTACGTTTGTGTGTGCATGCTCCTCCTCCCCTGCCGTGCCCTGCCTTCTGCCAGGCAACCACATGCACATTGCGGGCATGCAGAGGCGCAGGAATGCGTTGGAATGCTGCTACACAGAGAGAGAGACAGAGAGAAGGGGCAGCGGTGTACTGACTGAAAGGTAGTTTGTTTTGGAGCAGCGACAACGATTTGTAAGTTGCCTCCGCATATCCTGCATGCTGGCGCAATAGTTGGCCATACGAGAGAAGCCTTTGTGTTCGCATACGGCAGCTTGATCCAGTTTTTCGCTCAGCTCTTGCAAACTCCATTAGCTCCCTCTCTCTCTCTCACTCTCTCTCTCTCTTCACTGTTGAGAACAGGCAACCAGAGACAGTCAACAACTCACTGTGTGGCTCAGTGGAAACATCGAGAGTGACAGGCATTGCTTGTGTGGAGTGGCAGTTGGACAGGTGGGGGGTGGGGTGCGGGTGCCTCCTTGCTCTTTGAGACATGTAATCAAATCATTAAAAAGCACCTGGAAAGTCGAGCATGATGCATGGCAGTGTTGTAAAAGGCGTATTGCAGTATATTATGTTTATAACAGTCCATTTTGAGCTGCTAACAGAGCAAAGCGCTGTTAAGTCTGAGCTGCTAACAGAAACTGTTATCGATACTCATTGCGCATCTCTCATGTTCTTAACAGTCAATTTAAATGTTAACAGAGCAAGCGCTTTTAAGCCTAGGCTGCTAATCGAGCAAGCACTGTTAACAGAGCATGTTATCCATGTTATCCTGAGCTGCTAACAGAGCATGTTATCGATATTCGCTGCTGCAACTTACAGCGAATAAATAAACAAGTTCTTGCTGTATTTTATGCTGATTTAGCAGCCATTCTTTTGGCACCACTGTGCACGCAGGACTACTACTACTTACTTTGCCCTCTCTCTTTTCCCCATTCCCACCCCAGCACCCTCTTGACGTGTGACAAACGATGCTCTACTCAATACACAGACACACACAAACGCACAGTTAGAGCATACTCGACGAGTACTCGGGCTAAGCCTATGCAGCTTAGCCAGTGCTTCTCCTGCTGCTTCTCCTTCTCCTGCCACTGCCCGTCGTGTGTTTTGTGCCAGTTGCAGGCCGCATAGTTTGCGTGTCGGTTGCGCAACTATTTGTCGAGAGCATCGGCAGCAGCGGCCGCAGCTAAAAAAGGAAAAAGGACAAGGCTGCAAGGCTCTTTCCAGCTACTCTCCCACACTGCCCCCACAGACTGCTCTCAGGTACAAATAACTGTCTCGACACGGCCGCCTGCTGCGCTTGGTTGGGCTATTTCAATCAGACATCCAACGCACTGTGCGGTAAGGAAATTGCATTTTTTATGCTCGACTTGGAGAGTTTCTTTCACTTTTTGGCTTCCGTCAGTGTTGCAAAACGTTTTCATTTTCAATGCATCGAAGAATGCGAGGAGCGCTTTTGTTTTATGTATTTTCCCGATACTATTGCTCTGTTTCGAAATTCCAATTAAATTTATACGCATGCACACACACACACACGCATTGTGTGCTGCATATCCGTTTGCCATGCTCACACACACTGTCAGCTCCAGCCTGGTGTCCGTTGTCCGCGTCCGGGCCTGTCCCATCTGCTGTCCATCAGGCATCCATGTCTGCACTTAATTAATGCATATTATTGACAAAAGGATAGCTGGTTCGAATATGTTTGTCTATTCATGCATGCCTGCACTCACACGCATACTGAACATGCCGAACACACGCACACACACACGCACACTCGCACACACGTACTCTGGCATGTGCTTATGGGATTGTTACGTATACGCTTTGATGTTCGTATAGAGAATTTATGGTTAGAGCGCAGAACTAAAGCCAAGCAGCGTAGTGCAGCCAACCACAGTGCCAGCCCTGCCCCACTCCCACTCCCAGTCTCAGCCAGACAGCGTAAATTGTATGAAAACAATAATCATTGTGTAGCTAACGGTTACCCAACAATTGCAGCATCACATTTCCCGCCTCCTGCGTCTCCCCCTTTGCTCTACTACTATCACTGCCATGGGCGTGGCAGAGACTGTCTATGTGGAAACGTGTGCTAAACTATTTAGTGGCCTAACAAATTTGATTTCAATTAGTTGCCCAAATTAGTGACGCGAAACCGCAGCAGGTGAATTAGTGAGATGTGTGTGAGTGTGTGTGTGTGCCGCGAGATGCCGCAATTGTGGAATACTTAAATTAAAGACTGTCTGACAGGGAAAAGCTGTCGGAAAAGTCTTAACATGCAAGATTTGTGGAGACGTCGATTTAATTAAAAACTATCGAAGGCAGTAACATTGCTAACAGTTATCGATAGCTGTTAACAGCAGCAGATGCAGTGTCTATGCTCTGTTAAGTCTGTGCAGTATTTTGTGGTATTTGCAGCTATTAAATATGTAAATAAATTATTAATAAATGCTCAGGTTGTCAGATGCCGCAATTGTGGAGTACTTAAATTAAAGACTGTCTGACAGGGAAAAGCTGTCGGAAAAGTCTTAACATGCAAGATTTGTTGAGAAGTCGATTTAATTAAAAGCTATCGAAGGCAGTAACATTTCTAACAGAGCAGTTATCGATAGCTGTTAACAGCAGCAGATGCAGTGTCTATGCTCTGTTAAGTCTACGCAGTATTTTGCAGTATTTGCAGCTATTATTTATGTAAATAAATTATTAATAAATGCTCAGGTTGTCAGTTAAGACTTATAAAGGCACAAATATTTAATTTACTCGTTGCTTACAATAATTTTCAACTCTGCTGTTAATCCTCAAGCATTTTGCAACACTGCGTGCTTAACATTCACTCAAATATGTGCAATTTACTTACACATTTACAGAAATTCCTGCGCATTAAGTTTGCATATAGCACAATAAAAAGCAATAAATATATAATGAAAATATGGCATGCTGCATTTATCTGCTGCACATCTGCGCCTGCAGGTATGCAACAGTAACGCAACTGATAAATATGCGCTTTTTATTTGCACAAGCTGAGCCCACGGCAGCAGCTACAACGCATAATTTCTTCACACACCTCCCCCCTCCCACTTCCCTAGTAGTACTTGGCTTTGCTCTTATCCGCACGATCATAAGGTGGGTGTGGCACGTACTCAGGTACAGTACCGTCATGTTTCCTTGTTACACGTTGCCGTTGCAGGCGTCGCTGTTGTTGTTCTCTCTGATTATGATTTGTCTGGCTTACACACAGCTTAAGCGCATGCACACACACACACACACACACACACACACACACTTACACACATCGCGGCTTAGGCAGCAGCAGCAGCAGCAGCAGCTGGTTACACCCCAGCGACTTGTTACAGAGTGTGGCATCCTCCCTCTCTCTCTCTTTCTCTCTCTCTCCTCGCAGGTGTCTTTATGGCAAATGCGACAATAAAAACAAGATTTAACTTTGCCATGGCAAACGACAAACAGCTCGAACAACATGCAAACACACAAGCAGACACACACACACACCTTCACACACACACACACACTCAGCCAGACACACTCACGTCGCACATTATTGTCATAACATGGCTTACAAACACGCAAATATCAAGCAGCAACCGCAGAGACATCCACATCGACATCGACAATGGCTGCCACTGCAGCTGAGGCAGGGAGGAAGGCAGGGGGGGAGATAGGCGTCTCTCCTCCACATCTCGGTAGACGGGTTAGACCTTGAGTTACCGTGGGGAGCTGTCGAAAATATGACAATGTGCTGGGGTAAAACAGAGCAGGCAAAGGCAGCTCTTGCTTGCCTCAAGAGCTCACATGAGCTATCCGTGCATCAGCTTGACTTACGGCCAGGATCTACTTGATTCTTTAATATATATAGTATTCCATCTTGCTTTACCTTGATAATTATTAAACATGTTCTCTCGGCAGTCAATTTAATGTGCATTTTGTGGCCTCGCCAAGTGCTTTTGCCAGCTTCAGCATCGTATCAAGATTTATGCTGCAGGTTATGACAACCATAATAATAATAATAATAATAATGCGGCTGCAACGGCAGTTCGGTTCGCATGAGGCGAGCACATCCCCCCCCCCACATCTTCCCTGCGGATGCGGCTCCCTGCTGTGGCTGTGTTGCCCAGGTGATTGTAGGCTGACAGACGATAGTCAAGAGAGAGAGAGTTGTGTGGGAGTGTCTCCCTCCCTCCCCCCACTACCTTGTCTTACTCAAGCTATGCTGAAGTTCTCTACCCGCTGCTCTTGCAACAATTTTCGTACATTTTTGCATTATTATTAAACAAAAGCCACAGCTAGGCCGCTGCCCTCCTCCTCCTCCCCTGCCCTGCCTTGGTGTCTTCTGTGTTGGCTCTCTTGACGCCGCTTGACATTGTTTACCTGTTTTGTTAGTTTACGCAAAGGTTCAGGCTGTCAGTCATGCAGTCACTTTGTCACTCTGTCAGTCGGTCAGTTTCTTCTCTCTCATCTCATCCGTCTGCCTATCCGCCTGCCTGACAGCCCCAAGAAAGCAGGCTGAGGTTGAGTCTCTTGCAAGCTTAGGC
Source organism: Zaprionus tsacasi (assembly GCA_018904105.1). NCBI lineage: Eukaryota > Metazoa > Arthropoda > Insecta > Diptera > Drosophilidae > Zaprionus > Zaprionus tsacasi. Next base: position 2,271,223 of record JAEIFR010000122.1, read on the forward strand.
TGCTGCAGAGTAACTGGCTTGGCAGCTGTAACTGCTACTGCCTCATCACAGTGACTGCTACTTTCACGGTTGCTGAATCAGCTACTGTTCTGGCTGCCTGTTCCGTTGAGCTACTGTACTAGGAACTTCCTTAGCCCTTTCTTTTGGAACTGCTACTGGCATTGTAACTGTGACTTCTTCACCCCGTCTACAGCTGCTGTCACAGTTCGTGAACTAGGTACTGTTTTAGCTACTTGCCTAACCAATTTTCTAGCTAATCTCCTAGTTACCTCTTTATCTACTATCCTAGCTGCTAGCCTAGCTACTGTCCTAGCTAGGACCCTAGCAACTGTCCTAGCCACTCTCCTAGCCGCTCTCCTAGTTACTATCCTAGCTGGGACCCTAGCTTCTATCCTAGTTAGGACCCTAGCCACTCTCCTAACTACCACCTCGACTCTTTCTTCAGCTACAGCTATATTCCTGGTAACTGTTACTTCTTCATCATAGCTACTGCTACCTTCACTGCTTCATCATCATCACAGCTACTGAATCTGCCGCAGTTGCAGTCCTAGCTTCCCTTGGAACTCCCAGCTACCAGGTAAGCTAATACCTCAGCTGCTACCCTCCACTCTCTTTCCCGTAACTGCTACTTTCTAAGCTCTTCACAGTTACTGTTGCAGTTACTGAATGCAGCTACCAACGGCTTAGACAACTGCCGCAGCCACTGGGCTTATAACTACCTCAACTCCTCAACAACCTCAGGCAGAGTAGCAGCTACTGCACCTGGACATACCTGCCCCATGTAACTCGGCTTAGTTTTAAGCTTTAGCTGTGATTTAATTTGGTTTGTTTACTTTATTACGGCCTCATTCGCACACACACTATATCTATCTCCCTCTCATGTGTGTGTGTGTGTTTGTCCAGCTGTTAATGTAATTGCGTCCAGTTCTGGTTGCAATTTCGGCTACTTTGGGCACTCTGCGTAATTGCCTTGGAGATGGTGCATGCATAATATTCTTTGTTCAGCTAATGCAACTGAGAATCTCTCAAAGCGTCCGTGCTCAACTGACCAACTATCCAAATTTCCCTGCCTCCCTCCCCAATACTCAACCCAGATTATACATTTCGAATCTAGTTTGATCGTTGCAGCCTTGTGGTGGTATTGCAAAAAAAAAAAGAAAAACACTTGCAGATATTTTGCTAAAAAGTTCAATTTACCAGAGCAAAATATTCTGTTGAGCTGCCTCGATTTAAGCCGGAAATAGAAAAAGGATTTTCTCGGCAAGGCCTTTTTTATATTCTGCACACACGTTGGAAATGCATGGAGAACGGGGTAGTTGCAGCTGGTAGGCTAAAATACCCAATAAAATATATGTATACATTACCCTTTTCTTTTTTAATCTCAGTATCAATATACGACTTTAGTTAAATGTGCAGATCTCTGGAGTTACAAGAGCTAAAGACATCAAATTTGGTATGCAGCTGCCTTTAAGCCATACACAGCCATAGCATATTTCAAATCTAAACTTTAGGGTATCTAAGAGTCGAGTTAACGCTTTGCTAGCTGGTCTAACTTGTTACAATCATAAAGCTTAGCATATGAATTAATCTCTACATAAGCCGCATCAAGCAGAGAGCTTAGAGCTATACATAGTTTATAGCAGGACTTAAAGTAATAAAAGAGTACGGAAAAAAATTGGGTAAAAATCACAATACGCCTGTGTGGCCTCTGTAGCTCGCAATTTATACGCATATTAAACAGTTTCCAATTGAATGGAGCGCTGATTTCGCTGCACTCCTCTCATATTATATTATTTTCATTCAGACAGCAAAGTGCATGTGTGTGCGTGTGTGTGTGTGTATTTTTTGTCTGCAAATAAATTCAACAGCGACTGCAACGACTCGAACGGGGGCCATGTTCGACATATAAATCGTGCTATATAATTGAATTTCACACGTTACGTTACTACTGCAGCTCGGGAGGGGGGAAAAAAAAGCAGAGGAAATTGCCCAAAATACGAGACGAAAGTTTAAATAAAATTTATTTCAACAAAAATACAACTGCAGACGCACACACACACACACACTCGCACACACATAGTTGAAACGTGAAAATTATAACCAAAAATCGAGCCAGTTGCCCTGGCAAAAGCAGCTTAGGCCAGAGCGCTCTGGCAAAAAGTGTGAGAGAGAGAGGGAGAGGGGTAGAGTGGAGGCAGGGTGACCAGGTGCAAGTGCAGATATTTACACCTGTGGAAATGTCGATGGCAATCGCAGGAGTGGCCTGAGGCAAAACAGAGCCAGGCCAAGGAAAAACAACAAAGTGCGCTGAGCCGACAGCGATAAGAGCAGCGATGGGAGAGGGGGAGGCAGAGAGAGGAAGAAGAGAAGTGCAAGACAGCCAAAGCAAGACGTATACTGCCTGTTTAACAGCCTCTCCCCCTCTCCCTCTCCCTTTCTCTCTCTCTGCTCTGCCTCCTCTATTGAGTCTGCTGTCAGTTTTCGGGGGCCCCAAAAAGTATGCTACGAAAGTTGCCAGCTGAATTTTTGCTTGCCGTTGCACGTGGCGCAGCAGCAACTTTTGCTGTCTCAACTCGGCTGCTGCTGCCTCTGCCTCTGCCTCAGCTCTTGCGTGTCGGCCACGTCACAAGCCAGCGCCCTTTACCCAACGCTGCCTGCCCAGCCTCTGCCCTCAACCCACAGCCAACTCAATTGAAGCCTTCGCCATTTTCTTTTGTTTGGTTTTTGCGGCTTTCGCCCGCTATAATTTCCTCTTCTACTGGCGCTGCATTTAACGCACCACAGGCAGGCAGAGGCAGAGGCAGCGGCAGCTCGAGGGCATTCCGGAAGGAAATGGCATGTCGCCGCTAAAACTGGGTTAGCTTACATAACGGCAACGGCAACATTAACGACAACGTTTTCCTTCCGCCCGCTGCAGCAGCAGCAGCAGGAGGAGGAGAGTCAGAGGCAGAGGCAGAGGCAGAGTCACGCTTCGCCGCTTATTGCACATAATTACTGAAAATAACAATTTACGCCCCCAATAAACGAGGGGAGGAGCACGGAGGAGCATAGCTTGCGTAGCCGCAACGACATCAGAGATAAGTGCAACAATGCGACGGGAATCGCGTGGATGCGAGCATAGAGCAGGAGAGAACGTATCAATTCCGTGTGAGCGGACAGGAATTTCTTGTTGCTGCTGCTGTGGTTGCTCTCGTGTTGTGTGCGTGTTGTCGTCGTTGCGGTGGTCATGGTCAGTGCAAAAAGGCGCCACGTTTATCGTTTACACTTCAACGAAGCTGTCGAACAATCTACCATGCTGTGTGTGTGTGTGTGTGTGTGTGTGCTAGAAATTGTTGCTCTTTGTTTAGCGCTGATAGCAGCTATAGCAACAGCATTTGCAATATTCTTTAATCGTCTGATTTAATCTTTTTATTCGCTTAACAGCAGCAATTTAGCTTTACAGCGCGCTTACAGTGCACTGTTAAGTCTTACAGCAGCTTGCTATCGATCTACATTGCGCCTATCGAAATGAAAACAGTTGCGCAACAGTTGTGCTCGCAGCTGAGCAATTTAATACTTTAATATCGATACTTTTTTCTACTTACACTACCCGATTAATCACTTGCTGCGCTTTGCTTTCGCATTGAATTTTCCAAGCTGCTGCCTCAAACTATCGTTAGCTAACTTTCTGTCTGCAAACTACTTTATCATTTTCACCTTGTCCGGCATCTTCTCTCCACTCACATAAAAATAAAATTCTCGTTAATAATATGACGTATACGCTGTGTTGGCCGGGCAGCTCAACTCAAGCAGCAGCAGCTGCGGCAGCAACCTCGTCTAGCTGGAGGCCAATTGCCATACCAAGCAGCTGCCCAACGAGCAGTGGACTAGCTCCCTCTCTCGATTCCTCTCCTTCGCCCCGTTGCTATCCAAGCTTCTCTACATTAACATTATTATGCGTTGCGTCTGTCTATCACATTTCAAATGGAATGCAGGCTACGTGGCGCGCCACTTTGGCTTAGTTACTTAGTTTGCCGCCTGGACGAGCGAGCAAGTAGAGTCTCCTTCCCATGTTCTTTCTCCACTTCCTCTCTCTCTCTCTCTCTCTCTTTTCCACTCTTTGGCAGCTGAAGCCTGCTGTTGACTTTACCTGTGCCGTGCTGGCAGCCAGCTCAGGCATCTCTTCAACTGCAATTGCCGCACATTTGCTTTGGCTACAAACGTTTTTCCTTTTAGATAGCCGCTCCTGCTCCTCTGCTCCTCCTCTCTTACCCTGTCGACGCACCTTATTTCTCTATTTGTCTGTCCTCGGTTGCCATAGCATACTTATGGGCTGCCTGTGTTCATGCTTGACCAGTTGCTGCTGCAGCTACTGCTCCGCTCTACATGCCGATTGCTCCACTTTGACATGTTCGGGCTGTTATCAGACAGTCACAGCAGCTACCCCACCGTCCCCTGCCCCCCTTGCCCCTTTGGCTACTACAAAAATAACTTTGCTTATAAATTGCGGCAAGAGTTGAGTGAGTTGATGCAGCAGTTGCTGTTGTTGTTGCTCGCTATCTCAGCTTCTACTTTGCATTCCCTACTCCTACTCCTCTTCCCTCTTCTCTTGCCTCCTACTTCGCACACTAACGAGCATGCGAAATGACAAAGCTCGGGGGCGTGGCAAGCGTCTGCCAAGCGAGGCGAGTTCCACTTTGTAGTAACATTAAAGTAAAAAAACAAGAAGAAAATCAAAAAAAAAAAAGAAAACGCACCGAAACTTTAAATGCAAATTTCACAGCGTGACGGCAAGAGGGCAGGGAAAAGTCCCTTCCGTGGACTTTGAAGTCTTCGGGCAAAATCAATGGAAGATTTTTCTATGTCAAAGCGTTGCTCGAAGGGAATTAAAAATGCATACGATGTGATTGGCAATGGGAGAGTGTGCCGTGTGCCGGCGAGAGAGAGAGAGAGATTACCAGTCCGTAACTCTCTACCTTCCCTCTTCCCCCGACTGGGTTTATAACTGTGAATCGCTTCGGGGCTCTTGCCTCAACTAATTTGCGACACATTCGCAATTTATTCCAGCTCAATTTGCATAATTCCAAATCATATTGAATTTAGAGTGCAGTTTGTGGTCAATACAGCATACATATAAAGCCAGCCCAACCATATAGTATGTATGTAGCATACATATATATGTATTTATGTACGCTATACATCGTGTGCGCTCGACTTTATTTCATTTTTATGCAAATGTAAATTTTCAACAATCGAAAAGTCAAACCAGAACAGAGTAAAGTCGAGTGGGTGGACGGGCTGAAAGATCGTAGGAAGCGGAGAAATCATGAAGCGTATCATATATCATATACACAAAATATCGTACACAAACACAGAGTGAGAGAGAGAGCAAAAAAATGATGAAGTAAAATTGTGGGGGGGAGTGAGCCTTGAAAGGGAAATGCTCTACAGCAATTCGATGCGAGTTGAGTGGCTCGTTAGGACTTGTTGACAGATGAGATTTTAGCTGGACTCAATGGGAAAACTGAAGCTGTAAGCTAGCAAAAAGATAACAAGGAAAATTCTACATAAATTAATAATAGAAATAAATTGAGTATCGCTGTATTAACTTTCCTGTTCATTTAATTATTAAATTATTTAAAGAAGTCAATTCGATTAACCATCTCTAGCTGTCAGTGTAATCGATATGTCATAGTTCAATCGCAGCAGTTGTCAATCACAATAACAGCCTGCAACGCTTTTGCCATTCACTTGATCCGCAATTATACCCTAACCCCACTTTGTGTGCATTTCCAGCACTTGTGCTGGGGGCTCCATGTCGCATGTGTTGTCAACACTGGCGAAACGAGGGCGGAGGGGCAGAGTTGTCATGCCTTCGCTAGCAATTCGCCGTTTTTATCATTTTTCAGTTTTTTTTCGGTAACGTTTTCAATATTTGCACGGCCAAATAAACAGAAAATGTAAATGCAAAACTGCAAAAGCAACAAAAACGTATGCGGCGCACAAAAAGGAAATTTATGCATATTTAATAACAACATGCAATATTTTGTTCAGGCAGCCAGACAGACTGACTGGCAGGAGGCGAGGGTCAGGCTGAAGCTGCCAGGAGCAACAAGGATGAACAAGGCATTTCTCACGCATAAATGCTTCGTAATATATGAGCAATGAGCAGGCACAGCGGGCGGGCGACGGCGGCGATGGCGACGCCGGCTGCTGGGGTAGGGGTGCGGATGAACAACATTTTTGCCAACAAATAGTTTTCTGCCAAGCATAGGAAAGTACGCTGCAAAATTGTCTGGCTGAAGTGTGGGCGTGTGTGTGTACAGGGCGGGGCATTCTTCGGCATGCAGTGCACTCTGCTGGACACTAATCAAACTTTTTAATATGCCGAGCGTGCAACGTGTGTGTGTGGTGACTATTGTTTTGATAGCAACGCCCACTGTGCCCGAGCTCTTTCATATAGTATGCTTGATACATATAAATAAACATGCACACACAAGTGTTAAATGTTAAGCATACACAAGTGTTAAATGCAGAGCAAGTAGTGTTGCAAAACATTGCATAGAGGCTGAGCGCTCGCACAACGATAACTGGGGTATCGATAACTGATTACAGAGCCGGGGCAGCCATTTTTATTGTTTAAAGTGCACACATATTTAAAGTTTCAGGCACTCTTTAAATAAAAATAAATGCAAGGTTTACTTATACATGGCCCAGTGGAGTTATTAGATTGCTTGCCAGGCACAGTGGGTACTTGTGTGTGGGGGGTGTGGCTAGTTCGCATTTAAATCCATATTATATGCAGCTCATGTGCCTGGGCCCCATCTGCATTTTATGTGCAGCCTGCAGGATGCAGGCTCGGTCAGAGGTCTTGGCCCATGTGCTCGCTGTAATGACAAACCAACTGGCCTAACCCGGAGCAGGCCAAGCTTAAGCCACATCCGAACATATATGCATACATAGTGTATATGTGCTATCTACAGGAACCGCCTGTGCACGTGCAGCAGGATGTGGCAGCGGGAGCAGAGCGGAGCAGCTAGAATACATCAACATGGAATGAAATCAAGTGCATTTATTTAACGAGGGCAGCAAAGAATTTGCCCGTCAGCCTCAGGTTCGTGTGTGTGTGGACGTGGGGGCGTGTAAGATGAATGATGCCTGTGGCAACTCCGTATGCTGCGCACCCTCAGCCGACCTGCCTCCATTTAGTTGCAGGTTTAAATACGCGACGAGCAAAAAGTCAAAATGTTTGCGCTTTTGTACTCGCCACGCCAACTGAACTTGTGTGTTGTATGTGGTGTGTATGGTGTGTGTGTGTATGTGTGTGTGCAACAAGCGTTGGGCGAGTGTGTGCTGCAGTGTGCAGCGTGCCATGTTTCAACTGATGAATGGACAGCTTGAAAAGAAACCTCCTTCAGCTACGTAGGCCTTGGATAGCTGTGTAACGGAGTGTGCACAGTGTGGCAAAAGCGTCGCTAATTGAAACAGGCAGGCTGTATAACGTATGTATATAATGTGTGCCAACTAATTTAAAACTATTTTCCATAGAGTATTTTTCCCCCACACTACATATAATATTCATAAATTCACTGTGCATTTCTTTAGACATCTGTTTGGATCTTGTGTGTAGTCCCCTCTTCCATCTACTCCCCAACTCACACGAGAATAAACTGTAAACAAATTTGCGCCATTAACAAAATTAAGGCTGAGAAAAGAACAAACATAAAAGAACAGTTTATGCATATTTAAAGCTGTGAGATCTTGACGGACTATGATATATCTGCAGAGTATTATAATAAAATTAAATTTCCTTCTTTTTATAATATTTAAATAAAATTATGCTTTACACTTTGCTAAGTTATCTTAAGTTTTTACTTGGAAAACCTTACAAAATGTGATTATATCATAGCCCATATACCCCACAGTCTGCCAAGACCCCACACCGTGTGACATGTGGCATGTGTCTCTGTTTTATCTTTTCTTCCCCCCCCCCCCAAAGTTTCCTTTCCTCAGCGTGCCATACTTTCTCAGATCTCTCTGACAGACTGCTGGACATGTGTTTGTGCCAGCGTGGCTCTTGACTTTTTGCAAAAATAACTGCACATTGAGTGCAAAAATGCAACAATTATGTTCTCGAGCATATCCGAAAATTATGGTATGTGTGTCTGTGTGTGTGTGAGGCAAAACTACAAAAAGTTGTCGACAGAACCGACAGTAAATGAAACAAATTAATTAAAAGTGGCAGAAAATAAAATTATAAATGAAATAAGAACGCAAAGTTGCGAGCTTCACGTTTCTAATTGTTTTGGATGTGCAGTAATACCATGTCTAACTTGGGTTAGTATTAAGATTGATCGGAATATAAAAGTTCAACGAGGTGTGGGTGGTCCCAGACGGAGCGAAGATAAATGAAAAGTTTTAAAATTGTTATAGTTAATTAGGGAATTTTATAATGATGTAGAAGCCTCATACATATATAGAGGTAGAATATTGTAGAAAGTATTATATCATATAATAATGTATATTATATTAGCATATATGGTAGATAAATTATTTGCTGAGAATACTATAACATAATACACCCTAAAGATATATAATATATGGTATTTTGTATGTGAAATTTAACAAGCGATAAAATATGATATGTTATTATCATTGTATACTGTGTTTTAAGGCGATATCTTAAAATATAAGAGATTTAAGTCATGTCTCATGCATAATACCAAAGATATCTGTAGTTTCCTTAGGGTCTAGGCAGAACTGCCTAACTTATCTCAGTGTTCCCAGCAGTTATCCAAATAAATGAGGATCATTTGTGTGACACACCTTCCTCCCCTCCCCTCCCCTAGAAAGGGTTAAAAGTTACGGAATGCGAACATAAATTGAATTCGCCCATAAATATACAAATCCTTCTCTCCAGCTTCAGCTCACACACACACACACAGACACACATGGGCCTAACGCATAAATATGCATATGCTTCGCAAACATTTGCCGCGCCCACCCCCCCCCCCTCCTCCCCTGCTGCAATCCCCCCTTGCATAAAACTTTAGCTGAGATTCATGCGAAAAGTGCTGACATTTAGAAATAAATGCGGCGTCAGCGCGTAGCTTCGCATGCATACAAAATCGCGGGCTCTGATGCGAAGTGATAAATATACCAGGCAGATATATGTATGAATATATACATATATATATCGTATAGAGTGCATATATAGTGTGTGCATCGCGCTATATAGTGTGCAAGTCAGACGTCGTTTAATTGAGTCAACTCGCGCGGCGCGTTGCAGGAGGAGGTAACAAATTAACGCCAGAGAGGAAGGGAGACAGCACGTGGCAGCGCGTGCAAGCGAGACAGCTGGCGGCGGCAAGAGAACATTAAAAACTAATTTATGGATTTGCCAAAAGCCAAACTTGCTATGATTTATTCATGTTCAAGGAAACCCCCTAGACCTCAAACCCCTAGACCCCCCTAGACCACAATCCCCTAGAGCTCTACGCGTTACCCCCACGCCGTCATTTCTCCGGGTACTTACAGCGTTTGGGTATCCTGCGGCACTTGGGGCACGGCCGAGAGACGGACGCGCAAACAGCGCACAGTGCGTGCCTCACAAATGCACTCGCTGGGACAATGCACCCACTGTCCAGTGGCCACGCTGGCCAGGCACAGCAGCAGCACCAGGCCCGGCAGCCACGGGCTGTGCATGTTGTTCGAGTTGTTCTTGATAAATCGACGGGAACAGCAACAACGGATAACCGACAAGAACTCAACACGAAAAGAACTTAAGAACTCAAGCACGATAAACAACAACAATGGCGACCGGAAGTGCGCTAGCTAAACCGATAAACCGTTAGGCGGATAGACGATTGTGGTGCGATTTATCACGCCTCGCGCTCTTGTCGCGGTTTCAGAGTTTCTGCGCAAGTGCGACGCACGAATATCACCAGAAAGCACTTTGAAAATTATTTGGAAACGTTTTTCGGAAACTTCTTTGGCGAGGGGGGAGGAGGATTTCGAATACAGTTACGTTTTCAGTTCTGCGTCGAACGAACTGCACGCGCCAAAGGCCGACGAGCATCTGAAAGCTGAAGCTGTTGGGGCACAGCGTACAACGAGTCGCGTCGAGCCGAGCAGCAGCAGCCTGTGCCGAGCAGCTGCAGCTGCTATCGCAGTCGCAGTCGCTGTCGACGCTACGGATGCAGTTTTGATAACATTTTCCTGAGGCGACGCGAGAAGCAACTTAGTTCCACACAGTCTCTAGATTTGGCTATGCCCTGCTATTGGTGGGATTGGGATGAGGGATGAGGGAAGAGGGGGTAGGCCTGTGCGTGCGTGTTTATGCGCTGTAAATAAGCCCACGGTAGGCAACCTAACACGCCGCACTTGCTCTTGCGCCAGTCAAGGCCAGCATAATCACTTCTCGTAGTCAACGTCGCGATTTACTCCAAAAATGTGCAAAGTAAAAGTTAAGAGAGCAAGAGGAAATAGGCAGGACTGACTACCAAACGCCCTGTAATTTGGCTAGGGATGAGAAGTTTTGTTTAAATTGAAGCGATACTTATTTATTTCATTTATCGATATTCTTTTCGTTCCAATCAATCGATTTCTTTAAACTCTGCGTAAGAAATTCAAATTGATATTTTCCTAAATTATATATTATCATACTGAGCTAATTGAGCATACCCGAGCACTTCTGCAGCTACAGGGTATTTCTAAAATGGCTGCATAGAGATGATAAATATTAAATTACTTGCAGCGATACTTATTAAGGCTTCATTTATCGATATCCTTTTCGCATCAAGCAATCGATTTATTTAAACTCTGCGTAAGAAATTTAAATAGATATATTTCTAACTTCTATATTACCACACTGAGCTAATTGAGCATACCCGAGTACTTCTGCAGCTATAGGGTATTTCTAAAATGGCTGCACACATCGTCGCTGCAGCACATAAAATGTTTTGCGATGCTCATGCTTAATGCAACACAGAGAAAATCGAGAGATGCACACACACACACACACACAGTGAGGTGCACACTCCATTTGGGCCTGTCAAACTTGTCGCTTCGGTGATAAGACGCGATATCAAATTTAAAAGCTATCAATTTGATATTACTTGGGGGAACAAGCTGCCAAAAATCCTCTCACTGCACTCAGATTGCTTAGCAAGGGTACCGTATGAGTCGTTTTTATTTTTATTGTCAGTTAAAGTTTTGAAATCAATTTACAGATGATTTATTATGTTGCCAACGTGCGGGGGAGGTGAGGAGGATAGTGAGCAGGAGATGGCATCGCCGCATGCGACACCGTCAGGATTCGGACGTTGATGAATGCCTCCGTGTATTGTCGGGCTGTCAGTTTGCGATCAAAACTCGTTCCATGCTATTCAATTGAAGGTGAAGTGGAAAATTTGCAAGTTATGCGACAGCTTTGTGACCCCTTCTCACCCTCCTCCCCCACATACAGTCCAATCACTCTACTGTTTTATTTTTTTTTGGCAGCCATCTCTATACGGCGCATCGCTGATTTGGCGGCAGAATTTGCAAATTGACTGCATACCGATGCGCAAATGGCACAGGGAATTCGGACAGCTGATTGACCGGGCAAAAAAAAAGAAAATTGCATGATAACTGCAGCGCATGGGGAATGTAATGGCGAATATTAAATGACAATTAAGAGCAAGGGCTTCAATTTCAGAGTTTATATTTATTTTAAGCTTTTTACTTTCTAAATTCTGGTAAAATGTGCAGCCAGTCTACTAAACATAACTAAAATACAAGAAATAAACTCTCTTACTTCAGGCACTGCTTCTATTCTGATATTTCAAATTGAACCGCCAGTCGTAACTACAGCAGCTGTCATTCACAATAGTTGCATTTCATAATGGCGGTCATGGGCAGCCATATGTTCGAGTAACAGCTGATGCCTATCGCTGTTATCGATAAGACCTAACAATAAATATATTTATATTATTAATATAAAATTCCTACTGGCAAGCAGTATGTTTTAATTAAAGAAAATAACGTCAATATTACTTAAAATAAAAAACCGCTGCAATAAATTAAGTATTTGTGCACTTTTGCAACGTTTGAATGCGCTTCGAAACACGTTTTGCAACACTGTTACGAGTGAACGACGGCAATCAAAATAGAAAGAAAATCCAACTCAAATAAAGGTGGATAGAAAACAAAAAGCAATCCATACGAATGTGTGCTTATCAGTGCTATGTCCAAGCGCAATAATATAACCTACGTCAAGCCACAAGAACCAAGTTTTCTGGCCAAACTTAAGGCGGAAATCGGCTACAAGGAGGGGCCCACCGTCGACACAAAGGTAAGCGATACGCTGCGTCTGAGTCAAAACAAAGTGCCCCGCTCATGCTCAGCTTTGTTGCAAATGTTTTCCATTTTGCCAAAACAGCGCCAGAAACTAGAGGAACGCGACCAGGATAACCAGGACGGCTACGATTCCAGTGACCAGGAGCGACCGGAGCGTGAAGACGAGAAGCCACAAATAGTGGTGCTATCGCGTGGGGATCTCACGGCTGACGAGGTGGCCCTCGAGCAGCAGCGCATAGCAAAAGGTATGCACACACACACACTCACACACACAGATAGACACACGTACACACTCATGCAAGCGATTGGTATGTATGTGTGCATGCGTGTGCCTGTGTGTGCGTAGGTAGGATGTAGTTATCGTCTGTGGCAGTTTGGCTTTCAGTTCAGTTGAGTCAGAATCGAGCGTCGGTCGCTTCCACGCTTCTTTCACGCTGCTGCTTTTTGCCCTATAATACGCTGTATGTATGTGCATACACACACACATACATACGTACATACATCGATTCGTACATATATGAGAATATATATTTGTGTGTGTGAGTTAGTGTGAGTGATTTTTTGCAATTAAAATTTGGAAAAAGTTTTTATTGAAACATAAACAAAATAAAATACGCAAAAAGTGCTGGAAAACTAATGCAAAATATCGGCGCGTTTGAAGTTTTGAATTTTTTGCGGGCAAAAAAATTCGTTTGATTTGATTTTTCTTCGCTTTTCGTTATTCGTTTATTTTCGAATTGTGTGAGAAAAACAAAGGGACAAACAATCTTGTGATGTGCTGCAACTTCAAATTCTAACCTCGAAACTAGAGTCGAATTTTATTTTTTGCAAGTTCTTCTTGTGTGTTTTTCCGTGGGCCACGCCCGCAACTCAATGTGCCGCCCACTGGCGTTGGCGTCTCAATGAGGGAGCTGACGGAGTGGAGTGGGCAGTTTTGCACCTCATCCCAAATTCCCTTTCCTTTCGCTTCATTTCCTTTTGATTCGATTGTTGCAATTAGTGTGTGCGGTGGCACTGCCAGCGGAGCACCCTCATGCACACACACAGACAGCACACACACGTAGCAGCAGCAGCAGCAGCAGACACACAACGACGCATACACACCGACATTTTCATTGGGGGCTCCGCTAAAGCGGAGCATGTGATGAAAATCATGGCCAAAGCGGAGCGTACGATAAAGCAGCCGGCCAGAGAGAAGTTAACAAATAACGTCGACCCACAGCCGTCGCTGCTGCTGCTGCTGCCGCTGCCTCCGCCACCGTCGCCGTCGCTGCCGCTCGCAAACCCAACAACAGCTGCCGCTCTGTGTTGTTGCTGCCGTCACCCCGCAGCCGTCGCTGCTGCTGCTGTCAGAAGGCCCGCGCAGAAAATCGGGTGAAAACGTGTGAAAGAATGAACGAAGCAGCAAAACGGGAGAGACAATGATGAACGAAACAGGCGAACAAAAAGAGCACGGCAAGTGGCTTGACGACGATATACATATATACATACGTCTATGTGTGTGTGTCTGTCTGTGTGTGTGTGTGGACGGACGTAGCGACAGCGAGGGCGGCGAGGCGGCAAGGGGAGTGAGGCGATGGATGGCGTAGGAAAAGGCGCGAGGAGGGACGGCGCCACTGGTAGCCACTGTCAGTCTGTCTGTCTCTCTGTCCCGTTTGGGTTGCGAATTCGAAGGTAGAGCACTGCAAGACGTTAACAGCGAAGGGAGAGCGGGGGAAGGGGAGGAGGAAAGGGTGGACAGTTAGGAGAGAGTAGGAAGAGAGGGGGAAAACTAAGAAAACGCTTGCACACATAGAAAAGAGAATGAGTAAAAATCTTCTGTCTCATGCAAAAGGGGCGATAAATGGGCGTGTTTACGCTGTTGTTGTTGTTGTTGCTGCTGCAAGTGGGGGCGGCACGCTGCAAGGAAACTGCATTCACAATTGTCTATCCATACAGATAAATCATGTACAGTTATTTAGAGTTTTCTTATCCCAGTTTTTATTATTCCTAACTAATTCCATTTCTTGTACATATATTACAGAGGAAGCTGAAAGACCTGCGGATTTAAACCAACCCATCGTATTCAAGCAGCGTCACAAACCAACTAAAACGGAATTGGAGAGTGATAAAACTGATAAATCCAAGGCAAAGCAGAAATCAGATAAATCAGAGAAACGCAAAAAGGCAAAAGCAACCAGCAAATTGTCCTTCAACGAAGACGAGGAGGACGCCGAAGCAGACGAGGATTAGAGACAGAGAGAATATACTTCATCATATAACGCATATCTGTGTTATCCCAGTTCCCGCCCCCCTCCCATCTTGTGCATAGAGCACGGTTAGGTGAGCACACTCTAAAACCCAATCCCAATCACAGATACACATACAGATGCAGATACTTCATACTATGAGTGTCTTTCAGTATATTCCGCCGATTTGTGTCCATGTATGGGTTGAATTAAACTGCGCATTTAAAATTTGCGTATAATATATGTACATATGTATGTATGTATGTTTGTTTGTATGTATATATTTATTACATGCATCTGTGTGTAAATTTCGTAATATCGATTAGCCCCACAATAATGAATGTGATAGCCAATTGACAATATTATTATCTCTGGTAGAAACTTTACTCCTGTAAATCGATTATCAGATAAAGATCTTCTTAAATAAGCTGCATAATATCCTCCTTAATATATCTTAAATTGTATCTAAAAACTCTACTTTTTGGATATAATTTAAAAATGTTTGACTAAATATTTTGATAATGATCTGAGTTTTCTGCAAATCAATAGGATATCATATTAATGCTTTACATGCTAGTTTAATACTATATATTCCAAACTTCATACTCTGAAAGTTAAGCGAAAGTATGCTAAATATATCGTTATAGTTAGATGATTTGCATAGCAACAGACTGACTTTGACAGCTCATCGCTTCGATCAAGTATACAAATACATATGTACAGCTATGGTATAAAGTATGTATGTATGTATGTATGTCTGAAGTTCGCAAACATCGCCACGCCTGCAATTTTAAATATATGTATTTGTATTTTCTTTATAAGTATAAAAGAAACTTAAGAGGAAAACTATTGCTAGAAAATATTTATGTAGAAAAGGAACAATTAATAATATTCTACTTGACTTGCTTATCTTTTAAGTTCATTATATTTTTCTAGAGCATAAAACATTTTATTTTCAAATTAATGAGTCTAGAATAGGCCATGGTCTGTCTGTCTCCAAAATAATTTCAACCCCCGTAAATGGAATTTCCCATTACAACAATGCACTTCCTTGAATTGGACAATACAATGTGCAACATCCGATTTACTTTTCTCCTGCTGTTTTAGATGACTAATACATACATATCATATATAAATGTATGTATGTACTTCCATATACATAAGCACAATACATACACTATATATATAGAATAATTATATTATATACTTATTTCTGACTCATTTTTGCTTTCAAATTTATGCGAAATGCATGAAAAATATTTGCTATGTTCTTAGTAAAATGAGAAATACTTGTAATATGCCATGCTTATTCAAGTTTTCTGAAATTTGCAATAAGGTAAAGCTTATGGAATTTAGAGCGTATTTGAGGTTTTTCTTACTAATTCTAACTGGCTATAGATTATAATTTAAAGAAATTTAAAATTATTTTCTAGTTAATTATAGATTAAAGTTAAAGACGTTTTCACAGTTATTCTAAGTAAAAATATGTTTAATCTTAATAGAACATACATATCTATAGATTTCGAATTGGGGCACAAGTATCTCTGGCAAGTTTATCTGCAAGTAGTATCCAAAAATTAGCTTGACAACCAACACAATAACAAGAAGAAGAAGAAAAACAAGAGAAAAGGTCACGTGTGTGTGTGTGTATGTATAACATAAAGTTTGCCTTGTTATCGTGTTTCATTATACTATGTCGATAGTTTTTTTTTTAGTAGGGTCTCTCTTTCTATGAATCCCGCAGCAGCAGCGGAGGCAGCAGGCGAATTCCGATTCCGATTCCGACTTTTCTACCGGTTGCCACCGATCAACGGGGGTGAGAAGCGGGTTACTTTCAAAAATTGTACTTGCATATAGACCAAATCACGCACACACACACACATACACACACCTACATACATACGTACGCATACACTGGCAAGCACACACACACACGACACACATGCATGCTCTCAAACATTGTGTACACACCTACAAACATACATCTACTTATGTATGTATACATGCTTACTATGTATGTTTGTATGTATGTATTATATTGGCCCACAGTATGTATGAGTGCGAAAGAGACGCAAGCAGCGTATAATCTGAAATAAGTTGGGAAAGAAGAAGAAGCATTAGCGCAGAGCCAGCAGAAGTATCGTGATGAGTATACAGTTTTAAAACTTACAGACAGACCGACACGGGGCAATCGTCGCTTTGGCCATGCTTACTATACAAACATACATATGTACATACATACATATATATATATGTTTCTAAGGATGTGTGTGTGTGGGAGCAGTTAATTTTAGCCTGGTTTAGGAGTTGTAACCACCAAAGCATCACAATTCTATTCTATTTACATTCTCATTCAGCTGAAATTGCGCGCGCAAATTTAAATTTTTCGCGCTGCGACGAATATCATCATAAAAATCCATCAAATACGCCGGCAACGACAACGACAGCGCTGGCAGTCGGCAGCAGCAGCAGAAGCGACGGCAGAAATGCCGTTTCATTTTTGTTTTGTTCATTTCGTTCGTGGCGCGCGTACAATTGTCAAATTTGTTTTTACCTCCTATCCATTCACATGGGCATGCTCCAATACTACAGCAAAGCCACCGACAGCCTCACACACACTCGCTCACACTCACGCCAAATGACAACGGTTCGTGTGCGCTTCACATTGCCATTCGCTATTTTTGAGCGTAACAGTTTGTGCGCGCTCTCTGAGAGCCAGTGCGTAAAATTCGTGTTGACAACGTTTGCGAGCACCGTGTGGGGAAAAAGAAACAAAAACATTTCATGTTGTGATCTTCCTCAATGGTTAACGCACAAAGTGTTAAATATATAGATTAATTAATGTAATTAATTGCATTCAATTTACACCTGCCAAAAATGGCGTTCAATGCAATCTTTAATTAATGCCATTAACAATCGATTGTATTTCGATAACATTAAATGCGCGGCGTTTTTCGGCTAGGCATGCAACCCTGCGCGACCGGCTGCCGCCCATGCGACTCTGTGTTTGTAGCGACGTTTTTGCTTTTTTCGCTTCCATTTCCAGTTTGCCTTGTTGTTGCCCCCGTCTATCGTCCGTTTGTCGCGCTTTGGCCTAGCGTTCTTTTTCATTTCTCGCTCTCGTTCTCTGTGTGCGTGCTCCAAAAAGAAAATCAAGAAAATTGTTTTCGTGCATTCGACAAGATCCTTTAATTTTTTGTTTATATCATTAGTGTTATCTTATTTGATTGAAAGAGAACAGAATAACAACCTGTCACTGCCAAATCGAGTGTGACGTAAAATGTAAATTGTAAGTTTATGTGCGTTTGTTGTGTTTCTGTTTTGAATCGCGGTTCATATGTGTTTATATGCGAATCATGTGTGCTGTGTTTGCCGCCTGCAGTTGTGCAAATTTATAAAAATTGAAGTTTTCTTGTTTGCAATTTGCCTAAAAAATATCACATTGTTCACACACACACACACACAAACAGTCATAAAGGCACACACACGCACGCAAAAACCACTACAGTAACACACACACATACTAAGACAAGCGTAAAACACGCTCCTGTACTCACCCGTCCTCCACTCCACACCGCCGCCAGCTACAGCTAGCAGCAGCAGCAGCAGCACCGAGCCACAGCCAACCAACACCGCAGAGCCCAAAGCCAACGTCGTCGCCGCCGTTGCCGTCGTCGTCATCGTCTCACCGGCCGTCTGTCTCTCTGTCTGTTTGTCCGTCCCAGCGTCTGCGTGTCCGTTTGTATCTACATACATACATACATATTTTTAATAATATATATGTGTGTGTATATATATAGATTGAACACATGCAAACATATATAGGTGTGTGTGTATGAGTGTGCGTTTTGTTGGTGCGCTTTATATATGTATGTACGACTGTATGTATGTATATTTGTGTGTGTGATGTCGGTATGTATGTCAATCGTGCAGTTGCTGTGTGCTCGGTAACTGCTCGCCTGTATGTACGTCTGTATGTATGTGTCAGTATATAAACATATATTATCTTATATATATCTATATATAAACAAATGCAAAACATAGTTACATACATATATAATATAATAATTAATTATTTATTTGTTTATATGTTTGTATATAATATAAATATATTATATATCGTAGTATGTTTGTTTATGCAACACTCCGATATATACGAAGATATACTTACATACAAACATATGTACATACCGTGGTGTTACAAGCCGCGCCAAATGACGTTTTTATGTAATTACAAACGTACATATGTACTAACATACATACTTACGTACATACATATATATCTACATACCTAAATGGGTATACATAGCTGCTTGCAATATTACATTTGCATACACGTACATATGTATCTGTGTGTAAATATGTACAAACATACATATTAAATTGTATTTTAGTTTTAATCCAATATGGCAGCCATTTTGTCTCAATTAACTCTTTTTTTTGGTTCTTTTCTGACCCCCCTCTAGTAATATGATAGGGCGCGTAAGCAAGGCATCGCCAGAGGGGGCGGAGTTGGGCGTGCTTAATTCACCTAGATTTTAATTTTTGTTTCAGATTTTCATTACTCTGGTTTGGGTTTTTTTTTTTGGCAATTGTTAACATTGTTGTTGGTGTTCCCGTTGATTAATTTTTCTGCATCGCTTTGCGCTTTTTCCGATTCTTCTTTGCGCTCTTCTTTCCATTTGCCATTTACGCTTTAGTTTTCTTCTCTATGTGCCAAATATTTCTCGGTTAGTTTCGGCCGTAACAGTAAATCTCTGCGAGTCTCTCTTGTTGTTGCCACTTATCGATTTACGATTTACGATAATAATTTTGAGCGATTTCTTGATGTTTTTATACTAAATATGAAGCTGTATTTATCGATCTTCCATCTCCTTTCAGGCACTCTCTCTTCCCCCAGCGATAACAGTTAAGGGTTGCAACAGCAACAACAGAAGCAGCAGCAGCAGCAGGAGTACCAACTGCCTGTCAAGAGAGGAGTAGGCGGAACATTCCAAAATACAGAAACAGAAGAAAACTGCAACAAATGACTGAGGTCGACGTCGTCTTGCCGGAGGGCGTTGCCGAGCCCAAAACAAAACTTCTTGCCAAATCGGGAGCAGCATCAGCAGACGAGGACGAAGTTGTCAACAGCAGCAACAACAAAAGCAACAACGAGGATAAACAGCATGATCAGGAAACAAATTCCAATAAAGATGTCGATGATGATGAAGATGAGGATGAGGAGAAGGAGCAGCAGCAGCCGACAAAGATAGTCAGTGAAACGCTGGAGGATGACACAGCGACAAAACCCGTCGACAAACTGCCACTGGATAGCAACAGCAATAGCAACAGTAACAGCAATGATTGTAAAGCCGGCGACCCGGCAAAATCTGGAGAAGATGAGTCCATGAAGGTGGATGATACTGAGGAGGGAGACTCGCAAATAACTAGTTCCAGCTCTACAGAAAATGGCAATAGCAAGGATCATAAGCTGACCACCAGCGATGGTGATGCGGATGGCGATGAAGAGGAGGAAGTGACCACAAATGGTGATCATGAAGATGGTGAAGATGAGGATCAGGAGAAGATTGGCAGCACAGCTGAAAACAGTTGTGATGCCGAAGATCCACTGGGTGCGGCCACACAACCCGATATTGAGCCTGCCGAAGGTGACGACGAGGAGGAGGAGGAACTTCTGACAGATGAAAAGAAAAGCATTGAGGATGTGGATGAAACCGAAGAGGGTAGCCAGCAGAGTGGAACAGCTAAAACAGTAACCGATTCGGATGCTGATGAAATGGAAGCAATGCAAATTGAGGAAGAGGAAACGGACGGAAAAAAAGCGACGGAGCCAGTCAATGGTTTCGTGCAGAGTCCAGAAGCCGAAGAACCTACTGCTCCAGCGGATGATGCTGCAACAGATGCCAAGCCCAACGGGCAGGCAACCAAGGCAGAAGCTGCGAAAAACATCGCCGACGAAGGTGTGGTTAATTTAGATGAAGATAGTGATGAGGAAATGACAGATTTGTCCAAGGAGAAGACGCCTTCAGCAGCAACTCCAACTTCCAAACCTCAATCGTCTCCTAGCAAAGCAAATCCAGCTGTGCCAGCGGCAACAACATCAGCCGTTACATCTGCCACCACAAGTGGCACTGAATCCTCAGATGATGCAGTGTTGATCGCATCAGATTCCGAATCGGAAACGGGACAACCAGCTCCGCCAGTTACTCCCAGCAGCAGAAAGTTATCACCTGTGGTAAAGGCAACGCCAACGCCGCAGCCTCCTCCACCTCCGCCGCAGCAGCAGCAACAGGACGATGATGATGACGATGACGACTGTGTGGTCATCGAGGATGATACGCCACCAAGTATTTCGCCCAACGAGCAGGCGCTTAACAAGCGCAAGAGTGATCTGGATGATCTGCAGCCAAGCAGCAAGCGACAGCGTAGCTCCACGCCATCGGGCATGGTTGGAATCGGAGTGGGGGGCATGGGTCTGGGTCAATTGACTATCAAGGATGCACGTTCATTGATGCCACATGAGGCGGGAGCAACAGGAACTGGAGCTGGTGTCTATCCGGTGACCATAACCAATGCCGTCACAGGTGTGGCCACAAATCTGGGCAGTGCACCACCCAAGCTGGTGCCCATGTCGGGTGTCGGTTTGGGAGGCGCAGGCAGCACAGTGCAGCTTAATCCTCCAACGTTATCGATGACCAATACCGGACTGCCGAGCATGACGAACAATGCGAATCTATTGCCAGGTCTAACGGACGATATGTTCGTGCTGGAGGCGCCCTCGTTCATTGTGCCCTATATCTATGAGAAGCCGCCCAATGACAACATTCGTGAGGTGATCAAAGCCATCGAGGCAAAGTATTCCCTGACACCCGAGGATTTGGCTACGATGGAAAAGCCAGATGAGTTTGATATGATGACCGAGCAGAATAAGGAGGACAAACCCAATGAGCAGACAAATGCGAAGGGTAAAAAGAAGAAGAAACGCGGTGATGATGAATCTTGGTCAGAGCAATCCGATGATGATGATGATGACGAGGATGATGATGATTCGGAATCAGGTGTGCGCACCAAGGTGCTTATCAAGGAGGCCAACGATGATCTGACTGCCCTAAAAGGTGCCATCAAACCTGCTGCCGCTTTGGCTGCCTCTGGCGGCGTCGCCTCCAATACCGCCGCGAAGCCAGGACAGGAGAACTACTTCGAGAGTCCACTGGGTAAATTCTTTATGGATATTGGCGTCGGGCTTGTGCAGGAGTACGTACAGTCTGATCTGCTGCGTCTACAAAAGCGTAAGATGCGTAAATCCCTGTCTCGTGATCCCAAGGACTTTGAGATGGCTATCAATGCGTTGAGTGGCAATCTGCAGGCATCCAAGACGAAAAACGCTCCCTTCAAGTTCACGATGAAACGCTGCGAGTTCTGTAATTTCAAGTCAGAGTCGGCGCTCTCCATGGCCAATCACTACGAGACGCCGCACATGAATGGAGTGCTCTACAAGTGCAACTTCTGCACCTTTGAGATACGCAATGCCACCGAGATTGTCTACCACATGGAGGCTGTACACAACATTAAGGCACGCCTGATAAAACCGCTGCCATATCATCAATGTCCCAACTGTGGATTTGAGGACAATGGCAAAGCGAAGCTGGCAAGGCATCAGCCAGTTTGCGCCAAGAAGTTCCGGCCAGAACTGAATCTGGCGCCGCCCAATGATTGGGAAGCTCCTGCCAAGATACCGCGCATTAAGCCACGTCATGGACTCGTGGGCACAGCGACTGCTTACCAGGTGAGCTCATACACATTGTCATCCTTGTTGATTCCTTTTCTAATCTGATTTTCTAATCTGTTTTCAGGCCATGGCAGCACAAGCAGCGGCGCAAAAGGCAGCGCTGGCCACGATTCAGCAGCAACAGGCTGCTGCACAGGCACGCAACATGCAGGCAGCGGCGCTGGCTGCGCAGAATGCCGCAAAGATGCGACAACGTGCGCCACAGCTGCCCAAGACCATGCCGAATGCCAACAGTATGGTTAGAAATCCTGCCCCCGTACGCGGTGCTATTGGTACCACTGCGTCGTTGCTGCCCAACAGTTATCAGCTGGCTGCCGGACAACTTGTGCAGGTGAGCTATAAATGCAAGCTAATCCCTTGAAGATGCAGTAGATAACCATGTTTCATTTCCCCTTTGTAGCAAGCATCCAAGAAGCCCATAGCCGGTCAGCCCAGCATCTCAATAACGCCACTACCTCGTCAGAGTGCGACCAGCGGAGCAGCCGGCACATCGTCTGGCAAATCCCCTGCGGCGGCAGCAGCCGGCATGAAGCCTGGCCAAAGTCCCAGCGCAGGCAACAATAAAGCGCAGTTTGTTATCTGCGAAATATGCGATGGCTACATCAAGGATCTGGAGCAGCTGCGCAATCACATGCAGTGGATGCATAAAGTGAAGGTAACGTGCATTTGAATTCATTCTTAAATCAAATAGATAACTTTGCTAATTTGGAATTTGATTTGGTTTGCAGATCCATCCCAAGATGATCTACAATCGTCCACCGTTGAATTGCCAGAAGTGTCAGTTCCGCTTCTTTACGGATCAGGGTCTGGAGCGGCATCTGCTGGGCTCACATGGCTTGGTCACAAGTTCAATGCAGGAGGCTGCCAACAAGGGCAAAGATGCCGGTCGCTGTCCCGTCTGTGGCAGGGTAAGTTAATGTCGCACCCAATATGGAATCAATACTAATTTTACTTGGTTTGCAGATGTACCAATGGAAGCTACTGAATCACGTATCGCGCGATCATCACATGACCCTGAAGCCTGCACATTTATCCTACAAATGCACCGTGTGCACAGCCACCTTTGGCATGTATAAACAGTTTGAGACGCATGTGTACACGGCGCACAGCACGGTGGCCCGCAAGGCGATGGACAGCAAGAAGAATAGTGCACAATCCGGCAGCAGTAGTAGTACTGGTGGTGGTGGTGGCACTGGAGCTAGCCTGGGCCGCAATTCGCTGGGTGCAGCCAATGATTCGCTGCTGAAACCGTTGAAGATCAACGATGAGATCACAATAATACCACAGCCCGCATCTAAGGCACGTATCACAAATATGGAGAGTCATGTTATAGGTGAGTGTTAAAAGGAATCAAGTCTCTCGGGGGAACACGCCCAACTAATCTGTTGCTGCTTCTATTTCAGATTAAGCGGCGCACTACTGGATCAACCAAATAGCAAACCAATCCTAATCTCGCATAGAATTGCCCGACGCGCGCGTTTAGATTTAGTCTTCATGTAGGCAGCGCCGACATTTCGCATACATTTTGCCTGATTTGTAATTAAGCCAGAATTGTATAAAGCGAGTGGAAGAAGAGGCAGAGAGAGAGAGAGAGGAGAAGGAAGAGAAGGGAATGTAGTAAAAGGCAAACCACAAAGTCGATCATTAAGAGGAAAGTTACCGATTAACAAATACGGATACGCATTCAGATACAGTTCACACAGATACAGATTACACACACATGATTATGATTACGCTACATTTACAGTTACAGTTACAAGCGGGAGGGGGGAAGAAGGAGATGGAGGATACAGTTACTGTTGTGCTGTGTAGCAGATATGAATCCAGATTCTAGTTACGATTTTTAATTTAGTTTATCCTACGTTTTAGTGTGCACATAAGTTGAAACTGTAGCTACTACTACTAACTAATAAATAATTACCCCATACCACACACACACATGCATAATTTACCTACATATTAAGCACACACACTCACACACACCCGCCCGATATACACCTGCATACACACCACACCCTATATATATATATAGAAAGAGATATAAATTATGTAAAAGAAACCGAAAGCCGCTAGAGCGCATCGTCGTCGTCTACACATGACTATGTAAATTAGTTAAAAACTAAATATTATTTATGCTATATACGAATACGAGGTATCTAAATGTGCGTTCCAGTATGTACATAGACACACACACACACAGACACACACACGCTCCGCGACACACACCTGGGATGGTCAGCGAGTTGATGTGCATCCAAAATCGATATACGCTCGCATGGGGGATGGGAAAACGGGGGAAGCAGTTTAAGGGGTATTTTACGGGGTATCTGCTGCGAGCATGCCGATGCTGACAGACAGAGAGAGAGACAGAGATAAGAAGAGTTGGTATTTTTATTTATGGATGATCGGATCTGATGATTGAGCGATGGTTCAACAATTTTAATTTTCGTGTACAAGTTTAAACTTATATTTATATATAAATATAAATATATAGTATATATATTATACATATATCGATTAATATAAAATATATCATCTATTAGCGCGTAAGAAACAACAAAATAATGTACTACAGTTAAAAAAAAGCTACACAACACAACAACAACAAACAAAATGAAAGTGAAAAAATTAAAAATCTAGTTAATATATAAAAAAAAAAAAAAAAAAAAAAAAATAATATAATGATCTCTTATTATGATATGTGGAAGAATGTGACGAGAGACTATGATATTTGTTACTATCGTAACCTGTTTGGTCATAAATTGTGATTTATTTGGAATTATGGTATATATTATAATGATTATTATAGTATGATTTATATCTACAGTTTTTGTTTATCGTATTTCGTGATAAATTTGGCATTAGATGATATATTTAGCAGGGGAATTGCGATGATTAATTGCAGGAGCTTTTGTCGATTGAGTAATATGTAGAATATATATATATAATAAACAATGAATACTATAGATTGGGTATACAATACATATTATATAGGCAAGCAGGATGTTTACTTTCTGATGTTTTAAGTTTTTTTTTAGATAAGAATTAGTAGATATATTTAGCATAGCTAAAGTTTACATTGATTTTTGAAGAATATTTCCCTACATACAATGGAGCACATGTTCTATAAATAATCTTAATAGATTTCAAAAATAGAATGTGATAAATTTGGAATTAGAAGATATATATGAGAAAACGTAAGGTTATGATTAATGTGGTATAATCTTTTGCTAGTTAGAAATCGCATTCTAATTTGAGTACCCCTTGGCACCGCCAAGTGAGTAAGCAGTGGAGAAATTGAAAGCTTTTAGCAGGTCGAAAATCACATGAGTCCGATGATGGGTCCCTCTCCCCGTTCCCAGAAGTAACACCCATTTGATAGCAATTTAGCTAGCACTAATGCGATTTTATTTTGAAATTTTCAGCGAATTTCATATGGAAGCAACCTTGTGATTAGCAGGTTGCCCTATGCGATACGATCTCTCTTGTCCTCATCCAGTCTTTTCTAACTAATCCTAATCCTAAACTTAAGCCTAGCACAACACACTGCATAACGCTTCATCGCTTCGACATCGTCATCATCGGGTTTGGCGGATCTAGTTCTCCTCTGACTTGGCCTCTGAGTCGATCTCATTGGATGCCCTGGGATGGAGGCTACTCAGTGCACCGGTGGGCGGGAAAAGTTGCGCCGCATGCGTCAGCTTGGCCAGCGCATCTTCGCTGAGGAACTGTGGCTTCTCGGAGGCGCTGGTATTGGACTTGGTCAGCTGATAGAAGGCGGTGTCGCTGTGCGTGATGTTCACTATGCTGCCCGTCAGTGGCAGCGTCTCAAGCAGCTCCTGGGGACTGCTGAAGGCACCAATGTTGATGGGTGCAATCCCGGTGAGCACCTGACCCGATACATTGGTCTGTATGGGCAGCGGAATGTTGCCCAGATCGATGTGACTCTGATTGGTGTGTGCATCGTAGAAGGTCAGATCGACACGTTCCTGACTCTCGAAGTCTGTGTCATTCTCGCCCACCTCGGTCAGTATGCCAACCTCATAGACCACGGCCTTGACCACGTAGCTGGAGGAGGAGGAGCAGGGAGAGATTAGCTGTGTTGCTTGCCTTCCCGCTTGGGCTGCTGCTACTTACAGATTCTTGGGCGTATCATTGATGCTGGCCTGCAGCTCCTCAATGGTTTCATTGTCCAACCCAGAGCTGGCATCCAGCACGGGCAGCGTGGCACCCAGTGCCAGCAGCATGCCCAGCACGGCGGCTCCAAAGATGGCGTGGCGTGGCTGCATCTTGCTGAACTAGCAGGGCAAATTGAATTGGAGTGGGAAATATGTGACTCTCTCTCTCTCTCTGGGAACTCCTTTTGCCTGGCACTCTGCTGCTGCTGTTCCGTTGCCTCTGCTGATCTTCTCCAGATTGAAGCTAATTAATGCAGATGCGCAGCTTTTATAGGCGTCGGCGTTGAGGCGCGATTCCGCGTGTAATTATTGGCAGTTGTTAATTGGCCGACAGGTTTCGGGCCAATGCCTGGCTAACTGCTCTCGCCACCAGCTGCCCGCTCCCTGCTCCCCGCTCTGCCCACTCTTCCTCCTACTTCTACCCTGTCTCTAGGCACTCGGCGATTCGACGCCTCTCTAGCTGCCACGGGTCTGCCATTATTGTTTTTATCTCGCCGTAGGCTCTAATTAATTGTGCCCGTTTCGCAGTCCCCTCCCCCCTGCTCCGGCCAAGATTAGTCTACGTAAATCTCAGCTTGGTGTAAAGTCTACCCCCGGGAACAACCCCCGCAGCTGGAGCAGTCTGTTCCATTGTGGGCTTATGCTCTTGTGAATGTTGTTTACCTGTTCAAAAATAGGTTCATAAACATTGCGACCGGGACTGACGCACTGCGTCGCCTCCGCCTGCACTGGTCAGCGGGCAAACACGCGCCTGCCGCTCAAATTACGCATTCGCAGCGTGTGACGCGGCCAGCAAGAAAGAAAGCGTGGCAGCAGAAAATATTAGCTAAACTTGTGATATCTATAGGGTATATAAAACTGTCCATATATCATTCATACGACACGTGAGCCGCTAGAATTCCCCCCAAATAGTTCTCTCTGGACTTTGCTCTGGAATTTTGCATTTAATTTCGCCTCGCGCTGCTTTAATTATTTAACAAAATTTAATTTTCAATAGATCCATCTATGCATCCGGTATTGTTTTCGTCTCGGGCATGGAGGAGATTCGAGAAAGAAACTTCACACTCTCCGCAACCGCCTCGAGCTGCTTTGTGACCATAACAAACCAGACGAATCCCGAAAATTTCATTCATGAAACGAGCTTCGAAGCCACCTGTCTTGATTCTTTATGTTATAAACTATATATATGTATATGTATAATATATATATAAAGTTATATGTATTTGGAAAATTTTGAAACTTAATTCGCACATTTGTTTTCTGTGCTGCAATTGTGAAGCGCCTGCAATGGGTATGCTGCGCTATATCTTACCTATTACAACTTATTAACAGTTTATTTATTTTCGGAAAGTTCTAGCTATAATATGACTAAACCCTATGAAAGTGTTTACGATGTTTCTATTGCGTTTTTGCGTAGATCTTTCCAGTTGGAGCTGAGAAGTTTGGTTTATAATGCTGATATATGATGTGTTTTGCGATGATCGTTTGAGAGATCTGCAGATTTTTGCTAAGATCCGAGAGTTTATTGAACAGCATATATTATATGCTCAAAGATTGAACCTTTAAAGATCACTTCAAAAAGTAACAGAGTACAGGAAAATCTGAATAGGTTCAGTACTTTATACAGTCATCTATATAATCGATTTACCCTGTAAAATAATCATGAAAAGCTTAAGTTTTAAAGAGCCTTTTGTCAGGCATTTACAGGGTATCAGGAAACTGGGAAAACCTTAGTTGTATATTAAGAAACTGGAAAATGCAGCAGTTCATTGCTTTATATACCCCTTAAAAGATAAAATCAAAGTGTAACACGCCTGAAACTGGGAGGAATTCGGATATATATCAATTCATATTATCAACAAAAGTTCCTGATGATCCACTCACGTTTTGCCTGAGTGCAAGTGCCAAAGAGATCTGTGATGATTAGAAGGCGACGTTTCCGCTAGGCGTTAAGCTGAGTCAGTTCGACAATTTTGGGTAAACAACAACAATAATAATAATATTTTCGTGGAAACAATTAACAAAAATCCAAAATAAAATAGACAGCGTTAATTATGTTAATTCGACTTTGAGGATAGATATGGTATGATATGGTAGATGATAAGGTCGCTCCATTGAAATTAGAGCTGCAGTTGAAAGTGATCCTTGAGTTTACTCGGAATAAGTGGGAAGGTTATATCGATTACCATCAATCAATTTGGGCAAGCAGCAACCCCAGAACTTTTTGTTTTTTCATATCAAGAAGCTACAGAGAGATCTGTGATCTGTCGCATCTCCCTCGGATCGCACGCGCGCAAAACGAGTTAACGAACGTGTCGGGGGGTGCTAACTGAAAAAGCTTTGCAAAGCCGCAAAAAAGTTTCGGGCCCGATCGATCGATCTGCCCCGACAACTTTATAAGGTCGCGCACATCTCGTCAGCGAACTTATTATCAATCTGGACTCGACAGTGTGAGCACACCAAGAAAAAGCGGAGATAAACCAATGAAGTGCGCCCTGATATTCACCGTGAGTAGCAGCAGCAGCAGCCTCTGTCTCGATCTTCCACTGACCTGCCTGCTCTCTCCTCCCTTCTCCTCTCTCTCTCTCCCTTAGCTGCTTGTGGCAGCCGCATCCGCTGCGCCGTTCGATCTGAACGATCTGTTCCCCAGTCTGCTGCAGCGCGCTGCGGCCGGCGAGCAGCAGCCCGAGCAGGATGTGGTCAAGCGGCAGGTGGTGGCCAACTCGGATGGCGAGTTGAAGCAGATCTCGTTCCAGACACTGATCGGTGATCTGGAGAACAGCCTGTTCCAGTCGGCGTTGAGTCTGCACGGTGCCAGCGGCCCAGACACTCAGGTGGTTGAGGTGCGTCCCGGACAGGCTGAGGAGCAGGCAGAGGCAAGCGATGCCCATGGCATTACCAAGCGTTCGGATGAACCTGAGGCGGAGCCGCTGCCCGAGGAGCGTAAGATTTTGGTACAGACAACCAAGAAGGTGCCCATTTCGGAGGAGGGCGGACCAGCGCATCTGATCATCGATCATGTCTCGGTGCAGCCACACAATGGACTCTCCTTGCCACTGATTCCCACATTCCAGGTGCATCGCACCAAGATCACTTCGGCCACAATCAAGGAGGATGCCAACAATGATCCCAGCGATGGCAAGCAGACCAAGATTAGCATCACCAAGACATCGATTACGTCCACGTCACCCGTGGAGAGCATCGAATTGAACACCAGCTCCCAACCAGAGTCGGTTAGCACCAGCACAACGCAGCTGGTGATCAACACCAGCGCCAGCTCCAGCAGCGCGCAGCCGCAGAGCGAGGAGAGCAGCAGCACGAGTGAGAGCAGCAGCAGCACCTCCACCTCAAGCAGCACGAGAAGCCCCAGCACCACTTCGGAGCAGCCCAAACCGGAGCAGGCAGAAGAACAGAAGCTCAAGGAGAAGGTGGCTGAGGTGGAGGCGGAGCCAGTCATCCTGACAGCACGAGTCTAGAGCGAAAGTCCTAGCTAGGACTGCAGTTAACCTAGAAAGTCCTAGCTAGGACTGCAGTTAGCCTAGAAAGTCCTAGCTAGGACTGCAGTTACCCTAGAAAGTCCTAGCTAGGACTAAGGAGAGCTAACTCGCCTCTCTCTCTCTCTTTCTTACTCAGGCACTATCTCACACACATACACTCGCACACACTCTCTCTCTCTCACTCTCGCACACATATTTATGTCAATTAAAGTCATGTGATTCAATCTGCGATCTGCGTCGGCTTTATTTAAATTTGAAATTCACACAAAAATCGCACGCTCGCTGTGCTTGGCTGGCGCCGTGGCTGGAAACTGGGAGTATCTGCTCCATCAATCGGGCAGGGCGGGGCGGTGCGTAGCCTCTAGGGGTGATCTTAATTCGAGGCTCTAATTGTGGAAGCAAACATCCATTTGTAGATTTTGCTACTTGCGTCGCATCTAATGCAAATAACCAAAAATATTTCCCAGCTTTGTTGCGTTGATCTCGACTCAGCAAATACACTCACTCTCTATTCGATTTATTCACTCTCTTATTCACTCGCCTGTCTAATATGCAAATTGCGAATTTCAATTGGGTTAGGCAAATATTTCCCAACTTAGGTGGGTGTGTTCGATGCTGATGTGAAAATTTTGCACGATCGATGCGAAGATAACAAGGCGAAGATCTTATAGGCAGATAAGGGAAAATACTATATCGTATAAGTTGCAATAGTGTGGTAAACATTTTATGGTTGAGTAAACAACAGTAAAATTGACTAGTCAGGGAATATGTTTACAATATAGGGTTGTATATATAGAAACAAAGAAATGTCTATGATATGAACTGATTGATTGCTTTTTCAATCGCTTTTCCACTCATTATGAACCTCCCTGCTAATTGTGTAAAAACCCAATGAATAATTAGTTCGAAATTGTTAATCTTCAGGCTTAATAAATATATTATTATGACCTTGTGTAGAGGAAAGTACGCCTCATTGAATGAATCATACGAACTACGCTGATCTTGATAGGAACTTTTCGTGGTTGTCTATGGTGTTCTACATGCTGATAAGACTAGAGATTATTTAGGTACTTGCTAGACTACTTTAATATGACCATAGATATCCAATCGTTCCAAATCACTTTATATATATATTTTTTTTCTATTCTCCTACCTAGCAAGGTTCTAGTCTCCTGCCCAAGCAGGTTCTGTTCTACTTTTTATTAAGCTTCTACCTTTCTGTCTAGTAAGGTGTTACCCTTCTTCCTAGCCAGGTTATACCCCCTGTATCTCTTCTATTCCACTTCCGCAAGTATTTCCCCATTGTTTCCCCTGATTCCTTTATGACTCTGAATAAACATTCTTCATATCTTCGCACAATTATAGAGCACATTGCACCGAATCGCAGTGAGTCATCCCTAGCAGATGATACGAGGGTCGTTTGATAAGTCCGTGACTTTTTGTATTTGCCGCGCACCTGCTCTAAATACAACACTGCTCCTGTCAGCAGTTATCGATTAACAGCTGACTGTAAAATTTTGGAAGCTGCGTTTTTTGGTTTGCGTTTTATAGGCATTGAAAGCAGACGATCTCGTGAATTTTAACGAAAATGGAAAAAGTGAATTTCGTGTGCTAATTAAGCATTATTTTTTGCGTAAAAATCCATCACCGAAACCAAGGAAAGACTTGATAAATATTATGGGGACTCTGACCATCAATTTCAATGGTTAAGAAATGGTTTACTGAGTTCCGTTGTGGTCGTACCAGTACAAGTGATGCCGAACGTTCAGGTCGCCCAAAAGAGGTCGTATGCCAGAAATCGTCGACAAAATCCATGGAATGATATTGGATGATCGGAGAATGAAAGTGCGTGAGGTAGCTGAGGCTGTAGGCATCTCAACTGAACGGGTACATCACATTTTACATGAATATTTGGACATGAAAAGCTTTCCGCGCGATGGGTGCCGCGATTGCTCCACACGACCATAAGCGCAACCGTGTGACCATTTCAAAGGAGTGTTTGGCGATGTTCAACCGCAATCCAAACGAATTTTTGCGCCGTTTCGTTACCGTAGACGAAACATGGATCCCCACACCACACCAGAGACCAAAGAACAATCAAGACAGTGGGTTTCTCCGGGTGAACGTGCACCAAAGAAGGCCAAGGTGGGTCTGTCGGCCAACAAGGTCATGGCCACAGTTTTTTGGGATGCACAAGGTATCATTCATCGATTACCTTGAAAAGGGTAAAACGATCACCGGCGAATATTATTCAGAGCTTTTGGACAGATTCGATATTGATTTGAAGCAGAAACGACCGCATTTGGCGAAAAAAGTGCTGTTCCATCAGGACAATGCACGGGTGCACACGTGTGTAGTCAGCATGGCAAAATTTCATAAATTGGGCTACGAACTGCTACCCCATCCAGCATATTCTCAGATTTAGCCCCTGTGACTATTTTTGTTTCCAAACATGAAGAAATGGCTCGGCGGTAGGATTCGGGTCAAATGAAGAGGTCATCACAGAAACAAACGACTATTTTGAGGGCCTTGAGAAAACCTATTATTTGGAAGGAATAAAAAATTGGAAAACGCTGGACTAAATGTATAGAGCTAAAAGGAGATTATGTTGAGAAATAAAACGCTTCTTTGACGAAAAAATATATTTTATTAAAAGTCGGACTTATCAAACCTGTACCTGCAACGCAATCGGAGTGCTATACTATACCCCTTCTCTCCTCCGCCCATGCCTTCCGAAGTACTCGCCTATCAATCAGTACCCATTCGGGAATTGATAAGGCAAATGAACGCAGACGAAATGAACTCGCACGCACATGACCGAAGCGTGAGGCAGAGTTTGGTATTGTATGGAGCACCCTCTCCTGGAATAGATAAAAGAATCATTCATAACTTTAAATTAGCACAAATTGCCAGCACGATATGCGATAGGCGTGCGCTGGTTTTAAGCCCAATTTACTTAGCTGTTTGCTTTAAATATAATATAATAATATCAAAGTACACACACGCACAGACCTGATAGGCAGGCAGGGTAGTTAAATACGCACTCGATTCGGAATTCGAGTACTCGAAATTTTGCGGCGGTTGCCCCTGGCCCAGTCTTCTATATTGTGTTTGTGTTGTGTAATTCTGATAGCAATTGTGCTAGCCTTAAGGCTCTTATGGGCTTTATCTTATCACGATGCCAAAAAAAGAACAGACCAGCGACGTGATGAGTCGACGACGGGGTACCCTGTAGAAAAGCCTTAGTAATTGTGATGGTTATTTAATTTTTTTTACGTTCTAAAACTTTCAAGCTGAAAACCCGCCAAATTTCATAGGTCTAGCTCGCTTAGTATCAGAGATCCAGTGGTTTAAAGAGAGATAAGCTAACTGTAATATCTAGAAACCATGGAAAACCACTTGCATATACTCCCCTCCTCGTCTATACAGGGTATCAGCAGCTGCAATAATACCTCGCTGGAGTCGAAGTCGATGGCCATACAATGACGATGGATGAGTCGCAGCCATGGGCCCAGTCCATAGGAAGCAGCCAACGAATGCGCTTCGCCAGAGTTACGGAGTGAACCGAGAACCGAGAAAAAAGAGAACCCATCCAGGGGTTAAAGACAAATAAACACACGAACCCAACGGTGAGAGATAACACAAGGGAGCCTCGTTTGTTCTAGTTGTTTATTACCGTGCGTATCGCGTCTATATGGTATAATAATATAATAATAACAATGTGTGCTAGAAAGTGTCGTGTAATTCATTCAAGTGCATATAGAGTGAGGAGTGAGTCACTCCGCCTAACTCTGATTGAATACAATATCAACTTCAAGTGAAAAACTGTCACAACACATGTCGACTCTATATACGACTCTATATACCCTATGCAAAATCCCCCGCCGGGGGAAAACTCATTAAACTGATTAGATATCTGCGATTTGGCCAACCTTTTTTACAGTAATTTCTAATTGATTTTATAACCTCAGGTATTGTGCGCGTGTTGCCCTTATCGTGCCCAAGAAATTATAGAACAAAACCGGAATAGATCATAGTTTGACGAACCATCATCTGCATATAACATCGTCGGTAGCCTAAGGTGACCATATCCTGCAACATCAACATGGCCAGCACCAGCGTGGGATTCGCCAAGTGCTTTATGCTCTTTATGGCCATCGTTATATTGGTGAGTTCCGGTGGGAGTGGTGCGTAAAGAACTGTTGATTTGGGGGAATATTTCCAAAGATAAGTTTGAAGTTGAAGGAAAACCTTAAAATTTATATATATAAAGCATAAATATTTGTAATAAAATATTTATTTATATATATAGTTTTTTATTGATTATAATAATATAATAATATAAAGTTCATAAAAAGTATAGATAGCTGATAATTATAATATATATTATAATGTGCCTGAGTCTATTGCAAAAGTAATTCTCAGACACAAAGTCGTCTAATGCCATAACTTATTAGGAATTTTATTATATCTTCCATTATTTCCCGTATTTCTTGATTTCTTATCTGTTGTTGATCCGATACTGTCATTAGTATAAGGTTGGGCATGATGAAGCAATGAGGCTAAGTCCATAAAGATTTGCTAAATGTATCTGCCTATTCCTAGTAAATTTGTAGTGTTAAACAGTTCTATAAATAGGGAATTCCTCAGGGAATAACAAGTTTCCAGCTAAGCTAAAGTTAAGATCAATTAGATTGGAAATAATTTCCTAATAATTTCCCTTTTAAAAAATTGCCTCTTCACAGGTACAAGGTCTCGCCTACTTGGCTCTTGCCATTTGGGGCATCACCTTGCGGGACTGCCATGATACCGTGGATATATCCAAGGATCCCTTCGGATTTGCCATGGACCTCATTTACTTCCAGCGTAAGTAGAGATGAGACTTACTTATCGCATAGATTCCTGTATGGAATGTTTTCTTATACAGAGCAGAGCTGCAGCAATCCCGTATTGCAGTGGAGCGGACAATCCTACGAGCTCACAGTGGATTGGGATAAGTCGTTTGAGATCACTAATCGGGAGTATATCTTCATGATTGTCTATGCCGCTGTTAGTGGTCTATGGGTTGCCACCTCCGTGCTGATCATACGTGAGTAGCCAAGTGGACACAGGCGGGATGAGTACTGATTCTCCATCTCTCTCTCACACAGTCACCTTGTGCTTTGCTACCACCAAACTGATGACCGGCATCATTTACTGGCCCTGGTTCCTGTCCGTGCTGGCCGGCTGCATACTGGATGTGGTGGCCACTGTGTATCATGCCCAGGACATAACCCACACAACGGTACGAAGGGTGCAACAGATGCCCGCTTTGAAGTCCTCGCTAATCCTTCTTCCGCTTTCGCTCTTTGCAGTCCTTGAGAGAAGCCTTTGAATTTGTGGGCGTAGAGATTGGAGAGATTCCGGAAACCATCTGGAGTTCACTGGAAACCTTTGGCGTCTACTTCTCCACCCCGGCCATCGTGCTCACCTGCATCAGCAGCCGCGTGGTGATCATCTGGTTACTCAATCTGATTGGCGGCATGTTCTGTCTGTCTCTGTCGCACGTGTTGGCCAACCAGACGGCGGAACACAAGAAACCAAAGCCGGTTCCAGCCAGTGAGGCACCCACACGCCAGCAGACGCCACAGCCTGCACTGGTCTACGCACCGGAGCAAGTGCAGCAGCAGCCCACTGCACCGCCCACAACGGTTACGCCTCAGTCTGCTCCGCTGGAGCCACAGTATCCGGAGCAGATACGTCCCAAGCCAGTGCCCATTTTTATACCCGCTCAGAATGCGGAGCTGCTCGAACGACAGGATTCACGCTACCAGCCCAATGATCGCACCACGCTGCAGTCGCCTGTGATGCTGTTGCCTCCACCCCAGTCCCGCCAGGAGCAACTGCAGCAACAGCAGCAGCAGCAGCAGCAGCAGCAGCTGTCCCCACAGCCAGAGATCACCACCTATCGCACCACTGATGCTCATCCCGATCAGCTCAACTATCCAGCCAATGCGGATCCCATCTCGCCACGTCCCACCTCACCCGCTGCACAGCAACTGGCAACGACATCGGCGCTAAACAGTCGCTACTCGGAGATCTATCCAGCTCAGCCGGCGAATCCGCGTGTCAGCGAGGAGCTGCGCAACCAGATGCCTTGGTCCTACACCAGCATGATCACCAAGCCGCCACCGCCGCCACGCAAGCCGCAGCAGCAGGTGCAGATCTATCCGCAGATACCCGAGCCAGACTACGCGGAGCAGTAGTCCGAGGAGGAGCTGCCTGCTGGCCAGTTGTGGATCTTGTTTTCAGTTATTGTTACCTTTATTAAGTAAAGCTAATGTGTATAGCGAAGCGCCTGACTTGGTTTTACTTTTTCCTGTTCGCTGATCCCTTCCAGCAGTTGCTGCTTGTGCTGCACATGCTGCGCCACCAGCTGCAAAGCTTCTCCCACTTCCAGTTCCACTTTCTCAGCCCCGCTCGCATGCACCTCCAGTTTGGGTGCCTCGTGCTGGGCTGCCTTTGCACCTACGACAAGGGTCAGAGGATGTCCAAGTCGTCGAGCTTCCAAGAGTCGTTTGCCTATGGTCAGCTCCTTGCGCTCATCATGCAGCACCTCAGAGGCGCCACAAATCTGTGTCAGCTGTTGCAGCAATTGATTCTCCACCTGCTCCGCCTGCACTTGCTCCTTGCTGCCCTGCTTGGGTCCAATCACACACACATCGTAGGGAGCCAGCAGCTTGGGCCAACGCAGCTCTTGCTCCGTCGCGAGCACCTCGAGGGCTGCCGCAATGATGCGCGTGATGCCAATGCCAAAGCAACCCATCACCAGATTCTCCGGTTTGCCTTGGGTATTCAGAAAAGTGGCTCCTAGTGGCTTGGAGTATTTGTCGCCGAGCAGAAATGTGTGTGCGACCTCTACGCCGCGAACCTGACTCAGCTGGGAGCTGCGACAGCTGGGACAGTTGCTCTCAGAGCTCTCCGCGAGCACCTCCGCATTGCCTGCATATCCGCAGCTGCTGCACTGCAGCAGCGTATCCTCCCCCACCGCAGAGACATAGTGATATTCATGCG
Organism: Zaprionus tsacasi; assembly: GCA_018904105.1. Lineage (NCBI taxonomy): Eukaryota > Metazoa > Arthropoda > Insecta > Diptera > Drosophilidae > Zaprionus > Zaprionus tsacasi. The sequence goes on from JAEIFR010000122.1 coordinate 2,308,289, forward strand.
ACAAGCTGCCGCCCATTATGCCAGTGGCTGCCTCAACTGTCGAGGAAAGAGGATGAGTATGAGAAGCCAGAAAAGATTAGGCAAATCTGGAACTTACCTTTTACAAAGGGCACCTCCAGCTGGCTAAAGAATCGATGATAGGCCTCGTTGACAGTAGCATAGCTCTCCTCCGCCGTCTTCTGACTCACATCGAACGTGTACATGTCCTTCATGAGGAACTCCTTGGCTCGCATCAGTCCAAAGCGCGACTTAAGCTCATCCCGAAACTTGGGTCCAATCTGATACAATCGCAAGGGCAGTTGACGATAAGAGATGGGCGCTGCGCTGGCCAACATAGATGTGACTGCCTCCTCATGCGTCTGCGGGGATTGTGGGGGAAATATATCCGAACTAGTCAGTATAAGCACAGAATAATCTTCCTACTCACATACTGGACTCATGAGGAACTGTTTGCCGCTGCGATCGCGCACCATGTAGAACTCAGATATGTCGCCTTCCAGGCGCCCCGTCTTCTTCCACAGCTGGGCGGGCGTCAGAATGGGCAGGCTGATCTTTTGCCCGCCAGCTAGTTGCATATTCTGTTGCACCAGGCTAATGCATTTGTCTATGGCCCGCTGAGCCACAGGCATTATCTGATAGGTGCCATTGCTGCCCGATTTAACCAGGCCAAGATCGGTTAACAGCTAAAAGGGAAAATTGAAGAGAAAACATAATTATTTTGTGCTGCTTTCGTAACACTTATCGGTTTTACCTTTTGACTGCGCGACAGTTGCTCCGCCTGCTTGATAACTGCATTCTTGGGCGTTATTAAAGCCGGCACAAATAGGCGCGAAGCTTTATTCATCCTAAATTAGCACTAAATGGTATAAGTTAACTTATAAATGTATAAAACAATGCCGGTAAAAATGCACGTAAATAAATCACGTAACAGAAATGCAGAAACAGCTGATTACGCGATGGTTATCGATAACTAAGCGTATGGAATGCAGGCAATGGCAAACAGCTGTTCATGCGATGATTTACGATATCGGTAACTAGGCGATTATTTTAGGGTGACCATGCAGCGTGCAACTGTCAACAAAATTCTATCGCCGGCATTTCGTTCGTTGTATAAACGTATAAGCTCGTATAAAAATGAGCAATAATTATAAAGAATTATATAAAAAGACAGTCGATCTTGGCCAGCAACAAAAGCAGCGACAATTGGCGGCGCTCAATGAACAAAAACACCGCAGACAGCAGCAACAAGACCAGTTTAGACATGTCGCCGACTCAAACGAAGACGAAGAGGAATCAAACGACGAAGCAGAACAACAAAAACAAAACAAATCGCAACGTAAACAACGCAAGAAACGTGGAGGCAACAACAACGCGAACAAATCACAACATTATCGACTGCAGCAATCCGAGTGGCTGCGTTATGTGCCCGACAACCTGTGCGATTGGCTCCTTGTGCCGTGTCCCGTGGGCAAACGTTGTCTGGTTATCGCCACCCATGGACGCACCAAGGTGTACAACCAGGCTGGCAGAATAATTATGCAACTGCGCACGCTGCTCCCTGGAGATGGGAACATGCCCAAGTCGAAGAGTATTCTGGACTGCGTGTATGTGGCGGAAACGGAAACGTTTCACGTGCTGGACGCCATCTCCTTTGGGCAGCAGCAGCTGCTCGACTGTGAGGCAAGTTTCCGCTTTTTTTGGCTACGTTCACGTTTCGATGAGCAGGACGAACTGAGTCAGTGCAGCAAGCGAAATGAGAAGCGATTCAAACTGCTGGAATACTATGATTTTGAGAACTCCACAGCCGTGGGCGAAGTGCTGCAAAGGTATCCGCTGTGGGAGGCGAATCAGCCAGAGCTGGATGGCATGCTGTTCTATCACAAGGAGGCCAGTTACACCTGTGGCACAACACCGCTGGTCTGCTGGTTGTTTGCCTACATGCTGCCCGATGTGCTCAATCTGCCTGTAAACAGTTCCTATGTGGCGCCAGATGATTATCGTGGAGATGCACTGACCTACATGGATGAGTTTGACAAGAAGCTGCAGGCAAAGCGACAACAGCAGAAGAAGTCAGCAAAGCCTGTAGAGCAGACTCCTAAGACAGGAGAAGCCACTGTCAGTATGGAACAAGAGCCAGAGGAAGGAGAAATGGCAGAATTTGATGAATTACGTAGACTACTCGAGCATGAGCGACGTCTTGAGATGGGCGAACTGGATATGGATTGCACTCCTTCGGAAACGGAGCCCGGATCAGCTGTTGTCGGCAACAGCTGCTAAACGTAGCTGCCGCCGCCGCCGCTGCTGCTGCTGCTGCTCAGGGAGGGGAATGAGCTCTGGTGGTGGCTCGACGACGCATGCGTGCTGCACACTTTCCTTGGTCCCTGGCCAAAAAGCGCAGCCCAGAAAAATCCCAGCCAAACTCAAAGCAGAAGGCAGCAAAAATTAAAAGAAAATTAACAAAAAAAGAAAAAGAAAATAAGAAAAACTAAAAATAAAAACATGGTGATCCAGCGTAGCTGGAAGATTCTTAGCGACGCAGCAAACACTGCGAACAACAACAACAACAACAACAACGGCTCGACGGCGTCAGGCAGTGAGTTGCAGCAACGTTCCCCGGCTGCACTGCAGGCCAACTCATCCTCAGATGATTCAGATTGCTCCAATCAGACAACACATTCCATGGACACACGGGTAGCCAGTCCCATTAAGCAGGAAACGGCGGAGTCGGCGGCAGCAGACACAGCACAAACGTTGCAGCTGAACGGAGCAGAGCCAGGAGTGGTATGTAGCGTATTATATAGTTCCCCCTGCCAGAGATCTTATCTATCTCTTGTCTCTCTCTCTAGAAATATGTAACCACCTCGGAGATGGCGGAGAACATGTTGCAGCGCATAAGGCAACGCTACAGCGGCGTGCACAATCTGGAGAGCGGAGGCAGTGCGGAGTCTGCCATGCGTGCGCTGGAGCTGCTGCGCATCAGCGTGCAGCAAGCCTTCGATGCGGAGGTTAATGATATCATCAAACGCTACATGAATGTGGGTAACCAAACGCAGCTCCTCCTCTGATCTCCTGCTAATTGTGATTCCCCTTTCTCCACTTAGAACTACTTCAAGCCCGCCTTTGGCAACATCAAAGAGAATCTCGGCCAGCATGCTGTAAACGAGGAGACGCTGCAGAAGATGTCCTCGTGTGCGCTGCTGGAGAATGCCAAGGCACAGTATACCAACTTTGTGGTGCGGCAACAACGTCCAGCGGTTCCAGCTGTTGCTGCCGTGGGCACAGTAGCAACAGTTGCCAACGAGCAGCAGCGTCTGACGCTGAAGCGTCCGGGCAAACCGCTCGACTACAACAACAGCAGCAACAAAACATTTGCCAGCAATTTGGGTTACGTTGTGGCTGCCAAACCGATGCCCTGCGCAGTCAACACATTGCCGGCACAGCAGCAACAGCTGCAGCAACAACTACAGCAACAGCAGCAGCAACAGTTGGAGCTGCAACAGCCACAACAACAGCAGCAGCCGACGCAGCCGCCTGCGCTGCAATTGCAACGCACACCCCTCGTCCCTGGACCCTTGCCGACGCCAGTGCGTCGTCAGATCTTCTGGAACACGGCGCAAATCTCGACCAGCACCAAATTCGTGCTGGATGTGCAGGCTAATCTCGCCTTTGGCTTTAGCATCGATGGCAAGGAGCTTGGCGGCGCACGGCTGGCCAGCAAGCATCCTGAGATCATACGTTATCTGCCCGATGCAGAGGATCGGGATTGGCTATCGGCACGTGGCATTATTCCTGCCGAGAATCGCAGCTCTCGCTTCTTGTTTCTCATCTACGACGAGGTCTGTCGGCTGCAGCAGACGCACGAGCTGTACAGGCACAAGACCAACATCGATCTCAGCATGATGCTCACCTTCAATGTGACCGAGACAATGATACAGAAGATGAAGTTGTTCTTTGTCGATCTTAATATCAAGAGTCGCGGCCTGATCACCAACTCCTTCATTGTGGCAAGCAATCAACAGCAGCAGCAGCAGCAACTACCCCAGCTGACTCCCAGCAGCAACAACAACAGTCACCTGAGGAATGCGCTGCTGCAGGGCGTGCCAGTGCAGACGTTGCCCACTCTGCAGCTGCAGCAGCCCAGCCAGCAATCTGTGGCAGCAACAGAGGAATCTCCTTGCAAGGATCAGTCTACAGCAGCTGCCTCATCTCCCTGCCTGCAGGGCGCCCTAGTGGGCAGCAGCACAGCGAATCCTCTCAAGACAAAGCTCATTCCCAGCAGCAGCAGCAGCAGCAGCTCCGCGCTGAGCTCATCGCATGCCACGCTGACGGCGCTGCTTAACCAGGGAGGCACTGCACCACCACCACCACCAGCAACAGCAGCAGCAGCAGCCGCCGTGGGCACTGCAGGCGCATCGGGCACCAGCCAGAAATTTCGCAATTAATCAAGCATATAGATAGATATTATATGTATAGATTTACAGATATAGTATGGATGCATATGCATATTATAGTCGGAATACTCAGTTGTTTTGTCCCACTATCAATTCGATTTGCAACTGTGCAAATATTTTGCTGAATTCAATACCCTACACTATGTTAGTTTATGTGTGTTAGTTAATTATAATGTTTAATTGTAGTTGATAAATTAAATACATGACTAAGCTGATGCTGTACACCCTACAGAAATTGTTTGTAAATTGACTAAACTTTTTTATACTTATTTATTATCTTATTTAATTTATAGTGAAGTTGTTTTGTAAGCTCTCTGGAAATTGTTTCAAATTCAATCTGAAATTAATGTACCCTACTCTGTTTCTTCTCTACTCCGTAGAACTCTCATTAAATTTGCCTTGCTCTGCATCTGCTTGACTTCCTACTAGAAACTCCTCCAACTCCCTACTGAGCTATCCCCAATTCGGTTCACCTTTTGCCAGCTCTGCTGCCATAACTGATATACCCCATGTCTTTCACTGTAGCGTGCATAGAGTACGTACAGTGTGTTTTTGTCTAGCGCATGCTTCACTGGGGCATTTCTCCATATCTCGCAGATGTCGTCGTGCAACTGCTGGCTATATATATAGTATATACTTGTACACAGTTGTATCTATATATATTTATATGTAACACATCGCACACATATACGTATTTTGGTAGATCGTTGTGTATATGTTCGTGCATCGTATAGCAGCTCATGCAGCTTCAGCCTCGACTGCTCCTGATTGGATCGCCGAGATTGTTGTTGTCGGCGTGGAAAACCACTATACGGCTCACATTCTGCTGAGAGTCCGTCGATTCCGTCGGGTCTGTCGGAGCGTTCTTGTACGTTTTGTGATCGTTTTAATTTTGTTTTTGATCGCGCATTTACAGTTCTTTCTAAAAAACAATAAAATTCATCGGCCTCAGCGTGGAAAAGTGCTACACATATATTCCGAATTGGGCGTCTCGGGTTCGGGTTCTTCGGGTAATATTCGTGTGTGTGTGTGTGGCAAGTTCAGCAGGCAGCCGATCTGACAAATGATTTTTGGGGTATATTTTGGAAAACGCAGCAGCATCGCCTCGTAGTAGGCACGAATCATCCGAACAGATCGGTTCAAAATATCTTTCAGTTTTCCAGATAAATTTGAAACAGCAACAACATGAGCAGCGTGGTAGGTGGCTGGAGAAACTAGAGGGATCTATAGTTTTTGGATTAATTGAATATTATTTCCTGCAGGATGAGGATCTGACACCCGAGCAAATTGCTGTGCTCCAGAAGGCATTCAACAGCTTCGATCATCAGAAAACTGGCAGCATTCCCACCGAAATGGTTGCCGATATTCTGCGTCTGATGGGTAAGTGGAAGAATTGGGAAGATCTCTTGAGGATCTCTAGAGTTTTACATTCTTCTTTCAACTTCAGGTCAGCCCTTCGACAAGAAGATCTTGGAGGAACTGATCGAGGAGGTCGATGAAGACAGTAAGTATTGTTTGAATCCCTCCCCCCTCTAGCTAGATAAGCGCAATTTCCTAGTAGTTTGACCACAAGATTGCGATTTGTCATTATATATGGTCATTGCATTTTTGTGGTTTATAAATCATGGAATATATATAGTATAGTGTCGTAAATTCCACGTCTGGCCATAATTCATGGAGAATTATTGCGGGAAATTTAACAATATAATAATCTTTATTTCCCCACTCTCTTCCCAATCTCTCCCCCTCTCTCTACCAGAGTCTGGTCGTCTGGAATTCGGTGAGTTCGTGCAACTGGCTGCCAAATTCATTGTGGAGGAGGATGCCGAAGCCATGCAGAAGGAGCTGCGTGAGGCCTTCCGTCTCTATGATAAACAGGGCAATGGTTTCATTCCCACCACCTGCCTGAAGGAGATTCTCAAGGAACTCGACGATCAGCTGACCGAACAGGAATTGGACATTATGATCGAAGAAATCGATAGTGATGGTTCCGGTACAGTTGATTTCGATGGTGAGTTGGCACATTTGATATTGGGGGTATTTCCATGCGCATACATAAATCTATACACACACACACATACATACATATGTAGGTGTGTTTATAGATCGGTCCATTCTAGTGGCTTGCTAAAAGTCTCCCACGTAAACATAGCAGCAGCAGCCCCATCCACACCCACACCTACACCCGAGAATTGTAGCATTCGAAATGTTTTTTGTAAACATCAGCTAGATGACAACGTTGATCTTGAGTTCTCGATTTTGACAACCCGATCATTTTGGAAGCATATTGAGGCTATAAATAGAGTCCCATTCGGTACGAGGGAAATTAATAATTTTTCATAATTTCCATCGTGGCAAATAGTGAGAATATTAATAGTATATATATATATGTTTTTTTTATATTCATAATTTCCATATAGCTTGGCACAGATAACCAATTATAACCGTAGGAATATTAATAATATATGATATACATAATTAACATGGGTTTTCATGTTTATTTCTATGCTTCGTTGCAAGTGAGAAACTCTATTATATCTTGCTCATTCATCATATTTCTCTTTTCATAATTTGACACAGTTATCGAATTATTATAAAATATTTCACTTCATCGTCTATGTTAATTTTTCATTTCAATATTATTTGTTTATTTTCTCTCTTTCGCGTCATGACACACTTATTAAACTTGTCGTAATTATTATAAACTATTTTTATTGTTTTTTCTCTCTCTCTCTTTTTCTCTCTTTTTAGAATTCATGGAGATGATGACCGGCGAGTAAGCGCAGTTCCAAGTTCCACACACACACACGCACACTGACAAACAGACACTACACTACACATACAACACATGCACACACACGTACACAAACACATACACACACAGAACACTGACACACCTGTTGGACACACGTTTATTTGTTTATATTTGCACATTTGTTTCGTCTCGTCGTAAACAAATCCACGTATTGTAAATTGAAAATTAATGCCTTAAAAATCTAATAGAATTAAATACTTTTGTACTACTTTTTTTATACCAAAGAAATAAAAACAAAACCAAATACTGTGTATGCAAAACAACAACAACAACAGCAGCAAAATGTGAATGAGTTGATAAAAGAGACACAGAGAGAGAGAGAGCGGGAGAGAGCGGGAGCGAAACTCTCAAATAGATTCGTAATTTGGTTATGCTATGCTGTCAATGCCAACCGCACACACTACTCCACACTACACTGATAAACGATGACGATAAATGACGCGGAGGTGGTGGCGCAGGGGGCGCCGCCTATCGAAGAGTGCGCGCACCTGAAGAAAGCTGACGAAAAAAAAAAGCTCGTCAAGTTTTAACTACGCTAATGTTACAAACAAAGCGACGCGACGGCGACGCTCAACGTTCGACGCTGGCCTCGACGCAGGCGTCGCGTCGCTTTGCTGGCGTCGTTTATTGTTGCTGCCATTGACCAATTCTCGTGCTGCTTGCGCGCAGCAGCGACAGCGGTGGCGGCGGCGGCGACGGCGTTGTCTTTGGGCCGTCGTCGTCGCCGTCGTCGTCGTTGCCGTTGCCGTTGTCGGTTCAGTTGCTTGCTTGTGGCTTTTGTGCGCGCTCATTGCCTGCTGCCCCGTTACTCAGGCCAGGGCTACCAGCCAGCTGATCGCATGTATCGCACCCACCTACCTAACCAGCTAACCCAACCAAACCAACCGAGCCAACCTAACCAACTTTGCCTCGCTGACGTTGTCTCGTGATAGTGTGAAGTGTTTGCAATTGATAATAATAAGCAGAATAACATATCAAAAGCAAAAGAAGTTAAATATTAACAAAATGCCGCAGAGGTAGTACCGTTATTTATATATGCGTGTGTGTGTGTGTGTGTGTTTGGCACAATAAAGTCGTGTTTGTTTTGGCTTAAGAATGTGTTGAAAAGCTGCCGCTACTTTTCGTGTCTATAAAATTTATGGCCACAAATAAATAGCTAAATAGCTAGAAATGGCCGTTGATATATGACCCGTGGTGTAGTATATCATATACATGGTTGACATTGGCTTATCATAAGTGGGAAAACAGAAAGAATCAAGCAAAAATATAAATTAAAATATACATATATGCGCGTGTTCTTGCTTGTGCTTCTATGTGTGTGTGTGTGTGTTTGTGTGTGCTGTAAGTGCTTCTGTGTGTGTGCTGCGTGCGTGTAAAGCCAGTAAACATCATCAGCATAGCTTGATAAGCGCTTTTGTAATTTTAGCTGAAAAGCCAATGCCATTTTCATTACCCCCCCATTCTCCATTCCCATTTTGAAACTGCTGACACGCGCCCGCTGTGGGAACCCCAAATGCAGTCAGAAGCAGTTAGCGCGAAACGGTTAGAGCGGAGATTCTCCTCCGGTTGTAACCGAAAACCCAAAACCAAATCCCCACACCGCCAGCAACAGCTGCGCTGCCCGCCTGTGAGTCATTTGCGGGCGACGGGTAATAACAATAACAAAAGTATTATGGCAATTAGCACTTGACGTTCGAATCAAATCAAGCTTAAATCAAACACAATCTGTGTATGATAAGGGCAAACCTCAAGTTGTTTGTATTTGCTTCGAAAAAAAAAAAGAAATTACTTAAAGAAATACATCATATAACAAGATATTGTTGCCGTTTGTTTGCTTCTCTCTCACTCTCTTCCTCTCTCTCTCGTCTCTGTCTCCATTTGCAGCCCGACAACCAATTGGTCATTCCAGCCGCTTCATCGACAGCGTAGCGGACAATTTCAGCACCATGTGCTCAACTCGGTGCCGGAGACGGCCGTGTTGACCACACCCCCGCCCGCGCGCAAACGTAAGTAATACTGCTGCTCTTCACAAACGTATCACATCGTATCTATTTTATTTTAAATTGAGTGCGCCTTATCGAGCACTATCGAACACTTGACGGGCCAATCGTATCGAGATGAATCGATAGCAATAATTAAACAGGGCTGCACTAGTGCGGAATATCTAATCAGTGCGAATTTGTAGCGTAGCGTAAATATTTTGTAGATGATAATGTTTAAAGGTTAGACTGTGAAATATAAATTAATAGATTAAGTAAACATCATTCATGACTTCAAATTGAACTGAACATTATTTAAATGAGCTTGTCCATCTGCAAACGCAACACAACACTGTTGCGGCAATCGATAATGATGCAAAAATAACAGCTGTGCGCTGTTAAAATTTGTTTTCGTATGTTAATGTAATGTTAACATTTTTGTTAGAGACCTGATTTGCTGTCAATTTAGCAGCTGTTAAATTCGAATCGCAGTCTTAGAAGCAATATTATGCTCAAACTGAGAGAAACAAATAAAGAGAACATATTTTAGTTATCATATTTAACGTGCAGCATAAAGTGCAGCAGGGCTTGTTAAACTCTTCACAGACTATCGGCTTCTTTTTCATAGGCAAAGAAAAAAATTGTTCAACGCTGTTAATAACATTTTAGCAAAATGTTAAGTTCTGCTGTGTATGTGTGTGTGTGCGCGTTGTTAAGGTGACAGCAGCATCGAACGCATAGTAAATATTACTAAGTTAGTAGCATAACAATACCGAACAATACAGAAAACCAATTGCAATTAATTATAAAAAATCAAATGTTCATAAATTACAGCGCTCACATTACAAATTGCTGGCGTTGCTGCTGCTAGCGCTGCTGCAGTTCATAGTGATAAAAACAAACGGAGATACATAACAGCGCGCAAGAAGGCCAAAACCACAATGAAAATGCTTGTCGTTGACACGGAGCGAGAGGAGGCTCTAAATTTGGTAAGTCTGTCTGTCTGTCTGTCCGTCTGCGCGTCCGTGTGTGCCTGTAATTAAATATCCATCTACAACAACTGCTGGCTTGCCAAATCTTAAAGCCGTGCAATTAATCAAGTGCCGAGCTAATTGATTATTGATTGTCTTTTGTTTTTGTTGTTGTTGTTTCTCCCTCTCTTTCTCGCTCTCTCTCTCTCTCTCTTGCTCTTCACCTTCTCTCTTCCGCTCGCGATATTGATTTGTACATGAAACGTGAACGTGCCTGTTCGCTCTTTGTTATGCGGCTACGACGGGTCGCTATCGCAAAAACTCACTTACATACACTCCCCCGCACCCGCAACCACCCCCTTTGCCCGCACATGCACACCCACATCCGCATATTGACTTTGGCAGCAAATTGAATTCGAGTGGGTGCTGAGACAAGAAGTACACGCGATACTAAAGCAATTGCGATCCATTCTGATTGTAAGTAGAACTCACATTCATCTATGTATATATATTATATATCTTGCGAGGGAATCTCACTAATCTCTGCTTCTGCAAACACGCATCTCTCTAGGAATGTGCTCATAGATTTCCCGTGCCGCTCTATGATAACGAGGGAAAGAAGACTGAAAAGTTTATACTCAGCGTCTCGCCAGATCAGCTCAAGGCGGTGCTTACCCTAACGGGCGATGCAATTACACAGGCGGTAATATACACAAGTTTTTCTATATATATATATTATTAATATTTCCTTTCCTATCGCAGGATATTAGCTTTAAGCTGTGTAAGGCGCCCAGTCAAACGCAACGTACCTCAATAACCCACGACTCGCCTTGGAAACTGCAGCAGGTTCAGGATGCTGCCAATCATCTGCAAACCGCAATCAATCACATTGACGACGTTGATGACTCTTATCACTTCAAGTGAGTGTGTGTGTGTGTGTGTGTGCGCCCGTGTGTGTGCTGCCCCCTGACTGTGTATGTTTATTTCTAATTTAAACTCTGACTCACATTGTAGAACCTCGGATGAAGTGCTTCATGTGATAGGAAATATACTGGATGCTCTGCAGCGCGGACGCAACAGCCTGCTGGTGCCGAAGAAGAAGCCCATCGAGGAGCTGATCAAGGGTCGCAACATGAAGTCATTGGTGCCCAATCTGCCCGAAGATTTGGCCGTTAGTTTCTATCTGCAAAGCCACAAGCTCATCATTGCCGTCTATCAGCTGTTAAACAATCAGGGAACAATGCAATTCGATTCGCGACAAGCGGAAATCGGTGTCCAGTGGCTCAACGATGTGCTCCTCCTGCTGATGAATGGCCAGAAACTGTGTCAGCAGCTCAAAGACAAGGTGAGTCCCAGAGAGAAAAGACTTCTCCCTTAGTTTCCTTGTACTTTCCGTACTTGCTAAGTTTAATTTCGATTTCTGGCACTTTGCCCACATGATTATGCAGTTCTTGACTGTGACGCAAGTGATCCACAGCGAAAGTATACTATATACAATTATACATATATTTATACGTATAATTTGTGCGAATAGATGTATGATTAATGAACTATTTTTAATAATTTTGGCGTTTCCGCTTCTTGCAGATTTCGGTGTTTTCGGTTTATAAAGATTTTACAGTTGGTTCGCGCTCACCATCGGCATTATCGTACTGAATGAAGGAGGAGGAGGAGAGGAGGAGAAGGATATATAAGTATATATATGTATATGTATTTGTATATGGATATGTATGTTACATAGGCAACACACAAACAATAACAACAATAATAGCTGATAATGAAATTGTGTACTTGTAATAGTTAAAGTAAATAATAATAATAATTATGTTAGTTGAGGAGTTGCTCTTTGTGACAGCATAGCATATAGCATACATAATGCCCACTATACATGCAAATATTACACTATATATACTGAGCTATATACACCTAACTAGTTTAATATATATACATATATACATACATAACATACATACAAGCAAAAAAACATTCAAGAATCAACATTCATATTGTTCATAGCGCGACAATTTATTATTTCGTCATGTCACTCCAATTATGCATCTTAATGCAATAGAATAAAGATCTAATGTTTTGTACATGTAACTAAATGAAATTGCTAGATAATTATTAATGATTATATATTTATAGTTTGTACGAGAGCGTATTACAGTTACACAGATATATATATATATATATATTTATGTTCTGTATGTCCGCATTGAAGTCACGCGTTCAACACAGAGAGATATAATTATATATATACAAGATATGTACAACCAGCAAACATACATACATACTATATATATATTATATTAAATTAATGCGTAAAGATAAACATACATGAACATCTAACATTTACCGAATAATGTTGTAATAAACCAAACTGAAATGTGAACAGAATTTTTAATTGTACTAAACACCATTTTGTATTCCATGTATGTATGTGTTGTTAATGTTTAAGCGCGCCTAATCTAATCCAAAGTCATTTGTATCAACGGCCTTTTACTTCTCGTTTACTTTATATTTACATATATATGATGTATATGTATGTCAAGAAAGAGAGATGCAACGAAAACAATTAAACAATGTACTTATTGAAATATTGTAAAATGCCTATGTGTATGTGTATTTAACACAATTCATGAATACAGAAGAAACCTATTTATGTAATCTCTAAGCCTATTTAATGTCCAAATTCATTTAATTGTTGTTGAATAAAAATTGAATTTTACCAAAAGGCAAGCGCAGTTTATTTTTAAATAAGCGCGCCAACGTGTTGATCGTTTCGCTTGCATTGATCGCACGGCACGACTATCGATAACAGCTGCACATCAACTATCGAGCAGGTGGCAACGCTGCGCGCTCATTTACCTACCTGCCCGTTCGGGCTTAAACATTCGGACAGTTATAAAGCGGCAAACAGACTTTACAGACGTGCTTCGTGGTAAGCTTGGGACAGGTAAATCGCCAATCTAACGGTACTTGGGTCAGTGCAATTACATGGGGTGAAAATGCCAACTACAACAACAACAACAACGACGACAGTCGAAGTGCAGCAGCTCCAAGCCGGAGAGTTTGCAGCACTCCGCGCACGATGTGGCAATAGACAACGACGCGGAAACCAGTTCGCGTTGTAATTATATTGATGCTAGTTTGTCTTGGCTGGAGAAATGTTGTAATCGCCGCAACTAGCCCAGCGTCAAATCGGAGTCACTGAGGCAGCCGTAAATCTTTTGTTGCTGCTTTTTGTCTTTGTGTCTTTGCGAGTTGCGTCTTGTGCTGCTGCTGCTGCTGTTGGCCAAAAAGTGTTGAATAATTTGACCATGGCCAAGTGACACATAAAGCGCAATATTAAAGAAGAAAAAAGAGTTAAAACTTTCAATAAATTCAGACATCACATTAGTTGCCATAATACTTGCTATAACTGTGATATATGGCAACTTTGGTTCCCCAAACTGGTGCTAATCTGATTTGAGGCTATCATCATATCCATATCATGATGATCAGCAACTCCGCATCTGGTTTCTTCAGCACGTAAGCCAGTTGCCATAAAAAACTGCCAAGTCATTCGAAACAGCTTGAGTGACCCCAGCGAAGGTCTCTCTTCTGGCTTAGAAATATACAATATATTAGATGATGGAACCGGGTCTCGCGTCGCGTTTTGTGTTTTTGTTTTTAATGACACTCGCTTGGCCAACCTGCGCGCTTCACTCGGCGCGTTTTATGGCCATTGCACTTTGAACCACTCACAGCAGCAGGCGCCTTCGCCTTCCCTCATCTCTTGCAGCTACAACTAGACAACCAGACACACATTAGAGACGCCATGAGTAACGGAGCAGTTGGAGGCGATGTGGTGCTCGTGACTGGAGGCAGTGGCTTCCTGGGACAGCACATTATCAAGCTGCTGCTGGAGCAGCGCAAGGAGTTGGGCATCAAGGAGATACGTTCGCTGGACATTGTGCCCTATAGGAATAACATTGGACACGAGGAGACGTCGCTGCTGCGCACGTTTGTGGCGGACATATGTGATGAGCCTGAGGAGCTGAAACACATCTTTGCTGGGGTCGATGGTGTCTTCCATTGCGCTGCCTCGGTGAAGATTGAATATCCACCCAACTATGAGGAACTGAAGCGTGTGAATATTGAAGGTGAGTCATGGTCATAGTCAGAGTGAATCCTCTCGCTCACTTCTCCTCTTTTTCAGGCACTCGCGCCGTGCTGGATCTGTGCATACAGAACAATGTGAAGCGTCTGGTCTACAGCAGCTGCACCTCGGTCTGCTTTGTGCCCTTCAAGGGACGCAGCACCTTCTCGGCCATCATCAACTCCACAGAGTCCAAGACAGATACGCCTGTGTTGGACAGCTCAAAGCTTTGGGAACAGGATGGCGAGTTCCTCATAGCCGGTTATGCATCGAGTAAGCTGCGTGCCGAGAACATTGTGCTCAACTCGAATGGAGCTCCGCTGCAGAATCAGCTGGGTAAGCAGCATCAGGCACTGCTCTACGAGATTCCCTATTGTAATCCTTCTGTTTATAGATTACCTGGCCACCAGCGCCGTACGCGCTCCCCTGACTTATGGCGAATGCGACTCACACTTCGTCACCGATGCCTTCGATTATCTCTCCAAGAGGAATTGGATCTTTCCACGCATAGCGGGTGTGGGAGGCAAGCAGCAGCTGGTCTACGCTGGCAATGTGGCCTGGGGTCATCTGTGCGCCTACAAAGCGCTCAAGGTGTCCAACAAGGCGGTCAATGGATTGCCAGTCTTTGTCACCGACGACACTGGGATCAATGATGTATCCCGTTTCCTGCAGAAGATGGCGTTGATGGGGGAACGGTTCAAGGTGAAGACAAGCTGGTGGTATCTGCCCCACTTCCTCTTCTTCTTCCTCGCCTTTCTACTTGAGGTTGTGGTGCGCATCGCTTATCCCTATACCAAATATCGTTTGCCCTACTCCCCCCGTGCAATTGCCTCGTATACCTCATCCATGTTGATGTACAACCGCCTGCGTGCCTCCATCCACATGGACTACATGCCGCTCTACGATCCGGATGTGAGTGCCGAACGCAGTGCCAGATGGTATGCCAAGTGGTGGGATCAGAAGCAGCGGGATAAGAAGGCCAGCAAGAAGTCCAGTTAGACTGTAGGATAATGCCAGACCTACTATGATAATACTCCAATTAGTCTAGTTCTAATTTTGTGTTTTGTTTTCCATGTATAGTTTTAATAAACTTGGGTGTTGCTTGTTATCGATATAAATCGATTTTAGAACTTTTTTCAGATCTGAAATTTTGTCAAGCGTAGCTCTACTTATAAATCTTAGGATTAAGCTTGAAATTCCTTGGTATAACTTTAATATAAGCTGGATTGTCTAAAGATGCATATTTATATAGGATATTGATATACTTCGTAGTTTATACTGCTATATATATCTCTCAATTAGCCCATGCTGTGGAAAAAAGTAACCCCTTAGGGCCCCCCCCCCCGACAATTAAGAAACACTTTATGTTTATGTTTTTGAACAATGTTCATATTTGTGTTTATTAATCATTATGAATTCATTTATTTACTTTTCAGTTATTTCATTATAATTTGTATTATACATATATATCTTTTTTTGTTGCTCTACAGCATTTCTTTTCTCTTTTGTTTTTCAAACTTATGTATCCATTTCTCTTAACGTAATATTTGCCATTATTTAAGTTGTTTGTTTTGTTTTTTTGCTTTTTGTTTTTCTCATTTCAGTTTAAAATCATGTTCGGTTTCTGTTTATATTTTTATAGTTCATATTCATGTCTGTAGACACACACACACACATACGTATATACGTATTGTATATGTGTATGTGTGTGCGTATGTGTGTTACATATGCTTGCACATTGATGTCGCTCGTTATATGCGTTATATGACGATTATAACCCCAGCTCTTTTTGTGGAATATACGCTTTAGGCTTGCCCGCCCTATAACATGCTTGATGTGTCTGTCTGTCTGTGTGTGTGTGTGTGTGTGTGTGTGTGTGACTGGGCATTGCATTATCAATTTCAGTTAATGGGGTAGCTTGTGAGTTGTAATTGTTGTTGTGGTTCGACTTTTATTGCTGTTTCTTTTGTGTTTAAAACTTTTACAATTTGCCCCAGTCCACATATGTGTGTGTGTGTGTGTGTGTGTGCGTGTGTGTGGAGTGTAAAAGAGCAGTAATTGCCATATCTGAATGTCATATCTCTCATATCGCGCATATCGTCCATGTGTGTGAGTGTGTGTGTGTGTTTGTTTTTGCATATTTTCCAAGGGTTCTTATAGATAATTGAATTACTTTAACTGTCGCGCCCCTTGTCCTTCTCTTTCTCTTTCTCGCACATGCTTAACCAATATTGAATTTAACTATATGTTTATTTGTTGTTCTTGGTTATAGTATAACTATCATATCTGTATATATATATATATAGCATGTATATCATATATATTTGGGCATAGATTTGCGGTCGGCGTTTGTGTTTGTCTTTCTTCTTCGATTTGCGCGCAGGGATCTCAAATATATATGTATATATATATCATATATAGATGTATGTATGTATGTTATCTCATGCATATCTATATAAATTGTTGTTTGTATATCGCGTTTTTTGTTTTCTTATTTGTTTGTTTTGTCCATAGTAAATATACAAATTCGTTACCGGATTTCTTTATAGAAATGAAAAATTTGTTTTCTCTTTGTTTTTTTTGTTTTTTACCTCTTTAAATTCTCGTAATGCTTCTGCTATTTAAATGTGTCGCGTTTCGTCGGATTTCGCTTCGGATTTATTATAATTTTTACCTTGTATAGTTTGCTGTAAGTGTACTGTAACTGTACTGCATCAGTTTTTTTTGGGTTTTAAAACTATTACACTGTCATACACATACATATATGTATATATGCACTATATAGATAGAGAGAGCGACGACTTAACGACTTGTCCGTCCCCGAGTTGGGCCTCATCCTCGGCTCTTGCCATGCATAAAATGGATTCGCTTCGATCTACGCCTTGGGGGGGGGGGGGGGGGGAGTCCAGTCGTCGTCTCAAGTTTCTCGACACAAAGATACCAGGCAGGGCGTACGCTGCTCTACACTCTTAACTATCCTTACTTATGTAGTTAGAATACTTACAAACTGTGTACGCTTTTTATCTTTATCTTTATCTTTATAAACGTATCCATATTTTTTGTCTTTTTTTCCTCTTCTTTCTCTTTTACGCTGTTTAAAGTTTGTCTGTGTTTTTAGCTTAAGATCCTTTCGACTTGTATCGTGTATAAAGTATTAAAATGATTTATTCTGCTTTCTTTACGCATTTGTAAATACAATGTAACGTCACAAACTTCGTCTACGTCTTCTTCGTCTGTGTCTTTCCTTCGACTTCTTTCTCTTTCTTGTCTTTTCTTCTTCGACATCTTCTTGTATTTTCTTTATTTTATTACAATATTTGTTTCTTATGCTTGCATTTTGTATATATTAATATATAATTTTTCCATATAGTATAGTGTAAAATATATAAGAGATATTGTCAATATAGTAAAGGTGTTTTGTCAGCAGGGGAGTACCAACTGCCACAACTGACACATTCCTGGGGGGAATTTCTTACTTATAGCAAAAATAGTCAAGTGATCGATTCGTATATGTGGTTTGTCTGGGGAGGGGGGTCTCTTGTATGAGGGGAGGAGTAGGAGAGGAGGTTCCTTACCATGTATTTAGTAAGTGTGTTCAGGGTCGAGTGTAGAGTCTGTGTGTGTGTCTGTGTGCGTGTATGTACATATGTGTGAGTGAGTGTGAAAGAAAAACGAAGAAAGAAAAGTCTGATAAATTGATTGCTACCCTCTAAAAGCACGTCGAAAGTGTACAGGAATCACGATCTAAGCGACCCATCGAATACCCTATATGGGGTACCTGTTTCTCCCCGCGCTGTACCGTGTATTTCCTATAAGGCCGGGGGAGGAGGCGATTGCATGTGCATGTGTGGTTGTATAAAAGAAAAGAAAGATCATCTTTCACGTCGCGCTAGACATTAGTTTTAATCATCATCATCATATCGTATTGTATTTTCATCATTATCATAATCGTAAATCGTAAATCGTATTTTCCTTGGAGACAATAAGAACTGATATGTTTTCAAAGACAATGAAAGTAGTATTACTCAGAAGCGTGAAAACCGAAACTAACTCGTATATAGTATTAGTATAACTAGCAAACTTTTACTCCCGACTCGTTTCTGTCTTTTCGTAATTGTTTTCTTTTTTTTTTTTTTTTCCCATTAAAACTATTTTACATTAAACTTTTCCTTCTTCGCGTATGTCATTGCGTGTTCATCCAATAATTTGAATTCTTTTCGACTTTTACTTATTTGTTTTTTGTTTTGTTGGTTTTTTCGCGACCACAAATTGACTTCGACTCGAAAAATCGGCGATTAGCTTAAAGTAGTGTGGGGTTTATATTTTTAAAAAATCGTTTACTGCATACTATATGTATGTATGTATGTGTGTGCTCTCCTCTCTATATCGAAAAGGAGACATATTATTATTTTCATTTATTATTTTCAATTTAAAGCTTTTGCGCCTGCCCCGCCGAACCGACGACGAAATCGGATTTATTCGCCCAATAACGACGCGCTCGACGGAACCTTCAGTAGAAAAATAATGAAAAAATGTTTCGATTTGCGTTTTTTTTTTGGTTTTCTATCTTCATCATCTTCTTCTTCTTGTCTTTTTTGTTGTGTATTTGTTTTTTGTATTCTAATTGACTGAAATTGATTTTTGTTACAAGGACGCATTTCTTTTGTTGTATTGTATGTGTGTGTGTATGTCTTATGTGGCCTTTCTGGATGTGTAGTATATCTTGCTTGGATTCTCGATCAATGGAGCACTACAAATAATATGCAAATGCTTTGTATGTGTTTGTGTGTTTCGTCTACTCGTAACGAACGTTAACAGAGAAAATGCTAGAAAAGATTTCAACAGTTCGCTTAAAGCTGATTTCGGTTCGGTATCGATTAATCTTGTTTGTGTCTGTGTGCGATAATTATCGATGAGGAATCGCAGGCCAGTAGAGCCTTGATTCGTTCGTTGCAAGCTCGATACGCGCTGCTATCGATATCGATAACCATTTTCAGACACAAAAAAAAAAGAGATTCACTAGCTGCACCCTTTGACCTGCGACCTGGTGCCATAAAAATTTATAGCATACAATTTAGTTTTACCATAAAATGATTTATTCCTCTGCTCGAGAGTTTCTTCTTATTGACTTGGGTTTCCTGCGCGAATACGTTGTCTCTGTCGCGCAATCACTCTCGCTCTCGCTCTTTCTCTCTCGATAGAGGTTAGGGAGAACAAACATTGTATTCCTCTTCTTGAATTTAGTTCGTCTTGTATTTTTCTAGGACAGTCATAAAGTGTTTACAAGTAATTTACAATATGCATATTTCCGCTCTCGTCGCGTCTTCTTGTCTCCCTTGCGTAATCAATATGTTACTTTTTTTATAATTATATACACATCTGTATATAGAGATATATATGTATATATATTTTTGTTGGTTTGTATACATTTAGGGTGTATATATATTTATGTGTGTATATTTATATATTGGTGTATATTTAATGTATTCCTTTTATGCTTTCTTTATTAATTTTGTTTGTTTGTTTTTTTTTTTTTTTTTTTTTTCTCTTTTCTTTTTGTTAAACTTACTTAACTGTTTTATCTGCTTTCGTCTTCTGCTTGTTGTTGTTTTGAATTATTGCTTTTAGAACATGTCTTAAAAATATATTTATTCAATCGTAAATGTGTATGTACTATATGTCTGTATATGCCTTAGAGTAATCTTTCTTTCTTTCCCATATCTCATATATAGTATATATTTCTTATGCAAATATAACATGGTTTACGCTCGCTCGTTCCGATCTCCGATCCTTGTCTCGTCCGAGCTCCTTTCTTGAAAATAAGTAAGCTTTCCCTTCCTCCAGCGTCTATCGATAAGCAGGCGTCTGGAGTTCGATTCACATCGCAGTGCGCTCGATATTATTTATTTTTTGTTTATACATATATCTATATTTTGTTTATTAACAATTGGCCAGCGGGTTATGTTAACCCTAACCCATTGACACCTCCCCTGCGCGCACTTTCGTGCTGTCAAATACACACACACATATATCTTCTATAAGTAAGTTGTCTCTGATCCACAATGATCGCTAACATTGTCAAAAAAAAAAAATTGAAGTTTCTTTTCAATAGCAAAATGAAGCGATCCGATTTTCCGATAATTTCTGATTGCAGTTTGGCCAATCAATGCAGACTGAGGATCGATCTTAACTATCCGATATTGTGGTGTTATTTCTGCAGCTTTACTTTCGCCTATCTAAAAATGTTTCGACTCTAATTTCCTGTCCATTTCGGTTTTATTGGCTATTTTTGTATACATTATAATTATTCATAAATGTATTTCGAAATTTTGGTATATATATGTTTAAATATTTATCAATAATGTCCCCAAATCGTGTGATGTGCGCATGAAATCAAGTGAAAGTTATACGAAAATCTTTGTATAAACGAAGATCTCAAGCATTTGTCGGGGTTGTTCGCCGATCTCAGATCTCGGATCTTCAACAATATAAACACTATAATTTATATTACACTGCAACTATTTTTGTCGTTTCGTTATTATTCTGTTGTATGTATAACTATGTAAGTTAGTTTTGTATTGTATATCGTATCGTATATGCTGGTTTCTTTTGTCTTTATATCATTCCTATATAAGTTTTTTGTTTGTTGTTTGTATTTTGGTCCGAGACTCGACTGGAACAGTCCAAAGTCCTGGAGAGCGTTGGTTTGACAATTTGGCAAAAAAGTTATGAAAGGAACATTTTCACTGCGTCTGCATCGTCTGCTGCTGCGTTGCTTCTCTTGAGTTTTTCAGTTTTTCATAGTTTGCATTTCATTGTTTTGGTGTGTTACGGTTTGTTTGTGTGTCGGAGTGTCGCTGTCGCTGTCGCTGTCCCAGACAGACAAAAAGCGCATCTTTCCTCTGTCAATTACAGAACAATTCGAGTTGAGTTTTGTAATTTGTTTAGTGTCGTCTCCGTCGGGTGTAACAAATGTTCTTACATAATTGTCGGTTAGTTTTTACTTGTAGTTCTTTTAGTTTTTTTTTATTTTTTTTTTTTTTTTTTGTTTTTTCTTCTTTTGTTTTTTGTTTTGTTCCAATAATCGAATACTTCATATAGTTGTATATAAATATATTTTTCTATTACGCCCCTCTTCCAGTTACATCGTCTGCGACCGCAGTGTGGGTCGTTGCGACTAGAAAAATTAATTGCACATAACGTGGCCTGCTCAATCGTCGATTCCCGTCGATAAGTTATCGATAGCTGTCCCGATCTTTACCCATCTACTTCTCGGCTGGCTTTTGCTCTATACATACGCGATTACATATTATGTATTTAGTTAATTTCCTTCGACATTTTTCATTTTGTTTTCTTTTTCTTTTTTTGGTATTTGTTTATAAATATTTTATTTACTTAAATATACTTTATATATGTTTTCTTGTATGTATAATAGTTCATTGTTATATGCGCTTAGATTGTAATTTGTTTAAGTTGTTTTCTCTTTTGATTCATCAGTTTTGAGTGTATGAGTGTGTGTGTATGTGTGTGTGTGAGTGTGAGTGTTGATTAATGCCGTATTTAGAGATGTGTCTTACTTAAATATATATGTATATTCATAGAATTTGGTTATGCATCGAGTAATAACATATTTGTCTAACTATCCATTTTTAATTAGCATTCCCCACCTCCTCGATGCGAACACAAAAGAGAATTGCAGATTACTCTCTGATTACATAACCTCAACACATTTAACAAATTAATTAGTTCTCGTTACATCGTAATTGGTAATATCTTCTCATTCCATCCCATCCACCTGCTTACTTCACGTAAGTATCTTTTTGGCCAATAAACTATTGTTGTACTTTCAACGTAAATTCATAATTATATAACCTTTGCATCTAATTGTTGTTAGCACAATTTTGATTTTCGATTTTCGATTCACCACTGTAAAGAACACAAAAACACGCACAATACGCAAACTGATTTCGATAACCGATAAGCCGATTAGCCGATTAACCGACTGTGATCGGTCTTACTCGTTTGCCTTTTGATTAATGTAATTACTTCGTATATATTGCAGTTTCTTTATAAGTATGTGTGTATATCTGTATATATATATATATATCGTATAAGTATATCGACTTTAACTTTAAAAGTTACAACTTATAGAGTTACGCATAGTATAATAATAGTAATAATTATAGTAATAATAATAATGATAATAATAATCATAATAATAGTGATAATGATAATAATAATAATAATTATTTGCCTTTAAATAAAAAACATTTTCGCTATTATTGCAACAGATTGTTTGCTGTTTGCTTTTTAACTATACTCTGCTCTCTGTGCTTTTCTTTTCTTTTCTTTTCTTTTAGTTTACATTTGGTTTTTGTTCTCCTTCATCTTTTTTTGTTTTCCCTATCATTTTTTGTTTTTTGTTGATTTTAATTTCGTTTTTTTTTTGTGTGTGTGTGTTTTTTTTTGGTTTCTCATTACTTAAAAATGATGACGCTTCAGCCCTGGGCACAGAGTAGTGTTGTCATCCTTCGGGCTGGCCTTCATATTGCTCTCCGTCAGTGTGTGTGTGTGTGTGTGTGCAGAGGACACGCCTACCCGCCCGCCTCTGCCTCTGCCTCTGCTGCTGCTGCTGCTGCACTTGACGCAGTTTCGTTTAATTTGCATTTTAAACGATTTTTGCTGCACACGTTGCATCTTTCGGGCTGGGGAGGTGAGCGGCGAGGGGCGTGGCAGGCGCGGTTGGTTATTTGGTTATGTGGTTGTTCTTGCTGTTGTTGTTGTTGTTGTTGTTGCTGTTGTAGCTGGTGTTGCTGGTGTTGTTCAGCTGCTGCCGCTGCCGCTGCTTCTTCTTGTCATTAAATGAAAATTAATTTTTTTGTTCAAAGTTTTCGGTTTGCTGGCGCTGCGTTCTATTAGTCCATATACAAATATATATAGAGTGTGTGTGTGTGTGTGTGTATCTGTGTGTGTGTGTAGTACGTTAATTAATTAATTATATATTGCATGTGTGTGTCTGTGTGTGTGTGTGTGTGTTTTGGTTTATTGGCTTTGCTCTGTCACTCGCGCTGCAGAAATTTATCAACACTGCACACGCTCAGTGTGTGTGTGTGTGTGTATTGGCATATATGCATATTTATAGGTGTATTAGTTTATATCATATATAATACGTAGGCATACTTTAAATTAATTATTTTGTTGCTATTCTTGCTTATTTTGTTGCTTGTTTTTAGTTGCGTGTTTGTTCTTGTTGTGGTTGCAGCTTTACAGTTACTTTTCGTGTCTGTTGTTGTTGTTGTTCTTGTTGTTGTTATTATTATTGTTGTAGTGTTGCTCTATGTTTCTGTTGCTGTTGCTATTTGCTGCTGCTGCTGTTGTTGTTGTTGTCATTGCGGTTGTCGGCGCCACCTTTTAATGGTATCCATTTGTAAATGCCGCAGGAATTAGTGGTCCCTGTAAATAGACGTTTCGCAGAGCACAAAACAAATACACCAAAAAATTATTCAGATAAAACGCATTTTCGAGCAACTATATAGTAGTAATGCACACATACATATAGAAAGTATTTGTCAACATTTATAGGTATACATATACATAAATATATATATAGTATATATATGTGAAAAGTATATTGAGATAGAAAAACTATTGTAATCGAATAAGTTCTTTTTTTTTGTATTAATTTTGTTGCTAAGCTTTGATAAGGAACGGCAAGTGGATCTTTTATTATATTATTTATTATATTAATTGCTGCTTGTGCCTGTTCCTGATCAAAGCTCCTTCAAGACTTAAATAACAAATGTACATATGTATGTGTGTATGCATGTAGGCTGCGTGGTAGTGTTGGAAAACAAGCCTGTACTCTCAATATCGATATTTTAATCGAAATCATAGCATACTCTTCAGCGCAATTCATTTTGAGTGCTGCAAAGCGCGTTTATGACGAGCTTAAAGGCAACGATGTTTGCTAGAGCTGGAAAAATATCGAAATGATTAATCGATAACACCTAAAATATCTTTCAAAGCTCATAGCCGCGTAAAAAATAATCAGATATTCGTGGAAGATGGCTTTATATTCAGTTTTTTTAATTTTAAACAGATTTGGCTTTAAAATATATTGAATTTAATTCAAGTCATCGTTGTGTATCGATGCTTTTTCCAGCTCTAATCTTGGCAAACAATTTGTAATCGACTTATCGGCGTGTCTTCCAGCACTACTTGTTGTTTGTATTATTGTTGGTAAATGTTTTTGTGAATATTTGGAGTAAATATGTGATGTGTACGTGCATGTATGATTGCCCTGCAGCTATGTATGTCTTTTTGAGTGTGTATTTGTGTGTGTGTGTGTGTGGCAGCGCTTAGATTTAATATTTATAACATACACACATACATATTGCACATACATTTATTTATGTACGTAGAGAGTATAGAAAGTAGAGAGAGAGATAAAGAGAGATAGTAGAATTTGATATAAATCATAATTAATTGAATTGAAACGGCCTAGAAAACTGTGCTGTGACGTGCATAGATTTTTTACTTGATTTTTGATTGTCTTTTAACTAGGTTTTTGTAAATTCATAATATTGTAAATTGTCTTTTTTTTTGGTTTTTGTTTTTTTGGTTGGGTTTATAAATAATTGAAATTGTTATTGGAAAAACACGCTGTATTTTGTTGGTGTGCCTACCTTGTGCAACTGCGTTTGTTATTAACTCTTATTTCTTTTGTTTTTGCTTTTGCTTTCGTTTATGTATATATATAATTTCGATTTATATATATATAACTATTATATTTGTTTTTTTTTTTTTTTTTTTTTTTTTTTTTTGGTTTTTTGTATATACTTTTTTTGCTTTGTTTGTTTTTATATTTTGGGATATCAGTCTTTTTATATATTAGCCATCGCAAAGTTCAACGAATAAATCTGTACGAAATGAAAGAGAAATATACATGGTACAATATTTATAGAAGATCAACGCAATAACTATGTATGTAACTATGTATATCATTTATATGCAGTTTTAAGATCATAATAGCTAATCTCAAGTCTTTTTGGGGGTAGTTGGTACAGACGATGACGAGGACAACGAATACAAACGGACCAGGACGGTGCCCTAAACAGAACGCGCGCAGTGCCCCCTCCTCCCTGCTGGACTAGGACTAGGACTGGATCAGACTAACTGATCCTAGATCCTCCAGCCTGTATAGCCTCTACTTACCGGGCTGTAGTTCAATGGGGCACGGCTAACGGCTATGGGAAAGCCCGATGGCTGTGGACTGGTGGCCTGTACGTAGCCCACATTGTCGGCCCCGGCCGAGCTGTACATGTCGATGGTGGGTCCGGGCGAGTTGGTTGAGGGAAAGCCCTGCCGGGTGGCTGTGGTGGCAGCAGCGGCATGTGGCGAGGCCGATGGACCAAAGCTGTGGGCGGCTGCAGCGGCAGCCTGATAGTTGTTCATCACTGCAAGAAGAAGAAGAAGGGGGAGAGAGAGAGGGAAAGAGAGAGAGAAAGGTTAGAATGATCATACTCGACTAGGGAAGTTCCCAAAATAATATAATGAATTTTTGAATTTTTTTGATATTTTGGTAATTTTATGATATTTTAACAAAATTTTATTTTCAAAATTTTAAATCGCGAGGTTTTAATTTTAATCGATTGCGGAGGTCAAAATTAGTAATAAACAATTGTTTAAATCGATTTTAGACGATACTTAATTTTGGCCCAAAAATCATGTCGAAGTGGTCAAATAATTAGACATGTAACACACTCAACAGACCTGGTACCCACATTTTACATCTTTCGTAACTTTCTTATAAATCAACCGATTTTCATGCGGAATGACATTTTGTTTATGTTTTGATTACCTGAGTGATTCTAAATTTAAATTATATCATAATAGACCTTTTGAAATTTTTTGATATTTTGGAAATTTAGACAATGGTCCCCCCTATGATATTTCAACAAAATTTTTATTTTCAAAATTTTAAATCGCGAGTTTCGAATTTTAATCGATTGCAGAGGTCAAACTTAGTACTAAACAATTGTTTAAATCGATTTTAGACGATACTTAATTTTGGCCCAAAAATCATGTCGGAATGTTCAAAAAATTAGACATGCAACATCCTCAACAGGCCGGGTAACCTTATTTTACACCGATCGTAACTTTCTTATAAATCAACCGATTTTCATGCAGAATGACATTTTGTTTATGTTTTGATTATCTGAGTGACTCTACATTTAAATAATAGTAAAATTGAACTTTTGAAATTTTTCGATATTTTGGAAAAATTTGTAAGGGTCCCCCCTATGATTTTTCAACAAAATATTTTTTTTTTTATTTTTTTATTTAAATCGATTTTGAAACATTTGAAATAGGCTCAACTGTTTTGGATATCTCAAAAATACTTCTCAGCTTCATATCCCCCACTATTCTATATAGTCCCACTGGATTTCTTACCTGACAAAGCCTGTGTGAGCAGGGGCGTATTGTTGTTGGGGGTTAGCTGCCCATTGGTAAGATCAACTGTAAATGTAGAAAAGATTGAGACGAAAAACAAAGATGTTAGTATGCGTGTGTGTAAGATGAGAGAGTTAAGATCAGCTAATCGGTCGTTAAAGTACCTAAGACATAGTATATATTATATTGAGTATATACGAAAGTAATCAAGACTCAGCTCTAAGTTGTATATAGTAGAGAAAGTAGTAAGTATTATGTGGTATATAGAGATAGATAGAGAGAGAGATGAAACGATTATAAGAGTTGTGGTTGAGGTTGAGGTTATGTGGTGGGTTATATGACTGGCACCTATAGTAAGGTAACTGCTATATAGTATTTCGATTCGCTATGAACTCAAAAAAAAAAGAAACAGGGGAACACACAGAGAAAGCAAATCAAAGCAACAACAATTAACGAAAAGGACTAAGAGAACGAACTAACTAAGGCAAGCTCGCAGGGTTGCCAATACGAGGGTATAGGGAGTGTATAGGTGGGTGTGTATGTAGGTGTGTGTGTGTGTGTGTGTATAGTTGTGCTTGTGCGTAGAATCGAGCTAACTAGAGCGCAGGTTACGCGTTCTACGTGATAGAAGCTGCCACAATTGAGAGGCAGAGAGGGTAACCCTGCTCAGAGGGAGATGGAGTGCGGGTGGCAACCCTGCTTGTGTTATCATTGCAGCTGTAGTAGTCGCAGCTGCTGTGGCAAGTAAAAATACGCTGTGCCAATATTGAAATGACAACAGAATGCGTTACTGAATGGGTTACGGAATGGGATACGGATTGGGATTCCAATTGGGATTCCAGATGCGTGGCGTATAGCAAGGGGGGGGGGGGGAGGCGGGTGCTGATTGTGCTTGCGGGCTAAGAAGTAACGGGTTATGGCTAACGGATTATGGGCAAGAGAGAGAGAGAGAGAGAGGGGGAGAGAGGGAGGGCTGCATTTCCTGCGGAAGCACACAAAAATTGATGTAACGTAACATGACGTAACGTAACGAGGCGTGACGCAGCCAGACGTTTGCTCGTTGTCGTGTAACTGCGTGTGCGTGTGTCTGTGTGTGTGTGTTGTCTCTGTGTGTGTGTGTGTGTGTGTGCGTGGCGCCAATCAACTTTGGCTTACGTTTAGTCTACGCATCGCTCGCTGCGCTGCGCCATGTTGTTTTCATTAGCGATGCAGGCAGCAGCAGCAGCAACAACCGCAGCAGCAGCAGCAGCAGCAGCAACAGCAGCAGCAGCAGCAACAACAACTTGGGCAACAACTGCAGCAGTTGAAATCCAAATAACGGTAACTGCTTTTTCTAAATAAATAAGTTTTTCATTTCTCATTTTTCGACTCGTTTCATGCTTTGCTTTTTCGCTTTTTCGTTTCTCGTTTCTCGCTTTTTAGTTGTCGTTGTGGTTGTAGTTGCCAGTTGTATCTATAGTTATACTTTCAGATATTGTTGTAGTTCCAGTTCCAGTTCCAGTTGTTGTTAATGTTGTTGTTGTTGTTATTGTTATGCTATGGGGTTTCCGGCAGCTGCTGCCGTTGCAGTTGCAGTCTGAGTTGAGTTCAGTTCGGTTTGGTTGGGGGTTGTCGGGCTTGCGGCTTGTTTGGTTGTTGGTCAAACAACCCTGTTTACCAGAGTTGTCAGCGAGTTAAACGAGATTTCCGTTAGGCGAAAAGTGAGGTTATCAACGATCGCGCAAACTAAGCTAAGTTGATTTTAAACAAATACTACACAATCATATAGAAATTAGTTCCGATTAGATACTTTTTAGTTACGGAAATTAGTCAAATTTTCCAGGCTTAATTTAGCTGAGATTATACAGTTTTTTTTAATTTTTAAAAATTATATATACTACGCTTATAATCAGAAATAATTAGAAAATAACTACAATTTAATTTTAAACACTTAGTTTAGCTGCTTTCTATTTAATATGATTATACAGTTTTGTTTTAGTTATACAGATTATATTGTTAGCAGTTTTTGAGATGAGTTTTCGAGTAGCTACCTTATAAATAACTTTAAATAGTGTATATAACTGTTTGAACTGCGATTATAGTCAAGTTATATATAGTTGGGAGCACACTACACACAGATATAGAGATATATAGTTGATATAGGTGTATGAATCTTAAGTGTTTACAGACTTTGACTAGACTAGGTTACTATAACGTTTAATATCGTCTATATCTATCAAGAGATTTTAAAAGACTTTCGAAAGTGAGTACATTATATACGTTATATACGATATATATAAAATGTTTTTTTTTTAGGATTATGACTAACTAACTAAGACGATCATTAGCTGACCTTGTTGACCTTTGGCGTGGCTCGACATCCTCTGCTCGTTGGCATCTTCGGTTGATCCCATCGCATATTGCGTATACGCCCCGTCTCGGGGCCCATCTTCGACTAGGGAACTAAACTAATTAGACAAGAGGAGGCTACAAAAGGCCTAGTGGGGCGGGGCGGGGGCCCCGAACAAAAATGATAGACACACAGATTTTGACTTGCGTTTTCGTGCATTTTATTTAGTTAATAACTTTATCGATTTTTCGGCTTAAGCATTTTTTTAATTTTCTGCGTTTGGCATCGTTATCGTTATCGGTTATCGGTTTTTCCTTGCTTGTTGTTTTGTTTTTTCTTTTTGTTGTTCAAAGCGTTTTCTTATAAATCACAGTATATACGTGTAAAATACATAGATATGCGTGTGTGTGTGTGTGGGAGTGTGTGTGTGTGTGTTGGAAGCATTTTAATATTTGCGAATTGCTCGCAGCGTTTGCGTTTTTGCCTTCGATTTCGATTTCGATTTTGCCAAAAATGTTTGCGATAACTGCATTTTCATTAACTAATTAACAGCTTATCAATTTAGTCTGCCTGTGTGCGGTGTGTGTGTGTGTGTGTGTGTGTCTGGTATTGATTTAATAAGTCATAAATATATCATAGTAGTATATGTGAGCATGGTGTGTGTGTTTATATGGATTGTTAGCTAATGCGGAACTTACTTATTATGCGTAAATGGAGAGGACATACATATATATACCATAATATAATATAATATAATCAATATAGATATAGAAAATGGCGATTCTCGTTAACTTAAAGTCGCTCTCGTCGTCGTCGTCGTCGTCGTCGATATCGATAAATGGATGGACATTAACATTGTTGTATTCTCGAAACTTGTCGTATATAGATAGATGTATGCAGTATATATAATATAATATAATGTTGTATATATAAATTTGTGTTATATTTAAAGTACAAATCAAACACGATTGAATAGATTCATTAACTTAGCTTGTATATAACTATCGTATATGGTATGATTATGTGTGTGTGTGTATAGGTAAATATCGTAAAATAATGCTCTTTTTTGTAGGATTTCCTTTTCGTTTTTCTTTTTTTTTGATGCTCGGATGAAAGAACTTAGGCAGGCTATTCCCATATATATATAATGGAATCAGCCATGGGGGAAATTCCCAATCGACAAATGTGGAACCAAAATAACTGAACACAAAAAAAAAAAAAAAACTAATAAACTTTTGCGCTAACTAATCCAAACAATCTCTGCGCGAATGGGCGAACTATTATTATAATCATCTACTCGTGGGACAAACACAACACACACAGAGAGAAAGAGAGAGAGATAGATAGATGAGGGAAATGGGAAATGATATTATGCAGGAAATTAATTAAAGCATAATAACGCCAGGGACAACTCTACGTAACGTGTGTGACAGGCCTGTTAAAATAGTTTTTGTTATCGCGTTGTCCCACTAATTTATACAGAACTGAAAATTTACATTTAAATGCCAACGGTACACACGATATATAGTTGAATAATATATTGTTTTATTTATGATATAAATAATAGATTTGTGTCCCTGAAACGCAGCTGGGCCAAAGCGTGGCCAACTGGGAGTACTACGTAATGCGGGATTAACTGTACGAAATGCGATGAACTTTGATTTCGGTTTCAGGATCACAAATTCCTCTGTGTGCGCTTGTGTGTGTGTGTGTGCAGTGTTGTATAATGTGTATAGAGTGTTGGCTATGATTATAAATTGTGTGTCACACCTCTAGGGCACTACGATACTTTTTCTGATTATGCTGGGCCTAAGCACTACGATATAATATGATGAGATATCAACTCGAAGACAAAGCTAAACAACACTATATATAGGGTGCTCTACGTTATTACGCTAGACAGTTAAGATATATGTGTGTGTGTGTGGATTATATAGAGTACGCTAAGAGTAGATACGAGAGTGGAGCGCTAACTAGTTGCCATATAAGGTTAAGTAGAGAGAGGGCGGGAGAGAGACTAATATGCCGGCTATATAGGCTAATATACGAGGATTCGGGGGGCGTAAGGCGTGGCACTCGCTCGCTCGCCCCTGGGGAAGGTACGGGGTTGGGAAAAATGAAGACGGGTCTGCAATTACAAATATTGTAAGTTATCGTTATCGTTATCGTTATGCGCTGCGATTGGAGAAAAACAAAACTAACTGGACTACGGTACGTATGCGTGTTTTTTTTTTGTTGTTCTCTCTTTAGTTTGTTGTAGTTAGTTGAGCTTGTTGTTGTTGTTGTTGTTGTTGTATGTTACCATCTGCTGTTGTTGTTGTTGTAGTAGTTGTTGTTGTTGTTGTTGTTTTTGTTGTACCTACTTGTCAGCGCGCACAAATGATTTATACGAAATTGCGTGAATTGTCGTGCAGACAAACAGAGAGAGAGGGAGAGAGCGAGAGAGAGAGAAAAGCAGCAAGCGAGAGCGAGAGAGAGAGACAATCCGAACTGGCAATGAAATATTAAATACAATACATGACAGGCTGCTATATATACTATATAGTATATCTGCCATTTATTATGCCTGCTTTGCTTTTTCTTTTCTCTTTTTTGTTGTTGTTGTCTCTCTCCCTTGTGGCCTGCACATGACATACGTGTCTCGCTTTTTCTTTTGCTTTTCTCTCTCTCTCTTTGCATTCTCTGCTCTTTTCTGCGCTTTTCTCTGCTTTCCTCTGCGTTTTTCTTTACGTTTTTATCTCCCTTCGTTTCGCTTTAGAAATTAATGTTGCCCAAAAATTGCGATTTGATTGCCGCGGTGCGCGCTGTCAGCGCCGTCGCCAGCGGCAGCGTCAGCGCCTGATGGTGTTGGTATCCTGCCTGCGATTGCGGCTGATTGTGAACAGCAGCAGCAGCGGCGGCGGCGGCAGCGGCAGCGGCAGCAGCAGCAGGTCCTGCGCCCGCTGCTCGGCTGCGTGCCGTGTTCGTGCTCGTGCACGTGGTACCAAAACTTCTACCGATGCCACAAATAGTCAGGCCTACAAGACGACACACGAGACACAAGAGAAGCATGTAGAGAAAGAGACAGACAGAGACAGAGCAGGGGGGAGAGAGAGAGAGGGAGGAACAAGCTAGGGTTGGGACGAACGCGGTCAAGTCGAGTCTAATTTCAGGGCGAATCGGGTCTCTTTTTTTTTTAAACAATTCCAGGAAGCGGAGCAGCTTCATCCGTGCCAACCCTGGCCAGCACAACACACTCACTTGAGAGAGAGAGGGAGAGGGCAGTAGAATGATAATGCCAGGCGAGAGGTGTGAGGGGAAATGATCCTACGCTTGGTGTGGTGTGTGTAAGAAACAAAAAAGAAAAACAGCGTAAAGTAAGAGAGAGAGAGAGAGAGAGATGTGTGTGTGTGTGTGTAGGTGTAGGGTGTCTAGGGTTGTCAGGTGTCTAAGTCATGAAATGATGTGAGTGTAAGAGAGAGAGAGAGCTGCGCTTTCATTTCTTAATGCCACCACTTGTGCACTTGATATGACGAACTTAGAGAAGGAACTCAACAATGTTATCGTTATCGATAGTTTTCTCTTTTCCTTTATTCATTACAAAACTCAATCGAACCAGTTAATACTTGATAGATATATGGTCGGGTATATAGCTTAGGCCGTGCTGGGTGTGGTTGGGGCGACCATGTAGTCGCCGATCAGTATGCGATTCTCCGGCACGAGGCCCATCACACCGGCTGCAAACCAAAAGATGAAAAGAAAAAGAAAGAAAGATGGAAAGAAAGCAAGAAAGCAAGACAAAGAAACGAGAAAGACAGACGAGTACAAAGAGAGACGAAAACATAAAGAAAACAGAAAGAAACACAGAGAAATATAAAAGAATCTTGGAGGAGTGAGGTTAGTTTTGGGAGAGGGTACTGAGAGGGTACTACACATGATCTGGGACAATAGATTCGTCATATCAACTAACACAAATCGTAGGGCGATCTATATGTAGGTCAGGTTAGTCACACGACTGCCAACTCAGAGACAGACAGAGACAGATATATAGAGAGAGTCAGAGCTAGAGCGAGCGAGATAGATAGATCGAACTTACCAGTTGGATAGGGTAGTCCGAAGCTTGGATAGCCCGAGTAACCGCGACCAGCAGCATAGGCGGCATAAGCAGCTGCCGGAAAACCTACAAAGAGAGAGAGAGAAGGCAATAGAGTTAAGATCGCATATCAAATATATCGATAACCTAAGTATGATCTAAAACTATAACTTACCTTCTGGCAATGTCCCCAGACCCCACATGATGTTATCTATAAGTGTCACAAGAGTGTACACAACACAGGGTGAGAGGAAGAGAGAGAGAGCACAAAGAGAGAGAGGGAAGATACATTAGTCAATGAGGAACATTCACAATTGTTTTGTATGTTAAGTACGCTCAAAACAAGAAGAAGACAAGGAAACGCATAATACTTTGTATAAATATATATCCAGCTAATGATATATGGTGTGACAGACTGATAACTAGATTCGCATTAATATATACGCATTACTCATGTAACACTCGTGTGCGAGTGTGTGTGTGTGTGTGTGTACTTATTGCTCTATGTGTGTGTGTGTGTGTGTCTAATACTAAATAAGCAATCGATCGTTTGTTATCGATAGTATTGACTCGCTGCGACAGTTATCCAGACAATTAATGAGTTATCGCTACTATCGATAGATCGATTGCTCTGCTCTAATTGAGTTGTATGTGGAATGTAATACGTCTGAGCTTGTCAGCCGCAATTGTATTAGTCTCTAACTAACTAATCAAGCAGACGATCGATATTATGCATATATCGATAACCCATCGATCGATTGCTTTGCTAGTTGTATAATCTATGTAGTACGGCCTGTAGCTGGTCAGCCAATATCTGCTGCCCGCACTCAACAGCCTTCTTTGTTGTGAGCTATATAATCGTTATATACTAGATAAATATAGAGAGTTACATTAATATAATCGATTTCGATATGACACAATGCTAAACACTTATTAATATTGAGTTTTGTATTACGTAGAGATTGTTTGCTATATATTCGACTATGACATTAATATCTATGCTAGATTATAATTATATAAAAAATACTAGAAGTAATATTGTGTGTTTGTATGTCGCAGGGGGCAAGTGGGGAAGCGGGGCCCAATGCTGTAGCCTCCTCCCGAGTAGGATATTTCTACGAAAATATCGCTTACTCTACGTAGGGGCCGTTGCGCCCCGCCCACACTGCCCCCAGCGACCGCTAAGTAAGGTAAAAGTTGGAGAAATTTGCGAAATAAAAAGTGTAGCTAAGAAAAAACACTACAAAGGATAAGCTCGGGTAGAGAGAGGATTACGAAAAGATAAGGAAGAATTTTAAAAGTAAAATCAGCTAGGAAAAATGTTTCGTTTCTGGTAAAAATTTAATGCGATCCACAGGCGTCTCATCTCATCTCAACATCTTTGCTTGCATCATCATAAGTTCATCTTGGGAATCTTTTTTGCTCGGGTTGCCTCTTCTTCCGTCTCGCTTAAGCATTATAAACTAGAGCTCAAATTCGTAGAGTGAGTTATCGAATTCGAAATTGTAATTATACAAAGTACAAGTATGAACGCTTTTAATCAATGGCTAAGTTCGTCTTTAGTTAATTATTAATGAGCTAAGGCAAGGGTGTGCCTGTTATTTTGGCCAGCACTGTAATTGACATTATCAATTAAGCAGTATCCCGTTACTTACAACGACTTATAACAAGGCTGGCAGACAGCTGCCATTGCCTGCTCTGGCATGTCCAATTGTTTTAAGCACACACACACACACACACACAAGATGTATCTGTGTGTGTGTGTGTGTACTTTAAGCTTAAATGCTAAGGCAATACAGTTTGCTAGGTTTATATAGAACTTATTGTTGTTAAGCTATTATTATGACTTGTATAACGAGAGTGTCGATGTATTTGTGTGTGTATGTGTGTGTGTGTGTGTGTTAGTTCCATAATACAGCAATTTAAATACGATTATTACACAGATTTAATCAATGACAGGATTGACAATTTACTCCTCTCGTTCATTTCGTTATCGATTTCTTCGTGTATCACTTAAATTAGTTATCGATTCTCGTTTTACATTTGTCTAAGACGATGCGATTACTGTTAGCATATACCGTTACGTTCGATTACTTCGATTACATTTACAATACGTGAAAATAGAGAGAGAACGATATTCCTCCTCCCCCTCCAACGTCCAGCTAGATCGTTGCTAGTTTATTAACTACAAAATGTAATATCGATATCTATGTATCGATAGCAAACATTTGCTACGCCCTAGGCAGACCGCTCTACGATCCGTTCTTAAGTTAAATGTATATGTACGATATACGATATGTAAGTATATATATATATATAGTCGTTAGGCCTAGATCTTAAACGAAACGATCTCTTAATCTTCTATGGAGCAAAAAAGTCGTTTAAGCTAATTGATCAATTTAATTTCACGCGTTGCCTATGCCGATTACACAGTAAGTAAGTTACAAAGTAAATTATGCAATTACATGTATAGAGCGTATAGGGATGGGCAACGATAGTGCGATAACGATAAATGCAGCTTGTATTAGCGTAATATTGAAATATGTGATGTTGATTGCATTTTATCGATATATTCCATGATATTTTAATATATTGCAAATATTTTAGCATGTTATCGATATGTTAACTAGTTATCGATATCAAGCCAAGCAATATAGCAAATATTTATAATGAAATTATTATTTTCGATAAGTTACTCTCGTGTTTTCACATTTATCGATAGCTTGCTCTCGTTACCCATCCCTAATGCAGTTTATGTATATGTTTATGTATATATGCACATATATAGTATGTAGTATATGAAGTACATGGCTAGGGAGAGTCGTACACAGTAGTATATGATATAATCCTAAGACCTATGAGTAACATTTGCGACGCGCTCGTCGCCTTTGGACTTTGAGACGGAATGAGAGAATTGTTTCGGTTTCAACTTCGGTGTGCGTGTTGTGTGTGTGTGTGTGTGTGTGTGTGTGTGTGTGTGAGCCATACCGCAGAGGGTTCTTAGTGCGGTCTGGGCGGTCAGATGCCAGGCAACTGATAGAGAGAGGCTGCTGCTGCCGCTGCCGCTGAGGCAGCTCCGGGCATCTCCAGCCCTGCAGCCGCCGGCATCGCGAGCAGCTCGCTGAGCGGATAATGCGCTGCGGCCAGGGCGGCATTCTGACGCAGTGCCTGCTGCGCCTGCTGGGCCACGGCTGCTGCTGCTGCCGCCCCGGGGGCGTTGGCTGCCGTGAGGGCGCCCAACGTGGCCGCCGCTGCTGCCGAGCCGGGCGTGGCACGCAGCCCGCTGCTGACGGCGGCGGCAGCGGCCAGGAGACGCTTGTAGCCCATGACAGCGGCTGCATCCGCGTATAGCGAATTGGCTGCTGCGTACTGCAGCAGCGAGGGCGTGGCCGAGGGGCCGGGGGGCGGTGCTGTTGCAGAGCCAAGGGGAAGCAGCGAGGGAGCAGCGCCCGCTGCAGCTGCCACAGCATGGGCGAGACTCTGCTGCTGCTGTTGCTGCTGTTGGTGTTGCTGGCAGGCAGCAACTGCCTGCTGCTGCTGCTGATGTTGCTGCTGCTGCTGATTGGCAGCGGCGGCTGCGGCGGCTACTGCGGCCGCGGAGATGTGCGTGGGCAGCGGGTAGGGGGTGTAGCGCAGCGAGGCGGCTGCTGCTGCTGCCCCGAGCAGCTGATGGTGATGATGATGATGATGGGCGTGGGCGTGGTGTGTGTGCTGTGCGTGTTGCTGTTGTTGGTGTGCGTGTTGCTGCTGTTGCTGCTGCTGCAGCGCACTGGCGGCAGCGGCTAAACTACTGGGCAGCAGGCCTGCTGCGGCGGCGGCGGCCGAACCGGGCGTGGCTGTTGCCGCCGCTGCTGCTGCTGCCGCTGCCGCTGCTGCCGCCGCCTGGTTGGCCTGGTGGCTGCCCCAAACTACCAACTCACCGTATGCGGAGCGACCGGCCGCGCGGGTCTTGGCCAGATTGGCCGGCAGCATCACCTCCTTGGGCTGCGCCTTCTTGCACTCGACCTGCAGAGAGAGAGAGGGGGAGAGAGAGAGAGAGGGAGGAGGGCAGAGGAGGATCGTTATGAATGGGCTTGTTCAAGAAGGGGGCGTGGCAACTGCTTGACTTACCATTTTGTTGTTGATCTCGTGGAAATGAATTTCGCAAACTTTGTCTACCACGTCTTCACTCTGAAATGTAACGAAGCCAAAACCTGAAAGAGAAAGAGAGAGACAGTCAGTAAGCGTATAGTAGAGAGAGAGAGAGAGGGAGAGAGAGAGTGCTTCTCCCTCTAAAATTGAACGAAATATGCTTTTGTGTGGAGCGGCTAAATAATTTTCTCAAGTGTCGAGCCAGCAAGCAAGCCAGACAGAACCCTACCCCCTCCCCCTCCCTCCCCCGCTGAGTGACCTCAATATGCGGCTGGGACTCGAGTGTGCTGCCATATACCCTACCCCTCCCTGGGCCGAGTAATTCAAACACAGCCCTCCCTCCCTCCCCCTCGACTGCTCGAGAAGGAGTTTGCAGAGCGCAAACTTTCAGCCAGCGCTGCAAATAACCCGGCCGAGTGCATAATAAGTTTGTCATGAAGTTTTCCACCCTCTCTCCCTTCCCCCTCCCCCTCCCCCCCTTCTCCTACTCTATAGAAATGCTGAATTAGCACTTTGGGCGGCAGTTCAACTGGCTGCGTTGGCTTGCTGAGAGCAGAAATTCTGGTTAATTCTTTAAAAACATCGCCTCGAATCCCTTTTTTGTTGGGGTTGAACCCACCCAACCGCAGTGTGGCAGGTTATTAATAGTTATATAAGTTATATATTTATTATACATTTCCGTTAGTTGCCATAAAATTTGACTAGCTCGAAAGATTTACGATGAGTTTCGGATTTGTTTTTTATGCTAATGAGGGAGGAGAGTTATGAGGCTTGACTTGATGAGGGATCAAAATGAGTGTTTGTCAAGGGGAAAATGTGTGCGCAGATTTATAAGAAAGAGGGAGAAATAAGTGTGAGCAGATAAGTATGATAAAAGCATGCGAAGATCTCTGGAAAATAAACTAATCAGCTAGGCAGAAACTTAAAGATAAGTTCAGATTCCTAATTTATATCAAGAAGATCCTTAAATATATCAGTAAGTTTTTATTTTGTAGAGATTATAGAGAGTATTATGTAGCTCATATAATACTCAGATAAGATTTAAAACCTATATAGTACAGGGATTAAGCTAAATCCCTTTGGCAGCTTTAGAATTGCTGCAATTGTCGTAGATTCCGTGCGGCAGACACCTGCAACAGCCACGCCCCTGTCTACCCCTCCCTGCTCCGCCTCTGTTTGTGCATGCGGGCCTTGTTTTAGGGGGGCGTTACTGACAAATTAGTCGTAACAAGTAACTGTAAACACGCAGGCTTATTAGCGACATGTGCCGAGCAACAGCAGCAGCAGCAGCAGCAGCAGCAGCGGCTCCTTGAGACAACGTGCGGGCGACCTTTCTCTGTCTCTCCCTCTCTCACACTCACTCTCTCTCTTTCTATGTGCTGCTCTCTCGCTTGCTGCTTTGTCAGTTTGTTTGTGTTTGTTTTAATTATATAAAATTAGCGCACGTTGCAAGTTGCACGTAGTTTGCCACGTTTTGTAGCTGCTGCTGCTGCCGTTGGCTCTGCCCACTCATAAATCAGCAGAGCTGAGGGAGGGAAGAGGGGGGAGCTACGAGTGGCGAGCAAATGAAGCCAGCAATTTCTTTTACAGGCTGCCCATACACACACTCACTCACTCACACACACGTAACTCAATCAAAAATGTATCTGCTCGCTACAAATGCTTGGAGAGAAAGCATGAAAAATGCGCCCAGCTCGCTCCCTCGCAGCCCCCTTCCCCTTCCCCTCTCTCTGTCTCTGCTCACCCCAACTCAACTTTCTAGTTAATGCTGCGGCAGCTTTGCTGCCATTTTTACCTGTCGAAAATTTCCCGCAGGAGGCGCGCAACGAGCCTTGAACGAGCTCTAACTGGGAGCCGGAGCCGGAGCTGGAGCCGGAGCCCCGAGAGCGATGCCAAGTGCCAACTGCAAAAATTGCACACTCATGCATGTTATTGCCAAGTAACGGGCACAGATACGGATTCATATAGCCACAACGACAGGGGAGGGCAGAGAGGGGAGTGGACTACAGGGGGAGGCACTGCCGCCAGCTGTTATGACTGCGCAGTGCCGTCGCCGCCAAAAAAAAGAAGAAAAATTACAAAATTTTCAATTTTAATATTAGTGGCGGCTGGCGACGCCAACTGCCAAGCAAGTTGCTGCTCCCCTCCCTCCCCTACCCCTCTGGCAGTGCAGATTGGGGGCAACACCTCAGCTACGCCCACACAGCAGCTGAATGTCTGTTTAGGCGCACGTTGTGCATGTCCTTGGCTTGCCAAATGAAATTCATAGCGTACTATGGGCCGCAGTTGTCGTTGATCCGGCATGAGGTACAGTGGGCATAGGCTAAAGTGGCGGGAGTTGTCTGGCATTTGCAATAAACTCTGGGGAAGAAAAGGGTTTCCTCTGCCGGCTTTAAGTCTGCGCTCAAATGTAGGCAATACTTTTTAGCAAGGCAGCTGCAGGTCTGCCGTATTTCAGTTTGCTCTCGAAAGTATGCAATACTTTTTGGTAAGGAAGCTGCTGCCTGCCTGCCTTAATTAAGCTGGCGCTCGAAAGTAGGCAACACTTTTTGCAAAGCGAGCTAGCAGTTCGTTTTATGGCGAATGTGCTATAAAAACATGTTCCCATTTCACTGCGAACTGCTGCAGCCATTGCCAATTAATTATAGCTCAATATCATGCATGATTTATGCACTTTGCCATAAATACAATTCGAACTCTGCTTGCATATAGCCTGCGCTTAAAAGTAGGCAACATTTTTTGCTTTTCTCTGTGCAAACAGTTTGAATTGCTCGCAAATACAAATTGAAGCTTTTGTTTTACAGTTCTGGCATATATTTTTAGCCAATTATTAGTCAAATTCATTAAAGGTATATACAGACTTTACTCCCTTTATTCCCTCAGCTAAGTGGAATCTATTCCAAGCCACGTTCCACCTGCTGCAAGTGCTACTGTACTTGGCAATTTGTGTTGTTGTTGCTGCTGCTACTGCAGATGTTTGTACACCCAGCCTATATTGTTTTATGGCATATTCATATAGTTTTCGTTTGCCCAACCCCCCTTCCCCCTCTCTCCCCCCTTCCCCTCTGCACAGTATTGATAAAATGCCTCGCTTACTTTTTAGGGCCAACTGCAGCCTTAGCTGGAAAAACGTCGCTGCAACTTGCAATGTCCACGCTGCCAGGCTGCCCTATCTCTCTCTCTCTGTGTGTGTGTTGTCTGTCTGTCTGTCGTGTCTGACTGTGTGTGTGTGTGTGTGTGTCTGTCGGTGCACACATGATTTATGAATGAGTAACAAACTTGCTGCCGTGTAGCCTGAGCAACCAGCGACGTCTTTGCTCGCCTTTTTTCGCCTTCTTTATTATAGTTGCTATGTCGCTGCGACTCTGTGTGTGTGCGTGTGTGTGTGTGTGAGTGTGTGCAATTGTAAGTGTGCACACGCTGGCAATTGCCACATGTACGGCACGATGGGAACCTTCTCCCTTGGATCGATAAAATGCAATTACAGGCATATCGCAAGTGGCTGTAGGCAGCGCGATGTAGAGAGGGGTGGAGTGGAGGAAGGGAAAGGGAAGAGAGGGGAAGGGAAGAAAAGGGCAGGCAGGGGCTGGCAGGCCCTGGAGCGGCGTTAGTCCAACTCATGGCAAAAGGTCGTACATCGTCCAACTGTACAAAAAGTCGCCAGCGTCGTCGTCGTCGTCGTAGTCGTCGTGGCAATGAAGGCAGCTACCGCTTCCCCTCTCTATTCCCTCCCCTCTTACCCTTCCCCTACTCTACATCTTCCCCCCGCTCGCTCTACAGCTACAACTAATACCTTTTGATTAACGACACACATTTTCTATTGACTTGAGGAGGCAGCAGCACGAGGAAAGGGCGGGGTGGCCTCGGGCGAGGGGGAGGGTCAGTCGGTCGTGCGGGTGTCCTGGCCCTGTGAAGTTGGGCAGTTGCTGGCCAAACTAACTAACAACGCCTGCATATTTCATTCGATGTATTCCGCATCGACCACGGCCCAAAGCAATTGTAATTTGCAAAATTGACGTGTCCTGCGAACAAAGGCAGCAGCAGCAGCAATGGCGGAGGCAGCAGCAATGGCGGCCTCCTCATGTCAATAACGGTAAAACGTCTTGCATGTCACATTAATGTGTAAATCACAAAATGAGCCAAATCGAGGCTACGCTTTAAATGCTCTCGCTCTCCCTCTGTCTCTCCCTCTCTCTCTCTCTCTGTGTATTTTTATATTTTATTGGGAGCGGAAACTTTCGAGTGACAGTTGGAAAGGAAAAGCCTTATCGATTTGACTTTCAGTTACCATATACAACATATATGTAAGTAGAGTTCCCTAAGTCTAATGGGGGATGACATATGCAAAAGATTTTGAGTGGCCACGAAGTGATTTAGATATGTCTACAGAGTTTACTAGATGGACAGCTTTGACAGCAGAAAGACAATCTATAAGGCCACTAAACAAGACTAAATTTAGAAAAGAAATACCTATATTATCATTAGATGAATAATATATAAATATATGGAAAATTTAATACAAATTTCAATATAATAGACACATATGAAAAACTGCATATCTGAGGATTTAAAATTGCTTTATTTTGCATATTTTCCATAATTTGCCTCAGAAACCTCTGGGAAATAGATTTTTATACTCAGTTCGAATAATCTTATCGATTTGAAGCAAAAAAATCGTTTTGAAAATTTTGAAAAATTTCAACATTTTTACAAGGGGTAAGTATGGATTTTTTCTCAAATTTTCGACCTCTTCGGATTTACAATATTTTAATGAGCAATCAAAGTACTATCGAAAACATAAATAAAATGTCATTCCGCATCAAAATCTGTTGATTTTTAAGCGAGTTATGAAGACTGGAAGTGCAAGTTATGGGGGAGAGAGTTGGGAGATATGTTATTTTGTTTTTGGGAATTTTATTTGACTTCTTCACATTCGTAACTCTCTGCCTACGTAGTTTCTCTCTCTCCCCCCTTCTCTTGTTAGTTTCCATCTAAATGAAAAGCATGTTTCCGCTTGACATTCCAGATACTACCCCGACATATTCTGCCAACTTAATTTAATCAACCTTTTTGTAATATTTTTTTTCTTGTTTTTGTTGTTGTTTCTGTTTCTTTTGTTGTTGCTGTTGCCAAATAAATCCGCATTGCGAGCGATTGTCAGCTTTATGTGCGGCGTTTTCATATACTGGAATTATCTCTCGACGCGCGGCTGCTTCCGCTTGGCCTCGCCACCCCCCTTCCTGCTCCTCCTCCCCCTCTTGTTGGCACTGCAGCACATCGCATAATTTTTAAATGGGGCGCTGCTTGTTTTTATTGCCACTCGCAACACTCGTTTCATGCCGGAGCAGGAGGGGGAGGGGGCAGGAGGAGGCAGGAGGGGGCAGGAGACACTGCTGTCGTATTCAGGCTGCATCATGATGCAGTATTCGGTACTCCAGCGTCCAATTAAACGAAATGTTCTGTGGCTCGCGCTGCTTATCGCTACTGCTCACTGTTCTCCCCCTCCCTCTTCCTCTCCCCACCTCCCCCTCTCG
Organism: Zaprionus tsacasi; assembly: GCA_018904105.1. NCBI lineage: Eukaryota > Metazoa > Arthropoda > Insecta > Diptera > Drosophilidae > Zaprionus > Zaprionus tsacasi. The sequence continues at coordinate 2,351,165 of JAEIFR010000122.1, forward strand.
CTCGCTCGTTTCTCGCTGGCGCCGCGAAGTATGCAACAATTTTTTATGGGCCACATACAAGCAAAAATCATGTTTTCTTATTCCCGTGTGCGTAATTTGCTTGGACAGTGGGCTGAAAACAAGTGAACAGCAGCAGAAACGTGTAGCAGTTGCAGTGGGCGTGGCAGTGGGCAGAGGGGAAGAAGGGGAGGGAGGCTGTGTGTTGGCCTGGCAACTATTGATGCTTGTGTGGGCGTGGCAGCTAATTACTTTTGGACAGCGACATTGTTAGCTGCAGCTGCAGCTGTGTGGGTGGCCATGTGTGCCCGTAAGTGTGTGTGTGTGTGTGAGGCTGTGTGTGTGTGCTGCCTCCTCCTGCCTTCCCTGCCTGCTGCCTTCTCCCTTCGCGAAATGGGCACATCAATCTTAATATTCCATGTCTCAGGTGGATCCTCTGCCTGCTCCCTGTCCTGCTTCCTTTTTCCCCTCCTGCCCCCTCTGCTGCCCTTGTCCGCTTGTCACATGTCAATGGGTCGTCGGGCACGGCTCGACTGGACTGGACTGGATTCGCCTTGTCCCGCCTCGCCTCGCACACTGCGAATTTCGGCGCGTCATTTAAAACTTTAATAAGCAGAATTGACAACGACACGGAGACAGTTTCCAGCTCCAGGTCTCGGCAAGGGTCGTCATGGGTCGCCATGGGTCAGGCTACTGAGGGAGAAGGGACTGGGCAGAAGGATCGAAAGGGCCAGCGAGCGCAGTCGTGCGCTACAAGTTCTTGTGCAGCGGATGTGCGCTGGGAGAGATTTAAGCCTTGCCGGAGCGAGGACCAGAGCCGGGCCGGACCAACTGGACAAGCCGCCGCCCACTCAAGCCATTCATGGGAGCGTAGAGGAGGAGCGAGGTGGGCAGGAGGCGACACAGTCCTCATCCATCCATTTGCAGTGGCAGTGCGAGTGTGTTCCTGGTTATATCCGGTTGCATTGGCAGGTAATCTTTTCGGAACACGCCCCCTCCCCCTTTGCACGCTCCCTCGCGCTGAGCTGCTGCATCCTGTTGGCCAGGTTCGGTTTAATGTCCGCTCCCCCTGCCAGCCCCCTCCCTGCACGCTTTAAAACTGTATTAGCCGCTTGTGTGTAGCATGCCGCATGTACCGTATACTGTGTACCGTGTACCGTGTACCGTGTACCGTATACCGTGTGGCATGCAGCATGTAGCATGTAGCATATCTATAACGGTATCTGTCACTCGTTGACAGAACAGAACATTGCGCAAAACGCTCGCACTTCCGGCTGCGTCTTCTGCATCGTTAAATTCAGGAAACGGAGCTACTAAAAAAGTATCGCAATCTATGGCAGCCAAGTGAGCAGAGGAGGGGGAAGGGGGAATGGTAGCTAGAGGGATGGGGAATGAGTTTAATGTCGAATATTATTGGCATTATTAATGTGTTTGTGTGTGGGTTTAGCTTGTTGTTGTCTCAAATATTCTGGTTATTATTGGCATTATTATTGTCTTTAGTATTAATCATATTTTAATGGGTTATATGTATATTATTTGTATTAAGCTACCTTCAAGAATCGTTTTTTTATGCAAAATATAATCATTCTTTTATTTCAATTTATTTAAACAGTTTTTTAATTTATTTAGTATTATTATTTGTAATATTTAAGAATTTTTTGCATTTATTTATTAGTATTTTTATGATATTAAAAGTTTTCATTATTAGTATGTTTATTTATTGAGCTATATTATAAAATTTATACATCCATTTGTATTATTTATAATTTTTAAAGTATCTTCCATCATCTTTATTTTTTATTATTGATTAACTGCTTCATTTATAGACTTATACATATTAATATTAATCAGTTAATCTATTATCCTTATTATTATTTACAATTTACTAGTATATTTCATTTTGATATACCCCATTTTAATCGATACTCTCATCGATTACAATCATTACTCACCTCTGTGTCGATTAGTCTGCTTGTCGAACATCAGCATGGCGTCCTCGATCTGCAATAAGAAGAGAGGAAGGGAAAGAAAAAATGAGTCTTTTATTCAACTGAATAATTTTCCTTTTATATTGTAGTTTTCATTCTCTTTTCATTTTCTTTTCTTTGAGTTTCCCCAACGAGTTTAAAGAGCGCGCAACTCAATTAATGAGCGAATGCGACTGAAGGCAGACAAAACTGTTGCTAATTGCAGGGCGAGCGCAAACAATGGCCTCGACTCACACACACACACATACACACACAGAGAGAGAGACAGAGAGACACACCGAGACAGAGCGAGAAAGTTTCGGTCATTATGGAGGTACCGGGAGAAAGGGAACTTATAATAATAGTCGACTGTCAAACAGGCCAAACTATGCAACTAACTAACCGAACGAACCGAGTCGAGTCGACTCGACTCAACTGGAGACTTTGAAGTTCCTAAAGCTCGTTATGGCCTGCTAACTGCTCTGCCTTCGCGCTGATGAAATAACTTACGCAACTCTAGATATTCTTTTTGTGTACCCTGTAGGGGGTAAGGCAGCAGGGTATGCCAGGAGAGTGAGTTATCTGAGCGCATATTGAGCCATAGCTGTCAACTCAGCTTGAGAGAGAGAGAGAAAGAGAGAGATTTCTTCAGCATCTCGCATCAGTTTGAGCCTAAACTTTGTTTGTGGCATCGCTTTTTATGTTCTCTATCTGGCTTGTTAATTTTATTATTATCCGATAGGGAACCATAAAGTTATTCATTATGTGATTCTTTATACTTGTCAGCTGAGACGCAGGCGGGGACTTGGGGTCTATTTTGGGAAGGCGTCAAGCGTTTTTTAGGACATTTTGAGGCTAAGAATGTGTGTGGATGAAGAGAGAGAGATAGGTAGAGGAATAGGTAGAAATGCAGACAACCAAAGACAGACAGAGATAGATTTAGAAACAGACAGTCAGAAAGACAGATAGAGATAGAAAGATATGCAGACAGACAGACAGAGAAGTAGAGCCAGAGACATATAGAGACAGATGGGAAGAAAAGACAAAGAGAAACAGGTGTGAAAAGACAAGCATACAGAGATTGAGAGACAGAAAGACATACAAAGACATATGTATGCTGAGACAGACTGACAGACAGAGAAAGAGATAGAGAGAGGAAGAGCTAGAAAGAGACTGACAGGCAGACAGAGAGACAGACAAATTCAAACACTGACAGACAGGCAGGCAGACAGACAGACAGACAGACAAGAAGACAGACAGAGAGACAGGCAGACAGTCAGCCAGGCAGACAGACAGACAGACAGACAAAAAGAAAGACAGGCAGACAGACAGGCAGACAGGGAGACTGGGAGACAGGGAGACAGGGAGACAGGAAGACAGACACAGAGACAGACAGACAGACAGGCAGACAGTCTGCATCTCTGGGCAGCCAATGAATCTCTCGCCTGCTCTACCCGGCGAATCTGTTCATAATTTGAAAGGCTGCGATAAGCTGCGCCTTTATGTGCGGCCCGTTTCAATTAGCCGGCAGTATTTGAAAGGCAATTGTATTCCATGTTTGGTTTACCTTATCCTAAGTTTACTCTACCCCCCTCTCTCTCCCCCTCTCTTTCTGACCTTAATCTGGCCTGGTTGCCATTCAATATTTTAATATGACAACTTTTCGCTTTGGCCCTGACGCTAATTGCACTTCGCCTGTCAAAGTTGTCCACCAAGGGAGGGGAAGGAAGAGGGGGGAGGGAGACAGGGTGTACATTAATGAGCTGCTTGCAGCTTGTCCTTTGCCTGAGGCTGCCTGCGGCTGCTTTTGACGCGATCTGGCAAGGCTGCTGCCTCTGCTGCTGCTGCTGTTGTTGCCACTGCCTCTGCCTCTGCCTGCTGCTGCTGCTGTTGCGGCGGCTGCTTGTGGTCATTGATTAAGTTTAATCAATGGGCTTAAGGCAACTTCTCTGTGCATTGTAATTAAAGTGCACTTGGGCCACGCCCCCTCCTCATCTACGCCCCCAGCAAAGGCAGCGACGAGGGCGATAACAAGCGCCTTATAAAAATTAATTAAGCCTCACGCCGCAGAGACTCGACGCGAGTTGAGCGTGCTGCAATTGGAGTTGCACATGTTGTTGTTGTTGCTGTTGTGCGAATTGTTGTTGCTGTTGTGTAAATTGTTGTTGCTGCTGCTGTTGTTGCTACGCAGTTCGCAGCTTTAAGTGCTGCCACGTTGTGGCACAAGCGAGAACAACATTGTTTTTCAATTAACAATCAGCAACAACAACAACAACAATTACAGCAGCAACAACAACCAGAACAGGTCGCAGCAGCAGCAACAACAACAACAGTTCGAACAACAACAAAAACAACAATAATGAAAGCCGCAACAATGGCGAACACACAAAACCATCAGGCTCGAAGGTTGCACGCGCTGAGAGAGAGAGAGAGAGAGGCAGGCAAAGTGAGTGAAAGAGACAACAACAATAAAAATTAACAGACTGACATAGAGGAAGAGGGCAGAGGGGAGTAGGACAGACAGTGAGACGAGCGAAAGCAACTGCAACAGCAGCAGCAACTGCAACTGCAATACACGGCAGCAATTGTTGTTGTTAATTAAGCAGGCAGCGTTGGCATCACCTGCCTGCCACGCCCACTTGGCCGCCTTTTTTTTGTCTGCCTATCATACACAAGTGCCACGCCCACTGCTTGTCATAATTACGCGCTGGCCAAGCTCATTAAGGGAGGCAGGGGCTAGAGGCAGGAGGAGAGGCGGGAGGAGAAGCAGCGGCAGGGGCGACAGACGGACCGCAAACTTTAATTCGATTAGCAAACGTTAAGCGTGCCACAATCCACAAGTGCAGCAGCCTCCGCTCCCCCCTCCCCGCAGCCACCTTCTCCTCCTGCTGCCCCAAATGGGCGTGGCAAGAGCGCAATGTCAGCGCACTAACAAGCCGCGGATGCTGCTGCTGTCGCTGCTGTTGCTGCGTAATTTTATTTAAGTCTGAATTCATTAATTCGTCATAATCCCCCAGCGGAGCAGCCCCTGTCCCTTTCCCCTTCTCCCGTCTCCTCGGGCTTTTCCCTACCTCTCTGCACTTGCCTTCTATCTGCACTTTGCTCTCGCGCCTTATCTTCTGCCTTTACCTCTCTCTCTGGCGCTTCCCTGTCGCCTTCTCATACCTCTGCACCTCCCTAGCCCTTCTCTCTTCCTCTGCCTTTCCCTTGTCCCGCCTGGATCCTCCCCTTCTCCCCTCCCCTTCCCTGCCCTGCTCAATCATTGCGCCGCCTGCGTTGAGAACTTCAAAAAGCCATCAACGACAGACGCTGCCGCTGCCGCCGCTGCTGCCACTAGTCCTGACCCCCGCTGCCGCTTCCCCCGCCCCTCCTCTCTGGCTAGTGGCTCTGCCATTCATTCGGCTCATTTTCTGTGTATGTGTGTGTGTGTGTGTGCACGAAAAATGCTGCGCCCGCTGGAAACGCCGACGCTTCATTATCGTAATCGTTATATAAAGCAGCGGGTAGGACAGACAGACAGCGGGTTGTAGGGAGAGAGGGGAGGGGAGGGGTAGGCAGACAAATAGACAGACACTTTGGGCTATCAGTGTGTGTGTGTGTGTGTGTCTCGCTGTGTGTGTGTTTTTATGCGTTTTGCGGCACATTATGTGGCTGGCAGCTAGACGAAGTCGCAGGCGGCCCTGCTCCTCCCCCTCTGCCTCCTCTTCCCCAGCCTGCCTCTGCAGCGGCTGTGCCTGACATTAATGAATGTTCAACAGTCGAAAAAAAATGCTGCTGCTGCTGCTGCTGCGGGTGATTGTTATTTATGCGGCATACATGAGCAGCGCCCCAAAGTGGCAAACAGCGAGAGAAACTTAAAAACAGGCAAGAGAGAGAGAGAGAGAGCGAGTGAGAGCACGGGAGAAAGTCTCGCAGAGTGGGAGATATAGGGATAACAGAGAGAGAGAGAGAGAGAGAGAGAGAGAGAGAGAAAGTGGAGAGACTGGTAGAGAACAGAGCAGGCGAAGAAGAGAGTCACATATGAAATGAGCGCACAAAAGTATGCTATGAAAAATGAATTAGCCAGAGAATCGAGGAAGAGAGAGAGGCAAAGAGATGGGCAGAGAAAGAGAGATTGTTAGAGAATGTGAAAGACTGTAAGAGATTTTTCTAGCGAGTAAGAAAAAGAGAGAGAGAGAGAAAAAAGAAAGATAGAGATTCAAAGAGAGAGCTGCAAAAATACACTAGAAAATGCAAGCGAAAAACAAAGAGCAAGTTAGGCAATAAAAGAGAGAAGAAAAGTAACACAAAGCGATAGAAAAAGAGACAGAGCGAGTTACCCCATATATTTCCCTCGAAATAAATCGGTCACCAGTTACTGTTCTACTTCACAACACACACATCTCTCCCGGTCTCTCTCGTTACACGCGCCACAACATTTTTCGTAGCATACTTTCCTGCGCTGCAGCAATTAGACTGCGAATTTGGTTAATGGGAAATGGGTGCGGGGAATTGCGGCATTTGCAGCATTTGGGGCAACCAGTTTTAGCTTTAATTTGCCCAGAGAGATTTCGAGCACTTTAAATGATCAGCATATTCAGTCGGACTTCCTGTCCTGCCCCGCCTCCTCCCTCCTCTCTGTGGCTATAAAAGTTCAAACCGAAAAGTTCTAAGCGAACAATTTACAGTAATTCATCTTGCTGGCGGTTTTCCTGCTGCCTTTGCCTTTTGCGTGCTTACTTGACAGTTTTCTCAGTTTTCACAGTGCGATTTTCCAGGCGACTTTGCTTTTAGGCGCATTCACAAATAAAAGAAAAGGAAAAACGACAAATGAAAAACGAAAAATTGCCACAGTTTGCAAAGGAAAATTAAAGCTGCAATTGAATTGGGCGACGCATTTAATGAAAGCCCCCGAAAAAAGCGCGCAAAGTACTCGAATTTCTGCACACTCCCTCCCGCCTCCCTCCCCCCTCTCTCCACTCCACACTTCACTTACTTTTTTCTGCCAGCGTGTGTATTGGAATAAAAAATAAAAAAAAAACACGAAGCGCAAGAAGAGGATGAAAATGAAATGAACTTTTGGTAGCTGGACGTGCGAGTTGTCTAAGTGCCGGCTTAGGGAGGGGCAGCCGAGGGGGGGAGGGGGGAGGTATGGAACATCTTTCAAAAACTTTTACTCAGCGACAGCAAAAAAACAGCAGCAGCAGCAGCAGCGACTGCGACTGCGACTCTATATGCCACATATAACTGGCAGCATGTACATATGTATATAAAGAAGTATCTATATAGATATACGATATATATATATATGACTTTATGTAGGGGGAGGGGGAGGGGGCTGAGCACATGACTGCGTGCGGTTGGAGATACAGATAAACTTTTTTAAGCTCGTATTTATTACATATTTGGCTGTAAGTAGAATTTAAGTTGCTTTCTGCGACCCACACGACGTATGAGTAATGCCAGAGCAGCGTGTGCACATACGTGCCGAAGGAGAGGGGGGAGGAAGGCAGGGGGGAGGGGAGTGACTGGCTTGCAGTGCACTCAAGCGAAATGTTTGTGACAAATTTGCAATCAAAAACGCATCAATTGACAAGGCAGCAGCAGCTGAGGGGGCAACAACAGTTGTGGCAACCCTCGCTGTGTATTAATGAGTGGACTGTGTCGAGTCAGCACAGCGTGGGATTTGTCTCTGTGTGTGTATGTATCATATATATGCAGGGTATATACAGACTGCACGGCAGTACGAGTTGATTTCAATTAAAAAAGGATTCAGTTTTGTAATCCGCAAGTTGCTTTTGTTTTGCTGCTGCTGCTGCGAATGAAACGCAAGTATGAATATTAAATTGTCTATGGAGATTTGAGCAATTAAGTGAGACAGAGACAGCAATATACTGTAGAGAGAGAGAGTGAGAGAGCGAGCGGGCAAATGGCAATGAGGGAAAAGCTTTTGCATAGTTTATGCTGCTGCCTGGCTTAGTAGATCAACTATTAATGGCAGAAAGAGTGCAAATTTAAGGCAGTCAAATGGAAGAGGGTAGAGGGGGGAAGTGGGAAGAGGGGCAGGGTAGAAGAGAGCGGGGTTAAAGGGGTCAGCAGCGACAGACAAAGCTGGCCTTAGCTAAAGCAAAGGTCATGGCAGCTCAAAGAGCAATGCGAGATTTGCATATGGTTTTTGCTAAAGGGAAATGAGTGGGAAAAGGAAAGGAGAGAGAGAGACAGAGAGAGAAGATAGCTAAGCAAAAGGGAAGCGTATATGTGTGTGAGTGCGTGTGTGTGTGTGTGCGTGCTGCTGGCGGAAATGAAGTAGTTTTTAATGCGCTTGACTGCTCTGTGGGGGAAAAAAGCATTTCAATCGAATTGAGCATATAAAGACGCCATGAAAATGAGTTCAATGTGAATCGAAAAGACATATAGCTGAATAAATAAGTAATTTATAGAGGGAAGTATATAAAATAGAGCAAAATATGCAAAACACATTGAAAACTAAAGCAAGTTTGATATTTCTTTAGCTAATCGTCTATATTAGCTGCCTTTTCCTTTTCCCTTCATCTCAGGTTCTTCACACTTTCTAAAGAACCCAAAAATACCTCAAGACATCAAAATAAATAGCTGAGCTAAGCTGCTCGCCTAATTCACACATTATTTTCCATCTATCAGGCTGCCTAAGCGATAGATAATGCCTGCACTCAGTTCTCTCTCTCCGACCTTGTATCGGGCATAAGTTGGGCCATTGCACTAATGAAAAGAGCCTCAACCTAAGCCAGCTCGCAACTTGTCATCACTTTTAATGAGATGGCCACAAAATCGAAGGACAGAGAGAGGGAGAGAGAGAGGGGAAGAGAGTGGGCGCAAAGAAAGGGCAAAGTTGGTCACCTTTTTTACTCAGCAGGCAGAAAAGATGCCTAGAGATTCGCGTTAGCTACTAAAATTTAATTAATATCGATTTCGGATTTGTAAAGGTTCCCCATATACCCCATATATAGCCCTACCACATCCCACTCGAGGCTGAGATGGCACCCCTGGGGTTGTGCCGGGCCAGACCTGCGTCTGGGCCCGAGCCTGAGCCTGAGCCTGCCCTTTGTGCGGCCACATGGAGCAGATTTTGCGGCAGGCCGAGCTGCTTGAGCGGGTTATACTATACAAAAAATGAAGACGACGAGGAGGAGGAGGAGTAGATGGGGGGTAGGTGGGCGTAGGGGGCGTGGCAGGCATACAAAGATGTTACAGCTTAGGCAAGAACTTGCAGTGAAAAACTTTTAATCTTTGCCGAGCATAAGTAAGATATATGTGAGTATGTGTGTGTGCCACATGAGTGAGGCAGAGTGTATGAGAGTGTGAGAGAGAGAGAGAGAGAGAAAGGGAAAGAGAGAGAGAGAGAGCGAGAGAGCGCGCGTCTTAATTCAAGCAAGCAGCTGCTCGATAGCGACTGCGACTCGCATTGAGATTTCTAATGGGATTGCTTTCGGTCAGCCAGAGTTGCCACCCTCCCTGCCTGTCTGCAAGTTATGTGAAGTTTACTATATGTGCTATATATACCCCATATATAGGGGGGGATATATACGCTATATATGGGGTATATGCCGCACATAATACAACTTGCTGAACAATTTTCGTTAATTAAAATATTTGCAATGTACTCGCTGCCTTGGCTGCTTCAGTTGCTTCGCTTGCTACTCGCTCTGCCCACAGCTGCTCCTGCTCCTACTCCTGCCTTGGTCTGCTTCCCCTCCCCCTCCCCCTCCCCCTCGCAGCCTGCTAAGGATGCTCGAATTACAAAGCAAATTATAATTTCATGAAAGTTAAACGAGCAACTCTCGCTCGGCTCCCGCTCACAAGTGGACAGGGCAGCAGGGTAGGGGGGCAGCAGGAAGGGAAGGCAGGGGGCGGTCGCTCTGACTGCGCACTTGAGTGCAAAGGTCGCAGAGCAGCTCTACGCTCGCCATGCTTCATGCTGCACACGCTGTGCTCGCTGCGCCCCCTGAGATTGTGAATTAAACATGCTGAGATAGCGGCGCGGTGTGAGACAGATGGACAGATGGGGAAGGGGGAGGGGGAGGGGACAGAGCATATGAAAAGCGAATGACGGCAGGTTGACCGGAAGCACGATGCGCCCACGCCTCCTCCCTCCCCCACCCCCGAAAAACTGCGAGAGAAGAAGGCAGCGTAGCGAAACGAAATAATAATAATAATAACAAAAGGCGAATAAAAAGAAATGTGAAGAGGGGAGAGGAGGGGGAGGAGGAGTAGAAGGGAGCAGGGCAAAAAATAACGCTTTTTTGCTGTGCAAGTGCGAATTTATGTCTTCAATTATTCAACGCCTCATTTGTGTGTGTGTGTGTGTATGTGTGTGCGGGTGCCATGCTAAAATGCCAGCATGCATTTCCGTTTCCGGCTGCACCGCTGCTGCTGCCTGCGCTGCCATTGCATATGGCTGCACATGTGCGTCGCCATCGCCATCGCCGTCGCCATTGCCGTCGTCCACGTTGTCCTTGTCGACGACGCTGTCGTCGTTTGCCTTTCGCCTTTTGTGCCCGCTGCCGCTGCCGCTCCCCTCTCTGCCCACCCCCCTCTCCTGGCTGCCTACCCGTCCGGGCAATTGAAATTTCAACTGGCGCAAAAGTAATTCAATTCAACGCCAGCCCCGGAGACGGCCAGGCAGGCAGCCCAGCCAGCTCAGGCAGCCCTGGGAGAGTCCCTTGCATATCCTTATATAACCTGCAGGGAAGAAGAGGCAGAAGAGAGAGAGGCAGGGCGGGGCTGCCACAGGCATCGCATTTAAGAAGTTATTGTCATAAATGTTTGAGTTTGTTTGTTGTTGCTGCTGTGCCTCTCCTTGTCCCTCCCCTCCTCCCTCCCCTCCAACACACACACATACCAGCAGTGTGTGCTTGCTTCCATACCCTGCCCCTTCCTGCTCTTCCCCCCCTCGAGAGCTAAATCAAATTCCGCTGCAAAGACACAACTTTTATTTAGTCATGCTGAATACCCTGCTGCCTCCCCGCCTCCCCCTTTGGCCACGCCTCCACGCCTGCCAATTTGCAATTCTAATGTAATTTTTTCGCGAATCATAAGTTAGGCAAATGCCCCCCTGGCCCTCCAGCTGTAGGGATGTCTCTGACCAGCAGCAGCAGAAGGGGGAGGAGAGTCTCCCTTTTTTCTGGGGGTTACCACAAATCGATCAGAGCAGCTGAAAAAAAAATATGCTAATTTCTGGCCGATTCATTGCGGAGCGATGCGTAGGCAAATTAATTCAAAATTTTAAAATGAAAATAGACAAAATTCTCCAGACGACTTGGGGATGCTCTAAGGATGCGTAAGGAACTGGAATACAAAGGAAAGAGCAGGCAGGAAAACATTATAAGGGTTAAGAGAGAAAAAGATCTTAAGTTTTCAGCTAGATTACGCACAAGCTGCAGATCTTTAATTTCCTTTGCCAGATCGTATACTTCAATTGCTACTTAAAGTTTTATTACAGTTTTCCCCTCGAGCATTTCCAAATCGTAATCCCTTCAATATACCCTAAACTCTTCCCCTCCCACTACTCCCCCTACAAATGCACTTCCCCGAAAAAACCGTTAGGGCGAAAGGCTAAAAGAAAAACAATAAGAACAATAAGCAAAGCGTAACGGGACAAACAAAGAGGGCAAAAGAGGGTAGGGTATGATGGGGCAGGGTGTTCTCCATTTGCATTTTTTAGCATTTAAGCGTCACGCGTTGCGTAAACAAATTGTATAAACAGCAGCGGCGAAATAACAACAAAAACAGAGACAGCAAGAGAGACAGAGAGAGAGAGAGAGAAAGAGACAGCACGCTGAACTCATTAAACAATTTTTTATTTGCCCAAAAAAAGAAGAAAGCAAAAGAAAAGAAAGAAAAGAATAAAGAAAAGAATGGAAAACTTTGAGCGGGCGCGACTAATGGCATCGAGGGGCGTGGTCGAGGGCGGCAAAGAAGGTCGACCTCGTCGGGACACAGCCTAAGCGACTAAGTCAAGTCTCTATAAGTTATTTCCACTAATCATGATGGAGAATTAATTAACTATTCCAAAGCATTAATAAGTGAACAGTTCGAGCAAGTTTGCTAGCGATTATTAGACTAAGTTAGATATAGGTTAGTTTTGCAAGGGAATCGGTTGTTTTGGTAGGGTATAAATGATAGTTAGCTATATATAAATGGTTTCTAGAGTTGCTTATAACAGCTAATACGAAGTTATGGCCTCATGAGCGATAGATTATCATAAGAACTAAATAGTTTTTAATAGAATAGGTCGTTTTTTTTAAATAGGTCGTTTTGCGGAATAGGTCGTTTTTCATTTCATGCTTTGCGCTCTAAATAGATGATAATTGGTTGATATTAAGGAATGTTTGGCTTGATTTATATCTATAGCTGATCTGTAACTAGTAGTAACTCTGTCAGCTGCCTGTACAGGGTATCTCTGGCCTTGAGTATGGGATAAATACCCTATAAATAGTTGCAGCTTAAAATGTTCGTTTTCGTTTTCTCAAGTTTGTCCGTTGGATACCCAGTGGGTTGTCGAGCTATATGGCATGTTTAATGTCTGACCCCACTCTCACTCTCTTGTACACACACACACATATATACACACACATACGCACACACACAGACATGCACAGTGCACTTATTGGTTTACTTGTTTACATGACAAGCTGCTTGTTTTCACACTCTTTCTTATTTGCTTTAACATTTTTGCTTGCATATGCAAGTAGCCCAAAAGCACACACAACACACACACACACACAGCATGCACACACACATACATACAGCACACACACATACATGCGTGTGGAATGCCAGCGACGTAAAGGATGCCTGGTCCGGCCAAGCTCTCGTGCCGTCGTTGTTCCTGTTTTAAGTCCTGCGGTGGCATTTTCCCTCTGCGAGTGTGTGTGTGTGCGTGGGTGTGGGTGTCTGGGTGTGTGCGTGTGTGTGTGTGCACTTTAAGTGCGCTTGTATGCGCTGCACTTGTTTGCAGTGTTTTTACATCGAATGTTGATTGTACAAAACCACTGAACAAGAAAAATTAATTATACAAAAACGTCACCGCCAAACAGCAACCGAAACTGTTGACCCAACCCCCCTTAGCACCCAGCCCCTGGAAAGTGCAGGGTATTGTTGTACAGGGTGTACTTGGCTGTTGTTATGGCACCTACGTGTGTGTGTGTGTGGGTGGGGGAAATGTTTCGTATGCGCTGCAGATAAACGAGCTGCAGCCTAAACCACACACAGATTGGATAGATATGCAGAGGGACAGACAGGGAGGGAGGGGGCGGAAAGGGAGACAGCTGGACAGATAGTTGGACAGATGAACATGTGAAGATACAAGCATTGTTCGGTAGATTTTATTATGTTTATTTATTATTTAATGAATTCAGCATTAGCCGCAAGAGAGACAGAGAGAGAGAGAGCGAGAGAGAGGGAGCTGCATTTTTGAATGGGCCGAGTGCAAAACTAATAAATCACAAGCAAAGCAGACAAACAAGCAGTACGACAGGCAGACAGACAGACAAACAGACAGACAGACAGGCAGACAGACAGACAGACAGACAGACAGACAGCTGCTGCAATAAAATGGGGCTGCAGCAGCTGCTGCGACTCGACAGAATAAATCAATTTATGCAGGCGCTTAAAACACGCATCAAAATGCTTAAACAAAACCAGAAAAACCCCTCAGCAGCAGCAGCGGCAGCAGGAAAAGCTGCATTTTCACGGAAAATAAATGCTGTATGGTAAATACTGTTTGCCATGCCCTGCCCCGCCCCCGCCCCCGCTCTCTGCATCTCCCTCTGCGTGCTGGCAAATTGGTTCGAACGAGTGCCGAGCGGGGCTTTTAAGCAAATGCAAAAACTTGTAGCATACTTTCAGGCGGCGCGCTTAAAACACAACGCAATGGAAGATGGCAGAGAGGGAGAGAGCAGGAGGGGAGCAGGAGGAGAGCAGGAGGAGAGGGAGGGCTGCTAGGTCTGACTGAAGCCAACTGCCGCGGGCTGCTACGTGTTTAAGTGTAAAGCCAGCACTGCCACGCCCCCAGTGCCCTCCCTCCCTCGCTGACTGAAGGACGCAGCAGTCTCTGCCTCCGTCCCTGCCTCCGCCCCTGCCCTGCAGCGTCTTGTGGGCGGCACAAATCGACGCAGCTAACGCTTAAGTATTTTTATATTTTTTCTCGTTTGCCTTCGCTTTTTGTTTTTGCTTGTTTGCTGCACGGAAACTGCGTTTTTTTTTGCATTTTTCTATGGCGCGCTGCATTTAGATGTTGATGTTGTGCTCAGCTTTTGTTGCGGTGCTTAGAATTGCTTACCCTGACTTCCCCCTCCCCCCTCGTTCGACCCTGTGCCGCGCAATGTGCGCCCGGCAAACAGAATCAAGTTTTATTTTAAGCAGGCAGCGGAAGTGTTGCTTCGCTTGTTGTGCGTACAGCAAGCACAGCGAATTGCAGGAAGGTGGAACGAAGGTAGAGAGAGAGAGAGAGAGAGAGAGGAGAGAGGAGAAGGAGGAGCAGGGTAAGGCGCCGCCAGAGGGAGCGCGTTTCCGTGTCTGCCCCGCGCACTGATGACAACGACAATAAACGTAATGAAACTGCGATAAGCTAGCAGCGCCATCTAGTGCTCATTTGTAGGCAAGAGAGAGAGAGAGAGAGAGAGAGAGCGAGAGCGCGACAGTGTTGTAAAGTGCGTAATAACAGTCATGCACATGCAACGATTTGTAGGTTATGTTATCGATTATGCATATCACTTGCCGGAGAGAGTGAGAGAGCGCACAGAGTGTTGCCAGATGTGACAAAGTTGTCAATAGGCTGGCAACCTTTTCTACGCTGCATATCGATTGCGTCTTCGATCAATCTCAGCGTAATCTGCCGCTGCTTACTTTGCACTGATTAGTTTCAGCCTGTTTTTCTTTGCATAATTACAAAATTTACTTTGCCTGAGCAACCCTCAATTTTTTAGGGCAGGGGGAGGGGGAGGGTGAAACAACAGCAACAACGATGACAATCGCCATCCATCAGCAGCATCAGTCGCAGTCGCCGTTGCCTTCGCCTTCGAGTGTCACTGTCAGCTTCAACTATGCGCGACACACACACACAGCAGGGCACACCCCCTCACACACACACACACACACCCCCAACTCCTACTCCCTGCGAGACAAACGTTTGCTCTGCTCGACGTTGACATTGCCAGCCGTCTGAAGGCGCCCCCAAATTTCTCTCCTTCTCCCTCTCTCTTTCTCTCGCTGTCAAGTCGCATTGCGTCGAGTGGCAGCAGGGCAGGGCCCGCCCCCCATGCTGCCGCATCCCTCATGTTTGGCAAGTGATTTATTTGACTGACACTTTTTTCTGCGTTGATTGCATCGTAATCCCAACATAATGAGTACTGTTATATTTCATGGGGCCGAATTCTCGTTGCGCTCCTCCAGCGGCCCCAAATGAAGTAGACAATTTTTCAAAAAACAAAGACGACGACGATGAGCATCTAATGGGACGGACATGCTGCCCACTACGGTCTGCTCTGGCCTGCCTTGTCTCCATTGTGCATGTGACACACGTAGGCCACTTGGGCAGCCTGCCATTCCCTGCCCCCTCCCTCTTTTCCATGCTCAAATTTCGCTCATTTGTTCGCGTCGTCAAGTTGGCCCAATTTGAGGTTGCAGCTGGAACTGGAATTGGAATCCCACCCAGCTGGCCATGAAGATTCGAACTATGGGCTACCCCTTTTCGGGCAACAATTTTCCGAATTTAGTTTATTTAGAAATTTTTAGTCAAACGTGCCAGATGATAAAATATAACTGTATAATAAAAAAGAAAATAATAAATTAATTAGCAACACCCCCTACCTGCCCCAGCGAACTACCCAACTATGGCTCCTAATCGCCTGTTTCGTTGCCTGATCATGGGACCGCCAGGCAGCGGCAAGACCTACATCTCCAGGAAGGTGGCCACCAATTATAACGCCATCTACCTGTCCGCCGACGACATGGTAAGCCGTCACATCAGGAAGAAGACCGCGGAGGGCAGGGAGGCGTTCAAGTACGTGAATCTGCAGCGTCCGGTGCCGGATAAGCTGCTGTACAGCATCATGGACAGGGAAATCGAATTGGCGGGCAACAAGAGCTTCATACTAGATGATTTTCCACAGACTGTCAGCCAGGCGGTGCATCTGGAAGACATGGTCGATCTGGACTTTGTGATCAATCTCAGTATGCCCGATGCGGCGATTGTGGATCTGCTGAAGACACGCGAATATCATAAGCCCTCGAATCGAGAATACAATGTGCAAACCAATCCGCCCTACACTCCGGGCTTGGATGATCAGACGAGTGACAAGCTGGTTCGTCTGCCTAAGGATGATCCATTATTCATGGCCAAAAAACTAAGGCAATTTGTCAATCTGAACTGGCCCATCTATCGCTACTATCAGCGTAGGTTCAAGGTGTACAACGTGACGGGACGAACCCATTTCATTCTGTGGCCCAAGGTGAGGAAGTACATGAACCGACGCCTTCACCTGTGTCCCGAGATCAAGATGACCGCCCGGAAGTGTACTGGCCTGATGCACTGCTTCGAGAACGATCAGTGCTGCAAATATTGGGTTGAATGATCTGATGCTGCAAATCCTGGCACACACACCATCAATGGGAGAGAGAAAGAGAGAGATGTACTCAGTTTTAAAAGCAAACGATTAATGGACTGATTCATAGTCGCTTGAGAGAATTTTATTATAATCTATGAGGTATACTCTTTTCAATCAATGCGACACTCTTTAAAGACTAGATGATATATATTTTGAACATTGAAATAATCTGTTGTTTTACTGCGAGAAGGGTTGCCCCTCTAGAGGAATTTATAGAGCAGTAAGGTCCTGATGCTCATAGGCTCTAAGGGCTTTGAGGGTTTGCTTGGGGAGAGGCCTTAGCTTATTGTATATAGAGCATATCTAGAGGGTTTCAAAAGAAAGTTTCCACACACAGCTGGCCATGAAGTCCTAGACTGGGCGGATTGCAGAAGGGGTTGCTCCTCTAGAGGCATTAATAGAGGAGTAAGGTCCTGATGCTCTTCGGCTCTAAAGGGTTTTGAGGGTTTGCTTGGGTAGGGCCTTGGCTTATTGAAAAAAGAGAAAGTTTGACTGGAATTCCGCCCACTCAGCTGGCCATGAAGTCCTAGACTGAGCTATCACCCCTTTTTGGGTAACGAGTTTTCACATTTAGATCATAGTCAAATTTGTAGTCAACTGTACCACATGTTTTGTTAACTGTACGAGAGCTCCTGCTGCCTCTTCCTGCCTCACCTGCCTCACCTGCCCAACTATGTCTGCTGGACGCATTTTCCGTTGCCTGATCATGGGCGCCCCTGGCAGCGGGAAGGGTCACATCTCGAAGAAGATGGCCGCCGACTATGGAGCTGTGCACATTGCTCCCGGCGATATATTGCGACAGCACATACAGAAGGGCACCAAGGTGGGCAAGGAGGCAGCACAGTTCATCTCGGATGGTCGTCTGGTGCCGGATGAGCTGCTGCAGGGCCTCATTGATAGGGAAATCCAGAGGGCAGATAAAAAGAGCATTATCCTCGATGGATTTCCACGCACTCTGGCGCAGGCGCGGCATCTGGATAGCCTGGTCGATCTGGATTTTGTGCTCAATCTGGACATACCCGACTCGGCCATAGTCAACATGCTGAAGTCACGCCTTGTGCATGTACCCTCGGGCAGGGTGTACAACGAGCAGACCAATAAACCGAAGAGTCCGGGAAAGGACGATGAGACGGGTGAGGAACTTATGCGACGTCCCGACGATAATCCCGTGGTGGTGGCCAAACGTCTGGGCAACTATTACAATCAGAATTGGCCCATCCTTCGATTCTATCAGAAGCGCTTCAAGGTGCACAACGTGGCAGGACGCACCCACTTCATCCTGTGGCCCAAGGTGAGGAGGTACATGAACAAACGCCTGCACAAGGGTTCCGAGCTGACGCACAGGTGTGCCAGGTGCCATAGATGAACATGTGGTACACACCCCGTAAAAGGGAGTGATCCTCTGGCTTTTAGTAGCGTATAATCCCCCTACAGATGCATCTCTTCACTCCTGACTCTTTTTACCATTAAAGACTATGTGGGTGAGAAAACTTTTAACAAAATAATCCCTGCAGATTCCAGGATGTTTCTCCTTGAGGGTTTCGAAGGTAGGATTCCTCGAAGCAAGAGAATAACTAGGAGGTCTCATTGGGTAGCAGGTTTAAGCAGTTTACCAAGGGGGAATAGTTATGAAGCTTGGTAGATAGATAGATATAGCAGTTCGTTCACTGATCCTGATAAAGTTAGCTCGACTAAGGCTCCCCTCTCTCTCTCTCTCTCTGGGGTAGAACTCTTTCTGGAACTTTTTCCCTGAATTTGGCCCACAATGTTGGGCTGAATTTACGACTGAGATTATGCATGTGCTGTACGGACTGTTATACTGCAGTGCATGACGAGAATGGCGCTCAGACGGAGGCTAATTTTTAGATCTACTTCAGGCGGGACTCCTCTCACTCTCTCTCTCTTTCTCTCTACCTTGTCGCAGCTGTGCGGCAGAGCAATAAAAACTTTTATTATTGTCACACGTAGCAGCCACTACAGCTCGAGCAGGTCCAGCTACAGTTCCCACTCCGTAGTCTGCTACAGCTCCGTCTCCAGCTCCTCCTCCTCCTTCTCCTCCTCCTGCTTCTCCTTCTCCATCTTCAGCTGAAACTCCTGCATAACCTGCGTACACACTTCCGTTTTCCGCTCTGTCCGTTCTGTCCTTTTTTTGTTTTGTGTTCTCCACTGGCTTCTTTCTTCTTTTTCGTGCTCAGGGTAGGAGTGGAGTGGGGAGGGGAAGCAGTGACAGTGGGGAGGGGCAGAGAAATTGAATAAAATGGCCTCAGTTAATGGTTGTCGGGCTGATTCAGTTAGCGCATAAAATGAGCAGGGTCCCCCCTACTGCCCGTACTGCCCCATGTCCCCCTGTCTTCCTGTGTCATTCTTTCCTACGCTCTTCTGTCTACCTCCTGCTCTCACCCTGCTCTCCCTTCTCTCTCTCCCCTGTCTGTGTATTTTCGGTCACAAATGTGGCACGGCCTAAATCTCGGTTTTACGAGCGCATCGCATTCTTTTGTTTGCTGCTGCCTTCCCCCCTCTCGCCATTGTTTTGTTTATTATGTATTTGTTTCATTTTTACATACTTACTTTTTCTTTCTTTCTCTCTGTGTCCCTCCCTCTCTCCTTAGTTGCCCCATTAAGTAGGCAGCAGCAGCAGGAGGAGGAGGAGGAATTAAAATGAAGCTTTGTCATGCATATTTGTTGGCTTATTGCGCGTGTAGCACAGTATAACAGTTGCAATGTATAACAGTATAACAGTTTGCCAAAATAGCTGTATAACAGTTGCACAATGTAACAAATTGCATTGTCCCCCGCCTCCTCCGTGAATAAATGCATTCGAAATCCTGTCAGGAAATGAACATGATGAAATTGGAAAAGAGAGAAAAAAACGCACGAAAAAGGCGACTATATAGACTATATATAACAGTCGGCTATATATGTATTTGTAGCCAAAAAAGCCGCATTTAAATGAACGAGAGGGGGGAGGGGGACAGTGGAACATTGCTACAGTGGGACAGATATGTCAGCGTACGCTGAACGAGTTGAAGCCTCAGCTGATGTTGAGGTTTTCCACTCGAGGCTGAGGTCGAAGCAGCTGAGGTTGAAGCTGAGGCTAAGGGCGGGGAAGGGGTCAGTAGAGGGGCAGGGCAGAGGTAGGGTTAGGCCAGCAGCAGGGGCTGAGCTGGGGCTGGCTCTGAGTAGGGTCAGGCTGGCAAGCGGTGGCTGCGCTGACGAAATGCCCGCTCGCTGGCAACATTGCTCTGCCCGTGCCCTACTCCTCCCTTACCTCTACTCTGTCTACCTCCCTTCTCCCTCTGCCCCCCTCAGCCGTCTCGTCGCTTCGCTGGTTCGTTGGTTGGTTGAGTGTTTAAAACGGCCATTGTGCAGCTTGTGGTTGCTTTGCAAATTGAATAAAAGTTCATTCGAGTGTAAGAGAACCGATAGCAGCGGCACAAACACAGCAACAACACACACACACACACACAGTAACACACACACACACACACACATAGTTACACACACAGTCACACAGCGAGGATGCAAAAAAAGGCAGCGCTGCGAACCAGCGAGCATTGAATGAATGTGAATGTAATCGTTTTGCAAATGAAAATTGATTTTTGAATTGTGGGCACGGTCCGGCATAGTACCCCCCCTGCTCCCTTTCCCCCTCCCTGTCCCTCTACCACTCTATAAGCCAACTAAATGAAATCAGCGCGAATTTTCGGGGCTGCGAAAAAGGGAAAAAGCCGAAAACATTCGCAGTTTTAATTTTAATACAAAATTTAAATTCGCGAGAGAGAGAGAGAGACAGCAATAAATACATGAATATTTCAAGCCTAAAACGCACAGCAGCAGCCTCTAATTGTGTGTGAGTGGGAGGGAGAGGGAGAGAGAGAGAGTGTTGCCTGCGCAGAAAACTGTGCTATGCATTTTTCATGCCGAGACAAAGACTGCGAAAAACATACGGAAAAGCGCGCTCGCCTCTTGACAGCTAAGGCTTTTCTTATGCGAATCGACTGAGGGAGAGAGAGGGAGGAGGAGAGAGGGAGAGAGGGTTCTCCCTCAGTCGGACGGGCTACAAAGTGGATTTGAATTATTCAAAAAATGCGATTGTTATTTGCAAAATGTGCAGTGAATTGAGACGCGAGACGCGATGAAGACAAGCGTCGACTGCGACGACGATGGCAACTCTAGCCAGGATTCACGGGGCAAAAAATAATGTTCTATTTATGAGTAGCAGAGTTGCTTCTCTCTCTCTCTCTCACTCTCTATTCTATCCTTTTTCCTTATTTTCCCTCGTTTATGCTGAGCACAATTGAAAATTGCTTTAAACGACAATTCGCAATTTCGAATTGCTGCAAAGTTTTCGACAGTTGAATGCGTAATTTATGCAGCTGTTATACGTCTATACTAAAGTGTATAACAGTGTGTATAACAGGGGATTAAAGAGTGTCAGACTGAGCATATTGATAGACAGTTTAAAGCAGGCTTGGGAGAGAGTCTTTTGGCTAGCTTAGTCTAAGAGATTATATTAAGATCTTATATAAATAGCATAAAGTTTAATATATATGTATAAGGCATATATTACATATAATAGTATATAGATTATTGTATAGCATGAGTTGTTTACTCGATTTTGCCTTATGGAACTTTTCATCTCCTTTTCAGCAAGTTTAACTGATCTAAGAAGTTTTATATACTAGCTTTAATAGATACAGATAGTTATTATAGGGTTTGCTTAAGATATCTCAGGAAATTGAAGAAGATTTGGAGTACTGTATCTAACTCGGGTCATTCCTGGCAGCTTCAGCGAATTTTACCAACATATTACTATTATATAGCTGTGAAACATGATGATATATAGGATAAATCAAGTATTATTCGCCCGCGTTTTAGCTTTATGGTTTCTTTGAGTACTTTTCTGTATACTTAACGGTAAACGCGCTTGATGATGATTTTGCACGCTGTCCGTTTTCATCTTAAATGAAAGCTCTCGCTCCCAGCCCCTCTTCAATCCTATCCACTCCCCCCACCCCTCTCTGACTACCTACGCAGCATTGAGGCTGAGGCCTTATACCATTCAGAAATCAAAAAGGTTTTAATCAGTTATTCATGAGGCCGACAGAGAGAGAGGGAGAGAGGGAGAGGGAGAGAGAGCGCAGACAAAAGCCGCCGCTGCGCCAGTTGACATTGAAAGCAGCCTGCCAGGCAGATAGAAGAAAGAGAGAGAGAGAGAGGGAGGGAGGGAGATGGAGGAGGGAGACAGCAAATATACGAAAAAAGATTTATGAGCTGGAAAAAAGGCTGCATAACTCTCTCTCTCTCTCTCTCTCTCTCTCTTACAACACAAATGCTGCAATAACAATTGGCTGCAACTTAAAAGCGAAAAGAGAAGGGAAGAGGGAGAGGAGAGAGGGAGGGCGGAGCAGGCTTAGCGAAGCGGGATAGAAAGTATAGACAGAGAGACAGGACTGACAAATAGAAGCTACGCTGATGGCGGCGGCGGCGCTGATGATGAAGACTGACTGACATGTTGACAAGAAGAAGAAGAAGCAGAAGCAGCAGAAGAAGAAGAAGAAAATGCAGGCAGGTGTAGGGGGGAGGGGGGGAGCGGGCACCCTGGGTGTCTTGTGTGTGTGTTGACGGAACCACTCCAAACTAATGAGTATGCATATTGTATGCATGTGTATGTGTGTGTGTATGTGTGAGACGCGCATAAAGGCGGCGTCAGCCCGCTTTGTTATTGCTGCAAAATGCACTTGGACGCCTCCTGCCAAGACATGCAGGCGTGCCCAGGCAGACAGGTACAAACATGTCTTGTCAAGCTTCGCGGGGCTTCTCGGGGCGCAGCCTGACGCTGATTTTGTTTTGTTGCGCCCAGAGAAAGAAAGAAGCACGAAATTAGTTGGCACAAAACATAAATGCAAATGAATGCGACGCGCACTCCACAAGGGTTGCCCCTTCTTCTCTTCCCCCCTCTGCCTGCCCCTTCCGGCACTCATCCGGTCTCATTAACACAGGGATGATTGGACTTTTTGTATGCAATGCACACACACACACACACACACACTGACACACACACACACACAGGCATACAGAGTGCACTTAAGTAGCTCGGTTTTAAACAATTACATCGGACGCCTTTGCGCATTACTCTCCCTCTCTCTCTCTCTCCCTCTCTCTCGCACTCTCTGAATGCCTGTGCTGATTGAAAATTCTTGTGCAAAAATGCCGACGTCGACATGCACTGACATGTTGCTGCTCATTACATTAATTGCTTTGGCTTGTCTTTGCGACAGCCGCAGTCGCAGTCGCAGTCGCAGTCGGCGTCGCAGTCGGAGTTGAGGCTGCCTGCATACGCTGCGTATGCGTAATGCATGCGTATACGTCTCTCTCCCTCTCTCTCTCGCTCTCTCTCTCTCTGCCTCGCTCGTTACAGCACTCGCATTTCAATTTCAATTTTGCAATTTTGGCAGCTGCCAGGTGGCCCTGTCGCTCCAACTGTCTGTCCAACTGACCCAGCTGTCCCTGCCCCCTGCCCCCTTCTGCCCCCTACTCCCCCCTAGCTAGCCCATTGCCAGGCAATTCACAAGCCTTTTTATCGCTGCCTCTGCTGCTGCCCCTCATCAATTCACATGACCCGAACAGATTTGCACAGCTGCCGTCGCTCCATTTGTCCCGCTTCCCTCTTCCCCCCCTCCTGGCCTGCTCCGACGGCTTGTCCAATGCTGCTTCAGCTGCTCTCGGCTCATCCGACTGTGCAGCACGTGAAATGTATGTCGCCTGTCAAATTACTTGAATCTCTCTGTATCTCTCACTGTTGCTCTGCCCCTCTCCCTCTCCCCCCTATGTCTTCCCTCCTGCTCTCTCTCTGGCTCTGCTGCAGTTGGACCCACATTTGTGCGCTTGGTTTGTCGTGCCAGTCAAGCATAATATGATTATGTAGATGTAGCTCCCTTTGTGCACACATACACATGGATAGAACTGGAGTTGTATGCCAGCATTATCCTGTCTTGCTATGCCCAATTCCCCCTCTCCCTCTCCCTACTCCCCCCTCGCTCTCGCTGTCAAATCGTATTTATTATTTTATGTTTTCATTTTGTAAATTGCCCTTGCTGCCGCTGTGATTACACGGCACAAAAACTACGCTCTATCGATACGTATTGTGTCCCTAGAAGGCTGCCCCCTTCCCTCTCCCTCCCTCCCCCTAATCGAGTGCGCGTCAAGTGCCAGTGCAGCTCCCCTCTCCCCCTTCTGGCCTGAGGGCCGATCTCATGTCGATTTTCATTGTGTGTGACGGCCAAACAGAGCGAGAGAGAAAGAGAGAGAGAAAGAAAGGAAATTCATGACTTTTACCCAAAAACTGTGAAGGCACGTGCTGTGTGTGTGTGTGTGTATCGTGTGTGTGTGTATCGTGTGTGTGTGTGCTGTCTCAGAGTCCCCGAGCAATCAGAATTTGCTATGCAAATTTGTAAAATGGAATTGCATCAATATTAGAAATCAATATTTGCCAGCACGAACGATTAAAAGATAACCCGAAACGTACCGGAACCCAAAGCGGAACTGTAAATGGAAACGGAATCCCCAAAACGAAGCTCAAATGGAAGAGGAGTAGAGGGAGTGGAGGAGTCGGGGAGTAGGGGAGGGGCAGGAGACATGACAAAGCGATTTCGGTGTCAATTTTGCTTAATACGAGGCGAAAAGTTGCAGACACCTTGGGCAAATAACTCAAGTGGGTAGAGCAGGGGAAAGGGGGCGGGGGGACAGTTACAATTAAGTAAAACTCCTACCCCCTCCCCCTCCCCATATGCCATGCATGTGTGCCGGGTCTGGCATGATGGAAACAGTTTGCAACTAATTAAGCAGCACGCACAATCTAACATGCAAGTTAACGCCTCAGGCTGGAGAGGGGCGGGGGGGGGAGAGAGGTAGGAGGGTAGCTGCATAGTGGAGCGAGAGCTGTAAATACACTTGCCACTGTGCTTAAATAATCAATTTAGGCCAAGCCCGAGACAGGGCAGAAACAAGGCGAGCGCAGGCATATTAATAAACTCTCCGTGATTATCGCATAGGCAAAACTTTTACTAATACGCTCTAATTTCCTGAACTAATCTGGCCATAGACTTGGTTGGGGAACTTGCCAGGGATTATACGGTTCCAATAAGTTGCTTAGTTTGCCACGAATTCGATTCATATTTCATATAAAGAGAGGAAGGGGCTAACGTATTGCTGCAAGTGATTAGAGCAGGGAGAGCAGCAGGCAGCAGGAGAGAAAGAGAGGAATAAAGCGAGGTAGAGAGAAACGAAGAGAGGGTGAAGTGAGGAAAAGGTTAAAAGAAAGTTGAGAAAACAAAAAGAAGCAGCTAGCAATAGGTAAAACCAAGGTAGAAGCTCCTGAAGTGGGGTTTGGAGTGGACTAGAGAGCGGGTAAGCCCTGCCCGCAGTTGTATGAAGAATAAGCGCAGTTAGGTGTATTAGTAGGGTATAAGAAAGTGCTTAAGGGCTCTAACATAAGTAAAATAAATTTTAGTCAGATATTTGATAGTAGATATAACAATAGCGCACTTTATAATATCATGCTAGGTAAAGCAAGTAAAGTCCTAAGCACTTTCAGCTCAAACTCTTCATTATTTCCTTGCCTAATCTCAATCTTTGCCCACTTTAAAACCGTACTCAGTTTTCATGCTATTACTCATAATTTTCAGTCCATTTCCAACACTGTCTGCACCACTGTGCAGCACTGTGCCTACCCCCCTCCCCCCTCTCGCTTTGAGTAGGTAATATGCAATAAAAGCGATTTGCTGCCGCCGATATGCTCGGCACATTTGACCGCAGTTAAGAAAGTTCACACAGCACACACACCCCCTCCCTCCCACACACACACAGTGACACTAACTGCCATGGCTCTTCCCCCCTCTCTCCCCTCCCCTCTTGCTGCCCGGGCACACAATAATAAGTGACGCATTTAATCTGATTTGCTTTATGACATGTTCATGACGAGAACAATTAAAATGTGCGCTTGGCTAGGCAGGCTCGTCCAGCTACAGCCCAGGCGGGGGGAGGGTGTAGGGTAGCAGGGGGGGTTGCTCTGTGCTGTTTGCTCCTGCTGCCGCTGCTTCTGCCTGTTATTGGCCGGCGTAAAAAGCAAATTGTTTAATGTGCTGTGAATAAGTGACAAAACAGCTGAACTCTGCGTAGGCAGTCCCAGCGACACCAGACCCAATCCCAGTTCCAATCCCCCCCAGTTTGCCACTCCTCCTCCCCCCGCACAGTCCCCTGTGGCTGGTCACGAGCAGCAGCAGCACGCTTCATGTTGACTTTATTGATGTGACACAGTGGGGCGGGGAATGGGAATGGGGTCGGTTGAGCCTTATCGCACGTAAGGGATTGCGAGGCTGCGTGTGAGTGCGTGTGCGTGTGTATGTGTGTGTGTGGTGTGTGTACTCTGTGAGTTGACTGAGCCTGACATTGTTGATTAGCTTAAGAGTGCGTAGCTGCCGCTCTCGCTGTCTCTGTATATGGCACAGCTCCAAAACTTTGAAGCACACTCAGCTCTCTCCCTTCCACTTTCACTTCCCTTTCTCCCTCTCTCGCTCTCTCTTTCCGTCTTCGACTTGGCTCAAAGCTAGCGCCAAAACTGACAATTGTCTGGCCATAATTGCGACAATAATTGCACATAATGCGACAATGTGCTCATGCAGCAAAGCTCTCTGCCTTTTGCCCCCCCTACCTCCTCCATTGTATTGTTGTGCTGCTGCCTCACACTCACAACTGCCATCTCTTTCTCTGACTGCCTCTCTCTCTCTTCCTCCCTCTCCCTTGTGCCTGTCGCGGCGACTGTAAACTTTGTTGCAGTTTGTTTTTACTATTGTTTTGTAATGGCGAAATTATAGACCCCAGCGACGACCCGTAAGCTCTGCCAGTCTCAGTCTCAGTCTCGGTCTCAGGCTCTCTCTTTCCCACTCTCTCTCTCTCTCTCTCTCTGTCTGCCCTGCAGTGTGACTGGCATCAGCAAGCAGCTTCGTTGTTGTCCTCGTCGTCGCCTGCGTCTTGTTCATCTTTGGCATTATCTACTTCCGCCATAAACAGCAACAACTTTTCATCTCGCTATGCCAAGGCAACATTGCGCTCTCTTTCTACTCCTCTCTCTCTCTCTCTCTCTCTCTTGTTTAACAAACGCGCACGCCACGTTGTGCATTTTTATGATTTTTATTTTGATTTCCTTTAAACTTGCCTGCCCTGACTGCCACAACAAACAGAGAAAGAGCAGGAGAGGGGAAGAGAGAGAGAGAGAGAGAGAGAGGAGAGAGAGAGAGAGGGGAGAGAGCAGGGCATAGGCTGGCAAGAAATCGCTGCTATTTTTGCAAATTGCCTACAATGATGGCCAGCAAGTTCATCCTGCAGCAGGCGCTGTCACTCGCCTTTCTCTCTCTTCCTCTCTCCCTCCTCTTTTCAATGTTACGCTTGAAGTAATATCTGGAGAGGGATCTCTGGTAGGTACTGCGGGTAGTCAGGCAGACCAACAGCCAATTCTCCATTCCATTCCTCTTCGTGTTGTTGCCTTTGCCTGTTACCCGGAAAATATTATTTCGCTTGACTTTTACAACGGGCCCAAAAGCAGAAGCGTTCCCCTCCCTCTCCCCCTCTCTCTTACCCTGAAAACTTTGATTTCTTTTTGTTTTTGCACTTTCTTTTTCTTCTCGTTGTTGTTGTTGTTTGTGTCAATGTCGCCGTCCAAACTATTTTGCTATTTGTTTTGCCTGACTCGATTTTTCACTGGCTGCTGCCTTTGTCTGCTTGGCTGCTCCTCCCCCTCTCCCCTCTCTCCTCTTCTAGTGTTGCCTCTGACACTGACACATCTGAGACGACACACACCAGCGCACCTAACACACTCACACACACACACTATCGCACACACCACAAACACATTTGACAAAGCAATGGCCGAACATTTTCTATTTTCGGACCCTCTCGGCCTGTCTTGCCTTCCCTCCTGCTCCTTCTTCTTCTTCTGCCTTGTCCTTCCCCGTTTGTTGTTTTTTCTGTAATGATTTTCATGCTAATCACAGCAATTGAATCGAATGTGGCTTCCTCATTCAGTCTCTCAGTCAGTCAGTCAGTCAGTCAGCCGAAAATGGCCAAAAGAAAAACAGTCGTAATCGCCGTCAAATCACAATTTCATATTCCCTTTTTGTACTTATAGCGAGACAGTTAGTTAGACATTCTGATTATGTTGGACCACATCAATGTTGATGCTTGATTAGCATAAGAATCGAAATCAATAATCAACTTTAGCTCGTTTGGCTATGCAAATCTGGCTATAATACGATTAAACGCGTCGAGAATTGTCATAGGAACTGTTGATCTTGATGGTTGATGATGTTTAGAAGAAGATTGACAGGATTAGGGATAGATTTCCAGTTGAGGAAATATAGTACAATACTTTGGTATTTCTATAACCTATTTTACTGGAGTTACGGCATACCAAAGTCAATGAAAGTATTCCAATTGAGCAGGCAGCCTTAGGAACTTCAATTGCTTTTCTTCGCACTTAGTTAGGCTTGTTGGGGTTGTTGTTATGATGGAACTGCCTAAGCTACTTCAGGGTAGAGTGCTTAGCCTGGCTCAGTACACATATAACTAGGCTCTATAAAGGCTAAGAGTGCTATATCTAGTCTTAATTCAATAACATCCAGTCAGTTTCCCAAGAAAGAAACTTTTTGATTTTCCCAACTAGAAAGTAATACAAAATCTGCTTGTTTATTTCATTTCCTTTATCACTTTCTGCTTTCATTATCCCAAGTTCTTTTGTTATCAGGGTAAAATGATATTTAGTTAAAACTTTCATTACTCGCTGAGCTGCTTTAGCGAATTTCTCACTCAGTTTTTTTTATCAGCTCAGCGCGAACTATTTCTCACTTTCTTTCAATCACTTTTTATTTATTGTTTCAGTTTGTTGCCAGTTCAAATAGGGTCGAGCGATAGAGGGAGGGGGGTCAGTCCATCCCTTGATTTATTTTAATGCTCGAGCATTACGTTATCATTTATTGAGGGGGAAAATTGAAAGTATTTATCACGCTGCTAATAAATGAATTCGGCGTGGAGACATTGCACAATTTTTCAATGCTGAAATTAATAAGGTTTTTTTTTTCCCCCGTCTAGTATTATTTTTTTTTTTCTATTTTGCGCTCTGCGCTTTGTGTTGTTGCTTCGTCGTCGACTTGGGCGACTTTCATTTCGCTTGCCTTTAATTTTTCTTTTATCTGCCATTGAACAATGGCCCAGCAGCCATTGGGCTGATGAGGGAGAGGGATGGGAGAGAAGGGTGTCCTGGAGTAGTCAGCATAATAAATTAAGCGCTGCGCTGCCTGCTGCCTGCTGCCCCGTTTGGGGCTGCCACTTGGCCAAAATAAATTGCACTAAGCGAAAAATAACAACTCAATCGCAGGACGAGCGAGCGACAAAAACTGCCGGCCAGAAAATTGAAGGAGAGAAGCAGAAGAGGAGGAGAAGCAGGAGAAGAGGAGCAGGAGCAGCAGCCCTGCTGGACATATGGAAAAAGTGCGCAACACAATGGCCCGAAAAAAAGAGAGAGGAAAAATGGATATAAACAGATTACGTCGTTATTGGCGCTGACCAGCACGTGGTCCACATATGGACAGCGCAGGACAGGACACAGGCAGGGCGGGGGGTGAGGGCAAGGTATACGACATAGAGAATGGATGAGCGTGTCCGAGACAGAGCAGGAGGGGGGGAGGCCAGTGGTTCCACCTATGCATGGCAATGGATTTCTCGATTGATTTTGCGTCGTCGCTCGCGTCACCTGCAGGCTAAGCTGCTTTGGAGCTCATTCCTGGGCACGCAGATAGTTAGAAAGGGATAAGCCGACTGACAGAGCGAGACAGCCAGAGAGGAGGGGGGAGCAAGACGTAGATTGAGCTACCTGCCCGCTGCCTGTGCCCGCTGCCAGGATGCAGTGAAGCGTTAACGTTAACGTTTTATGTTCCTTCTTTGCCTTTGTCCTGCCCTCGCTGCCTCCTTTGCTCCTGGCCAGCTGCCACTGCTGCTGCTGCTGCTGTTGTCCACTTGTCCAGTTGCTGCATTAATTTCATGTCTCCTGCGTTGACATCGCCTGCCCGAGGGCAACTACGACGGCGTGGACAACGTGGACGACGACATGGAGCAATCGTGCAACAATTCACGGCTGCCTCCGTCTTAATTAATTTGTTCATTTGCTGCAGGACACGCAGCCGGCAGTAGCTCCTGCTCTGTCCCTCCCCTCTTCCTACCCCTCCTTCTTCTTAGCTTAGCAAGCTTGGCGCTGATTGAATCCTTCGAGTCAACTTTTTAGGGTTATCTTGCAGCGGGCAGCCTGCAAGTTTTCCCAACAGCTTTGGGAGGAGAAGGAGCAGGAGACTTCTTCCTTTTCTCCCTCTCTCTCTCCTTCTTCTTCTGTCTCTTCTCTCCACATTCTTGCGGATTATGAAAAACAATAACAAAAACATAAATCAAGCAAGTCGAATAATTTTTCTTTATTTTTCACTTTTTCCCCCTTTCCTTTTTTTGTTTTTTGCTGACCCACGTGAAAAACAACGCCGACAAGAGCTTAAGCGCAGCAGGCAGGAGAGTGAGAGAGAGAGAGAGCGGGAGAGCAGGATAGAGCGAGTTAGCTGCATTGTTCGGTTATCCCAGGAACTGCTTCCGCTTTCCCTGCTTCTTCCTCTGTAGAGAGCTGCGGAAAGTGCCAAAAGATGAGCTGATTTTGTCACTAGTTTTGGGATCTCGAGTCAATTGAGTCGCTTAGGTAGAACTTGCTAGATTTGGCTAGACTATTTGTATAATCGAAGTGTTTATTATAATACTGGAGATTACGTTCTTGGGTAGCTCAAGGTAGAAAGAAATACTATAGGTCGCTTAAATAGGTATTTTATATATGATTGCAGGTCCATTAAGTTCTTCAAAGCTGGTAGGATTTTTTTAGATATATTTAATTATTTGTTTAAGTTTTTGTAATAACTAAACTAATGATAATATCTACAGTTATTTAAATATTGCAGACTGCTCTAGGTACTTGAAGCAAGCTGTCAGTAAATTATCTCCCCTTTTCTGAGAATTCTTGCTTCTATATCCCTTTTCTTCTTCTACCTCTATGCACCTTAGATTAGAGTTATCTCCTCCTACCTTTCCCCCACTCAATTCGTTTCTCTTGCCACCGCCATTAGGCACTAATTCAGCTTTATGCAAGTCAGCCAAGTGAGGCACGTCCTCGTGCGTTCTCCTGGGATCCCTTAAGAAGTCCTTCATTATGCGGCCATTCTGTGCAGCTTGTACACGCTGCACACGCTGCTCTGGCCACGAGTGTTGCAGTTGCAAGTAAAGCTGCAAGTTGCAACTTGGAAGCGCTGCTTATTATTTATTGCGCCTCGGCTAATGCCCAAGTTGCAAGTTCTTTTTGAGTCAGCTGGCAATTTTTCATGCACGTTCATTATTATCATTGCCCAGCACCCGCTGCCTCTCTATCTTCCCCTCCCCCTCTCTCTCTCTCTCTTTCTCCCTCTATTACCTACTCCTTTCAGTCGTTTCTTAAGCTGCTGCAGCCGTCGCTGATAAGCGATGAAAATGTGTAGAAAGCTTGAAAGTTTCGCACAATTTTTTATGCTGCGCCCGACGGAAGCAGCAGCAGCAGCACAAAGGCAGCGTAGGGAGCGAGAGAGAGGGCAATAGCATGAAGAAATGCAAGAATTTATCACTGCACGACGACACTCCTCGCACACTCCCCCTTCCCCTCCCTTGGCCTGTGCAAATAAAAGGCAAAAGAAACTGCAACGCGCCATTCAATTTGATTACTTGCGTCATAAATACCGGAAGCGTCAGAGTATTGAGGCGCCACAGCAGCAGCAGCAGCAGCAGCAGCAGCGCCATAGAAAGCAGCACCCGCAATGGCAGAAGGTTCCTCCATTCCCTACCCCTTCCCTTCCCTCTCTCTTCAGTGTGGAACATGTGCGTGCCAAGGAATACGACTGTTACCAAGGCGACGACGTAGACGACGTCCTGCCCTCGACTTCCTCTCTCTCTCTCTCCCTTGTGCCGCTGTGAATGACGGCGGTAATATCCTGTGCCGCATTGACGCAGTGACGCAGCAGCTTGGCAGGCGCAACGAGGCGAAGCGGAGCGGGGACAGCGCTGATAGCTGCAGCAGGAGCAGCAGCAGGAGCAGCTCCTTAGCTGCGGCTCCTTTATGCACTCGAAAAGAATCTCCTGCTGCTGCTGCTGCTGGTGCTGCACGAGAGGCATTAAAATGGCAGCACACTGCACAAACGTATTAGTAACAGACTATTGAGACGCTAAAGTGACGCAGGGGGAGTGGCAGGAGAGGGGGCAGAGGCGGTGACTGGCAGGATGCAGGCAGCCCGGCAGGCAGCAGGACGGATGGGACGCAGTTCGTGTGAATTCTAGCAAGTGCGCTGCGAAATGACTTATGTGCTGCAGGCAACGATGACGAGCAAGAGCAGAGGGCGAGAGAGGGGTGAGAGGGGTAAGGCGAAGGGCAGAGCAAGTGAAAGGCATATAGAGTGTAGAGAAAGAGAGAGACAGAGAGAGAGAGGGACACTATCGCCAAATCAGCAGTTGCAGCTTGCATAAAAAATTTAAAGCGTTGCCCATAAAAGAAGAAGCTGGGCGGAACGCACAGCATAAGCACTTGTGTGTGTGTGGTTGTATGTGTGTGTGTGCCTGTGTGTATGTAATGACTGATCGTGTGATTTTTTATGCCCGCCCCCGCCCCGTTTGCGTTGAAAGGCGATTTATCTTGGACTGCCTGGTTGACTTCTTGCTTGGCACAAATCAAACGCTGTCACTTGCCCCCGCACACACACACACACAGACACACACACACTCACACAGAGTGCATAAAAAGTGTGCAGAGAAATAAGCAAACAAACAAACTGAGCAAACAAACAACACAAGCAGCGCACTCTGTGAAAAACGTAAGTTGTGGTTGGCTTGCAAAGCGAATCAGAGCAGCGCAAAGCGAGGGAGCGCAGGCGGGAGGGGAGAGGGGGACAGTAGGGATAGCAAAATATCTAAACTGCTAAAAAGCAGAGCTGGACAGAGGCAGAGGCTGAGGCAGAGCACCCTGAGAGGATCAGCTCATGTTGTTAGGGCGCAGCTCAGTTGGCTCTGTCGGCGGTTGGCAGAGATTAACTTTCGGGTCGCTCAAAGCGACCGCAGCAAGTGCTTTACATTTAAACACACCGGGCGTGGGCGTGGGCAAACAGAGAGGGGCGTGGTCAGTGGCTGAGCTTGTTAGTGGCCAGCAGAGCGGCTGCTGTCGCAGTGCAGCTGACAAAAGCGCATAGTCCGAAAGCCGCAAGCCGCACCAGATTAACAATTAGCTCGCTTTTTAATTTATTTATTATTTATGAACAGGAAAATCAGCAGAGGGAAAACTGCACGGGAAAATGCACTGGGAAAAGCGCTGAGCAGCGCTTTAGTTGAGTTAGGAATGACGATTTGCAGCGTGCTGCATTTCAGGCTGCCCGCAAAAGTAGGCAATGCTTTTTGAACAGACCTGCAATCCTGTCTGCGCGCAAAAGTAGGCAACACTTTTTGAGCTGCTCTTCAAATGAAGCTGCGCTCGAAAGCAGGCAACACTTTTTGAGCCGCTTGGCCCCTTTTCAAGCTGCGCTCGAAAGTAGGCAACACTTTTTGCCAGCTGCAGCCAATTGCCCAAAAAACTGAGCTCAGACATGTTTTATTTATGCAAATTGTTATGATTTTCTTTTGTTTGTGTTTGCATTTGACTTGTTTTTATTATGCGTACAAGTGTGTGTGTGTGTGTGTTAGCCATTTGGCCGTTAGCTGCTGTTTTTGATTCGTATTTATTGTCGCACGCAGCGGCAACAAATAAACGAGAAGTGCGACACGGCGTCAGAGCAAGTGCAGTTAAAATGAAATAAAACATGGAAATGAATTATGATACATGTGTTACTTGGCCCCGCAGTCAACCCCAAAGGCAGCGCCCCTAACTGCCGGCACACAGTGGCAGTGTGTGTGTGTGTGTGAGGGTTGGGCTGGGGGCAGGGGGCAAGTGCGGACGTGGTGGCAGCCACTCATTCATTTAAATGCCATTTTAAACTTAAATGAAAGTTTATGGCTTTTTATTTGCATTGTGCGAGAGCCAACGGCGGCAGCAGCGACGTCTGTTCTGCTCGTACCTGCGTGCCAGGCTCTATTTGGGCGCAGGGGGAGGGGCAGAGAGCATGGTGGTGAGGCACTTTCAAATTCATGTTGTTGGAAAACGCTTTTTTTGCCGGGAACCAGCCCAAAATATGTTGTTTCCGCAGCTGCCAGCGATGTGGTTGCTGCATACGGTTCTATTTTACATTAAGCTGGGGCAGGGGAGGGCCTGGCTGTAGTTGACAAGGGGAAAGCTTGAGATGTTTTTAGAAATGTTTCATAAATAAGTAAGTAGAGAGTGTATCCCTATATTATACTATAAATAGCAAAGTGTTTCATATTGTTAATATTAATTTAAATGTCTTTACTTACAAGCTTTTGTTTTTATCGTTATTTTCATGATTATGTGTATTAGGTATATTTATTTTTATACTCATTATTATCACATCTGCTCCTCCCTTTATCGTCTGCAATGTGCCATTAATTCCACCTGGAACATTTCATGCCAAAACTCGCTCTCTCTCTCTCTGAGGTCAAAAGCCAAAGAGAAACTTCAGGCAGCAGCTACAGCCTCGAACAGATACATAGGCGCAATATGTTCTCCAGGCACAGGTGTGCAGCATGTTGTACAACACACACACACACACAAAAACAGAGCATACACTCACGCACAGCTGGGTGAAAAGTCGACACTTTTCAGGCTGCACTGCAATGTTTTATTTTCATTTTCATTTTCGTGTTGTTTGTCGGAAATTCGTTACCTGACCGAGGCAGGCAGACACAGTCAGCAGGGAGAGAGAGGAGGATGGGCAGCTACAGCAATTGGGAAACACAGAAAACACAACACGCACACACACACAGATACACATACGCACGCACGCACACGCAGGCAAATTGCAAGCGGCATAAATCAAATTAATTTCGAAGCCGGCAACATGCGCCATTTTGTAGCTGCTGCTGTCGTTGTTGTCGTTGTCGTTGTTCTTGCTTACAGATATTCCTGCCTGTCAGTTGGGTCTCTCTCTACCTTCCCCCTCCTCCTGTTCCCACTCCTACCTCCCCTCTTATCTACATCTGCTTGAACGCACGAAAAGTGCGTTTTAATTGCAAAGATGCCGTCGCTCTGGCTGCGCGCTGCGCTGCGATTCGACGCTAATTAGGCGCGCAATTGCCACGGCATAAAGAGCCAGGAAAAATGCCAGAAAAACAGCCTCGCCTGTACGTGACTATCTCAAGCTGTCGATCTGGCAGAGGACTCCCCCCCCTCCGGCTGCTCCTGGCCATGGCACGTGTAGCAGCAGCAGCAGCAGCAGCAGCAACACTCAAAGTCCTCGCTCGCATTCGACTCGCATCATCAAATGAATATTCGCTTATTTGCATGCACTGAGGGGGAGAGGGGAGTGTGGGGAGGGGGAGATAGCATACGCTGTAACTGGTTACACTCTCTCTCTGTGTGCGTGTGTGTGTGTGTGTGGCAGGCGGAGATTGAGGTGTGGCCGAGCACAGGCAGCGCGACAGCGACAGACAAACAGCCTGACAAAATGAGTTTTTTCTTTGCCCCGAGTGTGTGTGTGTGTGTGTGAGTGTGTGTGTGTGTCGGTTGAAAGGTTAACCTTTGATTCAACAGCTGCGCGCTTAAATTAAGATTTTGTCTGTGCTACACAGGGAGATAGAGAGAGAGAGAGGGAAGGGCAGAGTGAGCGGGCAGAGACTCCGTCAAAATGAAAACGAAAATGTTGGAAAATGAGAAAAGTTAGAAAAGCGCTATGCTAAAGATTTTTCTCTCTTTCTCTTCTTGTTTCTGTGTGTTGTTTACACAAGCTCAAAACTTTTGCCACACTGTGCAGC
The DNA here is from genome assembly GCA_018904105.1 of Zaprionus tsacasi. Lineage (NCBI taxonomy): Eukaryota > Metazoa > Arthropoda > Insecta > Diptera > Drosophilidae > Zaprionus > Zaprionus tsacasi. The sequence continues at coordinate 2,386,761 of JAEIFR010000122.1, forward strand.
AGGCAGCTTAGGCTATGCCCACTTGGGAACAGTGTGGCAACTGTATGGAAACTGTTCTCAATCTCAGATTTATTTGGCACACTTGCCCAGCAGAGTTGGGCAAACTAATTTGGCCAGGCTTGCACATGCTTAGGCCACAGGTAACTCGCTCTCTCTCTCTACTTTACAGGGTATATAGCCAGCTTAGTGCAGACAGGACACAGGCAACTCGTCTTCATCTAATGATATTGAATAAGCACTTGAAAAACTCATATAAAGTAAACAATTGATTTCCATTACGTACGTGGTTAGACTGGCAGAGAAAGAGAGGGGAGATAGAGGGAGAGAAGAATGAGAAGAGAGGGCAGAGAGAGGGAAAGAGAGGCAGCTAGACTGGCGCAGAGTTTGCAACTTGCCGCGTTTACGTTTGCAAATTTCTTTGGCTTTGCTCGCCGTCTCTCTTCTGCTCTCTTTCTTCTCTTCCCTCTCTCGCTCTGCTGATTTTTGCATTTTTCTTGCCCACTCTACACACACACATACACATGTGTATGTGCTGCTTGCGAGTTATTTTCATATTTGTTTAAAGTCTATTTACCGCAAGTTGACAGTGAAATATGCGAAACTAGCGCGTAGCCAAATAAGTGCGACAGTTTCCGGTTACAACTGTGGCAAGTCTGAGAGAGAAGGGAGAGGGGTAGATAGGGGAGTGCGGGGTGCGGGATGCGGGGTAAGTGCTGCAGCAGATTCAGCGTGCTGTGCTTGTGCCTGCATGTCATTGCGGTTTGTTTGTTTGCTTGACTTGCGCCCGGGTAAGGATTTCATGTGCTTGAGCAGCAACTGGAGACGTGCAGCGCAGTGGCAGAGGCAGGGGGGGGGGGCAGGAGGAGGCAACCAAGACCAACCGCAGCGCTGCATGTCTGTGGATATATCTTGCTCTCTCTCTCTGCCTTCCTCTCTCTCTCTGTCTGTGTGGGCTGCCTGCCTGTCCGCATGACAATTTGTTGTGCATGGAAATCTGCTGCCGTTGCCGTTGCCATTGCCGTTGCCTCTTGCCATGTTTTTTGCGCAATTTGCCAGAGCCAAAGCCAGGCTGCAAGAGAGACAGAGAGAGAGAGAGACGGAGCGAGAGAGGGAGAGAGAGCGAGTAGGAGACCGCGCAGCGCATGAAAATCGAGTCCAGGCTGAGGCTCAGGTTTTTAGCCGGGGCCAATGGGGCCAGGGGCAAATCGTACACCCCTTTTTCTCGTTTCCCCTTTTCCCCTATTCCCTCTCCCTCTTTCTCTCTATCTACGCCTTCTGCTTCTTCCTTGTGCGCTGTGTAAACAAACAGTTATCCCTTCGCTTGGCAAGATGTATTAGATTTCTGCTGGTGTTGCTGCTGCTGCGATGGCTCCTGCTGTGACTGTCTGCCCTCGCCCTCCCTCTCCCTGCCTTCATATACCCCCTGCCATTCCCCTGCCACCCCCCCCCCTGCAGCTTAACCACTGAGACGGAAGTAATGTGTCTATCAAAGCATTAACAACGAGCAGCGTCTTCGTCGTCTCGTTATTTTTGCAGTTCTCTCTCTCTCTCTGCCCACGCCTCTGCCTCCCCTTTTCGACTGTGGGCGTGGCAAATGCATATAGCCAGGTCACTTTCTGGTCTCACATGTGCCGCCTGTTTATGCCAAATTGAGCACAATTAAATTAGTTGCGGCCAAGTGGGGATTAAGCTGCAGCAGCAGCAACGAGTTGCAAGTTGCCGTCGCCATTGTTGCTGCTGCTGCTGCTGCTGCCTCTGCCTGATTTACCTATATACAACTAATTGGCTATGTAAATGACAGCTCGAGTGTGCGTGTGTCTGTGTGTGTGTTGTATATGCCCTTGCCTACACACACACACACACACATACAGCTGCACACACATAAATATTACGTATACGCTGTGTATGCTGTTAATTACGAGCTTAGGTGCAGGTGCTGAAGTATTTGTGGCTTGTCAGTATACCGCACGCCCCCCCGTCCCTCTTCCCTTCCCCTCCCTCTCTACCCCTCTGCCCCTCTGCCCACTCTGCCCGCCCACATTGACAGCAGCAGCGTTGTCATGAAACCTTTTGCTAAGGATTATGCAAATCTGCCACTCATCGTGCACACACACACACACACACGCAGTCACTCACACACACACACACTCGCACACACACTCAGATAGGCACAAAGCCTTCATTTACATTTACATACGGCTAACTGAAGATTTGCGCTTCATCATAATTTATGCAGCTCGAGAAGGCAGCCCAAAGGGGGAGGCAGCTGGAGACACTTCACAATGCGCAATGCCTCAAAAATTGCCCCCAGTTTGCTGTGAGGCAGACAGAGAGGGCAGAGAGGGGAGGCAGGGGGACTGTTTTTAGCTGGGTCAGGTGTGTAAACAAGATTGAAACTCTATCATAACCAGGCACAGCACGCACAGCTTACAAATATTATGCATACGCACTGATTTATACCCTAAAAAGTATGCTATATATTATGGAAAAAACAGCTGAATCAGTTCTTCAGCCTTTTAGACTGTCTGCCTATCGCCAGTCGATTTTCTAGGCTGTGTGTCTGTTTGAACCTTAATATATCCCTCAGTTTCGAAGTTATCCTAATGAAACTTGCCAGAAATACTTATTATAGTAACATCTTGCACTTAGGCCTAAGAAAAGTTATTTGTAAGCCATTTATTACAAAGAAATATCAGAAATAACGCCTCTATTTGAGTTATTTTCCCAGCTATTGTCTGCCTAGCTTAACTACATAATATTCAATATATTTAGAAGCTAGAAAAAGTCAGTTAAAGTCGCTACACTCTCCTAGCTCCATATAAGATCTATTCTCCCACATCTTCTGCTGCTTCTCTTCCCATAATTTCACTCAATGTTTGGCATAATTCCCATAGCTTTTAATCAAAAATTTGTTTTGTTTCCATTTGCGAGCACAATTTGCTCACAGAGAGATAGAGAGAGAGAGAGAGAGAGAGAGAGAGAGAGAGGCAGCCTCTTCGGCAGCTGACTGCACTCTTGGCCCCTTTTCGAGTTGCCCTCGCCGACCTGGCTCCGCCCATAAAATACTTATGAAAAGCGCTTAAATTAACTAACCCTTGGGCCATGGCCAAAGCCAGTGGCGAGACGAAGAGGAGGGGGGGGGGCAAGAGGCGAAATACGGTAAACACCTTTAAAAGCCACAGGGCGATGCCTGCAGCCAGGCAGATACAGAGATACTATGGCAATTTCCATATACACTCTGCTCGTGCTGCTGCTGCCTCTGCTGCTGCCTGCACGCACTGAGCCATAGTTCAGAGGCGGCCTGCCGCACAGTGGCGTAGTAGTGCGGGGGGATCGCTGCTGCTGTCGTTGCTGCTGCAAAATGTGTAGTTTATTTGCACTTTTTAGCCAAAGAGCTTTGCATTTTTCCCGCACTGCCCACTCGCAACTCTTCGCTCCCTTTCCCCCTTCTACTCTACGCCTCTGCATGTGAAATTTCGTTATCACAGCAGCAGCAGCAGCAGCTGCAGCAGTTGCAATAAAATCAGTGGCAAAGGTTGCAGGCAGCCAGCAGCTGGGGTCAGTTACGGGCTGCACTTTATGACCCTCACTCCCTGAGCAGGCACTGCTCCCTCCTCTCTCTCTCTCTCTCTCTATACCTCTCTCTCTCTCTCTCTGTGTGGCCAGTTAAATGTAAAGCATTTGGCTAAAAACTTGCACAGTGCAAATTTTCGAAAATTTTTGCCATTTCCATTGGCCATTTTCCATTTGTTGTTGTTGTTTCTATTGCTGCTGCTGCTGTTGTTGTTGTTGTTGTTGTTGTTGTTGTTGCTGTTGGTCTGGTCAGCTTTTATTTTGCATTTGGCAAAAACATCGCACTGATTTGCATTTAAAAGGTGTGGCAACTATCGGGCTTATGCATGTGCCATGGATTAGGGCACAGCCTCATCGAGGGGGAGAACTAGAAGGGGAGCTTCTGAAATTGAGCTCTTAAGTTTATTACGAATTTATTTACAATCTCAGACACTTTATTTGCCCTTCCCAAGAATATTCTATGAATTTCTACGAGCTGCCTGAAAATTACTTTGAATTTCTTTGAATCTATTTGAATTTTCCTGAATCTCTTTGGGTTTCTTCGTTTACCAACACTGTTCTTGCTGCTAGAGCACACATATTTGTTTCTTCAAATACACATTAAACTATATAAATATTATTAATGAAAACATTTTATAGCAAATATTATTTTCATGGCATTTTCAAATGTAAATTTCATCATGATTTTATTTGCGCTCTGTTTTTACTGCTATATCTTCTATCTGGCAAATAGAAAAAACGGAAAGAAAACTGCAATACATAATTGAAAAACATAAAATGAAATGGCGAAAAACGAATACAGAAAAAACAATTTGCAGTTGACATGGAAAATATAATAAAAGCGAAGGAGGAGAGAAGAGAGAGAGGGGGAGAAGAGAAGCCTATGCTAAATTCGAGCTGGCAACATGAAATTGGCCGGTTGTGCGGCCCATAAATTTCCCTATAGGCAGGGGGAGGAGTGCTGTTGCCATTTTTGTTGGCCATTTTTGGCCATTTTGGCCATTTGCCCTTTGTTGTGCGATTCGCTGCGATTGTCGCTATTCCACGCAACATGCAACAACTATTAATCATATTGAATGCTCTCAGCGGGCAGCAGGGGCAGGGGGAGGAGCAGGGGACTGTGTCTGACTGTGTCATCCTGGCTAATCAATCTTCCAACGTGGGCAATGACAATGACACGGGCACAGGCAGCGGGCGCAATCTCTGTGCCATCTCCGCCAAAGTCATTAACGCCCCAGTGAGCCCCACCTGCCCAACGTGCCCCACGTGGAAGCCAGCGCTGGCTATCGATGCCGTTATGGATACAGCAGCAGCAGGGGAGGGGGAGGGGGAGGGTTCCAGGCTAAGCTGTCGGCCATTTTTGCTATTTTGTTTATGCGCCTGGCGGGGATTAGTTGTAATCAATAACTTGGCCAAGTATGTGAAAGCAGGCACTCAGCCTGGGCCGGGCAGAGGCCTGTCGAAACTTTTGTCCGGCTTATAGCAGCGATAGCTTGCCTGCTTCCCCCCCTCCTGCTCTCTTTCTTCCCTACGTTCCTGCCTTTTATTATTATAATTTCCCGTTCCCGTTGCAAATGCGGATTAATTGAAAAGTTTTCCATTAGGAATTCGCGCTTGGTTAAGCCGCCGCCTTTGTTTCTCTCTCTTTCTCTCGCTGCTGCCACTCCCTCCGCCCACCTGGGCAGCATATAGAGCACGTAATACTCGTAGGTGTTGCCAGTTTATATGATCGTTATAGATTTTGACAGCTTCATTTCGCGCAAAGAGGGCGATGATGAAAATTACTTAAAAGCATTTTGCGCAGCGCGCTGATTTGATTGATGGGCGTTTATGGCAAGGCAGGGGGAGTGGCCGGGCAGGTGGGCAGGGTAACCATCATTATATTCACATTATCGACGAGCAGCAACTCTGAAACGCGCAATGAGGCATCGCAAATGCGAGTTGACGTCGTCGTCGTCGTCGCCGTCGTCGCGGTTTGAAGAGCTGACAAAAACTTGCGCCAATTTGTGTCAATTATCAGCAGGCTACAACCCTGGCAAACACGCCCATGCCACGCCCCTCTTCACCCTCTTTAAGCACTGCCCTACTCGAATTTCACCTGAGCACAAAGTTGCAAATCCGTTGAGAGATTCGGACGCGTCTTAAGCACAAAATGATGAGCAGCCTTGGTAAAGTGCAGTGGAGTGAGTCGATAATTATCGGTTTCAGGGAAAGGTTAGACAAGCTTATTTTGGGCAAGATTTGAGTGGAATTTGATGGAATATTTTAAGAAGATAGATGTAAATGAAGTTGGAGGGGCTGTAGGTGAGATTTACTGGGCTAGTGAAGCGTTATTTGCAGGTTATCGATAACTCACATATCGTTTATCTGTTTTTCATGCCTTAAACTTGCCTATATATATAATCGATAAATATTATAGCTCACATCTCTAGTTCAATAGGCACAAGGCTTGTCATAACTCATAGAGCTGCTCGCTATGTTTTATAGGAAGTTATCAGCCTTTTATAGCACATTTTTATAGCAAATCATGTTTGTCTTTAGTATGCGCCTTAATCGTCTCACTCTAACCTCTCTATTTCTCTCCCTCTCCTGCCTTCCTCTCTCTCCTTTGCCCATTAAAGCTTTTCGATTGAACGCCCTGCTGGCAACCTCAAGAGATCTCTGCCCTGTTCAGCCTCATGCTGCGGTTCCAGCCCGCATATCGTTAATGGAATCCCTTTTCCTGAAGGATCTTCGAGTCGCTCATTAAAAAAGCGCGAGGTGAAATCAATCGATTTTCGTTTAGTATCGTAATCAGCAAGTAGAACTCAACAATTTTTTGTTTGTTCTCGTGCTAAAAATTTGTTTTGTGTGCTATAACAAGACCCCCCTTTGGCAGGGCTGCCCCTACGCCTCTGCTGCTCTTCTCATTCACTTGGCTGGGGGCAAACATGGTTGGGGAACTTAAAGAGCACTCGAACAGCACTCAGCCACAAACGCACACACACACACACTCATACACTCAGAGAGCACACACACTCGCACACACATGTGTGTAAAGCCGCTGCTTAAGTGGAGTTGGCTTTGGCGCTGCAGGTAGGCAGAGGCAGAGGCAGTGGCAGCGGCAGAAGCGGAGTCTAAATTCGGCTAAAATGATGAGTGAGGCGAGAGGCGAGAAAGAGACAGCTAGGGCAGAGGCAGAGCGAGAGAGAGAGAGAGAGGGGGAGACATGTCTGGGCTTTGCAGTACTTGTCAAGATTGAATTTGGTACGGATATTCCCATTTCTCACTCCCCTCCCCTCCTTCCCCTCTCTTCCCTTTCTGCACTTTTCGCTTGGCTTTTCTCGTACTCGTTTTTTGGCGTTTTTATTGATCAAACAAAACGTTGCAAGTGGCAGCTAGTGAAGGTGTCATTGCTCACAAGTAGGTAAGCTGCCAGGTACCAGACTGGGACAGGCTGAGCAGCACACAGGGGGGAACCAAGAGGGGGGAAGGGTAAGCAAACTCGACTATAACTTGCATGATTTGCCGTTTCGATTATTTTGCCAGCTCAACCGACAGCGGCAGCTACACTGCATATATGCAGATATATAGGCAAATATATATATATGTATATAGATATATAGTTAGAGTAGACTCCACTTACCGGACCAAACTGTTCGAAGTAGCTTTTGACATCCTCCAGCGTGGTGGGCGCCGAGAGGCCGCCCACAAAGATTTTCTTTGTTCTCGTCACCATCTGCAAGAAAAAAGGAGAAAGAAATGTAAGAAAAGCGCTAGAAAATGGCGAAAATGCAGCTTAATTTAGCCGTAGTCGGGTATTTAAAAATGCATTTATGGTAAGTAGGGTAGGAGAGGGGAGGGTTGGAACCCCCCAAAGTTATGGCCCGCCAGACTGCAAGGAGCCCGACGTGGAGCAAGAGTCACCGAGTTCTGTAACTTACGACCCAAAACTTTCGCTGTGCGTCCACCATTTTGCTGCACTTTATGTAGTGGCCGCATGTGTGTGTCTGTGTGTGTGTGTGTGTGTGTGTGAGAGTGTGTGTGTGTGTGCAGCTGGCATATTTAAGCTGACAGTTTCAAGTGCCAACTTTACGCAGTTAGTGCAGCAGCAGCAGCAGCAGCAGCACCAAAAATGATGACGAGCCAAAGATGCCGGGAAAGGCAAGAGCCGGAGAGGGGCAGAGGGAGGGGGGAGAGGCAAACTGCACATGTGCATGCACTGTGAACAAGTGTGCGTGTGTGTGTGTGAGTGTGTGCGAGTGTGTGTGCTGCAACGCCAGCCCTTTTAGCCCGCAGGCAAGCGTAAACTGTTAACGTTAAGTGACGGCAGTTAAGGCAGCACAGTGGGACAAAAAACTGCAGCAACAGCAGCAGCAGCAGAGTTGCCTGAGCTACCAGAGTTGCCAGACAACAGAGTGCAGCTGCAGCTGACAGAGTTGCCAGAGAGTGGGGTAGAATAAAGAGGAGAGAATGGGAAATATGATAGGAGACTGAGCATGAAATGTGGAGAAATATTTAAAAGAAAAAAAATTTATAAATATAAAGGAATTATATAAGAAAACATTAAAGTATATATGACATGGTATGGAATAGAATGTATGATATTTAATTATAGGATAAAAGTAGATAGATGCATAGAAAGATACAGTTTGGGATATATAAAAGACTTTCCGAGTACTTAAAAAGAAGAATATATGGTAAAATAGCAGTAAAATTATTAATAATATATAATTTGTATGATATATAGTAAATTATTGAATGTTATTAATAGATACATAGCAGAACCTATAGTAGAAAACATTTGAAGCCTGAACCGTGGCAGATATAGAGGTATACATAGTAGAAAACAAAGTGAAAAATGCTGGAAAACAGTAGAATGAATACTGAGAGTATATAGAATAATTTACAGTGAATACTGTATCATATATATTATATATAGTTTGTACGCAATTCTAACTTAATTTAATTCAAGCTTCCACTCGAATAAACCCCTAAAGAAAAACTCGATTGTTAAGCGATTTTCTCTTGATTTTGCCAAAGTTGTGAATTGCTTTAATCGCGCATTGAATTGCAACAAGTTCGTTACGAAATTTAACAATTTTTACAGCAGTTTTCTGTCTCTCTCCCTCTCTCTCTCTCTCCCTCTCTTTCCCTCTCTCAGCTGCTGTGAACCGTTTAGCAGCTTAGCACGCAACATCAGTGCGCTGAGGCAGCTCCTTGGCCCATGGTTGCCCACGGTTGCCCATGGCTGCTGCTGCTGCTGCTGCTGTTGCTGTGCCGGATGAAGCTGATGACGCTGATTGCACTGAAGCTTGCAAGCTGCAATTTATGAGCACGCCAAGGCACACAGACAACGCGTAGCTCAAGTAGGATTGGGCAGGGAGGAGGAGCAGGCAGGGAGGGAGGAGCAGGGAGCCAGCTGGAAGGTGGCTTGCGTCCGTTAAGGAAACTAACGATATGTAACAGCGGCGCTGATGTTTCTGCTGTGCCAGCAGTAAAATTCATACAATGTCGTAAAATTAAAACACTTGTGCTGTCGCAAGGCACACACACACACACTCACACACACACATACACTCACACACACTCGCTGCTGCAACCAGTTACAGCTGCAACAACAAAGTTGGTCCTGCAGTCCAGGCAAATCGCTTTAGTTGCTCTGCCAGCTGCCTGCCTCTCTCTCTCTCCTCTTCCCTCTCCCTCCCTCCTGCACTTGCTGTATTTGAAGTCTAGTTGAACTGCACTTTACACAGGTTGCTCAAACAGTCGCCCGAGGTCTGCACCCGGAACTCTGCTGCCCTCGCCCTCTCCTGCCCTCGCTTGGACTCCAACTTGCCCAGGGCAGAGAGAGGGAAAAAAGAAATCTCGACGAGTGCGCTGCAAGCAGGTGACAACATGACAAGTCCAAGACAACGTTGTAGCTGCCCCATCCCTTCCAGCTCCTCCCTCCCCCCTGCAGTAGCTGCAGCTTCGCCTCGAGGCAGCCGTCGCTAATCACTGCCAACGAGGCGGCTACTTAATCTAATAAACTGCTCCAGTCCAGCGAGTTGGACTTGGCAATGTCATCATCGGCAGTATGAATTGGGACAGGGGGGACAATGCCCACGCCCATGGCTGATAGCAGGACATGAATCAAAAAAGAAAAAAAAAAGGAAAACACACCCAGAGCGACTAAAATAAAAGCAGAACGACAAATGGAGCCACACATGGAACACGCATATACTAACCAAGTGACACGGCAAGTTTAACGGAACGCTACACAGATTACGAATGTCAATATTGGCCCGAAGATAGTAGAACCAGGGAGCAGGAGGAGGAGTAGTAGGAGGAGGAGGCAGGCGGAAGGAACTGTGGAATGGTGCGAAAAGAACTTGCGACAAATGACGTCAGAATGGGGCGTGTTTCCTAGAATAAGGGAAGGAGGAGAGTTTAGCTAGTCCCCGCTAGCAGGCAATAGTTTGGCTTGTTTCAAGCCATATTAATAGCTAGTTCAGATTTCTGACAACTTGGTGGAACATGAAGGTGCCTGAAGTAAAGTAGACCAAAAGATTGGCAGATGAAAATATACTTGTAGCAGAACAAGAATATATATACACACAGAGAGAGAGAGAGAGAGAGAGGTTTGCAGGCATTTTGCATGTTTTGAAGGCTTCAACTATCCTTCAGATTTAAATGCGGATAAAGACATAATGATAAATGGGTTAATAGGGCGATTCATTGTGAATGCCATGAGCTGAAAAAGAATATATAATATATATATATAAAGAGAGGCTAACATGAGTGATTCTACGTTTAAAAAACGGCAAAATGGATTTTTTGAAATTTTTCGATATTTTGAAAAATTTGGCAAGGGTCCCCCCTATGATTTTTCAACAAATTTTTTTTTCAAAAATTTTAAATCGCGAGCTTTTAGTTTTAATCGATTGGGGAGGTCAAAATTAGTACTAAACAATTATTTAAATCGATTTTAAACGATACTTAATTTTGGCCCAAAAATCATGTCGAAGTGGTCAAAAAATTAGACATGCAACACCCTCAACAGGCTTGGTATCCTCATTTTACATCGATCGTAATTTTCTTAAAAATCAAACGATTTTCACGCGGAATGACATTTTGTTTATGTTTTAACAACCTGAGTGATTCCACATTTAAAAAAATAGCATAATGGGTTTTTTGAAATTTTTCGAAATTTTGGAAATTGAGGTAAGGGTCCCCCCTATGATTTTTCAACAAAATAGAAATTTGCATATTTCATATGCTATCATATTTCCTCAACTCGTATTATATATCCACAAACTCTTAGCTAGTCTCGAATAACACTTTCAACTCATTTCTACACTTGCAGCCCCTTCTACACAGCATCTTCTCCTTCTCCCCCCTCGCCTGCTGCTGCTTCACATGCCCCGCGCGTATCCATGCCTAAGCTCGATTTAATGGCTCTTCAGGTACCAGAGAGGGGGGGGGGGGGTAGCAGGAAGGTCTGTGAGGAAATGCCCATCAGCAGTGGCAATCAACTCGGCATTGCCATCATCTCCGCGAGCAGAGGCGGCGGCAGCAGAGTGAGCTGAAAGGGTAAAATCAATTTAACACTTTCAACTAAATTATTCATTTTGCATAATAATTTTCAAATCTGTCAAAATTCACACACACACAGAGAGACAACACACACACACATTGTTAGCGAGGCTTTTATTTGATACATTCGGCGGTTGTGTCGGCGTCTGCACTTTCACACGCTTAGCATCGTGATAGAGTTGTCGAAAGCGGGCCGGGGGGAGGCAGAAGGGAGAGAAAGGGTAGGCAGAGAGTAGGGGCAGGGGGAAAAGCACTCAAATAATTCCCAGGCGTAAGCTAAACCAGCGCAAAAGTTGCCACGCTGCGCACAACAATAGCGAAACGCCGTAGCGTTTTTTGGGCCCCAGCAAAGGTAAGGCAGGGCAGGGCAGGCAGAGGGAAAGGGGGGAGGGAGTAACTGGGGATAACGGCGTTTTATATGGCAAAATGGAACTGAGACTAAAACGCAAAACCCTTTAACCAAGCGAGAGCGACGACGACGACGACGGCGCCAACGCGAAGCGAAGCGTCACAAATTCTGTTAAGCGAAAATTTCATCAACGGCAGCGTGGCAGGGGGGGAAGAGGGGAAGAGGCAGGAGAGGGGAAAATTTTAGCATTCGCCCATTCAGACGTGCGCGACGTTACGTCCGTTCAACTGTCGCCCCTACCCCGCCTGCCATGCATCCCTTTTGCTTGTCAAAATGAAAGGAAAATGTCTCATAAATCCTTTTAATATTAAATGAGCTCGTTCTGCCTGCCTGCTCCTGCTCCTGCCTCTGCCCTCCCCCTCTCCTCCTGCACACGCACACACTTAAAATTATGTGGCTAATGGGAGCAACTTGGCTGGAAATTGCGCGAACCTGTCGTGCCCGCAACCCAAGCCCGTAACCCAAACCCGTTGCCGATCCCAATTCCAATTCAAGAGTGCCAACTTTCGCCAGTCACTTATGGCCACACAGTTCTCGCAGGGCACACACGCTGTATTTGTATATCTGATTGTGGCCAGGGACAGCTTGATAAGCAGCAGCAGAGGAGGAGGGGGAGGGAGAGCGGGAGTGGGGCAAGGGCAGTGCGCCAATTGTCATTAAATGTAATTTTTAAACCTGTTGTTAGCGCGCATATGGGCCATAAAAAAGGGTTGGCTAGTCCCTGCCCCTGCCCCTCTCTCTACCCCCTCCCTCCCCCCTCTGCTGCCTTTTTATATGCGCACTGTGCTGGCCCAAAAGCATTTGGTTTTTATTGTCAAATTAGTCGGGTTTATTAAACTTGTTTTGCGACTCGCCATGTTCCTATTATGTTATGCTATATACCCGAATGTGTGTGTGTGTGTGTGTGCGGGTGTGCAACCAAATTTGAAGCATTTCCATTACACCCCCCTCTGCCTGCCTGCGTTTCTCCCCTCTCCCTCTCCCACTTCCATGTCGAGAGAGCAACGACAACAATTTGTAACATTTGCCGCACTTCCCGCAAATATTTTTGTCAAGCGGGGAGAGGGGCGTGGCTACGTCTAACCCACTCAAAAGCGCTTCAACATCATTCAAAGTGACAAATTATCCATGCAAATTTTACAAAATGGCTGCCAGGCAGCGGCAGAGGCAGCGCGCTGAGGCAGAGGCGCGTGTGACAAAAAGTGTTGCATACTTACGAGCGCGCCTTGGCGCCATGAGAAACATGAGAAAGGAAGCCATCTGTGAGGCAGAAGGAGGCAGGAGGGAAGAGATGAGAGTAGGCAGAAACATGTCTGCTTCTTCTGTCATTGTTGCGTCTGCCATCGGACAAGTCTATGCATGCATATTCGATCTCTGCTTCATCATTTGCCATTTGCCTTGGCCTTTGTCTTGCTTTCAATTAAAGTGACCGCAAACTGGACGTGGAAGGGGGAGGAAGTGGTCCCCCCTCCCTCTCTAGCCTGCTGTTTTGACCGAAAATTTGTGCAATTTCCGTTACTAATACTTTTTGGTCAATTTCCTTCACACACACACGCGCAGTGGGAGATAAGCAAACACACACACAGCTGCACACACACTTCCACACTCTGTTGATTTATTGCCCTGGCAAATATTTTGCGCCTTAATTTCGTTGATATTTATGCGACGCTGCCTGTGTGTCCCTGCCTGTCCCTGCCTCTTCCTGCCTCATCCTGCTGCCCAAGCCGAAGCCAATAAACACGTTTTGTGCCACTGACAAGGGATAATGGGCTTCCTGCTGCCCTTAGTTGGGTGATGGAAGAGGAGGGGGCAACTCTGGAAATCAGCTTTTGAATATGCCCCGGGGAGCAGCAGCAGCAGCAGCACGGGCAGCCCTGGCAGAGACCATCAAAAGGAATGCAAATCGTGAGCGAATCCTCTCGCCTTGTCTCGTCTCGTCTCGTCTCGGGCAGAGGAGCTTGTAAATCAAATGAAATATATTACATGGCAGGGCATAAATACATTTGAAGATTGATGCGAAAGAGTTGAAAGAGGGAGGAAGAGAGGGAGGAAGAAGAGAGAGAGAGAGAGAGTTCCAGCCCGGAGTAGTGCGCTGCGCTTTGGCATTTTAATGAGCTGCACGCAGGCGGGCAAACTAAAGCAGCGACTCCAAAAAGCAGAGACAGAAGAGAGAGAGATAGAGAGAGGAGTTAAAGAGAGACAGTAGAGAAGAGAAACAGCCCCCTCTCTTCCCCCTCTCTTTCGCCTTATTTATGCATAACAATAATGAATATTATACAACAAGCCCGAAATGTAATTCTGTGTAATTAATTATTAATTTATGCGCATACATTTAACTCACACGCATTGCCAACGACAGCAGCAACGACATGTGTGTGTGTGTGTATGCGTGTATGCATGTGTGTGTGTGTGGCTCGCACAATGGCGGCTCTGGCGGATGCGGAAACTGTTTTGCCTGCCGTTGATGCTGCCTGCCTGCCAAGCGTAGTCATTGTTGTTGCTCTTGTCGATTGTTGTTGTTGTTGTTGTTGCAGCAGCAGCAGCGACTAACGACCAGCAATGTCTGCCTGTTGTTGTTGTTGTTGTTGCTGCTGTTGTTGTCGTGCTGGTCGTGTGTTGCTGCTGCTGCTGCTGCTGTCGCTGTTGTTGTCGTTCTAATGTTAAGTTGAATTGTCATTAAAATTGTCGTCCATAATTTCGACATTAAATACACACACAGACGGCAGACACACACACTCTACGCCTCTCCCTCTCTCGCTTAGCCGCAGCTGCCTCTCTCTCGCTCTCCCGCTCTCTCGCTCTCTCTCTCTGTGTATGTAAATTGTCTGCGGGCTGCAACACTTTTGCGACGACACAGCACAAAATGCTTGTCGCAGGCAGCCTGCGTGTGCATGTGTGTGTAAGAGTCTGCAAGGTATGCGTGTGTGTGTGTGTGAGTCTCTGCTGTGTGTGTGTGTGTGTGCGGCGCGTGGTTAAAAAGTGCCAACGCAGCATGTTTTCAACATTGTTTAAATTTATATGGCAGACAGGCGCACGACAAAGACAGACACGCACACGCACACACAGTAAATACACACACACACGTAGTAGACACACACACACAGTCGCTCTCTCTGCCACACACACCGCACACACGGGACAAGGCAGCAGCAAGTTGTGCTTAAAGTTTTAAATTTGCATAGCTGAGTACGAAGACGAGGCAAGAGAGAAGAGAGCAGGAGAGAGAAGGAGAGAGCGGGAGGGGAGAAGAGAGCGGGCAGTCCACTTACAGTAACGGCAATTATTGTGCTCATAAGCTGCAGCCGGGTCTCTCCTCCTGCCCCTGCCCCTGCCCACCTTGTCCCACAATCATCATTAGAGCAGAGCGGGGGCCATTACGTAATTAACGCAATCACAGCCCAAGGTGGGACAAATAATTGAAATCCGAGGGGAGGCAGCGCGGGGAGCGCAAGGGAAAAACAATTTGGAGTCAATTTCGATAAAGTTTTAGTGGTTGCGATGACTGTACCCCCTCTGAATCCCCTCCTGCTCCTGCTCCTCCTCCATTAAGCTGCTAATCACTTGCAGCAACGAAACCGAAGCTAAAACGCAGCGGGAAAGCGAAATGAAAGCGAAATGGAAATGGGAAATGGAAAATGGAATTCCTGACTTGCCCCAAAATAATTTGTCTTCTTATCCGCCGCAAAACAACAACGTGTAACAAGCAGGGAAAACGTAGAGAAAGGTGGAAGAAGGAGGAGGAGAAACAGGAGGAGGAACAGAAGTTGGGCGATTAGTTTAGTTTTGGCCAAGGTCAAAGGGCAGCCTGACTAGGCTTAGGTGACGGTTTTGCTTAATTAGAACATTCATTAATCAAATCAAAACCATTTGCCACCCGGCAGAGACTCGGAGAAAGACGAGGAACTCGTCCAGGAGGAGACAGCAAACTTTTGGCGAATGGCAGCCAAACACGCACAGAGACAGCAGCAGCGAAGGGAGTAGCAAAAGGGGGAGAAGGAGAGGCAGAAGGAGCGTGGAATGAGCCAAGCAGAATAACCAAATAAATTCAGTCACATAGAAAAACGACAGAAACGGCATAACAAAGCGCACAGATTGGGAACGATACGAGGCAGGAGCAGGAGCAGAAAAGGAGAGCAAAGTGAAGGGAAAAAGGAAGAAGGAAAAGAGAAGGCAAAAGCGAAACGAAAACGAAACGAGGCAAGCGAAAAAAAAGAAATACCGAGCGACCATTAAAACACATTTGGGTATCTATTTTTAGGGAGCCCAAGACCCCAAGACTCTGCGACTCTCTCGCTCTCTGCGTAACCCAAAACCATCAGCCTGAATAGCCAGAAAATGGCAACAAGCAGCAGCAACAACAACAACAAAAACAGGCAACAACAACAGGCCATAACAATGGCCAACAACAACTTAAAACTACTTTAATTTATGGCTCACGCATTGCTGTGCTCAGGCTCAGGATGAGGCCCAGTCCCATCGCCAGTCCCAGCAAACTGTCGGAGTAATCAGTCAGCAACGAGTTGAAATGGGGCCCAACTAGGCGGGCCTCAAGAAGGAACCCAGAGAGGGAGATAGAGAGAGAGAGAAATGTGCGTTTCTTTTGCTAGCGCATTGTGTGCCAAAGGAAACTGTTGAAAGATGAAGATAGTATCAAGGGGGGAAGGCGGAGGATGCTGCTCAAATAACTCAAGCAGTGAATGAGGAGCTTGACTATTAAATATCTAAGTAAACTAAGTGGAGAACATAACGGGAAAGACCTGAGAGTTTAGGATGCACGAAAAGCAAAGCGAGAGAAGGTAGTAAATGTTTAGAAACTTAACAAATAAATCAAAAATGTGTCTTAGAAGACCGAAAATGTCAAGATTATCGAGAAAAATCTAGAAAAATGAAGGAAGTTTTAAGTTTAGTCTATAGTTAAAGGATTAATACAATAGAGAAGACCTGAGAGCTTAAGATTTGCAGAATTAATTAAGAAACTCTTAGGTATCGACTAAAATTCAATGAATAAAATAAGAGCAAAGGTTTGAGATTTCCAGTTACTGAGGATTAACTTAAGACCAATAAAAGAATCTATTTAATAGATTAATAACAAGTTAAAATATTTAAAATACCCAGAAAATTCAGTAACTATAAAAAAGAACAAAAATACACCATATATGGTTATTTTCAGCAGCTGAAACTCTGAATTTATATATATCTAGCTGCCAAAAATAAATAAAACCTGAAACTCATTGTATAAAGTCGAGAACCTACAAGATATATGCGCTACCGTCAAGTATAAATTGCCCGCCAAACTCCCTCTCTCTCTCTCTCTCTCTCTCTTTCTCTCGGTCTCTCTCAAGACTTGCTGGATTGTTTATAATATGCTTGGCTAAGCCTCGCAGCGACTTAAAGAGCTTAGGTTAATTTCAAATGTTTCCCCCCTCCCGGAGGAACTGCGAGGTAATTAATGTGGACTCAGCTTAGAGTTAAAGATAATACATTAAGATATGATAGGGTAGCGGGATATGCTCTCATATATTGTCAGTATTTCTATAGAGTTCTTTGCTTATATCACATGAAATTCAAGACGGAAATCAGCTAGAATTGAGTATAGTAAATATTCTCTGAACTTGCTATAAATATGCAGCTTTAAGTCTTGCTATAATTTAGTATAGCAAGTATACCATAAATTTATTTATTATTTTCTATTATAAAATGCTTCGCTTTTATTGTACGCGAATTTAACTACGTTGCGGACATGCGAAGACTTCTCTCTCTCCCGCTCTCTCCCTGTCCCTCTCTCTCTCTCTGTCAGCTTACAAAGTCAAAGCGAGTGACATATCTACCGTGGCTGCCCCTCGTTTCCGGCTGCCCCTCCCTTCCTGTCGCTCCTCTCTCTCTCTCTCTCGCAGTGGCCTGACAAGCGGGTAAATTATGCATAAGCGCACTACGCAGCGACATTATAGCGAGGCTGATGCAGCACAGCGAAGGCAATGGCGACGTCGAGGATTATGCATGACAGCAGTAGGGGAAGGGGGAGGGGCAGGAGAGAGAGAGAGAGGGAGAGAGAGACGAGCGTGTGCATGGCGGTTAGGCAGCGTGCGCTCTTGTCAACGTACTCATCACATTTGCAGCAGCACGCTTGTCGCTCCCCCTCCCCCCTTGACTACCTCTCCTCCTCCTCTCTTCTCCCCTCTCTAGCCCACCCCCTCTGCCCATCCCCCCTGTCTGCCATTTATGCGCACTAAAGCAAACAAACAGCAAAATATTTGTATGCTAAGCCAACACATGCGACGCAGCCTGTCGAGGAAGGCGTCACTGGCGTCTCCTTCTGCTCCCCCTCCCCCTCCCCGCTTCCCCTCCCCCTGCTGCGGCTGAAGTATTTTGCATTGCTAAGCAGAAATTATAAATCAGGGCAATTGTTGAAGATTTGCAGCCGCATAACAAAATTTGCGAGCGAGAGAGAAAAGCAACGAGAGAATTGCGGATTGCGCCAGATTCCTCCGGCTGGCAAGGAGGAGACTCCTCCGGCCCTGGGCACGCACACGCCTCGCTGCGGTTGTCCCCAGCGGCAGTGGCTTGTTGACTAACTGACTGACTAAGTGACTGAGGGGGCAGGCAGGAGGCAGGAGGCAGGCAGCAGCCTGGCCAGAACGTGCGCAGGCAGGAAAATATTTTATCACAAGGAGAGCTAAGTGAAAAAATAATACAAAAATAACAAACAGCGACACACAGCATGAATTTAACGAATATGAAAACAGAGAGAGAGGAGAGAGAGGGGGAGAAGGAGAGAAAGAGAGAGGGGGCACTTCTCTCTCTGCGCTGAGACTGAGATCATAATTTAATTTAACGTATTTTTCGTCTGCCAAGAGACGAGCAAAAATCACAAAAACACAAGAAACAAAAATTTGGAGCAGGAGAAGGAGAAGAGGGAAGTAAAAGCCAAAACTGGAAAATGGAAAAACAAAGAAGAGGGGGAGAGGGAGGGCAGGAAACTAGTTACACTGGTGTGAGTCACTTTTGGTAATAGAATCGCGCTAAGATGCGCAGCTCGCAAAGCGATTTTAATTTTCGTAATGGAAGACAAAGGCAGCAAGTAGGGGAAGACGATGCCAGGCGACAGGCAGACAGAGAGGGAGGAACAGGAGAGGAATGGGCAGAGACAGCGAGACAAATAAGCTTAGCCAGCAATGCAGTTGCAGGGGGGAGGAGGCAGGGGCAGAGGTTGTAGGTTAACTGCCGCTGCTGCTGCCGCTTGAAGCTGAGATTTATTGCGCCACCTTGCAGCAGTTTCAAGTTGTCGAGCCACATAAATCCATCAGTGGAGTGTGGAGAGTGGAGAGAGAGCGTGGGTGCACAATGCAGGGACGTAGACGGGGGCAGGGGGCGCAACTTTACACATGATTGTTATTATTTAACGTGGCTGCTGCTGCTGCTGCTGTCATGCGGTTTTTTAAACGATTTTTATTAGTGGCAGCGCGTAAAGCGGAAATAACGGGCCACGCGCCGTAAAGTAGACAACGCATGCATTCACACACACACACACACACACATATACACAACAACAGGCACACAGACAGACAGAGAGAGAGAGAGTCCATTTTGCATGGCGTGCACGTAAATGACCGCCAACGATTTAAATTGTCGCCCCTGCCTGACCCCAGCACTACTCCCCCTCTCTACGCCCCTGCTTGTTCCTCGCCACGCCTGACTGACCCGTTTGCCTGGCTCGCGTGTTGTCTGAAATCAAAATGCATTACGTATACGCAATAAAAATTACGTATACGCAGCGCATGCACACAAACAAACAACTGGCAGCTCTGGCAACCCTGGCTGCAACTCTGGCTGCAATGGCAACTGCAACTGCATTTTATGCGTGCCACGCATTATCATTTAACATTTCCTGTGCACAAAACGCAGCAGCAGAGGCAGCGGCAGAGGCAGCAGCAGGATGTGGCAGGCAGCAGGAAGAGACCCAGGCCAGGTTCGTTCTGGTTGCCAAAGGGAAGCAGGGGGCAGTAGAGGGGGAAGGGGGGTTACGAATTGATTGGCGATTGGCTGCCGATAGCGAAGCGAACCGAACCGAAACCGTTGCCAACTGTAGCGTAGCGGCAACTTTCCTATTTAGCCTCGCAATCAAATTAGAATTCCAGCTGAATATTACAACGCTTTTATACGTTTCGATTGCCAGGGGCGGGTTCACAGGGGAGCGGGGGAGAGCAGGAAATTATATGCATCACATTTGACGAAAATCACAAAGAGCTAATGAACTGTTCGGAAGGAAGAGAGAGAGGGAGACAGGGGAGAGGGAGAGAAAAAGCAGAGATCAGCGATGGTTTGTGGGTTAAATCATTGAAAGTTTAGCCTCAATATAAAGGACAATAGACGGTGGATGTTGATAGAATATATATAGCTGATATTTTAGTTGGTATTGGTAGGGAAATGAGTAGGGTATTTCATGCAAAAAGACAATATAAATAGTGCATAAGCCTAGCTGTATTTAAAACTCTCTGCACAGCAAGAAAAGTGAAAAAAAAGTTAAGGCAATTTTTAAAGATATTATAGAAATGTATATTATATATATTGTATGTATAACTAGACTAGTTTTTTGATGGTATATTATTCGCAACTTAAGGCTGGTATTTTTATAATAAACCATAGCTTATAAGCCATTTAATAATTATTTAAATAGCTGCAAAATCAAACATTGCCTCGTTGCCTTATTGTCAATTTAAATAAATATATTTATTATATGTTATATATTATTTAAAATATAATATTTTATTTGGCATGCTGTGGCATTTTGGTAGCAGATTTAACTACCAAATTATTTTAGTATTAAATATGCCAAATTGTATTTAAATTTCAGCTTGCACTCCGCCTGCTTCAATGTTTTCTCTGCTCTTGGCACTTTGCCCTATTAATGTTTGTCATGCTGCTGCTTGCTCTCTCTCTCTCCCGTCTCCCCCTCTCTTTCCCTCTGGTAATGTCAACTAATCATATAAAAAGCTGCTGCACCTTGTAGCTGCCTTCTCCTTCCCCCTCCTCTCTCCCTCTCTCTCTCTCTGCTCTTCCTGTTTTCACTACAAATTTTGGCACAATAATTTTGTAAATTATTGCGCATACGTCGCGTGGTACACACACACACACACACACACACTTTATTTGCCATTGCGTATTTTGTATGCTTTCTATTTGTATTTGTATTTTTTTGTTAGTATTTTTTTTAGTATTTTTTCTGTTACCCTCTGCGACTTTGCACTTCTGGGGCCACGCGCTGAAGACGCTGCTGCTGCTGCTGCCAGCTCATTTCCAGGGCAAATAAGCGTAAGTAAATTTATAAGACAAACAAACAAGCAGAGGGGTGGGGAGGGGAGGGGTTGGGGTGCCAAGAACAACAGCTGTCCAAGCTGGCTGGGACAGGTGGTCGCCTCGAGCCAAGTTGAGTGCAGAAGAAGGAACAAGAGTCAGTCAGGGCCGTGGGGGCAACTTTGGGCAATATTCATTCTGGTGGCAAACAAACACGCAGCAACAACAACAACTAGGAAAACAACAACAACAACAGAAACTACAACAAATATAATAACACTCCTGGACGCTGCCATTTGCGGGCAGAGGCAGCGCCTCGCGTCGCGTCGTTGATGAACTTCGTGTTCAAGTTGTGTGTAGCACAAGAGTTGACGCCTGCTGCTGCCCCCGGGGGGGGGGGAGGGGTTAGAGCCACCAGCTGTAACACTGATAGCAATTCCAAGAGACAACAGAAGCAGCAGCAGCAGTAGCTGGAAGGGAGCAGGGAGCGGGCAGGGGGAGGACGCAGCTCGTCGTCGCTTTTCGTGAGTTTTTGTTTTTCTTTCAGTTTATTTTACTTTCGTGTGACTGAGGCAGCGCAACTGAGGAGGAGGCAGCCCGAGAGCTTCACTTAGTTTGATTTTATTATGTTTTTCTTTTGGCACCACTAAAGCAGCCTTGTCCCCCTCCCCTCCCCTCCCCTCCCCTCCCCACTCCTCCTTCTTAGCCTGCGCTGGTTTTGGCCACATGCTGCCAAGTTCTTTTTGGCCCTCGCTTTGTTATTTGACTACATTGACGAGGCAAGTTGCAAGCTGCTGCTGCTGCTTGCTCTGACCTTAACAGAGGTTTGAGGGGTGGCCCAGAGAGGGTTGCAGCAGGGGAGGGACGCGCGCAGGGGGGGTCGTTTCCCTTTTTACAGAAGCCGTTACAATATCAAGTTAATTGTTTGAAATAAGTGCCGCCCCAGCTACAGCTACAGCCTCAGTCTCTTCCTCTCTGCCTATGGCCTAGGCCCATGATATGCCACGCCTCCCCCTGCCTGCCTGCTCCTCCCCCTGCCCCCTAGAGGGGGGTTTGCTGATGTTGCGGTTTCTTTTGTGCCGCACTCTCGTTTTGGAAGCAACTACCCACATTTATAGTGTTGCGGTCTCTGTTTGCAGCTCTGTCAGCTGTGTGTGTTGGCAACCCTGGCTGCCCTCTACCAACCCCCCCCCCTCCCTTCCTCTGCCTGCTCCCTTAGTTTCCCCTTTATCAACTGTTTTGTGTTGTCAACGCCAGCAGCCTCAGTTTTCTTTCTCTCTCTCTCCCTCTCTATCTTTCGCTTTTTGCGTGTGTTTCGTGGGCGTGCCCTGAACTTTTTTCGCCTCCTCGCAGCCTGCACTCTTCCCTCTTCTTGCCACACTCCTCCCTGGCCTGCCCTGTCTCCCCGCCCCGCTGCCTTTTACTTTGACTGACTTTGCCACAGTCGCAATAGCAAAAGTAGTCGCAATCTTCGTGTCTTCTTGTCTCCCTCTTCCATCTTCCATCTTCGTCTCTGTCTTGGTTTTTGGTCTTGGTTTGTTGTCTACTCTCTTACCTCTTTCCCTGCCCCTTCCCCTCTCCCTGGCAGCACTCCATCTGCATCTTCAAGTCGCTGTGTTTGGAGTGCACTTTTCCGTACAACTTGAAATGAATCTAATAACTTGGCTGTCCACACTCACAGCCCTGCACACACACACACACTCACACATATACACACTCACTGCCACACTCTCTCCCACACTCTTTACCCCCCTTAGCCCTCTTCCTTCCCTGCCTGTACAGCGCAAAAACAATTGTTCCTGACCACGCTGCAACTTGCTGCGCCAAAGCGGATTGCGCCCCCTTCTATCCCCCCTCTTGCCTACGCCCCTGCACTTTTTGCCAACTTGTCGAGGGCTTTGTGCCTCGTGCATTTTCGGTTTTCTGCAGTTTTTGCAATTTTCTAGTTTCCTGCACTCAATTCGAATATTTTACAAGCATCTTTTTGCCTCCTCTCTCGATTCGTCTCTCTCCGCGTCTCTCTTCCCGCCTCTCCTCGGCTTAGCCATAAGTTTTGTGTTCGCTGAGCAAAAACCGTTAACAGCTCCATTAGTGCATTTTATTTGTCTGTCGATTGGCTGGCGGTAGCCCCACCCCCCTCCCTTTTTACCCCCTCTTCTACCACTCAGCTATCTCTTCCTACTACGGCTAAAGACAAAGGCTTCGCTTTTTGCTGTCAACCTCTGATTGTGTTTGCAATTTCATAAAATAACAATCTGCCACGCCTCCTCTACTCCTCTCCCTTCTATAATCCCTCTCTTCTCCTTTCTACCCCCTCTCTCCTGCCCTTCTCTTCCCTTCTCTGTTTTTGTTGTTGTCTCTGCGCGCTGATTGCCTGCGTTGCTTTGCTCAAATGGAATTCGCGTTTGCGAATAATTTCGCCAGGTGTGTGTGGCCAGAGGGAGGGAGGGGTTACCCACTCTCCCTGCTTGCCAAATTCAATTCACACAAAATACGCGTAATTCAACACCCTCAGCGAAAGCCACTCGGCTGACTGATTGGTTTCAACCCAGCTCTGCCCTGCCCCGCTCCCTGCCCCTCCCTGCTTCCTGTCTTGCTGCCACTTGCTGCACTCCCTGTGGGGCACATTGAAATGAGCCGGAGTCTCCTCCCCCTCCTCGCCTCTAGCTGTCTGTCTTGGCAGCTGAAAACTTTCTCGCTGAGATTTCTCCCATCGTCGTCGTCGTCGACGTCGACATCTCAAGCGGCTCGTTGACATATTTGTATTGTATTCAATCGATGAATTTCTGCAGCAAGCACAGCATGAAGCTGGCAGAGGAGTGAGGCAGGGGCAGGAGCAGGGGGAGCTGTGTGGCAGCTGTAGACGCAGTCAAGGCTGCTTTCCCCCTTAAGGGAAAATGACTTATTTTCTTACGCACACATTGAGGCAGCTCAGGCGACGGCGAGCGAACTCCTCGAGCAGCTCAAGAACGCGTCGCTGTCTGCCCGACTCCCACTCCCACTCCTGCTCCCTGCTCCTGCCTTGATTGCTTGTGCGTCGACATTCGTAGCTGCTGCTCCGCTTGCTCTTCCTGCCAGGCGGAGTCAAGAAAGAAGGAAGGAAGAAGGGAAAAAAAGTTTGCACACACATTTTTTGCTCGGCTGCCGACGGAGTCGCTGCTCGCGTTGATATTAAAATTTTAATAAACCCACGCACGCTGCCACGCCCCCTCTCCCACTCTACGCCCCTGCCTCTTCGGCTTGTTGCACTTGACGGAAAAGCGTCAGCTCGGCAGCAGCAGCAGAAGCGGGAAAAGCAACGGCAGCCCGTGTGGCACGCACATTTCGATGCGGCGACGCGTAAAACGAAAACGTCGTATTTGTGTGATTGCCACTGCCCCCCTCCCCCCTTCCCTTACTCCCCCCTCCGCCTCTGCCCACTGCGTCCCAGGCTGAGCTGACAATGGCAGCGTTGCTTGTGCCGCACGTGAAACATGTTGATAAATCAAATCTCAGCGCAGTCAATGCCAATGCCAATTTGCCTGACAATTGCTTTGGTTTTCCCTCTCTTTCTCTCTCTCTCCCTCTCTCTCTCTCTCTCTTTCTTTCTCTGCCTCTGCTCTTTGGGTTATGCTTCTGATTTGCGGCTTTGGTTTTTTTTTGTTTGGCTCTCCCCATATGGATGACAGCTAATTGCCTGTGGCTGCCCAAGTCGCCTGCCTCCTCCTTCTGCCTCCTCCTTCTGCCTCCTCATCCTGCCTTCTCCTGCCCCCTTCTGCCCTCTGCTGCCTCCTTCTACCTTCTGCTTTGTCGCATGCCAAGCAGGCGTGGCCTAAGCCCCTCAAGCAGCGCTTAACGGCAGCTGCAAAAGGCAGCTCGGACCCAGCAACAGCCAAGAGAGAGAGAGAGAGAGGAGAGAGAGAGAAGGACTGACTGTGTGTAAGCAGTCGGATGAGTTGTGTTATGCCGCAGCTGATCCACTGGCAAATACAATACAAGGCGAGGAAAGAGGATAGCCAAGAAGATATAAAGAGACAGAGAGAGAGAGAGAGAACTGCAGGGATTATAATATTAAATAAAAAGTAGCTAAGTTCTGTAGAAAGATATAATATAACGCAGTTACAACTTCAGGAAGAAAATGTCAAGATCTTAAGCAGCAAGTATTAGATTTGTAAAAGAATTTCACACTTTATAAATCTAGTGCCAAGTGATAGACATATAGCATAAGTAGCTCCAATACTTCACAACTAACTGAGATATATCAATAGTTCCAGCAGTTTCCTATACGTATTTACTTTGATTTACCTCTCTATAGATTTTTTTGTCTTTTAATAATATTTACAGTTTATAAATTGCAGCATATTATATTTTATACTAGATTTACCACAACTTTACTAAAAGAAAACCTGCTAAACAATCGAAATTCCTTTCAGCTCAAGCTAGATTTCAAAAAGAAATCAAGCATATATAAAACTAAACCCAATTGATAAGAAAAGCACACCCAGCTGCCAAATTACTTGCAACTAACTGGGAAATTCAAATCTTTCACACAGTTTCCCAGTTGGAGTTGCCTTCGATTTGCTTCTCTTCTATCCCGCTTCCTCCCCGTCTACCCGTCTCTCTGGCTGTCTGTCTGTCAGATATAGAGAAAGAGAGAGAGAGAGCGAGATAAACTTGTGTAATCCTTGCTGCTTCGGCTGCTTTGGCTTGTCACTAAAAATTGGCTTTGCGGTTGGCTGCTCGACTTAAGGTCTTTAAAATGGGCACAGAGAGGGAGAGAGAGAGAGAGAGGGAACTGGCAAAATTAAATCAAATCAAATAAAATAGTTAGTAAATAATAAAACAGTCGAGAGTCGAGGCAAGTCAAGACGAGAAGGAGGAGAAGCGACTCAAGTCGCCTCAAAGTGCTTGGCAGTTTAATGCTCGTTTACGTTGCCTGCTTTTATGGCCCGGTCGCAATAGACGAGAGTTTTATTACAGTGGAACCAGAGAGCGTCTTTGGATCAGCCTCGTGCCATGTGCCATGTGCCATGTGACTTACCCTGCCTTGCCTTGCCGAGAAGGTAGTCAACAAACCATTAAACTGAAGTGTTTACCACAAGCCAAAGTCACTAGACACAAATCTAAACTGGCAGTTAGACAGCCTGTGTGACAGAGAGAGAGAGAGGGAGAATAGGAGAGCGTATGTGACCGGGCATCATCATCAATAGGTGTAGCTGACTGACTGCGACAACTACTCGAAACTGCCAGGCATCGCAGCTCATCGCAGCCCACTTCAATTTAACTGACAACTCGAGCAAATTTTCGGGCACTAAGCTGCTTACGAGAAGTGCTTGATATGGTATATATAGTTGTATATCATAATATAGTAGGGGAATAGGAAGTTAAAAGATCAGCTAAAGGGAATTGCGCAATAAAAGAGAGAGAGTTCAAGAAAACTCTAAAGAAAGTTGAAGGAAACAAGAACAGACTGAGTAAAAATTGTATAATAATATTTCTGTCTTTTATTTGTATATTCCCAACTTAAGTACTGCAGTTCAGCATAGTTTAATAGTCTTATAGAGTCTAAAAATACTTCTAAACCTTATCAATACAATCTTAATCGACCCATTTCCCTTCAAAGTTGTAATTTCAAAGCGCAAACTCTTTTATAGTCTTTGAAAATATGCCTAGAAATGATCAATCAAAACTTGATTGAAACATTATCATCGAAAGTAGTTTCAGACTGTCTTCTGAAAATGTTGAAAAACTCTTTGCAAACTTGTCCCCAAAGTGTAGTTAAAAATTCTCTAAACCGACTGCTTGCCTCGATTCTTATCATCGTCGCCGCATTATCCCATTGGCTTCCGGCTCACAAATTTCATTTATGGCCCCATCTATCTGCCTGTCTCTGGCCCCCTTTTCTCCTCTCTCTCCCCTCTCTATCTGCTGCTTGTTGTCATTTTTGTTAACAACGTTTTCTGGGTTAAATAGAGTCGTGGTTGGCAACAGCTCGGGGCACGCCTATAAATACACTTGGCTTATTTATGGTCGAGCCATCGATGAGCCGCGTGCTGCTATAAAAATTATGGCTAGCCAGAGAGCAGGAGAAAAGAGAGAGAGAGTGGGAGAGAGAGCGACTACTCTGGTAGTTTGCGTGGAGACACGCGAATTGCCACGGCGCGTTACCTTTATATGGCAGCGTAATTATTTTTATGACATTTTTGCTCTGTCCATGCTCAAGTGTTGCCGCTTGCCAAACAAATTAAAAGCAAATTAGGGGAGAGGGGAGAGGGGGAGGGGGGAGCAACCTCAGCTGCGGGCAGCCCCTAAGGATATCTGGAATTTTAATTTCTCTGTTTTTTTTTCCACTTAAAACGATTTACTCGCAGAATCTTCTAAACGACACGTCGTAATGAATGGGCCCAGGTGAGAAACGTGCCTCGCGGCGAGTAGGGGAGGAGGGGCAGGGTACCTGACTTATAGCGGGTGGACAGTCTGTGTTTTTTTCTTTTTTTTTGTTGTGTGAACGTGCCGCGCGCGTCGTAGCTGGACATAAATTAATTTATTGCGTGCCGAGTGCGAAATATGTAAAAGGAAAAGAAAACGAAAATAATTCATAGCATACTTTTTTGGGCCAGCGAAAGTTTCGCTCACATTAGCAACGTTAATAATTAAGCAAGGCCTGCCAGGGCAGGGGGATGGGGTAGGGACAGGGGTAGGGGCAGCGGTCTCTCTCTACTTACAACGAGTTTCTTTGTCGGAATTGTGGCGGTTGTCGCTGACAGCGGCGTCGACGTCGTCAGTTGGTGCTGCTGCTGCTGCTGGTGCTGCGGCGCTGTCGCTGCTGCTGCTGCTTGTGCTGCTGCTGCTGCTTGTGCTGCTGCTGCTGCCTGCGCTGCTGCTACGTGAGCTGCTGCTGCCTGGGCTGCTGCTGCCGCTTGCACTGCTGCTGCTGCTTGCTGCGTCGTCGTCACGGGCGGACTAATCGCTTTAATTGTCGCCGTCGGCGCTGGCAGCTGTGGCGGCAACGGCGGAAGCGGCGGCGGCTGCTGAAATAACTCCGCTGGCTGCTTCACGTAAAACAGATTTACTCCAAAGTGTGAAATTTTGATTGAATTTATAGCAACACTTTCGACAGGAATTCAATGGGTGCCCGCTGCTTGCTGCAACGGAGTGGGGGGTGGCAGGTGGCAAGTTGCAAGTTGGCAAGTGGCGCGTGTTGTGGCTTCACGTGTGCAGCAGTTGCTGTTGCTACCTCGAGTGTTGCTGCTGCTTGTGTTGCTGCTGCTGCTGCTGATGTTGTCACTGTCACTTGTTGTTTGCTTTATTTTTTTTTGTTCTGTTTTCTTTCGTTGTTTATCGCTTTATCGTTTTCACAACTGACTGAGAGAAGCTCGTGAGATTGTTTATTATATTTATATAATTATATACTTTATTTTTGTTTATGTTTATGTTTACAAATTACACTACTAAAGCTCAACGTTTTTTGTTGTTGTTGTTGTTGTTGTTAAGAAAAAACACTTTGTCGTACCGCAGAACAAATTGACAAGCTTCGACTTGTTGTTGTTTGTTTGTTTGTTGATTGCTTAAGCCGAAGTTATTCGAGCTGTAGAATTGATTTCGTTTTTGCTTTTTTTTACTTTTATTTTGCTTTTCCGTTTTGCGTTTTGGGTTTGCGCCTCGTCGCCTGTGTCGCTCTTTCTCTCTCGTGTGTTGTTGTTGTTGTTTTCGTGTTGCTTGTGTTGTGTTGCTGCTTTTGTTGTTGCTTTTTGTTGGCTTGTTGTGTTGCTGCTTCTGGTGCTGCTGCTGCTGTTGTGGTTGTTGATTTCACTAGGCTACTTTACTTTGCACGGATGAGGAACAGAACGCAACGACTGCTGGACTCGCTTGTCTGATAACGACTGAAGGACTCTCGCGAATTGCGTAGGATTTTTAGCAAGCAAAGCCAGCAGCAAACGCAGTTCCCTTTTGGGGCAGCGGCGTCGCAGTTAACGTCGACAGCAGCAGCGACAGCAGCGCAGAAGCAACATAAGCGGCAACAACAGCAGCGATGGCAGCAGCAGCAGCAGCGACGGCAACGGAAGCAACTAACAGCAGAGCGCAGAGAGAGAGAGAGAGAGCAAGCGAAAGAGAGAGCGCAGGCATGCGAGCAAGCGAGAGAGAGATAGAGGAAGAGCGAGCGCAGCAGCGCCAGTTCTCTCTCTGGCTGCGTACACCCCCGACATGAAATCTGTTAAAATGCTCTAGTATATGCGGGCCAGGTTGTTGCCAGGGTTGCCAGGGCACTCAATGATTTTAACAGCGCAAATAGAGCATTTTGTAGGCTATGTAGAAGAATTTGTGGCAGATAGACTTGAACACGGGCGAGCTAAGATGTTTTTATGGCAAGTTTATGGTATAAATAATGTAGTTTTTATATTTATATCATAATATATAAATAAAAATATATATTTTTGACTTGACTTCATATTTATAGTAGCAAATATAACAATATATGTACATTTATTACAGTTTTCCTGCTAAAAGCAGCTGCCCGCAAAAGTATGCTACAATTTTTTTACTGTCTTTTTTAATGGCTGATCGAATAAGAAAGAGACCGGAAATGGGTGGGTAAAGGCTGCGTACGTGGATTTATTTGTCAAAAACTCTATTATTAAGTTTTAATTTTCTTTCTTAAACATTTATTATTTTTTTTATATATTTTTTAATTATTTTATATTAAAATATATTTTTTTATTATTTTTATATATTGTATTTTATTTATAATAAATTAAAATATATTTAAAATTGTTTTTAAAATTGCCCAAAATACTTTAAATAATCGCCATCTTTGCTTTTGATATTCTCCCTCACCTGCAATGGCCGCTGCCCGCTTAAGTATGCAACACTTTTTTCAATTGCAGCTGCATCGATCGATGCTGTTAGCTCTGTTACCGCGCGCACTGTTAACGCTTACCCAAAACAGTTACCCCTCCCCAGTCGTACAATTCCCCTCTGCACCCCAACCCACCCCCTTGTGGGCTCACTAACTGATACACAATGTTGCAATCACATACAAAATCGTCTCTATAAATTCACTTTCACAAAACCGAAATGATTTAACAGAGAGAGAGCGGGAGAGAGAGCGGCTGAGCGTGAGAGCGAGCGCGTGCTAATTGCAGCACGAGAGAGAGAGTCTGAGAGAGAGAGAGCGCAGCACAACCATTGTAAGTGTGAGAGAGTGAGAGGCAGCGAGCCACGCGCCGAAGAAAGAGAGAGAGAGCGAGAGAGTTGGGAAAAATCTACGCGCGTCATTGTTGCACCTTTATGTTTGTTTTCGTGGGTGGCCTCAGCACAGCACGCCACGGCGCAGCACGGCGTCGAGTATGTGCGAAAGAGATGCCAGATGCGAAAGAGAGAGAGGAGAGATGGCGATGGCGATGGCGATGGCAAATGGCGCAAACAAACAACAATAGCAAGTTGTAACCTCTATAGAGGGTGTTCTCCTGCGGCTACTGCGGCCGGTGGATCTTGCCGGGCACACAGCCTGAGGTATCTGGCGAGAGTGGGGCAGGCAGGGGGCGCGGGGAGGCAGAACATGCCTGGCATAGCATAGCGGGCTGGCCAACTGTTTTATGATCTTGCTAATTATGAAAGCGGGCATGTTAATTGCCCATTGCGTCTTTATGCGCATTGCAAGGCGCATTTCAGTCTCTCTATGTGTGTGTGTGTCTTGCTAGGTATGTGTGTGTGTGTTACTGTGTTGGTGTTGCTACCGCTGCTGGTGTTGGTGAAAGTGTCAACTTGACATTGCCTCGAGTGCACACGGCAGCAACAGCAGCAGCGACACACACACACACACACACACATACGGAGTTAGGCAGGCAGAGTCTCACACACACACACACACACATACCTGCACACAGACTGGGGCAACTTGCGTCAAATATTTTGTTGCCTACCGCCCCGGGGGCAGTTGCTGCCGCTGCTCGCAGCGTGTCGCTTGCTGAGCGCAATTTCCCTTTGCGCTCTCTCGCTCTCTGACTGCGCTCTCTCTCTCTCTCTCGCGCTCTCTGCGTCGTCGCTGTAGCTTTGCCTGTTCCCCAGTTCGCTGTCAGCGGCAACTGCGACGCCAGCAGCAGCAGCAGCAACGCAGGCAGCGTGTCGGCGGCGTGGCTGCTGCTGCTGCTGCTGCTGCCATGGCAGCTTTATCAGTGCCATGAAATGTTGTTCCCGGAAAATAACCCAAAGGAAATGCTGCACACACACACGCACAGCCACACACACACACAGATACGCACACACATATGTGAGCAGCAATAACTGTGTACATGTAAATCCTGGTTTGTTTCATTTGCCGATTTGAAGCAGCTCCGCTCCCCCGGTCTGACTCTCTCTCTCCCTCCCGCCCCTCTCTTTCTCTCCCGTCTGACTCCATCGACAACGCAGCCGGCGGCACTAACTTTGTGCGCTCGATGATGATGATAATAACGTTGCGCCAGGCAGCAGCAGAAGCTGAGGCTGCAACTGGGCACGGAGACGTAGCTGGAGCCGGGACGGAGTCGGAGCTGGAGTCGCAGCCGTAGCCAGACATGCTCTATGGAAATTCGTACGGCGATTTGCGAGCGATTGCAATTGATTTGTAATGTATTTCATTGTGCCTGGCTATGCGTGTGTGTGTGTGGTCGTATGTGTGTGTGTGTGTGTGTGGGAGGAGGTTATAAAATTTGTATTGATTATTTGCGATTGGCTTTGTTCGCTTCGACTGCGCTTTGTTCGCTCATCTAATGATTGCTATGGGGGCATTAAAAATGTCAAAGCAGCAGGGGCAGGGGGAGAGGAGGGGGAGAGGAAAGAGAGAGAGAGAGAGAGGGAGAGGAGTGTAACGCCGCCTAGACACGCATTGCAGACCCAAATAGGAGCTGCTGCCACGGGGGAGTTGGCTGCTTGTGTACAAGTCAATTATGGGTCAAAATTCACACAGGAGTTGCCACAGTTTTTATGAGAAGATTGGGAGAGAGAGAGAGAGAGCGGGAGAGAGAGATGGAAGTGCAAGCAGGGAGAGAGCAGGGCCTGGATGCGGCAACTGGCGCTGCAAGCGGCGGCAAATGAAACATGTTTTGGTTTTATCGCATTTATTGACGACTCCTCGGGGACGCTTTGCCGGGCGATGGAGCAGGAGATGGCAGCAAGACCGTCGGCTGGCCAAGTCAGTCAGTCAGCGAGATCAAACAATGCACGGCATGGCGATGTCTTTGGCGGCACCAAGCCGCCTCCTCCTGCTCGTCCTCCGCCTCTCCAGCTGCTGCCCCATCGAGCAGCTCAAAACAGCCACATAAAAAGATTATTTTATGCATGTGTGTGTGTGTGTGTGTGTGTGTAAGCGTGTGTGCGATACGCATGAGGGTTGGCACAATCTTGTGGCAACAGCAGGCTGCAGGGGGAGGGAGTGAGGGAGCGGGGGCAGCCACTAAATTCACTTTGAAAAACGATTTGTATGCGAACATTGCATGAAAAACAATTGTGCTGCTTGCCAAGGCGAAGGCAAAGGCAACGGCGAAGGCAACTTTGAAATGCCTCGACATGCTTCGACATGTCCGTAGCGCCCGTCTAGGTTGGCTCCTTGATACAACAAAGGTTTCTTTCACAATTTCCCCAGAAATATGTTGCCGGGAATTGTTATGCGATGTGAGAGAGAGAAACTAATTGAGGCATTCAATGCGAATAGAGTTTTATAGCTCATGAGTTTGTGCAGGCTGATCAGGAATATATATAAGATATACTTAGTAGCATGACGGGCTTGTTTCAGTTTGCTGTTGCTTTTGGTTTTCAATAGACAATTTACTGCCAACTTATAGCTAATACACTTGACGTAATCGACTTTTTAGCTATATTGTTCAAGAATATATATGCTATATAGCTTTTTACTGTGGAATAGTGTCTGTTTTTGCATTTACAAAAACAAAAACTGTTTTCTAAATTGAGAATAAGATAAGGTCATTAAAATCAGCATCAATGCTTTTATTGATCAAGAATATATAATGTTAAAAAAATATCTCCACAGGATATAACTTTCAATTAATAAACATAAGTCGATTATGCTTTGATTAGACCCAAGAACAGTTTATTGAATTGAGAATGTGCATAAGCTAAGGAAATTGTCTCTACTGTTGATATTGAACAGGAATATATATGAGATATAACCTCGAGAATATATATTTTTATTTAAATGTAACTTAAACAAATAACTACAACAAAATCTAAGAAATGCCTACAATACCCACTCTTACATTGCCGTTGAACAAGAATATATAGCATATATCAAGCGATTATAGGCACTTATGTATTATCTATAGAAAATATGGTTATACAAGGCCCCATCCAGGCAATTTCTCACAATAATCAATCGATAGCAAACTAAAATAGACTGCAAACAATAATTTCCTTTTTGACTGCCAGCGCCAAATAATTCCGCAAGAAACATTTCGTTAGGTAGATCTGGCGAGCAGGAAAAGCTGCATTAAGCCACATAACAGAACTTGATATGAATAACTTATTTAGTACCGCTAGCAGGCAGCAGCAGAGCAAAGAAAGAGAGGGGATAGAGGAGAGGGGAGAGGGGAGCAGAGCAGAGAGCAGACATCTACATGACTACTTAACATTCTCCCGCACTTGGCTACACTCAACTAGCAGCTACGACTGCCCTGGCTGCTGCTCTCACTTTAAGCCAGTCTACCATCTTCGACTGCCAACCCCCTCTGACACCCCCCCCCCCTCTTCCACCCTGTTCCAGTGTCCGGCAACATTTAAGCAATTTCGCTTGTTAAAAGCTTACGCCGCGCACTTTACTTTAAACCACACTAACAAATGCCACTTCATTCAGCAGATATTTGCGGCCAGCAGCGGGAGCAGTGGCAAAAACATAGCGCCACACACTAGCCAGCACACACACACACACACAGACACACATACACGCGCAGAGAAACAGGCACACACGCACACACATATGCGAAATCACACACATCCTTTTGCCATCAATTCTCTAAGCAACAAACAAACAGGCGAGCCACACACGCACACACACACACACATATATAGAGACTGCCGCTCCCACACACACACACACTCACATACTCATACACCCGCTAGATACACACACGCATGCCGCAACACGCAAAGCTCTTTTCACTACAAAACGGAAGTACATAGAAGAAGAAGCAGCAGCAGCAGCAGCAGCCCAAAACACAAAAACACACACACTCACACACACACGCAGCCCGGCGCAGAGCTGGGAAAACTGCGAAAAATAGAAAAATACTGTGGCAGAAACTACACACACACACGAGCTAGCTTATACACTCATGTGTGTGAGTGTGTTGCCTCTTACCCCCCGGCGAGCAAGAGCAGCGCAAGATATTCATTCTATCGTAAAATAGGTGAGCAGCAGCCATGTGCGCCTGTATGCGTGTGTGTGTGTGTGTGAGTGTGAGTGTGTGTGTGGGTGTAAAAAACAAGCGCCAACGCTCTGGTCAACGGATAACAAAACATAAATAATAACGACAGCAGCGCAGGCAAGCAGAGCCGGCAGGGGCAGCGGGGGAGAGGAGGGAGAGGAGGAAAGGGGAGACAGCTGCAAGGCTGCTGGGAACTGCCGCGAGCAGTCCGAGATTGTAGCGGGAGCAGCAGCAGCAGCAGCAGCCGCAACAGAGGCAGCCATTAGCAGAGCAAACTGAAATCAGTTGGCTGCCCTTAAAAGTAGGCAACAGTTTTTGAGAACTCAATAAATCGCTTGAAAATGCCTGAGCGAAGAGCAGAACTATCTAGCGTAGTAGCGTAATAAATAAAATAAGCAAGTGCAAGAGACTATAACAGCTTAATATGCTAGTCTGGAATTTTAAAGAATTATTAAAGCAAACAAAATACAGTCCCAAGGCAAGATTAAAATGAGCAAAATATGCATATTTTCTATAATTTTCCACAGAAATTGCTCCGGCATAGATTTTTATGCTAATTATTGTTAGCTTTATTGATTTATGTAAGAAAATCAATATTTTAATTTTCAAAAAAATTTCGAAATTTTTACAAGGGGGTTGCATGGAAAAAATGGCAATTTTTCGAAGTCTTTAAATTTACTATATTTTAATGAGGAATTAAACTATAATCAATAACGTTAATAAAAAGTCATATCACATGAAAATCGTACGACTTTCGAGTGAGTTATGAGCTTAAGATGTTCAAAAAAATACTTCAATTTGAGAAATTTCAACTTGCTTTATACAGTATATGATTATATTATTTTTATAAGCTGCTCGAATTACTTAGCGCCGCCTAAAAGCAGGCAACAGTTTTTTCTTCAGTTCGCCTGCCAAGCAAAGTACAAGACAAAAGCAACAGTAGCTCCCAAAAAACCCAACTATTTTGCCATAACATAATTCTGTTTTCCCCAAAAATATTTAAAACTACACAGAAAGTATGTGACTGCCTTCCCCCCGCGCTCTGCTGCTCCACATATCGAGCCAATTTCAGTTCAATTTATTTCTGTTTGCTGAGCCTTAACTCACTTCCTGAATCCTGCTGGGTGACTTACTTACTAACAGGCCATCGCAGCCATAATGGCCACGTCGTATCGGTTTCCTGCAAGATGAGATGAGGAGAGAAACGAAAGAGAGAAAGGGAGAGAGAGGGAGAAATAAAATAAAACAGGACACACACACACGCCAATGCCAAAAACTGCCAACCTCAGAGCAGAACAGGAAAGCGCCAATGCCGGGGAGAATAATGCGAATGCGAATGTGAATGCGAGCAACGCGCATATAACTCATTTATTTATTTACCAGTCTCCCTCTCCCTCTCTCTCTCTCTCCCTCTCTCTTTCTCTCTCTCTGTGTGTGCTTGCGTGCAGCGAAGCTTGAGTTTGATTTAATAGTTTATTAAGATACGCGCAGCAAGTGAAGATTAAGGCGAGGCGGATTCGCTCTCCTCGTCGCACTTAAACGCGACGCGACCACTGGATTTCGCCTGTGGTTTATGGGCTTTGAGGCGGCAGGCGGCATAAATAGATTTCGGCAAGGCGACCCCTCTCACTCTCCCCCCGCCTGTTATTACCGTTATTGCTGCTGCTGTTGCCGTTTCCGGTTTAGTTTCACAAACTGCGGCCGCGTTTCACAACGCTGCAAATTGCGCGCATTCAAAATGCCTTCGCAAATGAAAATGGAATTCAAACTGCCCTCGAGCGGATTAGCTGGAAAATGCTTTGCGGCAGGACATTAATAATATTTTCTTGGCTTCAAAATGTGATTAGATAGATAGTTGTGAAAAGTATCTATAGGTCAGTAGACACAAGTGGGGACTAAACATCAAGTTTGCATAGAGAAAAGTTACGAAGACACAGAGAAATATATGCATAGCTGGTCTTTAGAAATAAACCTATAAAACATTTGCTATTACTTTATTTTTAATATATATACTGATTTGATTTATAATCCTATGATATTCCATATTTTTTATATGCTATTTCATATATTTTAAAGTTTTCCTACTTGCTATACTAGTATTCTGCTATAAAATACTTTTTAAGGCATACATTAAATTGATTGATGGTTTTTATTATTTATTTTTAATCATATATATTTTATTCTTGCTATAAATTTGTATAGCATGCTATATAAAGCAGACAACAGCATAGAGCTACATAAAATAAATCGTTAAGATGAGTAAAAGAAAATGCGAATAAATTCAGATATCTTTCCTAATAAAACTTGCTTTAAACTATAAGAACCCACTTTAAACTACATTAACTTATTGAAAAATATAGTAAGCTATTTTATGCATATTTCAGTCAGTTTTATAGATATAAGTAAAGTAAAACTCTTTAAAGATATTCAGTTTCCTTGCATAACTCAGGAATTTCAATAATATTTAGCCAAACTACGAAATTTCCCCTCGAAATTCCATTAGTTCTTCAAAATTAACCATAAAACGCATACCTTAACTTACCCTTATCAACCCTAACCTCACATCGCACTCATTAATAACTCAAAAAACATACTGGCAGATCGTTTTGGCCTTATACGATATACGATTTTCTTGACATCGCGACGAGTGAATGTGGTTCATTTATTTTGCCCATTAATGCGGTATTTATTGTGGTATTTATGTTGTTTTTGATTGAGTATTTATTACGCACACATTTAAATAAATACACATGTGTGACTGTCTCTCTCTCTCTCTCTTACACACTCTCTCTCTCTCTCTCTCTCTCTGTTTATTTTGGCATTTAACTCGACTCGAAATTCTGCTATTTATTTTCGCATTTGGCGTTTATGGCGAACTCATTTTAAAGGGTCATAAATTAATATTTTCACGCTTTAAATGCCACGCACGCACACACACTCCCACACACACACACACACACACACAGAGGGCTGCCCTGTATCTATGTGAGCGATTAAAATTGCTGTTAATGACAAGCGAACGTTATAAATTACACGAATGAAGCGATTTTTCCTTCTTTTTTTTGCCTCGTTCTTTGCCTCATTGACGTTGATGACTGTCTGCGTGAGGCAGGGAGGAAGGGCTGAAGAGGGGCAGGGGGAGTGGGGTAGCATATAAGGGGTGTGCCTGTGGCAGACACAAAAGTTTGCCTAATTATTTAAGATCAATGCTGGCGCGTCATTTCAAGTCGCCGCTTGCTGCAGAAGATGATGAAGAAACAATGAGGAAATTCAACTTGAAGCTCTCTCTCTCTCTCTCTCTCTCTCGCTCTCTAGGGCTGTTAGTGTTGGGCTATGGAGGTCGCAGGTTTCAGGCCACTGATAATGATGTTGTCCCTAAGCGGGGGAGGAGGGGAGAGAGTCCCGACTCGGCTATGTTTCAGTGTTATTAATGATGCCCTATATGAGGCAGACAAACACACACACACACACACGCACACACACACATACTACACCTAAAAGCCTCTACACTGTGATACATTTGAGGTTAGCTAAAGGGGGGCGTGGCAACGCCTACACATTGCCTTAAAATTATGCGCCATATTTTCTGTCAGCATTTTCGGGGCTCGCTCTCGCTCTCTCTCTCTCGCTCTCGCTCTCTCTGTGTCTCGTCTCGCTTAGGCGGATGTCGGATGTGGTGGCCTCCAACTAAGCAGCCGAGTGGATTGCGGCAGGCAGCAGGAAGGGAAGGAGGGAGGGAGGGAGGCAGCAGAGTAGCTGCGGTTGCGTTGCCAGTGCGAAATGAACGATGGCAATGGCAACGGCAGCGACAGCGACACACGTTGAAATCAATGTGTGATTTGCCAATTATGTGGGTTATACACACACTCCCCAGCCAGACTGTGTGTGTGCGAGTGTGTGTGTGTGCCAGAGTGTGTGTGAGGCTGCGTTTGGCTCGTCATTAGCGCTGTTTCCATTTCCGGCAGACAGTGAAAGCAGCAGCAGCAGCAGCAGCAGAGTCTCACTCAGGGAGAGAGAGAGGGAGAGAGGGGGAGCAGATGCTGGCAGGGATTGGTTGCTTCGATGTCGCCGTTGCTTGTCAATTTCATAAGCAATTTAAGCGGCGACAGCGTGTTCGATTTGCCAACTGTTGACGCCGTGTCGCAGCAAGCAGGAGGAGCAGGAGGAGTCCAAGTGGAACTAGAACTAGAACTGGAACTGTAAATGGAGCGAGAACTAGCAGAAGAAAGCAGAGGCGACGCCTGCATAGACGCAGCCTAATTAACTAATTTCGATAGAGAGAGAGAGAAGAGGGAGGGAACAATCGAAATATCATTTCCGCCAGGGGGGGGTCAACATCATCGCCCACGACAACTGATGCGTTGCGCCATTGTCCTAATTATTGTCCTGCCATAAACAACTAACAGACGCAGCAGCAACACTGCAAACAGAACTAAAGCAGGCAGAGAGAGAGAGAGAGAGAGAGAGGAGAGAGAGAGCGAAGACAAGGCTACAGGGGGCAGTGGAGCAGAGTCACAACGTGAGCGATTCACCCTCGCCGGGCGCAGAAGACAAAAGTAATGGCCACTATAATTCACAGTTACTTATTGTTTATCTGTTCGTTTGCTCAGCTCGATGTGCTCCATAACTTAAATGGTCGCAGCAGCAGAGCAGCAGCAGCAGCAGCGAAGCGCCAGCAGCAGCGACTGCTAGATATGGCACAAGTCGCAGAGCAGGCACGAGCAGCACGAGCGAGTGTCAAGGCGATGAGCAACCGCAACGCAAATTTCACTTGTGTGTACAGTTTATAAGAAATTTGAGAAAAATGAAGAATAAATGAATTCAGCTTGAAATTGTTTGAAATTCTGGGGTATTTATAAGCAATATAATAGTGTAGGGTATAATATTCTGTAGGATTCTCAAGTACATGAGTATATGAGTATATAAATGAACTAATTGTTGCATAAGCTATAAAAAACAGACAAACTTAAATTATACAAATGAATTTTAATTTTTTAAAGTTAGTTAGATAGATAGATATCGAAG
This sequence comes from Zaprionus tsacasi, assembly GCA_018904105.1. NCBI lineage: Eukaryota > Metazoa > Arthropoda > Insecta > Diptera > Drosophilidae > Zaprionus > Zaprionus tsacasi. Next base: position 2,426,010 of record JAEIFR010000122.1, read on the forward strand.
AAGTATATGAAAATGTTGTTCAAAGTTTAGAATAAAATATAAACAGATTATAGAAGACATAAAGAAAACGTATTTGGAAGTGGAACGAATATAGAAGAATATTTTAAGCAACGAAGTAGCAGAACCAAAAAAGAAGTATAGAAGAATTTTAAATAAAAGTATAACGTAGAATTAGACTATAAGTATCGTAAGTATAGACAGAAGTATTAATATATTATAATACATATATTACTCTTCACTCTAATAGCTTGAAATCCTTCAAAAAGAGAAACCCTTGCAGCCCTTTTTAAATCCCCGCTCACGCTGCCGTCTCTAGCTCCGCACAAAGTCACGACACGAGTTCGACTCGTCGATTTGCCGGCAAAGGGTTGCCAGGGAGGGGTGAAGCAGGCTGCCTGCAAGGACAGCTTCTCCAGCTTCTTACTCCCCCTGCTCCTCAGCCTCGGCCTGCTTTGCCTGCCTCCGCCTCCGCCTCAGCCTGCTGCCTGTCTGTGATTTAAATGATGTGAATTAATTTTGGAAATTTCCAATGCAACCTGGTCGAGATCGGGGCCCCGGGCAAGGCAATTGTCAGCTGCTAGAGCGGCCAAGGCGAACGAGGAGGAAGGAGGAAGAGCGAGGAATCAGTGCACATTGCCGAAAAGCCGAAATCGTGGCCAGAACTATGTGCGGCCGGCCAAAAGGAAGCAGGCAACAATGCAACAGCCAAACTGAGCCCCGACAGCAGATTGCACAAAAAATAGTTGAGCAGCAAGCGGGAGAGAAAGAGAGAGAGAGATAGGGGAAGAGAGAGAGAGAGAGAGAGAGGGGGAGAGGAGGCAGGCAACCGCATTGGTGGCAAACGGCTGCGAGGGATATGGGCGAGAAAAGTTTAAACAACTATTTATTATGAAATACAACAAAAAGTGGTAGGCAAAGCGAGAGAAGGAGAGAAAGAGAGAGAGAGAAAGCAAAAAAATACGAATACTATTTAACACAGAAAAAAGAGAGAGAGAGAGAGAGAGGGAGACAGAGACGGACGCAGGCTGAACGCGAACGCCGGCAACGGTGGCGATTCTGTGGCAAGCTTTGAGCAGGCATCCAGCTGGGTATGCAGCAACGGAAGAGAGAGAGAGAGAGAGGGGTCAGGAGAGCAGCAGGAAAGCTGGAGAGGAGCAGCAGCCTCCGCCTGAGCCGCAGTTGAGGAGCAACTTTTACGTGAAAATGTTCAAAATTTAATCAAATTAAAGTGAATGCGCCGCAGGCGAACATATTTCGCACGCGCCGAGTCGAGGCGAGGCGAGTCGAGGAGCTGAGGAGGATGCGCCAGTGGGTACAGGATGTGGATGAGCAGCAGCAGCAGCAAGCAGGAGTGGGCAGGGGAGGGGGAGGAAAGCAAGGTACTCAGCGAGCAAGTTTAATATGTAAATTGTTTTTGTTGCCCGCTACGAGTCGACTCGCAGCTCGACATTAAGTGGTTATCATAGCCATTTATGGGGCTGTTAAAAAGTCTCTCTACCTCGCTCTCTCTCTCTCTCTTCCCCTCTCTTTCCCTCACGCTCTCCCTCTTGCATTAAACATGCATATAATGGATACTCCGCCAAATTAAAGCGCAACTATGCCACAATTGAAATTTGCTTCGCTCTCGCTCTCCCCCACGTATGCTAGCTACCCTTCCCTCTCTCTCTCTTTCCTACCCCTCTCTAGTTTCTTCCCCCTCTCTCTTACTCTCCCCCCGCCTCACACATTCTAGCAAAATTCCGTTTACCTGTCAAACTTTTGCCATTTGTGGCCAACATATTTTGAAGTTAGCCCCAGCGTGTGCCGCACACCACACACACACACCACACACACACACACACATACGCTGAGTACACACCCGCACAATAACAACAGCATATCTCAAGCTTCTTCCCCTCCCTTTTCCCCCCTCAATCGACTGTAGACTGAGCCACGTTTATGCCTAAACTTTGTCAATTATTTGCGGATTTAGCATTTGCAGCTTGTGCGGATTTTGATTTTTGATTCGAGTTTAAAATGCCAACAACAACAATAACAATTTGCATGCCACCACACACACACACACACACACACACACACTCATTAGAGAACTCAAGGCATAAGCAGCGCAGCTCAAGTCGCTAATGCGACACAGAATTGCCAAGCAAATCGTTGAAATGGAATTGTAGTATTAGTTAACCATAGTTAGAAGACATAATGTTCTTTTGAAATTAAACTAAAAACTTGAGGAAACTTCTTAAGTAGAGAGAGGTTTAGAGTTTATAATAACTTCCTAGAAATATACATATGCCTGCTACTCTACTTTATTTAGATGAATTACTATAATATTATAAAGATTATAAGTATCTGTACTAGTTTAGCTAATCTCAAGAGCTGCAGAAATTAATTAAAAGCATAAAAAACAAATACAGATAGATTTTTAGAACTTCAAGAGCTTTCCAGCATATTTTGAAGTAGATAAGCTGTTTCTTTTTAAATTCTAATAATACCTTAACCTATAAATGTCTAGAAACGAAGTTTTCATTTAGAAAGATGGTTAAGATTGCTAATATTTTTTAGATTGCTATGAAATTAAACCAGAAACTTTTAAGAAAACACCTAAAGCAATGTTTATATATTATTATTTTAACTTTAACAAACTCCCAGCCTTTTTTGCGACTTTTTAAAAAGTTTTTCTTTTCTTTACCTAGTTTCAAATGCAATAGAGTAATACATATATTTATAATCTACATTTTTGAGATGATAATACAACAATAAAGTAATATAAATTGTGTTTTATTACTTTTTGAGATTAGAAAACTGTTATAAGCCAACTTCAAGCCCAAATTCCCCTACAAGCTTTGACAAATAACTAAAAAAAGGGATTATAACTAGTGAAATATCCCTCTCAGTCATTTCCTTACACATTTCAGTAGCTCAGCGCATTGATATCTAGAGGAAAATATTATAATATAAATTTTTGCTTATATTGAAGATTTTTCCTGAAGATATCATAGTTCAAGTCACTGTCATCTCTTTCTCCGTTACCTTTTGCAGCTGTTTCGCTTAAATTCGCTGAATTTCAATAATATTTTATTTTTATATTTCGTGATTTTTGATTTCGGGAAATGTGCATATCAAATAACTATCAAATGGGGAAGGGCGGGACAGGGTTGGGGCGTCGCACAACTGTCAGACGTCACTGTCAGAAATCTCGCAACAAATTATCAGCACAAACGTCAGCGGCACCTGCTGCTGCAGCTGCTGCTGGCCCCGTGTTACCCCGATCGAGGTAAACAAAAAAAAGGAAGAAAATAGAAGAAAATACTATATAAGGTAGAAGAGGAAATGGGGGAGAAATAGACAGAAAAAGCGTTGATAGTGTTGACAGGGCAGCAATTTCGCCATTTGATTATGCAATATATATAGAGATATATTTGCCGTGCCACCTGGCAACCCTGCCATCTCGAGTGCCGTTTATTATGCGTGTGGCTCGGTCGCAACTCTGACATAGCCCTGGCAACTCTGGCAAAGTAATAAAGCCACAAAAGTTCAACTTCAATTGAAATAAATTAATTTCAACATTCGGACTGACAGCGCCAACTAACTGACAATTACACACACACACACACACATAGGAGAGTGAGAGGGAGACAGCCTACACACCCACACATAGAGTGGGAGAGCGGCTGCATGAAATAGTTGAGCAACTTTTCACTTTTCTCCCATTTTTCGTTGTTGGTTTTTCTTTTTTTTCTCTTTTTTTTTTTTTTTGCTTTTTTGCTGCTCTTGCTGGGGCTTCTCGCTTTTGTTGTAAATGTAAAATAATAACGACAAAATTGCACTTTCAACTTTTGACTTTTCGGGCAGCGGCAGCAGCGCAGTCGCGCAGAGCAGAGCAGCGCAGCGCAGGCATCGTTCGTCAGTTCGCGTTGCCTTTGCCTAGGCTGCTTTTCGAGCTGTCTCCCTCTCTCTTTCTCTCGCTGTCTCCTTCTCTCTTGAGTGCCGTTTGCCATTGTCTGTGCAAAAGTTGAATTAATCGCCCATTCCTGTCGGTTGCCCTCCCCTCCCCCTGCTGCTCCCCCTGCCCCTGCATAGCTGCGTCTGCAAGTGCAGTCAGTCGCATTCTTCGCCACATAGTTTGGCTGCCTCGGCTCGACTCTGTTTCATCTTGATTGATTACATATTTTACAAGTTATTGCACAGCCCAGCTGGGGGGGAGGGGCACGGGGAGGGGGAAGTGCGAGAAATACACGTATTTATTAGATTTATGGCTTAGCCCCCTCCAGGAACTCTGTCTGTATTGTAATGCCTTCGCTGGGCAAAGAAGTGTGTGTGTATTCTCACACACACAAGTTTTAATGTATTGGAAATATCTGATGTCTCGCTCACATATTGCCCTCTCTTTCCCCCCCCCGCTCTCTTGAGGTAGTAAAAAGTAAAACTCATGTTGAGAGCGGTAAGCTGTGGCAATTGACTGAAACTGCCGGTTTAAATTAGAAAAGTTTGCACAATGTACACAGCAGACAGACACACACACACATACGTAACACACACACACACGTACGCTACACACACTCTCGCACACTCGCACAAACATATTCGAGCGTGTTAATTTAATGGCAACAAGGCAAGCTTGAGAGCTTCTCCCTCTCTCTCTCACTCGGTCTCTCTTTCTCTGCGAGCGATAGCTGTCATTTGCCACAGCCCTGCCACGCCCCCTAACCTGCCCCTCCCCTGCCCCTGCTACCCCGCTTCATTATGGTCACATGGTCACATGCAATCGAAGCCACATTGTTTTAGGCCCAGAGAGAGGATTTCCAGCCTTAATTGCATATAAAATTGTAGCATACTTATCGGGGCAGACCTCAAATGCGAAGTATCTCTGCCTTTTGCATTGATAATTTGGCCAAAATGCTTGATAATAATAACAATAAGCAGGCCAAATTGCAGGCAGCACAGCTTAAGGTGGAGTGTGGAGTTGGAAAGTATCTGCTAGATACAATTTGGCAGGCCTAGGCAGCTTGTTCAAGCTTCAGCCGAACTGGCTCAGTGGCATCTGCAAGATACAATTACGCAGGCAGCCTAAAATGGGAAATGAAGGATTAGACTGCCGTTTTGGGCAGCCTGCTGCTGCTGGAATGTATCTAGAGCTGCCTGCAAGTATCTACAGCTCTTTGCGAGTATCTACAGCTACCTGAAAGTATCTATAGAGTAACTACAGATGCCTGAGAGTATCTACAGCTGCCTTAAGGTATCTATATAGTATCTACAGCTGCCTGAATGTATCTATAGAGTATCTGCAGCTTCCTGCGAGTATCTACAGCTGCCTGAAAGTATCTGCAGCTCTCCGCGAGTATCTTTAGCCACCTGAATCTATCTGCAGCTGCCTAAAAGTATCTACAGCTGCCTGAGAGTATCTACAGCTCTTTGCGAGTATCTAAAGAGTATCTACAGCTGCCTAAAAGTGTCTAACGAGTATCTACTGCTGTTTTGCAGAAAGTATCTGCAGGATACTTCTTATTTCCCAATGATTTGACTTATTTAAGGCAGCGTATTACTCTATAACTTAGCTTGGCTAGCTAACCAGCAATTGTAACTCTGCCAGCTTACAGCAGCTGCAGCTGTGCGCTTTAACACTCAAAAAGTATCTGAAAGATACATTTCGCTTTAGAGGCTGCATTTGCCTTGTCTTTTGTGCAATAGAGACGCATAAATTCTCACGCCAAGTTCAGTTAGATTTGTTTAATGCAGCTGTGCATGTGTGTGAGTATGTGTGTGTGTGTGTGTAGATCCCTCTGCCTGCGCCTCTGCCTTTTGCCTGCGCTTTGCAACTTTTTATAGCCTACTTTTGTGCGCGGCGCAGGCAACGCAAATCCATTTCACTTATCCCTCCCCCCTTTTCACCCCCTCAGTGCACTTTGATGGCTTTGCAGAGCGACGTAAAATTTTGCACATTAAAAGCGAAACTTTTGCACATGACATATGTAAGCTCCCCCCCTCCCTCTCTGCCACCCGCTGACCAAAAGGCAAATACACACACATTTCATATTCATAGTCTGAAGAGCTTAAAAGCAAAAGAAATTAACTCCACACACACACACAGACAAAAGTTTGCCAGTCGAGTTGTCGATGCGACACGCACACACACACACAAACACGCACAGGCAGCCAAAATAAGCTGCGGCCACACACACACACACATACATATACACACACACTATTTTTGTGCTTAGTCGGCTCAGGCTCATCTGCATTTTATGTTCCCCCAAAAAAAAAAGAATATTATCATCATTTTTTCGCATTTCATTATGTTCTCAATGTGCTCGCTCTCTCTTTCTTTCTCGCTCTCCCTCTCTCTCCATCTCTGCGTGTGCGAAAAACTTAGCAGGCTCATTTAGAATGCTTCATTTCATTATATAGCCTGCGTCCCTGCGCCTGTTCCAGTGCCCTGGAGTACCCAAGCGTAGCTCACTCGGCTCCCTATCCCTTTCCCTACCCCCTCTCTCTGCCTGCCTATGACTACTTTAAAAAGCAAAAAAAAAAGGGCAACACACACACACACACACACACTCAGCTCGCACGCTGCAAAACCGCAAGCACATTTTCGGCGCACATTTTGCGGGGAAATCCTTCTGCCTATCTGCCCCCCTCTTCCCCCATTCGCCCCTTGCTAACGGTGCGAGAAATTGTCCTCTCGTCATTTTTTATTTTATTTTATATTTCGTATATATTTTTTCTCCCTCTTTCTTTCTTTTTTTTTGCTTTTGATGTCGCCTGCAATTTCTGCGCTTCCCTTTTTCCCTGCTTAGCTCGCGCCTTCGTCTTGTCTGCCTTGTCCTGCCATTTAGCTACTGCTAAGCTGCCTCCCCCCTCTCCCTCTTCCCCTCTGCCCCTCTGCTGCGTCACTCATTTTTTTCTCGTAATTTTCATAAGCAGCCGTTAGACGCAGGATTTATGTTTTTAAACGCCTTTTAATATGCGAGAGGATCTTCGCGCCCAGGCCAGGCACAGGCAGCAGCAAGGCAGGGACGTAGGCAGGGGGAGGGGAGGGGCACACAAAGCCACTCGGCAAATGCCGCGTAGCCATTTCGCTTTCGTCGTCGTCGTCCTAGTCGCGTCTCGTCCTTTCTCGCGCGCGCAAATCCAGTGAGAATGCGTTTAAAAAAATATTATAATAATAACATTACGTAAATAATTGTTGCCTGCTGCCTGGCAGCAGCTGGGGTGGGGGGAGGTGAGAGAGGGCAGGGGGGAGGAACTGCTAACAAACGGCAGCAACACGCGCCGCCGCCATTGCCATTGCGCCAGGAAAGGCAAACGGAAATCAGCTGCGTGTTGATAAGCAAAGAGGGGAGAGGGAGAGAGAGAGAGAGAGGGGGAGAGACAGCGTAGCCAGCGGAGACAGCAGCGCCAAGAAGGAGCTGCGTGTGAGTGTGTCTGTGTGTGTGTGCGTGCGTTGTGAGTGTCGTTTTGGGTGCGTATTATGGTTTGCTGCTGCGGTCTGTTGAGAAAGAAAGAAAACTGAGGAGAGAGGGAGGAGAGAGGAAAGAGAAGAGGGGAGAGTGAGGCAGGAGAGAGGGGAAAAAGCTGAGCAGCGAAAAGCCGCATTAGAAAATACACTGAGATTAGCAAAAAGAATTGCTCTTTTCTTGCAGAGAGAGAGAGAGAGACAGGGAGAGAGAGAGATGGAGCGATAAATCCCCGAGAAGGTGCGCTTAGAACTCCTTCGAAAGTTTAAGCAGTTGAGCAGGGCGCAGCTTCACGTATGTGATTATGTTATTATAATAAGTATGGGGAACTTAAATATAATTTTTGGCTTGAATTATGGCATAAAAGGCTAGAAAACTTAAATGATAAGAGTTTATTTTTAGAATTGCCTAAGCAGTTAATTTCTTAAAACGTTGCTGTAGTTGTTAACCAAAATTCAGCTGGAAAATTCATAGGTAGCTTAAGATATTATTGAAAATTTTAAATTACCAAAAATTAAAAATAGACTGTCTTTTATAAAGACACATTTAAACAGATAAACAGATAAAAATATGATATAAGTGAAACCCTTTCTATATGATTTTTAAAGTAAGAAAAGTTGCTTTAATCATTTTATATCTCTAAGAAAGAGCCCAACGTCTTGCACTTTAGACAGTACAGTAGCTAAGGGACCCTACTCTCTGTAGGGTATGCCAAGTAGAGGAAAACAGCGGCATAGGCAGCGCAGTAGCGACGCTTTTGTAACTCGCTCAAACCGAGCGCAGCGACAGGCAGCGGCGAAATGTGCGTGTGGCATTTAGTAGGCAGCAAAGGCGACAGCTACAGGAGGGGGCAGGGCAGCAGGGGGAGTGAGCAGGAAAGGGAACAACGATAGAGATAGAGAGGCAAAAAAAAAAAACACACGCACGCAGAGGCAGCGGCAGCGGCAGCGACTCGACTTGGCTGTGGAAATTTTGTTGTCATCATCACTTTGCAGGGCCACAGGGCGAAGAAGGAGAGAGAGAGAAGGCAGGAAGGGGGTGTGTAGGAGGCAGGAGGGGGGCCAGAATGGAGTTGAAGCATTGGCCACAGCCAGCGCTGTCAGCCACAAAGTTATCTGGCTGCCACTTTTGCGAAATGTGCCTCGTTGCCTCTGCCGTTGCCGTTGCCACTGCCACAGCCTCTGCCTCTGCCTCTCCCCTTGTTGTTGTTGCAGCCAGCCGTCTTCCGTTTTTAATTTCATCTGCCATTTACTGCTACTTATGACACATCCTTTTGGGCACCCACTACCCCCCTGCAGCAGGCGCCCATGGCCGATCACAGTTTCTTCTCCTTTTTTTCTCATTTTTGGTAATATTCAAGTTGTTACTCACCTTGGGATGTGCTCGCCTTGGAAAAGCTACTTTGGGGTCCACCTGCAGCGAGAAGAAAGAGAGAGAGAGAGTGAGTGTGTGTGAGAGAGAGAGAGAGAGAGAGGGGCTGGGACATCGTATGCTTAATGACATTTAAATGAAAACGCATTTCGCAGCAACTCTTCATATTAATAGCCACGCATAAATCTTCCATAAGCCTGCAGTGCGCATTAAGCGGGGAATTACCCAAAGAGGGAGGGGGAGGGGGGAAGGAGCAGCCTGATGAGGAAGCTGCTGTGGCTGAGGCGGCGCTGAGTACGCACGAATTAACGCATAACAAATTGCGCGGCCAGTAAAGCGCACAAGAAGAGGGGCGAGGGAGGGGAGAGGGAGCAGAGAAGACACTGCAAGCTGAGAAAGAAGAAGAGAGAGAGAGAGAGAGAGAGAGCAGGCAGCGCACAGGCAATAAGCAGCGTCATTAAAAATAATTAAAAATCATAAAAATTCAATTTTAAGTGCTTGCTAGTTATTTTGAAGCCCCCCCCTACGAGCCAGCTGCCTACTCCAGCTCCTCCTGCTGCCTGCTGCCTGCTGCCTGCTGCCTCCTGCATCCTTCATCCTCCCCCCCTCCCCCTGCCAATTGCTTTTTCAATGCCAGCGAGTGACAGCACAACGTGACAGCTCAGGCCAAAATCTCAAGGCAAGCAGCGATTGCTGCGAGGGGGGAGAGATGGAGGGAGGGGAGGGGAAGAGAAGAGGAAGAAAGCTGACTAAAATCTCAGCTGCATTTCTAGCTGCAATTGCGAGTAACTTAAGCCAAATTGCGGCTAAAATAAAAAGCCAAAATAAAATGAGAAGATATTGGCAAAGATAGCAGGGAGGAAGCAGGGAGGGAGGGAGGGGAGCTGCAGGAAGGGCTAAGGGATAGAGAAAGGAACCAGGGGGGTAGGGGGAAGCAACGCAATATCCTCTGGCGATAATAATTCGCGCAAAAATTGTCAGGCAGTCGCAGTCGCAGGCAGCAGCAGGCAGCGACAGTTTGCCGTGTTGATTTCCTGTTGGCAGCGCGGCAAAACAACAGCAAAGACAGCAGCAGCAGCAGCAGCAGCAACACAGGCAGCAGCAGCAACACAGGCAGCAGCAGCAGCAACATGGCCAACAACAACAGCAACATGGCCGCAACCAGCCCGAGCAACGACAACTCTGGCTCAGGCGAGGAAATTGATTTTTAGATTAAAATTAAAACTAATCAGCGCTGAGTGGCAAACGCAGTCGCAGTCGGCGTCGCAGTCAGCGTCGCAGTCGACGTCGCAGTCACTGTGTTTGCCAATACGCGATGAAGGCAGCCGAAAAAGCAGCGTAACGAAATGAAATGAAATGAATTCGCATCGCTTTTCGCCAGTTTGTGCAGCCAAACGGAAACACGAGTGTGCCACACACACCCCACACACACACACACACACAGAGACTGAACTGCAGTTGGTTAAAAAATGATATATAGAATAAATGATGGCTGTGCATTTTATTTACAGTTGGCCAGTTGTGTGTGTACGCAGCGAAGAATGACCAACAAACACGCAGACGGACAGAGCGAGAGAGAGAGAAGAGAGAGAGAGAGAGAGAGAGAGTTAGCTCTCTCCTCATGCAGAAGCTGCAACTAATTAAGCTAATGCCAATGCGGCGTATGCGTAATGCGAGCTGTGCCGCAACATGTTGCTGCCTTTTTTGGGGGCAGCCAAAAAGCGAATTCATCAATTTGATGGAGTTGATAAAGCAGATGGGGAAGTAGGGGGAATAAAGGAAGAGACAGAAGGGAGACAGTAGCTATAGTTAAACATAGTCTGTAACTGATTTTAAAGGCATTATCATAGGGAAACAGCTAACTGTAGTTTTTGTTGGATTAAAATGATCTTAAATAAAGAGAATAAAGTAGAAATAAAAGCAAGATAGGGCGAAAATCCTTATTAATATACAAAGTTAAGAATAAGTATTATTTTCATGGTGTATAGGGTATTAAAAAGTCGGATTAGATCGATAAACTCAGAGTTTTTTCTTAGGCAAATATACAGACAAATACAAAGTGTTCTAATATATATACTATTTGCTTATATTCACCCCAAGCCCTAAACACATATATATATATATATATATATGCCTAAACACATATATAATATTAAGTCTATGTGACTTGCCTTTCAGAACTCTGTATAATATAGTATATATATCTTAAATATTATTTATTTATATTTATTATTTATTTATCATAAGTATACACTTGCCTGAGTCCCTATAAATCTGCTGTTTATACATGAATATATACAGATATATATGACTAACAGACTCTACTTCCTCTGCTGCTCAGTAAATCTGGCTTAACTTCTACCCATTGTTAGTTATCCTGACTATATCTACTCTATCTACCCAACTTGCCTCTGTCAATTTACAGGGTATACAAAGAGCACATCAGCTTGATTTAATATGACTACAACACTTGCATCATCAGTTCAAACAACAAGATTAGCACAAACAACAGACTGATCCACTTCATTTATCCCTTTCCTAGCAACACTCCCCCCTCTCTTTTTGCCCCGCCCCCGCTCTCACATAACACATGACGTAATTAAAAATTGTTTGGCTTTTGCAAAAATCTCGTTTAACAGCAGCGCCCTCAACTGACAGGTAATTGTTTTTTTTTTCTTTCTGTTTTCCCATTTTCAGTTTTTTTTTTTTCGTTTTTTGTTTTTCATTTTTTTGGACTTTTTCCTTTTTGCCATTCTGATTTGCTGTTTTTGTTAGTAGTTGCCTGTCATCGCTTTGAGTTTCTAATTGCTGTCAATAGCGACGAGTTCGAGGAGGGAGGGAGGAAGGGAGGAGGAGGAGTATGGGCAGACGTAGGCAATTTATGAAGCCGACGCCGCTTGCGCTTTGTGCAAATATTTTGCATAGCCAGTTGAAGTTTTTTGTTTACCCCAAAAAACTCGACAGCGTGTGAGCTGGACCCGAAATTGGGACTGAAGTTGGGCCCTGAACTGGGAGGGAAGTGTGGGTGGATTGGGCCGCACTTGAGCTGGAGTTGGAGGCGCAAGGTGTACGTGAATTTGGATTAAAGTTCAGCTTAATTGCAGGAGCGGATTCGGGGAGGAAATGGAGCCTAAGCTGGGGCTGGGTTAAGGGAGAAGGAGGGAGGTGGAAGCCTATGAAGTACCCTAGAGTTGGTTTTGAAATAGGTCTTGAAAAGGGTGTTGAGGTAGGTCTTGAATAGGTTTGAAAATAGGTCTTGAAATAGTCCCAAAGTAAGGCTGAAATAGGTCTTAAATAGGTTTGGAAATAGCTCTTGAAATAGGTACTACAGTAAGTCTGAAATAGGTCTTAAAATAGGTATCGAAATAGGTCTCGAATAGGTTCTGAATAGATTTGGAAATAGCTCTTGAAAAAGGCTTTGAAAAAGGTCAGAAATAGGTTTTGAAATAGTTTTCGAAGTAGGTCTCGAATAGGTCTTGATAGGTCTTGAATAGGTTTGAAAATAGCTTTTGAAATAGGTCCTACGGTAGGTCTTGAAATTGCTCTCAAATGGGTCTTGAATAGATCTTGAAAAAGGTCTTAAATTTGGACTAGGTCTAATTCTTGAAATAGGTCTTAAAATAGGCTTAGAGATAGGTCTTGAATAAGTCTTAAGGTTACGTTAAATTTCATTAGTTTAACCTGTAAAAGTTATTCAAGGATTAGACCTAAGTTGCATCTATAATCAGGTCAGATGTTACTCTCAGCTTCAGCCCGATAGTAAGGTCTAGAGAACAGCTGATTTACCAATAAACTCACAACCCTTTCAGGCCTCAACTTCCCCCCAAATACGCTCCTGCCTGCAGTCAGCATGCAGGACGTTGAGTTACGAGTTTGGCGATGTGTGCTCCCTTTTTTTCTCGCATACATATATATATATATATATATTATCGTACATACCTTTTTGCCATCCAGCTCGTGTGTGCCCTGGGTGAGTACCTTATCTACGCTATTTGGATCGCTGAATGTGACAAAGCCAAAGCCTCTGCGAAAGAAAGAGAAAGAGAAAGAAAGAGAAAGAAGTGTGCGAGTTAGACAAGTTGCTTAAATATTTGACAAGGAGTCGGCGCAGGCCTTGTAGCACAACCCAAACCAGTCTAGGGGATACGCTGCTCCTCCTGCTTCTGCTCCTCCCCCTCTGCTCCTGCAGCTGTAACTGTCGCTGTGTGTGGCACGTGCGGCAATTAGAAGCTCAAATTACATCAAAATATTGGCCAAGTCGAGTCGCGTCGCGTCGTGTCGTGTTGTGGCACGTCAGAGGGAGGGGGAGGGGAGAGTTACAGGGGGTGGGTAGCGGGTTCTGACTGTCGACTGGTTTAGCTTTTGTCGACTTGTCTAGCCACTTTTCTCGATTGCGGCAGCAGTTCGAAGCGGTGCGCGCTAATGGCTCGACCTGACAGACGCTTACAAGCCATTACACACACACACACAGACAGAGAGTGAGAGAGAGCACACACACACACAGAGCATACACAGTCAGCACACACACTCTCTCTCTCTCTCTCTTCCCTCTCTCTGCCTCGTGTTGTGATAAACTTATTCTTGTTAAATATTTAATTAAAATGCTTATTATCTCGCACTGCATTTTAATGAGTCCCCCCCGGAGACGCACGCCCATGGCAGGCAGTCGAGTCGAGCCTGGGTCTCCTCCCCCTCCCCTGCTTGGGCTTGCCCAGACTCTGGCAAAGACAACAAACCAGCTCAGAGATTTTTGGGCTACCCTGCTCACTCCAGCTCTCTACCCCTCTATCTCTACCCCCTTTTACCCCCTCTACCTACGCCTGCCTACTTTGTATGTGTGCACGTTTATGTTTATTTGAGTTTTGCCACTTGGCAGCGACGCTTAACGATGCGCCAGGCATCGTTGCCAGGCTGCAGGCAGCTCCTCCCCCTTTCCCCCTTGTATACCACACACGTATTCCCAGACAGAGTTCCCTCTCTCTCTCTAGTATTTGTCTTGCTCTTTTAGGCGCTGCACACACAGAGAGAGAGAGAGAGAGAGGGAGAGGGACAGACACACAACAACCGCAAGCACAGACAGTAATTAACGACGATTCTATTGCAATTGCGGCGATTGTTACGGGTTTTGATTACCCCCAACTCCAAATCCTGGCCAGCTGCTGCTGCTGCTTGTCCACTTGGCTTTTTATTGCCAGCAACTTTATGCACAAATTGCTACAACAACAACAACAACAAGAGAAACAACAACAATAACAAAGCAAAAGCTGCTTGCAAATTTATAAAAACAATTTGCATATGGAAAAGGTTCGCAATCGGTTTGTGCTGCAGTCTCTGCATCTCAGCTGGCACTAGATAGGAGTAGGGGGAGGGGGAAGAGTGCAGAGGGGGGGGAGTGAGCAGGGGGTACGACCTCGGTACCGCCTGGCACATGTATTAAATAAACATTTCAGTTGTATTTATAGACGAGCAATTTGTGCAATGCAATTCGAAAAAGAGGCCTACGACGCCATTAATATTGATTTAAATGTGGGTGGAGAGAGGGAGAGCGAAAAGAGAGAGAGAGAGAGAGAGGGAGAGAGCCCGCCCAAGTGGGTCACAGTGCAAAAATTTGCCAAAACGCAAAATGTGACACAAAGTTGAAGTCGCAGATTGTTGCACACTCTGTGCGTCGCTTTGTCTCTGTCTCTGTCTCTCCCCCCTCTCTCTCTCTCTCTGTCTCTCCCTCTCTCTGTCTGGCTCTTTGGAAAAGTGAAAAGCCACAAATTTAAAAGGCAAAACTCAAAAATAATGTGTCTCCTGTGTGCAATTTACTCACAAATTCAGATTCAATTTATGCAACTTGAGGCTGTGCCTCGTACTGCAGAGACAGGCAGAGGGGGTGCAAGGGGGGTTGCAAGGGGGGGGCAACGCAGCGACAGCAACCGGATAACAACAGCATAAGAACGTGTGTGCTTCCCTCTCCCTCTCTCTCTCTTCCCGGTGTGTTTTGCAAAACAAAGAGGAAAACTAAAAGTTGCAGGAGAAGAGCAAGCGACGCGGAGGTACCCATTACAGAAGCTATAACTCTGTTAATAATGCACTGAGTGCTATGAAATTTGGGAAGTTAATTCCTAGAATATGTATCTATATATTGCTTAGGTATTATAAAATTCAAATAAGCAGTTTTCAAATAAACGATTCCTGAACATATATCAGCGCATAACTTTGTTAAGAGCAGCATGATAATAATGAAATTAATACTGTAGATCTATAGCTTATACTAGCGCATTTCTACCAAATTTAAGAACTGGAGCTGCCTTAGTCCTTGAGATATAGACTTATATTTAATTGGTTCCGTTCAGCAAAAAAAAATTTGTTTATAAAAACGAAGAATTACCCTTTAGGCAAGTAGATAGCAATTTCCATCCATTCCTTACTTGTTTTACTCACTGTCCTTTCTGATACACTCTACTTTGTATACTCCTTAGTCTATTGGGTATTCTACAGAGTGTTATTAGACTGCATTACTGATTACCAAGTCTGTAAGGGTTTTCACATAGAAATCGACACCTTTTTTGATGTGTTCCAAAATGCTTTGTAGTCTCCATCAAAATGTTGATGAATTTATTAGGGTAAATGGGGTAGAAATAATTAGCAGATAGTTAGGAATGTTGGAGAAATTGTTGGAATTACTAAGAAATGAGTTAGCTTCAGGTTTTCCTATGAAACAAGTTCGTAATGGCTAAAGAATTAAATAATAAATACCTTAACTGGAATTCTGAAGAGGGAATGACTTGAAAATAGGTTAGCTCTATTTATTTCTTAGATACAATACATAAATAATGTTACTATGTATCTGAAACTATCTTTCCGCTGTCATTAGACCCAAATTGCAAAGTTCATTGGGAATTTCATATTTAATTAGCCGCATAATCAATATTTAAAGCAAAATGCATGATGAAATATGCAGGACCTTCATAGGGTAGATAATACTGCCTCTATAAGGCAAGCAGTTGACTCTGAGGCCGCAGGGTATACGTAGGACACAACAAACAGAGAGACAGATGCAGTGAGGGCAGTGAGGGGAGGCGCAACTGGAGGCATGCAGTCAGTGCGGGGTAGGGTGGGGTAGGGCAGGGCAGGTAGCTCGTGCCTCGACTTGGTTTGTTGCTGTTTGGCTCGTTGGATTGCTGCTTGTTGAATTTTATAAAGCCGTTTCAGAATGCTAATGAGCGCACGCACAGGCTGCCAAGGTAAGCAGAGGCGGCAGCATCTGTAGCAGACCGGGTGAGGGGGCGTGGCAATCATGTAACACACACGCCGCAAACACGTAGCACGTAGCAGAGGCAGAGGCAGATGCAGAGGCAGAGGCAGAGGCAGCCTCAAGAGTCGCTGCACAGGCAACTGTGGAACAACATAAAAGTCTTATTTGAATTGCCGTGCAGAGCTTGCGAAAGTCTTCTTCTTCTTCAGTCTTCCTCCCCTAGCCAGATCCCAGCTAGTTGTACCTGCTACCCCCCTCTTCCCCTCCCTGCCTTGTTTGTTGTTGTTGGCCTGGCTTACGCACAATTTAGCAAAACAACTTGCATGTCTTTGGCCCATGGGCTTCTGCCCCCTGGACTCGCTTTAACCAGACACAGCCAGAGGCGGAGCAGAAGGGGGCAGTGTGTGTGTGTAGTTTAGTTGCCCTGCTTGCGTCTTGGATTACCGTAAATAATCTAACTAAATGAGTTACCAAACGGTCAAAGTTCACTCGAGGTGTTGCCAAGAGGCGTACCCGCTCTCCCGCTCTCCCTCTCGCTCACTCTCTCTCTCCCTCTCTCTCTCTTTCTTCTTCCTGGTATATGTTGCAAAACCGAACGCGACCAGAAACTACAAGCTCGAGATAAACGCCAGAACAACTACCTATCTCTCCCTTTCCTCTCCCTACCCTCTCCCTACCCCCCTCTCTACCCCTCCACGTAGGTAGTTAACGCACACATCGCTGCCAGCCAAATGAGTCCGACATATGTAGACAAGTGCGACTCTATATGTAGTATCCATGTGAGTATCGTATATACCCCCTGGCATGTGTATGTGTATGTGTACGTGTACGATAATAAGCCCCCCAAGGCAGCAAGCAAGCACTACACCAGCCAATCTCGTAAACAGGCTGCCGATTAGCTCAGTTGAGGGAGGAAGAGGGGTAGGGAGAGAGAGAGAGAGAGAGAGAGATAGCTCTGACTTTAAGCTGTGGTCACTGCCAGCCACATTGGGGATATGGTTAAAACTTGCCAGAGATAACCCCTTGACATTATGCTGAGTATCAAGTGCATAGAACTAAATGGAAATATGGAATCTTGGCGGAAACTTAGATTTATTTATTTTTAGTCGACTTTGACATGATTTTTCGACCAAAATTAAGTATCCTCAAAAACAATTTTAAACACTTGTTTTATACTAATTTGGACGTCCGCAATCGATTAAAAGTAAAAGCTGGCGATTTTAAATTTTTAAGAAAAAAAATTTCTGAAAATTTTACAGGGGGGACCCTTACCAAAATCACAAAAAAAAATTTTTTTTGGAATTTTTTAAATTGCAAAAACCATTAAACCATTCTTTTGAAGAACTAAAACCATGAATAAAATGCTTTACCCGAAGAAAATCGTATGATTTTTAAGAAAGTTATGAAGTGTGGAAAGTAAGGACATTGGTCCTCTCAAGTCATATTTTTAGTCGACTTTGACATGATTTTTCGACCAAAATTAAGTATCCTCAAAAACAATTTTAAACACTTGTTTTATACTAATTTGGACCTCCGCAATCGATTAAAAGTAAAAGCTGGCGATTTTAAATTTTTAAGAAAAAAAATTTCTGAAAATTTTACAGGGGGGACCCTTACCAAAATCACAAAAATTAAATTTTTTTTGAAGTTTCTAAATTTCAAAAACTGTTGGGCCATTTTATTCTAGAACTAAAACCATGAATAAAATGCTTTACCCGAAGAAAATCGTATGATTTTTAAGAAAGTTATGAAGTGAGGAAAGTAAGGACATTGGTCCTCTCAAGGGTCTTACATGTCATATTTTTAGTCGACTTTGCCATGTTTTTTCGACCAAAATTAAGTATCCTCAAAAACAATTTTAAACACTTGTTTTATACTAATTTGGACCTCCGCAATCGATTAAAAGTAAAAGCTGGCGATTTTAAATTTTTAAGAAAAAAATTTCTGAAAATTTTGCAGGGGGACCCTTACAAAAATCACAAAAAAAAATTTTTTTTTTAATTTTTTAAATTGCCGATACCATTAAACCATTCTTTTAAAGAAGTAAAACCATGAATAAAATGCTTTACCCGAAGAAAATCGTATGATTTTTAAGAAAGTTATGAAGTGAGGAAAGTGAGGTTACAGATCCTGACATGGGTCTTACATGTCATATTTTTAGTCGACTTTGACATGATTTTTCGACCAAAATTAAGTATCCTCAAAAACAATTTTAAACACTTGTTTTATACTAATTTGGACCTCCGCAATCGATTAAAAGTAAAAGCTGGCGATTTTAAATTTTTAAGAAAAAAAATTTCTGAAAATGTTACAGGGGGGACCCTTACCAAAATCAAAAAAAAAATTTTTTTGAATTTTTTAAATTGCAGAAACCATTAAACCATTCTTTTAAAGAACTAAAACCATGAATAAAATGCTTTACCCGAAGAAAATCGTATGATTTTTAAGAAAGTTATGAAGTGAGGAAAGTGAGGTTACAGATCCTGACATGGGTCTTACATGTCATATTTTTAGTCGACTTTGACATGATTTTTCGACCAAAATTAAGTATCCTCAAAAACAATTTTAAACACTTGTTTTATACTAATTTGGACCTCCGCAATCGATTAAAAGTAAAAGCTGGCGATTTTAAATTTTGAAGAAAAAAAATTTCTGAAAATTTTACAGGGGGGACCCTTACCAAAATCACAAAAAAAATTTTTTTTTTTTTATTTTTTAAATTGCAGAAACTGTTAAACCATTCTTTTAAAGAACTAAAACCATGAATAAAATGCTTTACCCGAAGAAAATCGTATGATTTTTAAGAAAGTTATGAAGTCTGGAAAGTAAGGACATTGGTCCTCTCAAGGGTCTTACATGTCATATTTTTTTGACTTTGACATGATTTTTCGACCAAAATTAAGTATCATCAAAAACAATTTTAAACACTTGTTTTATACTAAATTGGACCTCCTCAATCGATTAAAAGTAAAAGCTGGCGATTTTAATTTTTTAAGAAAAAAAATTTCTGAAAATTGTACAGGGGGGACCCTTTAAAAAATCACAAATATAAATTTTTTTTGGAATTTTTTAAATTGCAGAAACTATTAAGTCATTTTAATTTCAACAGAATATGACTTTCTGAGACTATGAAATCATAGAGAACTCTTTGCATTCTATGTATAGATTATTTGGTAAATCTTTCATTATTATACTCAAGGCAAAAAAAAGCCTCTCATTTAAGGTATATTGACATTCCTATACATTTTCTTTGCTTATAATGCTTTAGGCACTTAATAAAAACACTCAAAGCTAAACATAACCTCAAAATCTTTATGTACCTCTGATTTACCACAGCTGCCCTTAACTACGATGATTGAGAGCGACACAGATCTAGCTAGAAACATTTATCATCCTAGGCAAATGGTATAGACAATTTGTGAACTCAGAAAAGCCAGACATAACCTCAACAGAACTCAATGCACTTCCGGTTATTACATGCGCCACGTACCGCACTCATTTCCGGCTGACCTACGCGCGTTCTCTCTCTCTCTCTCTTCCCCCTCTCTCCCTCTCTCTCTCTCTTTCTCTCTGCAAGTGCAAGTTGAGAAAATGTTGGCAAGTTCGTTGAGGATATCGTTGGGTCTATAGAAATGTACTGTTTATTGTCGCCATTTGGCAGAGGGAGAAAGAGCGAGAGAGAGGGAGAGAGAGGAGAGGAGACAGAGAGAGGTAGAAATAGGAACAGTGGCGCGTCAAGGCCTGGCTGCAAGATGGCGCAGGGGGCGTGGCAGGATGAGGCAAGCGAACATTAATGGCAGCCGCAAGTCATGCCCTCAACCTTAGCAGGAACTTGGACAGGGGCGTAGCGAGGGGGGGCCCAAGTAGCTGACGGCTAACAAAACTTTCAATCCGGCGACAGTCGAAACGGCATCACAGAATGGGCGGCAGAGGCGGCAGGAGGCGTGGCATATTCAAATGACTTTTTCGTGTAAAAATTGCGAGGGAAAACAAAGGCAGCGCGAACAATTGCAAAGGAATGCAACTCTGGGCGGGCAGAGGGAGGGCAGCTGGGCAGGGGTAGAGACAAGCAGAGGGATTGAGAGAGTGAGAGAGAGAGAGAGAGAGCCAAGAGAGAGAGGGAGCAGGCACTTCTAAGCTTTGGCTAACAAGCAGCACTTGCAGCAGCCCAAGCAGCCCAAGCACGACAGGCACAAGACGCGCGCACGCCACGTCGTGGAGGCGACTCTTGGCTATGTCGTCGTCGTCTTTTGTGCTGCCTTTGTTTTGTTTTTTTTTCCGCCCCCTCCTCCTCCAGCTGCTGCTCCTGCTTCTCTCTCTTGGCTGTCGTGTGAAGTGGGGCCGCGTGCATGAAACTTTCACAAGTGGCTTCCTGCCTTGGCTTGCTCCTCTCTCGTTCTCTCTCTCTCTCTCTCTCTCTCTCTTTCTCACTTTATAAGCCTATGGCAGGCACGTCCCTCTGCCCACCCCCACTATCTGCTTCCACGCCCATTTTGCACGTTTTTATGCCTTTGTCTTGTTTCGTTTGGTGTCGCCTTTGCCGGGCACCAAAATGCATCCTTGAACACGCACACTTAACTGGGCCTGCGTGAGTGCCAGGCCAGGCTGAGCTACTCAAAGCGGGGGAGGCAGCACCCACCCAATCCCCTCAAGACGTCGCCTGCCTGCGCCTCTGCAACTTCCGCTGTGCGTGCCCTTGCGTTGATATGAAACGCGTCCACATCCTTCATCCTTCATCCTGCCCTGCAACTCGCACTGCCACTGCGACTCCTGGCTATCTATGCGGGTCGTCGGTAATTTGATTAATCCAGCACAGGCTCACCAAACCCGTGCGGGCAAACGGGGTAGTCCCTGCCAGCCTGGCTAAATATTTAAATGGCCAGGCCATTATGAAAATTTATCGATTTAGTGACAGTTTAAGGACGAACATTACGTTGCCCATTTGTTATGTTTTTATGGTTCCCCCCCTCTGCCCACGCCACTGCCTACACCCCCTGCCTACGCCCCTGCCCCTCTGCTAATGTCAATTTTGAGTGTTGCCTTCTTTTGTGACGCGACGCAGACATTAAATTCTTTTTTTTTCTTTTTTTTGGGTAACCCTCCCCCCTCTCTGTTGTCAGCCCACCTGGCGCATCATTTAGTTGCCCCACTGTCGAAAGGTTACTTTATTTTATAATTCATTTTATTATTATTATTATGTAAAAGTGCTGCGGCAAAAGGCATTCTGGGAATGGAGTGAGAGATCGTAAAAAAATAACAAGATACAAGGCAAGGGAACAAGGTGGAGTGACCAGCAAATACCCTGTAAAACGCTCTATGCGTTTGAAAGGGTTTCAAGTGAGGTTATGTAAGGAAAGTGACTTGGTAGATGCTCTAGATATAAAGAAGAGCATGTTGGGCTATAAAAGTGATACAATTTGGTATAAAACTGGTATAAAATAGTTTTATTTTAATAAATTCCTGATTTTAGATGAAGTTAGGTATAAAGATAATATTTAAGATTTTGTAGATATGCTATTAGGTAAAAAATTGCCAAAAAATAGGCATAAAATTAGTTCAAACTTCTTACAGATTTTAGTTCAGTTAGTAAAAAAGATAAAACGTGGATATATCAAGGTATAATACCTGTAAGAGACTGGTATAAAATATGGCAGTTTAAAACTGGTATGGAACTGATATAGAACTGGTATAAAACTTTTAATAATGGTTTATTCCGATTGAATTTATCTTGTTATACATTGAAAGTCCATAAAGATAAAGAAACTATGCGATATTTGAAGTTATAAAACTCTTATAAAACTCATATACAACGGCTATATACAAAGTGTGTATAAAACTGTTATGGAACTGGCATAAGACTCTAGAGAAATTGGTATAAAACTGTTATAAAACAATTTAAGCTTGTATAAAAATAAAAATAATAGAAACAAAATTGAAAAACACTTTTCCACTCCCAAAACATATCAAAACTTTTCCTGCAATGTGTATAAAATCGAATCCAAAATCCCTGTGCATAGCAGGTACTTCAAATTCTTGTTGTCTCTCTCCCCCCCCCCTCTTTTTTTAGGGGTTTTTGTTTCTTCTTAACAAAAAACCTTGCGCCAAAAATACAAACATAAAATGCGCATAAAAACGCGCAGAAAGCGCATGAAATAATCAACAGCAGCAGGGGGAGGGCGGAAGGAGGAGCAGGGTTAGGAGGGGGAGTGGCTGCTGCTGTACATGCTCACACGAGTTGACAACAGCTGAGTGTGTGCGAGTGACATCTCAACAACAGCAGCAGCAGGAGGAGGAGCAGGGTGCACTAGAGGGGGGAGGGTCGTAATGGTCTTTGCTGCCGCTGCTGTGCGATGTGAGTGATGTTTGCCACAGCCAACGCCATAATTAATGATGAAAAATTGCTACACACACATATGCAGCAGAGGGAGGGGGAGGGCAGGGGCAGCTGCAGGGTCTGAGGGGGTACAGTCTGAAAAAAATATAAAGCCATTTGGTATTGTGCTGCAAATTAACATGAAAAGGGCAAAGCGAGGCAGCTGCCCAAACAAGCAAAGGCAGCCAGTGTTGCCACCTCGTGCCACTGTCCAGTGCGTACACACTGGTCAAGTGTTACCCTGCCTGCCTGGCCAGGCACAAGTGTGGCCCCACTAAAGCGGCGGCCCGAAAAGGGGCGGCGATTAAACCGAGTTAATTATGGCCACGTTTTGGATTGCTGCGGTAACTGTGACTGCGACTGTGTGTGTGAGTCTGTGTGTGTGTGTGCGATGAGTGATTTGCAGCTGACAGCGTCTCCCCTATCCCCCTCCCTCTGCAGCAGAGGCGTATGTGGCTAAGGGTTGCCCCCCTTCTCTGTGATGCGAAGCAGACACTCTGCTTATTGCGTCGCATAAATAATATTCAAGTGCGACCCCAAGTGAAAGTGAATTGAATCATTTGTTATCACACTAATATGCACGAAATGAACTTGTTACCAATTTACAGGGTATATATTTTTAAGAGGATTATCACAGCAAATGCTTAGGCAGATACTGTGAGTTTAATTTGGTCTACCTTGATATTGTTAAACAAACAAAAGATTCAACAAGTTGACATTTTTTTTATGTTTTTACAACCTGAGTGATTCTACATTTCAAAAATATCAAAATGGAGTTTTTGAAATTTATCGATATTTTGAAAATTTAGGTAAGGGTCCCCCCTATGATTTTTCAACAAAATTTTTATTTTTCAAAATTTTAAATCGCGAGTTTATATTTTTAATCGATTGCGGAGGTCAAACTTAGTACTAAACAATTATTTAAAACGATTTTAAACAATACTTAATTTTGGCCAAAAAATCATGTCGAAATGTTCAAAAAATCAGACATGTAACATCCTCAACAGGCCTGTTGCATCTATCATAACTTTCTTAAAAATCAAAAGATTTTCACGCGGAATAACATTTTGTTTATGTTGTAATAATCTGAGGGATTCTACATTTAAAAAATAACATAATGGACTTTTTGAAATTTTTCGATATTTTGAAAATTTAGGTAATGGTCCCCCCTATGATTTTTCAACAACATTTTTATTTTTTTTTAATTTTAAATCGCGTTTTGGTAGTCAGTAATTCTTAAAACCAACAAAAACAAAGCTAAGATAACCTATAATTAACTAGATATCTATAGAAATAACTCTTACAGTTCAGTTCTCGTAGTTTACTCCTACACTAAATTTCTTTCCAAGCTTATTTTCCACTCAAAACTTCAACTACCCCATCTGAAACAAATGAGTGTGCAGGGTATTATAAACGGGTATGCTGGAACGTTTATAGATCTCTTAAACAGTTAATGGTTTTCAAAGTATTCCGTTCGCTTTGTTCGCTTGTTCCCGGTTCGACAAAGAACACTTCTCTTATCTAAGACCCGTTAAATTTATGTGCAGCATTGTGCATCAAAAGCTCTGGCTCTGGCTGAGGTACCTTGTTGTGCCTGGGTTCTGCTGGGTTGGGTTGTGTTCGCACCGCCCGATACAGATCCAGGTAAATTTATATACACACATACTATAAAACATTCGCTGAGCGTCCAGCAAATAAATAAAATACACTTTTTTGGGAGGCAAACAAGAAGAGAACAATATGAAGAAGTTTCGCGGGCTAGTCGGTAGGGTAGATACACTAACAAGTATATGATTTGTAAATTATAATATAATAAAGTAAGTAAATGGAATAAAACGAGCTGAATTTATAGAGTAAGTCAGTCTTTTATTCGATTATCTATCATTATAACAAATTTCATGGTATTTCGAGCACAATTTGCTTAGTTCAATAAGGTTATTTTTTCTAGCTCCCATTATAACTTGAAGCATGGTATTATAGCTCATTGAGAAGCCTTTTTCATACAATTTCCTCTACAATTTGCTTTTTCTAGCTGATATAATAACTTTAAACTTATTTTTCTAGCTCATTGTCTAGTATTTTTAAACATCTATATCTAGCTCAAATTTCCTGAAATTCCCTCAACCATTTGCTGAGTTACATGAGGTTCTTTTCTCTCTCCATCTCTCTCCCTCTCCCACTGCAAATTCCTCTAGCAAGTGCATATTTCTTTCGCACCCTGTAAGGGTATTTAAAACATTAACAAGAGAAAGAAAAATTTAACTTAATTGCCATGCACGAAAAACGCGTGAGGTACGCCCAATGCGACCTGCTGCCCTCTCTTTCTCCCTCTCCCTCTCTCTCCCTCTTCCCTCTCACACGAGTCAGCTATAAAAGGGTGTTATAGCTGCTGTTGTTGCGCGTGTTGCTGCTGTTGCTGTTGCTGCTGTTGCTGCTGCTCGTGTTGCTGTTGCCGCGGGCGTAATTGTGGGCTTGTGCTTGTGGTGGATGCCACGCCCCCTCTCTCTCGCTGCCTCCCACTCTGCTGGCGTGCGTGCGCGGTGCGATATAATTTATGTTTCAATAACTTTCGAAACTCATTGAAAAGTCGCTTATGTTTGCTTCAATGGTGGCAAGAGGCAGGGGCGGAGGCCAAGGGGTGCCAAGGGGGGCAACAGCAGCAACAACAATTCGCATGAGAAGAATGTTAAAAGTACAACAATAAATTGTTTGGATTTACTTATGTAGCAGGAGAGAGAGAGGGAGAGAGCAGGAGAGGCTGCTGCTGTGTAGGAAGAAGCTGTTAAGCAGTGGCGTGGCAGGGGAAGGGGGGACTGTCGCTGCTGCCATTTGCCATTTTACTCAATTTTTATTGTTGTTGCACTTCAGCGACCCGCTTTGTCTCTCTACAGCAGAGAGAGAGAGAGAGAGAGAGAGAGAGAGGGAAAAAAAACTCGCTTAAGTTGCAAAAGTTTTGCTATTTTTTTGTTGCCCCCTTCCCCCCTCTCCCCCTGCTTTGCCTACGCTACTTTGTTGCCATTTGCTTTGCGCTTTTCCCTTTTGCTGTTTGTTTTTCTCTCCCCTCCCTCCCCCACTGTTTTCTATCTGCTTTTTGTTTTCTGTTTCATTTTCATTTCTTCGTTTTGTGCTTTTAAATTTATTTGCAAGTTTTCTAATTTGTACTTCACTTCATTTTATTGTAATATACAATCTCATTTGCACAGCTATCGCGCCATCTCGCTCGCACACACACACAACACGCTCATGTATCTCAATCTGTATCTAAACCAGCAACAGGCTACGAAGGGGGAAGGGAAAGGGAGAGGGAGAGAGAACTGAAAGTGTCGCCTTCAGTTATGCAATGCTTTCTTCAGCTTTCTCTCTCTCTCTCCTCTTTCTCTTTCTCTCACTCAGCTCTCGGGGTAAAATGTCTGCCCTGGTGCGCATATTTATTAACCGCACTGTTGACTCTCCCTCTCTCTCGCTCTCCCTCGCTCTCGCTGTCTCTTTCTAACTCTCCCTGTGTGTGCAGCTTGTTGCCTCTGCCTGCGCTCAGTTTGAATTTTGTTGTCGCACCTTTTCAGGAATTCTGTTTACATTTATTACTTTGCGCAAGTTTAAGTGAAAAATTTCCATAAACATTCTTTTAAGCGACATAAAGTTTTTATTAAATTTTGCTAGAAATCCGACGACACGATGATATCAGCAGCGACAGCAGCAGCAGAGGCAGAGGCAGAGAACAAATAGAGCTGCGGAATTTACAACTACAACGGGCTCTCGTAGATATTCCTACCCCAGCCCTGGTTTACCCATTTTCCTGCTCCTGCAAGTACGTACCCTCTCGCTATCCTCTATCCACTTTCCTACCCATTCTTAGGTTTCTTTCTCTTTCTATGCTCGCTATACCCTTGCAGAGGGTGCTTTAATTGCAGGCAACCGTTTTCAGTGCATAGAAGAAGATAGATCTCTCAATATAAGGTATATATATATTCTTGTTCCGCTAAGTGATCTAGATAATTTCCTCTATCTATATATGTATCTATCTGTCTGCGTATCTATATCTCTGTCTATCTATCTGTCTATCTATCTATCTATCTATCTACCTATCCTTCTATCTATCTACAAGTATTTATATTCTATATTTATCCATCTATTTATCTATCTATCTATCTGTATGTCTGCTAATCTATCTGTTTGTTTACTGTCTCTCTTCTCTCAGTCTGTCGTATATCTACCATGTAAAAGTTCACTTATTTCAGTAACTTTTCAAGGTAGGGTTACCAAACTCAGCACATTTCTTGATTTCTGTCACTTTTATAAAGTACTAAAATTCCTTTTTAATCGCAGCACAATATCACACAGAAAACATAGAAACAATCTTTGAATTTTCTTATTTTTTAAGATGTCTGTATGCAAATCTATTTTGTTCTAAGTAAAACTATTATAAATATTTACTACCAATTTAAGCGTAATCCCGTCAATGTAGGCTATAGTTTTAATGGGAATACTGGGTATATAATAAAAATATATCAATAGAACTTCACTTTCTTAGACCGCTTTAAAATTTAAAGATGTTATATATAATAAATGTATTCCCCATTGTTATCGCAACAATTGCTGCATATTATAAAGTGTATTCAAGCTTCGGTCTGCCCCCCGAGGGGTTCGCAACCTTCGCAGCTTGTTGTGCTTGTTGCCACTAAGACAAGCTGCCAGTAGGATCCCTCTCTCTCCTCCTTCTTCTCCTCCTCCTGCTCCACGCTGCACGCAGTTCATAAAAATTTTGCCAGGCCAACGTGACATGCACAAAAGGCGAAAGGACACATGCATGGGGCACCCTGTAGCCAGCTTCAGGGCAAGAACGAGGGCGAGGGCAGGAGCAGGGGCAGGGGCAGGGGCAGGAGAAGAGAAAGCAGTTGAGAATGTGGCATAAAGTTTGCCCGGCGCTTGTTAACCTGAGCTTGTCTCAACTTGTCTCTAACTCGGCAACTTCCCCTCTAACCCTCCCCCTTCCCCTTTCCTTGCACATTAGACGAAATTCAATTAAAACAAGAATATATATATAGATATATCCCAAATTGAGTTGAGACAGAGATCCCCTCTATATCGCGCATATTGCGCATACGCCGCGTGTGTCCGTCAAGTCAGTTGTAATTGACTCATTAAAAGCGACTCATTATTCATACTGTCCGCAGAAACCAGGCTAATTTACGTTAAGCATTTTTGAATAAGGTCAAAGGGCAGCTGCAGCAGAGGGGGAGGGAACAGCTGGAGGGAGGGGAGGGGGGTAGAACTGTGCAACGAACCAAAAGCTGATCGAAACCGCAACAAATGACAAACGATGCGAAAATACACACACAGCGTGGGCAGAGGGGGAGGGGAGGAGTAGGGTGGGGGGCAAGCATATCAAATATATATATGCGCGATATACGATATATATTACGATACATATATCATGCAGTCTGCGCGCGCGGGGGAAGGCAGCGGTGCGAGCAATGTAAAAATGCGCAAAATGCGAGAAGGAAAAAGCGAAAAAAAGAAGTGGAAAACGTAGGGAAAACCCAGGGAAAATCAATGAAAATGAAAACCAATTAGCGGTTAACCAAACTGTTCAAATTTGGAAATGGATGCAGCGCCATAAACAACAACAAAAACAACAACAACAACGAAAGCTCTGCGGGATTTGGAAGGAGTTGAGCGAACTCCGAGTTCAATGGGAAAACTCTCTCTCAGTCTCTCTCTCTCTCCCTCCCTCCCTGTGTGGGAGGAAAGGTCAATACGTCGGGGGGTAGGGTTAGGGGGCAGACTATGACCGAGATTTACCAGAATAATAATCAAAGTGCGGTCAGGCCAGCGCCAGCAGCAACGTAAAGCGTGTGCAAAATTAACGGTACATTGTATTATAAACACAGTGTATATAGTATATATACGTATACGTAGTAGATGGTTAATACGTTTGGTAATCGGAAAATATATTTATATACATATAGAAACAACTTAAATTGGAGTTGAGCTCAAAATGAATTAATTAATAACGTAATTGAATAAAGATTTATGAAGTTGAAGGTCTAGGGAACTATGGGAAATATTTATGTAACCATATGATATTAGAGTTTGCAATATTGTTAAGTTAGGGTACGTAGAAAGTTTAGTTTCTTGCAGACTTGTTTTCATAAAGTGTGAGGTCAAGAAATATTTTTGATTTTTCATCTCAAACACGTTTATCGGTTCAGTTGCTCAATTTGAACAAGAATATATAAGTTTTAAAGATATTTTAGTACAGTTTTGTATTTTCTATTGAAGCTATGATCAATTCTGGTCATGTGTAATTATATATATTTTATAGAACGCAGATTTAACTGTCTGCAACATTTATTTTCATCCCCAAAACGTAAATCGGTGCAGTTGCTCATTTGGAACATGAATATATATATTCTTTGTTACATTTTGGCACAAATCGATTAAAATATTGAGCGGAATAAAATGTTACAGAGCCTAGATATAACTGCAAGAAACATTTAATATCATCTTATAAACTTAAATCGATTAATCTCCACAATTTGAACAAGAATATATATATATTTTATATACAATTTAAGCACATATTTACTTTAAGATTTCTTTCTTTCTTCTAGCTCTATTTCCCCAATTTCTTGCCCTCTATTAAATCTCCCACTTACCTCGATCTACGCGTCGTGGGATCCTTCATGACCATCGCCTCTGAGATATCGCCATAGCGTCCAAAGTAATCGCGTAAGCTCTCTGCAAGGAAGAAGAAGAAGATGAAAGAAGGTAAAAGTGTGTGGTAAATAATCAATAAGCACTTTACGAAATGTCAGGGAGCAGTCATCAAAAAATCGAGGACAAACCGGGAAAGACAACCCCGTAGAGGCATCTGCTGGAACGAATCTGGCACGAAATCAGCGTCAGGCAAAAGTTACTAATTTTCGGTTACGGTCTTCATAAAAACTCGCGAGTTGCCCGCAATAAATAAATGACGTCGTCTGTTGCCAGCTACCTCAGCCTACCTTGGAGTACCTCAGCCTGCCCATTCAAACCGAATCCCAACCCGAATCCAAGCCCAATTCCAACCAAATCCCCCCCGCCGACTCCCAACGCAATTGCTGGACATTATTCACATGCACACGCGGCTCAACACAAAAAAAGTCATTCCCTGCCTGGTAGTGCCATCTCCTCCTGCTGCTCCTCCTCCTGCTCCAGCTTGGGGTGGCAGCTGCTGCTGCTGTTGTCTGCGGTTTTGCGAGCTAATCTGGCAGGCAGCGCGAGAGCAGGCCAGGCACGACGACGACGAGGGCACTTCAGCTCCAGCACGTACGCACACACACAGAGCGAGGAGGCCAAAGCTGAAGTAAAATTGCCAGACAAACAGCGTGTCGAGTGGAGCAGGAGAAGGGAGAGGGGCATGGGAGGGGTACCAGTTTGGCTGCGATTTAATGCAGCAAAAAGCCGATAAAGTCATCTCCGGCACAAGAAGAAACCCTAATCCAGTCGAGGCAGTCGAGGCAGTCGCGTCATAAATTCAAACTACAATAAAAATTCAATAAAACAAACGCTTTTTTTGCCACTCCCCCCCCCCCCTGCTCCTCTAGGACTTGCACACGCACAGCACTTGCAGGGGGGAGGAGGGGGTAGGGGGCAGCAACAACTAGTTGCGCCTTGCAACGAGCGGCGTGTGGAATGCGTCGCGTGATTTACATAAGTATGCACCATAATTATGAACAATAAAAAACAATTTGTTTGCCCATGACAGTCGGCGTTGCCCATAAATAACACTCGGCAAACTGGCTGGCAATGTGCAGTGGCTGCGAAAAAGGGTTGCCAGATGGGGCGAGCAGTGAGAGAGAGCGCGTGTACTGCTGGCCATGCGTGTGTGTGTGTGTGTGGCATTTAAATTGATGAAGTACCGCAAAAGAAAAAGGCACGCAGCGAGGGCTACGCTGCACGTTTTGCATGACTGCTTAAAGAGAGCAAGAAAGCGCGTGCTGCAGCCCTGGCAATGTGTGAGTTTAGTGTTGGAAAAGTACTTAAGCAAAGCTGATGATTGCTTATTTTGCTGACTTTACAACACTAAACGCCAAATGTAAGAGAAAATAGGTAATATTGTTTTGTGTTATTTACAAAACTATGACTTAAAATTAATTAAGGTGAGCAATAATTGGGTAAATCTATCTAAAACTCCCACCATAAATGTATTTTCTTTCTTTTACTTACCCTACACACATTATCTCATTCAATTTAAGTGTTTTTCAAGCGCATTTCAACGGCTACTGCACATGCACAACGCTTTTTCGCTCTCTTCCACTCCCTTTCTCTGCCTCTCTCCCCCTTTCTGCTGCCTTTTACAAGCTTTACTCGAATTGTTTTTGCTGCAAAACCTGTGTGCAAAAGATATTGCGCACTCATCTCACTCGAGAGCTGGCAACCTGCCTCAAACATGTGTCATATAGTTATACTCCCCCTCACTCCCGCTCTCTCGCAGAGCTCTCATTTCACATATGCCAAAACGAGATACGTGTATCCTTCTGTCAGCCTTTGCTCAGCCACTCTCCCGCTCCGCCGCTCTCCCGCTCTTTCACTCACTCGTCCGCTGCTGCTGCTGCTGCTGCTCATAACTCAATCAACTGCCCGAAATTAACTGTCCGTCAACCTTTCATTTACCTTTCTAACCCACTTTGTCGCTGCTCTCTCTCTCTCCCTCTCTCTTCGTTGTTGCTCAGCTATTTTATTCCTTTGTTGTTGCTGTTGCTGGTGCAGCGTATTCGTTTCATGTAGCGTCGACTATTTCGCATACCCAAATACCTTTCCGCCCAATTAACCATTTCACATTTCTCACAGTGCATACTAGCTGCAGTCTACTCCCCTCCCCCAGCCCACTCTCTCTCTCCCACTCTCTCTTGACGTCGCTTTGTTCGCTGTCGTCGTCCAGTGCGACGCTCATTTTTGAGTGACAGCTGCAAAGTTTGTTTTGCATTTCATATTTGAGCGCGCTCTCGCACTCACACTCTCACTCCCACTCGCTCTCCTCTCACGAATCACTGCCTGGCTGTGTGTGTGTGTGTGTGCGTGCGTGTCTACTCAGCGACAACTGTCGCTTGACCGGCTGTCAGCGACTCACTCCACTCTCGCACTCGCGTTGTCCCACTCCCACGCCCGCGCCCGCATGGGCAATAGACGAGGCTGGCAAACAAAATAAAAGCGCACATGCATAAAGTGTAAATGCGAATGAAAACACACACACAGCAAATGAAAATAAAGCACAAACGAGAGAAGGATGCAAAAAAGTGGACAACAAATTAAAACGCGGCAAAATAAAATTACAATTTATTTGCTGTAACAAAAACAAAAAAAAAGGGAAATGCAAAATAAAATAAAATATGGCAGCGCCGGAGAGGGAGGGGGTGACCGAGAGAGTGACCAAGAGAGAGGGCAGCGAAACAGAGTGGCAACAACGACAACAAAATATATTGTTGTAACGAAGGCAGAAGCCAAACTTGGATTTAATTAAAATGTTTACCACAGTCATTTCATTTTCATAGCCAGCAAACATAAATTTTGAAACGCACAACCACAGCAACAACAACGAAAGAGAGAAAGGGAGGGAGAGAGAGGCAGCAACAACAAAAAAAAAAAAAGAGCAGCAGCAACAACAAAGCGAACCACAAAGCGAAACAGCTGCAAGAAAATGCCCCAAAAACCATTAAACTTGCCCAGCTCACACGCACAAACTTGCATACTCACGCCACACACACACACACATACATGTATACGTATAACGGTTCATATAAATACCCTACGATCCGCACTCGATTTGGCCAATTTTGATTGTTGCAATTTTGGCTCGATTTGCGTAAAACGAATGCGCAGCAGGTAATTAGTTCAAGCAGGCACACACACTCACACACACACAGCACGGGGCACATGCTTAATGTCAGCATTTATACCAAATCCATTTAGCAAAATTATTTATAAGAAAAGTCATCCCTGCCTCAGTGAGAGAGACCCAAATCCGAAATCCGTTTGCGGTTGCAGGCATATTAACCCCTTAGCGTTGCCCCCCGCCCCTCAACACACACACACACGCTGCCTAAACCCCTTAACCAGCAGCAGCCCCAACTCTCCCCTTCCCCTGCTTTGCCACATGTTCGTGTGTCAAAAGCACAATGCTGAAACCATAAATTTATGTGCTTTCTATTGTTTTTGCCAAAGAAAGCGGAAGTTCTCTCAGTGTGCGTGTGCGTGTGTGTGTCTGTGTGTTTGTGCTCTGCGGCCAACAACAACAACAGCAACAGCAACGAGAGCAGCAAAACATAGAGAGCAGCAGCAGCAGCAGCAGAGAGCGGGAGAGCGGCAGAGCGAGGCTAAGCAAAAAGGTGTACGCCAAGGGATTTCAATCAATTGTGAATCGGAGCAAAGCAGCAACAAAAACTAAAGCAGAGCTCAGCTCTCGTTCTCTCGCTCGCACTCGTTTGTTTTGTTTGAAAACGCAAATTGCTATTTTGTCTGCACACACACACACACACACCGGCAGAGAGTGAGAGCGGGTGTGAGAGCGCGTGGAGTGAGTGCGAGAGCGAACTGGTGTAACACATCCCGTGCTGCCAGACTGTCAGAGTGCCTGCCTGCCTGCCGTGTGGCATCATTTTTCATGCGCTCCAACAACTTTTGACAAAGGTCGGTCAAGCAAGTCTTAAAAACTTTGCGACAAGACAACGCACGTTTCACCCGCACACCCCTCCCCCCACTCTCTACCCACTCTCTGCCTTTGCCATCTGCATCTGCGTCGCTTTGCCAAGCAGCTTTTGCTTAGTGAATTACGTCGACTTTAAGGGGTTAAAGTTCAGGTCAGGCGACGAAGGGAGCGCAGAGAGGGCGAACAGTTGTCGCTGTTGGCCTGTGGCCCTAAGCCGTAAATAATATTTAGACAAAGCGCCCCCTGCTGCTGCTAAGCGGCAACTGTCAACTTCAACGCACTGACATTCCGATGCTCTCTCTCTCTCTCACTCTCACACTCTCTCTGTAAATCCATTAAGAAATCTGTTGAGAGTTGTCACTCGATAAGGTTGCAGAGATAAAGACATAAGCGCACTCTATGCTAATTAATGCTACAGCATAAAGGGAAAACCTACCTGTAGTTGCAGTATAATCCTAGGAAACCCATTCCTGACCTTTCCAGCCTAGATGCAACTTCCTCTCTTTTCTTCACACCCTACTCGCCCATAGGTGGCGCCTTTCCCACTGCTTCACAGGGTGCCTCTTACTTAGTTTCCTGATTAAATTCTAACTTAACCCACTGCCGCTGCCTTGATATATGATTCCCCAGCTAGTTTCATAGTATTCTATTTTAAATGGAATTTTAGAACCAACCCCAACTGACAGTGTACAAATATTACAACACTGCGAAAAAAACAGAAAAAAGAAAACATGAGAAATGTGAAAGTTTTTCCAACATTCGATTGTCCCAGCGGGTACTAGAAAATTTATAGGCCCCCTAAGTATTCGAAGCGATTTTCAGCGCAAATAGCAAAGCGATTTTCATCAAATTTTTTGCAGACAACACATACGGTTTTTTCTCGATAAAAATAAAAAATATATAAAATATTAATACTTTAATTTAAAGAAGGGAAAAAATTAATAATATTTAATGCCATTTCCAATCTTACAGAGTTTCAATGCAAATTTCCTCTTAGTTTAAAAAAATGGCCTTCCGGAAGGTTCTCTCAGATTAGGCAACATGCGTCACCCAATCCACCTGGAGATGGCATAAGAAACTTCGGTTATGCAAACAGTTAGCCAAGTTGGCGCGATTTATGGATAGCAAAGTCATAAACTTATGGATTTCCTTGACTTTTCTTTCTCTCTCTCCCTCTCTCTATCCCGTTAGCACTTACGGTAATTGCATTGAATGAGAATCGCAGAGAGAGGTGCGAGGCAACTTTGCATAATTTATGCGTGGGCGGAGCAGGCTCACTCGGTTCAAAGTTGAAAGAGACGCACAAATTAAAATCAACGCACAAAATGATTGATGAATGGGGTAGGTAGGGGAAGGAAGAAGGGGGGAGAAAGAGAGGGAGCAGAAGGGGGAGTACCTGTTAAGGATATTGGTAACTTAGCTCTTTGTTTGATTCCGACGGTTTATTTAAATAGTTTGTGTAGAAATCGGAGACAGATGAAGGGGGAGGGGCAGCTGGAAGTGCCTGCCGATAGCCGATAGCCGGAACAATGTGCCCAGAGCCAGGCAGACACAAGGTAAACCAAGGAGCAACCAAATAGAATGTCAAAAATCAAAGCCCAAAACTGGAAAACAAAAGCCAAAGCCGAAAGCAGAAGGCAGAAGAGAGAAGAACCAAAGTCGCTGGCCAAAACAAAAGGCGGCCCGACAAAACTTTCCGGCACAAAAGGGACTCGAGAAAAGCAAACTTTCGAGAGCGGCCTGCTTATCTGGCAAATACCCCGGAACCAGGAACAGGGGGAAGAGAAGGTACCCCTTCTCCTCCCCCAACACTGAGACTAGTCACAGTCAAGTCGTAGCTGCGTTGCGTTTTGGTGGGCGCATCAAAAGGATGCTAATGTCCAGTATGAAGGATTGCCCTCCCCCTACGCAGGTGGAATGGAGGAATCCAAGGAGCGGGACGTGGGCGAGGCTAGGCGAGAAGTCAAGCACGAAAAAGGGTCAAGAAATGAAAGCTTAGAAGCTTGAGAGCTTCGATATGCGAATCAATTGATTTCGAGACCGTAACCAGAGAAGGCCAGCGAGAAGAGGAGGAGCAGGAGGAGGCGGAGGAGTACCAGGTCGAGCAGTGTGTGGGTCAGGCAGATGCAAAGTTTGTTTTTGCGAATGCAGCCAGGCGGAATAAATTGCTCGCAGCTCGCAGGTAAATCGTCGTGGCAATCACTGGAAGGCAAATTAAAAAGGCAGCTGACAGAAGGGAGCAAGAGGGAGAGAAGAAGGGAGAGAGAGAGAGGAAGAGCAAGGATGACAGTCAGGTCAGCTGAAGTCAGCTATGCAGGCGATAGGAACAAGCGGAACGAGCTATATATATGTAGCTAGTATATCAATCGGTAATCGGAATAAGTGAGAGCGCGCACAAAAGGGTCAAGGGTCAAGCGTAGCCAGGGATGGGTTGTGGGAGTGGATCGCGGATTGACAATAAACCAAAAATTCGACGACGCCTTTTGTTTGCCCAGTGGCAAAAGAGGGTGGAGAAGGGAGCTGGGAGCAGGAACATGAGCTGAGATTGGTGTTGGAACTGTGCAGGGTTAGGGTTGGGTAAAGGTGAAGGAAGAGGGGTAGAAGTCTGGGAGGGAAACTGGGAAGGAGACTAAGAAGGGATCTGGAATTGAAACTAGAAAGGGATGTAGGAAACAAACTGAGCGAGGAAGGGTCAGAGAAGGCAACTGAAGAGGTTTCCGAGCAGAGCTTACAGAAATTCTAGGAAGAGGTCTAACCAGGGGTCTAAGAGGAGTTTTTGATAATAGACTGTGATGAAGTAAGAGAAGGGGTTTGAGAAGGAATCTGAAGGGGCTGAGGAAGACTTCAAGATGGGGTCTAAGCAGAAAGCCAGAACGGAAGGTGTGAAGAAGACAGAGAAGAGAGTTGGGAAGGAAACTGATAGGGGAACCAAAGAGAGAACTAGGATGGAGGCTTAAAACTGGTCTAGGGAAGAGGTAGAGAGGATTAAGGAGGGACAAAGAGAAGTCCAAGAAGGGTCTAGTGAGCGATCCTAGTATGGGTCGAAAGAGAGCTCTAAGGATGAGTCTAGGATGGGTCTAGGATGGGTCTAGAATGGATCTAGGATGGGTCTAGGATGAGTCTAGGGAGAGAGCTAGAAAAACCTAAATAAGGGTCAAGGAAGGCGTCTTAGGAGGGATCTAAGAAGGGGTAAGGGAGGGTCTGAGGAGTGACCTAGGGAGAGATCTAAAAGGAGGTCTAAGGAGGGATCTGAGATGGGGTCTAAGGCAAGAAAGGGAAGTCTCCACAGAGGGGTTTGAGGAGGAATCAGTGAAGGGTTCAATGAAGGGCTTTGGAATGGGTGTGAGGTGCAGTCTGTGAAGGGGTCTAACTAGAAAGAGAGCTGAGAAGGGAACTGCCGCCTGGCTGCTCCCCACCCCACCTTCCCCTCTGGCTTCGGTGTGGCGCTGCTTCTAAGGATTTCCTTATAAATTATTGTGAATTTATGCGAATCACTTCCAGTCGAATTGCGAGCAGGCAGGCAGGCAGCCAGGCATGGCAGGAGGAGGGGCCTGCCCTGGTGCTGGGCCCAACTGGATTTTAACTTTATAATTGAATCCATTACTTGGACGCGGGAACGTGCCGGCAAGGCGGACCGCGGCTTGCCAAGATTTCGATGTATTAAAGTGTTGGCTGCTGGCAACTCTTCTGCGCGCATCCGCCACTGATTGCAGGAGGATTCGCAGGGTGAGAGGGAGGGAGAAGGGGAGGGAATTAAGTTTTTGGTTTGTTGGCTACACAAAAACCTCGAAATAAGTTTTAATTACGGGGCATATGATGGTGGCCGATAATACGAGGACGAAGCGCAGTGCAGGCACAGCCAGAGCCAGAGCCAGCGCCAGAAAAGTTTCCCGCAGCCAAGGAAACCGGCGACGGCGTCGACGTCGAAGCCGTTGACTGACTGAAAAATTCTATTATAATTAATAGCAGAAAATTATGAAATTAATGCGAGACACACACCCATACACACACACACACACAGAGAGAGAGCAACACGCACACGCAGCAAATTGGATTCATTAAAAATGAAGTGGGTTCACTCTCGCTCAGCTTGGCGAGAATCCTATCCCAAACAAATTAAAAATGCTGCGCGAAAAATACCGGGGCCAGCATGGGTTAACTGGCAAGGGGCACAGATATAAGCTGTGGGCGGAGGGTTCACCATAATAATAATAATAGAGGCATAGCAAGAGGTTAGACGCGAAGGGTTCAAGACAGAAAAGGGTTCAATGGTTTCAGTCAGCCAGGATTAAGATGAGATTTCTGGGCCAAACTGCAGCAGCAATCGCTAATTGTAGGAAATCATTTAGGATTCCGAATAAATGAAATTAGATTCAGATAACATAAAAAGTAATGGAAAGAAAGAAAGTTTTGGGGGAGTTAAGCGCAGGAAAATGGGGTTTCTTTTCAATAGAATAAACAAGTTTTTTCCCATCGATTTCTATGCTAATTTAAATTTCTTAACTCCCTTCTCTGCCTTCTTCTCCCTTTTTTTTGTAGTTTTTTGCTTGGACCTCTTCTTGAAGTCTTACTTAGACTCTTAAGATTCCTATTGAAATCCTTTCTCCAACTTCCTTCCAGACTTCCAGGGATACCTTTTCCTAGACCTCTATTAAGACTTCTTTCTAGAAATTCTCTTAGCTCTCCCTCCTGGGGCAGTTCCTTTCCAAATTCTCTTTCCTGTTTCCATTGCAGTTCCCTTCTTAGCCTCCTTCCTAGTCTCCTTCCTAGTCTCCTTCCTAGTCTCCTTCCTAGTCTCCTTCCTAGTCTCCTTCCTAGTCTCCTTCCTAGTCTCCTTCCTAGTCTCCTTCCTAGTCTCCTTCCTAGTCTCCTTCCTAGTCTCCTTCCTAGTCTCCTTCCTAATCTCCTTCCTAGTCTCCTTCCTAGTCTCCTTCCTAGTCTTCTTCCTAGTCTCCTTCCTAGTCTCCTGCCTAGTCTCCTTCCTAGTCTCCTTCCTAGTCTCCTTCCTAGTCTCCTTCCTAGTCTCCTTCCTAGTCTCCTTCCTAGTCTCCTTCCTAGTCTCCTTCCTAGTCTCCTTCCTAGTCTCCTTCCTAGTCTCCTTCCTAATCTTCTTCCTAGTCTCCTTCCCAATCTTTTTCCCAACTCCCTTGTCCTGGAGACTTCCCATTTCTTCTCCCTTTCCAGTTTCCATTGCAGTTCCCTTCCTAGCCTTCTCCCCTGTCTTCTACCCAGTTCCCTTCTCCTGAATACTTCCCTCCTCCTTCCCTAGTGATTTTCCAAGCTCTTCCCACATATTTCCCTAGATTTTTCCACTTTTCCCGCTTCTACTTTGAATTCTTTCTCATTTCTTCCTCCCAAATCTTCGGTATTATATACACACAAGTCTGCCACAGCAGCTGAGTGCACTCGGAGTGCTTTAGAGTGGACCCATTTGGCCATTTGAGACTCGTGTACGATCCACCCCATTCCAATCGCATTGCGCTGCACACTCAACACTTTTCACGCAGTTTTTCCTACTAATTACGAAGCAATTCAGTTTTCTGTTTACACTCGAGCAGGGGGAGGAGTGAGAGGGGAGGGGGGAGTGCACCCTGGGACCCGGTGGCAAGTTGATTGGCATTGGCAGCGTGGCAGGTGGCCGGCTCATTAGTGGCTTAACTTGGTGTACAAAATGCGCCACTTGTGGCAAATGGCGGCGACAAGAGAGCAAAAGAGAGAGAGAGAGAGAGAAGCAGCAGG
The DNA here is from genome assembly GCA_018904105.1 of Zaprionus tsacasi. Lineage (NCBI taxonomy): Eukaryota > Metazoa > Arthropoda > Insecta > Diptera > Drosophilidae > Zaprionus > Zaprionus tsacasi. Next base: position 2,464,877 of record JAEIFR010000122.1, read on the forward strand.
CAGCATGAGACATGAAAAAGCAGCAGGCGCAACATCGACTTGACACTTGACCAGGATGAGGGAGAGCGGGAGAGGGGCAGAACAATAGCTTGCCACACGTTGACCAGAGCCAGAGCCAAACCAGGAAGCAAAGAGCACAGCGTGGAAGCTGTGTGTAAACAAAAAGAGGAGCAGAAGCTGGGCAGAAGGAGGAGCAGCCATAGCAAGCTGGAAGACTGACAACGAGGCACACACGAGAGCAACAGCAGACGAGGCTGAGCTGCTCCTGCCTGCCACATATCAGTCAGCGCAGCAGCCTTTAAAGTGGCAGCAGCAGGGGGTAGGAAGGGGGGGGGAGGGGCAAGGGGACACTTGTTGGTGTCCATAAGCTGGCTGGGCAAACAGGCAAACAAGCCCAACTAACAAGCCATAAGATGACAGGCTGCCAGTGACAAATTGTGCCAAATCGAAATGGTAAACAAAGAGGCACACAGAGATGGAGAGGGAGAGGGGTAGGAAGAGAGAGAGAGAGGGAGAAAGAGAGAGAAAGAGAGGGAAGAAGAGCATAAGAGAGAGAAAGAGAGAGAGAGACAGGCACTCCTCTATTTAGGCCAACAGGCATCACTCTCCTTGCTTCCCATCTAGGCACAGTCCCAGCTCCCTCCTAGCCCCCTCCAGGGGTGGAGGCGTTCCAAGGCATATGCAAATTCGCCCGCGCAGCTGTTAATTCGCTAAGCCTGTGCAGGATACATATGTGGCAACAACAACAAAGCGAGAGAAGCGAGGAGAAAGCGAGGAGAAGCGAGGAGAAGCGAGGAGAATCGAGGCGAATCGTTGGCCAACTTTGTGCAACTTGTGGCAAATCGATAGCATTACATTATTTATGCACAGCAATCAAATGTGCCACGGGGAGGCAATGTCCAGGCCAAGCTGCCCTCCTTGTCTCATCTTCCCCTCCCTCCCCCTCCTACCTACCCCTCTTTGTAGCTGCCTGCGCGGCCACTTTGTGCGGCATTAGCTAAGCAAATAATCATTACTTTTTCCATTTGTTTTTGAATGCTTGATGTCTGAGCTGCCCCTCCCCCCGCCTGCCTCCCACACACACACTGCAACATATGTATCCTTATGTGTCTGTGTGTGTGTGTGTGTATCGCAATCCTCAACAGGGCAGGCAAATAAAAATCTCTTACGCATTCGCAGCACGTAACGCAAAACGCGCCTCGCGCCCACTTTTCCTCGCCTGCCCCTTCCTCCGCCCCTTTGTCGGGCCACGCCCACACTTGACTCAAGCTGAGTTACAGCGACAGCCCTGGCAGCTCTTGAGACACAATTTACCCCCATGTCCAGTACCCTCTGCGCTCCCCCTTTTCGTTCTCTTCGCTCTCTCCGCCTCTGGCTCATTTAAAAAAAAGTATCAATTTCATTGTTACGCGCACTCGATTTTTCCTTGCTCTCTCTCTCTCTTTCTTCTCCCTCTTCTTCTTTTCCTTCTCCCCCCACTTGCCTGTCCATTCTCTATTATACTCTTACCGTGGGCATTAGAATATCGCATTGGCGAGCTCACTGATTGTAATACTCGCCCCGGGGAGGTTGGTTACCTTCTCTCTCTCTCTCTCTCTCCCTATCTCCTTCTGATATTTTCTGATTTCTTATTCATTGAACTTCGATTGAGTAGGGGTGGGAGGGGAGGGGTAATACTATTGTGGCATAGAAAACTAGTGGTAGTTCATATTATTTAAATTTGTTTATTACGGCAGGCAGCAAGTTCTATAGTTTGTGGGTTCTTGTGGGTCTCATGGGGTTCCGTATTAATCTCTTGATTTGTTTATTTAGTTATTCTAGAGTTCTTTCTTTAACTTTATGATTACTTCTCTATTATAGTACTTATTTTATCTATAATATACACACTTTATGTACTTATCTCTGTATTTTATCTTTGCTTTCTATCTTTTATTTGCTATATGTGTATTATTCTTTATCTATACATTATGTTATATTATTTTCTCTTTATAATCTATAATTTACATCTGTTGACAGACAGACATTTATCATATTTTTTCTATTAACTGACATTTTCACTTGTTATCTAAGATAAACTAAAATAACTTATTTTAATTCTATGTTTTTTATCAAATAACTATTATATATCATCTATTAATTATCATATTTTAATTACAAACCATAATTAATCATTCTTATTCACTTATCTACAGTTATATATCTATTATAATTAACCACAGCTTACTTTTTATATATTTTCTATATCTATCTAGGCAGTAATATTTTTAGCATATTATATTTTAATCTTTGCGTTATCTACTTTGCTATTTTCCACTATATCTCATATATATATATCATCTAAATATATCCCAACCTTTATCTATCGCCAACCCAGAGTTAGTGTATTCCCTAGTCGTATTTCCCCACTCAATTCTCGCATTTGCCTTTATTATCTGACCGTGAAAATTGAAATAAATTTTGAACAGCAATTGCCACGGCCCCAGTCCCTCTCCAGGTCCCGATCCCATTCCGAGTTTGCTATTGGAAATTGTTTTCGAGCCTGGGGAGGAGGAAGAGGAGGGGGAGGAGTAGCAGGAGGAGGAGGAGGAAATGAAAATTATTGGCCAGTCACGACATGAGCGAATGCGAATGGGAACTTTCTCATTTTCTTCAATTCATTTTGTTACGTTGTCGTTAACGTAACGTAACGACGACGACGGCTTTACATAGCGTTACGTTGCCTGAATGCGGAATACGCAATGAGAAGAAGAAGAAGAAGATTGAAGGAGGAGGAGGAGCAGGAGAAGAGACACGCTCAAAGTGCCTGTGATTACGGAATAGTTTAGACTTTATTGGATCTATCTACTCCATCTTCTTCTGCTTCTTCTTCTACTACAGATTCCCAGGGGCGCAGTTCTAAGAGGCAGGGGGAGTAGGGCTGCACAGTGGGGCATAATACATCATTTGCGGTCAAAATGGCGAACGCGTTAAGTTTTTATGGACAACGACGGTTTTTTGTTTTTGGATCTAGACCAAGTATGAACTGCTTTGCATGTGTGTGTGTGTGAGTGTGTGTGTGTGTGTGTGTGTGTGTGTCTGTCTGTGTGTGCGGTTTGCCCTGCTCGTTTGCCTTGTGCTTTATTTTATCGCTGTTGGCAGCAAACACCAAGCAAGCAAAACAACAATAAAACCAGTCAAAAAGCACTCGAAATGCCAAATGAGCTGCTCCGCCCCCCCTTTTGGCCACGCCTCCCATTTGCCTAATGGCTACGAGAGCAGCCCCTTCCCCTCTCTCTGCCTGCTCCTGTGCGACTCCCCCAACTGTTTCCAGCGCACCTTTGCAATTAATCCGCGCTCAGGCCACGCCTTCTGTTTGACTCTGCCAGAGCAGCCGCCTCGACTGCCTCCTCTGCCTCTCCTGCCTGCTCTGCCTCCTCCTCTGCCTGTCCTGCCTGCTCCTGCGCCTTTTCCCACGAGTTTTTCATAAACAAAACCGGAAAATCTGCTGGCTGCCAGCAGCAGCAGCAGCGGCAGATACATTTGAAGCTCTGCAATTTGGCAGCGATTTTGCTTGCCACTTGGCTAGGCAACACCCTGCTCCCCCCTGCTACCCCCCTCCCGGGGGTGGGGGCTGCTATTTTCGGTCTCAAGTGACAAATATTAGAGCAGTCTTTATCGCTAATTAGACTTTGTAGCCGTAAATCTGTTGTCATTTCTTGTTGCTGCTGCTGCTGCTGCTGTTGTAATTGTCGCGGCCAAAACCAACAGACCACGCAACACCCGCCCCCTGGCCCCGCCCACCACGCCACACACTCCACGCCACTCGACTTGGAGTTGAGGCAAGGCAAATGCGTTTCAAAGTTTGCCAAGTTGCAGAAACTGATGCCGGAAGCATTCGGCACTCAGAGGACTCGAAAAGGCAGTGGCGTAGTACGAAAGGGGGATGGGAGGGGGGTCATGTAGTGCTCACTTATGGGGAAATTGTGTGCATAGATTGCAGCTGCGAGACAAGCTATAAAACTGATAAATGACTAAGAGATTTGCATGAAATTATAAGAAGCAAAGTCTAAATTAAGAGAACTTGTTTATTATATAGTATTCCTGAGAAAAGTAGGCGTGGCAGGCATATTGTGAAAATCACATAAGCTAGTTTATGTTTATAAGCAACTGTATACCTAATTTGATAACTGTAGCTCAAGCAGTTGCAGAGATCTACACGCTTAAGTCATTTTCTCAGGCAGTTCGCAGTGTAATGTAAATTTCAAAAATGTTAAAGCAATATGTTGTCTATATGAACTTGTGTGCCGAATTTCATAAAAATATACCAAGTACTAACAGAGATCTACGCGTTTAAGTTATTATCTCAGGCAAGAAGCATGACAATGCAAAATTAAAATATTATACAGCCTTGTAGTGCTTATAAGAACTTGTATGTCAAATTTAAGAAATCGATACCATGTACTAACAGAGATCTACACATTTTAGTTATTATCTCAGCCAACAAGCGTGGTAATACAAATTTAAAATATTATACTGCAGTATGGGGTTGATCAGAACTTCTATACCAAATTTAATGCAACTACAGCAAGTACTTCCAGAGATTCACTCCCTCTATATATTATCGCATATCAAATGAGTTACTTCAAGCTGTATAAAGTCTCCTAGACTGTTACAGCAAGTGAAACCAACTTTCCTACATATCCAATGTGTTATAATGTAATCGCACTCAAGGAATGCCACATGAGGGTACCCCAAAGCAGAAGAAGAAGAAGAAATGAAGCAGAACCAATTTGAATTGAAATCAGAGCGAATTTAATAAGTATGCAAATGTTGACTCGGCTTTAGACAAATAGAATATCAATTTTGGAAGCCAAGTTAATGCACAGACTGGCAATTAGTTTAGTCAGGAAGGAGGAGGAGGAGGAGGGTCCTACCCCATATTTGCATATGGTATTTCCGCAAACTATTTTCCGAAAAACACATACTCATTATTCTTTTGGCCACGAAACAAACTTTTGTTGTTGTTGTTGTTCCTCTTGGAAGGCATCCAGCTCTGTCGCGATTATGTGAATTTTTATGGCACATATGAGACTAACTGAGGATAGAAACGGATCTACAAATCGTACTACATATAAGGCAGGGGGTAGCAGCTGCTGTGCTCAATTGGCTCAATTTGTTCTCCGACGCAGTGTTGCATTAAATGTGGCATGAGTTCATAATAAAAAACAGAACAATTCCATACAAATAGAACCGAATCCCTCAAAAAATAAAAAAAATACCGAGAAGGTCCTGCAGCTTGAAGTGCGAGCTTAAATGAGGCATGCAGCCCTGTGAGTTTTTGGTAATAACACGAGTGAAGCGTATTGCCTTGGCCAGAAACTTAGTTAACTGCGGCCTACCGCGCCCCCTGCTACCTTGCCTGTGGTACCTTCTCCTCCCCCTGGGTACCTCCCTCTCACACACACACACGCACAGCCACAACACTTGTGTATGTATGATAAATAGCTTTCAATTTATATGCCTCGAGGGCGGCCCGAATTTGCAACGAGATGAGGCAGGGTAGCGCAGGGTAGTGCAGGGGGGAGGTGCCTTAAAGGTGTTCAAGGGTCATTTATCAGGCAGAGCGGCAACATTTAGCGCGCTCGCTGGCTACACACACGTCTGTCTTTGTGTGTGTGTGTGTGTTAGCCAGGCCAGGGCAGCACTACCAGGCGAGAAGGTACCACAGCGTGTGTGTGTGTGTGTGTGTGTAAGGAAAATTTATGCGCCCTCGTCTCACCCACTACCTCAAGTCATGGATACTACTACTACTACCACGTCTGGAGTCACACACTCAGCCGCAGCCTCCGTCAGGTACAGCTCCAGCTCCAGCTGCCCCGCTGAGCACCCTCTCCGAGCAGAGCAGAGACTAGTGGCGCATTCATTTCGATCCGAAAGTGAAAATCATTTGCAATTGTGGCAGACGTTGGAGCCGGCTCTGGCTCTGCCATAGAGCGGTCGAAATTACTTTAACCCGGCAGCTGCGTCTGCGGAATCTGTGCAGGGTAGCACCACCTGCGGGGGGAGGGGGTAGAGAGCAGTACCGAGCGGGGCAAGGAAGGGCAGACCGAGCTGTACCTGTTAAATGAGTGAGTAAATGTGGAGCTGTCGACAGGTGTGCAAGTAATTACATACACCCAACACACACACACACACCCTATACACCCTGTAACACACACACACCCTGTACACCCTGTAGCACCCACAACATGAGTAACCTTTGCATAGCGAGGCCCACACAATTTATATTTGCCAAACTTTCGTCTGCAGCTTCGTCGCAAAAAGTGGCAAAACGGGGGAAGGGGAGGGTTACCAGGTGGGGGGAGTACTACGAAAAATCGTTAAGACCTTCTACGCCTCGTCAAAGTTAATTAATTTACCTCCTCCCCCTCCCCCTTTCGTTGACGGCGACAAGTGGCGAAAGTCTCTCGCCTCAAGTGCTGCAGGGGGGGCGCACGACCATGCCCACAAACATTTGCAATTTCGCAACAGGTATTTATAATGTTGAGAGCATTCATAAGGCTTGAGGTTAAGTCGGATAACTAAGTGAGGTAACTCTATACGGAAACTATAACCGATCCAGCAGAGTTTACTCTGGGCAGGGATGCACGACAGACGAACGAGGCGAGGAAGAGACAGACGAGCAGACGGGAGAGAGTATGACGGAGAGACTATACGGTTAGACAGAGGGAGAGACAGTCGAATAGGGAGATAGAACGATAGATTAGAAAACAGATAGACAGACGAAAAGACTGTCAAAATGAGAGAAAGAAGTAGATATAAAGATAGAGAAGACAGGCAAGACAGACAAGACAGACAGGCCAGACAAGTATGGCAAAGAGTCAGGCAAATGAGCAGACAGAGAGGCAATAAAATCTGGCTAGAAGGATTACTTCTGTATGCCACAGAATAAAGACAAAGACAGTGTAGAACCCAAAGGAAACACAGATCAAGAGAGACAGGAGCACAGCCTTCCATCGAGCAGACAAATCGACAGACAAGCAGACAGGAGATCTTAGAACAAACAGACGATCAGACAGGGCAAGAGACAGACAAGAAGGCAGGCAGACCGTGGTAGATAGAGCAGCAGACAGACAAAGATCCAAAGAGTAGACAGATAAGCAGACAAGCATACAGAACAGGAGAGACAGGAGCTAATCCCACTATAGATTCATGAGCAGACAAATCAGCAGACGAGCAGGCAAGAGATCTATGAAAAAGCAAAACATCAGGCAGAGAGAAAAACAGACAAGAAGGTAGAAAGACAATGGTAGATGGAGATAGATGGAGAGCAGCAGACAGACAGACAGACAAGCAGACAAACAGACAAAGAAGCAGATAGGCAGACATAGGTAGATAGAGCAGGAATATACAGACAAGCAGACGGGAGAGACAGGCATACAGAATGGAGTTCAAGGAAGAGACAGAGAGACAGGCAAGTAGATAGACAAAGGAACAGATAGATAGACTGATAGATAGAAAGACAGAGAGGCAGACAGAAAGACAGACAGACATACAAACAGAGAAACAGACAGACAGACAGACATACAGGCATACAGGCACGCAGACAGGCAGACAATACAAGCAGACATAAAGAGAAATGGAAGAGACAAGCGAACTGTATAGAAGAATAGATCTTTATTGCACTCTACGAAGTTCCCCCAGAAGTTTCAGCCAAACTTTACCTGCAGTACCCTCTCTGGTCATACACCTTCCATTTTAGGAAGCAGTGTGCAATTTGTTGTGTGTTGCACAGTGTTGCACAGTGTCGATTGCGGCAATTGAATTGAATTCGGGCTACAAATCAAGTGAGCAACTTAATAGCTAAACAACAGCCCCAGGCAGGGAACGACACACGCAGTGCAGGAAGGGGGGAATTGCTCTGACCCCAATCAGGGAATGACGACGACAACGTGGGAGGAGGAGAAGGAGAGGGAGGAGCAGACGGACAATGCACACACACACACTCGAAACGGAGGCAATCAATTGCGAGGAATGCGAAAAAATTGCGGAAGCCGTCGCCTTTTGTGCGTCGGACACCTTCGACAAGGAAGGCAGAGCCAGAGCCAGAGCAGGAGCAACCCGAGCAGGAGCAGCATCTTCTCAAGCTCTGAAGTGCAGCTATAAAATACTAATCCGCATCAAATGAATGCTACATCAATCTTGTGTCGGGCGCAGGATGCGGCTGCGGCAGGTGCGAGTCGAAGTGGGCGAGTGGGCGAGACCAAGTCGTACTCCCTGTGTGGCAGGCGGCACTTTAATTTTGTTACTAAGCTGGGGAGGACGCAGTTGACAGGCGGTTGCCACTGCCTGGAGGAAAGCGGCATATGCCGCGCGCCGGAGCCGCTCAAAAGTCATTTCCGCACAGCGGAGCAGGCAGGAGCAGGAGCAGCAGCAGGCAGGAGCAGCAGCAGGCGGAGCAGGAGCAGGAGCAGACGAGGCAGCAGCAGGACAAGAACAAACACTGGCAGCAAAAACTAGGGATTAGGGATTTGCGTGCACATAAATGAATTTTGTGTACGCAGTCGCCAGGGAGAGAGCGACACATGGAGCGGGCGTGGAGGCAGGCAGGGATTGAGAGGGAGCTGCAGCACATGGCTGGAGATGACGACTAAGCCCACAAGTGGTGGCAGCAGCACAGGGCGCTGTTATCTGCACACGTGCAACATGCAAGCAGAGAGAATGCGCGCTGCCTGCCTGCTCCTCTCCTGCCTCCCTGCCTCCCTCTCCTGCCTCCCTGCCTGCCCCTTCCTCTCCAGCAATTGTTGGCATTACGTGCCACTCTCGATTGCCATTCAATGCCAGGCAACCACAACGGCGACGGCGACGGCAACTATTGAATTACATACTTGCCAGCTGTGACGTCGACTGCGCTGCCAACGTCGACGTCAACGTCGACGTCGCCGTCGCCGTCAAACTGCATTGGCAAGTGAAGATTGCACTTGAAATGGGATTCACAGCTCACTCGCTGCGCCAAAAAGCTTCGAGATTTTCAATTTCCGCTTCCTCTTTGTCGCTCTCCCACTCTTTCTCTCTCTTTCTCCTCCTTTACCTTTTTTATTTGCCGTATTTTTTGCCATTTTTGAATCATCGTCGCGTTTGCCTTTTTGTTTTGTTCGTGTCTAAGCAAATGGAATAAGCGCGCTCATTGCTTGCAGAGATGGATAAGAGCACGCTCGGATAGAAGAGGAGGAAGAGGGGGGAAGGAGAGAAAAATAGGAGAAAGAAGTGGGAAGAGAGAGAGAGAAGGGAACGGAAATGCGCCACACTGCACAAAGTTGCAGCAAATCGCAGCGAAAGCGAAAGCAGAAGTAGCGAAAGTGATGAAAGGGGAAGAGAGAGAGAGAATTGAGAACGAATTGAGAGGGGAAGGGGAGGGCATTATAGCAGGGATTATAGATAGATTGGTTGTGTCCAGAGCGAGAGAGAGAGAAGAAGAAATGAAATTGTAAAGAAATTGAAGTAGGAAACTGTAAACTGAGACGAGGACAGCCAACATATCCTTAGCAAGTTATGATATGCGTGTAAATCATTATATTTACCAAAGATATTACGATATATTATGTGCTATAGGAGATTATTTGCCTAGATTTTACATTTTTCTAGTTTTTTAAGATATCAGCAAAGATATAGCCAAGTTTAAGAAAGATAGCAGCCGATTTAAAGAAACTAAACGATGATTTAAAAGGGTTTCAATAGTTATGAGCTTGGATTAGGCAATATGAGCTGAAATTGAGTAGAAACTCTAAGGAAGACAATTTAGAATAACAGTTATGCAAATAACTTCTATAAAATAAGATTATAAGGAATTGAATATGATATAAGGTATGCTAAATAATGATATATTATATTGCCAAGAATCTCAAATCACTTTTTTAATATAATATCTAAATTTCCTCAGAATTTAAATAAGTTTTCAACAAATTACACTAAACTAACTAACTAAATACAGCAAATCTCAGCTATATCTAAACAGAACCAATATTATAATAATCCCAGTGCATTAACCCAACCATATATTATCCTCAAGTGTTGCACTATCGCCACACTTAACGGTTTCGCTGGCTCAGCCCCTGCCCTGCTCCTGCCCTGCTCGGGTTCACTTGTCGTTTCTATAATTTATATGCTTACTTTGCTATACTTTATTATAGCATGCTGCTATAATGGGCACCTGCAGATGATTGCGGGGCATTTGCAACCAGCAGCGACAGCTGCAGCAGCAGTGGCAGCAGGAAACGTTGCTCCATTGGGCACGTGCATTCAATGCGCGTTGTCCATGGCAGCAGATCGAGCTGCTCCTCCCTGCCCCCCTGCCTGCCTGCTCTGGGGTAGTATATCAATCCTATAAGACGCAACATTCAGTGCCAATCAACAAGTGCGTTCCATCTTGGAGGGGGAGGGGAGGAAGGAGCAGGGAGTGGGACTAAACCCATGGCAACTGGCGAGGAAGGGGCAGGATGCGAGAGGAGACGAGGCGAGGCCAGAGGAGGACTCAGCATATATGCAACAGTGCGCTGAACGCTTTTATTGCTAACCATTTCTCGGAGAAGGTAGAGAGAGCAGGGCAGCAGGGAGAGAAGGCAGGAAGAGAGAGAGGAAGGCAGGGAAAGAGAGCGAGCGATAGGGCCAGAGCGGCACACGGATTGAAAAGAACTCGGCACGTATTTGTCACGTATTATATATTTATAGCAACCAATGAAGCGTTGAATGCACGAACGGGAAAGGCAGAAGGAAGGAGGAAAAGGAGGAGAAAGGGAAGAAGAAGGAGTAGGAAGAGGTAGAGGAAGAGCAAGAGCCAGAAGAAGCAGCAGGAGCAGGGAGAAGCTGGAAGCTAGCAGGGAGAAACAGAAAGGAGTAGGGAGTGGCATGAGAGGCAGCAGGGAGGAGCAGGAAGGAGCAGAAAGGAGCATAGAGAAGCAGGGAGGAGTAAGAAGGAGCAGGGAGGAGCAGGCAGGCAGCAGAGAGGCAGCGCCCCTGCACACGCTGCAAATGCACAATCCGCTCCTGCGTATTTTGCGCATTGCTCATACGCCGCGTGTGCGCGCAGCTAGCTGAAGCTTAGCTGAAATTGAATACGTATTGGAGTAGGAGCTCCCTCTCTTCCTCCCTCTTTTCCCTGCCATCTCTCCCCCCCTGCCGCTGCCAGCTGCTGTCGCCGTCACAGTTTAATTATAATTTTAATCACTTTTGCAGGCAGAGCGCGACGCGGAAATGAATTTTATGAAGCGTATGCCGAACTGTCGTACCCAACATAAACTGTTGTCAGTTCCGCAGGGAGAGCGAGAGAGAGAGAGCAGTAATAGAGAGAGAGAGAAAGAGAGAGGGAGAGGGGCAGAACAGACTTACCGACCCATCGACCGGGCTGACTGTCATGTCAATTCAATTTTCGTGCTTCCGTGCGCGGCGACAAGTTTTAGCTCTCCTTCTCCTCCTGCTCCTCCTCCCCTTCCTTCTCCTGCTCTGTCCCGTGTTTGGAATTGTCAAGCCCGGCGGCACTTTATGTACAGCATCATCCTCATCATCTCCATCATCATCTTCATCCTGCTCGTCATCATCAACACCTTCTGCCAGGCGCCATTTACACGCCGTCGTCTATCCTCGTCTACAGTTCTAATCAGCGCAGACAGCCGACTTCCCTTAGCTCTCTCCCACTCCCTCTCTCTTCCTCTACCTTTCTCTTACTCCTCCATCTCTGCTTTTGCTATCCGTGCGGCTAAGCGAATCAATTTTAATGCCGCATTTGTTGCATTGATTTGTGGCCCCTAAATAAACCAAATATCTCCAGACCCAAAAGTAGATCAAGCAATCAGCATTTTTATCATGAGATTTTTTTTTGGAAATTTTCACACAATTAGAATGCGTAATGAAGTCATTTATGAGGGGGGTAGGCAATGAGAGATATTTTCAAATGAGATATGACATATTTTATGGGCTTATTAAGATAATATTTTGGTTAGAAAACAAGGAAGTTTATGCAGCTTATTGTAAGGGAAATGGGGATAGAAACAATTGGAAATAGGGATAGATAGCTTAGCTCTAGCTTAAAGACGCTCCTGAGCGTTGGAATATCCACAAAACTCTATAGAACCTGCCTTCCTTTAGCTAGATTATCTATACTTCAAATGAAAACCACTTAACTGCATATATCTCTCAAAATATACAATATTCCCATTTATTTTTAGACTTTATATAAAGATTACTATTTCCTGGAAAATTCTCACAAGTTTCATATGCAAGTTCGCAGTATAATATTATAATACAAAGCATATACCTAGCTAGATATTTCGTTCTTTCCAACTCACGCGACAAGGCATCAATGAATCAAGATTGCAGTGCAGCGCAGCAAATGAAAACTATAATTGCCAGCTGGTGGCAACACTGGCCAGGGCAGGGCAGTCATCCAACTTTCTGTTAGACCCTGCCCTTTCCCCTCTCTCCCCCTCTCACCCTGCCTTGCTTTCATTCATGGGTTCATCATGCATTTTGATATGAATTAAAACGCAGGAGGCGCAGAGCGCAGCGCGGGATGGGGATGGGACGGGACGGGACGGAGCACGGATCCACGACGAGGCTGCTGACATGTTTTGTCCACAGGCACGCATTCCTCTTGGTGGCCTGCCTCGGTCTGCCACGCTGACTGCCTGGCAAGTTTCCCAACGGCACGCGCCTCAGTCCCAGCCTCAGCCTCATCCTCAGCTCCTCCAACTGCCTCGTCGTCGTCGTCAGCTGCTGCTGCTGCTGCTGCCGACAACTCAGCCTGCCTGTGTCACTCATATGCGCCACAAATATCCCAACACACTGGCATGGGCATCTTTCCCAGCCTCCTCCTCCTCCCTGCCACGTTCCATTCGCAGTCCCAAAATTATCGTCGCTGCCACGCACGAACGCTTACTTTGTCGCATGCACAACTTTTGGCTATTAAGTCATTTTTTGGCTTTTTAGATTTGCGACAAATTCCCCAACAGCAGCAGCAACATCGGCAGCAGCAACAGCAGCAACAACAGCAGCAACAGCAACAGCAGCAGCAGCAGCAACTTCGGCATCATCCTTCACTAATTACCCGCACTCTTGCGGCATTTTTACACCCTGCTCTGCCTCTGCCTCTCACTATCTCCCTCTCTCTCTCCCCTATATATCTCTCCTACTTCCTCCTGCATCTTTAAACTGTTTAAGTTAAGGCAACACTTTATCATCTGTCCACCAAGTGCCGGACGCTGTGCAAGACACAATCGAAGCAGCCGCGCTGACTGCGACTTTGCTCAACTCTTTCACGAGCTGCCAGCTGAATGAAGACTCAAGTGGGGGGCAGGAGGAGGAGGAGCAGGAGGGTGCAGGAAGGCAGGGGTATGCAGGGTAGCTGGCCTGGTAGCTCACTGAGCAGGCAAGACAAGCAGAAAAACCTTTCATAACAATGACAAGATAATAGAATGAATACGATGTGGGGTAGAGCGGGGTGGGAGAGGGGTAAGCAAGGGTTAAGGGGCTGCACGGCCATAGAATACTCTCCCTCCTCTCTCTCTCTCTTCCTCTCTGGGGGCACATTCAATTTTGAAGATTGATTTGGTTTGTAAATGGAAAAAAAGAAAAACTGCAGGAAAATTTAAGAAACTGAAAGATTGAAAGCAAAGTAGAACAGTTTAATAGGGTAGGTTGCCCATGTGATAAGGCTAAATGTTTCTAAGTTCTTGAACATCAAAGTCTTAAACTTACTATACAAGAAGTTATTGTATGGGATATGCTAACCCTAGCAGGATAGAAACAGAGATAACTTACAATGTTTATCAATCGCTCGAAAACTTGGTAATATTTCAATAGTAAACTAAAGAAAATCAAAATTTTCAAAGATAAACTTATGATGGAAAATAGCAGAAAGAGAAGAAGGGAAGAGAGAGAGAGGGAGATAGAGGGAAATTGCTGGAACCCTTTTTGGCCAACGACTTTGTTTCACTTTAAAGTGAAACGGGAAAAAGTTTTGAGCTGAACATTGAGTGACAGGACAAACAATGAGCAGGCCAGGACAAGAGAGATCTGCTACGTCTGCCGCACCACTGCACTTGGCTCAACTTGGCCAGCTACCCCGCCTCCTTCTCCCCCTCCTGCTCCTCCTTCAAGTGAAAAGTGAAAAGCAAGATTTGTCACGCACTGATGCGTCTTTAAGCGTTTTAATTACCCACGAACGAACGGGAGAGAAGACTCCCCAACGAGGGTGGAGGGTTCTGTGTAGGAATCCTACGAACGAACGAACGAAACTTTAGCATAATATGCAAACCAGGACAATAATTCACTTTGGCAGTTGGCTAACTTGGGCACTGTGTGCGGGCAGCTGTAACTGTCCAGTGATACCTCCTAGAACCCTCCCCCCCACTCTGGCTTCCCTAAGACCCTGCACCTCTTGAGCAGAGGGAGAGGGGAGAGAGAGGGCAGCTGCACATTTGCAGTTGCATTTGCAATTTGCATTTTGGTGCTGTGGCAATTAATAGCGCCGACGTAAACAAAACACGCAGTCAGCAAAAGCAACCGAGGGTTGAGAGAGTCCTAGCTAGGACAGACTGCAACGTCGCAGAGTCCTAGCTAGGACAATTGCAACTGGGGGAGCTATCAAAATGCAAAGCAGTTCGGGCAGGTAATGAAAATGCTTAATGGCTTGCAAAGTGTCACAGTGGCTGCGCCTGTCCCCAGGATATGCAAAGCAGCCCAGGCAGCCCAAGCAACCCGACAAAGCGAGGCAGCTTAAAGCGCGTTAAATTCAACTCGAATATGCCACAGTGCAGAGGGGGAGGGGGAGGGGGAGGTGTGTGGTGGAATTCGAATTGGAACTTGCCACTTGCAATTGGCAGCGTAGTGAAGTGCGCAGCTCAGCGCATAAAAAGTCAATTAAAAGCGAAGCTTTTCGCCAGTTTGCCAGTTGCTATTGCAGCTGCGCTCAGTTTGGTGTACGCCCGTCTATCCGGCTGTCTGTCCGGCTGTCTGTCGGAGCTGTCCGGGTTGTCCGTTGAGTCCGTGGGTCCATCTAGTATGCGTCGCCCTCTCAGCTCGAGCTCCAGCTCGAGTGCATGAGAGTGTTGGCCAGCGCTTTTAGCAGAATAAACAGTGAAAGTTGCGCAAAAAGGACACGCCAAGACACCAAAGAGAGACGAGTAGAGAGAGAGAGAGAGAGGGGTTGAGAGCGGCACAGACAGACTGCGCTTCGCATGTCCGGGACCTTTTGAACGTGTTGAACTTTCAAATGACTTTGCGCGCGGCTGGCAGCTAATGCCATTACACTACCCGTTACCCGTTACCCGTTACCGGTTACCCGGTTACCAGTTACTCAACCCACTCTCTTAGTCTCTCTCTCTGCCTCTTGCTCCGGCACCTCCAGGCCTTTGCCAGCGCTTACAAAGTGAGAGCAAAGAGGCTAAAGAGTGCAGCAACAATGCATTTGCTGCTGTATGTGTGTGTGTGAGTGTGAGAGAGAGCGTGTGCCTGTGTGCAATTAAAGTGACGCACGCTTTATTGATGCGAGCGCCATTTGGCATGCATTAGAAGTCGCACAGTCCAAGGTAAAATGCCAAAGTTGAAGTGCAATTTTTATGACGTCGCATTTGAGAGCATTTTTCTCAAGCATTTAGCAAGTCGTGCTCGTAAGAGTATAAAGCAACTGTGCCAACTGTGCAAATATGTATAGTATGTCTTAAAATTGCGTAGATTTATTTTATTTGCATGCGACACCATATTGAATTTAAGAGTGTTGCAGCTGCGAGCTGTTAACAGTGATCTCCACACTCTTACATAGCAGAGAGCTGTTAACCCGCTGCTAACAGCGAGCAGCCTGCCTATGTTGCTTTCCAACACTATTATTTGCATTCACGCCATATTGAATTTAAGAGTGTTGCAGCTGTGAGCTATTAACAGTGATCTTCTCCAGCACTCTTACATAGCAGCTGCTAACAGCGAGCAGCATGCCTACGTTGCTTTCCAACACTATTATTTGCATTCACGCCATATTGAATTTAAGTATGTTGCAGCTGTGAGCTATTAACAGTGATCTTCTTCAGCATTCTCACTAGCAGTGCACTGTTAACCCGCTGTTAACAGCGTGCAGCATGCCTACGTTGCTTTCCAACACTTTTATTTGCATTCACGCCATGTTAATTAGCAGTACACTGTTACGCCGCATTAACATTCACTGCTGACAGCGAGCGGCAGCGATGACAATGCATTGAAATTACCCTTGTTTGACTAATTCAGAATATCGATTAACGTTTGTGCTCAAATTCAAATCGATCAATGCAAATTTGTGATACATTGCATGCCTCACGTTGCCGCTGCTCATAAATTATTTTGCATAAGATAATTGCAAACAAGCAAAATGTCAGGCGTGGGCGGCTAATAATGACCCCGGACAGCAACAGCAACAACAACAATAACAACAACTACTAAACAACTAAACAAAACGTTGTCGAACGTCAACTCGGCCATAGAAAGTTGGCTAACAACAACAAGAAGTGCAATCAATTGTTGTTAGAGCGCAAATCACAAACATTGCTGCACTTTTGCCCCGTAATTACTTCCATACATAGGTGCTTCATGTGTGCGTGTGTGTGTGTGTGAGTGGCAAACTTTCTGTAGAATGACAACAACAAAAAGAACTGAAGTGAATAGGAGAGAGAGAGAGAGCGCGCAAGGCAACCGCATCTAATCGCTGCACTTCACGTAAATGACACGAAAATGTTTTCAAATTAAATACGCTAACGACGATGACGCTGACGCTGACGCCGGCGTTGCGCCGCTGACGCAGGTCGCGCGACAAGGCAGCTAACTGTAAATGCCGTTGGCCACGCGGCACAGTTGACAGTTCGCTGCCTGGATGGGCAACGGATAACGGTAACTGGCAACAGAGACGACAACAGCGACGACGGCACACTCCGCGCCATTTAAGTGGGGTAGGGCAATCAGAAGCTACATGCTACGGTTACTCGAAGAGAAGGTGGGAAACAAATTGAGCGCAAAGAAAACAAAATCAAATTATACCACAACGAGGATTGTCAAAATAAATGAAAAAAAAATAGATTAAATATATTTGAAAGGAAAAAATACAAAAAAAAAACACTTCTATACTATTAGATATCTTTAAACCTCTAAAATAAACTCAAATAAATAATATAATTATTACATTTGATAAGAAAAACTGTGTTTTTCTTCTAATTTTATAGAGTATACCACAAAAAAGGTAACCTAACTTATCATTTTTTTAATTTTCTATTGAATTTCAATAATTTAATTAATTTAATCCACTTATTTACCAACTTATCTAGTACACGCCGTCAAAAAGTTCATACTGAGTTCATCAAACCTAAACTAACTAATCGATTTTTATTTTTCTATTGAACAATTCACAATTGTCGAAAGAATTTTAAATAAATAATTGCAAACAAGTATAGATGGAAAATAGTAGTAAGTTCATAAATAGTTTGCATGTATAAAATCTGAAAATATTTACCGGCAATTGGCAATCACGACGTGACAAATATGTGTGTTCTGTTTGCTGCCAAATAGCCCGAAACCAAAGTTGCAAAATTACAAACACACACACACACACACACACATAACATAACTATCTATTTGCAGACTAAACATAAACATTTTTCTACTATACAATTTTCTACACTACAATAAACGATATAGGAATGTTTAATGAAAAACCACAGTCGATTGCAATGCATGGACATTATTTTGCAATACCCTGGGAAAATATTAGAAGTGTGCAGGGAGAAATAAATTGTTTAAGTAGAGTTTAAAGACGGGAAATACAGAAGTGAAGGTCTGTAAAGTTATAGAAGTGTGTATAAAGCAGATAAGTAGAAACTTTTGATATATCGTGCTCTTTAACTATAGTAAACTTAACTTTGCTTTAGTTTTTGACAGGATTTGCATAATACAGCTTAGTTTTCTTATATTTCACAGATATTTCTGCTCTCTCAAGTATTTTATATCATCTGAAAGTTCTATTGTGCATTTTGACATATTCCTACACTTAAAGCCAGAGTTATTTCATTTAGAAACCTCAAATTTAATTGAAATAACTCGTAGGACTTTAGAGATATTTGTGGACAAATGGCTTTGGCCACGCCCAGTTGATGTTTGCGCCCCGAAAATTGTGTACACACACACATTATTATTATTTCAACTACGCCCACTCAGGGGGGGTGAAACTTGCTTCCCCCTCTCCCCCTCTGGCAACTGCATATGCAAAGCAGTGCGTGGTGCTGTAGCTACTGTGTGTATCTCAAAGATACGCATGCAATCCATATGAAAGTGCGCTTAATTTAACTGCCAGCAAACCCAACCCCAACTCAGACCCGAAACCAACCCCAACCCAACCCGAAACCAACCCGAGTCGTACTCGACAGATGATTTAAAATGTGCATAATAAGCGGCAACTTGAGGAATAACAAAAAATACAGAAAAATAAAGCAAATATGTATGTTAGGGGAGAGTAGGGGGGGAGGTTCTACATTTGAATCGCAAAACTAACAAATAAATAACACAACGAAAGATGTGTAAGACAAACAGACAAACAGACAAATGGGCAAAAGGGGTAGGGAATGCGAGGGGGGAGGAAAATCTTTTCGCAGTTTGCAGCTAAGAAAAACATATTCAAATTTAAAATTTCCGCTTGATTTTCCTCTCGTAGAAAAGTATCTACAGAAAGTATCTACAACTTCAACTGTTGCAACACGCTCCCCTAACCCGCTCCCCCCCCCCTCTCATTGTTCTCTTCCTCTGCCTCGTTTGCATTTTGCCAAAACAGCGCAACGTGGAACTTTTCACACATGTGCAAGGCGTGAGAAAGAGATAGGCAGACAGAGAGGGAGATAGCTATACATACATATGTATGTGTTTACAGTTAGCGGGCGCCAAACCAAGGTGTCGCCATGCACCCAAAATCGTTTCGGCGTGAATACATTTGCACCCAGACCAGCTACAGGCACTCTTGCCTTCCCTTTCCCTCTCTCTCCCTCTCTCTTTCTGCCTCTCCTTCTCGCACAGCGAGCGTGCTGCGCAGGCAAAATGGCGAAATGTATTCGCATTTTCACAAACGCGCTGCATTAATTACCGCAGCAGCCTCTACGTGAGTGTGTGCTCTCCCTCTCCTCTCTCTCTCTCTCTCTCTCCTTCGCACCTCACCTCACCTGGCAGGTGCTTGGGGCAGCGTCGTGAAGCAGCATGAGCTACGGAGCCGCTGCTCG
The DNA here is from genome assembly GCA_018904105.1 of Zaprionus tsacasi. NCBI lineage: Eukaryota > Metazoa > Arthropoda > Insecta > Diptera > Drosophilidae > Zaprionus > Zaprionus tsacasi. Next base: position 2,484,127 of record JAEIFR010000122.1, read on the forward strand.
GTCAGCGCCAGCTCCCTCTCCCTCCCTCCTCCTGCCTGCCAGGCAGCTCTCGCTCTTTCGCGCTGATATGTTAAACTGCATTTTGGCTTACAAAAATATGGAGAGGGGGAGAGAGCGAGTGAGGGGCTTCTCTGCCTCTCTCTCGCTCTCTCATGGAAATCCTTTTACCTCGTTTGGACATTTTGTGATGTATTACGTAAGTGCGGCTTTTGTGGTCTCCTTTTGTATATATGCAATTTTCTACGCTGCGAGAAAAGGATCTACAGCAGAGAGAGAGAGGGAGAGAGAGAGTGGGAAGCGTGTGTGGGAGAGAATCCCTGATGATGATGATGAAGCGGACTTTTTATCGCAGTAAATGTTTGTTGCCGGTTTAAGCTTGTCCAAACTGTAGACAGATAAACCATATGCAAAATATATACACAAATATAAAAATATATATATATTCCAACTACATATATGCTGACAAACGCAAAGCTAAATGCGCAAATTGAATTGTCTGGCATGTGGAATTAGGTTAGGAGAGACGGCAAGGCAAGTCGAGTTTCACAGCGCAACTGTTAGCTAACATAACAATGTAAAGTAACACAAATATGTTAAGCATAATTGATAAATTATCGATATATCAATTAAGCAAATGTCAATTAAACACTTTGTTGAGCAGATAAATAAATAGAAACATGCAAAAATAATCCATAATTAAAAGAGAATTGAAGCATTTAATTTATATAAATTGCACACTGCAGTGCACTGCAAACAGCATGTAAGTTAACATAAGAATGTTAACTAACATAAATATGTTAAATCGACATGTTAGTTAATGTTAACCTAAGCGATCGCGCTGTTAAGGCACTGTTAGGGCATGGAAAGAGACAATTAAGCATATTTATTATAATTAAATTTAATATTAATATTGTTTTATATCTTCTAAATTCCCCCACGATCACTTTGCAAATGTTAACTGCATTTTTAACTCATTTTTCCTCTTGCAAAGTTGTCAAGAGTAACGCGACAATTTAAGCAGCTTTTCCGGCTCTCTCTCTATCGGTTATATTTATGACGCTGCCATATACGATGGCTATATAAATCAAAAGATTTTGCAACTCCATCTATCAAAGGGGGTTACGCAGTGTGCACCTTCTCTCTCTCTCTTTTCCCTCTCCTCTGCCTTACGCAGTATTTGCATCTGCACGAAAACGAATTAAATGTGCATTTGCAGCGCTCAATTGCAGACACTCCAAACAGCTCCCTCTCTCTCTCTCTCTCTCGCTCCCCCTCGTAGTGCTCGCACCGCCTGCTGTGGCAAGTTTAGCTAGCATTTCACATCCAATTACAGTGTCCCGCGAGGAAGGAGGAAGAGAAGAAAGAGGAGGAGCAGCAAGAACGACCAACAACGACGTCGCCCACGGTCGCTCGGGGCATTGTTATGTTACCATAATCCCAAGGATAAACGATTAAGGAAAGCAAAGCGTGAAACTGTGCGAGCGAGAGAGAGAGAGAGCGGGCAAAAAGTGCCAGCTGTGTTACCTGCAGAGGTGCAGGGCGGGGAGGGGGGAGCGGGGGCAGTTGAAGCTGCTGCAAGTTGTAGTTGAAGTTGAAGTTGCGCCTGGCGCCTGCAGCTGCCAGTTTTGGGCAAATTGAAGGCAAGCGACGATGCAAATTGCAAATGGCAGCGAAGAAGGCGTAGTAGGAGAGCGGGGAGGGGAGAGGGGAGAGAGGGGGAGCGGCAGCCATTTTGAAGCGACGACGACGCGCCGCCTGTTGGCCTGTTGGCAAATTCAATTCAAATTTTGTTGAGCATTAAAATGCTGCTGCAGGAAAACTTGAGGAAAATGTGCAGGGAAATAAAAGTGATTGTAAGTGGCGCTGCGACGACGGCGACGACGACGGCGAAGGCACAAAAGGCGGAAAAAATTTATGAAAAGATAAAAGACGCAGGCGTTCATTCAAAACACACACACACAGAGAGAGAGAGAGAGAGAAACAGGTGAGGACAAGCGCCAAAGCCACGACAAGCCAAGCCACGTCAAGCAATTTTAAATGGCAACGGGCGGGCCTCCTTTTCGCTCTGCCCCTACCCCACGAAAAAGCAGCAGCAGAGGCAGAGAAGAGAGAGAAGAGAGCGCAGAAAAAACGTTGACGACGTTGCGGGCTGCCGCCACTTGAGGCCGCCGCGCATTACTTCAACTCTCAAGATGCTCGCGAGCTGTGGCGACACCTAGCGTGCGCAGCTGGAAGCATCGATACCAGGGGCGGCTGCTGCTGTTGCTGCTGTCGAGGCGGCTGGGGCGCTCACTCTGTGTGTGTGTAATATGCAAACAGATTTTTTCACTTTCATTGGGGGTTGCTGTTGTTGTTGTTGTTGTTGTTGTTTGTGGCGCAAGCAAACCAATCCCAGCCCAATTTCATAAGCGAACCCCTCCCCCCCCTGCTCTCTACCCTGCTGCCTTTGTTGAAAAGAAGTTTTTTAGCAAACTCAGCAGAATGAAAAAAAAGGAAGAGAAAAAAAGGAAACACAAAAGCGCTGGCGAGTGGACCGTAGGCAGTAAAGGGGAAGGGGGTTCGCCTGTTCCGTTGTTGCTTTTGTCCCTTTTCAGCATGCAGCACAGGCAACGTTGTGTCTAATGTGCCGCATGTGTAGCTGCCACAGGGACAGTTACAGCTGGGACAGGAACAGTCTGTAGCTGTAACTGTATCTGTGTATCTGTATCTGCAACTGTCGCTCGTGTATCTGCGGCTCTCTATCTTTGTATCTGTTTCATTTGTGCGCGGCAACTGGCAATAAAAACACACGCAACAAAAGGCGAGCAACACATTTAATCACACTTTGGCAAACTGCAGCAGGGGAGAGGGGAGGGGAGAAGGAGGCGTGGCACATGCCACCCAATTGGCAAATTAGCTTGCATTGCAATTCATTCCAAGGGGGCGGGCGGCAGGGAGTAGCATTTGAAAGATACATTTGCCAGATACATTAACACCTGCCATTCAAGCGCAATTGAATAGATACCGGTGAGGGGAGAGAGGGGGAGAGGAGGAGTTCTAACTGCAGAGGATTAGCTGGAGTGGCAGTACCGGGGCCCAATTGTTGCTGCTTTACGACATTTGCGCCCTTTTTCACTCTCTCTCTCTCTCTCCCTTTTTTCATTTCTTTGTTGCGCTTTTTCCCCCTCGCTAGAAAAAAAGGTTAATCGAATACCCCATTTCATTCCAATTTCCAATAGTTTTCTCTATTTTTGGCATTTTGCATGCACTGCAAAATCGCTGGAGAGAATTAGCCAACAGGGTTTAACATAAATTTCGCGCGTGGCAATTGCAATAGTTATTGGTGGGGAAAATTGTGGAAAATATATTGGAGGATAATTGAATGCAAAGCTTGTATAGCAAATAGAATTATGGCAACTCTACTAAATTGCATTATTTATATTGATTTATGTTGTTTCACTACCTTTTTTATATTTAAATGCGTAGATCTCTGCTATTAGGCAAGCTAGGGTTCTTAAATTTGGCAGGCAGCTTCCTCTATATCATATGCAGCTCCCATATTTTTGACAAACTATAAAACATGCACCGATTTTTAGAAAAACTCTTTTAAAAAATTACAAAGAAAATTAAGATGATATTTAGCCTATTTCTGAGCTGTACAGTAACTATAAGGCTTTAGCTATCAACCTATTCGATAATAAAAGGAATATTATAATAAAATATTTAATAATATAAGACAAAATTATACATATAATCACAGCAGCAAATACTACACATGTTTTCAGTTATTTCATTTGCTGTCCATGTAGAAATTTCGCATAAGAAATCGGGCGCCAAGCTGTAGTACTTACAATATACACCGTTATGTCTATATATATGTATGTTGTGTGTGTCTCCTTATCAAGCCGCAAGCACTAAATCAACTTTTTCCGGAGACACCCAACTCCTGCCTTCTCAGCCTGACCCCACAGATAACTGCAAGTTGCTTTGGGCTGATGTCGTTTTATGGGCTACACCTTTTATGCGATGTCACCGCAACGAGAGAGAGAGAGGGGGGGAGGGATAGGGTGGTAGTGGGAGAGAGATAAAGCCGAGCCAGGCAGCAAATCCGCAACAAAATCCACATCAGGAGAAATTCGTCGCACTTAAGCCGCAAAAAAGGAAAAGGACAACTTGCGAAAAAAACGAGAGAAAGAGAAGGAAGGAGTAGGGAGAGGAGAAAGAAGTAAAGCGCACATGGATGAAGCGACAACAACAAAAGACGCGGAGAATGAATAATTGCCAATATGCCACAAATTATTTCAAATGAAATGTGAGTGTATTTATGATTTATACACGAGGGGGGAATGAGTGCAGGGGGCAGAGCACATATAAAACATGTCCAAACATGTCGCAGAGATAAAAGTTTGCCAAGCTTCGTTTTTTTGGGAGGTTTTCAGGGGGCGTGGCAGCCTCTCAAATGAAATGCAAGTCGTGAAATTTGAAACTTGGCACGCGGCTTGATGGATTTTTTTCTCCATCTCTCTCATTCTCTCTCTCGCTGAGGATACTTTTGCTTGCGCCAGCACGGGGCCACTTAAGCGATGTCGCTGCAACGTGCAGTGCGGCCCAACCCGCTCGCTCCGCTCCTGCCTGCCTATTTTAGCTGATCAGGCGTCGCAGATTGGCGTCGCGCAAGGTAAAAAACGTTACAAATGTCTGCGTTGCGTTTCCGCTGTGGGGCGTGTGTGTGCTCTCAATATATAAGTTGAAAGGCAGCCAACAAATTGAGTGAGTGAGAGAGAGAGCGGGAGAGCGGGAGAGCAATGATAATAAGTTGTTTACGGCGCGTGAGCTTGCATCAAAACAAGCGCTGACATTAGGGGCGGACAGCAGCAGCAGCAGCAGCAGCAGCGCAGCAGACCGGGATGCAGTGTGCACTTTTTGTGCTCTGCCCTTTGCATTTGCTTCTTTTTTTTTTTGGTATTTTGCTTTTTGCTTTCCTTTTCGCAGACGCCAAGTCAATCTCGTGGCGACACTGTGGCGCCAGCTAGCGTCGCTTTTGTGCAACAGCCGGCAAGGCAGCAAAAAGCTTGTCAGCCATTTTTATGAATGAAAAGCGCTTTGATACGAAGAAGCAGAAAAAGCTTCGGCACACACGTGCACAGTAGCAGCAGCAGCAACAAGAGAGAGAGCGCGGGAGAGAGCGTAGCGTGAGCGCGAGAGAGTGGGCGTGCGGTAGACTCAAAGAGCGCAGCTTGCACTTAAGAGCGGCAGCTGCAGCGCGCTCTCTCTCTCTCTTGCTTTCGCTCTCGCCGCTGTTAACTGTTAACAGCGCACTGTTAAGGCGGCTTAACAGCTGTGCTCGAATGAAGTTGCATTTCTCTGTCTGTCTGCCTGCTTAGTTGTTGCAAAACTTCGTAAACAGACAACGCGCTCGCATTGCATTGTTGCTGTTGTTGTTGTTGTTGTTGTTGTTGTTGTTGTTGTTGTTGTTGTTGTTGTTGTTGCTGCTGTTGCTGCTACAGTTGGCGGGGTCATGCAACTTTAATATGTAAACAACACCGTCAGCAGGCGCGTGTCTGTCTCTCTGTCTACTCTCCTGCTCAGTCTGTGTCTCTGTCTGTGTGTGTGTGTGTGTGTCTGCCGGAAGCAGACATGTTGTGACACTCTTTGACTTGACCTCGGCTCGCCAGCCAGCCAGCCAGCCCGAGACAGAGAGACAGACAGACAGACAAAAGCTCGCAATATGCACGCGTGTCAATCAGCCCCAGTCAGCTGACATAATAACATAACAGGGGGTAGGGGGAGGGAGTAGCGGGCAGGTAAACAAAAATGTCTGCAGCGATACAACATTTTTCGGTTATGCAAAGCGGCAACGACGACGACGACGGTGTACGAAAATTGTGACCCAGTTTCGAGGCTAAGGCAAAAATTATGTGAGTGAGGGTGGCGAGAGGGCGGCGAGGGGCAGCAGCAGTAGAAGGCGCTGCAGGCAGGCTCAGACGCAGGCTACACACACACACAGACACGCGCACAGGAGCTGCTCCGTCTGCATAGGCCGAGTCAGAGTGTATGTGTGTGTGTGTGTTGTGTGTTTGTGAAGACGCAGCACGTAGCGCACATTTCGTAATAACTTAATCGATGTCGAGAGCCGACTCGAGAATTTTTAGTAGATTCGGACTACCCTGTAGAAAAAACAGCGTGAAGAAGGGGTTAATAGGTGAGTGGGAAGGATGGAGAAGTGTAAAGAATAACTAAAGCAAAGCTAGAAATCCTAACAGACAAAGGGAATTCTTAAATATGTTATGGCAATTGTTGAGATAAACTTAAGATCCATTCTTTATAGTTAAACAGACTTTAATGACTTTTTAGCAACCCATCAATCCCTATTAAAAAGCATTAGTTAATTCTTCAGCTCATCCCATTGTAAGATTTCATTGAAGAGCTACCTTTATGTTCTTAGATCCATCTACCTCTTCCTCCTCTCTTTCTCCATCGAATCTACAACACTCCACCTAACGCAAGACCCCTACGATCCTTGAGCTCCCATCCAGCCATACCTAGTTCTCTTGCTAATCTACTAAACCTACGCTACCTAACAAACTTGCCGCAGTCTCTCTGAGTGCGAGGTGTCATATCCCAAGCTAACCTATTTGCAGTCGCATCGTCGAATTTGACGACAACAAAAAAACCTATCAAGAAGGTGCCTCGTGCTTTGGCATAGTCGGGGCGGCAGGAAGTTGGCAATATATTTGACTCACTGCAAAGCGGAAGCGCGGCTGAGGCAATGTTCCTGTCTGTCTGTCTGTCTGTCTCGACGCGACTCGGTCCCGCCGCGTTCCCTGGTGACAATGCAGCCAGGGAGGCAGGCAGGGAGGCAGGCAGGCTCGAGGCGACGAGGCTCGTCGTGCAAGTTGCAAAAGGAAAAGCAACATGCAACCAACTGGAAGCAATGAAGGCTAAGTTGTTGCCGAAGTTCGCTCCGAGAGCTGTGCAGCTGATAAGCCAACCAACTAGTATGTAGTACAGGCCCGACTCCCGGGGTAACTCCGCCAGACTTGGCAGGCACGAAAAAGCCACAAAAACCCGACACGACAATCATCAACTCGATGCGACCATAAAAGCAGGAGAGCAAAAGCAAGAGAGAAAGAACAACCGAAGGAACGAGTGACTAACCCAAGCGAGCAAGGACTAACCCGCCGAGCAAGCAACCTCTCGACCGATGGGAATCCTCGCTTCCTCCAGACCGAACGACACTTGTAGTGCACCCAAGTCGAGCTATAAATTTGCCGACTCCCAAATATGCCGGGCGACATATTTAGTTGTACTATTAAATGCCTAAACAGTTGTCTCCCAGGCAAGTTGCAAGAGCTTAAGATTAAGAAGAAAACTTGGGAATAAAAGAAAATTGCTAGTAAAGGAAGTAGGACTATAAATGGTACTAGAATATGCAATAACGAAATATCTATAGGATCTAAGGCAAGTTAAATAAATTAAGAACGCTCTGTAAATTCTACTGTAAATAAAGTTCTAAAGTAAAGCAAGCATGAAATGACGTCTAGGGTTGGCTTAGACCCTTAAAAAATGTATTGAATCAACTAAAATAAAGCGCAAATATTAATCAGAATCGAATCTTATATGATATATCCCTATAAATCCTTAAACTCACAGAACCCAAGGAGCTCTTAAGTTCTGCAAATATCAAGAAATTATTACCAAACTTTCCACATCAAATCAAAGTAAGATCAATTTGGGAAAGCAGCCTAGAAAGCCATACAAATTGATGGTATAACTTGTAACTGCAGTTTCCTGTTCACAATATTGAAATCAGAACTTATATCAATCCACTATATAAAGCACTTTAAACTGCAGTTTCACTTCAGCTTGCTGCTGATATAACATGAACTTGGCGTGCCTGCTACTCCCTGGGCGGGAGTTATTGAAATCAATGCAGTTGTGGTAAGTGTGCTAGGTACTTCCCCCAGGGAGGTGGGTTCTAACAAAGGCGAGGCCCAATATCGGGCGGAAAACTACTGCCAGCCAAGTGCAGCAGCAGCAGCAGCGGCGTCTGCAATTGAAAAGCGGCTCCCAAAAGACAAGAAAAGCGTCCCACGAGAACAGAAACAACAAACAGGGAGAGAAAGGGAGGGAGGTAGGTAGGGCGGGTACGGGCGGGGGTGGGTAAAGTCGATAACCCGGTACGGGTGCTACCAAAAATCCCCAGCCGATACGGTGTGTTACATATGTAAGTGTGACTGTGTGTGTGTGTGAGAGAGAGAGAGGCAGACGAGGCAGCTCTTGCAGCCTTTTGTGACTGTGCCTGCCTCCCTGCCCTGCCCCTCTTGCCTGCCTATTTGCTCTTCTGCTTTGCCTATTTTAGTTTTTAGCCTGCGACTTATGACTTCCCGTGCCGACAGCAGGGGGAGGCAGGAGGGAAGGAGGGTTAGCCCGCTGGGTTGGGGGTGTTTTTGTTATATTGGACTCGTTGGGTGTTGACATTCAGTGTGCTCATTAAACCGCCAGTGCAGACAAGCCCCAAAAACTTTCGTCGAGCTTAAAGTTCCTGCCAGTGCCTGCCCCTTCCCCTTTCCTCCTCCCTCCCCTCCTTCACATAATAATAGCTGTGTTGTTATTGCATAATTTTAATGTGTCGTCCTTAATTTAAATGCTTCCGCTGCACACGGCAACGTGCCGCAGAGACCGTCGGGGGAGGGGGAGGGGGAGGAGGAGCGAGGAGCGAGGCGCATCTTTGGCAACGAGTCACGAGATGCCTCGACACAGTTCGAGTTCGTGTTATGTTCAGCCCATGCAACTGCTCCCACACACCCTCCCTCCCCCTCCCCGCCTGTAACACGTTCATTGCTGCTGCCAAAAAATTGTCTATTAGTTGGGCCCAGATTCCATGATAATGGCATATGACAAGGCGCCACATTCGAGGCGCAATCGAGTTTGGAGAGAGAGATTCCCCCAGTGCGATTCCCCTGCTTGACGTCGTCCCTCGAGGCGTATGCGCAATGCTTATTAATTTAGAATTTACGTAGCATGCTTTTAGGCGGACCCCGGCTTAAAATTGCAAACTTGCAACGGGGGCTACGACATCGTCGGCGTTTGATACGCTCGTACAAGTTAATTAATTGTTGCCCAGCACCTCGAGCAGTCGCAGCACGTATGTGCCACACTTCCGTGTGTGTTTGTGTGTGTGTGTGTGCAGTGTCACTTATGTAAATATGGAAACACCATGCCGGAGACAGACGCCCCCAAAAAGTTGAAAACCAACACAGCATGAAGAAGAATTGCAAAAAAATACAAGTAAAATGTGAGCAGAAAACAAGCAGGCAGAGCTAAGAAATACCCTGTTATTTGTTTATTGCTTTGCATTACATTTCTATGTTAATTAACAGCCGCTGTTAAGGGCTGAGCAAGCTAACAGTTGCTGTTAGCGTTTAATTTGATCGCTGCAGTGTTGTGCAATGTTAGCCTATACTTTAACATTTAATGTCTATGTTAATTAACAGGCGCTGTTAAGGGCTAAGCAAGCTAACATTTCGATATTTTCATCGCTGCAGTGTTGTGCAATGTTAGCCTATACTTTAACATTTAATATCTATGTTAATTAACAGGCAGCTGTTAACTTGTAAGCTGAGTGAGCGCAGCTGTTATCGAGCCGCCTACAGACATCGGTTAATTGATCTACAGACTGTTGTGTAGCAGAGAAAGTAGATATTTTGAAAAGTTGCAATAAATATCTTCGATCTATATATATCTCTGAGGTTATACGACCGCGATAGTGTAAATTGTGTAGTAAGTTATATAGGGTATTAAAACAACAGCACGGCCAGCGCCAAAGGCACAACAACTGCAGCCACACATAAGAAACGAGTAGTTTCACTATATGTGCTTATGTGGGCGTGTGTGTGTGTGTGCGGGAGGCGTGTGGCGTGTGTGAACTTTTTAACCAGACTCGTGCCAAAGTCAACAAAACAGCGAACAAGGAGCCAGCAGCAGCAGCAGAAGCAGAAGCAGCCGTAGCAGCAGCAGCAGCTGTCCGCCGCCGTCGCCTGTAGCTGCTGGACAAGGACATTGTGGGCAGTGGGCAGGAGAGGGGGCGGGGCAAGAGACATGGCGCGACGACGGCGTCCATCTATCAAAGCGCAGCGTAGCCAGCCCACAGCCTTAGGATAATCACATTCAAAGGAAAATGAAGCGAGCTGCGAAAACACAAGCGAAGATTGCAGCTGAGGGATCAACATGAAGGTTGGAGGTGCTGCTGCTGCTGCTGGCAAGTTGAAGGCAGGACAGGAAAGGAAGCAGGAAATGTTGCACAGCGAAGAGAGAAAAAAAAAACTTTAAACTGAACTTTGACTGATGGCCGACGCACTGACTGCGTGACAGACTCACAGAGGGGCAGAGACAGTCGAGAGAGTGAGAGAGAGAGATCTGCCTGACAGACTGGACCGACTGTCACTCACTTATTTTATTGACAATTTTTTGTGCTGTGCCACGTTTTCAATTTGAGCCAAGCTTGCGGCAAATTGTTGTTAACTGGCTGCCAACAACGTCGTCCTCGACTGCATAAATTAATCAGGAAATCGAAGCAACGACGACGACGTCGCTACCTTCCCACCTCGATTCTTCCCCCTCGATTCTGGCCTTCCATTTGGTCACCTGGTCTTAGTTCGACACGCCCCCCAATAGAAATGGGATAGTTGAGCAATTTCTAGACGCACCCGAGAGTGATTTTTAAAAGTCACGCAAATATTTCCATCATCGTTTCGTTTCCTGATTGAGTTCCACTCGGACGATTGCCATTTTCCGTTGCCACCTGCCCTTACTATACCTCCCTGCCCTGTCCCTAACTCAAATAGAATTTAGAGAGAGCTGCAAACTCAAAAATTCATTCGCGAATTCAATTTTGCTTTATATATCCAAATTATGCAGTGGGCAGAGCGATTGAATCGAAGTGTGAAAGCCTTAAAAATTTATATTTATGAGGGTATCTCTTAGGGGAACTTCTTTTAGGGTTTGAGATTGGGTAATCAGATAGAGCTTCAATGAAATGACTCAAATTTGAATTCGAAAGGCTACTTAGCCTGTATGACTTCAGAAACCCTTCCCCTACACATTTGACTACCTACCTAACCCTGGAGAACCGAGAGATCCCATTCTAAGCAGAGTCTAGCTCACTCTAGGACGCACTATTTGAGCTCTAACCCATGAGCTTAAAGATACATTCCCTTTATTAGGCAAGCAACCTATACCCTACTTATTGGAATACCTACCTAACCCTGGAAGACAGAGAGATCCCTTTCTAAGCAGAGTCTAGCTCGCTCTAGGAAGCACTAACCCATGAGCTTAAAGATACGACTCTAGTTGAGTTCTTACATTTACATACCCTTTATTAGGCTAGCAACCTATACCCTACACATTTGACTACCTACCTAACCCTGGAAGACAGAGAGATCCCTCTCTAAGCAGAGTCTAGCTCGCTCTAGGAAGCACCGTTTGAGCTTTAACCCATGAGTGACCCTTGAACTGACAGCTATACAAAGTTAATAACAGTCGAAAGCAGAAAAAACCTAATGCCGAAAGCAAATAGAGCGACTGCCTTACAAGCTGCACTTCCCCAGCCTTCTCCCCTCTACCTTCCTCCCCCCCTCTCCCACGCTCTCTCCAACAAACAAACACGAAACGCAGCGCGTCGCAAAGTAAACAAAGCGAACGAACCGAACGATATTCGGATAAATCGAGAAAAATGCATATTTATTTGCGCAAAGTATCTGTAGCTACAGTAGCATAGTATACTATAGATATATCTGTATGTCTATAGAGGAGTCTGGTTGCGAAAGAGACCTTATCGCTCAAGCGGCATCGAAATGTGAGCGATATGTGAATAGATTTTCCATTTGCTTTTCATACGTGTTCCCCCCCCTCCCCCCCCCCTATTCACCTCGTTGTTTGTTGCATGAGTAATGCTTTCTGGGCTGCAGATGCAAATGTATCTGTATCTGTATCTCTAGCTGTATCTGAGCGCATGTATAAATAGTAACTCAGTTGAACGCACCGCCAAAATAGCAAAAGGCGGGAAGCTGCCTCCTATATTGTGTTTCACAAATCTTCGAAAGAAAGAAGAGAAAGGGATAGGTAGAGGGAACAACAGAGGGGGGGAGAGTGACAGAGACGGACTGTGCCTGTCGAGTGTTTGCCTGCGATAGCGGCAAATACGTTTTCAATGCATACAATTACTTCCAGCAAGCTGCTTGCGAAATTAAAATTAAATTACGCCACAGCAGTGGCAGCTGTGCAAGGGAGGGGAAAGGGGCGTGGCTGGAAGGCGGAGCAGACACTGCGCTACATCGTTGAGCATTTCATTAAGTTATGTCGCCAGTTGACACCAAAACGTCACGTAGAGAGGCAGGAAGGCAGTTGCAAGGGAGGAGTAGAGCGAGCTAGGATAGTGTAGAGGGTAGCTAGTTGGAGGTAGGGTCTAGGCGGGGTAGTGTGCGTGATCTACGGGGGGTATTGCAAAGGGTTTAGGGGGTTAGTGAAGCGGGTCTAGGCGGGTAAACTATTGGTTCCCCCAGGAAGGGTTGTCTAAGGCGGTAAGTCAAGAGGGTCTAGGGGAGTAGGTCTAGAGGGTTTATGGGGTACTCTTAACAGTTAGTTTATTGGTTCCTAGCTGGAGATGCTGGGTTAGTCAAAAGGGTCTAGGGGGGTTAGTCTAAAGGGTCTAGGGGGTTAGCTAAGAGGGTCTAAAGAGGTTAGCTTAGAGGGTCGAGAGGGGTTTTTTCAGAGGGTCTAGAGGGGTTTCCTTAGAGCGACTATAGGGGTTAGTGTAGCAGGTCTAGAGGGGTTAGTGCAATGCCTCAAGGGGAGTACCCTAGGGGGTGTAGTGTACAGAGTCTAGCGGGTTAGTTCGTTGAGCCTAACGCAGGGTAGCGCAGCCCCAGCCCAGTTTAGCCGCACTTGGGTGCATCGTTAAGTGGCTGAGACAATCGTGCCAATCATTAAAAATCTGAGCCCAAAACGCTGCCGAGTGGCTGCGTCATCTCTGCAGTTATCAACACGTACTGCGCTGCCTACACGCCGACGCTGACGCTGACGCTAACGACTGCGACTGCGACCTGTCTGCGGCAGCAACTATGAAACCGGCAACCCGTCGACGACGTTGCCGCCTTAGCCTGTTTATGGGCGCCCTAGATTAGGTCTTTGTCAGCACATTTCGAGTGTGTGGGAGACGCATCTGTGTGTTTGCCAATGTGTGTGTGTGTGTGTGTGTGCTCGAGTGGCGACAAAATCCAAAGGCGTAAGCTTTGCTGCAAGTGGAGGCCACTTGAGAAGCAGTCCTCCTGCCTGCTACCTCCTCCTCCCTTAGGGCTGAGCCTAGCACACCCGCCTGTTCCGGTTCTTCCGGTGCAGCACAAGAGTCTCAACTCTTGCCTACCCCGCTTGGGCTAGGCGCAAGTCCTAAACGTAGACTGCGTCACAGTTGCAGATAGACACGCAGCACAGCGGAGTGAATGCCCGATCATGGTGGTGGGCGGAGCAGGGACATGTTGCTGCCCTAAAGACATAATCGCCGCACAAGCGATGCTCTAAGGAGTCGGAGTAGACTAACGGTTCTGTTGGAGCATCAAAGAGTTTGAAGGAAACGCAACTTAGAGAATGCTTTGAAAGGAGAGGAGCTCTAAGATAGGAGCTCAAGGATAGCAGCTCTGGGGGATAGGAGCTCTAGGAGAGAAGCTCTAGGAGAGAAGCTCTGTGGGAGGAGCTCTAGGAGAAGAGCTCTAGGAAAGGAGCTCTAGGAGAGGAGCTCTAGGAGAGGAGATCTAGGCGGGTAGACCTAGGAGAGGAGCTCTAGGAGAGAAGCTCTAGGACAGGAGCTCTAGGCGAGGAGCTCTAGGCGAGGAGCTCTAGGAGAGGAGATCTAGGCGAGAGCAGCTCTAGAAGAGGAGCACTAGGAGAGGAGATCTAGGCGAGGAGCTCTAGGCGAGGAGCTCTAAGAGAGGAGCTCTAGGAGAGGAGCTCTAGGAGAGGAGCTCTAGGAGAGGACCTCTGGGAAGGGAGCTCCAGGAAAGGAGCTCCAGGAAAGGAGCTCTAGGAGGCAAGCAATTCCAGAGGAGCTCTTCCAGAGGAGAGAAGCTCTAGGCAAGGAGCTCTTGGTTTGAAAGGGAGTACAATAGATCCTGAAGATCCTCTCAGAAGTAACATAATAATCGAGAAATTAAAGAAGACTCCAGCTAAAGTTCTCTACATTTCCCACTCATCAAACTCACCCAACCCTCCTCAGGTTTCCTTGTTCCTAACGCTGCCTAAATGAACACTCCCTGCAGATCTTTAATATCATAGTTGATATTACCAACTTTGGCTAATTTAGTGGGCAGCGGTGTATGCCAAAAAATAAAAACAAAGAAAAAAACAATAAAAATTAAAAGAGATTGAAGAGACACACGAAATGGCTAAAACAGATAACAAAACCCTCCGCCTCGGGGCAGGCTAGAGACCAGTGGGACGTGGGACGTGGGACGCGGTTGCGGCGAGGGGGTGTGCCAACATTCGCCAATTTCAAGTTGGGCCACTATTGAAGAAGCCATTTGAAAATTTGAAAATTTTTTTGGCACAGGTACAAAAAAGTGAAACGAAAAAGCAAAAAAAAAAAAAACGAGAATTGCAAAAGGCGAAATAAAGAGACAAACCCAAAGACCGCATTGACTCTTCAACTATTGCGGCATGCGAGCGAGTGAGTGTGCGAGAGTGTGTGTGTGTGTTCGAATGTGTGTGTGTGTGAGTGTGTGTGTGGATGAGTGCGGTAGATATGCGCTATAGGTTATAATATGTTAGCGCACTGCCGAGTGCCATTCTGATGATGGGCGGAGCCAACTATTGCGCTAAACAACAACAACAACAACAGAACAACAACAACAGCAGCAACACAAAACGGCGATAACAGCAAACAAAAAGGCAATGCAGCTCTGGCCTGGAGAGAGCATGAGCTGCCTGTAGCTGCGTCTGTATGTGTAGCTATATCTCTATATGTATCTGTATCTCTAGCTGTAGCTGTATCTATATCTATATATGTATCTCTAGAGCTGCATATGTATTCCTATCTGTATCCATGTGCAGCACTGCGACGGCTTTTTTGGCGTTGGCGGCGACGGCACACTCCAAGTCACGGTTCTGGCCAAGTATCAAAAGGCATCTTGGCCAGCTTTTTTTCCTTTTTTTTTGGCCAGCGCTTTGAGTGCGCTTCAAAAGGCAAGGGGGGGAGGGGGAGGGCAGCCAACATCAAATTTGGTTAATATGAGAGAGCGGTGCACAGTGAGCTTTTGATTAGCCTAATGAAACTATGCAGCATGTAATGAGAGCGAGCTGCAGCCCCCCTTCCCCTTCCCCACCCCCTTGGCAACTGCTGCCAATTGACGTCAAATTACGACGTCGCTGCCAGCATCGTCATCGTCGTCTCCGTCTCGCATTGTTAAAGGCGGCAAATCTCAAGCATTTCGTCAATTACAATTTCAATTTAAACAAACGGGTTCCCTCTATACCCTACCCAGCTCAGCTACCCCCTCTCTCTCTCCCCCTCTCTCTATTGTTTTCGATCACCAAATAAACAACTCAACTGAATATATTGAATACTAAATAGTGAATAACAAATACACCCAAGCAACATTCATGAATCAATTCACTTTGCTATTCAGATTGAGACACACATTTCTATTGGGAAATCAGTCAGGGAGAGAGAGAGAGAGAGAGAGATCACCAAAATTGTTGATCAATTGAATTGTGACAGCTAACGAGACTGTACTAAATTATTTACTTATTCTTTAGAGATATATAATCTTGGGAAATGGGAGAAGTAGTTGCATTGCGTGAAAAAAAAGTGTAAGAATCTCTTCTGGATTCTTAGAATCTTTGGAACAGTAAGTTCCACAGTCTTTCCCGAGATTCCTTTAGAAATATACAAAAGAATCCTCTGAAATTTTCCTACAAGACTAAACAGTCCAGGAACCCAATATTCTATCAATTTTATAAGGTCTAAGGCAACATTAAATAAAAAACTATCATATTAGATCTTTAAACTCCCTTTTCTCCCCTGCAGATCTCAATTTCAAGCTGCAAATAAGCATACAACGTATACCTAACCTCAACCCAGCCAATCTTAGATCTTTCCCAAAGATACCAAAGCCGGAAGCAGTGAAACTTCAGCATGAACTTTCACTAGCAGAAAACCCAAGTGTTTTCCTCTCTTCTTTCATTTTTCCAACTCAAAAGTTTTCCATACCTTCGAGATCTGCACTGCTAATGGGTTTAACGTGTGTGGGCGTCTTTAATTAACAGTTCTCTGTGAGTCCCGCCCCAAAGTTGCCTAAATCAGCGTTAATTACATTTCAGCAGATTTAGCAGTTTTTAGCGTATTTCCGCTAGATCTCTCGAGTATGATGATATAGGGGCCACGACTTACCTGGACTCGTCTGCCAGCTGAGGCCGCCGATGAACATTTTGCTAAAACAGAGAGAGAAAGAGAGAGAAATAAAAGATGAGATGAGTAAGCCAACTAGCGTTATATAGTATACGGATATAGCTCGATATATGGTTGAAGATTCTCTGAGTATTCTAGGGTAAAGTATCTCAGATATTAACTAGATGAGTTAGGAAAATGCAACAACAACAACATCATCATCTTCTCTATGAACAACATCATTATCATCGTCTCCCTATCAACTGAATCATTGAAGCATTCGTCGCGAAGACGAACCAGTGAGAAGGTATCCCTCTAGCGACCCCTTCGCGCCCCCCTCGCCGGCGACTGTTGTCTTCGTCATTATTTAAATCATAGAAAATAAGCCGCTTTCCCGGCATTGTTTTCAGCCTGGAAAATCTCCCAGGCCCAGGCTTATGAAAAGCACAAAAACAAAAGCAAGAAGAGGCCGACGACGACGACGACGACGACGATGATTATGAAAACTTCAAGCAACTGCAAAAGAGCGCAACAATGTTACGAGTGGGTGAGGGGGAGGGAGAGGGCACTAGAGAGAGAGAGGGAGAGAGAGGGGGAGGCAGGCTGACTGTGACTGCGGCGACACGAAAACGAGTGTAAAACACACACAAAAATGCATAGAAACCCAAATTGCAATGAAAAGCAAAGTAAGAAAAAAAAGAAAAAAACAGGAGAGTGCAGTGCGACCCTCTCTACCTCCCTCTCCCTCCCGTTCGGCAAATGAAAATGTTAATAAAATGTGCAACAACAAATGCAAAGTAAGCTAAAAGAAAAACTAAACCAGCGAACGGAAGAAGCCTCAGCGACAGCAGCGACATTCAACGGAAGAGGCAGAGGAAGAGGGGGAGAGGGGAGGGGAAGGAGTGGGAGAGTGGCAGTAGGTAACTGCAACCTTTTAGGCTTGGCCACCCTGCTCAAAATGGGCTCGCTTGGAAAATGTGTTCCAATCATTGCCGGCTTACATAGCGCATGCCACACAAATTTGTCATTAATCAATGTTCTCTTTCTCAGTCCTCAGATAGATGGTATTTTTTTCGGTATTAAAATACCAGAAATACTAGTAAAATATTGTGTAAAGTGGCTTGGGTGGGCAGAGATACTTTTAATAAATGTATATAATAGAATAACAGCAAGAAAGTGTTTCCTATGCTATACATAGACTCTGTGGCATACTTGTTTTTCCAGATTATACTATGGAAAACTCCAAATTTAAAGATTACCATAGTTTTCTTAAGTCTTTAGTAACGTACATGCCAAATTTCAGGACTATAACTCTTATGGTTATTTAAATATAA